>CM051530.1:33875500-35166500 GCA_028017165.1 Herpetospermum pedunculosum
AGTCATTAGTAGCCCTTGTTTCTCCATTTTACACACTTTCGCTGTTAGTCACATTGCGGTAGAATTGCTATTTCCGCAATTCTGCTAAGTTAAAAATTCTGGTTAGCTATTTTCCTCTTCGTTTATCAATCTCTTCTCGTTTTATTTGAGTTTATCTTTGACTTGCACTTGTTTATGTTGCTACCCTCTACATATTCCTTAGAAATTAGACAATTTAAAACCAATTCTACCCCATCAAATCCACCCATTCTTGCTTAACAATACACTTCACGAGTAGGTAATAATAAATCTCTGTGGGAAAACGAATGAAAAAATACTTACTACTTGCTAACAAGATCATGTATGCTTGCATGTTCTGAGTGCTCTCTCTCTCCCTGATTGCTATTTATTTCACACATTGAGCACGCAACAGAAACCAAGCAACATAACTGAAGATCAGCTCTACCTGAGAGCTTTTCCATTCACCTTGAGAGATGAAGCTCGAGATTGGCTACATTACTTACCATCGGGAACCATCTTCACTTGGGAGAAGCTAAAGAGCATGTTCTTAGAAAGATATTTCCCAGCGTCGAGAGCCAGAGCCTTGAAAAAAGATATCTATGGTTTCAAACAAGAAGAGAAAGAGGCATTTCACGAGTGCTGGGAGAGATTCATTAAGCTCTGCGAGAGCTGCCCGAACCATCTGATAGCAGAGGCTGCGCTTATTCAGTTCTTCTATGCTACCGCACGACTGTCAGATGCTCGATGCATCGAGCGGAGGATCCCTTTGGGAGAAAACGCCTACGGAAGCCAGACAGTTGATCCCCAACATGGCTGAGAACCGTCGACAATACGGGGGAAGAAATGAACAAGCTAAACTGTTGACCGACATAGAAGAGCTCAAAGAGAAAGTGTCACAGGTATTTGGCGTTATTCATACGTTGCAAGAAAACTCATCCCAATCTGTTTCTTCTATTTCAGGTCAAGCCCTTGAAGGCATGTGTTACGTCTCCAAAAGTGACTATTTTAGGACTTATTTGTGATAGGAAGTTGTGCATTTGTAAGTGTTTTTGGTAGGAGTTAGCTTGAACTTGTGCTTATATATGAGAATTAGAAGAATGAAGCTAAATTAGGACTTATATACAAAAGGAAAGAAAAAGAACCAAAAACGAAGTTAAAGGAATGAAAATTGTGCATTGCGGAAGCATTGCAGAAACATTGCTAAAACCGCAATGTTTTAAGTGAAATCCGTAAGTTGTCTAACTATTTTCTGTTTTGTTCCGACCTTTCAGGGATCCATTCTTTCTCCTGCAGCCACGTAGAAGTACGACGTTGAGAATGGATGGTTCTCCTTGGCTCAATCGTACCTGCAGAACACTATAAAAGGAGGTCAAGATGGAAGGTTGAAACACACTCGAACAGCGTAGACTTCCAGTTCAACGCAGTCTTTTCCGCTCGTTTTCTCTCTTCCGTCTGTTGGTTTGTAAGGTTCAGCTGTTGGAGTCGACAATCTGATAGGAAGGAGAGAAGATTTATCTTCTCTTCTGATTAGATTCATCCAAGCAAGGCTCCCTTTCACCCTTCAGCCGAGGCGTTCGCAACGAGAAGATCACGCACAGATTTAATTGCTTTCTGCTCTAGCTTTCTGTTTCCTTTGTTGTTTGTTGTCATTTCCCTTTCGTTAGCTACTTTATTCCCTTTCGTTGCTGTCTGTTTAAGTTTTAGCTTTGCAAAGACATCATTTGTTTAGTTCAAACGCTGGTTAATCAAAGCATAAATTCATCACTTCGCAAATTCTTTACCTTCTTTGCGTACTGTCGTTTACTTCTGTTTTGTCTTTAATTTTCTATTAAGCATGTCATCTTCATCTACTCTTCCCATTCCATCTGCATCCATGAGTAACTAAACCACATAAGGGCATGCTAATGACAAATCTATAAGCAGAAACACGAGAATCAAGCATGTAGGATAGCTCTCGAATGCGTTGAATATATGTAAGCTTCATCCCACGGGCAATTTCGATTGGCCATCCATTTTGTCCACAGAACTCCTAACCTGTGGAACGAGTAAGAGTTCAGAGTCATACCTTCATGCTAGCCTCTCAAGGTAGCGAGAAAACGACCTAGGAATAGGCGGTTTCCTAGTACAAACCAATACTTGCTGTTGTAAAAAGATGCTTAAGACCTTACTTGGACATGAGTAAACTAAAGGATCTAATGCATGAAATCGGAAGATACATGAGAATGAGTTAGTTTGATGCATGGTGAGTTGATCTACTGCTTGAGAGTCGTGTGAAAAAGCCTATAGAGGAGTCGTTAGTAGCCCTTGTTTCCACACTTTACACACATTTCGCTGTTAGGAACATTGCGGTATAATTGTTGTTTCCGCAATTCCCTTAGTTAAAATTCTGCTTCACCATTTTTCTCTTCGTTTGTTATTCTCTTCTTTTGCAATCCAGTTTATTATCTATTTGCACTTGTTTATGCTTCCATCACTTATACATTCCTTAGTAATTAGGCACATCAAAACCAAATCTACCTCATTTAATCCACCCAATCTCACTTAACAAAACACTTTCGCTAGTAACTAGGAATAAATCTCTGTGGGAAATCGAATGAAAAAATACTTATTACTTGCTACAAGATCATGTATGCTTGCATGTTCTGAGTGCTCTATCATTGCTTCTTTATTTTAAACATTGAGCACGCAACAAGTTTTTGGCGCCGCTGCCGGGGATTTAGTTTAGTGAAAACGAAGTTTGTTAAGTTAGAAACACAAATCTTAATATCTATTGGAGCTGATCTATTTTCATTTCTTTTGCAGGTACCATTGGGTTAGTTTATGAATGAGCATTCAAGTAGCGATCTAGAGTTGAATCCTGAGCCTGAGAGATTACTTAAGGCCTGAAACAAAGCTAAGAAACGTCTCTTCAACCAACCCCTTATACATCCAAACGTTGCTGACTCCGCAGAGTCTTCGCAATTCTCTCAAATAGAAATGGATAGAACAAACCCAAATCCAGCACCTACCATTCGCAACCCCATCGAAATAGCCAATGACAAGGATAGTGCCATTCTCTCCTACTTAGTTCCTCTGCCTGGAGAGCTAAATCCAAGCATCATACGCCCTGAAATTACTGCCAACTCATTCGAGTTAAAGCCAGTAATGTTCCAAATGTTCTCCACTGTGGGACAATTCTTTGGAGTGGAAAATGAGGACCCCCACAACCATCTAAGAAACTTCCTAGGAGTTAGTGATACCTTCCTTATTCCTGGAGTTTCCCAAGAAGCTTTGAGGCTTTACCTCTTCCCTTACTCATTAAGGGACAAAGCCAAAACGTGGCTGAACTCATTACCCTCCGGATCAGTTGTCAATTGGACAGATCTGGCTGAGAAATTCCTAGTCAAATATTTCCCACCTGATAGGAATTCAAACTTTCGTGATGACATTATTAAATTCAAACAAGCTGAAAATGAATCTCTTCACGAAGCTTGGACAAGGTTCAAGGACCTTCTGCTTAAATGTCCACACCATGGCATCCCATGGTGTATCCAAATAGAAGTCTTTTTCAAAGGATGCAACCCCAGCACAAGGCAAGTGCTGAATTCGTCAGCTGGTGGTTCCATGCTGTCTAAAAGCTATAATGAAGCCTATGAGATCTTGGAGAAGATCTCAGCCTCTCACTGTAGGTGGTCAGATGATCCAGTAGAGCAAAGTAGAGCTCAAGACAACGATGCACTCAGTGCCATGAGTAGCCAAATAAACGCCTTGACCAACCTAGTCAAACAAATGGCTCAAACCAATCTCCAATCCAGTGTCAACACCGCAGCAGCCATCTCAATGGGGGCACAAACAAGTCAAGGTGAGACACTGATCTGTGGATTCTGTGGGGAAGGGCACCTGTATGAATACTGCCCTGGAAATCCAGCCTCAGTCTGCTATGTTGGAAGCCAACAGCAGCCTAGGAACAATCCCTACTCTAACACTTACAATCCTGGTTGGAGAAACCACCCAAATCTTTCTTGGGGTGGCCAACAGAACACTAACCAAAGTAAAAACCAACCAAGGCCAAGTGGAACACCTGGTTTCACTCCCCAAAATAACAAATCCATATATCAAAAACCATACAACCAACCAATAGGGTCTTCTGTAGAAAATCTACTTAAGGAGTACATTGCAAAGAATGATGCCACTCTACAAAGCCAGCAAGCTACCCTTAGGATCCTAGAGAACCAAATAGGGCAACTAGCCAATGAACTCAAAAGTAGGCCCCAAGGTAGATTGCCTGCTGACATTGAGGTGCCTAGAAGGGATGGAAAAGAGCAAGTTCAAGCAATTGAACTTCGAAGTGGGAGACTGTTGCGTGCTCAATGTGTTAAAATAAATAAGCAATAAGATAGAGAGAGCACTCAGAACATGCAAGCATACATGATCCTATAGCAAGTAGTAAGTATTTTTTCATTCGTTTTCCCACAGAGATTTATTATAAGCTACTCGTGAAGTGTAAAGTTAAGAAAGAAAGGGTGGAATTGATGGGGTAGAATTGGTTTTAAATTGTCTATTTCCTACTGAATACGAAGAGGGTAGTAACATAAACAAGTGCAAGTCAAAGTTAAACTCAAATGAAAAGAGACGAAATTGATAAACGAAGCCAAAAACAGCTAGACAGAATTGTAACTTTAGCAGAATTGCGGAAACAGCAATTCTACCGCAATTTTCCTAACAGCGAAAGTGTGTAAAGTGGAGAAATAAGGGCTACTAACGACTCCTCTATAGGCATTTTCTCACGATTCTCAAGCATTGGATCAATTCTCTATGCATCAAACTCACTCAATCTCATGTATCGTCCGATTCCATGCATTAGATTCTTTAGTTTACTCATATCCAAGTAAGGTCTTAAGCATCTTGTTAAAACAGAGAGTTACGGTTTGTACTAGGAAAACGCCTATTCCTAGGTCGTTTTCTGGCTACCTTGAAAGGCTAGCATGAGTGTATGACTCTGAACTCTTACTCCTTCCAGAGGTTAGGAGTTCTTTGGACAAAATGGATGGCCAATCGAAATTGCCCGTGGGATGAAGCTTACATACAATCAATGCTTCGAGAGCTATCCTACATGCTTGATTCACGTTTTTTAGCCTATAGTATTGTCATTAGCATGCCCCTAAGTGACTTAGTTACTCATGGATATGGGGTAAACAGCAATAAGAGATGAAGGAAACATGCTTAGAAGAGAAATATACTTAAAATAGTAAGGAAAAACCGTAGCAGCAAAAGATGGAAAACTTGTGAAATAATAACTATGCTTTGATTACTTGATTGTTTGAATGGACAAGAAGAGGAACTTAAAGTGCATAACAGAAAGACAGAACACAACGAAATGGACTGATCTAGTTACAAAAAAGGAAACAACAACAAACTAAAGCTGGAAAATGGAAATAAAGACAGAAAGCATAAAAACGAGCGTGAACGCCTAGTTGCAGATGCCTCGGCTGAAGGGGTGGTAACGATATTTTTGAACTATCGCTATAAACTCAAGCGGTCGAGGCTTGCCAAAATAAATTTATAAACCCGTAGCTTTTAGCTTTGCAGCTAGCGGTAACGGGGTCGAACCACAGAGAGGGAATAAAATTGAGGATTAACTGTTTAAGATGTGATTAGGTTAGTTGGTAAGGTTGTCACAAAAAGGGGGGTTTTAGTCATGCAATGTAGTGAAAAGTGCTAACGGAAAAGTAATAAACCTGAGAATGAAGAGTGTTGGATTTGGGGAATTTTCGGGATCTTGCTAAGCATTTTAACATTTATCATTTAATTCTAAGGTAAGGCTAATTGATGATGACATGCACACGGTCGGTTACCCGAGAAGCCCCAAGGTAACCGGCTCCATAGAAATTAATTAGACCACACAGTTCTAATCAAACATTATCTAAAGTTGCATTAGGGTGATCTGCCCCAAATTTGACTCTAGATAGTCACTAACATACCGCGACGAACATTCAAGAGTGAATTCTAACTGCTAGTAGATTGCCCGCAAACGCTGTATGCAATCAACAACTATCCTACACGACTCGATACTCCGATTTAGTTTTATCTATCTGTGTTACTTAGTCGAGCAGTGAGAGGCACGGCATCGCTACTCTTTAACATACACAACATGCAAGATGACTCGAGTGTCAATCGTCGAAATCTAACATGCGCGTTGGATTAAGCAAGATAGACAAATGCATACATACTCAAAGCCAAATCAGAACCATTAAGCATACATTATCAAAACATTAAAAACTTAGCAAAAATCCCTAATTAACCCAAATCCAAGCACAAGTACCTTAGCCAATCATGGAGGTTTGGAGTTCCAACACTCCCATGGAAGCTTTGGGCATCATCCCCAAGCTAATATACAAGAAATAAGCTCCAAAAGGCCACAAATGGCGGAGAAAATGAAGAAGACCCGAGAGCAAAATCGAAGGGAAGAAGAAGATGTAAAAGTTGGCTGAAAAATCGTCAAATTGACGTTTTAAGCCGTCGGAGCGTCGAGACGCTAGGCCAGCGTCTCGACGCTGATGCCCTAAGTGCCGCGCGCGTTTTCGTCGTGATGGCGTCGAGACGCTGCGCGAGCGTCTCGACGCTGTGGCCAAATTCTCCAGCGCGCGCGCTCGCGATGGCGTCGAGACGCCAGGCGAGCGTCTCGACGCTTGCTCGATGTCTTCCAGCGCGCGCGTGCTTCCGGAGCGTCTCGACGCTGATGTAGGGTCTCGACGCTGCAGCGTTGAGCAAGCGTCTCGACGCTGTTGCTCGACGCTTGCTCTCGGGTTTGGGGCTGAAAAATTGCCTCTCCTAGCCAATTTTCTTCCTATCTTCATGTGTGAGCTTCCCCTTCTCCCGAAACACTCCCGAGGCGCTAAAACGCCTTCCTTAGCCACAAAACGCACTCAATGGATGCCACGAGCTCTATGCCGCAAATCTCCTATAAATGAGACATATTACACGATTAATCACGACTTTTAGCTAGAGTTAGGAAGTGAAACATAGCTCCAAAATGGAGTTATCAAACACCCCCAACTTAAATCTTGCTAGTCCTCGAGCAAGGCTAATAAAGAATTTGACTCAAAAGGACCATGCATACATCCTTACACTTCAAACCTCAATGCTTTTTACACATCTAAACAAAACATAATCATGAAAGCAACCGGCGCATGCATTTAATCAAGAACACATCAAAAATTAACTATCGCTCCCTAACGTGTGTGTGTGCCAGCCAACCTATCCTAAACCTACGCAAGCCCGGAAAAACCACATGCAACATATCATCCCGTTTTCCCCCTACTTCTAGCATTTAAGAACAGTCTACACTTGATCACATAAGAGAGAGCAATGAATTAAAATGCCTAACACTATTTCTCATACTTTTTCTCTTTCTCTTTTTGAGTACTTTGTACTCTTTGTTATGGTTCTTTGAACCTAACTTTATTTTCTTTTTCTTTCCAATCCCGAGTAGCCTAACACGTCAAATTCATGCATCAAACTTCACGTTTTTAAGGACTAACGCTCACTTCTTAGGTACCAATAAGAAGGAGGAGCGCCTCGAGAGAATTTTCTAACAAACGTGCTTTTCTATTTTTTTTTATTAGGCTTAATCAACCACTAACTCTCATGCAACAAGCTACCCTAGGGGTGCCTTTCGGGGTGACAACAAGAATCATGCAACATTTGATCAAACTAAGCGTACGGAGTCTAAGATGAGGTTGCTAAGTGCTCGATAGATGCAAGGGAGCAACAGAAAAAAATTTAAAATTTAATTTTGGTAACGATATTATTGAACTATCGCCAATCATCGGGTTGTCGAGACCCGCCAAAATAAATTTATAGTAACGGGGTCGATCCACAGGGAATTAAGGTATTTTGACTTAATCTTAATTAAATTTGCAAACTATTAATATAAGTGGAATAAGGGGTAATTTTTGGTTTTCAAGTAACAAAGATGGAACAAAGCAATGGGAAAATTTAGCTAACGGAGTTTCCGACTCGGGACGATCGGAATAAATTTAGCATGCTTCTTGGATCATAGGTTGATGAGTATTATGGTTAAATAAATTACGAATGCACAGCTCGTCTAAAATTAATAAATAACCCAGACATGCTCCATGGATTTAATTAGACATAAATAATTATGCTAATCAAGCATACCGTTCGGACATTGGCGCCCAACGCTCTCCCAAGACCGAACGGTAGCAACAAGCTAACTGTGACAACTATCTAATTTGGACGCGAAATTAGTATGTCGATTTGGAATTCTAATTCGGGAAGAACGAACACCAAGAGCGTAAGGACGCCAATACGCTCAAGGTGCCATAATTCCTTGTTACTTGGCGGAAACGAGAGGCACGACATCAAATCCTTTAACAAATGAACATGCTCAAAATCAAGGGTGCCTAGTCCTAAATCATTCAAACGTGCTCATAGATTAAGCTAAGAAATAGAATTCAATTCAATAAAATATCCAACCAATTCAGAATTTCAATCCTACAACCTCACCAAGAGTTCATACTACATTTATCCTTACAATCCCGAGCCAAAAACGGTAAATCTACTCACTCATGACTTGTGTGGTGTGGGACGACTTCAAATCGAGCTTCCTAGCCCCTCCCATGGTGGAAAACAGCTGCTGGACGTCAAATCAGGCGCGGAGCTCGAGGTAGAAGAAGATAATGGCGGCTAAAATCGGACAGAAACTTAAGTAATTCGTCGTAGCGTCGAGACGCTAGGGCAGCGTCTCGACGCTGCGCCCTAAATAATCCGCGCGCGCGCAGTCGGGGTGGCGTCGAGACGCTCGAACAGCGTCGAGACGCTGTCGGCCTCGAGCGAGCGTCGAGACGCTATCGCTCGACGCTTGCTCTCGGGTTTTTCTTCAATTCAGCGCTTCAGACTTCGGAGCGTCGAGACGCTATGGCAGCGTCTCGACGCTGGGCAGCGTCGAGCTAGCGTCGCGACGCTGTCGCTCGACGCTAGCTCTGGGGTTGATGCATGGATTTTTGCCTTCAATTTCCCAAAAGTGCTCAACCTTCATGCCTTTGCACGGGTCTTCCCGGGAAGTGTTCCTAGGCCTTTAAATTGCGATATTAAGCCCCGAAAAGCGCCGAAACGCTCCCGAGGCCGAATTACCGCGAACACCTGCAATAATCACATATAAACAAGATTAAGCCAATAATAAACGTGAATTAGGGACATAATTATAGCTCCAAAATGGAGCTATCAAACACCCCCAACTTAATTCTTGCTAGTCCTCGAGCAAGGTGGAATTATGATTAATCAAATAAAACGAGAATACATGCTAGGGACTCGATTCTCAGTATTGGAAAAGACAGGGCATTTGCATTTGAAAGAAACAGCTGCACGCATGCATGAGTTAAGAACAATTCGAAAAATTTAAAGATGCTTCCCTATTTATGCTTCGGACTTAGCTCCTCGATCTTAGATTTCAACAGGCTTAGAACAGCTCTGTCTATCCTAAAACTTCGCTTTCCTCCTACTTATGGCTTAACAGAACAGTCTAAGGGCAATTCATCGTCTATGCAAGTAATATATCGCAAGGCATCTTTTCTCTCTTTTTCTTCGATCTTCATGAGCGCCTAACATGTCAATCTTACTTTCGTTTCAGCTTGCCTGCAATTTCATTGCACAGTGCATCTGACTACGGGCAAAATTCACATTTTTAAGGACTAGCGTTCACTTCTTTGTGCATCATTTTCATGCAGTGGCGACCGTGGGTTACACGACCGCCCCTGGCTTCTAAGGCAACCCAAGAAGGAGGAACGCCTCGTGAGATTATTTTCTTTTTATAAACTTGCATTCATTTTTTTTTAGTCTAAAAACCATGTTAAAATTTTAAGCGCACGGATTACAAACAAGAGCGAATCTTAGCCCATCCTAAGGTTGCCTTTCGAGGTGACAACGAATTTCAAAACAAACAGAGCTACCCTAAACCCACATATCCAAGATAGAGTGCTAACATGCGAAGCTTAAACAGGAAAATATTTTTGAAAATTTTTCAAAATGGCCTTAACATATGCAATTATGCTGAATTTCACGACAAACACACATACGAAGACCTTAGCATTACATCACAGAATTTCATAATCGGACTAGCATGCTTTCACCATAACTCAACAAGCTAATCAGGATTCCACAACTAAGCTCGACAATCACTATAAGGCACAACCCGCCACCCCCAACTTAAAAATTGACAATGTCCTCATTGGACCAAATAAGCACAGTCAAAACAAAAGGAAAGAAAACCTTCCCTGAATTGTGACTTAGAGGGTTGGAGAGTGCGCTTTAACCTTAGCCAATACACCGCAAGGATGAGCCATTGTTTCACCTGAAAATTCACAACATCAGAGTAGAAATCTAAACTAATCCTAAAGACGGTATGTAAACAAAAAGCATGTACAGTTCAAGCTCGGGTGCCTCCGAGTAGCGCAAATTTTTAGAGTCGATTGCTCGACTTTACCAAAACTCAATTTATCCTTTCTCGTAATCAGGCTCTTTCAAGTAGGCATGGTCGTCGAAGTCCTCTGACATTCCCTCATGAAAGATCTTCAATCGTTGGCCATTCACTGTGTACTCCTTCTCTGTATCCAGGCTCTGAATCTTGACTGCACCATAGTGATGGACATTAGTTATAATGAAAGGACCAAGCCACCTGGAACGAAGTTTACCTGGCATGAACTTCAGGCGAGAGTTGAACAAGAGGACCTTCTGACCAACTTCGAAATGTTTTCTGACGACTCGTCTGTCGTGGAACATTTTGGTCTTTTCCTTGTAGGTCTTCGAGTTCTCATATGCATCCAGGCGAAGCTCCTCCAGTTCTTGCAATTTGAGGAGTCTTTCTTCGCCCGCCAAGTCAAAGTCCATGTTGCACTTCTTCACGGCCCAGTAAGCTTTGTGTTCGATCTCCACGGGGAGATGACAGGCTTTACCATAAACCATCTGGTAGGGAGACATCCCTATGGGGGTTTTGTAAGCCGTACGGTAAGCCCACAAAGCGTCGTCCAACCTGAGGCTCCAATCCTTCCTTCCTGGACTTACTGTTTTCTCGAGGATGCTCTTCACCTCTCGATTGGAGACTTCTGCTTGGCCATTGGTCTGAGGATGATACGGGGTAGAGATTTTGTGATTGACCCCTGTTACGTCTCCAAAAGTGACCTTTTTAGGACTTAATTAGCTTAGAAAGATGTTCACTCTTAGGTGTTTTTGATAGCATTTAGCCTAAACCTATGCTTAAATATGAGAATTAGAAGAAGGTAGCTAAATTAGGACTTATGTACAATAGGAAAGAAAAGGGTTGAAAACCGAAGGAAAAGAATGAAAAAACTGCATTGAGACAGCATTGCGAAAACATTGCGGACACCGCAATGTTTCAAGTGAAAACCGTAAGTTGACTGATCTTTTTCAGTTAATTTCCGTTATTTCAGGGATTCGTTCTTTCTCCTCCATCCATTCTGAAGTACGACGTTGAAGATTGATGGTTCTCCTTGGCCCACATGCACCTGCAGATTACTATAAATAGGGGTCAAAGTCGAGGGTTCAAGCATAATCCGAAAGCGTAGAAGTCTTCTCGCAGTCCAACTTTTCTCCTGTTTTCCTTTGCCGTGTGCTGGTTTGCGAAGCTCAGCTGTTGGAATCGATAATCTGATAGGAAGGAGAGGAGATTCTTCTTCTCTCCCGATTGGATTCATCCAAGCGAGGCTGACCTTTCTCATCCTTCATTCGAGGCGGCTGCAACGAGACATTCGAGCTGTTTTACTGCTTTTTGCTCTTCATTTCCATTTTCCAGCTTTGTCTTGTCGTTGTTTCCTTTCTAGTAGCTAGATTAGACTATTTCGTTGTGTTCTGTCTTGCTGTTATTTACTTTAAAGCTTTCATTTGTTGAGTCAAACAATCAAGTAATCAAATCTCAATTCTTCATTTCACAGTTTCTCGCTTTTGCACTCTACTGCTTTGCCTTACTGTTTTGTCCTTAAATTCCTCCTAAGCATGTCTGTTTCATCTCTTATTTCTGTTTACCCTATATCCATGAGTAACTAAGTCACTTAGGGGCATGCTAATGACAACACTTTAGGCTAAAAAACGTGAACCAAGCATGTAGGATAGCTCTCGAAGCATTGATTGTATGTAAGCTTCATCCCACGGGCAATTTCGATTGGCCATCCATTTTGTCCAAAGAATTCCTAACCTCTGGAATGAGTAAGAGTTCAGAGTCATACTATCATGCTAGCCTTTCAAGGTAACCAGGAAACGACCTAGGAATAGGCGTTTCCCAAGTACAAACCATATTTTTCTGCCTTAACAAGATGCTTAAGACCTTACTTGGACATGAGTAAACTAAAGAATCTAATGCATGAAATCGGAAGATACATGAGAATGAGATAGTTTGATGCATAGAGAGTTGATCCAATGCTTGAGAATCGTGAGAAAAAGCCTATAGGATAGTCGTTAGTAGCCCTTAATTCATCACTTTACACACTTTCGCTGTTATTTAAATTGCGGTAGAATTGCTGTCTCCGCAATTCTGCTAAGTTACAATTCTGTCTAGCTGTTTTTGTCTTCATTTATTAATCTCGTCTCTTCTCATTTGAGTTTAGCTTTGACTTGCACTTGTTTATGTTGCTACCCTCTTCGTATTCAGTAGGAAATAGATAATTAAAAACCAATTCTACCCCATCAAATCCACCCCTTCTTTCTTAACTTTACACTTCATGAATAGCTTATAATAAATCTCTGTGGGAAAACGAATGAAATATACTTACTACTTGCTATAAGACCATGTATGCTTGCATGTTCTGAGTGCTCTCTCTACCTTATTGCTTATTTATTTTAACACATTGAGCACGCAACAAGTTTTTGGCGTCGCTGCCGGGGATTTATTTAAGTGAAAACGAAGTTTGTTAAGTTTGAAATACCAAGTTTATTGCCTATTGAAGCTGATCTGTTTCATTTCTTTTGCAGGTACTATTGGGTTAGTTTATGAGTGAGCCTTTAAGTAGTGATCTAGAGTTCAATCCTGAGCCTGAGAGATTACTTAGGGCCAGAAATAGAGCCAAGAAACGTCTCTTTAACCAACCCTCTATACCTCAAGTAATTGCGGGAACCGCAATTCCTCCGCAATTGTCTCAAGAAGAAATGGAAGAGATAGTTCCCAATCAGGTACCTGTCATTCGCAATCCCATCGAAATAGCGAATGACAAGAATAGTGCCATCCTCTCATATTTAGTACCTATGCCTGGGGAGCTGAACCCCAGCATAATCCGTCCTGAAATCACTGCCCACTCATTCGAGTTAAAGCCAGTGATGTTCCAAATGTTGTCCACTGTGGGACAATTCTTTGGAGTGGAAAATGAGGACCCCCACAACCATCTTAGGAACTTCTTAGGAGTCAGTGATACCTTCATCATCCCTGGAGTTTCCCAAGAAGCTTTGAGGCTATACTTGTTCCCTTACTCTTTGAGGGACAAAGCCAAAACATGGCTGAACTCATTACCTTCTGGATCTGTCCGCAACTGGACAGACTTAGCAGAAAAATTCCTAGTCAAATACTTCCCACCTGATAGGAATTCTACCTTTCGTGATGACATAGTTAAATTCAAGCAAGCTGATAATGAGTCTCTTCACGAAGCTTGGACAAGGTTCAAAGATCTACTTCTTAAATGTCCACACCATGGCATCCCATGGTGTATCCAAATAGAGGTCTTTTTCAAAGGATGCAATCCCAGCACTAGACAAGTCTTAAATTCATCCGCTGGAGGTTCCATGTTGTCCAAGAGTTACAACGAGGCCTATGAGATCTTGGAGAAGATCTCAGCATCTCACTGTAGGTGGTCAGATGATCCAGTTGAGCCAACTAGAGCTCAAGACAAGGATGCTCTAAGTGCAATGAGCAGCCAGATAAATGCCCTGACTAACCTAGTTAAGCAAATGGCTCAAACCAATCTCCAAACAAGTGTCAACACCGCCACAGCCATGTCAATGGGCACCCAACCAAGTCAAGGTGAGACACTTGTATGTGGATTCTGTGGGGAAGGGCACCTGTATGAATATTGCCCTGGGAATCCAGCCTCAGTCTGCTATGTTGGAAGCCAACAACAGCCTAGGAACAACCCCTATTCCAATACTTACAACCCTGGTTGGAGGAACCACCCAAACCTGTCATGGGGTGGCCAACAGAATACTAACCAAAATCCTAACCAACCTAGACCGAGTGGAACACCTGGTTTCACTCCCCAACATAACCAATCAATGTATCAAAAACCTTACAGCCAACCTGTAGGATCTTCTGTAGAAAACATACTCAAGGAATACATAGCCAAAAATGATGCTACTTTGCAAAGTCAGCAAGCCACTCTTAGGAGCCTAGAGAATCAAATAGGCCAGTTAGCCAATGAACTCAAGAGTAGGCCCCAAGGTAGACTCCCTACTGACACTGAAGTGCCAAGGAGAGATGGTAAAGAACAAGTTCAAGCAATTGAACTTAGAAGTGGTAGACCATTGGTAAGCAACACCAAAGACACACCAAAGAGAGTAGAGAACACTGAGTCTAGTGCTCCACTAGAGTCTCTGCCAAACCAAGGTCCACCACCAACTAGCACATCAGGAGCCAGGCTAGAGCCAATTATTGAGGAGATAGAAGAAATTCCAAGGCCTCCACCAATCCTAAGGCGACCTGACGTGCCTGCATATGTGCCACCACCTCCATATCCTCGAAGGCTTAAGAAGAAGCAGGAACAGGAAGTGCATTTTAATAAATTCTTAGAAATTCTTAAGCAAGTGCATGTCAACATTCCTTTTGTAGAAGTTTTACAGTCTATGCCTTCCTATGTAAAGTTTTTGAAAGATATTATTACTAACAAAAAAATAATTGGTGAGTTTGAAACAGTAAATCTCACTGAGGAGTGCAGTGCCATCCTCCAGAACAAGCTGCCCAAGAAGGAGAAGGATCCTGGTTCCTTCACCTTACCTGTAGAACTTGGAGGCAAGCACGTGGGCAGAGCGCTTTGTGACCTGGGCGCCAGCATAAACCTCATGCCCCTATCACTATTCCGCCAGTTGGGAATAGGAGAAGCACGTCCAACCACTGTCACTTTACAACTAGCAGACAGATCCATTGCATACCCTGAAGGTAAGATTGAGGATATTCTAGTGAAAGTTGACAAATTTATTTTCCTTGCAGATTTCATTATCCTGGATTATGAAGCAGACAAGGAGGTCCCCATCCTGTTAGGCAGACCATTTCTAGCCACAGGTAGGGCACTGATAGACGTCCAAAAAGGTGAGCTCACTATGAGGGTTCACGATGAAGAGGTGAAATTTAGTGTGTATAAAGCTTTAAGGTACCCCTCTGACCTTGAATCCTGTGCTAGCATGGACGTTGTAGATTCTTTGATGGAAGAACAATTGGAGCATGTATTATTAACCAAGCATGCTAATGAATATGTAGGATTAGAATTAACTGACTTAAACATAGCTGAGATAATGGACATATCTGTAAATAACCCTCAGCATGTTTGTCTGAATATTGACTTAACTGATAGAGCCTTAAATCCTTTAAAGCCATCCATTGAGCATCCACCTGTATTAGAATTAAAACCTCTCCCCACTCACCTCAAGTATGCATATCTAGGGAATAATGAAACTTTGCCTGTAATTATTTCTTCTAAGCTAAGTGAACAGCATGAGGTTGAACTAATATTACTACTTAAGCAACATAAGAAGGCTATTGCATGGACTATTGCTGATATTAGAGGCATTAGCCCTTCTTATTGCATGCATAAGATTATACTAGAGGAAGAGCACACACCTAGAGTAGATCATCAACGTAGGCTGAACCCCTCTATGAAAGAGGTAGTTAAGAAAGAAATAATAAAATGGTTAGATGCTGGTGTGATCTTCCCCATAGCTAGTAGTCAGTGGGTAAGCCCTATACAATGTGTACCTAAAAAGGGTGGGATGACTGTGGTAGTCAATGAGAACAATGAACTGATTCCAACTAGGACTGTCACAGGGTGGAGAGTATGTATGGATTATAGGAAGCTAAATAAAGAGACCAAAAAAGACCATTTCCCTCTACCATTTATTGACCAAATGTTAGACATAATAGCTGGTAGAGCCTACTACTGTTTCTTAGACGGTGATTCAGGTTATAACCAGATCACTATAGACCCTAAGGATCAAGAGAAGACCACCTTCACTTGCCCTTTTGGAACTTTTGCCTTTCGCAGAATGCCTTTTGGCTTATGCAATGCACCGGCAACTTTCCAAAGGTGCATGTTGGCAATCTTCTCTGATTTGGATGAGTCCATGATAGAGAAATCAGAAGAAGCTAGACGAGAGGGTAGTTTTAAGCTTAGAAGTGTGTCACAGGACAACACTGCTATAGATGAGAATATAGGGGAGTCAGTAAGTGGTTAAGGAAGAAGAAACAGCAGCCTAGGAAAGTCCTTAGATTGCTCGAGGACAAGCAAAACCTTAAGTTTGGGGGTGTGTTACGTCTCCAAAAGTGACCTTTTTAGGACTTAATTAGCTTAGAAAGATGTTCACTCTTAGGTGTTTTTGATAGCATTTAGCCTAAACCTATGCTTAAATATGAGAATTAGAAGAAGGTAGCTAAATTAGGACTTATGTACTATAGGAAAGAAAAGGGTTGAAAACCGAAGGAAAAGAATGAAAAAACTGCATTGAGACAGCATTGCGAAAACATTGCGGACACTGCAATGTTTCAAGTGAAAACCGTAAGTTGACTGATCTTTTTCTGTTAATTTCCGTTATTTCAGGGATTCGTTCTTTCTCCTCCATCCATTCTGAAGTACGACGTTGAAGATTGATGGTTCTCCTTGGCCCACATGCACCTGCAGATTACTATAAATAGGGGTCAAAGTCGAGGGTTCAAGCATCATCCGAAAGCGTAGAAGTCTTCTCGCAGTCCAACTTTTCTCCTGTTTTCCTTTGCCGTCTGCTGGTTTGCGAAGCTCAGCTATTGGAATCGATAATCTGATAGGAAGGAGAGGAGATTCTTCTTCTCTCCCGATTGGATTCATCCAAGCGAGGCTGACCTTTCTCATCCTTCATTCGAGGCGGCTGCAACGAGACATTCGAGCTGTTTTACTGCTTTTTGCTCTTCATTTCCATTTTCCAGCTTTGTCTTGTCGTTGTTTCCTTTCTAGTAGCTAGATTAGACTATTTCGTTGTGATCTGTCTTGCTGTTATTTACTTTAAAGCTTTCATTTGTTGAGTCAAACAATCAAGTAATCAAATCTCAATTCTTCATTTCACAGTTTCTCGCTTTTGCACTCTACTGCTTTGCCTTACTGTTTTGTCCTTAAATTCCTCCTAAGCATGTCTGTTTCATCTCTTATTTCTGTTTACCCTATATCCATGAGTAACTAAGTCACTTAGCGGGCATGCTAATGACAACACTTTAGGCTAAAAAACGTGAACCAAGCATGTAGGATAGCTCTCGAAGCATTGATTGTATGTAAGCTTCATCCCACGGGCAATTTCGATTGGCCATCCATTTTGTCCAAAGAATTCCTAACCTCTGGAAGGAGTAAGAGTTCAGAGTCATACTATCATGCTAGCCTTTCAAGGTAACCAGGAAACGACCTAGGAATAGGCGTTTCCCTAGTACAAACCATATTTTTCTGCCTTAACAAGATGCTTAAGACCTTACTTGGACATGAGTAAACTAAAGAATCTAATGCATGAAATCGGAAGATACATGAGAATGAGATAGTTTGATGCATAGAGAGTTGATCCAATGCTTGAGAATCGTGAGAAAAAGCCTATAGGATAGTCGTTAGTAGCCCTTAATTCATCACTTTACACACTTTCGCTGTTATTTAAATTGCGGTAGAATTGCTGTCTCCGCAATTCTGCTAAGTTACAATTCTGTCTAGCTGTTTTGGTCTTCATTTATTAATCTCGTCTCTTCTCATTTGAGTTTAGCTTTGACTTGCACTTGTTTATGTTGCTACCCTCTTCGTATTCAGTAGGAAATAGATAATTAAAAACCAATTCTACCCCATCAAATCCACCCCTTCTTTCTTAACTTTACACTTCATGAATAGCTTATAATAAATCTATGTGGGAAAACGAATGAAATATACTTACTACTTGCTATAAGACCATGTATGCTTGCATGTTTTGAGTGCTCTCTCTACCTTATTGCTTATTTATTTTAACACATTGAGCACGCAACAACCCCATACTTCCTCATCAAGGCCTGGATCGTCTTGTTGCAGAAGTGGCTCCCCTGGTCGCTTATGATGGCTCGTGGAACTCCATACCTGCTAAAAATATTATATTTGACAAAACTTGAAACAACATTAGCAGTATCAACTTTGGTGGCTTTAGCTTCCACCCATTTAGACACGTAGTCCACAGCCAATAATATATAGACAAAACCAAATGAAGGGGGAAAGGGTCCTATAAAGTCCATACCCCAAACCTCGAAAATTTCACAAGTTAAAATGGGGTTTTGGAGCATTTCATTCCTACTAGTGATGGTCCCTTTTCTCTGACACTGATCACAAGATTTACAAAACTCATAACAGTCCTTAAACAGTGATGGCCAGAAAAACCCACAATCTATAACAGTCCATTTTGGAGCTATAATTATGTCCCTAATTCACGTTTATTATTGGCTTAATCTTGTTTATATGTGATTATTGCAGGTGTTCGCGGTAATTCGCCCTCGGAAGCATTTCGGCGCTTTTCGGGGCTTAATATCGCAATTTAAAGGCCTAGGAACACTTCCCGGGAAGACCCGTGCAAAGGCATGAAGGTTGAGCACTTTTGGGAAATTGAAGGCAAAAATCCATGCATCAACCCGAGAGCTAGCGTCGAGACGCTGCCATAGCGTCTCGACGCTCCGAAGTCTGAAGCGCTGAATTGAAGAAAAACCCGAGAGCAAGCGTCGAGCGATAGCGTCTCGACGCTCGCTCGACGCCGACAGCGTCTCGACGCTGTTCGAGCGTCTCGACGCCACCCCGACTGCGCGCGCGCGGATTATTTAGGGCGCAGCGTCGAGACGCTGCCCTAGCGTCGAGACGCTACGACGGATTACTTAAGTTTCTGTCCGATTTTAGCCGCCATTATCTTCTTTTACCTCGAGCTCCGCGCCTGATTTGACGTCCAACAGCTGTTTTCCACCATGGGAGAGATTCATTAAACTCTGTGAGAAGTGCCCGAACCACCTGATAGCAGAAGCCGAGCTTATCGAATTCTTCTATGAAGGGTTGCTTCCGCATGATTGCCAGATGCTTGATGCAGCAAGTGGAGGAGCCCTTTGGGAGAAAACACCTGCAGAAGCCAGACAGTTGATTTCAAATATGGCTGAGAACCGTCGCCAGTACGGAGGAAGGAACGAGTACGCTAAAATGTCTACCGACATAGCAGAGCTCAAGGAACAAGTGTCTCAGGTATTTGGTTTAGTTCATACGATGCAGGAAAAATCATCTCAGGCTGTTTCTTCTGTTTCAGGTCAAGCCATTGAAGGCATGTTCAAATCGCTCATGGAAGCTAGCAATGAGACAAGGTCGCAGATAAAATCTCTAAGAGAGGAGTTCACGGAGGTGAAGGAAAGAATGTGCAAGATCGAATCCAAAGCGGAAGGTGTTAGTGCGATAAACCTCAGAAGTGGTAAAGAAGTGCCATTTCAAACCACTCCCGAGAGTCCTCCAAAAGATTCAAAGATATCTCCAGATAAGTGTTCTCAAGCACCCTCTGAAACTGTTGTAACTCCTCCTATTATTTCTATGAAGTCTTACACTCCCGTTGCTCCTTTTCCTAGTAGGCTGGCAAGGCCATCTAAGGAGACCGACGATGCGGATGTTCTTGAGACACTGAGAAAGGTTGGGATCAATATACCGCTGCTTGATGCAATTCAGCAAATCCCAAGGTACGCCAAATTTCTTAAGGAGATGTGCACCATGAAGAGGAAGACTAAAAGTGCTGAGAGAGTCGTGGTAAGCAAGAATGTTTCTGCCCTGATAACCCAAGGTATTCCAAACAAGTGTCAAGACCCAGGTATGTTTCTCTTGCCATGTACTATAGGGGATAGAGAAATCGAGCACGCTATGTTAGACTTAGGAGCTTCAATTAATGTTATGCCATACTCAGTCTACAAGAGCCTCGGTTTAGATGGTATGCAGGAAACCAGTATAATTATCCAGTTAGCTAATAGATCTTCTATTCGTCTTCTAGGATTGATTGAAGATGTGTTGGTTAAGGTTAAGGATTTGATCTTCCCTGCTGATTTTTATGTGATAAAAATGGAAGAAAATGCATCCACCACTTCTGTTTTACTTGGTAGACCATTCATGAAAACCGCTAAAACAAAAATTAATGTGCATGATGGTACCTTATCTGTTGAGTATGAAGGGGATGTATTCGAATTTAATGTATTTGATGCCATGAAACAACGTGCTGATGTGCGTTCTGTCTGTAAAATTGATCTGATAGATACTTTAGAACAAGAAGAATGCATGACTGTTGTTGATGGGGATGACCCACTCGTTTTTACTGAAATTGTTGGCGAAGTTGAAAGTAGTGTTCCCATATTGACTGATTCTTCTGAACAACCTACTTTTGCTTTAGAGACATGTGAAAAGCCAACTAAAATATTACCATCTCTTTTGCAGGCTCCCAAGTTGGAATTGAAGGAGTTGCCGGGTCATCTCAAGTACGTGTACTTGGGTGAGGTGGAGACACTCCCGGTAATTATTTCCAAGGAGCTTACTTCGGAGCAAGAAGGCGAGTTGATCGGAGTTTTGAAAAAGAACAAAAGAGCCATAGGATGGACGTTGGCAGATTTGCATGGGTTGAGTCCAGTGTTGTGCATGCACAAGATTCGGCTGGATGAGGGAGCAAAACCATCCCGAGAGCCTCAGCGGAGACTGGACCCTGCAATGAAAGAGGTAGTGTTGTCTGAGATACACAAACTCCTGGATGCAGGTATTATCTTTCCCATTTCTGATAGCCAATGGGTTAGCCCTATTCATGTTGTACCTAAAAAGACGGGCATAACTGTTATTAGAAATGATAAGGGGGAGCTAGTACCTAAGAGAGTACAAAATGGGTGGAGAATGTGTATTGATTTTAGAAAACTGAATGACGTGACTAAGAAGGACCACTTTCCTATTCCCTTCATAGATCAAATGGTGGAGCGTTTAGCTGGGAAACCATTCTTCGGTTTTCTTGATGGTTTTTCTGGGTTTTATCAAATTCCCATAGCCCAGGAAGACCAAGAAAAGACTACTTTTACTTGTCCATTCGGAACTTACGCATATAGGAGAATGCCCTTTGGGCTTTGTAATGCTCCAGGGACTTTTCAGCGATGCATGATGAGCATATTTTCTGAATTTGTAGAAAAATGCATTGAAGTCTTTATGGATGATTTTACTGTATATGGAAGTTCATTTAAGGATTGCCTGTTTAACTTGTCTAGAGTCATGGAAAGATGCATTGTTACGTCTCCAAAAGTGACCTTTTTAGGGCTTAATTAGCTTAGAAAGATGTTCACTCTTAGGTGTTTTTGATAGCATTTAGCCTAAACCTATGCTTAAATATGAGAATTAGAAGAAGGTAGCTAAATTAGGACTTATGTACAATAGGAAAGAAAAGGGTTGAAAACCGAAGGAAAAGAATGAAAAACAAGCATTGCGATAGCATTGCGGAAACATTGCGGTCACCGCAATGTTTCAAGTGAAAACCGTAAGTTGACTGATCTTTTTCTGTTAATTTCCGTTATTTCAGGGATTCGTTCTTTCTCCTCCATCCATTCTGAAGTACGACGTTGAAGATTGATGGTTCTCCTTGGCCCAAATGCACCTGCAGATTACTATAAATAGGGGTCAAAGTCGAGGGTTCAAGCATCATCCGAAAGCGTAGAAGTCTTCTCGCAGTCCATCTTTTCTCCTGTTTTCCTCTGCCGTCTGCTGGTTTGCGAAGCTCAGCTGTTGGAATCGATAATCTGATAGGAAGGAGAGGAGATTCTTCTTCTCTCCCGATTGGATTCATCCAAGCAAGGCTGACCTTTCTCATCCTTCATTCGAGGCGGATGCAACGAGACTTTCGAGCTTGTTTTATTGCTTTCTGTTCTTCATTTCCATTTTTCAACTCTGTCTTGTTGTTGTTTCTGTTCTTGTGGCTAATTTAGTTCATTTCGTTGTGTTCTGTCTTCCTGTTCTTTACTTTAAGTATCTCTTATGTTCATTCAAACAATCAATTAATCAAACATAAAGTTCAGTATTTCACAGTCTCTCGCCTTTGCATTCTACTGTTTTCCCTTGCTGTTTTAAGCACATTTTCCTTCTAAGCATGTTTATTTTATCCTTTAGTTCTGTTCTCCTTATATCCATGAGTAACTAAGTCACTTAGGGGCGTGCTAATGACAACACTATAGGCTAAAAAACGTGAATCAAGCATATAGGATAGCTCTCGAAGCATTGATTGTATGTAAGCTTCATCCCACTGGCAATTTCGATTGGCCATCCATTTTGTCCAAAGAACTCCTAACCTCTGGAAGGAGTAAGAGTTCAGAGTCATACCATCATGCTAGCCTTTCAAGGTAACCAGGAAACGACCTAGGAATAGGCGTTTCCCTAGTACAAACCATATCTTTCTGCTTTAACAAGATGCTTAAGACCTTACTTCGAGTTGAGTAAACTGAAGAATCTAATGCATGGAATCGGACGATACATGAGATTGAGATAGTTTGATGCATAGTGAGTAGATCCAGTGTTTGAGAATCGTATAAAAATGCCTATAGGATAGTCATTAGTAGCCCTTAATTCACCCATTTACACACTTTCGCTGCTATTTAATTGCGGTAGAATTGATGTCTCTGCAATTCTGCTTAAGTTACAATTCTGTCTAGCTGTTTTTGTCTTCATTTATTAATCTCGTCTCTTTTCATTTGAGCTTAGCTTTAACTTGTTCTCGTTTATGTTACTACCCTTTACACATTCAGCAAAAATTAGATAATTAAAAACCAATTTTACCCCATCAAATCCACCCCTTCTTTCTTAACAAAACACTTCGCGAATAGCTCGAAATAAATCTCTGTGGGAAAACGAATGAAATATACTTACTACTTGCTATAAGATCATGTATGCTTGCATGTTCTGAGTGCTCTATCTCTTTTATTTCCTAATTATTTCAACACATTGAGCACGCAACAAGTTTTTGGCGCCGCTGCCGGGGATTTATTTTAGTGAAAACGAAGTTAGTTAAGTTTGAAACACCAAGTTTACTGTCAATTGGAACTAATCTAGGTTCATTTCTTTTGCAGGTACTAGTTGGGTTAGTTTATGAGTGAGCATTCAAGTAGTGATCTAGAGTTCAATCCTGAGCCCGAGAGACTATTTAGAGCCAGAAATAAAGCCAAGAAACGTCTTTTTAACCAACCCTCTATACCTCAAGTAATTGCGGGAACCTCAATTCCTCCGCAAGAATCTCAAGAAGAAATGGCTGGAATAATTCCAAATCCGGTACCTGTCACTCGCAATCCCATCGAAATAGCGAATGACAAAAATAGTGCCATCCTTTCATATTTAGTTCCTATGCCTGGGGAGCTGAACCCCAGCATAATCCGTCCTGAAATCACTGCCAACTCATTCGAGTTAAAACCAGTGATGTTCCAAATGTTGTCCACTGTGGGACAATTCTTTGGAGTGGAAAATGAGGACCCCCACAACCATCTTAGAAACTTCTTAGGAGTCAGTGATACTTTCATCATTCCTGGAGTTTCTCAAGAAGCCTTGAGGCTATACTTGTTCCCTTATTCTTTGAGGGACAAAGCCAAAACGTGGTTAAACTCATTACCCTCTGGATCTGTCCTTAATTGGACAGATTTAGCAGAGAAATTCCTAGTCAAATACTTCCCACCTGATAGGAATTCTACCTTTCGTGATGACATAGTTAAATTCAAACAAGCTGATAATGAATCTCTTCACGAAGCTTGGACAAGGTTCAAAGATCTTCTTTTTAAATGTCCACATCATGGCATCCCATGGTGTATCCAAATTGAGGTCTTTTTCAAAGGATGCAACCCCAGCACTAGGCAAGTCTTAAATTCATCCGCTGGAGGCTCCATGTTGTCCAAGAGTTACAACGAAGCCTATGAGATCTTGGAGAAGATCTCAGCATCTCACGGTAGGTGGTCAGATGATCCTGTTGAGCCAACTAGAGCTCAAGACAAGGATGCTCTAAGTGCAATGAGCAGCCAAATAAATGCCCTGACCAACCTAGTCAAGCAAATGGCTCAAACCAATCTCCAAACAAGTGTCAACACCGCTACCGCCATGTCAATGGGCACCCAACCAAGTCAAGGTGAGACACTCATATGTGGATTCTGTGGGGATGGGCACTTGTATGAATACTGCCCTGGGAATCCAGCCTCAGTCTGCTACATTGGAAGCCAGCAGCAGCATAGGAACAACCCCTATTCCAATACTTACAACCCTGGTTGGAGGAACCACCCAATCCTGTCATGGGGTGGCCAACAAAATGCTAACCAAAATCCTAACCAACCTAGACCGAGTGGAACACCTGGCTTCACTCCCCAACATAACCAATCAATGTATCAAAAACCATACAACCAACCTGTAGGATCTTCTGTAGAAAACTTACTCAAGGAATACATAGCTAAGAATGATGCTACTCTTCAAAGCCAGCAAGCTACTCTTAGGAGCCTAGAGAACCAAATAGGCCAATTGGCCAATGAACTCAAGAGTAGGCCCCAAGGTAGACTCCCTGCTGACACCGAGGTGCCAAGGAGAGATGGTAAAGAACAAGTTCAAGCAATTGAACTTAGAAGTGGTAGACCCTTGGTGAGCAACACAAAGGACACACCAAAGAGAGTAGAGAACACTGAGTCTAGTGCTCCACTGGAGTCTCTGCCAAACCAAGGTCAACCACCAACTAGCACATCAGGAGCCAGGCTAGAGCCAATTATTGAAGAGATAGAAGAAATTCCAAGGCCTCCACCTATCCTAAGGCGCCCTGACGTGCCTGCATATGTGCCACCACCTCCATATCCTCGAAGGCTTAAGAAGAAGCAGGAACAGGAAGTGCATTTTAATAAATTCTTAGAAATTCTTAAGCAAGTGCATGTCAACATTCCTTTTGTAGAAGTTTTACAGTCTATGCCTTCCTATGTAAAGTTTTTGAAAGATATTATTACTAACAAAAAAATAATTGGTGAGTTTGAAACAGTAAACCTCACTAAGGAGTGCAGTGCCATACTCCAAAACAAGTTGCCCAAGAAGGAGAAGGATCCTGGTTCCTTCACCTTACCTGTAGAACTTGGAGGCAAGCACGTGGGCAGAGCGCTTTGTGACTTGGGCGCCAGCATAAACCTCATGCCCCTATCACTATTCCGCCAGCTAGGAATAGGAGAAGCACGTCCAACCACTGTCACTTTACAATTAGCAGACAGATCCATTGCATACCAATAAGGTAAGATTGAGGATATTTTAGTAAAGGTTGACAAGTTTATTTTCCTTGCAGATTTCATTATCCTGGATTATGAAGCAGACAAGGAGGTCCCCATCCTGTTAGGCAGACCATTTCTAGCCACAGGTAGGGCACTGATAGACGTCCAAAAAGGTGAGCTTACTATGAGGGTTCATGATGAAGAGGTGAAATTTAGTGTGTATAAAGCTTTAAGGTACCCCTCTGACCTTGAATCCTGTGCTAGCATGGACGTTGTAGACTCTTTAATGGAAGAACAATTGGAGCATGTATTATTAACCAAGCATGCCAATGAATATGTAGGATTAGAATTAACTGACTTAAACATAGCTGAGATAATGGACATATCTGTAAATAACCCTCAGCATGTTTGTATGAATATTGACTTAACTGATAGAGCCTTAAATCCTTTAAAGCCATCCATTGAGCATCCACCTGTATTAGAATTAAAGCCACTCCCCACTCACCTCAAGTATGCATATTTAGGGAGTAATGAAACTCTGTCTGTTATCATTTCTTCTAAATTAAGTGAAAAGCATGAGGTTGAACTGATATTACTGCTTAAGCAACATAGGAAGGCTATTGCATGGACTATTGCTGATATTAGAGGCATTAGCCCTTCTTATTGCATGCATAAGATTATACTAGAGGAAGAGCACACACCTAGAGTAGATCACCAACGTAGGCTGAATCCCTCTATGAAAGAGGTAGTTAAGAAAGAGATAATTAAATGGTTAGATGCTGGTGTGATCTTTCCAATAGCTAGTAGTCAGTGGGTGAGCCCTATACAGTGTGTACCTAAGAAGGGTGGGATGACTGTGGTAGTCAATGAGAACAATGAACTGATTCCAACTAGGACTGTTGTTAAGTCTCTGAAAGTGACTTATTTAGGACCCATTTAGCTTAGGAAGATGTACACTTTTAGGTGTTTTTGATAGCATTTAGCCTAAACCTATGCTTTAATATGAGAATTAGAAGAAGGTAGCTAATTTAGGACTTATGCACAATAGGTAGAAAAAGGGTTGAAAACCGAAGGAAAAGAATGAAAAAATGAGCATTGCGAATGAATTGCGAAAACATTGCGGTGACCGCAATTATTCAAGTTAAAACCGTAAGTTGGCTGATCTTTTTCTGTTTAGATCCGACTTTTCAGGGATTCGTTCTTTCTCCTCCATCCATTCTGATATATGACGTTGAAGATTGATGGTTCTCCTTGGCCCAAACGCACCTGCAAACTACTATAAAAGGGGGTCAAAGTCGGAGGTTCAATCATCACTCGAAGCGCAGAAGTCTTCTCGCAGTCCACCATTTCCATCTGTTTTCCTTTGCCGTCTGTTGGAGTGAGAGTCTCAGCTGTTGGAATCGATAATCTGATAGGAAGGAGAGAAGATTCTTCTTCTCTCTCGATTGGATTCATCCAAGCAAGGCTGATCTTTCATCCCCTTCATTCGAGGCGACTGCCACGAAGCTTTCCAGCAACTCTTTACTGTTTTTCTGTCTTTCTCTTCTGTTTTACATTCTGCTTCGTGCTGTTCTTTTCCTAAGTAGCTAGATTAGTTTATTTCGTTGCTTTCTGTCTTGTTGCTATTTACTTTACAGCTTTTATCTGTTCAACAAACAATTTCAGTAATCAAAGTTCGTTTCTGCATTTCTCATTTCCCATCTTCTGCTACGGGTTTTGCTTACTGTTTTTAGCACATTTCCCTTCTAAGCATGTCTATCTTATCTGCCATTTCTGTTCTCTATATATCCATGAGTAGCTAAATCACTTAGGGGCAGGCTAATGACAGAACTATAGGCTAAAAAACGTGAACCAAGTAGGCAGATTAACACTCGAACATTGATTGTATGTGAGCTTCATCCCACGGGCAATTTCGATTGGCCATCCATTTTGTCCAAAGAACTCCTAACCTCTGGAAGGAGTAAGAGTTCAGAGTCATATAATCATGCTAGCCTTTCATGGTAATCAGGAAACGGCCTAGGAATAGGCGTTTCCCTAGTACAAACTAAACACTCCTGTTGTAACAAGATGCTTAAGACCTTACTTTGAAGTCGAGTAAACTTAAGACTCTAATGCATGGAATCGGACGATACTTGAGATAGAGTGAGTTTGATGTATAGAGAGTTGATCCAAAGCTTGATAATCGTAATAAACTGCCTATAGGATAGTCATTAGTAGCCCTTAATTCGCCCATTTACATACTTTTTTCTGTTGAGTTAATTGCGGATTAATTGCGGTTCTCACAATTCTGCTAAGTTGCATTCTGCTTAGCTGTTTTCTTCCTCGTTTATTAATTCCATCTCTTGTCCTTTGCATCTAATTTCAACTTGCATTTGTTTATGTTATATCCCTTTATACATTCAGCAAAAATTAGATAATTAAAAACCAATTTTACCCCATCAAATTCATCCCATCTTTCTTAACAATCACACTTCGCGAATAGCTAAAAATGAGTCTCTGTGGAAAAAACGAATGAAATATACTTACTACTTGCTGTGAGACCATGTATGCTTGCATGTTCTAAGTGCTCTCCCTACCCTTTTGCATATTTATCTTTACACATTGAGCACGCAACAAGTTTTTGGCGCCGCTGCCGGGGACTTATTTTAAGTGAAAACGAAGTTTGTTAAGTCTGAAACATCAAATTATTTTCCATTGAATTTGATCCATCTTCATTTCTTTTTCAGGTACCATTTAGGGTAGTTTATGAATGAGACTCCAAGTAGTGATCTAGAGTTCAACCCTGAGCCCGAGAGATTACTTAGAGCTAGGAATAGAGCCAAGAAACGTCTCTTTAAACAAACCCTTTTACCTCCAATCATTGCAGAGACTACAATTCCTCCGCAATTACCTCAAGAAGAAATGGCTGGAGTAAATCAAAACCTGGTGCCTGTCACTCGCAATCCCATTGAAATAGCGAATGACAAGGATAGCGCCATCCTTTCATATTTAGTACCTATGCCTGGGGAGCTGAACCCCAGCATAATCCGTCCTGAAATCACTGCCAACTCATTTGAGTTAAAGCCAGTGATGTTCCAAATGTTGTCCACTGTGGGACAATTCTTTGGAATAGAAAATGAGGACCCCCATAATCACCTTAGGAACTTCCTAGGAGTTAGTGACACTTTCCTAATCCCTGGAGTTTCCCAAGAAGCCCTGAGGCTATATCTTTTCCCTTACTCTTTGAGGGACAAAGCCAAAACATGGTTAAATTCTTTACCCTCAGGATCTGTCCGCAATTGGACAGATTTAGCAGAAAAATTCCTAGTCAAATATTTCCCACCAGATAGGAATTCAACCTTTCGTGATGATATCATAAAGTTCAAACAAGCTCCAAGTGAGTCTCTTCACGAAGCTTGGACAAGATTCAAAGACCTTCTCATTAAATGTCCACACCATGGCATTCCATGGTGTATCCAAATAGAAGTCTTCTTTAAAGGATGCAACCCCAGCACCAGACAAGTTTTAAATTCATCTGCTGGAGGTTCCATGTTGTCCAAGAGTTACAACGAAGCTTATGAGATCTTGGAGAAGATCTCAACATCTCATTGTAGGTGGTCAGACGATCCAGTAGAGCCAACTAGGGCTCAAGACAAGGATGCTCTAAGCGCCATGAGCACCCAAATAAACGCCTTGACCAACCTAGTTAAGCAAATGGCTCAGGCCAATCTCCAAACCAGTGCCAATACCGCCACAGCCATGTCAATGGGCACCCAACCAAGTCAAGGCGAGGCACCAATCTGTGGATTCTGTGGGGAAGGGCACCCTTATGAATACTGCCCTGGGAATCCATCTTCAGTCTGCTATGTTGGAAGCCAGCAGCAGCCTAGGAATAATCCCTACTCACAAACTTACAATCCTGGTTGGAGAAACCACCCTAACCTGTCATGGGGTGGCCAACAAAACACTAACCAAAATTCTAACCAACCAAGGCCGAGTGGAACACCTGGTTTCACTCCCCAACATAACCAGTCAATGTACCAAAAGCCTTACAATCAACCTGTAGGATCTTTTGTAGAAAACCTACTCAAGGAATATATAGCTAAGAATGATGCTACTCTTCAGAGCCAGCAAGCTACTCTTAGGAGCCTAGAGAACCAAATAGGCCAATTAGCCAATGAACTTAAAAGTAGGCCCCAAGGTAGACTCCCTGCTGATACCGAGGTACCAAGGAGAGATGGCAAGGAACAAGTTCAAGCAATTGAACTCAGGAGTGGAAGACCATTGGTGAGCAACACGAAGGACACACCAAAGAGAGTAGAGAACACTGAGTCTAGTGCTCCACTGGAGTCTCTGCCAAGCCAAGGTCCACCACCAACTAGCACATCAGGAGCCAGGCTAGAGCCAATTGTTGAGGACGTAGAAGAAATTCCAAGGCCTCCACCTATCTTAAGGCGTCCTGACGTGCCTGCATATGTGCCACCACCTCCATACCCTCGAAGGCTTAAGAAGAAGCAGGAACAGGAAGTTCATTTTAATAAATTTTTAGAAATACTTAAGCAAGTGCATGTTAACATTCCTTTTGTAGAGGTTTTACAGTCTATGCCTTCATATGTAAAGTTTTTGAAGGACATTATTGTTGGGTTTTATGTCCTAAAACTCGTGGTTTGTAAACTGAATATATATTCTATTTTGCAATAAAGATGTTATTGAGATTTATTCAGTAAAGTTGTTATTGAATAAAATGAATTGTTTTTACTTTTAACCTAACTCCAATAAACAAAGAACCCATGGCTATAGGTTGTATACTTGAACTTCATGTATGACATGATTGTGGATCAAGTTCAAGTAATAGCCAGAACGGTCTATAGTATAGGGATAAGGTTGGGTACCTTATCCTGGGGACACTATTGGACGCGGCCCACTTTGTATAGTACAAACGATGTGATCCGAAATCGTTCATGTGGAGACATGTGAGTGGGGGCGTCCTATGCAATGAGTTTGCATAAGACTGAACCGCGAAACAAGTCGCTCTTTCTTTATAACTCCGTTTACTGTAAAGACCGATTTTTTCATATGATGACCTAGGTAACTCGATCTGAATCCTGAGCACGCTATGAACTCCTGTTTATTCGGGCTTATCCTTTGACTTGTATGGGTGAGAGTGGCCCGAGATCGCCGACTCAATAAGCCTACCATCTTGGGGATAAGACCGGGTAGGTAGCTGGGAACATAGTCCTGCGAGATGGAATTCACTCCTACCCGCTCTGAGGGATTAGTAGAGAGGTTCTTCCCTTAAGTGCTGACTCCAGGTCTTGAACTAGGGATCCCACCCTCTCATTGGCCCGAGAGGGACTTGGTATAGTGATGAGATCACATACCAATCGGTTTGGTGGTTGGACCACAAACCAATAGTTCATTAGAGGATCAGTGGGACTTAAGGAACAAGATGTAATTACGGGGGTAAAACGGTTATTTTGACCCAGCTATAATTACGAACGACCTGTGAAGGATCGATTTACTGATGATGGTTATATCAAGAGGACAGAAATATATCTACGGTGAGGAGAGTGCAACCCTTGGACTTTAGTGGAGTCTCCGGGGGTTAACGAATGTTGGTTAGCTTGGTTAAAGAGTTTGACCGGTTAATCTCGTATCGTTGGAGCTCATGATCTGTAGGTCCTTTAGGTTCTCCTGGCTAGCTCGGATTAAGCCGTGTAACAATATGAGAGAAAAAGAATTTGAATTTATTGAAATTCGGTTTTGGAAGAATGATGGACATATTTAAATATGATTTAAATATGGGATCGGTGTAAAACATGAATAGGGATTCATGTGTGATGATTCGGTTTAAGAAACCGAGATTAGTCTTATTATTTAATTAATATTTGATATTGAATTAAATAATAATATTAATTAATTAAAAAGTTTAATTAATTATAATTTATTTTGCTTATTAAAATTAATTATGAATTAATTTTAAAATGACAAAATATTACAAGTGTGATTATAAGTCAAAGTGGAATTATCCATGTTGAGTGGATTTATCCAAGTTGAGTGGGTTTATCCAAGTTGTGAAGTGGATTGTGAATCACCAACAACATGCATATAAACTCATCAATTTTGGAACACTTGGTTGAAGACTAATCCATCCAATTTGAGGTGTCATGCTAAGTAAAGACTTTGTTGCATGTGAATTGCCTATAAATTGGATGAAGTTCAAATGGTTTGATGTTGATGAAATTTCAAAGAGTTTGAATGTTGGATGAGCATGAAGAGTTCATGTTACTTGAGAAATTAGAAAGCTAAGTGTTAGACTTCTTCTCACAAAATCCTCATCACTTTCATCTTCCCATCTTCTTCTTCCAAACTTTTTCTTTCATAAAGGAGTCCCACCACTCCGTTGCTCGGCCCGAGGATAGCGGGACTACCGGAGGTGGTTCTCGAGGAGTTCGAGGGAAGCTTCGAAGGGTTCGTGAGGAGATTTGAGCTTTGGAAGAGAAGTCTTTAGAACTACAAGAGGTATGTGTTCTAATTCCTTTTATTTCAAAGCTTTGTGCATGTTTCTTATTTAGCTAAATTGATGAAATTAGAGTGCCAATGATCCGTCTCGCTTCCGCTGCGCTACATGCGCTCCATCAATTGGTATCAGAGCGTTTTTTTGGTCACTCAATTTGCATCAATTTAAGCTCGGTGGGTATTTGTTTTAGAAATTATTTTTCTGGGCGTCTAAAGTGTGATTCCGGTTTTGGCATATTTTTTTGAGCTTTTATTTGTACTTCGTTTTGTAATTGCCCGGGCGTGTATGGGCTTTAATGTGTGAAGAAGAGTCTGTAAAAAATTCGGAGTCATTAGAGTCCATATAGGCTGTCAATTCGAAGACAGAAGCTCGGGTGTCGGAAAAAACAGCATGCTGTTTTTTTGCTGTTTTTTTTTCTGCAAAATTCCAGCACAACACCGGTTCAGCGCAAGGTGGAAGAAACGGTCCGGTTCGGTCCTCGGGCGGTCCGGTTCACTGAAAGTCAGACCGGTTCCTTGTTCTTCACCCTCTGGAGGTCCGGTTCAGCGTTCGTTTGGTCCAGTTCGGGTCGGTATTGGTCCAGTTACGGGCTATTGAAGTCGGGACAGCTGTTATGGACCGGTTCAGTTTTTTTTTGAAGTTTTGAAGTTGCTGTTTGTTTTGGCCGGTTCAAGCAAATTCAAGCTGGTTCGTGGCGGTTCGAAGGGTTCGGAAGCGTCTCAACTTACTTGATGAATTATTATTGTAATAATTTAGTTGCTTGCTTGTCCGTGATGCCAAAACCGGTCCACTTTAGTGTGTTTAATTAATTATGCATTGTGAATGTATGTTTTAATTAAGGTATCTTGTATGTGCATAAAGTATGCCATATAGATTTCAAATCCCACCATAGGAAGCATGTTGCATGCATTGAAAGTATAATATAAGTGTTATGTTGTATAGTATGCATGCTTAATTCATGAGAATTAATATAAGTGTTATAATAATTTATGAATTGGATGTTGCTTGTTTAAAAGTAAAATTAATATAAGTGTTATATTAATTGTGAAATTAAACATACAACATAGTTGCCTTAGTTGAATATAATTGTTATATTCTTGCTTGGGAAGCATGTTATAAATTGAATGTAATGGTTATATTCTAGCTTAGGAAGCATGTTATAGAATGTCTTTGTTTTATAAAGCGTTGTAAAATGAGATAGACATTTAAAATCTATAACAAAGATAAATGCATGCTCACTAAGGGTTAAAGAATTCCAATGCGATTAGGAATTTAGTATCGATTCGTTTTAATAGTTAAAATAGGTCGATATCTTGTAAAGCTAAGGTTACGAGAGAACTCACCCGGTTTGATCCTGCACTAAGGTTGGAGGTATTTAAGATGACGGTTTACGGAACACCTCCTACCTGGGGATCGATCCGGTACTTGAGTTAAGTTAACCCGGCTTTATGAGCATGCACGTGAGAGGTGTAAGGTTATAAAACGTTTATCACCTAGACATCTTAGGTAAAAGTATGTTCTACCTAGACTTAGGTTTTATTGTCTTAGCCGGATAATGCCTAAGTAAAACTTTACCCAAACCATTCTAAAATACTTAGTAGTGGTGTTGAGAAGGTATATATGATATATCAATCTCCTCCTACGTTCTCCGCAAAGTTCACACCGTGAGATTTATGCTCGGCCTCGTGATGTCAATAGGGCATCCCCATTCGGATGGTGTTTGCATAAATCAAGAGCAAGGTGAATGGAGAAAGTATTTATAGTAAGTGGGAGAAGGAAGTATGTCAATACATCCTGCGGTCTCCTCCATTAGGTTGAACCGTGAGATTCCCATGTTCCGCCTGCTGGTTGCCCATAGTAGCACCGTCCATTCGGAGGGCCATTTCATGGGAGTCGGAACAACTCAATCTCCAGAAATGGATAGGGTCTCTTAGGTCCATTCCCAACTCTGACATTTCCACTCGGTTGCACTGTTGGGGCCGACCTCTGAGTTCTGAAAATGGCGGGTCACACTTACAAGGATTACTAAGTTGTTAGTAGATTCTTGACCGAAGTAGCGATAACTAAGGTGCTATAGGAATATGAGTTATTCTGGTATTAGCATTTAGTCAAGAATGTCTTGGTTCAGTGAAGGAGTGATTGACTGCCCCTCGGTAGCGGTTGCTCTGACTCACTGAAGTATCGTTGCAAATTAATAATGATTTTTTGGGTACATTATTACTTTTGCTAAAGTTCTTGATTGGTTGTTAAAAATAGGTTAAGTTCAATTCACTAATAGAATTCATTCTTTTCAGCATGTCTAGCTCGTTTATCCAATTACTAGCTTCTGATAAACTAAACGGCGATAACTATACGACCTGGAAATCGAACTTGAATACGATTCTTGTTATCGATGATCTTAGGTTTGTCTTAACAGAGGAATGTCCTCCCCCTCCTAGCTCATCTGCAACTCGAACTGTTCGAGATGCATTTGACAGGTGGACTAGGGCTAATGATAAAGCCCGAGTCTACATCTTGGCCAGCACATCCGATGTGTTAGCTAAGAAGCATGAGGTAATGGTCTCCGCTAAGGAGATCATGGATTCATTACAGATGATGTTTGGACAACCGTCCTCATCGGTCTATCATGATACCCTCATGGCGAGCAAAGCTGAGAAGAAACAACTAAGTAAATATGATTTACTCGTTGTTGAAACATGTTTAGTGGAACATGATAGTTCTGCCTGGATACTGGATTCAGGAGCCACTAACCATGTTTGTTCTTCTTTCCAAGAAACTAGTTCCTGGCAGCTGCTTGCTGAAGGTGAGATAACTCTCAGGGTTGGAACAGGAGAGGTTGTCTCAGCCAAGGCAGTGGGAGCTGTCAAGTTGTTATATAGAGATAGTTTCATTTTACTTGAAAATGTACTGTTGGTTCCTAGCTTTAAAAGGAACCTTGTATCTATCTCTTGTTTACTTGAACATTTGTATAAAGTATCTTTTGATTTTAATGAAGCGTTCATTAGCAAAAGAGGTGTACATATATGTTCTGCGAAACTTGAAAACAACTTGTATGTGTTAAGACCAACAGAGGCAAAAGCTATTTTGAACACCGAGATGTTTAAAATAGCTCAAACTCAAACTAAAAGGCAGAAACTTTCTCCAAGTACCTATCTTTGGCACTTGAGACTAGGCCACATTAATCTCAATAGGATTGGGAGATTGGTTAAGAGTGGTCTCCTAAATCAGTTAGAGGATAACTCTTTACCACCATGTGAGTCTTGTCTTGAGGGCAAGATGACCAAACGATCTTTTTCTGAAAAAGGTCATAGGTCCAAAGAAACTCTAGAGCTTGTACATTCAGATCTTTGTGGTCCGATGAATGTTAAAGCACGGGGAGGGTATGAATATTTCATCAGCTTCATTGATGATTATTCTAGGTACGGCTATCTTTACCTAATGCATCATAAGTCCGAAGCTCTTGAAAAGTTCAAGGAGTATAAGGCAGAGGTTGAGAACACATTAGGTAAAACGATTAAAATACTCCGATCAGATCGAGGTGGAGAGTATATGGATTTAAGATTCCAGGACTATATGATAGAACATGGAATAGTATCCCAACTCTCAGCGCCCGGAACACCGCAGCAGAACGGTGTGTCCGAAAGGAGAAATAGAACCCTGTTAGACATGGTTCGATCTATGATGAGCTATGCTCAACTGCCTAGTTCGTTTTGGGGATATGCAGTAGAGGCTGCTGTATATATTTTGAACATGGTTCCCTCTAAGAGTGTTTCAGAAACACCTTATGAGTTATGGAGAGGGCGTAAAGGTAGTTTACGTCACTTCAGAATTTGGGGGTGTCCGGCACATGTGTTGGTGCCCAATCCAAAGAAGTTGGAACATCGTTCAAAATTATGCCTATTCGTAGGCTACCCCAAGGAAACGAAAGGTGGTCTATTTTACGATCCTCAACAAGATAAGGTGCTTGTATCGACAAACACCACATTCTTAGAGGAAGACCACATGAGAGATCATCAACCTTCGAGCAAAATTGTTTTGACCGAACTTTCCAGGAAAGCTACAGATAGGTCAACAAGAGTTGTTGATCAGGCTGGTCCTTCTCAAGAGTTGAGAATACCTCGACGTAGTGGGAGGGATGTGAGACAACCCGACCGCTACATGGGTTTAACGGAAACCCAGGTCGTCATACCTGATGACGGCGTTGAGGATCCATTGACCTTTAAACAGGCAATGAATGACATAGACAAGGACCAGTGGCTTAAAGCCATGGACCTCGAAATGGAGTCGATGTACTTCAATTCGGTCTGGGATCTTGTAGTGCAACCTGATGGTGAAAGACCTATCGGTTGTAAGTGGATCTACAAGAGGAAACGAGACCAAGCCGGTAAGGTGCAAACCTTTAAGGCTCGACTTGTGGCAAAGGGTTATTCCCAGAGGGAAGGGGTGGACTATGAAGAAACCTTCTCCCCTGTTGCCATGTTAAAGTCGATTAGAATACTCTTGTCCATTGCCACGTTTTATGATTATGAAATTTGGCAAATGGATGTCAAGACAGCCTTTCTGAATGGCAATCTTGAAGAGAGTATCTATATGGCTCAACCAGAGGGGTTCATAATTCAGGGTCAAGAGCAAAAAGTTTGCAAGCTTAATCGATCCATTTATGGGTTGAAGCAAGCGTCTAGATCTTGGAATATAAGGTTTGATACTGCGATCAAATCTTATGGCTTTGAACAGAATGTTGACGAACCTTGTGTCTACAAGAAAATAGTCAATTCTGTTGTAGCTTTCTTAGTCTTATATGTAGATGATATCCTACTCATTGGGAATGATGTAGGGTTCCTGACTGACGTTAAGCAATGGCTAGCGACCCAATTCCAAATGAAAGATTTGGGAGAGGCTCAGTTTGTTCTAGGGATTCAAATCGTAAGGAATCGTAAGAACAAAACGCTAGCGCTGTCTCAAGCATCTTATATCGACAAGGTGTTGATACGATATTCGATGCAGAATTCCAAGAAGGGTTCTTTACCTTTCAGGCATGAAATTCAATTGTCAAAGGAAGAGTGTCCTAAGACACCTCAAGAAGTTGAGGATATGAGACGAATTCCCTATGCATCAGCAGTCGGTAGTTTGATGTACGCCATGTTATGTACACGACCCGACATATGCTATGCAGTGGGAATTGTCAGTAGGTACCAGTCCAATCCAGGATATGATCATTGGACTGCCGTTAAACACATCCTCAAGTATCTTCGGAGAACGAGAGACTATGTGCTCGTGTATGGCGCGAAGGATTTGATCCTTACAGGATACACTGACTCTGATTTTCAAACCGATAAGGATTCGAGGAAATCCACATCGGGATCAGTGTTCACTCTTAACGGAGGGGCAATAGTATGGAGGAGTATAAAGCAAGGTTGTATTGTTGACTCCACCATGGAAGCTGAGTATGTCGCGGCTTGCGAAGCTGCGAAAGAGGCTGTATGGCTTAGAAAGTTCTTGACGGATTTGGAAGTTGTTCCAAATATGAATTTGCCTATCACACTTTATTGTGATAATACTGGTGCTGTGGCAAATTCGAGAGAACCACGAAGCCATAAGCGTGGAAAGCACATTGAGCGGAAATATCATCTCATCAGGGAGATAGTGCATCGAGGAGACGTGATCGTCATGCAGATCGCCTCAGAGCACAATATTGCTGATCCGTTTACAAAGTCCCTCACGGCTAAAGTGTTCGAGGGGCACCTAGTGAGTCTAGGACTACGAGTTGTACAGTAGGATAGTGGGAGAAAAGCCTAGGAAATATTTAATATTCCAGTTTTTCTCATCCAGCATGTAATACTCCACTGACGTTTTAGTCCAAGTGGGAGTTTGTTGGGTTTTATGTCCTAAAACTCGTGGTTTGTAAACTGAATATATATTCTATTTTGCAATAAAGATGTTATTGAGATTTATTCAGTAAAGTTGTTATTGAATAAAATGAATTGTTTTTACTTTTAACCTAACTCCAATAAACAAAGAACCCATGGCTATAGGTTGTATACTTGAACTTCATGTATGACATGATTGTGGATCAAGTTCAAGTAATAGCCAGAACGGTCTATAGTATAGGGATAAGGTTGGGTACCTTATCCTGGGGACACTATTGGACGCGGCCCACTTTGTATAGTACAAACGATGTGATCCGAAATCGTTCATGTGGAGACATGTGAGTGGGGGCGTCCTATGCAATGAGTTTGCATAAGACTGAACCGCGAAACAAGTCGCTCTTTCTTTATAACTCCGTTTACTGTAAAGACCGATTTTTTCATATGATGACCTAGGTAACTCGATCTGAATCCTGAGCACGCTATGAACTCCTGTTTATTCGGGCTTATCCTTTGACTTGTATGGGTGAGAGTGGCCCGAGATCGCCGACTCAATAAGCCTACCATCTTGGGGATAAGACCGGGTAGGTAGCTGGGAACATAGTCCTGCGAGATGGAATTCACTCCTACCCGCTCTGAGGGATTAGTAGAGAGGTTCTTCCCTTAAGTGCTGACTCCAGGTCTTGAACTAGGGATCCCACCCTCTCATTGGCCCGAGAGGGACTTGGTATAGTGATGAGATCACATACCAATCGGTTTGGTGGTTGGACCACAAACCAATAGTTCATTAGAGGATCAGTGGGACTTAAGGAACAAGATGTAATTACGGGGGTAAAACGGTTATTTTGACCCAGCTATAATTACGAACGACCTGTGAAGGATCGATTTACTGATGATGGTTATATCAAGAGGACAGAAATATATCTACGGTGAGGAGAGTGCAACCCTTGGACTTTAGTGGAGTCTCCGGGGGTTAACGAATGTTGGTTAGCTTGGTTAAAGAGTTTGACCGGTTAATCTCGTATCGTTGGAGCTCATGATCTGTAGGTCCTTTAGGTTCTCCTGGCTAGCTCGGATTAAGCCGTGTAACAATATGAGAGAAAAAGAATTTGAATTTATTGAAATTCGGTTTTGGAAGAATGATGGACATATTTAAATATGATTTAAATATGGGATCGGTGTAAAACATGAATAGGGATTCATGTGTGATGATTCGGTTTAAGAAACCGAGATTAGTCTTATTATTTAATTAATATTTGATATTGAATTAAATAATAATATTAATTAATTAAAAAGTTTAATTAATTATAATTTATTTTGCTTATTAAAATTAATTATGAATTAATTTTAAAATGACAAAATATTACAAGTGTGATTATAAGTCAAAGTGGAATTATCCATGTTGAGTGGATTTATCCAAGTTGAGTGGGTTTATCCAAGTTGTGAAGTGGATTGTGAATCACCAACAACATGCATATAAACTCATCAATTTTGGAACACTTGGTTGAAGACTAATCCATCCAATTTGAGGTGTCATGCTAAGTAAAGACTTTGTTGCATGTGAATTGCCTATAAATTGGATGAAGTTCAAATGGTTTGATGTTGATGAAATTTCAAAGAGTTTGAATGTTGGATGAGCATGAAGAGTTCATGTTACTTGAGAAATTAGAAAGCTAAGTGTTAGACTTCTTCTCACAAAATCCTCATCACTTTCATCTTCCCATCTTCTTCTTCCAAACTTTTTCTTTCATAAAGGAGTCCCACCACTCCGTTGCTCGGCCCGAGGATAGCGGGACTACCGGAGGTGGTTCTCGAGGAGTTCGAGGGAAGCTTCGAAGGGTTCGTGAGGAGATTTGAGCTTTGGAAGAGAAGTCTTTAGAACTACAAGAGGTATGTGTTCTAATTCCTTTTATTTCAAAGCTTTGTGCATGTTTCTTATTTAGCTAAATTGATGAAATTAGAGTGCCAATGATCCGTCTCGCTTCCGCTGCGCTACATGCGCTCCATCAATTATTACTAACAAAAAAATAATTGGTGAGTTTGAAACAGTAAACCTCACCGAGGAGTGCAGTGCCATCCTCCAGAACAAGTTGCCCAAGAAGGAGAAGGATCCTGGTTCCTTCACCTTACCTGTAGAACTTGGAGGCAAGCACGTGGGCAGAGCGCTTTGTGACCTGGGCGCCAGCATAAATCTCATGCCCCTGTCCCTATTCCGCCAGTTGGGAATGGGAGAAGCACGTCCAACTACTGTCACTTTACAACTAGCAGACAGATCCATTGCATATCCAGAAGGTAAGATTGAGGATATTCTAGTTAAAGTTGACAAATTCATTTTCCTTGCAGATTTCATTGTCCTGGACTATGAGGCAGACAAGGAGGTTCCCATCCTGCTAGGTAGACCATTTCTAGCCACAGGTAGGGCACTCATAGATGTGCAAAAAGGTGAGTTAACTATGAGGGTTCATGATGAAGAGGTAAAATTTAGTGTTTATAAAGCTTGAAAGTATCCCTCTGACCTTGAATCCTGTGCTAGCATGGATATTGTTGACTCACTAATGGAAGAACAATTAGAGCATGTACTGTTAACCAAGCATGCTAGTGAATATGTACAAGTAGATGTAGCTGACTTAAATGTATCTGACATAATGAATATGCCTGTAAATAACCCTCAACATGTATGTATGAATATCGATTTAACTGATAGAACTGTAAATCCTTTGAAACCCTCCATTGAGCATCCACCTATTTTAGAACTGAAACCACTACCTACTCACCTCAAATATGCATATCTAGGAGATGATGATACGCTGCCTGTAATTATTTCTTCTAAGCTAAGTGAACAGCATGAGGTTGATTTAATTTTACTGCTTAAGCAACATAGGAAGGCTATAGCATGGACTATTGCTGATATTCGAGGCATTAGCCCTTCTTATTGCATGCACAAAATTATATTAGAGGAAGAGCACACACCTAAGGTAGATCACCAGCGTAGGTTAAACCCCTCTATGAAAGAGGTAGTGAAGAAAGAAATAATAAAGTGGTTAGATGCAGGAGTGATTTTCCCCATAGCTAGTAGCCAGTGGGTTAGCCCCATTCAATGTGTACCTAAAAAGGGGGGAATAACGGTGGTAGTCAATGAGAACAACGAACTGATTCCAACAAGGACTGTCACAGGGTGGAGGGTATGTATGGATTACAGAAAGTTAAATAAAGAAACTAAAAAAGACCATTTCCCTATACCGTTTATTGACCAGATGCTAGACAGAATAGCTGGTAGAGCCTACTATTGTTTTTTAGATGGGTACTCTGGCTATAATCAAATTACTATAGACCCTAAGGATCAAGAGAAGACCACCTTCACTTGCCCTTTTGGAACGTTTGCCTTCCGCAGAATGCCTTTTGGCTTATGCAATGCACCGGCAACTTTCCAAAGGTGCATGATGGCAATCTTCTCTGAGTTGGATGAATCCATGATAGAAATATTCATGGATGACTTCTCAGTCTTTGGGGACTCATTTAAAACCTGTCTAGAAAACCTAGGACAAGTCCTGACTAGGTGTGAGGAGACCAACCTAGTCCTGAATTGGGAAAAGTGCCATTTTATGGTAGATGAAGGGATTGTCTTAGGACATAGAGTGTCAAGGGCAGGTGTAGAAGTGGATAGGGCAAAAATAGAGATCATAGAGAAGTTGGTAGAGCCCCAGAATGTCAAGGCCATTAGAAGCTTCTTAGGGCATGCTGGCTTCTACAGAAGGTTCATTAAGGACTTTTCTAAGATAGCCAAGCCTCTGTGCGAGCTTCTAGAGCTAAATAGACCATTTATCTTCTCTAAGGAGTGTGTAGTAGCTTGGAAAACCCTTAAGGAAGCACTGGTCACAGCACCAATCATAGTAGGACCAAATTGGGATCTCCCATTTGAGATGCTATGTGATGCCAGTGACTATGCTGTAGGAGTCATGTTAGGACAGAAGATTGACAAGCTAACACACCCTGTCTATTATGCTAGTAAGACCTTGAATGAGGCTCAATGTAATTATACAACTACAGAGAAAGAGATGCTTGCTGTAGTCTTTGCTTGTGAAAAATTTAGAAACTATATTGTAGGCACTAGGACCATTGTATATACTGACCATTCTGCTTTAAAATATCTTATGAGAAAGGCTGATGCCAAGCCTAGATTGATTAGATGGGTGTTATTGCTGCAGGAATTTGATTTGGACATTCGGGACAAGAAAGGTTGTGAAAACGTGGTTGCAGATCACCTGTCTCGATTGCAGCACAATTGCGATAAAATTGCGGAGACCGCAATTTCTGATGCTTTTATAGATGAACATGTCTTTGCTTTGGCTCATCGTGATAACGATGAGGAACCTTGGTTTGCTGACATTGCTAACTTCCGTGCATCACAGGTATTGCCAGTGTTCAAGGGAGGACAAGAGAAGAAGAGGTTCCTTCATGAAGCAAGGAAATTCATCTGGGATGACCCCACACTTTACAGAACTTGTGCTGATGGGTTGTTGAGGAAGTGTGTTTCAGCTGCTGAGGCGAAGTCTGTGCTGCAGCACTGTCACTCATCTCCTTACGGTGGACACTTTGGTGGTCAAAGAACAGCTGCGAAGGTATTTCAGAGTGGCTACTACTGGCCAACAATCTTCAAGGACGCACACGACTATGCCCACAACTGTGACGAGTGCCAAAGGACAGGTAACCTCAGTCGCAAGGATGAGATGCCCCTCACCTACATTTTAGAGTTGGAGCTCTTTGATGTGTGGGGCATTGATTTCATGGGACCATTCCCTCCATCCTCAGGTAACCTGTACATTTTAGTAGCAGTAGACTACGTGTCCAAGTGGGTAGAAGCCAAAGCATGTCCTAATAATGATGCTAAAACAGTCACTAGCTTCTTGCATAGGCACATTTTCACTAGATTTGGGACTCCTCGTGCTATCATTAGTGATGAGGGGTCACATTTCATTAATAAGGCTATGGAGAAAGTATTGGCTAAATATAACATTAGACATAGGGTAGCTACTCCCTATCACCCACACTCGAATGGCCAAGCTGAAATTTCCAATAGGGAGATAAAGAACATCCTAGAAAAGGTAGTCAAACCTAATAGGAAAGACTGGTCATTTAAGCTTGAGGATGCACTTTGGGCTTATAGAACAGCATATAAGACACCTCTAGGTATGTCGCCCTATAGGTTGGTGTATGGCAAGGCTTGCCACTTGCCACTCGAGTTAGAAAACAAGGCATTTTGGGCCATGAAAGAGTTGAATTTTTGTGTAAAGGATGCGGGGACACTAAGGTCTTTGCAGCTACATGAACTTGATGAGCTTAGGCATATGGCCTATGAGAATGCCAAAATGTATAAAGAAAAGACCAAAATATGGCACGACAGTAGACTTAGGATCAAAGACTTTAGGAAAGGCCAACTTGTCCTATTATTTAACTCACGTTTAAAGATATTTCCAGGCAAACTAAAGTCTAGATGGTCGGGTCCATTTGTTGTTACTAATGTCTTTGTTCATGGTGCAATAGAGATAAAAAACTTGCAGCAAGGTCAGCCATTTATGGTCAATGGTGCTAGGCTGAAGCACTACTATGAGGAAGGGGATGTGAAGACTCTCTCGGCCTTCCTCTTGACTGAAGCATGACAAAAAGAAAGAGAGAGAACGAGTGGTTACTGTGCTCGTTTAGTCAAGGCCAAATGCCTTAGTTTATTTTTACTGTTTTTCCGATTATCGTTTGTATGTTTTGTGGTGTGTATTTAATTGCGTATTTAATGTTTGTTTTATTTGTTTTTGTAGGGAATCGAAAGAGGGGATCAAGGGGAGTAAATCCCACTTTAAAAATCAAGAAACGGTTGAGCCAAATAAAAGATACGGACGGGCAAAGTTGGAGATTTCAATGAAATAATATCCCTGGAATTGCGATAAAATTGCTGGATCCGCAAAAAGAGCCGTTGGGATTTTATCCGTTGCCTTTATATCCGTTGGAAGCCGCTCGATCGTTACGATTATCTCTCTCTTTGCTCTCCAAGAATTCAGCGATTCTCTCCATCTTTGATTCCTCTCCCAAGATCTTCAAGAATCAGCAATGGTGTCCACACGTGCTGAAAGATCCGCAGCGAAGAAGAAGGCTGATGACGCAGCTGAAGCGGCTGCGAGGGAAGCGCTTCTCGCCCTTGCAGAAGATGGTGCCGTTCGCACCGGTCCTCTTCCTAAGCTTCCTATTCGTAGGAAGAAGTGGAGGGTGGTCACTGAGATCCCCGCTGGGCCATCTGAGCCAATGGGCACGCCCAAGAAACGCCGGTGGAGTGTCAAGACAGCCGCCGAACCAAGCACCGCAAGGACTCCCTCTGTGGAGAGTCAAGAACCTGATCGTGCATCCCACGAGTCAGCCAAAGAAGGTTCGTCGCCGTCTGTGTCACCTGTGCGCAGCCCTCTCCCATCTGAACCAGTACCAAGCGCAGAGTCGTCACCACCTGCACAGAGCCCTGAGTTGTCTCCAGCACCTCAGAGTTCTGATCCGACACCTGCAGCAGCACAGAGCCCTGAGCTGCAATCTTCGCCACTGAGTTCTGCGCAGACACCATCAGCAGGACATAATTCTCCACGGCCTGATCCGGAATTTCCTTATGGAGATTATCAAGAATCCACGCAAGGCAGTGGAGATGCTGGGGAAGAAGAAGTCTTCTCTCCTATGAGGGAAGACAGCCCTGCCGAGCCTGCACAGCAGGACGATTCTATGGAAGAAACGTTGGGGGCATGCCTCCAGCAGATCAATATCACGGCCAGACTCAAGAAGAAGAAGAAGGCCACGATTGGCAAGGCCAAGAAGTTAAAGAAAAAGAAGGCCAAGAAGGTTCCCTCGGCGGACAAAGAGAGTGCTGAGCCTTCGCTCAAACGCCTCAAGGTGGAGGCTGCTGCATCATCCAAACCAGCAGACAAGGGGAAGGCTAAACTCTACCCTGAAGACGAACCTCCGTCAGTGAGGTATGTCTCATCTGATGCGGAATCCAGGGGTGTTGAGCTCAGGAAAAGGGACCTGTTGCACGAGAAGGGATTCCTTGATCGCCTCGCTGACCTGCCGCAGTTCTTGCGGGCAGGAGTGCTCAACCATGGCTGGGAAGAATTCTGCAGACCGCCTAATCCAGCATACACGAGCATGGTGTATGATTTCTACGCTAATGTGCTCAGCCCTGAGGATGGCCTGTCCGTGGTCAGAGGGGTGGAAGTTGATTTCTCAGCCAAGGCCATCAATGAAGCCTTTGGTCTCAAGGGACAAGCGCACACAGATTATGCACGGATAGTTGATGAGCCGACTGAGGCCGTGCTGGAAGAGGCCATTCGCACAATTGGCCAGCCTGACGCAGCGTGGACTGTCTCACGCAATGGTCGGCACACCTTGATGAGTGCCAATCTGACAGCAAAGGCGGCTGTGTGGTTTGCCTTTGTGAGGAGAAAGCTGTCCCCGGTGACCCACGAGACAACAATCAACCAGAGTAGATCACTGCTGGTTTATGCCATCATGCGCGGTCTCACGATCAATGTGGGGGAGATCATGTCAGCTGCCATTGCTGAATGCGCCAGAAAAGGTAAGGGGCCATTATTTTTCCCCAACACTATAACCAAATTGTGTTTGCTTGCAGGAGTCCCCACCGAGCGCTTGGAGCAGCAGATGCCGTACACAGGCCATTTGGAGCTGCCTGCGAACCTGAGGCTGAGAAGAAAGGGGAATATGGAGTTTGAGTTGGATAGGCTGGCTGCTGAACAGTCCCTATCCATGGCCTGCTTAATGGACATGCAGAGGAGAATGGCTCAATGGGCCAACTATGCGCAGGCAAGGGACAAGGAAGTTGCAGACCAGTTGGGATGCATCTTCCCGGACTTCCCCACCAACCTCCTAACTCCATGGGTGCCCCCACGACCAAGGCAACCAGATGAGGATGATGAGAATTGAGTGCTGGTTTGAAGAGCACTAAAGGGAGTATTGCTGTTCCCTTAAGAAACAAAAGACAATTTTTCTGCTTTCTGATAGGATCATGTATATTATGCTGTTTTGTGTTCAACTTTTGATCTGTTTTTAATGTCTAGTTTTATGTTTTCTCTTTTGCTTAGTCTAGTCTGATGTTAGCTGAATAGGTAGGATAGTTTAGTTTTATTTTTAGGATGCATGAGTTACAGGAAAAAGCATGCTAGGGGCCTGAATCAATGTTAAATCTGCCCGGATTGAATTGCGAAATAATTGCGGTTCCCGCAATTTTTGTGACTGATTGCATGCTTTGGACTGTCTGTTTAGTTAGGCTGTGATCTGTTAAATTCTATCTTTTGCTGCTAGCATGACTACCTTATATAGCTGATCTTGAAGCATGCTGGATGAGTGTCATAGGACACGCTTTGATAGTTTAAATTTTCCTCTGAATAGTGCTCAGTATGCATAAACCGTAAGTCCTTAAATACTGTCTGTTATGTTCAAATTTTCTGCTGCTGGGATAGTTGCTTTTAGAATGTTTTGCCTATGCCTAGGATTTTTAAATTCTCTTTGTTTTACTGTGGACTAGATGCTTCTAGGATAGTTTGGGGGTGTGCCACCTCAGACACTCATTGGGGACAATGAGTAGTTGAAGTTTGGGGGAGGCCACCCTAGGCCTAGGAACATTCCTCTCTTCCTTAGGACATAAGCATTCTTCTTCTCCTAAAAAAAATTTTTGTGATAAATAGAAAAAGTGAAAAATAGAATAAAGAGGGGGGTCTCTCTCAAGTGCTGAGTAATCAGTGCCAAGTGTGTAAACCACAAGTGGCATTGCATCAAAAGGCAACCCAAGGAGAGACTCCACCTAAGTAAAGAAGGGAAAAGGAGAAATAGGGGAAGAAGAATGTATGCTTAGGAGTTATAATCTTGTGGCTTAGATGTCCTATTTAAAAAAGAACTCTGATCCTCAATGAGCTAAGCACAAGGTTGTAGCTTTTAGGTTTGTCTAGGGAGATGAATGTATATCCAATGTAGTGATGCCAGGGCTTAGGTTGTTCTCTAAAAGTACCACTGTCACTGTTAATACTAAGACTGGCATGACTCTAAGGAATCCTAGACACATTAAAAATAAGCTAGAAGCATGTACTGAGTCTGGAGTAAAGCTTGGTAGAATTTGAAACCTTAGGGATAGTGGCATGATGTCATAAAAGTAGCTAGATCAGTAGTAGGGGGTTAATAAAAACAGCAGGTATAGTAGGCAGGTGAAGTCAGAAGAAGCTTGATAAAGAGGTTAGTTCTAAACTTAGAAGTGTGTCACAGGACAGCACTGCTAGAGATAGGGATATAGGGGAGTCGGTAAGTAGTTAAAGAAGAAACAGCAGCCTAAGTAAGTCCTTAGTATGCTTGAGGACAAGCAAAGCATTAAGTTTGGGGGTGTGTTAAGTCTCTGAAAGTGACTTATTTAGGACCCATTTAGCTTAGGAAGATGTACACTTTTAGGTGTTTTTGATAGCATTTAGCCTAAACCTATGCTTTAATATGAGAATTAGAAGAAGGTAGCTAATTTAGGACTTATGCACAATAGGTAGAAAAAGGGTTGAAAACCGAAGGAAAAGAATGAAAAAATGAGCATTGCGAATGAATTGCGAAAACATTGCGGTGACCGCAATTATTCAAGTTAAAACCGTAAGTTGGCTGATCTTTTTCTGTTTAGATCCGACTTTTCAGGGATTCGTTCTTTCTCCTCCATCCATTCTGATATATGACGTTGAAGATTGATGGTTCTCCTTGGCCCAAACGCACCTGCAAACTACTATAAAAGGGGGTCAAAGTCGGAGGTTCAATCATCACTCGAAGCGCAGAAGTCTTCTCGCAGTCCACCATTTCCATCTGTTTTCCTTTGCCGTCTGTTGGAGTGAGAGTCTCAGCTGTTGGAATCGATAATCTGATAGGAAGGAGAGAAGATTCTTCTTCTCTCTCGATTGGATTCATCCAAGCAAGGCTGATCTTTCATCCCCTTCATTCGAGGCGACTGCCACGAAGCTTTCCAGCAACTCTTTACTGTTTTTCTGTCTTTCTCTTCTGTTTTACATTCTGCTTCGTGCTGTTCTTTTCCTAAGTAGCTAGATTAGTTTATTTCGTTGCTTTCTGTCTTGTTGCTATTTACTTTACAGCTTTTATCTGTTCAACAAACAATTTCAGTAATCAAAGTTCGTTTCTGCATTTCTCATTTCCCATCTTCTGCTACGGGTTTTGCTTACTGTTTTTAGCACATTTCCCTTCTAAGCATGTCTATCTTATCTGCCATTTCTGTTCTCTATATATCCATGAGTAGCTAAATCACTTAGGGGCAGGCTAATGACAGAACTATAGGCTAAAAAACGTGAACCAAGTAGGCAGATTAACACTCGAACATTGATTGTATGTGGGCTTCATCCCACGGGCAATTTCGATTGGCCATCCATTTTGTCCAAAGAACTCCTAACCTCTGGAAGGAGTAAGAGTTCAGAGTCATATAATCATGCTAGCCTTTCATGGTAATCAGGAAACGGCCTAGGAATAGGCGTTTCCCTAGTACAAACTAAACACTCCTGTTTTAACAAGATGCTTAAGACCTTACTTTGAAGTCGAGTAAACTTAAGACTCTAATGCATGGAATCGGACGATACTTGAGATAGAGTGAGTTTGATGTATAGAGAGTTGATCCAAAGCTTGATAATCGTAATAAACTGCCTATAGGATAGTCATTAGTAGCCCTTAATTCGCCCATTTACATACTTTTTTCTGTTGAGTTAATTGCGGATTAATTGCGGTTCTCACAATTCTGCTAAGTTGCATTCTGTTTAGCTGTTTTCTTCCTCGTTTATTAATTCCATCTCTTGTCCTTTGCATCTAATTTCAACTTGCATTTGTTTATGTTATATCCCTTTATACATTCAGCAAAAATTAGATAATTAAAAACCAATTTTACCCCATCAAATTCATCCCATCTTTCTTAACAATCACACTTCGCGAATAGCTAAAAATGAGTCTCTGTGGAAAAAACGAATGAAATATACTTACTACTTGCTGTGAGACCATGTATGCTTGCATGTTCTAAGTGCTCTCCCTACCCTTTTGCATATTTATCTTTACACATTGAGCACGCAACAACTGTCACAGGATGGAGAGTTTGCATGGATTATAGGAAACTAAATAAAGAAACTAAAAAAGACCACTTCCCTCTACCATTCATTGACCAAATGTTAGACAGAATAGCTGGTAGGGCCTATTACTGTTTCCTAGACGGTTATTCAGGGTATAACCAGATCACTATAGACCCCAAAGACCAAGAAAAGACTACCTTTACTTGCCCTTTTGGAACATTTGCCTTTCGCAGAATGCCTTTTGGCTTATGCAATGCACCGGCAACATTCCAAAGGTGCATGTTGGCAATCTTTTCTGATTTGGATGAGTCCATGATAGAAATATTCATGGATGATTTCTCAGTCTTTGGGGACTCCTTTACCAACTGTCTAGATAATTTAGGACAAGTCTTGGCGAGATGTGAAGAGACTAACTTAGTCCTTAATTGGGAAAAGTGTCACTTCATGGTAGATGAGGGGATTGTCTTAGGTCATAGAGTGTCAAGGGCAGGTGTAGAAGTTGACAGGGCAAAGATAGAAATCATAGAGAAGTTGGTAGAGCCTCAGAATGTCAAGGCCATTAGGAGTTTCTTAGGGCATGCTGGTTTCTACAGAAGGTTCATTAAGGACTTTTCCAAGATAGCCAAGCCTCTGTGTGAGCTTCTAGAAATAAATAGGCCATTCATCTTCTCTAAGGAATGTGTAGTAGCTTGGACAACCCTTAAGAAAGCGCTAGTCACAGCACCTATTATAGTAGGGCCAGATTGGGATCTTCCATTTGAGATGTTATGTGATGCTAGTGATTATGCTGTAGGGGTCATGTTAGGACAGAAGATTGACAAGCTAACACACCCTGTCTATTATGCTAGTAAAACCTTGAATGAGGCTCAATGTAATTATACAACTACTGAGAAAGAGATGCTTGCTGTAGTGTTCGCTTGTGAGAAATTCAGAAACTATATTGTAGGCACTAGGACAATTGTGTACACTGACCATTCTGCCTTGAAATATCTTATGAGGAAGGCTGATGCTAAGCCTAGGTTGATTAGGTGGGTGTTATTGCTGCAGGAATTTGATTTGGACATTCGAGACAAGAAAGGATGTGAAAATGTGGTTGCGGATCACCTTTCTCGATTACAGCACAATTGCGAAAACATTGTGGAGGCCGCAATTTCTGATGCTTTCATTGATGAACATATCTTTGTTTTGACTCATTGTGATAACGATGAGGAACCTTGGTTTGCTGACATTGCTAACTTCCTTGCATCACAGGTGTTACCAGCTCTCAAGGGAGGACAAGAGAAGAAGAGGTTCCTTCATGAAGCAAGGAAATTCATCTGGGATGACCCCACACTTTACAGAACCTGTGCTGACGGCTTGCTAAGGAAGTGTGTTTCAGCTGCTGAAGCGAAGTCTGTGCTGCAGCACTGTCACACAGCTCCTTATGGTGGACACTTTGGTGGCCAAAGAACAGCTGCGAAGGTATTTCAGAGTGGCTACTATTGGCCAACGATCTTCAAGGATGCCCACAACTATGCCCACAGCTGCGATGAATGCCAAAGAACAGCTAACCTCAGTCGAAAGGATGAGATGCCTCTCACCTACATCTTAGAGTTGGAGCTCTTTGATGTGTGGGGCATTGACTTCATGGGGCCATTTCCTCCATCCTCAGGTAACCTTTACATTTTGGTGGCAGTAGACTACGTATCCAAGTGGGTAGAGGCCATAGCATGTCCCAATAATGATGCTAAAACAGTTATAAAATTCTTGCATAGGCACATTTTTACTAGGTTTGGGACACCTCGGGCTGTCATTAGTGATGAGGGGACACATTTCATTAATAGGGCCATGGAGAGAGTGTTGGCTAAGTATAACATTAGACATAGAGTAGCCACTCCCTATCACCCACACTCGAATGGACAGGCTGAAATTTCGAATAGGGAGATTAAGAACATCCTAGAAAAAGTGGTCAAACCGAATAGGAAAGACTGGTCCTTTAAGCTTGAGGATGCACTTTGGGCATATAGGACAGCATATAAGACACCTCTAGGTATGTCTCCTTACAGGCTTGTATATGGTAAAGCTTGTCATCTTCCATTTGAGTTAGAAATTAAGGCATTTTGGGCACTAAAGGAGTTGAATTATTGCGTGACTGATGCGGGAACGTTGCGGTCTTTGCAATTACATGAGCTTGATGAGCTTAGGCAAATGTCTTATGAAAATGCCAAAATGTATAAGGAAAAGACCAAGATTTGGCACGATAGTAGACTTAGAGTTAAGGACTTTAAGAAGGGTCAACTTGTTTTGTTGTTTAAGTCACGGTTGAAACTATTTCCAGGGAAACTTAAGTCTAGGTGGTCAGGTCCATTTGTGATTACTAATGTGTTTGTTCATGGTGCCATAGAGATAAAGAACTTGCAGCAAGGCCAACCATTCATGGTTAATGGTGCAAGATTGAAGCACTACTATGAGGAAGGAGATGTGAAGACTCTCTCGGCCTTCCTCTTGACTGAAGCGTGACAACGAGAACGAGAGAGGACGAGTGATTGCTGTGCTCGTCAACATAAGGCTCATGCCTTAGTTTATTTTTTGCGATTTTCCGGTTATCGTTTGTGTGTTTTGTTGTATGATTTTAAGTACGAATTTGATGTTGTTTTTATTTCTTTTTGTAGGGAATCGAAAGAGGGAATCAAGGAGAGTAACTCCAGCTTTAAAAATCAAGAAAAGATTGAGCCAAATAAAAGATACGGATGAGCAAAGATTGACATTTAGATGAAAAAGTCCCTAAAATTGCGCTGGATTTGCAGGATCCGCAAAAAAAAAAAAAAAATATAGCCGTTGGGATTTATCCGTTTCCTTTATATCCGTTAGAAGGCGCTCGATCGATACGATTCTCCCACTCTCTGAATTCCAAGAAAGCTGCGATTCTCTTCATCTTTGATTCTTCTCTCCAAATCTCCAAGATTCAACAATGGTGTTCACAAGGGCTGAAAGATCTGCAGCCAAGAAGAGGGCTGACGACGCTGAAACGGCTGCGAGAGACGCACTGCTGGCCTTGGCTGAGGCTGACGCTGCGCGAACTGAGCGCCTTCCCAAACTTCCGATTCGCAAGAAGAAGTGGAAGGTCGTCACTGAGATCCCTGCTGGACCCTCTGAACCAGCAGGCACACCCAAGAAGCGTAGGTGGAGTTTAGCGGTGGCCGCTGAACCGAGCAAAGAAAAGACTCCCTCTGTGGAGAGTCAAGAAACTGATCGTGTGTCCCACGATTCAGCCAAGAGGAGTGTCTCGCCACCTGCACCACCAGCGCACAGCTCTTCTCCATCACCGCCAGCGCAGAGCCCTGAGCAGCCGTCTTCACCACTGAGTTCTGCACAGACACCTTCAGCAGAGCAAACAACCACGCCGTCGCACACTTCCCCACGGCCTGACCCTGAATTCCCATATGGGGAGTACCAAGAATCAACGCAGGGCAGTGGGGAAGGTGAGGAAGAAGAGGTTTTCTCTCCGGTGAGGGAATCCAATCCTGAGAGTCCTGTGCAGAAGGATGATTCCATGGAAGAGACGTTGGGGGCGTGCCTTCAGCAGATCGCCATCGAGGCGAAGCTCAAGAAGAAGAAAGCCAAGATTCTCAAGGCCAAGCGATCCAAGAAGCTGAAGAAGAAGAAGGCCAAGAAGGCGCCTTCGTCAGAAAAAGAGAGCACTGAGCCATCGCTCAAAAGACTCAAAGTTGAGGCTGCAGAGTCAGCCAAGCCAGCAGACAAAAGGAAGGCCAAGCTTTACCCTGAAGACGAACCTCAGTCAGTGAGATATGTGTCCTCTGACGCTGAGTCCAGAGGCGTTGAGCTGAGGAAGAGGGAGTTGCTGCACGAGAAAGGCTTCCTCGACAGACCTGCTGACATGCCGCATTTCTTGCGCGCAGGAATCATAAATCATAGCTGGGAGGAGTTGTGCAGGCCACCCAATCCAGCTTATACGAGTATGGTATACGACTTCTACGCTAACCTGCGAAACTCTGAGGAGGGGCTTTCTGTGGTGAGGGGAGTAGAGGTGGACTACTCAGCAAAAGCCATCAACGAAGCTTATGGCCTCAAGGGCCAAAGACATACTGACTATGCGAGGATCGTTGATGAGCCTACTGAGGCAGTGCTGGAGGAGGCCATTCGAACCATTGGCCAGCCTGAAGCAGCGTGGACTGTATCACGCAATGGGAGGCACACCCTCATGAGTGCCAACCTTACAGCAAAGGCAGCTGTATGGTTTGCCTTTGTAAGGAGGAAGCTGTCCCCTGTGACCCATGAGACGACCATCAACCAGAGCAGATCGCTGCTGGTCTATGCCATTATGCGAGGTCTCACGGTCAACGTGGGGGAAATCATGTCAGCCGCCATTGCTGAGTGCGCCAAGAAAGGTAAGGGACCACTGTTTTTCCCTAACACCATAACTAAACTATGTCTGCTTGCAGGAGTTCCCATTGAGCGGATGGAGCAGCAGATGGCTTACACAGGCCACTTGGAGCTGCCTGCTGGCTTGAGGCTGAAGAGGAAGGGGAATATGGAGTTCGAACTGGATAGGTTGGCTGCTGATCAGTCACTATCCATGGCGTGCCTGATGGATATGCAAAGGAGGATGGCTCAATGGGCCACTTACGCGCAGGCACGGGACAAGGAGGTTGCAGATCAACTTGGGTGCATCTTCCCTGACTTCCCCACAAACCTCCTGACTCCATGGGTGCCGCCACGACCACGACAACCTGATGAGGATGAAGACATTTGAGTGCTGGTTTGAATTGCACTGAAGGGAGTATTGCTGTTCCCTTAGATTAGATAAAAAAAAAAAAAAAAAATCTGCTTTCTGATAAACCATGTGAATTATGCTGTTTTTAGTACAATTTTGATCTATTTTAGATGCTTAGTTTTATGTTTTTAAAATTTGCTTAGTATAGCCTGTTGTTAGCTGATTAGGTAGGTTAGTTTAGTTTTATTTTTAGAGAGCTTGAATGACTGGAAAAAGCATGTTTAGGGGCCTTAATCATTGTTATATCTGCCCTGATCTGTTTGCGAAATAATTGCGGTACCCGCAATTTTTATGACTGAAAGCATGTTTTGGACTGTCTGTTAGCTAGGCTGTGATCTGTTTAAATTCTATCTTTTGCTGCTGTCATGACTACCTTATATAGCTTGTCTTAAAGCATGCTGGATGAGTGTCATAGGACACCCTTTGACAGTTTAAATTAACCTCTAAAAAGCTCAGCATGCATAGCTGTAAGTCCTTGCCTGTCTGTTTTTTTTTTCAGTTTTCTGCTGCTGTGATATTTTCTTTTAAAATGTTCTGTCTATGCCTAGGGTTTTTAGATTCTCTTAGTTTTACCTTAGACTAGATGCTTCTAGGATAGTTTGGGGGTGGGCCACCTCAGACACTCATTGGGGACAATGAGTAGTTGAAGTTTGGGGGAGGCCACCCTAGGCCTAGGAACATTCCTCTCTCCCTTAAAACATAAGCATTCTTCTTCTCCTTGACAAAAATAATGAATTGAAAAAAAAAAATGAAAAAAAGAATAAGGAGGGGAGTCTTTCTCAGGTTGCTGAGTAATCAGTGCCAAGTGTGTAACCCACAAGTGGCATTGCATCAAAAGGCAGCCAAAGGAGAGGCTCCACCAAAGTAAAAAAAAAAAAAGAAGTAGGAAAGAAGAATGTATACCTAGGAGTTGCAACTTTGTGGCTTAGATGTCCTGTTTAAAAAGAACTCTGATCCTCAAATTAGCTAAGCACAAAGTTGTAACTTGTAGGGTTGTTTAGGGAGATGAATGTCTATCCAATGTAGTGATGCCAGGGTTTAGGTTGTTCTCTAAAAGTACCACTGTCACCGTTAATACTAAGACTGGCATGACTCTAAGGAATCCTAGACAATTTAAAAATAAAGCTAGAAGCATGTACTGAGTCTGAGGTAAAGCTAGGCAGAATTTGAAACCTCAGGGATAGTGACATGATATGACAAAAGCAAATAGATCAGTTGTAGGGAGTTAATGAAAACAGAAGGAGTGTTAGGCAGGCAAAGTGAGAAGAAGCTAGATAAGAGGGTAGTTTTAAGCTTAGAAGTGTGTCACAGGACAGCAGTGCTAGAGATAGGGATATAGGGGAGTTAGTAAGTAGTTAAAGAAGAAGAAACAGCAGCCTAGGAAAGTCCTTAGATTGCTCGAGGACAAGCAAAACCTTAAGTTTGGGGGTGTGTTACGTCTCCAAAAGTGACCTTTTTAGGGCTTAATTAGCTTAGAAAGATGTTCACTCTTAGGTGTTTTTGATAGCATTTAGCCTAAACCTATGCTTAAATATGAGAATTAGAAGAAGGTAGCTAAATTAGGACTTATGTACAATAGGAAAGAAAAGGGTTGAAAACCGAAGGAAAAGAATGAAAAACAAGCATTGCGATAGCATTGCGGAAACATTGCGGTCATCGCAATGTTTCAAGTGAAAACCGTAAGTTGACTGATCTTTTTCTGTTAATTTCCGTTATTTCAGGGATTCGTTCTTTCTCCTCCATCCATTCTGAAGTACGACGTTGAAGATTGATGGTTCTCCTTGGCCCAAATGCACCTGCAGATTACTATAAATAGGGGTCAAAGTCGAGGGTTCAAGCATCATCCGAAAGCGTAGAAGTCTTCTCGCAGTCCATCTTTTCTCCTGTTTTCCTCTGCCGTCTGCTGGTTTGCGAAGCTCAGCTGTTGGAATCGATAATCTGATAGGAAGGAGAGGAGATTCTTCTTCTCTCCCGATTGGATTCATCCAAGCAAGGCTGACCTTTCTCATCCTTCATTCGAGGCGGATGCAACGAGACTTTCGAGCTTGTTTTATTGCTTTCTGTTCTTCATTTCCATTTTTCAACTCTGTCTTGTTGTTGTTTCTGTTATTGTGGCTAATTTAGTTCATTTCGTTGTGTTCTGTCTTCCTGTTCTTTACTTTAAGTATCTCTTATGTTCATTCAAACAATCAATTAATCAAACATAAAGTTCAGTATTTCACAGTCTCTCGCCTTTGCATTCTACTGTTTTCCCTTGCTGTTTTAAGCACATTTTCCTTCTAAGCATGTTTATTTTATCCTTTAGTTCTGTTCTCCTTATATCCATGAGTAACTAAGTCACTTAGGGGCGTGCTAATGACAACACTATAGGCTAAAAAACGTGAATCAAGCATATAGGATAGCTCTCGAAGCATTGATTGTATGTAAGCTTCATCCCACGGGCAATTTCGATTGGCCATCCATTTTGTCCAAAGAACTCCTAACCTCTGGAAGGAGTAAGAGTTCAGAGTCATACCATCATGCTAGCCTTTCAAGGTAACCAGGAAACGACCTAGGAATAGGCGTTTCCCTAGTACAAACCATATCTTTCTGCTTTAACAAGATGCTTAAGACCTTACTTTGAGTTGAGTAAACTGAAGAATCTAATGCATGGAATCGGACGATACATGAGATTGAGATAGTTTGATGCATAGTGAGTAGATCCAGTGTTTGAGAATCGTATAAAAATGCCTATAGGATAGTCATTAGTAGCCCTTAATTCACCCATTTACACACTTTCGCTGCTATTTAATTGCGGTAGAATTGCTGTCTCCGCAATTCTGCTTAAGTTACAATTCTGTCTAGCTGTTTTTGTCTTCATTTATTAATCTCGTCTCTTTTCATTTGAGCTTAGCTTTAACTTGTTCTCGTTTATGTTACTACCCTTTACACATTCAGCAAAAATTAGATAATTAAAAACCAATTTTACCCCATCAAATCCACCCCTTCTTTCTTAACAAAACACTTCGCGAATAGCTCAAAATAAATCTCTGTGGGAAAACGAATGTAATATACTTACTACTTGCTATAAGATCATGTATGCTTGCATGTTCTGAGTGCTCTATCTCTTTTATTGCCTAATTATTTCAACACATTGAGCACGCAACATGCATCGAAACTAATCTTGTTTTAAATTTTGAAAAGTGTCATTTCATGGCCAGTCAGGGCATAGTATTGGGTCATGTTGTGTCTGCTAAGGGGATAGAGGTTGATAAAGCAAAAATTGATGTAATATCTGATTTACCTTACCCCACAAATCTTCGGGAAGTACGTTCTTTTCTTGGTCACGCAGGTTTTTACCGCAGGTTCATTAAAGACTTCTCGAAGATAGTGACCCCGATGACAAGCTTGCTGAAAAAGGATGTTCCATTCTGTTTTGACAAACAGTGCAAGCTTGCCTTCGATGTTCTGAAGAAGTGCTTGACCAACGCACCCATCATTCATCCACCGCAGTGGGGGACTCCTTTCGAGATTATGTGCGACGCAAGCAATTATGTCGTAGGCGCTGTGTTGGGCCAGAGGATAGACAAGAAGAGCCATGTGATTTATTATGCCTCTAGGACGCTCAATTCCGCGCAGATCGGTTACACAACAACAGAGAAGGAGCTGCTTTCCATAGTTTTCGCTCTTGATAAATTTCGGCCATATATTCTTGGATCTAAAGTAATTGTTTTTTCTTATCATGCAGCAGTTCGATACTTGATGAACAAGAAAGACTCGAAGCCTAGACTGCTCAGATGGGTATTATTACTCCAGGAGTTCGACGTCTCTGTTCAGGACAGAAAAGGATCAGAAAATACCGTTGCTGACCACTTGAGCCGTATTGTGCGTAATGAGGACGATCTGCCTCTAAATGACGAATTCCCTGATGAAGTTCTCTTTCAGGTAAGTGTGGAGACACCATGGTACGCCGACATTGTCAATTACTTGGTCACAGGTACGTTCCCATTCGACTTTTCATATAACCAAAGAGCTAAGCTGAAAAGCGAAGCCAAGACGTATGTTTGGGAAGAGCCCGTTTTATGGAAATTTTGCGCTGACCAGGTAATTGGGAAGTGCGTCCCTAAGTCTGAACATAGGTCCATTCTTACCTTTTGCCATGAATTTGCATGTGGGTGACACTTTGGGCAAAATAGGACTGCGAGAAAAATTTTAGATTGTGGGTTTTTCTGGCCATCACTGTTTAAGGACTGTTATGAGTTTTGTAAATCTTGTGATCAGTGTCAGAGAAAAGGGACCATCACTAGTAGGAATGAAATGCTCCAAAACCCCATTTTAACTTGTGAAATTTTCGAGGTTTGGGGTATGGACTTTATGGGACCCTTTCCCCCTTCATTTGGTTTTGTCTATATCTTATTGGCTGTGGACTACGTGTCTAAATGGGTGGAAGCTAAAGCCACCAAAGTTGATACTGCTAATGTTGTTTCAAGTTTTGTCAAATCTAATATTTTTAGCAGGTATGGAGTTCCACGAGCCATCATAAGCGACCAGGGGAGCCACTTCTGCAACAAGACGATCCAGGCCTTGATGAGGAAGTATGGGGTCAATCACAAAATCTCTACCCCGTATCATCCTCAGACCAATGGCCAAGCAGAAGTCTCCAATCGAGAGGTGAAGAGCATCCTCGAGAAAACAGTAAGTCCAGGAAGGAAGGATTGGAGCCTCAGGCTGGACGACGCTTTGTGGGCTTACCGTACGGCTTACAAAACCCCCATAGGGATGTCTCCCTACCGGATGGTTTATGGTAAAGCCTGTCATCTCCCCGTGGAGATCGAACACAAAGCTTACTGGGCCGTGAAGAAGTGCAACATGGACTTTGACTTGGCGGGCGAAGAAAGACTCCTCAAATTGCAAGAACTGGAGGAGCTTCGCCTGGATGCATATGAGAACTCGAAGACCTACAAGGAAAAGACCAAAATGTTCCACGACAGACGAGTCGTCAGAAAACATTTCGAAGTTGGTCAGAAGGTCCTCTTGTTCAACTCCCGCCTGAAGTTCATGCCAGGTAAACTTCGTTCCAGGTGGCTTGGTCCTTTCATTATAACTGATGTCCATCACTATGGTGCAGTCCAGATTCAGAGCCTGGATACAGAGAAAGAATACACAGTGAATGGCCAACGATTGAAGATCTTTCATGAGGGAATGTCAGAGGACTTCGACGACCATGCCTACTTGAAAGAGCCTGATTACGAGAAAGGATAAATTGAGTTTTGGTAAAGTCGAGCAATCGACTCTAAAAATTTGCGCTACTCGGAGGCACCCGAGCTTGAACTGTACATGCTTTTTGTTTACATACCGTCTTTAGGATTAGTTTAGATTTCTACTCTGATGTTGTGAATTTTCAGGTGAAACAATGGCTCATCCTTGCGGTGTATTGGCTAAGGTTAAAGCGCACTCTCCAACCCTCTAAGTCACAATTCAGGGAAGGTTTTCTTTCCTTTTGTTTCGACTGTGCTTATTTGGTCCAATGAGGACATTGTCAATTTTTGAGTTGGGGGTGGCGGGTTGTGCCTTATAGTGATTGTCGAGCTTAGTTGTGGAATCCTGATTAGCTTGTTGAGTTATGGTGAAAGCATGCTAGTCCGATTATGAAATTCTGTGATGTATTGCTAAGGTCTTCGTATGTGTGTTTGTCGTGAAATTCAGCATAATTGCATATGTTAAGGCCATTTTGAAAAATTTTCAAAAATATTTTCCTGTTTAAGCTTCGCATGTTAGCACTCTATCTTGGATCTGTGGGTTTAGGGTAGCTCTGTTTGTTTTGAAATTCGTTGTCACCTCGAAAGGCAACCTTAGGATGGGCTAAGATTCGCTCTTGTTTGTAATCCGTGCGCTTAAAATTTTAACATGATTTTTAGACTAAAAGAAAAATGAATGCAAGTTTATAAAAAGAAAATAATCTCACGAGGCGTTCCTCCTTCTTGAGTTGCCTTAGTAGCCAGGGGCGGTCGTGTAACCCACGGTCGCCACTGCATGAAAAGGATGCACAAAGAAGTGAACGCTAGTCCTTAAAAATGTGAATTTTGCCCGTAGTCAGATGCACTGTGCAATGAAATTGCAGGCAAGCTGAAACGAAAGTAAGATTGACATGTTAGGCGCTCATGAAGATCGAAGAAAAAGAGAGAAAAGATGCCTTGCGATATATTACTTGCATAGACGATGAATTGCCCTTAGACTGTTCTGTTAAGCCATAAGTAGGGGGAAAGCGAAGTTTTAGGATAGACAGAGTTGTTCTAAGCCTGTTGAAATCTAAGATCGAGGAGCTAAGTCCAAAGCATAAATAGGGAAGCATCTTTAAATTTTTCGAATTGTTCTTAACTCATGCATGCGTGCAGCTGTTTCTTTCAAATGCAAATGCCCTGTCTTTTCCAATACTGAGAATCGAGTCCCTAGCATGTATTCTCGTTTTATTTGATTAATCAGAATTCCACCTTGCTCGAGGACTAGCAAGAATTAAGTTGGGGGTGTTTGATAGCTCCATTTTGGAGCTATAATTATGTCCCTAATTCACGTTTATTATTGGCTTAATCTTGTTTATATGTGATTATTGCAGGTGTTCGCGGTAATTCGCCCTCGGGAGCGTTTCGGCGCTTTTCGGGGCTTAATATCGCAATTTAAAGGCCTAGGAACACTTCCCGGGAAGACCCGTGCAAAGGCATGAAGGTTGAGCACTTTTGGGAAATTGAAGGCAAAAATCCATGCATCAACCCGAGAGCTAGCGTCGCGACGCTAGCTCGACGCTGCCCAGCGTCGAGACGCTGCCATAGCGTCTCGACGCTCCGAAGTCTGAAGCGCTGAATTGAAGAAAAACCCGAGAGCAAGCGTCGAGCGATAGCGTCTCGACGCTCGCTCGACGCCGACAGCGTCTCGACGCTGTTCGAGCGTCTCGACGCCACCCCGACTGCGCGCGCGCGGATTATTTAGGGCGCAGCGTCGAGACGCTGCCCTAGCGTCTCGACGCTACGACGGATTACTTAAGTTTCTGTCCGATTTTAGCCGCCATTATCTTCTTCTACCTCGAGCTCCGCGCCTGATTTGACGTCCAGCAGCTGTTTTCCACCATGGGAGGGGCTAGGAAGCTCGATTTGAAGCCGTCCCACACCACACAAGTCATGAGTGAGTAGATTTACCGTTTTTGGCTCGGGATTGTAAGGATAAATGTAGTATGAACTCTTGGTGAGGTTGTAGGATTGAAATTCTGAATTGGTTGGATATTTTATTGAATTGAATTCTATTTCTTAGCTTAATCTATGAGCACGTTTGAATGATTTAGGACTAGGCACCCTTGATTTTGAGCATGTTCATTTGTTAAAGGATTTGATGTCGTGCCTCTCGTTTCCGCCAAGTAACAAGGAATTATGGCACCTTGAGCGTATTGGCGTCCTTACGCTCTTGGTGTTCGTTCTTCCCGAATTAGAATTCCAAATCGACATACTAATTTCGCGTCCAAATTAGATAGTTGTCACAGTTAGCTTGTTGCTACCGTTCGGTCTTGGGAGAGCGTTGGCCGCCAATGTCCGAACGGTATGCTTGATTAGCATAATTATTTATGTCTAATTAAATCCATGGAGCATGTCTGGGTTATTTATTAATTTTAGACGAGCTGTGCATTCGTAATTTATTTAACCATAATACTCATCAACCTATGATCCAAGAAGCATGCTAAATTTATTCCGATCGTCCCGAGTCGGAAACTCCGTTAGCTAAATTTTCCCATTGCTTTGTTCCATCTTTGTTACTTGAAAACCAACAATTACCCCTTATTCCACTTATATTAATAGTTTGCAAATTTAATTAAGATTAAGTCAAAATACCTTAATTCCCTGTGGATCGACCCCGTTACTACTATTCTACAAATAGTTTAGTGATTTCGGGCACTTATAAATTTATTTTGGCGGGTCTCGACAACCCGATGATTGGCGATAGTTCAATAATATCGTTACCAAAATGGTGTGCGGATTTTTGAATATCCACTTAATCTCAAGCTGTCGAGGCTTGCCAAAATACGATTTATAAAGCCTATGACAAAGGCTTTGCAGCCAGTGGTAACAGGGTCGATCCAAGGAATAGGAAGGTTGAATTTACTAGTGAAATTGGGATTTAATTGATTAATTGGTAATGGGGGGTTTTAATCATGCAGGAGAAATAATGATGAAAGTTAACGGAAGAAGGAAATAATAAGAAGAGAACGTGTGTACGGTTTGGGGAGTCTCGGGATCAATTGTTAGACAAATTCAGCTTATCATTTAACTCTAATAACATGGAATTCTATTTACTGAACACGCGGACGACTACCAGAGAAGCCCCAAAGTAGCCGACTCCATGGATTTTTATTAGACCACACAGTTCTAATTACACTTTGTCTAATCCTACGTCAAGGTGATCAGCCCCAAAGTAAATTTAGACAGTCACTAGCTAACCGCGACGAACATTCGAGCGTGAATTCTAATTGCTAGTAGATTGCCCGCAAACGCTGTATGCAATCAACAATTATCCAACCCGACCCGATACTTCGATTTAATTCTATCTACCTGTGTTACTTAGTCGAGCAGTGAGAGGCACGGCATCGCTACTCTTTAACATACACAACATGCAAGATGACTCGAGTGTCAATCGTCGAAATCTAACATGCGCGTTGGATTAAGCAAGATAGACAAATGCATACATACTCAAAGCCAAATCAGAACCATTAAGCATACATTATCAAAACATTAAAAACTTAGCAAAAATCCCTAATTAACCCAAATCCAAGCACAAGTACCTTAGCCAATCATGGAGGTTTGGAGTTCCAACACTCCCATGGAAGCTTTGGGCATCATCCCCAAGCTAATATACAAGAAATAAGCTCCAAAAGGCCACAAATGGCGGAGAAAATGAAGAAGACCCGAGAGCAAAATCGAAGGGAAGAAGAAGATGTAAAAAAATTTGCTGAAAAATCGTCAAATTGACGTTTTAAGCCGTCGGAGCATCGAGACGCTAGGCCAGCGTCTCGACGCTGGTGCCCTAAGTGTCGCGCGCGTTTTCGTCGTGATGGCGTCGAGACGCTGCGCGAGCGTCTCGACGCTGTGGCCAAATTCTCCAGCGCGCGCGCTCGCGATGGCGTCGAGACGCCAGGCGAGCGTCTCGACGCTTGCCCGATGTCTTCCTGCGCGCGCCTCCTCCGGAGCGTCTCGACGCCAGGGCAGCGTCGAGCTAGCGTCTCGACGCTATCACTCGACGCTTGCTCTCGGGTTTTTCCAGCGTCGAGCCAGCGTCTCGACGCTATAGCTCGACGCTGGCTCTCGGGTTTGGGGCTGAAGTTTTGCCTCTCCAAGGCTGTTTTGGCCCGTTTCTTCACGGAACAAATTCCCCTCTTCCCGATGCATTCCCAGGGCGCTAAAACTCTGCTTTAAGCTCTCGAACATGCCCAACGGACGCACGAGCTCTTTGCCGCTTTTCTCCTACAAAAGAGATATATTTAATCAATTGAAAGCGGACTTTAGCTAATATTAGGAAGTATTTAATAGCTCCAAAATGGAGTTATCAAACACCCCCAACTTAAACATTGCTAGTCCTCGAGCAAGCACTACAAAGACATTGACTCTAAGGACGCGCTTACATGCATTCTAACTCAAACCTCCATGCATATTGAAATTTAAACACGAGCATAATCATGGAAGCATTTTGTTCATGCATTAACTAGGACATATCAAAAATTAACTCTTGCCCCCTAACGTGTGTGTGTGCTAGACAACCACTCCTAAACTCACGTAAACCTGGAAAACCTACATGCAACGCACATCCCATTTTCCCCCTACTTCTAGCGTTTAAGAACAGCTACACTTGACTTACACGAGAGAGAGAAGCAAATTAAGAGACCTAATTATTTTCTCATTCTTTTTCTTTCTTTTGAAAAGTACTTTGTACTCTTTTATTTGGGTTCTTTGAACCAACTTTTTTGTTTCTTTTTCTTTCCTACTCGAGCTGCCTAACACGTCAAACTTTGGCCAAAGCTTCACGTTTTTAAGGACTGACGCTCACTTCTTTTAAGCGCTAATAAGAAGGAGGAGCGCCTCGAGAGGAATTTTCTACCAAACATGCTTTTCTATTTTTTTTTTATTAGGCTAAGCACATGCTTTCTCAATTAACTAACCACTAACTCTCATGCAACAAGCTACCTAAGGGTGCCTTTCGGGGTGACAACGAGAATTAGCTAAACATGCGATAAACCAAGCTTACGGAATCTAGGGAGAGTTGCTAAGTGCGCGATAAGTGCAAGAGAGCAAAAGCAAAAATTTTAAAATTTTTGACATGAACCTAATAAACACAAAACTCATGCAAAAACTCGATTATGAACATGCTCAGATTTCCAACATGCATTTCCTAGGCTATCACAGTGAGAAAACAATAAACAGAGTCCCAAGCACTTCAATATATTTGCAACACTTCTCAACAAACTACACATGCACATCCATCGGACTACTCCACCCCCAACTTCAAAATTTTGCATTGTCCTCAATGCCAACCAGTCAGATACAACGAAGTAAAAGGGAAGAAGAAATACACTTCCCTGACTCTTGGTGAAGCTGGCGAGGGCGAGGAAGCGGCGCACAAACGCATCAGAGCCCAAAATTGTCTTCTCTTCCTCGATTCCTAAAAAAAAACAGCAAGCTAATTAATACTAAATTAATCTAAAAAGCAATAAAACTAAACTAAAGCATAAAAACAGTCCATCGCTCGGGTGCCTCCGAGAAGCGCAGAATTTTTAAAGTCGGTTGCTCGACTGTATTCTCTCAACAGACTCATCCATAGTCTGTAGGTGCGGGGGACGATCCAGACTTGTCCTTGGCCACACCTTTCCTGCCATCCACCTGAAAAATATTTTGCACTCTTCGTGCCTCGGGCACGTGAATATAAGAAGTGTTAGTGCAAAAACCAGCATCATCATCACACATATTTAAATCAGAAATTTTAACTGAGACATGGAAACCATCCCTCAAGCGCGAGGGTAGACTCCCATTCTCATCATGCTCACCAACAGACACGTTTCCAGCAGATTTTCCAAACAAAGAGAACTCATGCAAAGTATCATCAAACTCCAGGGAAACAACGCCCTTATACACATCAATTTTGACCCTAGCGGTCTTAAGAAAGGGACGTCCTAACAACATGGAGGACGAAGCATGCGATGAGTTTTCATTCATATCTAAAACAAGGAAATCAGCGGGAAACGTCATATTCCCAACTCTAACCAAAACATCCTCTACCTTCCCCCTAGGACAGATGCTCGACCCATTGGCCAACTGAACAGAAACATTACACTCATGCATTTCATTTAAATTTAGTTCACGAAACAATGCATAAGACATAACATTAACAGAGGCCCCTAAGTCTAACATGGCATTACGAACAACTTTACTACCTATAGTGCAAGGGATAGTAAATGTACCTGGATCGTTGCACTTTGCTGGCAACGTACCTGGGAGTATGGCAGAGACGTTCTCTTTCTTTTTCTCAGTCCCTCTGGACTTCCTTTTCGTAGTGCACCAGCTCCTTAGAAATTTTGCGTACTTGGGCACTTGACTGACTGCCTCTAGGAGCGGGATATTTACCATCACCTTTTGGAAGGTTCGCAGGACCTCCTCATCATCAGATTCCAAAGTAGGCTTCGCAAGCCTACTCGGGAATGGTGCTCTGGCAACATCCTCAGGTACACTGACCTTCTCATCTCTTTTCTCATTCTGAGTCTCGGGAGCAGTCGGGGCGGACTTGTTCAGGCTGTCCGTGGCTTCCTTCGCAGCTTTGGTGGAAAGTGACTTCCCACTGCGCAGCTGAATGGCACTCACGTTTTCACATGAGTTTACTGTAGTTTGGGAAGGAAGCTTCCCCGAGCTCTTGCTCTCAATCTTACTAATAGACACCGCCATCTGTGTCAGCTGCTTGTTCAAATTCTGCAGCTCTGCCTTGTGAGAATTAAGCTCTTCTCGAGCCTCTTTCTGAAACTGGCTGGTGCTAGTCACGATGGTCCTTACCATCTCTTCAAGTGAGCTGGAGGAGCTCGAGGCTTGAGCCTGGGTGGAAGAATTAGGCCTATCCTGAGACTGGCCTTGGAAACGAGTTTGTCCTTCCCTATTCCCATAGCTGAAATTAGGATGGTCGCGCCAACCGGGGTTGTAAGTGTTTGCATATGGGTCGTACTTCCTTGGGTTGGAAGCATACCCCCCGATCGCGTTGACCTCCGCATCCTCACGGTGTCCTCCAACTATTTTCTTTAACATGCTGCCTATCTCGGCCACCTGGGCCTTCATTTCAGTCATCTCGTGGCTTAGAGCCACGCTGTGCACTTGGCCTTGTCCCCGAATACCGAATTGCTGCGAGTTGGTGGCCATATTTGCAATCAACTGTTTGGCCTCAACTGGGGTCTTGTCAATCAGTGCCCCGCCACTCGCTGCATCGATCATCTGCCGGTCATGGGGCGTCATCCACTCATAAAAGTACTGTATAAGCAGTTGGTCGGCAATCTGATGATGTGGGAAGCTCGCGCACAGGCGCCCGAAGCGTTCCCAGTATTCGTGCAGGGACTCACCGACATCCTGGGTGATCCCATATATCCTCTTCCGCAGAGTGGTGGCTAAGGATGCGGGAAAGTATTTCTCCAAAAATACCCGCTTCATATCCTGCCACGTGGTGATGGATCCGGAAGGCAAATAGTACAGCCAATCCTTGGCCTTGTCCTTGAGCGTAAAGGGGAATGCCCTCATATTCTGTTGCTCCTCCGTGACTCCTGCGGGCTTCATTCCCGCGCAGACGCAATGGAATTCCATCAGGTGTTTGTTCGCATCCTCACCTGCATTTCCATGGAAAGAAGGTAACTGGTGAATTAAACCAGATTTCAACTCGAAGTTACCTGCTACCACGGGGTAGTTAATGCACAAAGGCTGCAGGTTCAGGTCTGGCGCTGCCAGTTGCTTAAGCGTCTATGGCGCATCACCTTGCGCCATCTCGTCAACCAAGAAGGGATTGCCTTCTTCTCTTTCAAACGGTCCTTGCCCCTCACGGGCCACTCTCCGTAACCGCCGCTCCTCTCTGTCAATCTCAGGGATAAACTGCAAACTACCCTCAGAGGAACGGGTCATACACAAACAAAAATCTAAACATACAAATTACAAACAAGAAAAATTTTCAGTCAACCATCAATAAATCAAATTCAAACTTCAATCATAAATTCAATCAAATGCCTATTCCCCAGCAACGGCGCCAATTTTGGTAACGATATTTTTGAACTATCGCTATAAACTCAAGCGGTCGAGGCTTGCCAAAATAAATTTATAAACCCGTAGCTTTTAGCTTTGCAGCTAGCGGTAACGGGGTCGAACCACAGAGAGGGAATAAAATTGAGGATTAACTGTTTAAGATGTGATTAGGTTAGTTGGTAAGGTTGTCACAAAAAGGGGGGTTTTAGTCATGCAATGTAGTGAAAAGTGCTAACGGAAAAGTAATAAACCTGAGAATGAAGAGTGTTGGATTTGGGGAATTTTCGGGATCTTGCTAAGCATTTTAACATTTATCATTTAATTCTAAGGTAAGGCTAATTGATGATGACATGCACACGGTCGGTTACCCGAGAAGCCCCAAGGTAACCGGCTCCATAGAAATTAATTAGACCACACAGTTCTAATCAAACATTATCTAAAGTTGCATTAGGGTGATCAGCCCCAAAGTAAATTTAGACAGTCACTAGCTAACCGCGACGAACATTCGAGCGTGAATTCTAATTGCTAGTAGATTGCCCGCAAACGCTGTATGCAATCAACAATTATCCAACCCGACCCGATACTTCGATTTAATTCTATCTACCTGTGTTACTTAGTCGAGCAGTGAGAGGCACGGCATCGCTACTCTTTAACATACACAACATGCAAGATGACTCGAGTGTCAATCGTCGAAATCTAACATGCGCGTTGGATTAAGCAAGATAGACAAATGCATACATACTCAAAGCCAAATAAGAACCATTAAGCATACATTATCAAAACATTAAAAACTTAGCAAAAATCCCTAATTAACCCAAATCCAAGCACAAGTACCTTAGCCAATCATGGAGGTTTGGAGTTCCAACACTCCCATGGAAGCTTTGGGCATCATCCCCAAGCTAATATACAAGAAATAAGCTCCAAAAGGCCACAAATGGCGGAGAAAATGAAGAAGACCCGAGAGCAAAATCGAAGGGAAGAAGAAGATGTAAAAGTTGGCTGAAAAATCGTCAAATTGACGTTTTAAGCCGTCGGAGCGTCGAGACGCTAGGCCAGCGTCTCGACGCTGGTGCCCTAAGTGCCGCGCGCATTTTCGTCGTGATGGCGTCGAGACGCTGCGCGAGCGTCTCGACGCTGTGGCCAAATTCTCCAGCGCGCGCGCTCGCGATGGCGTCGAGACGCCAGGCGAGCGTCTCGACGCTTGCCCGATGTCTTCCAGCGCGCGCGTGCTTCCGGAGCGTCTCGACGCTGATGTAGGGTCTCGACGCTGCAGCGTTGAGCAAGCGTCTCGACGCTGTTGCTCGACGCTTGCTCTCGGGTTTGGGGCTGAAAAATTGCCTCTCCTAGGCAATTTTCTTCCTATCTTCATGTGTGAGCTTCCCCTTCTCCCGAAACACTCCCGAGGCGCTAAAACGCCTTCCTTAGCCACAAAACGCACTCAATGGATGCCACGAGCTCTATGCCGCAAATCTCCTATAAATGAGACATATTACACGATTAATCACGACTTTTAGCTAGAGTTAGGAAGTGAAACATAGCTCCAAAATGGAGTTATCAAACACCCCCAACTTAAATCTTTCTAGTCCTCGAGCAAGGCTAATAAAGAATTTGACTCAAAAGGACCATGCATACATGCTTACAATTCAAACCTCAATGCTTTTTACACATCTAAACAAAACATAATCATGAAAGCAACCGGCGCATGCATTTAATCAAGAACACATCAAAAATTAACTATCGCTCCCTAACGTGTGTGTGTGCCAGCCAACCTATCCTAAACCTACGCAAGCCCGGAAAAACCACATGCAACATATCATCCCGTTTTCTCCCTACTTCTAGCATTTAAGAACAGTCTACACTTGATCACATAAGAGAGAGCAATGAATTAAAATGCCTAACACGATTTCTCATACTTTTTCTCTTTCTCTTTTTGAGTACTTTGTACTCTTTGTTATGGTTCTTTGAACCTAACTTTATTTTCTTTTTCTTTCCAATCCTGAGTAGCCTAACACGTCAAATTCATGCATCAAACTTCACATTTTTAAGGACTAACGCTCACTTCTTAGGTACCAATAAGAAGGAGGAGCGCCTCGAGAGAATTTTCTAACAACGTGCTTTTCTATTTTTTTTTTAATTAGGCTTAATCAACCACTAACTCTCATGCAACAAGCTACCCTAGGGGTGCCTTTCGGGGTGACAACAAGAATCATGCAACATGTGATCAAACTAAGCGTACGGAGTCTAAGATGAGGTTGCTAAGTGCTCGATAGATGCAAGGGAGCAACAGAAAAAATTTTAAAATTTTTGACATGAACCTAATAAATGCAAAACACCATCATGCAAAAACTAGATTACGCAAATGCTCAGATTCCAAAAAGACACTTCCTAGATCGTCATAATTAGAAAGCATATAAACAGAGTCCCAACACTTCAAATTCAAAATTAACACTGCTCAACGAACTACACATGCATATCCAAAACATCCAACTCCACCCCCAACTTCAGAGGATAGCATTGTCCTCAATGCTTTTCTATCAGATACACAAAAGTAAAGGGAAAAGAAAAACAACACTTCCCTGATCTTTGTGAAGCTGGCGAGGGGAAAGAGGCGGTGCTTCCCTTATCTGAGCCCAATTTCCTCAACTTCTCCTTATTTCCTAAAAAAAAAACAGCAAGCTAAATTAAGCTAAAGTATACTACGAAACTAAACTAAAACAACGATAAACTAAATGACAGAAAAACAGTTCAACACTCGGGTGCCTCCGAGAAGCGCAGAATTTTTAAAGTCGTTTGCTCGACTGAATTCACTCAACGAACTCATCCATACTCCGACAGCGCGGGGGACGTCCCCGACATGTCCTCGTCCACACTGTTCCTGCAAACATTATTTAAACACATTTTTTCTCTTCGTGCTTTCAGCACGCGAACATCATCATTGTTAGTGCAATAAAAAACAGCACCATTATAATTCAAGTCTAAGTATTTTTTCCTAACAGAAGCAAAAGAATAGTCCCTCAAGCGCGAGGTCAAATTCTCTTCCTTCACACAACCCACAGATTTTGTTTTTCCATTCTCATCATACACAAAAGATTTCGATTCATTCATAAAAAAATTCATGCACATTTCCATCAAATCCTATAGACAAGGAACCCCTATCAACATCAATCTTGACCTTAGCGGTCTTCATAAATGGGCGTCCTAGTAAGATAGGAGAGGAAACATGCGAAGAATTTTGGTTCGTATTAAGCACATGGAAATCACATGGAAATAACAAATCTTCCACTTTAACCAAAATGTCCTCAATTTTCCCTAATGGACGCACACAAGATTGATCGGCTAGTTGAACAACTACATTAGACTCAATTAAATTGCATGGTTTAAGCTCTTTAAACACATCAGCAGACATGACATTAATTGAGGAACCGAGATCTAGCATGGCATTTTCAATCAGCTTATTACCAATAGTGCATGGGATAGTAAACGTACCAGGATCGACGCACTTTGGTGGAAGCGTACCTTGGAAAATTGCGGAGACAGTTTCGTTCTTTTTCTCATCATTCTTGTCCAACTTTTCATTCTCAAGATGGCTTGGAGAATATTCAATCGGCTTCCCCTTTTTCTCAACTGGAGGCAACAAACGGCTTGGGAAGGGAGCCTTGGGCATGTAGCCTTTCAAGCTCGGGGGTGCACCCAACTGAGCTTCCTTCCTTCTTGACTCAAGATCCTCGATCTTTTGCTCAACCTTGCCTTCCTCTCCCTCCACAACAGCGGTGATGGAATAGACCTGCTCACAGGAATTCATCCTCGCGTGTGGGGGTAGCATCCAAGGATTCTCAGGTGCCGAAATCAAGGGAATATCCCTTCCACTCTTCAGTGCAATACCATCTGGCCAATCGACTGCCTGAGTTTCCATCCTACTCGTTCTGGTCTTTGCCTCTGTCATCCCTTCTCTCGTCGACCGCATCTGCGCATTGGTATCCTCGTAAGTTTCCATGAGGGACTTGAACATTCCTTCAATGGATTGAGAAGAAACAGAAGGATGATTTCGCGATGGGTCTCCTTGAAATTTAAGCAAATCGTCATGTATCTTTAAAAGTTGGCCCTTGAGCTTATTCACTTCGCTTTGGAGGCAGGCTTGCTCACGTGCTTCAATTCCATTATGCTGCATATTCTGAGCCATATTACAGATCAAACGTCGAGCTTCCACTGGGGTCTTGTCAACCAATGCCCCTCCACTAGCTGCATCAAGCAACCTATAATCATGATCACACAGGCCTTCGTAGAAGAAGCAAATGAGTTCAGCCTCCGGGATCCGATGGTGGGGGAAGTCTTCGCACATCCGGGTAAACCGCTCCCAATATTTATCAAAGGTCTCCCCTTCCTCCTGCATGATCCCGTAAATCTCCTTCCTTAGGAACTTGGCTCTCGAAGCGGTGAAGTATTTGTCTAAAAACAGCCCTTTCAACCCATTCCACGTAGAGGTAGTCCCAGGTAAGTAGTGCAGCCAGTCCCTCGCTTTATCCTTCAGAGAGAAAAGGAAAGCTCTCAAGTACAACTGATCTTCAGTTACTTCGCTCGTTTTCATCGCAGAGCACACCATATGGAATTCCTTAAGGTGCTTGATCGGATCTTCACCTGATTTGCCATAAAAAGAAGGAAGTGAGTTAAGCAAACTTGATTTTAGCTCAAACTTACCTGTTATCGGCGGAAATGATATACACAAAGGTTGACAGGGCAAGCCATCCATCGCCCACTCCTTGAGCGTTCTCCGATTCTCATTATCGTTCTCCAAGACCTCCATCTCTTCTGAGTGTAACCTGAACTTTCAAAATCTTGGAAGAGAGGACCGTTATCCAAATAAAATAAAATAAAACAAAAAACAATTCACTTAAAAATTATTATTTTTTTTTTTTAAAACAACCAATCAACCTTAATCAAAAACAAAAATTAATCTCATTTTTAATTGCCCTCCCCGGCAACGGCGCCAATTTTGGTAACGATATTTTTGAACTATCGCTATAAACTCAAGCGGTCGAGGCTTGCCAAAATAAATTTATAAACCTGTAGCTTTTAGCTTTGCAGCTAGCGGTAACGGGGTCGAACCACAGAGAGGGAATAAAATTGAGGATTAACTGTTTAAGATGTGATTAGGTTAGTTGGTAAGGCTGTCACAAAAAGGGGGGTTTTAGTCATGCAATGTAGTGAAAAGTGCTAACGGAAAAGTAATAAACCTGAGAATGAAGAGTGTTGGATTTGGGGAATTTTCGGGATCTTGCTAAGCATTTTAACATTTATCATTTAATTCTAAGGTAAGGCTAATTGATGATGACATGCACACGGTCGGTTACCCGAGAAGCCCCAAGGTAACCGGCTCCATAGAAATTAATTAGACCACACAGTTCTAATCAAACATTATCTAAAGTTGCATTAGGGTGATCTGCCCCAAATTTGACTCTAGATAGTCACTAACATACCGCGACGAACATTCAAGAGTGAATTCTAATTGCTAGTAGATTGCCCGCAAACGCTGTATGCAATCAACAACTATCCTACACGACTCGATACTCCGATTTAGTTTTATCTATCTGTGTTACTTAGTCGAGCAGTGAGAGGCACGGCATCGCTACTCTTTAACATACACAACATGCAAGATGACTCGAGTGTCAATCGTCGAAATCTAACATGCGCGTTGGATTAAGCAAGATAGACAAATGCATACATACTCAAAGCCAAATCAGAACCATTAAGCATACATTATCAAAACATTAAAAACTTAGCAAAAATCCCTAATTAACCCAAATCCAAGCACAAGTACCTTAGCCAATCATGGAGGTTTGGAGTTCCAACACTCCCATGGAAGCTTTGGGCATCATCCCCAAGCTAATATACAAGAAATAAGCTCCAAAAGGCCACAAATGGCGGAGAAAATGAAGAAGACCCGAGAGCAAAATCGAAGGGAAGAAGAAGATGTAAACATTGGCTGAAAAATCGTCAAATTGACGTTTTAAGCCGTCGGAGCGTCGAGACGCTAGGCCAGCGTCTCGACGCTGGTGCCCTAAGTGCCGCGCGCGTTTTCGTCGTGATGGCGTCGAGACGCTGCGCGAGCGTCTCGACGCTGTGGCCAAATTCTCCAGCGCGCGCGCTCGCGATGGCGTCGAGACGCCAGGCGAGCGTCTCGACGCTTGCCCGATGTCTTCCAGCGCGTGCGTGCTTCCGGAGCGTCTCGACGCTGATGTAGGGTCTCGACGCTGCAGCGTTGAGCAAGCGTCTCGACGCTGTTGCTCGACGCTTGCTCTCGGGTTTGGGGCTGAAAAATTGCCTCTCCTAGGCAATTTTCTTCCTATCTTCATGTGTGAGCTTCCCCTTCTCCCGAAACACTCCCGAGGCGCTAAAACGCCTTCCTTAGCCACAAAACGCACTCAATGGATGCCACGAGCTCTATGCCGCAAATCTCCTATAAATGAGACATATTACACGATTAATCACGACTTTTAGCTAGAGTTAGGAAGTGAAACATAGCTCCAAAATGGAGTTATCAACTTACGCTCAAGGTGCCATAATTCCTTGTTACTTGGCGGAAACGAGAGGCACGGCATCAAATCCTTTAACAAATGAACATGCTCAAAATCAAGGGTGCCTAGTCCTAAATCATTCAAACGTGCTCATAGATTAAGCTAAGAAATAGAATTCAATTCAATAAAATATCCAACCAATTCAGAATTTCAATCCTACAACCTCACCAAGAGTTCATACTACATTTATCCTTACAATTGTTGCGTGCTCAATGTGTTAATAAAAATGATAAATAAGAGAGAGAGAGAGCACTCAGAACATGCAAGCATACATGATCTTATAGCAAGTAGTAAGTATATTTCATTCGTTTTCCCACAGAGACTTGTTTTTAGCTATTCTCGAAGTGTTTTGTTAAGAAAGATGGGGTGGATTTGATGAGGTGAAATTGGTTTTTAATGATCTAAGTTTTGCTGAATGTGTAAAGGAATATAACATAAACAAATTAAAGTTGAAATCAGACTCAAAGGACAAGAGATGGAATTGATAAACGAAGAAGAAAACAGCCAAACAGAATGAAAATCTGGCAGAATTGCGAGGACCGCAATGTTACCGCAATTAAATAACAGCGAAACTGAGTAAATGGGTGAATTAAGGGCTACTAATGACTATCCTATAGGCATTTTATTACGATTCTCAAGCATTGGATCAACTCTCTATACATCAAACTCACTCTATCTCAAGTATCGTCCGATTCCATGCATTAGAGTCTTAAGTTTACTCGACTTCAAAGTAAGGACTTAAGCATCTTGTTTAAGCAGGAGTGTTTAGTTTGTACTAGGGAAACGCCTATTCCTAGGCCGTTTCCTGATTACCATGAAAGGCTAGCATGCTTATATGACTCTGAACTCTTACTCCTTCCAGAGGTTAGGAGTTCTTTGGACAAAATGGATGGCCAATCGAAATTGCCCGTGGGATGAAGCTTACATACAATCAATGATTCGAGAGCTATCCTACATACTTGATGCACATTTTTTTAGCCTATAGTTCTGTCATTAGCATGCCCCTAGGTGATTTAGCTACTCATGGATGCAAGGTGAACAGACATGGACGATAAAACAGACATGCTTAGAAGAGGAATAAACTTAGAACAGGAAGTAAAACCGTAGCAGGAAATGGGAAGTGAGAAATGCAGAAACGTACTTCGATTACTGAAATTGTTTGACGAACAGATGAAAGCTTTAAAGTAAATAGCAACAAGGCAGAAAGCAACGAAATAAACTAATCTAGCTACTTAAGAAAAGGACAGCACGAAGCAGAAATGTAAAACAGAAAAGAAAGACAGAAAGCTTGTAAAATGGTGCTTGAAGCCTCGTCGCAATCGCCTCGAATGAAGGATCAAAAAGACAGCCTTGCGTGGATGAATCCAATCGGGAGAGAAGAAGAATCTACTCTCCTTCCTATCAGATTATCGACTCCAGCAGCTGAGCTTCGCAAACCAACAGACGGCAAAGGAAAAACAGTGGAACAGATGGACTGCTAGACGACTTCACGCTTTCGGATGATGATCAAACCTCCGACTTTGGCCCCCTTTTATAGTAGTTTGCAGGTGCGTTTGGGCCAAGGAGAACCATCAATCTTCAACGTCGTATATCAGAATGGATGGAGGAGAAAGAACGAATCCCTGAAAATACGGAAATTAACAGAAAAAGATCAGTCAACTTACGGTTTTCACTTGAATAATTGCGGTCACCGCAATGTTTTCGCAATTCATTCGCAATGCTCATTTTTCATTCTTTTCCTTCGGTTTTCAACCCTTTTTCTACCTATTGTGCATAAGTCCTAAATTAGCTACCTTCTTCTAATTCTCATATTAAAGCATAGGTTCAAGCTAAATGCTATCAAAAACACCTAAAAGTGTACATCTTCTTAAGCTAAATGGGTCCTAAATAAGTCACTTTCAGAGACTTAACACACCCCCAAACTTAAGGTTTTGCTTGTCCTCAAGCATACTAAGGACTTACTTAGGCTTGTTTTTTTTATCTTCTTTAACTACTTACCGACTCCCCTATATCCCTATCTCTAGCAGTGCTGTCCTGTGACACACTTCTAAGTTTAGAACTAACCTCTTTATCAAGCTTCTTCTGACTTCACCTGCCTACTATACCTGCTGTTTTTATTAACCCCCTACTACTATGCCACTATCCCTAAGGTTTCAAATTCTACCAAGCTTTACTCCAGACTCAGTACATGCTTCTAGCTTTATTTTTAATGTGTCTAGGATTCCTTAGAGTCATGTCAGTCTTAGTATTAACAGTGACAGTGGTACTTTTAGAGAACAACCTAAATCCTGGCATCACTACATTGGATATACATTCATCTCCTTAGACAAACCTAGAACCTACAACCTTGTGCTTAGCTCTTTGAGGATCAGAGTTCTTTTTTAAATAGGACATCTAAGCCACAAGATTATAACTCCTAAGCATACATCCTTCTTCCCCTATTTCTCCTTTTCCCTTTTTTACTTGGGTGGAGTCTCTCCTTGGGTTGCCTTTTTATGCAATGCCACTTGTGGTTTACACACTTGGCACTGATTACTCAGCACTTGAGAGAGACTCCCCTCTTTATTCTTATTTTTCACTTTTTCCATTTATCACAAACAAAAAATTTTCTTAAAGGAGAAGAAGAATGCTTATGTCCTAAGGAAGAGAGGAATGTTCCTAGGCCTAGGGTGGCCTCCCCCAAACTTCAACTACTCATTGTCCCCAATGAGTGTCTGAGGTGGCACGCCCCCAAACTTGTCCTAGAAGCATCTAGTCTAAAGTAAAACAAAGAGAATCTAAAAATCCTAGGCATAGGCAAAACATTTAAAAGCAATTACCCCAGCAGCAGAAAATTTGAACAAAACAGACAGTTTAAGGACTGATGGTTTATGCATGCTGAGCCCTATTCAGAGGCTAATTTAAACTATCAAAGGGTGTCCTATGACACTCATCCAGCATGCTTGAAGATCAGCTATATAAGGTAGTCATGCTAGTAGCAAAAGATAGAATATAACCGATCACAGCCTAACTAAACAGACAGTCCAAAACATGCAATCAGTCACAAAAATTGCGGGAACCGCAATTATTTCGCAATTCAATCCGGGCAGATTTAACATTGATTCAGGCCCCTAGCATGCTTTTTCCTGTTACTCACGCATCCTAAAAATAAATCTAAATTATCCTACCTATTCAGCTAACATTAGACTAGACTAAGCAAAAGAAAAAACATAACACTAAACATTAAAAACAGATCAAAAGTTGAACACAAAACAGCATACTGCACATGATCCTATCAGAAAGCAGAAAAATTGTTTTTTTTCTAAGGGAACAGCAATACTCCCTTTAGTGCACTTCAAACCAGCACTCAATTCTCATCATCCTCATCTGGTTGCCTTGGTCGTGGGGGCACCCATGGAGTTAGGAGATTGGTAGGGAAGTCCGGGAAGATGCACCCCAGCTGGTCTGCAACTTCCTTATCCCTTGCCTGCGCATAGTTGGCCCATTGAGCCATTCTCCTCTGCATGTCCATCAAGCAGGCCATGGATAGGGACTGTTCAGCAGCCAGCCTATCCAATTCAAACTCCATATTCCCCTTTCTTCTCAGCCTCAGGTTAGCAGGCAGCTCCAAATGGCCTGTGTAAGGCAGCTGCTGCTCCAAACGCTCGGTGGGGACTCCTGCAAGCAAACATAGCTTGGTTATAGTATTAGGGAAAAACAAGGGTCCCTTACCTTTCTTTGCGCATTCAGCAATGGCAGCTGACATGATTTCCCCCACATTGACCGTGAGACCGCGCATGATGGCATAGACCAGCAGTGATCTACTCTGGTTGATTGTCGTCTCGTGGGTCACAGGGGACAGCTTTCTCCTCACAAAGGCAAACCAAACAGCTGCCTTTGCTGTCAGATTGGCACTCATTAAGGTGTGCCTCCCATTGCGTGAGACAGTCCACGCTGCTTCAGGCTGGCCAATTGTGCGAATGGCCTCTTCCAGCACTGCCTCAGTCGGCTCATCAACTATCCGTGCATAATCTGTATGAGGTTGGCCCTTGAGACCAAATGCTTCATTGATGGCCTTGGCGGAGAAATCTACTTCTACCCCTCTGACCACAGACAGGCCATCCTCAGGGCTGAGCACATTAGCGTAGAAATCATACACCATGCTCGTGTATGCTGGATTAGGCGGTCTGCAGAATTCCTCCCAGCCGTGGTTGATCACCCCTGCGCGCAAGAACTGCGGCAGGTCAGCAAGTCGGTCGAGGAATCCTTTCTCGTGCAACAGGTCCCTCTTCCTCAGCTCAGCACCCCTGGACTCAGCATCAGATGAGACATACCTCACTGACGGAGGTTCGTCTTCAGGGTAGAGTTTAGCCTTCCCCTTATCTGCTGGTTTGGATGATGCAGCAGCCTCCACCTTGAGGCGTTTGAGCGAAGGCTCAGTACTCTCCTTGTCCGTTGACGGCACCTTCTTGGCCTTCTTTTTCTTCAACTTCTTGGCCTTGACAATCTTGGCCTTCTTCTTCTTCTTGAGCCTGGCCTTGATGTTGATCTGCTGGAGGCATGCCCCCAACGTTTCTTCCATAGAATCGTCCTGCTGTGCAGGCTCGGCAGGGCTATCTTCCCTCATAGGAGAGAAGACTTCGTCTTCCCCAGCATCTCCACTGCCTTGCGTGGACTCTTGATAATCCCCATAAGGGAATTCAGGATCAGGCCGTGGATAATTGTGCTCTGCTGATGGTGTCTGCGCAGAACTCAGTGGCGAAGATGGCAGCTCAGGACTCTGCGCTGCTGCAGGTGTCGGATCAGAACTCTGAGGTGCTGGAGACAACTCGGGGCTCTGTGCAGGCGGTGACGACTCTGCGCTTGGCACTGGTTCAGATGGGAGAGGGCTGCGCGCAGGTGATGCAGACGGCGACGAACCTTCTTTGGCTGACTCGTGGGATGCACGATCAGTTTCTTGACTCTCCACAGAGGGAGTCTTTGCTGTGCTTGGTTCGGCGGCCGTCTTGACACTCCACCGGCGTTTCTTGGGCGTGCCCACTGGCTCAGATGGTCCAGCAGGGATCTCAGTGACCACCCTCCACTTCTTCCTACGAATAGGAAGCTTGGGAAGAGGACCGGTGCGAACGGCACCATCGTCTGCAAGGGTGAGAAGCGCTTCCCTCGCAGCCGCTTCAGCTGCGTCATCAGCCTTTGGCTGCGGATCTTTCAGCACGTGTGGACACCATTGTCGAATCTTGGAAGTTTGGAGAGAAGGATCAGAGATGGAGAGAATCGCAGATTTCTTGAAAATCAGAAAATGAGAGGATCGTATCGAACGAGCGCGTTCTAACGGCTATAAATGCAACGGAAAAAATCCCAACGGCTCTTTTTTTGCGGATCCAGCAATTTTAGCGCAATTGTAGGGATATTTTATCATCAAAATCTCAAACTTTGCTCGTCCGTATCTTTTATTTGGCTCGATCGTTTCTTGATTTTTAAAGCTTGATTTACTCTCCTTGATTCCCTCTTTCGATTCCCTACAAAAACAAATAAAACAAATATTAAATACGCAATTAAAAACACATCACAAAACATACAAACGATAATCGGAAAAACAGTAAAAATAAACTAAGGCATTGGCCTTGACTAAACGAGCACAGTAACCACTCGTTCTCTCTCGTTCTCGTTGTCATGCTTCAGTCAAGAGGAAGGCCGAGAGAGTCTTCACATCTCCTTCCTCATAGTAGTGCTTCAACCTAGCACCATTGACCATAAATGGCTGACCTTGCTGCAAGTTCTTTATCTCTATTGCACCATGAACAAAGACATTAGTAATAACAAATGGACCCGACCATCTAGACTTTAATTTGCCTGGAAATAACTTTAATCGTGAGTTAAATAAGAGTACAAGTTGGCCTTTCCTAAAGTCTTTGATCCTGAGTCTACTGTCGTGCCATATTTTGGTTTTTTCTTTATACATTTTGGCATTCTCGTAGGCCATATGCCTAAGCTCATCAAGTTCATGTAGCTGCAAAGATCTCAATGTCCCCGCATCCTTTACACAAAAATTCAATTCCTTCATGGCCCAAAATGCTTTGTTTTCTAACTCAAGTGGCAAGTGGCAAGCCTTGCCATACACCAACCTATAGGGGGACATTCCTAGAGGTGTCTTATATGCTGTCCTATAAGCCCAAAGTGCATCCTCAAGCTTGAAGGACCAGTCTTTCCTATTAGGTTTGACTACCTTTTCTAGGATGTTCTTTATCTCCCTATTTGAGATTTCAGCTTGTCCATTTGAGTGTGGGTGATAGGGAGTAGCTACTCTATGTCTAATGTTATATTTAGCCAATACTTTCTCCATAGCCTTATTAATGAAATGTGACCCCTCATCACTAATGATAGCACGAGGAGTCCCAAATCTAGTGAAAATGTGCCTATGCAAGAAGTTAGTGACTGTTTTAGCATCATTATTAGGACATGCTTTTGCTTCTACCCACTTGGACACGTAGTCCACTGCCACTAATATGTATAGGTTACCTGACGATGGAGGGAATGGTCCCATGAAATCAATGCCCCACACATCAAAGAGCTCCAACTCTAAGATGTAGGTGAGGGGCATCTCATCCTTGCGACTGAGGTTCCCTGTCCTTTGGCACTCATCACAGCTGTGGGCGTAGTTGTGGGCGTCCTTGAAGATTGTTGGCCAATAGTAGCCACTCTGAAATACCTTCGCAGCTGTTTTTTGACCACCAAAGTGTCCACCGTAAGGAGATGAGTGACAGTGTTGTAGCACAGACTTCGCTTCAGCAGCTGAAACACACTTCCTCAACAACCCATCAACACAGGTTCTGTAGAGTGTGGGGTCATCCCAGATGAATTTCCTTGCTTCATGAAGGAACCTCTTCTTCTCTTGTCCTCCCTTGAACACTGGCAATACCTGTGATGCACGGAAGTTAGCAATGTCAGCAAACCAAGGTTCCTCATCGTTATCACGATGAGCCAAAGCAAAGACATGTTCATCTATAAAAGCATCAGAAATTGCGGTCTCCGCAATTTTTTCGCAATTGTGCTGCAATCGAGACAGGTGATATGCAACCACATTTTCACAACCTTTCTTGTCCCGAATTTCCAAATCAAATTCCTGCAGCAATAACACCCATCTAATCAATCTAGGCTTAGCATCAGCCTTCCTCATAAGATATTTTAAAGCAGAATGGTCAGTGTATACAATGGTCCTAGTGCCTACAATGTAATTTCTAAATTTTTCACAAGCAAATACTACAGCAAGCATCTCTTTCTCAGTAGTTGTATAATTACATTGAGCCTCATTCAAGGTCTTGCTAGCATAATAGACAGGGTGTGTCAGCTTGTCAATCTTCTGTCCTAACATGACTCCTACAGCATAGTCACTGGCATCACATAGCATCTCAAATGGGAGATCCCAATTTGGTCCGACTATGATAGGTGCTGTGACTAGTGCTTCCTTAAGGGTTTTCCAAGCTACTACACATTCTTTAGAGAAGATAAATGGTCTATTTAGCTCTAGAAGCTCGCACAGAGGCTTGGCTATCTTAGAAAAGTCCTTAATGAACCTTCTGTAGAAGCCAGCGTGCCCTAAGAAGCTTCTAATGGCTTTGACATTCTGGGGCTCTACCAACTTCTCTATGATCTCCATTTTTGCCCTATCCACTTCTACACCTGCCCTCGACACTCTATGTCCTAAGACAATCCCTTCATCTACCATAAAATGGCACTTTTCCCAATTTAGGACTAGGTTGGTCTCCTCACACCTAGCCAGGACTTGTCCTAGGTTGTCTAGACAGGTTTTAAATGAGTCCCCAAAGACTGAGAAGTCATCCATGAATATTTCTATCATGGACTCATCCAACTTAGAGAAGATTGCCATCATGCACCTTTGGAAAGTTGCCGGTGCATTGCATAAGCCAAAAGGCATTCTGCGGAAGGCGAACGTTCCAAAAGGGCAAGTGAAAGTGGTCTTCTCTTGATCCTTAGGGTCTATAGTAATTTGATTATAGCCTGAATAGCCATCTAAGAAACAATAGTAGGCTCTACCAGCTATTCTGTCTAGCATCTGGTCAATGAACGGTATAGGGAAATGGTCTTTTTTAGTTTCTTTATTTAGTTTTCTGTAATCCATACATACCCTCCACCCTGTGACAGTCCTTGTTGGAATCAGTTCGTTGTTCTCATTGACTACCACAGTTATTCCCCCCTTTTTAGGTACACATTGGATGGGGCTCACCCACTGGCTACTAGCTATGGGGAAAATCACTCCTGCATCCAACCACTTTATTATTTCCTTCTTCACTACCTCTTTCATAGAGGGGTTTAGCCTACGCTGATGATCTACCCTAGGGGTGTGCTCTTCCTCTAGTATAATTTTGTGCATGCAATAAGAAGGGCTAATGCCTCGAATATCAGCAATAGTCCATGCTATAGCCTTCCTATGTTGCTTAAGCAGTAAAATTAAATCAACCTCATGCTGTTCACTTAGCTTAGAAGAAATAATTACAGGCAGCGTATCATTATCTCCTAGATATGCATATTTGAGGTGAGTGGGTAGTGGTTTCAGTTCTAAAATAGGTGGATGCTCAATGGAGGGTTTTAACGGATTTATAGTTCTATCAGTTAAATCTATATTCATACATACATGCTGTGGTTTATCTACAGGCATATTCATTATGTCAGATACATTTAAGTCAGCTACATCTACTTGTACATATTCACTAGCATGCTTGGTTAACAGTACATGCTCTAATTGTTCTTCCATTAGTGAGTCAACAACATCCATGCTAGCACAAGACTCAGAATCAGAGGGATACCTTAAAGCTTTGTAAACACTAAATTTTACCTCTTCATCATGAACCCTCATAGTTAACTCACCTTTTTGAACATCTATGAGTGCCCTACCTGTGGCTAGAAATGGTCTACCTAGCAGGATGGGGACCTCCTTGTCTGCCTCATAGTCCAGGACAATGAAATCTGCAAGGAAAATAAATTTGTCAACTTTAACTAGAATATCCTCAATTTTACCTTCAGGGTATGCGATGGATCTGTCTGCTAGCTGTAAAGTGACTGTGGTTGGACGTGCTTCTCCCATTCCCAACTGGCGGAATAGGGACAGGGGCATGAGGTTTATGCTGGCGCCCAGGTCACAAAGCGCTCTGCCCACATGCTTGCCTCCAAGTTCTACAGGTAAGGTGAAGGAACCAGGATCCTTCTCCTTCTTAGGCAGCTTGTTCTGGAGGATGGCACTGCACTCCTCGGTGAGGTTTACTGTTTCAAACTCACCAATTATTTTTTTGTTAGTAATAATGTCCTTCAAAAACTTTACATATGAAGGCATCGATTGTAAAACCTCTACAAAAGGAATGTTAACATGCACTTGCTTAAGTATTTCTAAGAATTTATTAAAATGAACTTCCTGTTCCTGCTTCTTCTTCAGCCTTCGAGGATATGGAGGTGGTGGCACATAAGCAGGTACGTCAGGGCGCTTTAGGATAGGTGGAGGCCTTGGAATTTCCTCTACCTCCTCAACAATTGGTTCTAGCCTGGCTCCTGATGTGCTAGTTGGTGGTGGACCTTGGTTTGGCAGAGACTCCAGTGGAGCACTAGACTCAGTGTTCTCTACTCTTTTTGGTGTGTCCTTTGTGTTGCTCACCAATGGTCTTCCACTCCTAAGTTCAATTGCTTGAACTTGTTCCTTGCCATCTCTCCTTGGTACCTCGGTGTCAGCAGGGAGTCTACCTTGGGGCCTACTTTTAAGTTCATTGGCTAATTGGCCTATTTGGTTCTCTAGGCTCCTAAGAGTAGCTTGCTGGCTCTGAAGAGTAGCATCATTCTTAGCTATGTATTCCTTGAGTAGGTTTTCTACAGAAGATCCTACAGGTTGATTGTAAGGTTTTTGGTACATTGACTGGTTATGTTGGGGAGTGAAACCAGGTGTTCCACTCGGTCTAGGTTGGTTAGAATTTTGGTTAGTGTTTTGTTGGCCACCCCATGACAGGTTAGGGTGGTTTCTCCAACCAGGGTTATAGGTGTTGGAGTAGGGGTTATTCCTAGGCTGCTGCTGGCTTCCTACATAGCAGACTGAGGATGGATTCCCAGGGCAGTATTCATAAGGATGCCCTTCCCCACAGAATCCACAGACTAGTGCCTCGCCTTGGCTTGGTTGGGTGCCCATTGACATGGCTGTGGCGGTATTGGCACTGGTTTGGAGATTGGCCTGAGCCATTTGCTTGACTAAGTTGGTCAGGGCATTTATTTGGGTGCTCATGGCGCTTAGAGCATCCTTGTCTTGAGCCCTAGTTGGCTCTACTGGATCGTCTGACCACCTACAATGAGATGTTGAGATCTTCTCCAAGATCTCATAAGCTTCGTTGTAACTCTTGGACAACATGGAACCACCAGCAGATGAATTTAGAACTTGTCTGGTGCTGGGGTTGCATCCTTTAAAGAAGACTTCTATTTGGATACACCATGGAATGCCATGGTGTGGACATTTAATGAGAAGGTCTTTGAATCTTGTCCAAGCTTCGTGAAGAGACTCACTTGGAGCTTGTTTGAATTTTATGATATCATCACGAAAGGTCGAATTCCTATCTGGTGGGAAATATTTGACTAGGAATTTTTCTGCTAAATCTGTCCAATTGCGGACAGATCCAGAGGGTAATGAGTTCAACCATGTTTTGGCTTTGTCCCTTAAAGAGTAAGGGAAAAGATATAGCCTCAGGGCTTCTTGGGAAACTCCAGGGATTAGGAATGTGTCACTAACTCCTAGGAAGTTCCTAAGGTGGTTATGGGGGTCCTCATTTTCTATTCCAAAGAATTGTCCCACAGTGGACAACATTTGGAACATCACTGGCTTTAACTCGAAGGAGTTGGCAGTGATTTCAGGACGGATTATGCTGGGGTTCAGCTCCCCAGGCATAGGTACTAAATATGAAAGGATGGCGCTGTCCTTGTCATTCGCTATTTCAATGGGATTGCGAGTGACAGGCACCAGGTTTTGATTTACTCCAGCCATTTCTTCTTGAGGTAATTGCGGAGGAATTGTAGTCCCTGCAATGATTGGAGGTAAAAGGGTTTGTTTAAAGAGACGTTTCTTGGCTCTATTCCTAGCTCTAAGTAATCTCTCGGGCTCAGGGTTGAACTCTAGATCACTAGATGGAGTCTCATTCATAAACTACCCTAAATGGTACCTGAAAAAGAAATGAAGATGGATCAAATTCAATGGAAAATACTTTGATGTTTCAGACTTAACAAACTTCGTTTTCACTTAAAATAAGTCCCCGGCAGCGGCGCCAAAAACTTGTTGCGTGCTCAATGTGTTAATAAAACTGATAAATAAGAGAGAGAGAGAGCACTCAGAACATGCAAGCATACATGATCTTATAGCAAGTAGTAAGTATATTTCATTCGTTTTCCCACAGAGACTTGTTTTTAGCTATTCTCGAAGTGTTTTGTTAAGAAAGATGGGGTGGATTTGATGAGGTGAAATTGGTTTTTAATGATCAAAGTTTTGCTGAATGTGTAAAGGAATATAACATAAACAAATTAAAGTTGAAATCAGACTCAAAGGACAAGAGATGGAATTGATAAACGAAGAAGAAAACAGCCAAACAGAATGAAAATCTGGCAGAATTGCGAGGACCGCAATGTTACCGCAATTAAATAACAGCGAAACTGAGTAAATGGGTGAATTAAGGGCTACTAATGACTATCCTATAGGCATTTTATTACGATTCTCAAGCATTGGATCAACTCTCTATACATCAAACTCACTCTATCTCAAGTATCGTCCGATTCCATGCATTAGAGTCTTAAGTTTACTCGACTTCAAAGTAAGGACTTAAGCATCTTGTTTAAGCAGGAGTGTTTAGTTTGTACTAGGGAAACGCCTATTCCTAGGCCGTTTCCTGATTACCATGAAAGGCTAGCATGCTTATATGACTCTGAACTCTTACTCCTTCCAGAGGTTAGGAGTTCTTTGGACAAAATGGATGGCCAATCGAAATTGCCCGTGGGATGAAGCTTACATACAATCAATGATTCGAGAGGTATCCTACATACTTGATGCACATTTTTTTAGCCTATAGTTCTGTCATTAGCATGCCCCTAGGTGATTTAGCTACTCATGGATGCAAGGTGAACAGACATGGACGATAAAACAGACATGCTTAGAAGAGGAATAAACTTAGAACAGGAAGTAAAACCGTAGCAGGAAATGGGAAGTGAGAAATGCAGAAACGTACTTCGATTACTGAAATTGTTTGACGAACAGATGAAAGCTTTAAAGTAAATAGCAACAAGGCAGAAAGCAACGAAATAAAATAATCTAGCTACTTAAGAAAAGGACAGCACGAAGCAGAAATGTAAAACAGAAAAGAAAGACAGAAAGCTTGTAAAATGGTGCTTGAAGCCTCGTCGCAATCGCCTCGAATGAAGGATCAAAAAGACAGCCTTGCGTGGATGAATCCAATCGGGAGAGAAGAAGAATCTACTCTCCTTCCTATCAGATTATCGACTCCAGCAGCTGAGCTTCGCAAACCAACAGACGGCAAAGGAAAAACAGTGGAACAGATGGACTGCTAGACGACTTCACGCTTTCGGATGATGATCAAACCTCCGACTTTGGCCCCCTTTTATAGTAGTTTGCAGGTGCGTTTGGGCCAAGGAGAACCATCAATCTTCAACGTCGTATATCAGAATGGATGGAGGAGAAAGAACGAATCCCTGAAAATACGGAAATTAACAGAAAAAGATCAGTCAACTTACGGTTTTCACTTGAATAATTGCGGTCACCGCAATGTTTTCGCAATTCATTCGCAATGCTCATTTTTCATTCTTTTCCTTCGGTTTTCAACCCTTTTTCTACCTATTGTGCATAAGTCCTAAATTAGCTACCTTCTTCTAATTCTCATATTAAAGCATAGGTTCAAGCTAAATGCTATCAAAAACACCTAAAAGTGTACATCTTCTTAAGCTAAATGGGTCCTAAATAAGTCACTTTCAGAGACTTAACAACAATCCCGAGCCAAAAATGGTAAATCTACTCACTCATGACTTGTGTGGTGTGGGACGGCTTCAAATCGAGCTTCCTAGCCCCTCCCATGGTGGAAAACAGCTGCTGGACGTCAAATCAGGCGCGGAGCTCGAGGTAGAAGAAGATAATGGCGGCTAAAATCGGACAGAAACTTAAGTAATCCGTCGTAGCGTCGAGACGCTAGGGCAGCGTCTCGACGCTGCGCCCTAAATAATCCGCGCGCGCGCAGTCGGGGTGGCGTCGAGACGCTCGAACAGCGTCGAGACGCTGTCGGCGTCGAGCGAGCGTCGAGACGCTATCGCTCGACGCTTGCTCTCGGGTTTTTCTTCAATTCAGCGCTTCAGACTTCGGAGCGTCGAGACGCTATGGCAGCGTCTCGACGCTGGGCAGCGTCGAGCTAGCGTCGCGACGCTGTCGCTCGACGCTAGCTCTCGGGTTGATGCATGGATTTTTGCCTTCAATTTCCCCAAAGTGCTCAACCTTCATGCCTTTGCACGGGTCTTCCCGGGAAGTGTTCCTAGGCCTTTAAATTGCGATATTAAGCCCCAAAAAGCGCCGAAACGCTCCCGAGGGCGAATTACCGCGAACACCTGCAATAATCACATATAAACAAGATTAAGCCAATAATAAACGTGAATTAGGGACATAATTATAGCTCCAAAATGGAGCTATCAAACACCCCCAACTTAATTCTTGCTAGTCCTCGAGCAAGGTGGAATTCTGATTAATCAAATAAAACGAGAATACATGCTAGGGACTCGATTCTCAGTATTGGAAAAGACAGGGCATTTGCATTTGAAAGAAACAGCTGCACGCATGCATGAGTTAAGAACAATTCGAAAAATTTAAAGATGCTTCCCTATTTATGCTTCGGACTTAGCTCCTCGATCTTAGATTTCAACAGGCTTAGAACAGCTCTGTCTATCCTAAAACTTCGCTTTCCCCCTACTTATGGCTTAACAGAACAGTCTAAGGGCAATTCATCGTCTATGCAAGTAATATATCGCAAGGCATCTTTTCTCTCTTTTTCTTCGATCTTCATGAGCGCCTAACATGTCAATCTTACTTTCGTTTCAGCTTGCCTGCAATTTCATTGCACAGTGCATCTGACTACGGGCAAAATTCACATTTTTAAGGACTAGCGTTCACTTCTTTGTGCATCCTTTTCATGCAGTGGCGACCGTGGGTTACACGACCGCCCCTGGCTACTAAGGCAACTCAAGAAGGAGGAACGCCTCGTGAGATTATTTTCTTTTTATAAACTTGCATTCATTTTTCTTTTAGTCTAAAAATCATGTTAAAATTTTAAGCGCACGGATTACAAACAAGAGCGAATCTTAGCCCATCCTAAGGTTGCCTTTCGAGGTGACAACGAATTTCAAAACAAACAGAGCTACCCTAAACCCACAGATCCAAGATAGAGTGCTAACATGCGAAGCTTAAACAGGAAAATATTTTTGAAATTTTTTCAAAATGGCCTTAACATATGCAATTATGCTGAATTTCACGACAAACACACATACGAAGACCTTAGCAATACATCACAGAATTTCATAATCGGACTAGCATGCTTTCACCATAACTCAACAAGCTAATCAGGATTCCACAACTAAGCTCGACAATCACTATAAGGCACAACCCGCCACCCCCAACTTAAAAATTGACAATGTCCTCATTGGACCAAATAAGCACAGTCAAAACAAAAGGAAAGAAAACCTTCCCTGAATTGTGACTTAGAGGGTTGGAGAGTGCGCTTTAACCTTAGCCAATACACCGCAAGGATGAGCCATTGTTTCACCTGAAAATTCACAACATCAGAGTAGAAATCTAAACTAATCCTAAAGACGGTATGTAAACAAAAAGCATGTACAGTTCAAGCTCGGGTGCCTCCGAGTAGCGCAAATTTTTAGAGTCGATTGCTCGACTTTACCAAAACTCAATTTATCCTTTCTCGTAATCAGGCTCTTTCAAGTAGGCATGGTCGTCGAAGTCCTCTGACATTTCCTCATGAAAGATCTTCAATCGTTGGCCATTCACTGTGTATTCTTTCTCTGTATCCAGGCTCTGAATCTTGACTGCACCATAGTGATGGACATCAGTTATAATGAAAGGACCAAGCCACCTGGAACGAAGTTTACCTGGCATGAACTTCAGGCGAGAGTTGAACAAGAGGACCTTCTGACCAACTTCGAAATGTTTTCTGACGACTCGTCTGTCGTGGAACATTTTGGTCTTTTCCTTGTAGGTCTTTGGTAGAGGTACTTTTGGGGTACTCTAATTTCAAGCTGTCGAGGCTTGCCAAAATACATTTATAACTCCGCTACAACAGAGCTTTGCAGCTAGGGGTAGTCGGGTGTCGAACCACAGGGAACCAAAATTACTTCCTCTTAATTAATTTCTATTTGTTTTTAAAACTAAGACTCGAAAGCAATTAAAATGGGGGGTTTGACGAAATATAAACTAACGGGAAAATAAATGCGAAAAGTAAAGCGCGGAAAATTAAACGGAACACGTGCTCCTAATTTTAAGGGTCGGGGTTTACTTTGATGCGACTCAATTCATTGGGATTCAAACATACTTAGCAAGAGCATAATTGAACACGTAATTTACTTGCACGAAACTACTAATACAAGTAACCCAAATAATTAATTAGAAACGTGGAGTGCAAAGCGGACTGTTCTTTTATTAATCTAAGGGGATCAATCCTAAATTAAGTAAAGAACAGAGGCGGATATTCGATTCTAATTAAACGTGGCAATGAATTAATAGGGGGCAAACGCCACCCATATTGACTAATTGACAGTAACGGGAGCATTACGACGGATGTTTAACTAGGACGCCTGAGCTAATATTCCGATTTGCCTATTTCGTTCAAGATAAATTGCCGCCAAAGATCAACTGGAAACCCACATTACCTATGGCTCAACTTATCCGTGTTACTTGGCGATTAAGAGAGGCACGGCATCATAATCTTTAACAATCAAACATGCTGGAAATCAAGGGTGTCTAGGCCTAAATCATTCAAACACATTCATGTGATATGCTTAGAAGAAATAAATTCGCCCAATCAGTCATGCTAAGTCACGGAATTAAGAACGAACCCTCATAAATCGCATCAAAATTCACCCCTAACCTCAAATTAGAGCACTTACCTTAGCTCCCCGTTGTGCAAATCAAGCAAAATCACCAATGTTGAAGCTTTATTGAAGGTATAATGGAAGATATACAAGTTTAGAGCTCCCACCCGAGCCTAACAATGGTGGAAAAACCAAAATCCAAGAAGAAGTGCGGCAAAAAACGGAGAAGAAGGCTTTTAAAGCCGTCGGAGCGTCGAGACGCTAGGGCAGCGTCTCGACGCTGTGCCCTAAGTTGGCAGCGCGCGCGCGCACGGGGTAGCGTCGAGACGCTAGGGCAGCGTCTCGACGCCGTCGGCGTTGAGCGAGCGTTGAGACGCGCGCGCTCGACGCTGGGGCGCTTCAAAATCCGGAAAAATTTCGGGCAAGCGTCGAGACCCTCGGGCGGCGTCTCGACGCTTCCGCGCGCTTCGTCTGCGTGTGGCCATCGGGGCGGCGTCGAGACCCTCGGGTGGCGTCTCGACGCTGGGGGCGCGCGCGCGTGCGACGGATGATGTCTGGGCGGCGTCGAGACGCTTGGCCAGCGTCTCGACGCTGGCAGCGTCGAGCTAGCGTCGAGCTAGCGTCTCGACGCTGCCGCCCATGCAATGTTGCTCTCGGGTTTGATGGCCAACTTTTGCCTTTAAATGGCTAATTTTGCCATTTCTTCATTGCTTCAAGCCCCTTGGCTCCCGATGCGTCCATGAAGCTCTAAAGTGTTACTTTTAGCCCCGAAACACGTCCTCGGACTCCCCGAGCTCTCTATCATGAGTTTACCTACAAAAAGGCATTTTAATCAATATCGAGCATGGTTTTAGCTAAAATTAGGGAGTAAATAATAGCTCTAATTTGGAGCTATCAAAATACCCCCAACCTAAATCTTGCTAGTCCTCGAGCAAGGCTAATAAAGAATTTGACTCTCAGGGACCATGCATACATGCTTCTAACTCAAACCTCGATGCTTTTTACAAATCTAAACAGGTCATAATCATGAAAGCAATCGGCGCATGCATTTAATCAAGATCACATCAAAAATTAACTATTGCTCCCTAACGTGTGTGTGTGCTAGCCAACCTATCCTAAACCATTGTAAGCTCGGAAAAACTGCATGCAACATGTCATCCCGTTTTCCCCCTACTTCTAGCGATTAAGAACAGTCTAAACTTGACTTACACGAGAGAGAGTAATAAATTAAGAGACCTAAAATTTTCTAATTCCTTTCTCTTTTCTTTGAGTACTTTGTACTCTTTGTTAAGGTTCTTTGAACACAACTTTTTATTTTCTTTTTCTTTCCCATCCCGAGTAGCCTAACACGTCAAATTCATGCATCAAACTTCACGTTTTTAAGGACTAACGCTCACTTCTTAGGTACCAATAAGAAGGAGGAGCGCCTCGAGAGAATTTTCTTGCTAACATGCTTTTCTATATTTTTTTTTATTTAGGCTTAGCGCAAGCTACTCGTTTAATCGACCACTAACTCTCATGCAACAAGCTACCTAAGGGTGCCTTTCGGGGTGACAACAAGAATTAATGCTACATGCAATCAACCACGCCTACGGAGTCTAAGATGAGGTCGCTAAGTGCTCGATAGATGCAAGGGAGCAACAGACAAAAAATTTAAAATTTTTGACATGAACCTAATAAATGCAAAGCTACATCATGCAAAAACTAGATTATGCAAATGCTCAGATTCCAAAAAGACACTTCCTAGATCATCATAATTAGAAAGCATATAAACAGAGTCCCAAGCACTTCAAATTTTAAATTAGCACTGCTCAACAAACTGCACATGGAATCCATCCAACATACAACTCCACCCCCAACCTAAAATTATACATAGTCCTCTATGTATCAACATTTCAGACTAAGCAGTTAAAATGCACAAAATAAAAGGGAACAGAAAACCTCCCCTGAATTTGTTAGGTTGTTGGTTGGAGCAGTGCACTCTTCGCCTACTGATCCGATCCTTAAGCCACAAAACTCCTACAAAAGAAAGCAAGAAAAAACTAAGCTAGGAAAATAAAGACTAAAAGTAAAAACATGAATTTAAAAACACATGGGTTGCCTCCCAAGAAGCGCAATTTTTTAACGTCGTAATGCTCGACGTGTCCTCCTCTCTGTCAGGGTACGTAAAAATTTTCGTACTTCTTCGGCCCCTTCTTCCTTGAATCAACGAAACCTGCTAAGAGAAGCAAGCTTTTCGACTTTTCGAGGCAGCCGGACAGAGTTGTTATTTTTTTTGGTGTTTTTCATATATGGGAAAATAAAAGACTCAACAGGCTCAAACAAAATAAAAGCAGACTCAACTGACTCAACAGAAAATAAAGACTCGACCAAAGGAGGGATCGCATCAAAATTCCCGAGGCAACCAACATTAACAGAGGTACAGATGGAGGGGGGCATGCAAGATAAATCTCCTAGATTATATGAATTATCACGAGGCATAGCACAAGGAGATAAATAATCTAAAGGCACAATTGCCACTTCCTCATCCATCACATCAACATTTTCATAGCATGCTGGCTCTACATCCTCAAAGAAAAGATTTCCTAAAATACTCTCAGTATCAGACAGACGCTCGACCTCATCAGCGCATGAATTTTCAAATAAATTTTCAATGCAAAAATCATGCTCCAAGTCAAAATCAATCGGTGGAGACATACTTACCTTATAAAACTCTCCGGGTTCCTCTTCATCTGAGAGATATTCTGCTAGAAATTCTTCTAGAGTCACCAACTTTGGAGAAGTCTTAGCTCCACTCCTTAGCTCGTTCGCATCACTAATCTCTTCGGGATGCTCCTCGAGGTCAAGCTCATCCTCCTCGGTCTCACTGTTCTTGTCTCCGAATGTCAGAAATTCCACAATTTCGTCATCAAAATCGGGGTACATCTTGATAATGACCTCCTCCCCAGAAATTCGGAGAAGGTCTTCGGCGCTCATCTTCGTAGCTCGCCCCCAAAATTGCTGTAGAAGATCTGCCATGCTAAAACAAGAAGACACAAGAAAAGAAAAATATTTTTGTGGTTTTTTAACAAATAAAATTTAACTAAGAGAAACTAAATGGGTCCCCGGCAACGGCGCCAATTTTGGTAGAGGTACTTTTGGGGTACTCCAATTTCAAGCTGTCGGAGCTTGCCAAAATACATTTATAACTCCGCTACAACAGAGCTTTGCAGCTAGTGGTAGTCGGGTGTCGAACCACAGGGAACCAAAATTACTTCCTCTTAATTAATTTCTATTTGTTTTTAAAACTAAGACTCGAAAGCAATTAAAATGGGGGGTTTGACGAAATATAAACTAACGGGAAAATAAATGCAAAAAGTAAAGCGCGGAAAATTAAACGGAACACGTGCTCCTAATTTTAAGGGTCGGGGTTTACTTTGATGCGACTCAATTCATTGGGATTCAAACATACTTAGCAAGAGCATAATTGAACACGTAATTTACTTGCACGAAACTACTAATACAAGTAACCCAAATAATTAATTAGAAACGTGGAGTGCAAAGCGGACTGTTCTTTTATTAATCTAAGGGGATCAATCCTAAATTAAGTAAAGAACAGAGGCGGATATTCGATTCTAATTAAACGTGGCAATGAATTAATAGGGGGCAAACGCCACCCATATTGACTAATTGACAGTAACGGGAGCATTACGACGGATGTTTAACTAGGACGCCTGAGCTAATATTCCGATTTGCCTATTTCGTTCAAGATAAATTGCCGCCAAAGATCAACTGGAAACCCACATTACCTATGGCTCAACTTATCCGTGTTACTTGGCGATTAAGAGAGGCACGGCATCATAATCTTTAACAATCAAACATGCTGGAAATCAAGGGTGTCTAGGCCTAAATCATTCAAACACATTCATGTGATATGCTTAGAAGAAATAAATTCGCCCAATCAGTCATGCTAAGTCACGGAATTAAGAACGAACCCTCATAAATCGCAATAAAATTCACCCCTAACCTCAAATTAGAGAACTTACCTTAGCTCCCCGTTGTGCAAATCAAGCAAAATCACCAATGTTGAAGCTTTATTGAAGGTATAATGGAAGATATACAAGTTTAGAGCTCCCACCCGAGCCTAACAATGGTGGAAAAACCAAAATCCAAGAAGAAGTGCGGCAAAAAACGGAGAAGAAGGCTTTTAAAGCCGTCGGAGCGTCGAGACGCTAGGGCAGCGTCTCGACGCTGTGCCCTAAGTTGGCAGCGCGCGCGCGCACAGGGTAGCGTCGAGACGCTAGGGCAGCGTCTCGACGCCGTCGGCGTTGAGCGAGCGTTGAGACGCGCGCGCTCGACGCTGGGGCGCTTCAAAATCCGGAAAAATGTCGGGCAAGCGTCGAGACCCTCGGGCGGCGTCTCGACGCTTCCGCGCGCTTCGTCTGCGTGTGGCCATCGGGGCGGCGTCGAGACCCTCGGGTGGCGTCTCGACGCTGGGGGCGCGCGCGCGTGCGACGGATGATGTCTGGGCGGCGTCGAGACGCTTGGCCAGCGTCTCGACGCTGGCAGCGTCGAGCTAGCGTCTCGACGCTGCCGCCCATGCAATGTTGCTCTCGGGTTTGATGGCCAACTTTTGCCTTTAAATGGCAAATTTTGCCATTTCTTCATTGCTTCAAGCCCCTTGGCTCCCGATGCGTCCATGAAGCTCTAAAGTGTTACTTTTAGCCCCGAAACACGTCCTCGGACTCCTCGAGCTCTCTATCATGAGTTTACCTACAAAAAGGCATTTTAATCAATATCGAGCATGGTTTTAGCTAAAATTAGGGAGTAGATAATAGCTCTAATTTGGAGCTATCAGTCTTCGAGTTCTCATATGCATCCAGGCGAAGCTCCTCCAGTTCTTGCAATTTGAGGAGTCTTTCTTCGCCCGCCAAGTCAAAGTCCATGTTGCACTTCTTCACGGCCCAGTAAGCTTTGTGTTCGATCTCCACGGGGAGATGACAGGCTTTACCATAAACCATCCGGTAGGGAGACATCCCTATGGGGGTTTTGTAAGCCGTACGGTAAGCCCACAAAGCGTCGTCCAGCCTGAGGCTCCAATCCTTCCTTCCTGGACTTACTGTTTTCTCGAGGATGCTCTTCACCTCTCGATTGGAGACTTCTGCTTGGCCATTGGTCTGAGGATGATACGGGGTAGAGATTTTGTGATTGACCCCATACTTCCTCATCAAGGCCTGGATCGTCTTGTTGTAGAAGTGGCTCCCCTGGTCGCTTATGATGGCTCGTGGAACTCCATACCTGCTAAAAATATTAGATTTGACAAAACTTGAAACAACATTAGCAGTATCAACTTTGGTGGCTTTAGCTTCCACCCATTTAGACACGTAGTCCACAGCCAATAAGATATAGACAAAACCAAATGAAGGGGGAAAGGGTCCCATAAAGTCCATACCCCAAACCTCGAAAATTTCACAAGTTAAAATGGGGTTTTGGAGCATTTCATTCCTACTAGTGATGGTCCCTTTTCTCTGACACTGATCACAAGATTTACAAAACTCATAACAGTCCTTAAACAGTGATGGCCAGAAAAACCCACAATCTAAAATTTTTCTCGCAGTCCTATTTTGCCCAAAGTGTCCCCCACATGCAAATTCATGGCAAAAGGTAAGGATGGACCTATGTTCAGATTTAGGGACGCACTTCCTAATTACCTGGTCAGCGCAAAATTTCCATAAAACGGGCTCTTCCCAAACATACGTCTTGGCTTCGCTTTTCAGCTTAGCTCTTTGGTTATATGAAAAGTCGAATGGGAACGTACCTGTGACCAAGTAATTGACAATGTCGGCGTACCATGGTGTCTCCACACTTAACTGAAAGAGAACTTCATCAGGGAATTCGTCATTCAGAGGCAGATCGTCCTCATTACGCACAATACGGCTCAAGTGGTCAGCAACGGTATTTTCTGATCCTTTTTTGTCCTGAACAGAGACGTCGAACTCCTGGAGTAATAATACCCATCTGAGCAGTCTAGGCTTCGAGTCTTTCTTGGTCATCAAGTATCGAACTGCTGCATGATCAGAAAAAAACAATTACTTTAGATCCAAGAATATATGGCCGAAATTTATCAAGAGCGAAAACTATGGAAAGCAGCTCCTTCTCTGTTGTTGTGTAACCGATCTGCGCGGAATTGAGCGTCCTAGAGGCATAATAAATCACATGGCTCTTCTTGTCTATCATCTGGCCCAACACAGCGCCTACGGCATAATTGCTTGCGTCGCACATAATCTCGAAAGGAGTCCCCCACTGCGGTGGATGAATGATGGGTGCGTTGGTCAAGCACTTCTTCAGAACATCGAAGGCAAGCTTGCACTGTTTGTCAAAACAGAATGGAACATCCTTTTTCAGCAAGCTTGTCATCGGGGTCACTATCTTCGAGAAGTCTTTAATGAACCTGCGGTAAAAACCTGCGTGACCAAGAAAAGAACGTACTTCCCGAAGATTCGTGGGGTAAGGTAAATCAGATATTACATCAATTTTTGCTTTATCAACCTCTATCCCCTTAGCAGACACAACATGACCCAATACTATGCCCTGACTGGCCATGAAATGACACTTTTCAAAATTTAAAACAAGATTAGTTTCGATGCATCTTTCCATGACTCTAGACAAGTTAAACAGGCAATCCTTAAATGAACTTCCATATACAGTAAAATCATCCATAAAGACTTCAATGCATTTTTCTACAAATTCAGAAAATATGCTCATCATGCATCGCTGAAAAGTCCCTGGAGCATTACAAAGCCCAAAGGGCATTCTCCTATATGCGTCAGTTCCGAATGGACAAGTAAAAGTAGTCTTTTCTTGGTCTTCCTGGGCTATGGGAATTTGATAAAACCCAGAAAAACCATCAAGAAAACAGAAGAATGGTTTCCCAGCTAAACGCTCCACCATTTGATCTATGAAGGGAATAGGAAAGTGGTCCTTCTTAGTCACGTCATTCAGTTTTCTAAAATCAATACACATTCTCCACCCATTTTGTACTCTCTTAGGTACTAGCTCCCCCTTATCATTTCTAATAACAGTTATGCCCGTCTTTTTAGGTACAACATGAATAGGGCTAACCCATTGGCTATCAGAAATGGGAAAGATAATACCTGCATCCAGGAGTTTGTGTATCTCAGACAACACTACCTCTTTCATTGCAGGGTTCAGTCTCCGCTGAGGCTCTCGGGATGGTTTTGCTCCCTCATCCAGCCGAATCTTGTGCATGCACAACACTGGACTCAACCCATGCAAATCTGCCAACGTCCATCCTATGGCTCTTTTGTTCTTTTTCAAAACTCCGATCAACTCGCCTTCTTGCTCCGAAGTAAGCTCCTTGGAAATAATTACCGGGAGTGTCTCCACCTCACCCAAGTACACGTACTTGAGATGACCCGGCAACTCCTTCAATTCCAACTTGGGAGCCTGCAAAAGAGATGGTAATATTTTAGTTGGCTTTTCACATGTCTCTAAAGCAAAAGTAGGTTGTTCAGAAGAATCAGTCAATATGGGAACACTACTTTCAACTTCGCCAACAATTTCAGTAAAAACGAGTGGGTCATCCCCATCAACAACAGTCATGCATTCTTCTTGTTCTAAAGTATCTATCAGATCAATTTTACAGACAGAATGCACATCAGCACGTTGTTTCATGGCATCAAATACATTAAATTCGAATACATCCCCTTCATATTCAACAGATAAGGTACCATCATGCACATTAATTTTTGTTTTAGCGGTTTTCATGAATGGTCTACCAAGTAAAACAGAAGTGGTGGATGCATTTTCTTCCATTTTTATCACATAAAAATCAGCAGGGAAGATCAAATCCTTAACCTTAACCAACACATCTTCAATCAATCCTAGAGGACGAATAGAAGATCTATTAGCTAACTGGATAATTATACTGGTTTCCTGCATACCATCTAAACCGAGGCTCTTGTAGACTGAGTATGGCATAACATTAATTGAAGCTCCTAAGTCTAACATAGCGTGCTCGATTTCTCTATCCCCTATAGTACATGGCAAGAGAAACATACCTGGGTCCTGACATTTGTTTGGAATACCTTGGGTTATCAGGGCAGAAACATTCTTGCTTACCACGACTCTCTCAGCACTTTTAGTCTTCCTCTTCATGGTGCACATCTCCTTAAGAAATTTGGCGTACCTTGGGATTTGCTGAATTGCATCAAGCAGCGGTATATTGATCCCAACCTTTCTCAGTGTCTCAAGAACATCCGCATCGTCGGTCTCCTTAGATGGCCTTGCCAGCCTACTAGGAAAAGGAGCAACGGGAGTGTAAGACTTCATAGAAATAATAGGAGGAGTTACAACAGTTTCAGAGGGTGCTTGAGAACACTTATCTGGAGATATCTCTGAATCTTTTGGAGGACTCTCGGGAGTGGTTTGAAATGGCACTTCTTTACCACTTCTGAGGTTTATCGCACTAACACCTTCCGCTTTGGATTCGATCTTGCTCATTCTTTCCTTCACCTCCGTGAACTCCTCTCTTAGAGATTTTATCTGCGACCTTGTCTCATTGCTAGCTTCCATGAGCGATTTGAACATGCCTTCAATGGGTTGACCTGAAACAGAAGAAACAGCCTGAGATGATTTTTCCTGCATCGTATGAACTAAACCAAATACCTGAGACACTTGTTCCTTGAGCTCTGCTATGTCGGTAGACATTTTAGCGTACTCGTTCCTTCCTCCGTACTGGCGACGGTTCTCAGCCATATTAGAAATCAACTGTCTGGCTTCTGCAGGTGTTTTCTCCCAAAGGGCTCCTCCACTTGCTGCATCAAGCATCTGGCAATCATGCGGAAGCAACCCTTCATAGAAGAGTTCGATAAGCTCGGCTTCTGCTATCAGGTGGTTCGGGCACTTCTCACAAAGTTTAATGAATCTCTCCCAGCATTCGTGAAATGCCTCGTCCTTTCCTTGCTCAAATTGGCGGATATCTTTTTTCACGGCTCTGGCTTTTGAAGCTGGGAAGTACCTTTCCAAGAATAGACTCTGCAACTTCTCCCAAGTGAAAATGATCCCCGATGGCAAGTAATGCAGCCAATCTCGAGCTTCACCTCTCAAGGTGAATGGAAATGCTCTCAGGTAGAGCTGATCTTCAGTAATGCCTCCTGGCTTCATTGCAGAACTTGTCATTTGAAAAGCCTTGAGATGTTTATAGGGATCCTCATCTGCTTCACCACAAAAAGAGGGCAAATGGTCAATTAAACCTGATTTAAGCACAAACTCACCTGAAATTTCCGGGTAGGAAATACAAGAGGGTTGGTGGCCCATAGTAAATGATGTCCACTGTCTGAGCGTTTTTGGGGCTCCAATCTCATCATCAATCTCCATTTTTTTTTTCAATAAAAATTTGGCACTTCTAGCACACTTAAACAAACAGATCAAAATTGCAAATAATAAAAGAATAAACAAAAATTTCAAAGTAAAAATTAAAAGTCTACAAATCAAATCTAAATTAGGCCGAACTACACTTAATTCCCCGGCAACGGCGCCAATTTTGGTAACGATATTATTGAACTATCGCCAATCATCGGGTTGTCGAGACCCGCCAAAATAAATTTATAAGTGCCCGAAATCACTAAACTATTTGTAGAATAGTAGTAACGGGGTCGATCCACAGGGAATTAAGGTATTTTGACTTAATCTTAATTAAATTTGCAAACTATTAATATAAGTGGAATAAGGGGTAATTGTTGGTTTTCAAGTAACAAAGATGGAACAAAGCAAATGGGAAAGAATTTAACTAACGGAGTTTCCGACTCGGGACGATCGGAATAAATTTAGCATGCTTCTTGGATCATAGGATGACGAGTATTATGGTTAAATAAATTAACGAATGCACAGCTCGTCTAAAATTAATAAATAACCCAGACATGCTCCATGGATTTAATTAGACATAAATAATTATGCTAATCAAGCATACCGTTCGGACATTGGCGGCCAACGCTCTCCCAAGACCGAACGGTAGCAACAAGCCAACTGTGACAACTATCTAATTTGGACGCGAAATTAGTATGTCGATTTGGAATTCTAATTCGGGAAGAACGAACACCAAAAGCATAAGGACGCCAATACGCTCAAGGTGCCATAATTCCTTGTTACTTGGCGGAAACGAGAGGCACGGCATCAAATCCTTTAACAAATGAACATGCTCAAAATCAAGGGTGCCTAGTCCTAAATCATTCAAAAGTGCTCATAGATTAAGCTAAGAAATAGAATTCAATTCAATAAAATATCCAACCAATTCAGAATTTCAATCCTACAACCTCACCAAGAGTTCATACTACATTTATCCTTACAATCCCGAGCCAAAAACGGTAAATCTACTCACTCATGACTTGTGTGGTGTGGGATGGCTTCAAATCGAGCTTCCTAGCCCCTCCCATGGTGGAAAACAACTGCTGGACGTCAAATCAGGCGCAGAGCTCGAGGTAGAAGATGATTATGGCGGCTAAAATCGGACAGAAACTTAAGTAATCCGTCGTAGCGTCGAGACGCTAGGGCAGCGTCTCGACGCTGCGCCCTAAATAATCCGCGCGCGCGCAGTCGGGGTGGCGTCGAGACGCTATCGCTCGACGCTTGCTCTCGGGTTTTTCTTCAATTCAGCGCTTCAGACTTCGGAGCGTCGAGACGCTATGGCAGCGTCACGACGCTGGGCAGCGTCGAGCTAGCGTCGCGACGCTGTCGCTCGACGCTAGCTCTCGGGTTGATGCATGGATTTTTGCCTTCAATTTCCCAAAAGTGCTCAACCTTCATGCCTTTGCACGGGTCTTCCCGGGAAGTGTTCCTAGGCCTTTAAATTGCGATATTAAGCCCCGAAAAGCGCCGAAACGCTCCCGAGGGCGAATTACCGCGAACACCTGCAATAATCACATATAAACAAGATTAAGCCAATAATAAACGTGAATTAGGGACATAATTATAGCTCCAAAATGGAGCTATCAAACACCCCCAACTTAATTCTTGCTAGTCCTCGAGCAAGGTGGAATTCTGATTAATCAAATAAAACGAGAATACATGCTAGGGACTCGATTCTCAGTATTGGAAAAGTGATAGCTCTAAAATAGAACTATAATTATAGCCTCAAATCTAGCTAAATGCCATGCTTAATTTAGTTAAATTGCCTTTTTATAGGTGTTTTCGTGGCGAAGAGCTCGGGAAGTCCGATTATGAATTTCAGGGCTAAATCGGTCATTTAAGAGGTTTCGGGAAGTGTTCGGGTCAAAACGATAGGCCAAACGGAGTTCGGGAGCAAAAATGACCAAAAATTGGGTTTAGACCCGAGAGGTCAGCGCCCAGGCGCCGGCGCCCAGCGCCCAGGCGCCCAACGGAAGTAGCAGCCGCGCACCCGCACGCCCGCGCGCGCCGCGCCTCGCCATTGCCTCGTCCCGCGCGCGCCCCAGCGCCCGCGTCCGCCCCACGCCCGCGCGCCGCCTCGCCCGCGCCCAGACCGCGCGCGCGCGCTCCGCCCACGCCCGTGTCCGCCGACGCCCGCGCGCGTCGCTCGCCCGCCTCAGCGCCCGTCATCGTAAGTCCGCGCGCGCCGCTCGGCCGCTCGCCCGTGTCCGCGCGCGCCCTCGCCCACGCCTCGCCTCGCCCGCGCGCTCACCCCTTCCCTGACGCAAAATACCCGTCATCTAAAGTCCTGAAGCCCGACATTAAAAGTTTACAAAAATGCCAAGTTTGTAATTTTTCCAGAGGGCTCAGCGCCTAGGCGCTGACTTATGGCGCCTAGGCGCTAGTCTGACGCAGAAATGGGTATTTAAGTCCGTTTTTGCTGTTTTTAGGTCATTCTTTCCCATTCTCTCTCAATTTCTTCCGCCCCCTTTCTTTGTAGAGCTCAAATCTTGAGCCAAAATACGTTTCTTACCTATTTCTAATACATTTGAGTGGATTACTCTTGATTTTCACAACGGGCAACTAAGGTAAGTGCTCTAATTCGAGTTTAGGGGTTGTCTTGATGCTTAGGGAGGGTTTATATGAATTTCTAGCTTGGTTTTGTTAATTTCTTGCATCTCTTGGTCTGTATTAAGAACGAATAACTTGCCTTTCCGGTTAGGAGTGACGTCCATAATTAGTTACGCATGCTTAGTTGGCTATTATTGATTTTTGACAAACTTCAATACTTAGTAGCGAAAGTCTAGCTCGTGGCTAATCAATTCGAGCCTAAGTGACAGTTGGGGGTAGGAGTTGATTAACGTTTTCACGGCGGGCTTAAGACTAAGGGATAAATCGAATTAGTTTTAGGATTAATTCGTCTCAATGATACCCGTTACTGTTTGTTAATTGGTTTAAGCGTCATGAACTTAGATTAATTGGGAAGCATGTTTAATTAGAATTTACGCCTTTAATTAATTCTTTGGGGTGCTTCGGACCCGTTTGGGACGAAGCATTTTGTGTGCATGAAATAGAACAACTTTGCGAATTAGAATCCCTATGAACTAAGCGCATCAAGATAAATCCCGACACTCGAATTAGGAGCACGTGTTACATTTTATTGTTTTTCGCTCTTTACTTTTCGCAACTATTTTTCCGTTAGCTTAGTTTAGTTCTAATTAACTCCCCCTTTATTTGCTTTTGAGTTTTAGTTAAAAGAAAAATAGAAATTAGCTAGGAGAAAATAACTTAGGTTCCCTGTGGTTCGACACCCGTTACCACTAGCTGCAAAGCTTAGTAGTTTCGGTATTATAAATGTTATTTTGGCAAGCCTCGACAGCTTGAAATTGGAGTACCCCAAAAGTGCTCTACCAAAAAGACAGAGCATTTGCATTTGAAGGAAACAACTGCATGCATGCATTGGTTAAGAGCAATTTGAAAAATTTAAAGATGCTTCCCTATTTATGCTTCGGACTTAGCTCCGCGATCTTAGATTTCAACAGGTTTAGAACAGCTCTATCTATCCTAAAACTTCGCTTTCCCCCTACTTATGGCTTAACAGAACAGTCTAAGGGCAATTCATCATCTATGCAAGTAATATATCGCAAGGCATCTTTTCTCTCTTTTTCTTCGATCTTCATGAGCGCCTAACATGTCAATCTTACTTTCGTTTCAGCTTGCCTGCAATTTCATTGCACAGTGCATCTGACTACGGGCAAAATTCACATTTTTAAGGACTAGCGTTCACTTCTTTGTGCATCCTTTTCATGCAGTGGCGACCGTGGGTTACACGACCGCCCCTGGCTACTAAGGCAACTCAAGAAGGAGGAAAGCCTCATGAGATTATTTTCTTTTTATAAACTTGCATTCATTTTTCTTTTAGTCTAAAAATCATGTTAAAATTTTAAGCGCACGGATTACAAACAAGAGCGAATCTTAGCCCATCCTAAGGTTGCCTTTCGAGGTGACAACGAATTTCAACAAACAGAGCTACCCTAAACCCACAGATCCAAGATAGAGTGCTAACATGCGAAGCTTAAACAGGGAAATAACTTGAAAAAATTTTCAAAACGGCCTTAACATATGCAATTATACTCAATTTCACAACAAACACGCATACGAAGACCTTAGCAGTACATCACAGAATTTCATAATCAGACAAGCATGCTTTCTCCATAGCTAAACAAGTTAACATATGCAATTATACTCAATTTCACAACACAGCTCGACAATCCTTTATAAGGCACAACCCACCACCCCCAACTTAGAAATTGACAATGTCCTCATTGGACCAAATATGCACAGTCAAAACAAAAGGAAAGAAAACCTTCCCTGAATTGTGACTTAGAGGGTTGGAGAGTGCGCTTTAACCTTAGCCAATACACCGCAAGGATGAGCCATTGTTTCACCTGAAAATTCACAACATCAGAGTAGAAATCTAAACTAATCCTAAAGACGGTATGTAAACAAAAAGCATGTACAGTTCAAGCTCGGGTGCCTCCGAGTAGCGCAAATTTTTAGAGTCGATTGCTCGACTTTACCAAAACTCAATTTATCCTTTCTCGTAATCAAGCTCTTTCAAGTAGGCATGATCGTCGAAGTCCTCTGACATTCCCTCTTGAATGATCTTCAGTCTCTGGCCATTCACTGTGTACTCCTTCTCCGTATCCAAGCTCTAAATTTTGACTGCACCATAGTGATGGACATCAGTTATAATGAAAGGACCAAGCCACCTGGAACGAAGTTTACCTGGCATAAACTTCAGGCGGGAGTTGAACAAGAGGACCTTCTGACCAACTTCGAAGTGTTTCCTGACGACTCGTCTGTCGTGGAACATTTTGGTCTTTTCCTTGTAGGTCTTCGAGTTCTCATATGCATCCAGGCGAAGCTCCTCCAGTTCTTGCAATTTGAGGAGTCTTTCTTCGCCTGCCAAGTCAAAGTCCATGTTGCACTTCTTCACGGCCCAGTAAGCTTTGTGTTCGATCTCCACGGGGAGATGACAGGCTTTACCATAAACCATCCGGTAGGGAGACATCCCTATGGGGGTTTTGTAAGCCGTACGGTAAGCCCACAAAGCGTCGTCCAGCCTGAGGCTCCAATCCTTCCTTCCTGGACTTACTGTTTTCTCGAGGATGCTCTTCACCTCTCGATTGGAGACTTCTGCTTGGCCATTGGTCTGAGGATGATACGGGGTAGAGATTTTGTGATTGACCCCATACTTCCTCATCAAGGCCTGGATCGTCTTGTTGCAGAAGTGGCTCCCCTGGTCGCTTATGATGGCTCGTGGAACTCCATACCTGCTAAAAATATTAGATTTGACAAAACTTGAAACAACATTAGCAGTATCAACTTTGGTGGCTTTAGCTTCCACCCATTTAGACACGTAGTCCACAGCCAATAAGATATAGACAAAACCAAATGAAGGGGGAAAGGGTCCCATAAAGTCCATACCCCAAACCTCGAAAATTTCACAAGTTAAAATGGGGTTTTGGAGCATTTCATTCCTACTAGTGATGGTCCCTTTTCTCTGACACTGATCACAAGATTTACAAAACTCATAACAGTCCTTAAACAGTGATGGCCAGAAAAACCCACAATCTAAAATTTTTCTCGTAGTCCTATTTTGCCCAAAGTGTCCCCCACATGCAAATTCATGGCAAAAGGTAAGGATGGACCTATGTTCAGACTTAGGGACGCACTTCCTAATTACCTGGTCAGCGCAAAATATCCATAAAACGGGCTCTTCCCAAACATACGTCTTGGCTTCGCTTTTCAGCTTAGCTCTTTGGTTATATGAAAAGTCGAATGGGAACGTACCTGTGACCAAGTAATTGACAATGTCGGCGTACCATGGTGTCTCCACACTTACCTGAAAGAGAACTTCATTAGGGAATTCGTCATTCAGAGGCAGATCGTCCTCATTACGCACAATACGGCTCAAGTGGTCAGCAACGGTATTTTCTGATCCTTTACTGTCCTGAACAGAGACGTCGAACTCCTGGAGTAATAATACCCATCTGAGCAGTCTAGGCTTCGAGTCTTTCTTGTTCATCAAGTATCGAACTGCTGCATGATCAGAAAAAACAATTACTTTAGATCCAAGAATATATGGCCGAAATTTATCAAGAGCGAAAACTATGGAAAGCAGCTCCTTCTCTGTTGTTGTGTAACCGATCTGCGCGGAATTGAGCGTCCTAGAGACATAATAAATCACATGGCTCTTCTTGTCTATCCTCTGGCCCAACACAGCGCCTACGGCATAATTGCTTGCGTCGCACATAATCTCGAAAGGAGTCCCCCACTGCGGTGGATGAATGATGGGTGCGTTGGTCAAGCACTTCTTCAGAACATCGAAGGCAAGCTTGCACTGTTTGTCAAAACAGAATGGAACATCCTTTTTCAGCAAGCTTGTCATCGGGGTCACTATCTTCGAGAAGTCTTTAATGAACCTGCGGTAAAAACCTGCGTGACCAAGAAAAGAACGTACTTCCCGAAGATTCGTGGGGTAAGGTAAATCAGATATTACATCAATTTTTGCTTTATCAACCTCTATCCCCTTAGCAGACACAACGTGACCCAATACTATGCCCTGACTGGCCATGAAATGACACTTTTGAAAATTTAAAACAAGATTAGTTTCGATGCATCTTTCCATGACTCTAGACAAGTTAAACAGGCAAACCTTAAATGAACTTCCATAAACAGTAAAATCATCCATAAAGACTTCAATGCATTTTTCTACAAATTCAGAAAATATGCTCATCATGCATCGCTGAAAAATCCCTGGAGCATTACAAAGCCCAAAGGGCATTCTCCTATATGCGTAAGTTCCGAATGGACAAGTAAAAGTAGTCTTTTCTTGGTCTTCCTGGGCTATGGGAATTTGATAAAACCCAGAAAAACCATCAAGAAAACAGAAGAATGGTTTCCCAGCTAAACGCTCCACCATTTGATCTATGAAGGGAATAGGAAAGTGGTCCTTCTTAGTCACGTCATTCAGTTTTCTAAAATCAATACACATTCTCCACCCATTTTGTACTCTCTTAGGTACTAGCTCCCCCTTATCATTTCTAATAACAGTTATGCCCGTCTTTTTAGGTACAACATGAATAGGGCTAACCCATTGGCTATCAGAAATGGGAAAGATAATACCTGCATCCAGGAGTTTGTGTATCTCAGACAACACTACCTCTTTCATTGCAGGGTTCAGTCTCCGCTGAGGCTCTCGGGATGGTTTTGCTCCCTCATCCAGCCGAATCTTGTGCATGCACAGCACTGGACTCAACCCATGCAAATCTGCCAACATCCATCCTATGGCTCTTTTGTTCTTTTTCAAAACTCCGATCAACTCGCCTTCTTGCTCCGAAGTAAGCTCCTTGGAAATAATTACCGGGAGTGTCTCCACCTCACCCAAGTACACGTACTTGAGATGACCCGGCAACTCCTTCAATTCCAACTTGGGAGCCTGCAAAAGAGATGGTAATATTTTAGTTGGCTTTTCACATGTCTCTAAAGCAAAAGTAGGTTGTTCAGAAGAATCAGTCAATATGGGAACACTACTTTCAACTTCGCCAACAATTTCAGTAAAAACGAGTGGGTCATCCCCATCAACAACAGTCATGCATCTTCTTGTTCTAAAGTATCTATCAGATCAATTTTACAGACAGAATGCACATCAGCACGTTGTTTCATGGCATCAAATACATTAAATTCGAATACATCCCCTTCATACTCAACAGATAAGGTACCATCATGCACATTAATTTTTGTTTTAGCGGTTTTCATGAATGGTCTACCAAGTAAAACAGAAGTGGTGGATGCATTTTCTTCCATTTTTATCACATAAAAATCAGCAGGGAAGATCAAATCCTTAACCTTAACCAACACATCTTCAATCAATCCTAGAGGACGAATAGAAGATCTATTAGCTAACTGGATAATTATACTGGTTTCCTGCATACCATCTAAACCGAGGCTCTTGTAGACTGAGTATGGCATAACATTAATTGAAGCTCCTAAGTCTAACATAGCGTGCTCGATTTCTCTATCCCCTATAGTACATGGCAAGAGAAACATACCTGGGTCTTGACACTTGTTTGGAATACCTTGGGTTATCAGGGCAGAAACATTCTTGCTTACCACGACTCTCTCAGCACTTTTAGTCTTCCTCTTCATGGTGCACATCTCCTTAAGAAATTTGGCGTACCTTGGGATTTGCTGAATTGCATCAATCAGCGGTATATTGATCCCAACTTTTCTCAGTGTCTCAAGAACATCCGCATCGTCGGCCTCCTTAGATGGCCTTGCCAGCCTACTAGGAAAAGGAGCAACGGGAGTGTAAGACTTCATAGAAATAATAGGAGGAGTTACAACAGTTTCAGAGGGTGCTTGAGAACACTTATCTGGAGATATCTCTGAATCTTTTGGAGGACTCTCGGGAGTGGTTTGAAATGGCACTTCTTTACCACTTCTGAGGTTTATCGCACTAACACCTTCCGCTTTGGATTCGATCTTGCTCATTCTTTCCTTCACCTCCGTGAACTCCTCTCTTAGAGATTTTATCTGCGACCTTGTCTCATTGCTAGCTTCCATGAGCGATTTGAACATGCCTTCAATGGCTTGACCTGAAACAGAAGAAACAGCCTGAGATGATTTTTCCTGCATCGTATGAACTAAACCAAATACCTGAGACACTTGTTCCTTGAGCTCTGCTATGTCGGTAGACATTTTAGCGTACTCGTTCCTTCCTCCGTACTGGCGACGGTTCTCAGCCATATTAGAAATCAACTGTCTGGCTTCTGCAGGTGTTTTCTCCCAAAGGGCTCCTCCACTTGCTGCATCAAGCATCTGGCAATCATGCGGAAGCAACCCTTCATAGAAGAATTCGATAAGCTCGGCTTCTGCTATCAGGTGGTTCGGGCACTTCTCACAGAGTTTAATGAACCTCTCCCAGCATTCGTGAAATGCCTCGTCCTTTCCTTGCTCAAATTGGCGGATATCTTTTTTCACGGCTCTGGCTTTTGAAGCTGGGAAGTACCTTTCCAAGAATAGACTCTGCAACTTCTCCCAAGTGAAAATGATCCCCGATGGCAAGTAATGCAGCCAATCTCGAGCTTCACCTCTCAAGGTGAATGGAAAAGCTCTCAGGTAGAGCTGATCTTCAGTAATGCCTCCTGGCTTCATTGCAGAACTTGTCATTTGAAAAGCCTTGAGATGTTTATAGGGATCCTCATCTGCTTCACCACAAAAAGAGGGCAAATGGTCAATTAAACCTGATTTAAGCACAAACTCACCTGAAATTTCCGGGTAGGAAATACAAGAGGGTTGGTGGCCCATAGCAAATGAAAGGAAACAACAACAAACTAAAGCTGGAAAATGGAAATAAAGACAGAAAGCATAAAAACGAGCGTGAACGCCTAGTTGCAGATGCCTCGGCTGAAGGGGTGGTAACGATATTTTTGAACTATCGCTATAAACTCAAGCGGTCGAGGCTTGCCAAAATAAATTTATAAACCCGTAGCTTTTAGCTTTGCAGCTAGCGGTAACGGGGTCGAACCACAGAGAGGGAATAAAATTGAGGATTAACTGTTTAAGATGTGATTAGGTTAGTTGGTAAGGTTGTCACAAAAAGGGGGGTTTTAGTCATGCAATGTAGTGAAAAGTGCTAACGGAAAAGTAATAAACCTGAGAATGAAGAGTGTTGGATTTGGGGAATTTTCGGGATCTTGCTAAGCATTTTAACATTTATCATTTAATTCTAAGGTAAGGCTAATTGATGATGACATGCACACGGTCGGTTACCCGAGAAGCCCCAAGGTAACCGGCTCCATAGAAATTAATTAGACCACACAGTTCTAATCAAACATTATCTAAAGTTGCATTAGGGTGATCTGCCCCAAATTTGACTCTAGATAGTCACTAACATACCCCGACGAACATTCAAGAGTGAATTCTAATTGCTAGTAGATTGCCCGCAAACGCTGTATGCAATCAACAACTATCCTACACGACTCGATACTCCGATTTAGTTTTATCTATCTGTGTTACTTAGTCGAGCAGTGAGAGGCACGGCATCGCTACTCTTTAACATACACAACATGCAAGATGACTCGAGTGTCAATCGTCGAAATCTAACATGCGCGTTGGATTAAGCAAGATAGACAAATGCATACATACTCAAAGCCAAATCAGAACCATTAAGCATACATTATCAAAACATTAAAAACTTAGCAAAAATCCCTAATTAACCCAAATCCAAGCACAAGTACCTTAGCCAATCATGGAGGTTTGGAGTTCCAACACTCCCATGGAAGCTTTGGGCATCATCCCCAAGCTAATATACAAGAAATAAGCTCCAAAAGGCCACAAATGGCGGAGAAAATGAAGAAGACCCGAGAGCAAAATCGAAGGGAAGAAGAAGATGTAAAAGTTGGCTGAAAAATCGTCAAATTGACGTTTTAAGCCGTCGGAGCGTCGAGACGCTAGGCCAGCGTCTCGACGCTGGTGCCCTAAGTGCCGCGCGCGTTTTCGTCGTGATGGCGTCGAGACGCTGTGGCCAAATTCTCCAGCGCGCGCGCTCGCGATGGCGTCGAGACGCCAGGCGAGCGTCTCGACGCTTGCCCGATGTCTTCCAGCGCGCGCGTGCTTCCGGAGCGTCTCGACGCTGATGTAGGGTCTCGACGCTGCAGCGTTGAGCAAGCGTCTCGACGCTGTTGCTCTACGCTTGCTCTCGGGTTTGGGGCTGAAAAATTGCCTCTCCTAGGTAATTTTCTTCCTATCTTCATGTGTGAGCTTCCCCTTCTCCCGAAACACTCCCGAGGCGCTAAAACGCCTTCCTTAGCCACAAAACGCACTCAATGGATGCCACGAGCTCTATACTGCAAATCTCTTATAAATGAGACATATTACACGATTAATCACGACTTTTAGCTAGAGTTAGGAAGTGAAACATAGCTCCAAAATGGAGTTATCAAACACCCCCAACTTAAATCTTGCTAGTCCTCGAGCAAGGCTAATAAAGAATTTGACTCAAAAGGACCATGCATACATGCTTACAATTCAAACCTCAATGCTTTTTACACATCTAAACAAAACATAATCATGAAAGCAACCGGCGCATGCATTTAATCAAGAACACATCAAAAATTAACTATCGCTCCCTAACGTGTGTGTGTGCCAGCCAACCTATCCTAAACCTACGCAAGCCCGGAAAAACCACATGCAACATATCATCCCGTTTTCCCCCTACTTCTAGCATTTAAGAACAGTCTACACTTGATCACATAAGAGAGAGCAATGAATTAAAATGCCTAACACTATTTCTCATACTTTTTCTCTTTCTCTTTTTGAGTACTTTGTACTCTTTGTTATGGTTCTTTGAACCTAACTTTATTTTCTTTTTCTTTCCAATCCCGAGTAGCCTAACACGTCAAATTCATGCATCAAACTTCACGTTTTTAAGGACTAACGCTCACTTCTTAGGTACCAATAAGAAGGAGGAGCGCCTCGAGAGAATTTTCTAACAAACGTGCTTTTCTATTTTTTTTTATTAGGCTTAATCAACCACTAACTCTCATGCAACAAGCTACCCTAGGGGTGCCTTTCGGGGTGACAACAAGAATCATGCAACATTTGATTAAACTAAGCGTACGGAGTCTAAGATGAGGTTGCTAAGTGCTCGATAGATGCAAGGGAGCAACAGAAAAAATTTTAAAATTTTTGACATGAACCTAATAAATGCAAAACACCATCATGCAAAAACTAGATTACGCAAATGCTCAGATTCCAAAAAGACACTTCCTAGATCGTCATAATTAGAAAGCATATAAACAGAGTCCCAACACTTCAAATTCAAAATTAACACTGCTCAACGAACTACACATGCATATCCAAAACATCCAACTCCACCCCCAACTTCAGAAGATAGCATTGTCCTCAATGCTTTTCTATCAGATACACAAAAGTAAAGGGAAAATAAAAACAACACTTCCCTGATCTTTGTGAAGCTGGCGAGGGGAAAGAGGCGGTGCTTCCCTTATCTGAGCCCAATTTCCTCAACTTCTCCTTATTTCCTAAAAAAAACAGCAAGCTAAATTAAGCTAAAGTATACTACGAAACTAAACTAAAACAACGATAAACTAAATGACAGAAAAACAGTTCAACACTCGGGTGCCTCCGAGAAGCGCAGAATTTTTAAAGTCGTTTGCTCGACTGAATTCACTCAACGAACTCATCCATACTCCGACAGCGCGGGGGACGTCCCCGACATGTCCTCGTCCACACTGTTCCTTGGAAAATTGCGGAGACAGTTTCGTTCTTTTTCTCATCATTCTTGTCCAACTTTTCATTCTCAAGATGGCTTGGAGAATATTCAATCGGCTTCCCCTTTTCTCAACTGGAGGCAACAAACGGCTTGGGAAGGGAGCCTTGGGCATGTAGCCTTTCAAGCTCGGGGGTGCACCCAACTGAGCTTCCTTCCTTCTTGACTCAAGATCCTCGATCTTCTGCTCAACCTTGCCTTCCTCTCCCTCCACAACAGCGGTGATGGAATAGACCTGCTCACAGGAATTCATCCTCGCGTGTGGGGGTAGCATCCAAGGATTCTCAGGTGCCGAAATCAAGGGAATATCCCTTCCACTCTTCAGTGCAATACCATCTGGCCAATCGACTGCCTGAGTTTCCATCCTACTCGTTCTGGTCTTTGCCTCTGTCATCCCTTCTCTCGTCGACCGCATCTGCGCATTGGTATCCTCGTAAGTTTCCATGAGGGACTTGAACATTCCTTCAATGGATTGAGAAGAAACAGAAGGACGATTTCGCGATGGGTCTCCTTGAAATTTAAGCAAATCGTCATGTATCTTTAACAGTTGGCCCTTGAGCTTATTCACTTCGCTTTGGAGGCGGGCTTGCTCACGTGCTTCAATTCCATTATGCTGCATATTCTGAGCCATATTACAGATCAAACGTCGAGCTTCCACTGGGGTCTTGTCAATCAACGCCCCTCCACTAGCTGCATCAAGCAACCAACAATCACGATCACACAAGCCTTCGTAGAAGAAGCGAATGAGTTCTGCCTGTGGAATCCGATGGTGGGGGAAGTCTTCGCACAACCGGGTAAACCGCTCCCAATATTTATCAAAGGTCTCCCCTTCCTCCTGCATGATCCCGTAAATCTCCTTCCTTAGGAACTTGGCTCTCGAAGCGGTGAAGTATTTGTCTAAAAACAGCTCTTTCAACCCATTCCACGTAGAGGTAGTCTCAGGTAAGTAGTGCAGCCAATCCCTCGCTTCATCCTTCAGGGAGAAAAGGAAAGCTCTCAAGTACAACTGATCTTCAGTTACTTCGCTCGTTTTCATCGCAGAGCACACCATATGGAATTCCTTAAGGTGCTTGATCGGATCTTCACCTGATTTGCCATAAAAAGAAGGAAGTGAGTTAAGCAAACTTGATTTTAGCTCAAACTTACCTGTTATCGGCGGAAATGATATACACAAAGGTTGACAGGGCAAGCCATCCATCGCCCACTCCTTGAGCGTTCTCCGATTCTCATTATCGTTCTCCAAGACCTCCATCTCTTCTGAGTGTAACCTGAACTTTCAAAATCTTGGAAGAGAGGACCGTTATCCAAATAAAATAAAATAAAACAAAAAACAATTCACTTAAAAATTATTATTTTTTTTTTTAAAACAACCAATCAACCTTGGTAACGATATTTTTGAACTATCGCTATAAACTCAAGCGGTCGAGGCTTGCCAAAATAAATTTATAAACCTGTAGCTTTTAGCTTTGCAGCTAGCGGTAACGGGGTCGAACCACAGAGAGGGAATAAAATTGAGGATTAACTGTTTAAGATGTGATTAGGTTAGTTGGTAAGGTTGTCACAAAAAGGGGGGTTTTAGTCATGCAATGTAGTGAAAAGTGCTAACGGAAAAGTAATAAACCTGAGAATGAAGAGTGTTGGATTTGGGGAATTTTCGGGATCTTGCTAAGCATTTTAACATTTATCATTTAATTCTAAGGTAAGGCTAATTGATGATGACATGCACACGGTCGGTTACCCGAGAAGCCCCAAGGTAACCGGCTCCATAGAAATTAATTAGACCACACAGTTCTAATCAAACATTATCTAAAGTTGCATTAGGGTGATCTGCCCCAAATTTGACTCTAGATAGTCACTAACATACCGCGACGAACATTCAAGAGTGAATTCTAATTGCTAGTAGATTGCCCGCAAACGCTGTATGCAATCAACAACTATCCTACACGACTCGATAATCCGATTTAGTTTTATCTATCTGTGTTACTTAGTCGAGCAGTAAGAGGCACGGCATCGCTACTCTTTAACATACACAACATGCAAGATGACTCGAGTGTCAATCGTCGAAATCTAACATGCGCGTTGGATTAAGCAAGATAGACAAATGCATACATACTCAAAGCCAAATCAGAACCATTAAGCATACATTATCAAAACATTAAAAACTTAGCAAAAATCCCTAATTAACCCAAATCCAAGCACAAGTACCTTAGCCAATCACGACTTTTAGCTAGAGTTAGGAAGTGAAACATAGCTCCAAAATGGAGTTATCAAGGGGATGAAAGAATAGCTTTGCTTGGATGAATCCAATCGGGAGAGAAGATGAATCTTCTCTCCTTCCTATCAGATTGTCGATTCCAACAGCTGAGACTCTCACACCAACAGACAGAGAAGAACGACAGGAGAAAAGATGGAGCTGCGAGAAGACTTCTACGCTTTCGGATGATGATCAAACCATCTACTTTGACCCCCTTTTATAGTAATTTGCAGGTGTGTTTGGGCCAAGGAGAACCATCCATCCTCAACGTCATACTTCAGAATGGATGGAGGAGAAAGAACGAATCCCTGAAATAACGGAAATTAACAGAAAAAGATCAGTCAACTTACGGTTTTCACTTGAAACATTGCGGTTTCAGCAATGTTTCCGCAATGCTATCGCAATGTAGTTTTTTTCTTTCTTTTACTTCGGTTTTCAATCCTTTTCTTTCCTTTTGCACACAAGTCCTAATTTAGCTACCTTCTTTTAATTCTCACAAATAAGCATAGGTTTAAGCTAAATCCTATAAAAAATACCTAAGAGTGTGCATCTTTCTAAGCTAAATAAGTCCTAAATAAGTCACTTTTGGAGACATAACACACCCCCAAACTTAAGGTTTTGCTTGTCCTCAAGCAACTAAGGGCTTATTTAGGCTGCTGTTTCATCTTCTTTAACCACTTACTGACTCCCCTATATCCCTATCTATAGCAGTGCTGTCCTGTGACACACTCCTAAGTTTAAAACTAACTTCTTATTTTGCTTCTTCTGACTTCGCATGCCTAATGATCCTACTGTTTCATCAACTCCCTACGACTGATCTATTTGCTTCTGTCATATAGTGCAACTATCCTAAGGTTTCAAATTCTACCTAGCTTTACCCCAGACTCAGTACATGCTTCTAGTTTTTACTTTTGAGCTACCTAGGATTCCTTAGAGTCATGCCAGTCTTAGTATTAACAGTGACAGTAGTACATTTAGAGAACAACCTAAACCCTGGCATCACTACATTGGACATACATTCATCTCCCTAAACAACCCTACAAGCTACAACTTTGTGCTCAGCTAATTGAGGATCAAAGTTCTTTTTAATCAGGACATCTAAGCCACAAAGTTGCAACTCCTAGGTATACATTCTTCTTCCCTATTTCTTTCTTTTTTCTGTCTCACTTTGGTGGGGCCTCTCCTTTGGTTGCCTTTTGATGCAATGCCACTTGTGGGTTACACACTTGGCACTGATTACTCAGCAACTTAAGAGAGACACCCCTCTTTATTCTATTTTTCATTTTTTTTTCAGTTCATCATTTTTTTTTGTAAAGGAGAAGAAGAATGCTTATGCTTTAAGGGAGAGAGGAATGTTCCTAGGCCTAGGGTGGCCTCCCCCAAACTTAAACTACTCATTGTCCCCAATGAGTGTCTGAGGTGGCACACCCCCAAACTTGTCCTAGAAGCATCTAGTCTAAGGTAAAACAAAGAGAATCTTAAAGCCCTAGGTATAGACAAAACATTCTAAAAGCAAACATCACAGCAACAGAAATTTATAAAAACAGGCAGGTAAGGACTGAAAGCTACGCATGCTGAGCAGTTTTAAGAGGCTAATTTAAACTATTAAAGGTGTCCTATGACACTCATCCAGCATGCATTTAGATAAGCTATATAAGGTAGTCAAGATAGCAGCAAAAGACAAAATTTAAACAGAACCAGCCTAGCTAAACAGTCAGTCAAAAACATGCATTTACTAATAGAAATTGCTGATTCCGCAATTATTTCGCAATGGATACATGGCAGATATATCAGTGATCAACGCCCCTATGCATGCTCTTTCCAGTCATTTAAGCTATACAAAAAGGAAACTAACACATGCTAGCTACTCAGAAACCATCTACCTACACTAAACTATCCTAAACAATCAAAAGAAATTAAAAACAGACAAGCAATTGATTCACAAATAACAGTCATCAGTTAACGAAAAGCAGGGTTTTTTTTTTTATATTTTTTTTTAAAAGAGGGAACAAAAGTACTCCCTCGAGTGCCCTTCAGACTGGCACTCAAACATCCTCATCATCGTCCTTCCTCTCCCTTGGAGGTGCCCACTGCGCCATCTTGTGCTGTAGGTTTCTAATCTCAATAGCACCATGAGCAAAGACGTTAGTAATAACAAACGGACCTGACCACCTAGACTTAAGTTTGCCCGGAAATAACCTTAACCATGAATTGAACAATAAGACATGTTGGCCTTTTTTAAAAGTCCTTGATCCTAAGTCTACTGCCATGCCAAATCTTAGTTTTTTCTTTATACATTTTAGCATTTTCGTAGGACATATGCCTTTGCTCATCTAACTCATGTAATTGCAGAGACCGCAAAGTTCCAGCATCGGTCACGCAATAATTCAGCTCTTTTAAGGCCCAAAAGGCTTTGATTTCCAATTCGAAGGATAAATGACATGCTTTTCCATATACTAGCCTATAAGGAGACATTTCTAGGGGTGTTTTATATGCAGTCCTATATGCCCGCAGCGCATCATCACTTCATGCTAAACGACTATGATTGTTGGTACATAATAAATGTTTCATTCAAAAAAAATAAACTACTCCTAACATACGAAATCTAAGCAAAGCATGATAAAATCCTAATTTAAGAGTTTAGGGATCAGAAATCTCCCTTGTCAATCTGCCTCATATGGATATTCTTCAATGTTTCGAGGCATCACTTCTGCTTCGTTAAGATACTTAAGTCTTGATTTACGGGGTCGGACATTCTGCCACACTTTGAAATTGTTGATTCTTTCAAAGAGACTGCATGTTATAACATTCCAAGGTTTGTACTTTATGTGCGTTGGTTTTGTTTCTACAACATTTGCTACAACATAGCTTTGATGCGATGAGACTTCTTTTTCTAGCACATCTCTTTCTAACTCCTTCAGCTGGAGCATTTGTGGTGGTGGTGGCTCAGCTCTTTCATTGGTGGAGAAGCTTGTTGCATCATCAGACATTTCAAATTCTGGTTCCTCAAGCAGCGCATTAGTCTCTTTGGCCTCATCCAGCACGATTTCATTTTTCTCAACTTTCACCAACTCCACCATTTCATATGGAGATTCCATTGGATCACTCTTCTCAGATTCGAAGGTAACAAAGGATTCATCATCATAAAAATCGAACATCTGAGGGCATGGTGGTGGTGATTTTGCTATAGCAAGTAGATCTTGTAAGTCATTTGTGAGCTGGGCTAATTGCACATCAATTCTCCTCATGGATGCATCATTCCTTTCCATGAATTCTATCCATAACGCCTCCAAAGTGGGTGATAATTCTTCATTTGGAGTTGGGGCATAATGTTGATAGTCTTCATGTTGGGGAAATTCTTCATAATGAGCAACTTGCACATGCTCTTCCCAAGGATTATTTGAGAATTCCCACTAATCATGTTCACACATGTACGAATAATGGTTGTCATAGCTTTGTTGATATTGCCTCTCTTGATAATTCAATGTTGGGCAATTCTCCAAGTTATGATTATCCCCACAATAAGCACATGGCTGATAAAATTCTTCAAACTGTTGTGGGCAAACTCGTCCTCCAATTAAGTTCTGCAGCGTATTCATTTACTTTGTCGTACACATACGTTTTCCACCTGCAAAGTTTCTCTTTGTGCGAGTTGAGGTTTGGAAACTCATTCATAAACTAGCTTGATAGTACCTGTAAAGGAAATGAAAGAAGATTAGCTCCAATAGATATTAAGATTTGTGTTTCTAACTTAACAAACTTCATTTTCACTAAACTAAATCCCCGGCAGCGGCGCCAAAAACTTGTTGCGTGCTCAATGTGTTAAAATAAATAAGCAATAAGATAGAGAGAGCACTCAGAACATGCAAGCATACATGATCCTATAACAAGTAGTAAGTATTTTTTCATTCGTTTTCCCACAGAGATTTATTATAAGCTACTCGTGAAGTGTAAAGTTAAGAAAGAAAGGGTGGAATTGATGGGGTAGAATTGGTTTTAAATTGTCTATTTCCTACTAAATACGAAGAGGGTAGTAACATAAACAAGTGCAAGTCAAAGTTAAACTCAAATGAAAAGAGACGAAATTGATAAACGAAGCCAAAAACAGCTAGACAGAATTGTAACTTTAGCAGAATTGCGGAAACAGCAATTCTACCGCAATTTTCCTAACAGCGAAAGTGTGTAAAGTGGAGAAATAAGGGCTACTAACGACTCCTCTATAGGAATTTTCTCACGATTCTCAAGCATTGGATCAACTCTCTATGCATCAAACTCACTCAATCTCATGTATCGTCCGATTCCATGCATTAGATTCTTTAGTTTACTCATATCCAAGTAAGGTCTTAAGCATCTTGTTAAAACAGAGAGTTACGGTTTGTACTAGGAAAACGCCTATTCCTAGGTCGTTTTCTGGCTACCTTGAAAGGCTAGCATGAGTGTATGACTCTGAACTCTTACTCCTTCCAGAGGTTAGGAGTTCTTTGGACAAAATGGATGGCCAATCGAAATTGCCCGTGGGATGAAGCTTACATACAATCAATGCTTCGAGGGCTATCCTACATGCTTGATTCACGTTTTTTAGCCTATAGTATTGTCATTAGCATGCCCCTAAGTGACTTAGTTACTCATGGATATGGGGTAAACAGCAATAAGAGATGAAGGAAACATGCTTAGAAGAGAAATATACTTAAAACAGTAAGGAAAAACCGTAGCAGCAAAAGATGGAAAACTTGTGAAATAATAACTATGCTTTGATTACTTGATTGTTTGAATGGACAAGAAGAGGAACTTAAAGTGCATAACAGAAAGACAGAACACAACGAAATGGACTGATCTAGTTACAAGAAAGGAAACAACAACAAACTAAAGCTGGAAAATGGAAATAAAGACAGAAAGCATAAAAACGAGCGTGAACGCCTAGTTGCAGATGCCTCGGCTGAAGGGGATGAAAGAATAGCTTTGCTTGGATGAATCCAATCGGGAGAGAAGATGAATCTTCTCTCCTTCCTATCAGATTGTCGATTCCAACAGCTGAGACTCTCACACCAACAGACAGAGAAGAACGACAGGAGAAAAGATGGAGCTGCGAGAAGACTTCTACGCTTTCGGATGATGATCAAACCCTCTACTTTGACCCCCTTTTATAGTAATCTGCAGGTGTGTTTGGGCCAAGAAGAACCATCCATCCTCAACGTCATACTTCAGAATGGATGGAGGAGAAAGAACGAATCCCTGAAATAACGGAAATTAACAGAAAAAGATCAGTCAACTTACGGTTTTCACTTGAAACATTGCGGTTTCAGCAATGTTTCCGCAATGCTATCGCAATGTAGTTTTTTTCTTTCTTTTACTTCGGTTTTCAATCCTTTTCTTTCCTTTTGCACACAAGTCCTAATTTAGCTACCTTCTTTTAATTCTCACAAATAAGCATAGGTTTAAGCTAAATCCTATCAAAAATACCTAAGAGTGTGCATCTTTCTAAGCTAAATAAGTCCTAAATAAGTCACTTTTGGAGACATAACAGAGACCATTGGTGAGCAACACTAGAGAAACCCCAAAGAGAGTAGAGAATGAAGAGTCTAGTGCTCCACTGGAATCTCTGCCAAACCATGGTCAACCATCAACAAGCACATCAAGGGCGAGGCTGGAACCAATCATAGAAGAACTAGAAGAAATTCCAAGGCCTCCACCTATCCCGAGGCGACCTGAAGTTCCTGCATATGTGCCACCACCTCCATTCCCTAGAAGGCTAAAGAAAAAACAAGAACAGGAAGTGCACTTTAACAAATTTTTAGAAATTCTTAAACAAGTGCATGTTAATATTCCTGTTGTAGAGGTTTTGCAATCCATGCCTTCTTATGTTAAGTTTTTAAAGGATATAATCACTAACAAGAAAATTATTGGTGAATTTGAAACAGTAAATCTCACTGAGGAGTGCAGTGCTATACTCCAAAACAAGCTACCAAAGAAGGAGAAGGATCCTGGTTCCTTCACCTTACCAGTGGAGTTGGGAGGCAAGCACGTGGGCAGAGCTCTTTGTGACCTGGGAGCCAGCATAAATCTCATGCCTCTATCACTATTCCGCCAGCTTGGAATAGGAGAAGCACGTCCTACCACTGTCACCTTGCAGTTAGCAGACAGATCCATAGCCTACCCTGAGGGTAAGATAGAGGATATTCTTGTAAAGGTTGACAAGTTTATTTTTCTTGCAGACTTCATCATTCTGGATTATGAAGCAGACAAGGAGGTCCCCATCCTATTAGGCAGACCATTTCTAGCCACAGGTAGGGCCTGATTGATGTCCAGAAAGGTGAGCTCACCATGAGGGTTCATGATGAGGAGGTTAAGTTTAGTGTTTTTAAAGCCCTAAGGTATCCTTCTGACTCTGAATCTTGTGCAAGTATGGACATAGTAGATTCACTGATGGAAGAACAGCTTGAGCATGAATTATTAATTAAGCATGCCAATGATTATGTACAATTAGATGTAACTGACTTAAACATAGCTGAAATAATGGACATACCTGTGAATAACCCTCAGCATGTTTGTATGACTATTGATTTGACTGAAAGATCCATGAATCCATTGAAACCATCCATTGAGCATCCACCTATCTTAGAATTAAAACCACTGCCTGAACACCTTAAGTATGCATATCTAGGGAGTGATGATACTCTACCTGTTATTTTTTCGTCCAAATTGAGTGTAAAGCATGAAATTGAGTTGATATTATTGCTTAAGCAACATAAAAAGGCTATTGCATGGACGATTGCTGACATTAGAGGTATTAGTCCTTCCTACTGCATGCATAAAAAATATTGGAAGAAGAGCATACACCCCGAGTAGATCCTCAACGTAGGTTGAACCCCTCTATGAAGGAGGTAGTTAAAAAAGAGATAATAAAATGGTTAGATAAATGTGTAATCTTCCCTATAGCTAGTAGTCAGTGGGTGAGTCCAATACAATGTGTACCTAAGAAGGGGGGATGACTGTAGTAGTAAATGAGAGCAATGAACTGATTCCAACTAGAACTATTACAGGATGGAGAGTCTGTATGGATTATAGGAAATTGAATAAAGAAACAAAAAAAGATCACTTCCCTTTACCATTTATCGACCAGATGTTAGATAGGATAGCTGGTAGAGCTTATTATTGCTTTCTAGATGGTTATTTTGGATATAACCAAATCACCATAGACCCTGTGGACCAGGAGAAAACAACCTTCACATGTCCCTTTGGAACATTTGCTTTTCGCAGAATGCCTTTTGGCCTATGCAATGCACCAGCAACGTTCCAAAGGTGCATGTTGGCCATCTTCTCTGACTTAGATGAATCCATGATAGAGATATTTATGGATGACTTCTCAGTCTTTGGTGATTCATTTACAAATTGCTTAGAGAACTTAGGACAAGTCCTAGCTAGGTGTGAGGAGACCAACCTAGTCCTTAATTGGGAGAAATGCCACTTTATGGTGGAAGAAGGGATAGTCCTAGGTCATAGAGTGTCTATAGCAGGAGTAGAGGTCGATAGGGCCAAGATTGAAATAATAGAGAAGTTAATGGAACCTTAGAATGTGAAAGCTATTAGAACTTTCTTAGGACACGCAGATTTCTATAGAAGGTTTATTAAGAACTTTTCCAAGATCTCCAAGCCTCTGTGTGAGCTTCTAGAGCTGAATAAACCATTCATCTTCTCAAAAGAATGTTTCTTAGCTTGGACAACCCTTAATGAAGCATTAGTCAAAGCACCTATTATAGTAGGACCAAATTGGGACCTTCCATTTGAGATGTTATGTGATGCGAGTGACTATGCAGTAGGGGTTATGCTAGGACAAAAGATTGACAAACTAACACACCCTGTATACTATGCTAGTAAGACACTGAATGAGGCACAATGTAATTACACAACCATGGAAAAGGAAATGCTAGCTGTAGTGTTTGCCTGCGAGAAGTTTAGGAATTACATTGTAGGCACTAGGACAATCGTGTACACTGATCATTCTGCACTAAAATACCTTATGAGGAAGGCTGATGCTAAGCCTAGGTTAATTAGATGGGTATTGTTGCTGCAAGAGTTTGATCTAGACATTAGAGATAAGAAAGGATGCGAGAATGTAGTTGCGGATCATCTTTCTCGATTGCAGCATAATTGCGATAAAATTGCGGAAACCGCAATTTCTGATGCCTTTATCGATGAGCATGTCTTTGTATTAGCACATCGTGATAACGATGAGGATCCTTGGTTTGCTGATATTGCTAACTTCCTTGCCTCGCAGGTACTACCAACTTTCAAGGGAGGACAAGAGAAAAGGAGGTTTCTACACGAAGCTAGGATATTCATATGGGACGATCCTACACTCTACAAGACATGTGCAGATGGTTTACTAAGGAAATGTGTGTCAGCTGCTAAAGCGAAGTCTGTGCTGCAGCACTGCCACACATCTCCCTATGGTGGACACTTTGGAGGCCAAAGGACAGCTGCAAAGGTGTTCCAGAGTGATTACTATTGGCCTACGATCTTCAAAGATGCCCACGATCAGGCACACAGCTGCAATGAATGCCAGAGAACAGGTAACCTTAGTCGGAAGGATGAGATGCCTCTCACTTACATCTTAGAGTTGGAGCTCTTTGATGTGTGGGGCATTGACTTCATGCGACCATTTCCCCCATCAGCAGGTAACCTTTACATACTTGTAGCTGTAGACTATGTATCTAAATGGGTAGAAGCCATAGCATGTCCAACAAATGATGCCAAGACAGTCATTAAGTTCCTTGATAGACATATCTTTACTAGGTTTGGTACACCTCGTGCGATAATTAGTGATGAAGGGACCCATTTTATTAATAAAGCTATGGAAAAAGTGTTGGCTAAGTACAATGTTAGACATAGAGTAGCCACCCCTTATCATCCACTTTCGAATGGACAAGCTGAAATATCAAATAGGGAGATTAAAAACATACTCGAAAAAGTGGTCAAACCCAATAGAAAAGATTGGTCGTTTAAACTCGAGGATGCACTTTGGGCATATAGGACTGCATATAAGACACCCCTAGGTATGTCTCCTTATGGACTTGTGTATGGCAAAGCATGTCACTTACCATTCGAATTGGAAATCAAAGCATTTTGGGCCTTGAAAGAGCCGAATTATTGCGTGACCGATGCGGGAACATCGCGGTCTCTGCAATTACATGAGCTTGATGAGCTGAGACATATGTCCTATGAAAATGCTAAAATGTATAAGGAAAAAACTAAAATTTGGCATGACAGTAGACTTAGGATTAAGGACTTTAAGAAAGGCCAACATGTCTTGTTATTTAACTCAAGGTTGAGATTATTTCCAGGCAAACTTAAGTCCAGATGGTCAGGTCCTTTTGTTATAACTAACGTGTTTGTTCATGGTGCAATTGAGATTAGGAACCTGCAGCACGGGCAACCGTTTATGGTTAATGGTGCACGATTGAAGCATTACTACGAGGAAGGAGATGTGAAGACTCTCTCGGCCTTCCTCTTATCTGAAGCTTGAAAATAAAACCGAGAGAAGACGAGTGATTACTGTGCTCGTCCATGCGAGGCTATGCCTTAGTTTATTTTTGCTGTTTTTATTTCTTCGGTTGTTATGTTAGTATGTTTATGTGTGATTTTTATTACGAATTTGTTGTTAATTTTGTTTGTTTTAATAGGGGATCACAAGAGGAAATCAAGGAGATAGATCAAGGGTAAAGAATCGGGGAAGAAATCGGACCGAATCAAAGATTGAGTTATGAGAATCTTGGGATTTAAATCAAGAAAAATCTCCAACGGCCATTTAATTGCGGTGGATTTGCTGAAACCGCAACAGAAATAGCCGTTGGGATTCACTTGATTACAAATAGCCGTTAGAACAACTGTGGGCCGTACGCTTCCTTCACTCGTTGAACTTCAAGAAAACTATCTTCTTCTTCCTCTGCAATTCCTATTCTCAGATCTCTCCGATTCGACAATGGTACTTACACGGGCTGAGAGATCTGCTTCCAAGAAGAAGGCCACTGACGCAGAGGCAGCTGCGAGAGAGGCACTACTTGCTTTGGCAGATGCCGAAGCTGCGCGACCCGAACGACCTTCTAAGCTTCCTATCTGCAAGAAGAAGTGGAAGGTAGTGACCGAAATCCCTGCTGGTCCATCTGAACCAGCAGGTACGCCCAAGAAGAGAAAGTGGACGATGGCTGTCGAAGATGCACCGATCAGGGAAAAGACTCCCACTGTGGAGAGTCAAGGGAGTGGTCGTCCATCCTACGAGACGGCCAGACAGAGCCCCGAGCCATCACCATCTCCACAAAGCCCTGAGCTATCTCCACCTCCACAGAGCCCTGAGGCATCGCCATCATCGCAAATGCCCGAGCCTGAAAATCCAAGTGAAGAACATCAAGAATCAGCGCCGGGCGAAGAAACGGCTGAAGAAGATGAGGTCTTCTCTCCTTTGAGGGAAGTCAGCCCCGATAGCCCAGCAAAGGGGGGAGATTCGATGGATGAGACGTTGGGGGACTGCCTCCAGCAGATCACCACCAGGGCACGGCTGAGGAAGAAGGTGCCCAAGGTTGTCAAGGCCAAACGGCCTAAAGCTTCAAAGAAATCCAAGAAGAGGAAGGTCAGTGGTGAGCCTTCGTTGAAGAGGCTGAAGGTCGAGGCTGCTGAGTCGGCCAAGGCACGGGATAAGGGGAAAGCCAAATTATACCCCGAAGATGAACCTCAAGCTGTGAGGTATGTGTCTTCTGATGTAGAGTCAAGGGGCACTGAACTGAGGAAAAGAGACCTACTCCATGAGAAGGGGTTTCTTGACGCATTGGCAGACCTGCCGCAATTCTTGCGCGCAGGGATCACCAACCACGGCTGGGAAGAGCTATGCAGACCGCCCATCCCTGCCTACTCCAACATGGTGTACGACTTCTATGCAAATCTGACGCACGCCGAGGATGGTCTGTCCATGGTCAGGGGAATTGAGGTGGACTTTTCAGCCAAGGCTATCAATGAAGCCTATGGCCTCAAGGGGCAGAAACATACTGATTATGCGAGGATCATCGATGCTCCAACTGAGGCTGTCCTGGAGGAAGCACTGCGTATCATCGGTCAACCTGAGGCCGCCTGGACGATCTCACGCAATGGGAAGCACACTCTGATGAGTGCTACCCTCACGGCCAAGGCAGCTGTTTGGTTCTCCTTCGTGCGAAGGCGTCTGTCCCCAGTGACCCACGAGACCACCATTAATCAGGGGAGATCGCTGCTGGTATATGCGATCATGAGGGGCCTCACTATCAATGTTGGTGAGGTTATAGCAGCCTCCATAGCAGACTGTGCCAAGAAAGGTAAGGGCCCTCTTTTCTTTCCAAACACCATCACTAAGCTATGTTTACGTGCAGGTGTGCCAATTGAGAGGATGGAGAGGCAGCTGGCCTACACGGGACATCTGGAGCTGCCTACAGGCCTGCGAATGCGAAGAAGGGGGAATATGGAATTTGAGCTAGACGTCCTGGCTGCTGCTCAGTCCCTCTCTATGGCCTGCCTGATGGACCTTCAAAAGAAGATGGCGCAATGGGCTGAGTATGCTCAAGCGAGGGACAAAGATGTGGCGGATCAGTTTGGCTGCATCTTCCCTGCCTTCCCTACTGACTTTCTGAAGTCGTGGACGCCTCCAAGAACACGGAGGGATGATGATGAGGATGTCTGAGTGCCTGTCTGAAGGGCACTCGAGGGAGTACTTCTGTTCCCTCTTTGGAAATAAAAAAAAAAATCAAACTGCTTTTCGTTAAACTGTGTGAATTCTGGTATTTTGAGTAAATTTTTGATCTGTTTTTAGTTCTTTCTTTTGGTTGTTAGGGTAGCTTAGTATAGTTAGATGGTATCTGAATAGGTAGGTTGTTTTAGTTTCCTTTTGTGTAGCTGAGATGACTGGAAATAGCATGCAAAAGGGGCTGCTTACTGATATATCTGCCCTGTATATTCATTGCGAAATTATTGCGATTTCCGCAATTTTTGTTAGTTATCGCATGCTTTTGACTGACTGATTAGCTAGGCTGGTTCTGTTTCAATTTTGTTCTTTTGCTGCTTTCTTGACTACCTTATATAGCCTATCTATAAGCATGCTGGATGAGTGTCTTAAGGCACCTTTGATAGTTTAAATTAGTTCTCTTAAATTGCTCAGCATGCGTAGCTTTAAGTCCTTCCCTTACTGTTTTTACAAATTTCTGCTGCTGAGTTATTTGCTTTAAGAATGTTCTGTCTATGCCTAGGCCTTTTAGATTCTCTTTGTTTTGCCCTAGATTAGATGTCTCTAGGACAAGTTTGGGGGTGTACCACCTCAGACTCTCATTGGGGACAATGAGGAGTTTTAGTTTGGGGGAGGCCACCCTAGGCCTAGGAACATTCCTCTCTCCCTTTAGACATAAGCATTCTTCTTCTCCTTTGCAAAAATAATTAACTGAAAAAAAAAATGAATGAAAAAAATAAAAGAGGTGTCTCTCTTAAAGTTGCTGAGTAATCAGTGCCAAGTGTGTAACCCACAAGTGGCATTGCATCAAAAGGCAACCAAAGGAGAGACTCCACCAAAGTAAGAAAGAAAGAAGGAAGAACTAGGGAAGAAGAATGTATACCTAGGAGTTGCAACTTTGTGGCTTGGGTGTCCTGAATAAAAGAACTCTGATCCTAAATTAGCTAAGCATAAGGTTGTAGCTTTTAGGTTTGTCTAGGGAGATGAATGTCTATCCAATGTAGTGATGCTAGGGTTTAGTTTGTTCTATGAATGTACTACTGTCACTGGTTTGTACTAAGACTGGCATGACTCTAAGGAATCCTAGGTAGCTCAAAAGCTAAAGCAATAGAAGCATGTACTGAGTCTGGGGTAAAGCTAGGTAGAATTTGAAACCTTAGGGATAGTTGCACTATATGACAGAACTAAATAGATCAGTCGTGGGGAGTTAATGAAACATTAGGATCATTAGGCGTGCGAAGTCAGAAGAAGCAAAATGAGAAGTTAGTTGTAAACTTAGAAGTGTGTCACAGGACAGCATTGCCATAGATAGGAACTTAGGGGAGTCAGCAAGTGGTTAGAGAAGTTAAAACAGCAGCCTAAGTAAGTCCGTAGATTGCTCGAGGACGAGCAAAACCTTAAGTTTGGGGCTGTGTTACTGGTGGACGGATTTTTGAATATCCGCCTAATCTCAAGCTGTCGAGGCTTGCCAAAATACGATTTATAATGCCTATTGCCAAGGCTTTGCAGCCAGTGGTAACAGGGTCGATCCAAGGAATAGGAATGATCAAAAGTATAATCAAAATTTGGATTTAATTGATTAATTGGTAACGGGGGTTTTAATTGCAAGAGAAATAATGAAGAAAGTAACGAAGGAAGAATAATATGTAGAGAGCGTGTGAACGGTTTGGGGAGTCTCGGGATCAATTGTTAGACAACATTCAGCTTATCATTTAATTCTAACGACATGGAATACAGTTTATTTAGCACGCGGACGACTACCAGAGAAGCCCCAAAGTAGCCGACTCCATGGATTTTAATTAGACCACACAGTTCTAATTACACGTTATCTAAGCTCACATTAAGATGATCGGTCCTAAGATGAATTTAGACAGTCACTAGCTAACCGCGACGAACATTCGAGCGTGAATTCTAAATGCTAGTAGGTTGCCCGCAAACGCTGTATGCAACCAACATTTATCCTACCCGACCCGATACTTCGATTTAGTTCTATTTACCTGTGTTACTTAGTCGAGCAGTGAGAGGCACGGCATCGCTACTCTTTAACATACACAACATGCGAAGCTACCCGAGTGTCAATCAACGTAATTTAGCATGAGCGTGGGATTAAGCAAGGTAAATAGATGCCAATAATCAGATTCCAATATGCAAAATTATACTCAGATTATCAAAGCATTAAATGTCTAACAAAATTCCCCTAAACAAATCCCAAACCGTCACTCTTACCTTAGCCGCTCATGGCGCGGTGCGTCAATCCCGCTCCACCAACGACCATGGAAGAGTTCATCTACCTATTACAATGGAGAGTGGAGCTCTCAAGCATGCCAACAATGGCGGAGCTCCACGGAATATAGAGAGAAAACGGAGAAGAAGAAGCTAAAAATCGCCGGAATCCGTTGAGAGATGAAGAAGATGAAGATGCCCAAAAATGTGCAGAAAAATCGTCTTTTAGCTACTGCCTTCGTCGTAGCGTCGAGACGCTAGGCCAGCGTCGAGACGCTGTGCCCTAAGTAATCCGCGCGCGCGCGCGATGGCGTCGCGACGCTAGGCCAGCGTCGCGACGCTGCCCCGATGAATTTCCAGCGCGCGCCTCCTCCGAAGCGTCGCGACGCCAAGCAGGGTCTCGACGCCAGGGCAGCGTCGAGCTAGCGTCTCGACTCTATCACTCGACGCTTGCTCTCGGGTTTTTCCAGCGTCGAGCCAGCGTCTCGACGCTATAGCTCGACGCTGGCTCTCGGGTTTGGGGCTGATGCTTTGCCTCTCCAAGGCTGTTTTGGCCCGTTTCTTAACGGAACAAGTTCCCCTCTTCCCGATGCATTCCCGGGGCGCTAAAACTCTGCTTTAAGCGCTCGAACATGTCCAACGGACGCACGAGCTCTTTGCCGCTTTTCTCCTACAAAAGAGATACATTTAATCAATTGCGAGCGGCCTTTAGCTATAATTAGGACGTATTTAATAGCTCCAAAATAGAGTTATCAAACACCCCCAACTTAAACATTGCTAGTCCTCGAGCAAGCACTACAAAGACATTGACTCTAAGGACGCGTTTACATATATTCTAACTCAAACCTCCATGCATATTAAAATTTGAACACGAGCATAATCATGGAAGCATTTGTTCATGCATTAACTAGGACATATCAAAAATTAACTCTTGCCCCCTAACGTGTGTGTGTGCTAGACAACCACTCCTAAACTCACGTAAACCCGGAAAACCAACATGCAACGCACATCCCATTTTCCCCCTACTTCTAGCGTTTAAGAACAGCTACACTTGACTTACACGAGAGAGAGAAGCAAATTAAGAGACCTAATTATTTTCTCATTCTTTTTCTTTCTTTTCAAAAGTACTTTGTACTCTTTTATTTTGGGTTCTTTGAACCAACCTTTCATTTCTTTTTCCTTCCTACTCGAGATGCCTAACACGTCAAATTCATGCATAAAACTTCACGTTTTTAAGGACTAACGCTCACTTCTTTTAAGCGCTTAAAAAGAAGGAGGAGCGCCTCGAGAGAAAATTTTCTATAGAACATGCTTTTCTATTTTTTTTTCATTAGGCTAAGCACATGCTTCCTCAATTAATTAGCTACTAACTCTCATGCAACAAGCTACCTAAGGGTGCCTTTCGGGGTGACAACGAGAATTAGCTAAACATGCGACAAACCAAGCTTACGGAATCTAGGGAGAAGTTGCTAAGTGCGCGATGAGTGCAAGGGAGCAACAGAAAAAATTTTAAAATTTTTGACATGAACCTAATAAACACAAAACTCATGCAAAAACTCGATTATGAACATGCTCAGATTTCCAACATGCATTTCCTAGGCTATCACAGTTAGAAAACAGTAAACAGAGTCCCAAGCACTTCAGTATCTTTGCAACACTTCTCAACAAACTACACATGCATATCCAACGGACTACTCCACCCCGAACTTCAAAATTTGGCATTGTCCTCAATGCCAATCAGTCAGATACAATAAAGTAAAAGGGAAGTAGAAATACACTTCCCTGACTCTTGGTGAAGCTGGCGAGGGTGAGGAAGCGGCGCACGAACGCATCAGAGCCCAAAATTGTCTTCTCATCCTCGATTCCTAAAAAAAAACAGCAAGCTAATTAAAACTAAGTTAATCTAAAAAGCAATAAAACTAAACTAAAACACAAAAACAGTCCATCGCTCGGGTGCCTCCGAGAAGCGCAGAATTTTTAAAGTCGGTTGCTCGACTGTATTCTCTCAACAGACTCATCCATAGTCTGTAGGTGCGGGGGACGATCCATACTTGTCCTTGGCCACACCTTTCCTGCCATCCACCTGAAAATTGTTTTGCACTCTTCGCGCCTTGGGCACGTGAATATAAGAAGTGTTAGTGCAAAAACTAGCAGTATCATCACACATATTTAAATCAGAAATTTTGACAGAGACATGGGAACCATCCCTCAAGCGCGAGGGTAGACTCCCATTCTCGTAATGCATAACCACAGACACATTTCCATCATTCACATACGACTTCGATGCATTAATAATAAATTCATTCACCATTCCATCGAATTCTACAGATAAGGCACCCCTATCAACATCTATCTTGACCTTAGCGGTCTTCATAAATGGGCGGCCTAACAAAATAGAAGAGGAAACATGCGAAGAATTTTCGTTCATATTCAGCACATAAAAATCGCATGGAAACAGTAAGTCCTTTACTTTGACTAAAACATCCTCAATCTTCCCTAAAGGATGCACACAAGATCGATCGGCTAGTTGGATAACTATATTGGACTCGATTAAAGTACACAGTTCAAGTTCTTTAAAAACATCATAAGACATGACATTAATCGAGGCACCGAGATCTAACATGGCATTTTCAATGAATTTAGTACCGATAGTGCATGGGATAGAAAACATACCAGGATCGATGCACTTCGGTGGAAGATTACCTTGGAAGATTGCGGAGACGGTTTCTTTCTTCGTCTCGTCGCTTTTTCTCGACATTCTCTTACTCGTGCACCACTTCTTGAGAAACTTGGCATATTTTGGCACTTGGCTTACGGCCTCAAGAAGTGGGATGTTGACCACCACCTTTTAGAAGGTTCGAAGGACCTCCGCATCCTCAGATTCCAAAGTAGGCTTCGCAAGCCTACTCGGGAATGGTGCTCTGGCAACATCCTCAGGTACACTGACCTTCTCATTTCTTTTCTCATTCTGAGTCTCAGGAGCAGTCGGGGCGGACTTGTTCAGGCTGTCCGTGGCTTCCTTCGCAGCCCTGGTGGAAAGTGACTTCCCACTGCGCAGCTGAATGGCACTCACGTTTTCACATGAGTTTACTGTAGTTTGGGAAGGAAGCTTCCCCGAGCTCTTGCTCTCAATCTTACTGATAGACACCGCCATTTGTGTCAGCTGCTTGTTCAAATTCTGCAGCTCTGCCTTATGAGAATTGAGCTCTTCTCGAGCCTCTTTCTGAAACTGGCTGGTGCTAGTCACGATGGTCCTGACCATCTCTTCAAGTGAGTTGGAGGGGCTCGAAGCTTGAGCCTGGGTGGAAGAATTAGGCCTATCCTGGGACTGGCCTTGGAAACGAGTTTGTCCTTCCCTGTTCCCATAGCTGAAATTTGGATGGTCACGCCAACCGGGGTTATAAGTGTTAGCATATGGATCATACTTCCTAGGGTTGGAAGCTGTTAAGTCTCTGAAAGTGACTTATTTAGGACCCATTTAGCTTAAGAAGATGTGCACTTTTAGGTGTTTTTGATAGCATTTAGCCTAGACCTATGCTTAAATATGAAAATGAGAAGAAGGTAGCTAAATTAGGACTTATGCACAATAGGAAAGAAAAGGGTTCAAAACCGAAGGAAAAGAATGAAAAAACTGCATTGCGACAGCATTGCGAAAACATTGCTGAGGCCGCAATTATTCAAGTGAAAACCGTAAGTTGACTGATCTTTTTCTGTTAATTTCCGTCATTTCAGGGATTCGTTCTTTCTCCTCCATCCATTCTGATATATGACGTTGAAGATTGATGGTTCTCCTTGGCCCAAACGCACCTGCAAACTACTATAAAAGGGGGCCAAAGTCGGAGGTTTGATCATCATCCGAAAGCGTAGAAGCCTTCTCACAGTCCACTTTTTCTCCCTGTTTTCCTTTGCCGTCTGTTGGAGTGAGAGTCTCAGCTGTTGGAATCGATAATCTGATAGGAAGGAGAGGAGATTCTTCTTCTCTCTCGATTGGATTCATCCAAGCAAGGCTGACCTTTCATCCCCTTCATTCGAGGCGACTGCAACGAAGCTTTCAAACGCCATTTTACTGTTTTCTGTCGTTCTTCTTCTAATTTCCAGTTTTGATCATTGTTGTTCCTAGTTTAGTGTTTTAGTTACTGCATTTCGTTGTTGTCTGTCTTTGAATTACTGCCTTTAAGTTCTCTTTGTTCGTTCAACATTCAAAGTAATCAAATCGCAAGTTTCATTTCACGGTTTCCTTCTTCTGCTGCTACGGTTTTATCTTACTGTTTTGAGTTCATTTCCCTTCTAAGCATGTCTGTTTTATCTCGCATTTCTGTTCTCTATATATCCATGAGTAGCTAAGTCACTTAGGGGCATGCTAATGACAGAACTATAGGCTAAAAAACGTGAACCAAGCATGTAGGATCGCCTTCGAAACATTGATTGTATGTAAGCTTCATCCCACGGGCAATTTCGATTGGCCATCCAGTTTGTCCAAAGAACTCCTAACCTCTGGAAGGAGTAAGAGTTCAGAGTCATATAATCATGCTAGCTTTTCATGGTAATCAGGAAACGGCCTAGGAATAGGCGTTTCCCTAGTACAAGCTAAACACTTCTGTTTTAACAAGATGATTAAGACCTTACTTTGAAGTCGAGTAAACTTAGGAATCTAATGCATGGAATCGGACGATACATGAGATAGAGTGAGTTTGATGCATAGAGAGTAGATCCAGTGCTTGAGAATCGTATAATAATGCCTATAGGATAGTCATTAGTAGCCCTTAACTCACCCATTTACACACTTTCGCTGCTGTTTAATTGCGGAAACATTGCGGTCCCCGCAATTCTGCTAAATTTTCATTCTGTTTAGCTGTTTTCTTCTTCGTTTATCAATTCCATCTCTTGTCTTTTGAGTCTAATTTCAACTTGCCTTTGTTTATGTTATATTCCTTTACACATTCAGCAAAAATTAGATAATTAAAAACCAATTTTACCCCATCAAATCCACCCCATCTTTCTTAACAAGTACACTTCGCGAATAGCTAAACATAAGTCTCTGTGGAAAAAACGAATGAAATATACTTACTACTTGCTGTGAGACCATGTATGCTTGCATGTTCTGAGTGCTCTCTCTACTTTCTTGCTTATTTATCTTTACACATTGAGCACGCAACAAGTTTTTGGCGCCGCTGCCGGGGACTTATTTTAAGTGAAAACGAAGTTTGTTAAGTCTGAAACACCAAGATATTTTCCATTGGATTTGATCCATTTCCATTTCTTTTTCAGGTACCATTTAGGGTAGTTTATGAATGAGACTCCAAGTAGTGATCTAGAGTTCAACCCTGAGCCTGAGAGATTATTTAAAGCTAGAAATAGAGCCAAGAAACGTCTCTTTAAACAACCCCTCTTACCTCAAATAATTGCTGAAACCGCAGAGTCTCCGCAATCCACTCAAGAAGAAATGGCTGGAATAGATCAAAACCTGGTGCCTGTCACTCGCAATCCCATTGAAATAGCGAATGACAAGGATAGCGCCATCCTTTCATACCTCGTACCTATGCCTGGGGAGCTGAACCCCAGCATAATCCGTCCCGAAATCACTGCCAACTCATTCGAGTTAAAGCCAGTGATGTTCCAAATGTTGTCCACTGTGGGACAATTCTTTGGAATAGAAAATGAGGACCCCCATAACCACCTTAGGAACTTCCTAGGAGTTAGTGACACATTCCTGATTCCTGGAGTTTCCCAAGAAGCCCTGAGGCTATATCTGTTCCCTTACTCTTTGAGGGACAAAGCCAAAACGTGGTTAAATTCATTACCCTCAGGATCTGTCCTCAATTGGACAGACTTAGCAGAAAAATTCCTAGTCAAATATTTCCCACCAGATAGGAATTCGACCTTTCGTGATGATATCATCAAATTCAAACAAGCTCCAAGTGAGTCTCTTCACGAAGCTTGGACAAGATTCAAAGACCTTCTCATTAAATGTCCACACCATGGCATCCCATGGTGTGTCCAAATAAAAGTCTTCTTTAAAGGATGCAACCCCAGCACCAGACAAGTTCTAAACTCATCCGCTGGAGGTTCCATGTTGTCCAAGAGTTACAACGAAGCTTATGAGATCTTGGAGAAGATCTCAGCATCTCACTGTAGGTGGTCAGATGATCCAGTTGAGCCAACTAGGGCTCAAGACAAGGATGCTCTAAGTGCAATGAGCACCCAAATAAATGCCCTGACCAACCTAGTTAAGCAAATGGCTCAGGCCAATCTCCAAACTAGTGCCAATACCGCCACAGCCATGTCAATGGGCACCCAACAAAGTCAAGGCGAGGCACTTATGTGTGGATTCTATGGGGAAGGGCACCCATATGAATACTGCCCTGGGAATCCATCCTCAGTCTGCTACATTGGAAGCCAGCAGCAGCCTAGGAATAACCCCTACTCCAACACCTATAACCCTGGTTGGAGAAACCACCCTAACTTGTCATGGGGTGGCCAACAAAACACTAACCAAAATTCTAACCAACCTAGACCGAGTGGAACACCTGGTTTCACTCCCCAACATAACCAGTCAATGTACCAAAAACCATACAATCAACCTGTAGGATCTTCTGTAGAAAACCTACTCAAGGAATACATCGCTAAGAATGATGCTACGCTTCAAAGCCAGCAAGCTACTCTTAGGAGTCTAGAAAACCAAATAGGCCAATTAGCCAATGAACTTAAGAGTAGGCCCCAAGGTAGACTCCCTGCTGACACCGAGGTACCAAGGAGAGATGGTAAAGAACAAGTTCAAGCAATTGAACTTAGGAGTGGAAGACCACTGGTGAGCAACACAAAAGACATACCAAAGAGAGTAGAGAACACTGAGTCTAGTGCTCCACTGGAGTCTCTGCCAAACCAAGGTCCACCACCAACTAGCACATCAGGAGCCAGGCTAGAACCAATTATTGAGGAGGTAGAAGAAATTCCAAGGCCTCCACCTATCTTAAAGCGCCCTGACATACCTGCATATGTGCCACCACCTCCATACCCTCGAAGGCTTAAGAAGAAGCAGGAACAGGAAGTTCATTTTAATAAATTCTTAGAAATTCTTAAGCAAGTGCATGTTAACATTCCTTTTGTAGAAGTTTTACAGTCTATGCCTTCTTATGTAAAGTTTTTGAAGGACATCATTACTAACAAAAAAATAATTGGTGAGTTTGAAACAGTAAACCTCACTGAGGAGTGCAGTGCCATCCTCCAGAACAAGCTGCCCAAGAAGGAGAAGGATCCTGGTTCCTTCACCTTACCTGTAGAACTTGGAGGCAGGCATGTGGGCAGAGCGCTTTGTGACCTGGGCGCCAGCATAAATCTCATGCCCCTGTCCCTATTCCGCCAGTTGGGAATAGGAGAAGCACGTCCAACCACTGTCACTTTACAACTAGCAGACAGATCCATTGCATATCCAGAAGGTAAAATTGAGGATATTCTAGTTAAAGTTGACAAGTTTATTTTCCTTGCAGATTTCATTGTCCTGGACTATGAGGCAGACAAGGAAGTCCCCATCCTGCTAGGCAGACCATTTCTAGCCACAGGTAGGGCACTTATAGACGTCCAAAAAGGTGAGCTCACTATGAGGGTTCATGATGAAGAGGTGAAGTTTAGCGTATATAAAGCTTTAAGGTACCCCTCTGACCTTGAATCCTGTGCTAGCATGGACGTAGTAGACTCCTTGATGGAGGAACAATTAGAGCATGTATTATTAACTAAGCATGCTAACGAATATGTACAATTAGATATAGCTGACTTGAATGTATCTGACATAATGGATATGCCTGTAGATAAACCACAACATGTATGTATGAATATAGATTTAACTGATAGATCTGTGAATCCTTTAAAGCCCTCCATTGAGCATCCACCTGTTTTAGAACTGAAACCACTACCTACTCACCTCAAGTATGCATATTTAGGAAGTAATGAAACTCTGCCTGTTATCATTTCGTCTACATTAAGTGAAGAGCATGAGGTTGAACTGATTTTACTGCTTAAGCAACATAGGAAGGCTATAGCATGGACTATTGCTGATATTCGAGGCATTAGCCCTTCTTATTGCATGCACAAAATTATACTAGAGGAAGAGCACACACCTAGGGTAGATCACCAGCGTAGGCTAAACCCCTCTATGAAAGAGGTAGTAAAGAAGGAAATAATAAAATGGTTAGATGCAGGAGTGATCTTCCCAATAGCTAGTAGCCAGTGGGTGAGCCCCATCCAATGTGTACCTAAAAAGGGGGGAATAACTGTGGTAGTCAATGAGAACAACGAACTGATTCCAACAAGGACTGTCACAGGGTGGAGAGTGTGTATGGATTACAGGAAATTAAATAAAGAAACTAAAAAAGACCATTTTCCTCTTCCGTTCATTGACCAGATGTTAGACAGAATAGCTGGTAGAGCCTACTATTGTTTCTTAGATGGCTATTCAGGCTATAATCAAATAACTATAGACCCTAAGGATCAAGAGAAGACCACCTTTACTTGCCCTTTTGGAACCTTTGCCTTTCGCAGAATGCCTTTTGGCTTATGCAATGCACCGGCAACTTTCCAAAGGTGCATGATGGCAATCTTCTCTGAGTTGGATGAGTCCATGATAGAAATATTCATGGATGACTTCTCAGTCTTTGGGGACTCATTTTCAAACTGTCTAGAAAACCTAGGACAAGTCCTGGCTAGGTGTGAGGAGACCAACCTAGTCTTAAATTGGGAAAAATGCCATTTTATGGTGGATGAGGGGATTGTCTTAGGACATAGAGTGTCGAGGGCAGGAGTCGAAGTTGACCGAGCCAAAATTGAGATCATAGAGAAGTTGGTAGAGCCCCAGAATGTCAAAGCCATTAGAAGCTTCTTAGGGCATGCTGGCTTCTACAGAAGGTTCATTAAGGACTTTTCTAAGATAGCCAAGCCTCTGTGTGAGCTATTAGAGCTAAATAGGCCCTTCATCTTCTCTAAGGAATGTGTAGTAGCTTGGACTACCCTTAAGAAAGCACTAGTCACAGCCCCTATCATAGTAGGACCAAATTGGGATCTGCCCTTTGAGATGTTATGTGATGCCAGTGACTATGCTGTAGGAGTGATGTTAGGCCAGAGGATTGACAAGCTAACACACCCTGTATATTATGCTAGTAAGACCTTGAATGAGGCTCAATGTAATTATACCACTACTGAAAAAGAGATGCTTGCTGTAGTGTTTGCTTGCGAAAAATTCAGAAACTATATTGTAGGCACTAGGACAATTGTATATACTGACCATTCTGCCTTGAAATATCTTATGAGGAAGGCTGATGCAAAGCCTAGGTTGATTAGATGGGTGTTATTGCTGCAGGAATTTGATTTGGACATTCGGGACAAGAAAGGATGTGAAAACGTGGTTGCAGATCACCTGTCTCGATTGCAGCACAATTGCGAAAAAATTGCGGACCCCGCAATTTCTGATGCTTTTATTGATGAACATGTCTTTGCTTTGACTCATCGTGATAACGATGAGGAACCTTGGTTTGCTGACATTGCTAACTTCCATGCATCACAGGTATTACCAGTGTTCAAGGGAGGACAAGAGAAGAAGAGGTTCCTTCATGAAGCAAGGAAATTCATCTGGGACGACCCCACACTTTACAGAACCTGTGCTGATGGCTTGCTAAGGAAGTGTGTTTCAGCTGCTGAAGCGAAGTCTGTGCTGCAGCACTGTCACGCATCTCCTTATGGTGGACACTTTGGTGGCCAAAGAACAGCTGCAAAGGTATTTCAAAGTGGCTATTATTGGCCAACGATCTTCAAAGATGCCCACAACTATGCCCACAGCTGTGATGAATGCCAAAGAACAGGTAACCTCAGTCGAAAGGATGAGATGCCCCTCACCTACATCTTAGAGTTAGAGCTCTTTGATGTATGGGGCATTGACTTCATGGGGCCATTCCCCCCATCATCAGGTAACCTCTACATATTAGTGGCAGTGGATTATGTGTCCAAGTGGGTAGAGGCCAAAGCATGTCCTAATAATGATGCTAAAACAGTCACCAACTTCTTGCATAGGCACATTTTTACTAGGTTTGGGACACCTCGTGCTATCATTAGTGATGAGGGGTCACATTTCATTAACAAGGCTATGGAAAAAGTATTGGCTAAGTATAACATTAGACATAGAGTAGCCACTCCCTATCACCCACACTCAAATGGCCAAGCTGAAATCTCAAATAGGGAAATTAAGAACATCCTAGAAAAAGTAGTCAAACCTAATAGGAAAGACTGGTCCTTCAAGCTTGAGGATGCACTTTGGGCTTATAGGATAGCATATAAGACACCTCTAGGAATGTCTCCTTATAGGCTGGTATATGGCAAGGCTTGTCACTTACCACTTGAGTTAGAAAACAAAGCATTTTGGGCCATGAAGGAATTAAATTTTTGTGTAAAAGATGCGGGGACACTAAGGTCTTTGCAATAACATGAGCTTGATGAGCTTAGGCATATGGCCTATGAAAATGCTAAGATGTACAAGGAAAAAACCAAGATTTGGCACGATAGTAGACTTAGAGTTAAGGACTTTAAGAAGGGTCAACTTGTATTGTTGTTTAACTCACGGTTGAAACTATTTCCAGGGAAACTTAAGTCTAGATGGTCGGGTCCATTTGTCATTACTAATGTGTTTGTTCATGGTGCCATAGAGATAAAAAACTTGCAGCAAGGCCAACCATTTATGGTCAATGGGGCGAGGTTGAAGCATTACTATGAGGAAGGAGATGTGAAGACTCTCTCGGCCTTCCTCTTGACTGAAGCGTGACAATGAGAACGAGAGAGGACGAGTGGTTACTGTGCTCGTCAACATAAGGCTCATGCCTTAGTTTATTTTTTGCGATTTTCCGGTTGTCATTTGTGTGTTTTGTTGTGTGATTTTAATTACGTATTTGATATTGTTTTTATTTCTTTTTGTAGGGAATAGAAAGAGGGAATCAAGGAGAGTAATCCCAGCTTTAAAAATCAAAAAACGATCGAGCCAAATAAAAGATACGGACGAGCAAAGTTTGAGATTTTGATGAAAAAATATCCCTAGAATTGCGCTGGAATTGCAGGATCCGCAAAATAGAGCCGTTGGGATTTAGCCGTTGCCTTTATATCCGTTAGAAGGCGCTCGATCGATACGATTCTCTCATTCTCTGATTTCCAAGAAAACTGAGATTCTCTTCATCTTTGATCCTTCTCTCCAGACCTCCAAGATTCGACAATGGTATCCACAAGGGCTGAAAGATCCGCAGCCAAGAAGAAGGCTGATGACGCAGCAGAAGCAGCTGCGAGGGAAGCACTGCTTACCCTTGCAGATGATGGTGCTGTTCGCACCGGCCCTCTTTCCAAGCTTCCGGTTCGTAGGAAGAAGTGGAGGGTCGTCACTGAGATCCCTGCTGGACCTTCTGAACCAGCGGGCACGCCCAAGAAACGCCGGTGGAGTGTCAAGACGGCCGCCGAACCAAGCAAAGCCAAGACTCCCTCTGTGGAGAGTCAAGAAACGGATCGTGCGTCCCACGAGTCGCCAAAGAAGAGTTCGTCGCCGTCTGCCTCACCTGCGCACAACCCTTCATCATCTGAACCAGTGCACAGCCCGGAGCTTTCATCGTCACCGCCTGCACAGAGCCCTGCGACGCCGTCTTCACCACTGAATTCCGTGCAGACGCCTACAGCAGAGCAGAGTGCCACACCTTCGCACACGCCTCCACAGCCTGATCCTGAATTCCCCTATGGGGAATACCAGGAATCCACTCAGGGCAGTGGGGAAGGTGGTGAAGACGAGGTCGTCTCGCCTGCAAGGGAAGCTAGTGCCGAGAGTCCTGCACGGCAGGATGATTCCATGGAAGAGACGTTGGGGGCATGCCTCCAGCAGATCAATATCAAGGCTAAGCTCAAGAAGAAGAAGACGGCCAAGATTGTCAAGGCCAAGCGATCCAAGAAACTGAGGAAGAAGAAGGCCAAGAGGGTGCCTTCAGCAGACAAAGAGAGCAATGAGCCTTCGCTCAAACGACTCAAGGTTGAGGCTGCCGAGTCAGCCAAGCCAGCAGATAAGGGGAAGGCCAAACTCTACCCTGAAGACGAACCTCAGTCAGTGAGGTATGTTTCATCTGACGCTGAATCCAGGGGCGTTGAGTTAAGGAAGAGGGAGTTGCTGCACGAGAGAGGCTTCCTCGACCGACCTGCTGACCTGCCGCAGTTCTTGCGCGCAGGAGTGATCAACCATGGCTGGGAGGAATTCTGCAGACCGCCCAATCCAGCCTACACGAGCATGGTGTATGATTTCTACGCCAATGTGCTCAGCCCTGAGGATGGCCTGTCTGTGGTCAGAGGGGTAGAAGTGGATTTCTCAGCCAAGGCCATCAACGAAGCCTATGGTCTCAAAGGCCAAACACATACAGATTATGCACGGATCGTTGATGAGCCTACTGAGGCAGTGCTGGAAGAGGCCATTCGCACCATTGGCCAGCCTGAAGCTTCCTGGACCGTGTCACGCAATGGGAGGCACACTCTCATGAGTGCCAACCTCACGGCTAAGGCAGCTGTTTGGTTTTCGTTCGTGCGAAGGAGATTGTCCCCTGTGACTCACGAGACTACAATCAACCAGAGCCGATCGCTTCTGGTGTATGCAATAATGAGAGGTCTCACGATCAATGTGGGAGAAGTCATCACTGCGGCCATTGCTGAATGCGCCAAGAAAGGTAAGGGACCACTGTTTTTCCCTAATACCATAACCAAGCTATGTTTGCTTGCAGGAGTCCCCACCGAGCGCCTGGAGCAGCAGATGGCCTACACGGGCCACTTGGAGCTGCCTGCTAACCTGAGGCTGAGAAGGAAGGGGAATATGGAGTTTGAACTGGATAGGCTGGCTGCTGAACAGTCCCTATCCATGGCCTGCCTGATGGATATGCAGAGGAGAATGGCTCAATGGGCCACTTATGCGCAGGCGAGGGACAAGGAAGTTGCAGACCAACTGGGGTGCATCTTCCCTGACTTCCCCACAAATCTCCTGACTCCATGGGTGCCCCCACGACCACGGCAACCAGATGAGGATGAAGAAGTTTAAGTGCTGGTTTGAAGTGCACTAAAGGGAGTATTGCTGTTCCCTTAGAAAAAAAAACAATTTTCTGCTTTCTGATAGGACCATGTGAATTATGCTGTTTTTGGTTCAATTTTGATCTGTTTTAGATGTTTAGTTTTATGTTTTTCCTTTTGCTTAGTATAGTCTGATGTTAGCTGACTAGGTAGGATAGTTTAGTTTTATTTTTAGGAAGCTTGAGTGACTGGAAAAAGCATGCTTAGGGGCCTTAATCAATGTTATATCTGCCCTGATCTAATTGCGAAATAATTGCGGTACCCGCAATTTTCATGACTAAAAGCATGTTTTGGACTGTCTGTTTAGCTAGGCTGTGATCTGTTTAAATTCTATCTTTTCCTGCTAACATGACTGCCTTATATAGCTTATCTAAATGCATGCTGGATGAGTGTCATAGGACACCCTTTGATAGTTTAAATCGACCTCTAAAAAGCTCAGCATGCACAGCTTTAAGCCCTTAACTGTCTGTTTTTTTTAATTACTGCTGCTGTGATATTTTCTTTTAAATGTTCTGTCTATACCTAGGGCTTTTAGATTCTCTTTGTTTTACTTTAGACTAGATGCTTCTAGGACAAGTTTGGGGGTGTGCCACCTCAGACACTCATTGGGGACAATGAGTAGTTGAAGTTTGGGGGAGGCCACCCTAGGCCTAAGAACATTCCTCTCTCCCTTAGAAACATAAGCATTCTTCTTCTCCCTTACAAAAAATGATGAACTGAAAAAAAAATGAAAAATAGAATAAAGAGGGGGGTCTCTCTTAGGTTGCTAAGTAATCAGTGCCAAGTGTGTGACCCACAAGTGGCATTGCATCAAAAGACAACCAAAGGAGAGGCCCCACCTAAGTAAGAAAAAAGGGAAAAGAATAGGGAAGAAGAATGTAGACCTAGGAGTTATAACTTTGTGGCTTAGGTGTCCTATTTAAAAAAGAACTTTGTTCCTCAATTAGCTAAGCACAAAGTTATAACTTGTAGGGTTGTGTAGGGAGATGAGTGTTTATCCAATGTAGTGATGCCAGGGTTTAGGTTGTTCTTTAAAGTACTACTGTCACCGTTAATACTAAGACTGGCATGACTCTAAGGAATCCTAGACACATTAAAAATAAAGCTAGAAGCATGTACTGAGTCTGAGGTAAAGCTAGGCCGAATTTGAAACCTTAGGGATAGTGGCATGATATGACAAAAGCAAATAGATCAGTGGTAGGGAGTTAATAAAAGCAGGTGAGTGTTAGGCAGGCAAAGTCAGAAGAAGCTAGATAGGAGGGTAGTTTTAAACTGAGAAGTGTGTCACAGGACAGCAGTGCTATAGATAGGGATATAAGGGAGTCAGTAGGTGGTTAAAGAAGGAGAAACAGCAGCCTAGGGAAGTCCTTAGTATGCTTGAGGACAAGCAAAGCCTTAAGTTTGGGGGTGTGTTAAGTCTCTGAAAGTGACTTATTTAGGACCCATTTAGCTTAAGAAGATGTGCACTTTTAGGTGTTTTTGATAGCATTTAGCCTAGACCTATGCTTAAATATGAAAATGAGAAGAAGGTAGCTAAATTAGGACTTATGCACAATAGGAAAGAAAAGGGTTCAAAACCGAAGGAAAAGAATGAAAAAACTGCATTGCGACAGCATTGCGAAAACATTGCTGAGGCCGCAATTATTCAAGTGAAAACCGTAAGTTGACTGATCTTTTTCTGTTAATTTCCGTCATTTCAGGGATTCGTTGTTTCTCCTCCATCCATTCTGATATATGACGTTGAAGATTGATGGTTCTCCTTGGCCCAAACGCACCTGCAAACTACTATAAAAGGGGGCCAAAGTCGGAGGTTTGATCATCATCCGAAAGCGTAGAAGCCTTCTCACAGTCCACTTTTTCTCCCTGTTTTCCTTTGCCGTCTGTTGGAGTGAGAGTCTCAGCTGTTGGAATCGATAATCTGATAGGAAGGAGAGGAGATTCTTCTTCTCTCTCGATTGGATTCATCCAAGCAAGGCTGACCTTTCATCCCCTTCATTCAAGGCGACTGCAACGAAGCTTTCAAGCGCCATTTTACTGTTTTCTGTCGTTCTTCTTCTAATTTCCAGTTTTGATCATTGTTGTTCCTAGTTTAGTGTTTTAGTTACTGCATTTCGTTGTTGTCTGTCTTTGAATTACTGCCTTTAAGTTCTCTTTGTTCGTTCAACATTCAAAGTAATCAAATCGCAAGTTTCATTTCACGGTTTCCTTCTTCTGCTGCTACGGTTTTATCTTACTGTTTTGAGTTCATTTCCCTTCTAAGCATGTCTGTTTTATCTCGCATTTCTGTTCTCTATATATCCATGAGTAGCTAAGTCACTTAGGGGCATGCTAATGACAGAACTATAGGCTAAAAAACGTGAACCAAGCATGTAGGATCGCCTTCGAAACATTGATTGTATGTAAGCTTCATCCCACGGGCAATTTCGATTGGCCATCCATTTTGTCCAAAGAACTCCTAACCTCTGGAAGGAGTAAGAGTTCAGAGTCATATAATCATGCTAGCTTTTCATGGTAATCAGGAAACGGCCTAGGAATAGGCGTTTCCCTAGTACAAGCTAAACACTTCTGTTTTAACAAGATGATTAAGACCTTACTTTGAAGTCGAGTAAACTTAGGAATCTAATGCATGGAATCGGACGATACATGAGATAGAGTGAGTTTGATGCATAGAGAGTAGATCCAGTGCTTGAGAATCGTATAATAATGCCTATAGGATAGTCATTAGTAGCCCTTAACTCACCCATTTACACACTTTCGCTGCTGTTTAATTGCGGAAACATTGCGGTCCCCGCAATTCTGCTAAATTTTCATTCTGTTTAGCTGTTTTCTTCTTCGTTTATCAATTCCATCTCTTGTCTTTTGAGTCTAATTTCAACTTGCCTTTGTTTATGTTATATTCCTTTACACATTCAGCAAAAATTAGATAATTAAAAACCAATTTTACCCCATCAAATCCACCCCATCTTTCTTAACAAGTACACTTCGCGAATAGCTAAACATAAGTCTCTGTGGAAAAAACGAATGAAATATACTTACTACTTGCTGTGAGACCATGTATGCTTGCATGTTCTGAGTGCTCTCTCTACTTTCTTGCTTATTTATCTTTACACATTGAGCACGCAACAGAAGCATACCCCCCGATTGCATTGACCTCCGCCTCTTCGCGGTGTCCTCCAACAATTTTCTTCAACATACTACCTATCTCGGCCACCTGGGCCCTCATTTCAGACATCTCATGGCTCTGAGCCACGCTGTGCACTTGGCCTTGCCCCCTGATCCCAAACTGCTGCGAGTTGGTAGCCATATTTGCAATGAGCTGCTTGGCCTCAACTGGGGTCTTGTCAATCAGTGCCCCTCCACTCGCTGCATCGATCATCTGCCTGTCGTGGGGCGTCATCCCCTCATAAAAGTACTGTATGAGCAGCTGATCGGCGATCTGGTGGTGTGGGAAACTCGCGCACAGGCGCCCAAAGCGTTCCCAATACTCATGCAGGGACTCACCTACATCCTGGGTGATCCCATATATCCTCTTCCGTAGTGTGGTGGCTAGGGATGCGGGAAAGTATTTCTCCAAAAATACCCGCTTCATATCCTGCCACGTGGTGATGGATCCGGAAGGCAAATAGTATAGCCAATCCTTGGCCTTGTCCTTGAGCGTGAAGGGGAATGCCCTCATGTTCAGCTGCTCCTCCGTGACTCCTGCGGGCTTCATCCCCGCGCAGACGCAATGGAACTCCATCAGATGTTTGTTCGCGTCCTCACCTGCGTTTCCATGGAAAGAAGGTAACTGGTGAATTAAACCAGATTTCAACTCGAAGTTACCTGCTACCACGGGGTAGTTAATGCACAAGGGCTGCAGGTTCAGGTCTGGCGCTGCCAGCTGCTTAAGCGTCCGTGGCGCATCACCTTGCGCCATCTCGTCAAATAAGAAGGGATTGCCTTCTTCTCTTTCAAACTGTCCTTGCCCCTCCCGGGCTTCTCTACGTAACCGCCGCTCCTCTCTGTCAATCTCAGGGATATACTGCAAACTACCCTCAGAGGAACGGGTCATACACAAACAAAAATTTAAACATACAACATACAAACAGAAAAAAATTTCAGTCAACCATTAATAAATCAAATTCAGACTCCAATCATAAATTCAACCAATTGCCTATTCCCCGGCAACGGCGCCAATTTTGGTGGACGGATTTTTGAATATCCGTCTAATCTCAAGCTGTCGAGGCTTGCCAAAATACGATTTATAATGCCTATTGCCAAGGCTTTGCAGCCAGTGGTAACAGGGTCGATCCAAGGAATAGGAATGATCAAAAGTATAATCAAAATTTGGATTTAATTGATTAATTGGTAACGGGGGGTTTTAATTGCAAGAGAAATAATGAAGAAAGTAACGAAGGAAGAATAATATGTAGAGAGCGTGTGAACGGTTTGGGGAGTCTCGGGATGAATTGTTAGACAACATTCAGCTTATCATTTAATTCTAACGACATGGAATACAGTTTATTTAGCACGCGGACGACTACCAGAGAAGCCCCAAAGTAGCCGACTCCATGGATTTTAATTAGACCACACAGTTCTAATTACACGTTATCTAAGCTCACATTAAGATGATCGGTCCTAAGATGAATTTAGACAGTCACTAGCTAACCGCGACGAACATTCGAGCGTGAATTCTAAATGCTAGTAGGTTGCCCGCAAACGCTGTATGCAACCAACATTTATCCTACCCGACCCGATACTTCGATTTAGTTCTATTTACCTGTGTTACTTAGTCGAGCAGTGAGAGGCACGGCATCGCTACTCTTTAACATACACAACATGCGAAGCTACCCGAGTGTCAATCAACGTAATTTAGCATGAGCGTGGGATTAAGCAAGGTAAACAGATGCCAATAATCAGATTCCAATATGCAAAATTATACTCAGATTATCAAAGCATTAAATGTCTAACAAAATTCCCCTAAACAAATCCCAAACCGTCACTCTTACCTTAGCCGCTCATGGCGCGGTGCGTCAATCCCGCTCCACCAACGACCATGGAAGAGTTCATCTACCTATTACAATGGAGAGTGGAGCTCTCAAGCATGCCAACAATGGCGGAGCTCCACGGAATATAGAGAGAAAACGGAGAAGAAGAAGCTAAAAATCGCCGGAATCCGTTGAGAGATGAAGAAGATGAAGATGCCCAAAAATGTGCAGAAAAATCGTCTTTTAGCTACTGCCTTCGTCGTAGCGTCGAGACGCTAGGCCAGCGTCTCGACGCTGTGCCCTAAGTAATCCGCGCGCGCGCGCGATGGCGTCGCGACGCTAGGCCAGCGTCGCGACGCTGCCCCGATGAATTTCCAGCGCGCGCCTCCTCCGAAGCGTCTCGACGCCAAGCAGGGTCTCGACGCCAGGGCAGCGTCGAGCTAGCGTCTCGACGCTATCACTCGACGCTTGCTCTCGGGTTTTTCCAGCGTCGAGCCAGCGTCTCGACGCTATAGCTCGACGCTGGCTCTCGGGTTTGGGGCTGATGCTTTGCCTCTCCAAGGCTGTTTTGGCCCGTTTCTTCACGGAACAAGTTCCCCTCTTCCCGATGCATTCCCGGGGCGCTAAAACTCTGCTTTAAGCGCTCGAACATGTCCAACGGACGCACGAGCTCTTTGCCGCTTTTCTCCTACAAAAGAGATACATTTAATCAATTGCGAGCGGCCTTTAGCTATAATTAGGACGTATTTAATAGCTCCAAAATAGAGTTATCAGTTACGTCTCCAAAAGTGACTATTTTAGGACTTATTTGTGATAGGAAGTTGTGCATTTGTAAGTGTTTTTGGTAGGAGTTAGCTTGAACTTGTGCTTATATATGAGAATTAGAAGAATGAAGCTAAATTAGAACTTATATACAAAAGGAAAGAAAAAGAACAAAAAACGAAGTCTGTTAAGTTAGAAAACCAACTTTTAATATCTATTGAAGCTGGTATATTTTCATCTCTTTTTCAGGTACTATTTGGGTTAGTTTATGAATGAGCCTTCAAGTAGTGATCTAGAGTTCAACCCTGAGCCTGAGAGATTATTTAAGGCTAGAAATAGAGCCAAGAAACGTCTCTTTAAACAACCCTCTTTACCTCAAATAATTGCTGAAACCGCAGAGTCTCCGCAATCCTCTCAAGAAGAAATGGATAGAATAGTTCCAAATCCGGTACCTATCACTCGCAATCCCATCGAAATAGCGAATGATAAGAATAGTGCCATTCTCTCATACTTAGTTCCCATGCCTGGGGAGCTAAACCCAAGCATAATCCGCCCTGAAATTACTGCCAACTCATTCGAGTTAAAGCCAGTGATGTTCCAAATGTTGTCCACTGTGGGACAATTCTTTGGAGTGGAAAATGAGGATCCCCACAACCATCTTAGAAACTTCCTAGGAGTCAGTGATACCTTCATCATCCCTGGAGTTTCCCAAGAAGCCTTGAGGCTCTACCTCTTCCCTTACTCATTGAGGGACAAAGCAAAGACGTGGTTAAACTCATTACCCTCTGGATCAGTCCTCAATTGGACAGACTTGGCGGAGAAATTCCTAGTGAAATACTTTCCACCTGATAGGAATTCTACCTTTCGTGATGACATAGTTAAGTTCAAACAAGCTGAGAATGAGTCTCTTCACGAAGCCTGGACAAGGTTCAAGGACCTTCTTCTTAAATGTCCACACCATGGCATCCCATGGTGTATCCAAATAGAGGTCTTTTTCAAAGGATGCAACCCCAGCACCAGACAAGTTCTAAATTCATCTGCTGGAGGCTCCATGTTGTCAAAGAGTTACAACGAAGCCTATGAGATCTTGGAGAAGATCTCAGCATCTCACTGTAAGTGGTCAGATGATCCAATAGAGCCAAGTAGAGCTCAAGATAAGGACGCACTCAATACTATGAGTAGCCAAATAAGCGCCCTGACCAACCTAGTAAAACAAATGGCTCAAGCCAATCTCCAAACAAGTGTCAACACCGCCACAGCCATGTCAATGGGCACACAACCAAGTCAAGGTGAGACACTTATCTGTGGATTCTGTGGGGAAGGGCACCTGTATGAATACTGCCCCGGGAATCCAGCCTCAGTCTGCTATGTTGGAAGCCAACAGCAGCCTAGGAACAACCCCTATTCCAATACTTACAACCCTGGTTGGAGGAACCACCCAAACCTGTCATGGGGTGGCCAACAGAATGCTAACCAAGCTCCTAACCAACCAAGACCAAGTGGAACACCTGGTTTCACTCCCCAACATAACCAATCCATGTATCAAAAACCATACAACCAACCAGTAGGGTCTTCTGTAGAAAATCTACTTAAGGAATACATAGCCAAGAATGATGCCACCCTGCAAAGTCAGCAAGCTACTCTTAGGAGCCTAGAGAACCAGATAGGGCAACTAGCCAATGAACTTAAAAGTAGGCCCCAAGGTAGACTTCCTGCTGACACTGAGGTTCCAAGGAGAGATGGAAAAGAGCAAGTTCAAGCAATTGAACTTAGAAGTGGGAGACCATTGGTGAGTAACACAATAGAAGCCCCAAAGAGAGTAGAGAACAATGAGTCTAGTGCTCCACTAGAGTCTCTGCCAAACCAAGGTCAACCATCACCAAGCACATCAGGACCAAGGCTGGAGCCAATCATAGAGGAGATAGAAGAAATCCCAAGGCCTCCACCTATCCTGAGGCGACCTGAAGTGCCTGCATATGTGCCACCACCTCCATTTCCTAGAAGGCTAAAGAAAAAACAAGAACATGAAGTGCACTTTAATAAATTTCTAGAAATTCTTAAACAAGTGCATGTTAATATTCCTTTTGTAGAAGTTTTACAGTCTATGCCCTATTATGTAAAGTTTTTGAAGGATATTATCACTAACAAGAAAATAATTGGTGAGTTTGAAACAGTAAATCTCACTGAGGAGTGCAGTGCCATACTCCAGAACAAGCTACCCAAGAAGGAGAAGGATCCTGGTTCCTTCACCTTACCAGTAGAGCTAGGAGGCAAGAACGTGGGCAGAGCTCTTTGTGACCTGGGAGCCAGCATAAACCTCATGCCCCTATCACTGTTCCGCCAGCTAGGAATAGGAGAAGCACGTCCAACCACTGTCACTTTACAACTTGCAGACAGATCCATAGCCTACCCTGAGGGTAAGATTGAGGATATTCTTGTAAAAGTTGACAAGTTTATTTTCCTTGCAGATTTCATTATCCTGGATTATGAAGCAGACAAGGAGGTCCCCATCCTATTAGGCAGACCATTTCTAGCCACAGGTAGGGCCCTAATAGATGTCCAAAAATGTGAGCTCACCATGAGGGTTCATGATGAGGAGGTGAAATTTAGTGTGTATAAAGCCTTAAGGTACCCCTCTGACTCTGAATCTTGTGCTAGCATGGACATTGTAGATTCATTAATGGAAGATTAGCTGGAGCATGTATTATTAACTAAGCATGCTAATGAATATGTACAATTAGATTTGACTGATTTAAATGTTTCTGAAATAATGGATATACCTGTAGATAAAACACAGCATGTATGTATGAATAATGACCTGACTGATAGATCCTTGAATCCTTTAAAACCATCCATTGAGCATCCACCTGTCTTAGAATTGAAACCACTGCCCACACATCTTAAGTATGCATATTTAGGAAGTAATGAGACTCTGCCTGTAATTATTTCATCTAAATTAAGTGAGAAGCATGAGGTTGAGTTGATTTTCCTACTTAAACAACATAGGAAGGCTATTGCATGGACTATTGCTGACATTAGAGGCATTAGCCCTTCCTACTGCATGCATAAGATTATACTAGAGGAAGAACATACACCCCGAGTAGATCACCAACGTAGGTTGAACCCCTCTATGAAAGAGGTAGTTAAAAACGAAATCATAAAATGGTTAGATGCTGGTGTGATCTTCCCCATAGCTAGTAGTCAGTGGGTGAGTCCTATACAATGTGTACCTAAGAAGGGGGGGATGACTGTGGTAGTCAATGAGAGCAATGAACTGATTCCAACTAGGACTATCACAGGATGGAGAGTTTGCATGGATTATAGGAAATTAAATAAGGAAACCAAAAAAGACCACTTCCCTCTACCATTCATTGACCAGATGTTAGATAAGATAGCTGGTAGAGCCTACTACTGCTTCTTAGACGGTTATTCTGTTGGGTTTTATGTCCTAAAACTCGTGGTTTGTAAACTGAATATATATTCTATTTTGCAATAAAGATGTTATTGAGATTTATTCAGTAAAGTTGTTATTGAATAAAATGAATTGTTTTTACTTTTAACCTAACTCCAATAAACAAAGAACCCATGGCTATAGGTTGTATACTTGAACTTCATGTATGACATGATTGTGGATCAAGTTCAAGTAATAGCCAGAACGGTCTATAGTATAGGGATAAGGTTGGGTACCTTATCCTGGGGACACTATTGGACGCGGCCCACTTTGTATAGTACAAACGATGTGATCCGAAATCGTTCATGTGGAGACATGTGAGTGGGGGCGTCCTATGCAATGAGTTTGCATAAGACTGAACCGCGAAACAAGTCGCTCTTTCTTTATAACTCCGTTTACTGTAAAGACCGACTTTTTCATATGATGACCTAGGTAACTCGATCTGAATCCTGAGCACGCTATGAACTCCTGTTTATTCGGGCTTATCCTTTGACTTGTATGGGTGAGAGTGGCCCGAGATCGCCGACTCAATAAGCCTACCATCTTGGGGATAAGACCGGGTAGGTAGCTGGGAACATAGTCCTGCGAGATGGAATTCACTCCTACCCGCCTTTAGGGATTAGTAGAGAGGTTGTTCCCTTAAGTGCTGACTCCGGGTCTTGAACTAGGGATCCCACCCTCTCATTGGCCCGAGAGGGACTTGGTATAGTGATGAGATCACTTACCAATCGGTTTGGTGGTTGGACCACAAACCAATAGTTCATTAGAGGATCAGTGGGACTTAAGGAACAAGATGTAATTACGGGGGTAAAACGGTTATTTTGACCCAGCTGTAATTACGAACGACCTGTGAAGGATCGACTTACTAATGATGGTTATATCAAGAGGACAGAAATATATCTACGGTGAGGAGAGTGCAACCCTTGGACTTTAGTGGAGTCTCCGGGGGTTAACGAATGTTGGTTAGCTTGGTTAAAGAGTTTGACCGGTTAATCTCGTATCGTTGGAGCTCATGATCTGTAGGTCCTTTAGGTTCTCCTGGCTAGCTCGGATTAAGCCGTGTAACAATATGAGAGAAAAAGAATTTTAATTTATTGAAATTCGGTTTTGGAAGAATGATGGCCATATTTAAATATGATTTAAATATGGGATCGGTGTAAAACATGAATAGGGATTCATGTGTGATGATTCGGTTTAAGAAACCGGGATTAGTCTTATTATTTAATTAATATTTGATATTGAATTAAATAATAATATTAATTAATTAAAAAGTTTAATTAATTATAATTTATTTTGCTTATTAAAATTAATTATGAATTAATTTTAAAATGACAAAATATTACAAGTGTGATTATAAGTCAAAGTGGAATTATCCATGTTGAGTGGATTTATCCAAGTTGAGTGGGTTTATCCAAGTTGTGAAGTGGATTGTGAATCACCAACAACATGCATATAAACTCATCAATTTTGGAACACTTGGTTGAAGACTAATCCATCCAATTTGAGGTGTCATGCTAAGCAAAGACTTTGTTGCATGAGAATTGCCTATAAATTGGATGAAGTTCAAATGGTTTGATATTGATGAATTTTCAAAGAGTTTGAATATTTGGATGAGCATGAAGAGTTCATGGTACTTGAGAAATTAGAAAGCTAAGTGTTAGACTTCTTCTCACAAAAACCTCATCACTTTCATCTTCCCATCTTCTTCTTCCAAACTTTTTCTTTCATAAAGGAGTCCCACCACTCCGTTGCTCGGCCCGAGGATAGCGGGACTACCGGAGGTGGTTCTCGAGGAGTTCGAGGGAAGCTTCGAAGGGTTCGTGAGGAGATTCGAGCATTGGAAGAGAAGTCGTTAGAACTACAAGAGGTATATGTTCTAATTCCTTTTGTTTCAAAGCTTTGTGCATGTTTCTTATTTAGCTAAATTGATGAAATTAGAGTGCCAATGATCCGTCTCGCTTCCGCTGCGCTACATGCGCTCCATCATATTCAGGATATAACCAGATCACTATAGATCCCAAGGACCAAGAAAAGACTACCTTCACTTGCCCTTTTGGAACATTTGCCTTTCGCAGAATGCCGTTTGGCTTATGCAATGCACCGGCAACATTCCAAAGGTGCATGTTGGCAATCTTCTCTGATTTGGATGAGTCCATGATAGAGATATTCATGGATGATTTCTCAGTCTTTGGGGATTCATTCACAAACTGTCGAGAGAACTTAGGACAAGTCCTGGCTAGGTGTGAGGAGACCAACCTAGTCCTTAATTGGGAGAAGTGCCACTTCATGGTGGACGAAGGAATTGTCTTAGGTCATTCGTTTGGTCCAGTTCGGGTCGGTATTGGTCCAGTTACGGGCTGTTGAAGTCGGGACAGCTGTTATGGACCGGTTCAGTTTTTTTTTGAAGTTTTGAAGTTGCTGTTTTTTTTGGTCGGTTCAAGCAAATTCAAGCTGGTTCGTGGCGGTTCGAAGGGTTCGGAAGCGTCTCAACTTAGTTGATGAATTATTATTGTAATAATTTAGTTGCTTGCTTGTCCGTGATGCCAAAACCGGTCCACTTTAGTGTGTTTAATTAATTATGCATTGTGAATGTATGTTTTAATTAAAGTATCTTGTATGTGCATAAAGTATGCCATATAGATTTCAAATCCCACCATAGGAAGCATGTTGCATGCATTGAAAGTATAATATAAGTGTTATGTTGTATAGTATGCATGCTTAATTCATGAGAATTAATATAAGTGTTATATTAATTTATGAATTGGATGTTGCTTGTTTAAAAGTAAAATTAATATAAGTGTTATATTAATTGTGAAATTAAACATACAACATAGTTGCCTTAGTTGAATATAATTGTTATATTCTTGCTTGGGAAGCATGTTATAAATTGAATGTAATGGTTATATTCTAGCTTAGGAAGCATGTTATAGAATGTCTTTGTTTTATAAAGCGTTGTAAAATGAGATAGACATTTAAAATCTATAACAAAGATAAATGCATGCTCACTAAGGGTTAAAGAATTCCAATGCGATTAGGAATTTAGTATCGATTCGTTTTAATAGTTAAAATAGGTCGATATCTTGTAAAGCTAAGGTTACGAGAGAACTCACCCGGTTTGATCCTGCACTAAGGTTGGAGGTATTTAAGATGACGGTTTACGGAACACCTCCTACCTGGGGATCGATCCGGTACTTGAGTTAAGTTAACCCGGCTTTATGAGCATGCACGTGAGAGGTGTAAGGTTATAAAACGTTTATCACCTAGACATCTTAGGTAAAAGTATGTTCTACCTAGACTTAGGTTTTATTGTCTTAGCCGGATAATGCCTAAGTAAAACTTTACCCAAACCATTCTAAAATACTTAGTAGTGGTGTTGAGAAGGTATATATGATATATCAATCTCCTCCTACGTTCTCCGCAAAGTTCACACCGTGAGATTTATGCTCGGCCTCGTGATGTCAATAGGGCATCCCCATTCGGATGGTGTTTGCATAAATCAAGAGCAAGGTGAATGGAGAAAGTATTTATAGTAAGTGGGAGAAGGAAGTATGTCAATACATCCTGCGGTCTCCTCCATTAGGTTGAACCGTGAGATTCCCATGTTCCGCCTGCTGGTTGCCCATAGTAGCACCGTCCATTCGGAGGGCCGTTTCATGGGAGTCGGAACAACTCAATCTCCAGAAATGGATAGGGTCTCTTAGGTCCATTCCCAACTCTGACATTTCCATTCGGTTGCACTGTTGGGGCCGACCTCTGAGTTCTGAAAATGGCGGGTCACACTTACAAGGATTACTAAGTTGTTAGTAGATTCTTGACCGAAGTAGCGATAACTAAGGTGCTATAGGAATATGAGTTATTCTGGTATTAGCATTTAGTCAAGAATGTCTTGGTTCAGTGAAGGAGTGATTGACTGCCCCTCGGTAGCGGTTGCTCTGACTCACTGAAGTATCGTTGCAAATTAATAATGATTTTTTGGGTACATTATTACTTTTGCTAAAATTCTTGATTGGTTATTAAAAATAGGTTAAGATCAATTCACTAATAGAATTCATTCTTTTCAGCATGTCTAGCTTGTTTATCCAATTACTAGCTTCTGATAAACTAAACGGCGATAACTACACGACCTGGAAATCGAACTTGAATACGATTCTTGTTATCGATGATCTTAGGTTTGTCTTAACAGAGGAATGTCCTCCCCCTCCTAGCTCATCTGCAACTCGAACTGTTCGAGATGCATTTGACAGGTGGACTACGGCTAATGATAAAGCCCGAGTCTACATCTTGGCCAGCACATCCGATGTGTTAGCTAAGAAGCATGAGGTAATGGTCTCCGCTAAGGAGATCATGGATTCATTACAGATGATGTTTGGACAACCGTCCTCATCGGTCTATCATGATACCCTCATGGCGAGCAAAGCTGAGAAGAAACAACTAAGTAAATATGATTTACTCGTTGTTGAAACATGTTTAGTGGAACATGATAGTTCTGCCTGGATACTGGATTCAGGAGCCACTAACCATGTTTGTTCTTCTTTCCAGGAAACTAGTTCCTGGCAGCTGCTTGCTGAAGGTGAGATAACTCTCAGGGTTGGAACAGGAGAGGTTGTCTCAGCCAAGGCAGTGGGAACTGTCAAGTTGTTATATAGAGATAGTTTCATTTTACTTGAAAATGTACTGTTGGTTCCTAGCTTTAAAAGGAACCTTGTATCTATCTCTTGTTTACTTGAACATTTGTATAAAGTATCTTTTGATTTTAATGAAGCGTTCATTAGCAAAAGAGGTGTACATATATGTTCTGCGAAACTTGAAAACAACTTGTATGTGTTAAGACCAACAGAGGCAAAAGCTATTTTGAACACCGAGATGTTTAAAACAGCTCAAACTCAAACTAAAAGGCAGAAACTTTCTCCAAGTACCTATCTTTGGCACTTGAGACTAGGCCACATTAATCTCAATAGGATTGGGAGATTGGTTAAGAGTGGTCTCCTAAATCAGTTAGAGGACAACTCTTTACCACCATGTGAGTCTTGTCTTGAGGGCAAGATGACCAAACGATCTTTTTCTGAAAAAGGTCATAGGTCCAAAGAAACTCTAGAGCTTGTACATTCAGATCTTTGTGGTCCGATGAATGTTAAAGCACGGGGAGGGTATGAATATTTCATCAGCTTCATTGATGATTATTCTAGGTACGGCTATCTTTACCTAATGCATCATAAGTCCGAAGCTCTTGAAAAGTTCAAGGAGTATAAGGCAGAGGTTGAGAACACATTAGGTAAAACGATTAAAATACTCCGATCAGATCGAGGTGGAGAGTATATGGATTTAAGATTCCAGGACTATATGATAGAACATGGAATACTATCCCAACTCTCAGCGCCCGGAACACCGCAGCAGAACGGTGTGTCCGAAAGGAGAAATAGAACCCTGTTAGACATGGTTCGATCTATGATGAGCTATGCTCAACTGCCTAGTTCGTTTTGGGGATATGCAGTAGAGGCTGCTGTATATATTTTGAACATGGTTCCCTCTAAGAGTGTTTCAGAAACACCTTATGAGTTATGGAGAGGGCGTAAAGGTAGTTTACGTCACTTCAGAATTTGGGGGTGTCCGGCACATGTGTTGGTGCCCAATCCAAAGAAATTGGAACATCGTTCAAAATTATGCCTATTCGTAGGCTACCCCAAGGAAACGAAAGGTGGTCTATTTTACGATCCTCAACAAGATAAGGTGCTTGTATCGACAAACACCACATTCTTAGAGGAAGACCACATGAGAGATCATCAACCTTCGAGCAAAATTGTTTTGACCGAACTTTCCAGGAAAGCTACAGATGGGTCAACAAGAGTTGTTGATCAGGCTGGTCCTTCTCAAGAGTTGAGAATACCTCGACGTAGTGGGAGGGATGTGAGACAACCCGACCGCTACATGGGTTTAACGGAAACCCAGGTCGTCATACCTGATGACGGCGTTGAGGATCCATTGACCTTTAAACAGGCAATGAATGACATAGACAAGGACCAGTGGCTTAAAGCCATGGACCTCGAAATGGAGTCGATGTACTTCAATTCGGTCTGGGATCTTGTAGTGCAACCTGATGGTGAAAGACCTATCGGTTGCAAGTGGATCTACAAGAGGAAACGAGACCAAGCCGGTAAGGTGCAAACCTTTAAGGCTCGACTTGTGGCAAAGGGTTATTCCCAGAGGGAAGGGGTGGACTATGAAGAAACCTTCTCCCCTGTTGCCATGTTAAAGTCGATTAGAATACTCTTGTCCATTGCCACGTTTTATAATTATGAAATTTGGCAAATGGATGTCAAGACAGCCTTTCTGAATGGCAATCTTGAAGAGAGTATCTATATGGCTCAACCAGAGGGGTTCATAATTCAGGGTCAAGAGCAAAAAGTTTGCAAGCTTAATCGATCCATTTATGGGTTGAAGCAAGCGTCTAGATCTTGGAATATAAGGTTTGATACTGCGATCAAATCTTATGGCTTTGAACAGAATGTTGACGAACCTTGTGTCTACAAGAAAATAGTCAATTCTGTTGTAGCTTTCTTAGTCTTATATGTAGATGATATCCTACTCATTGGGAATGATGTAGGGTTCCTGACTGATGTTAAGCAATGGCTAGCGACCCAATTCCAAATGAAAGATTTGGGAGAGGCTCAGTTTGTTCTAGGGATTCAAATCGTAAGGAATCGTAAGAACAAAACGCTAGCGCTATCTCAAGCATCTTATATCGACAAGGTGTTGATACGATATTCGATGCAGAATTCCAAGAAGGGTTCTTTACCTTTCAGGCATGGAATTCAATTGTCAAAGGAAGAGTGTCCTAAGACACCTCAAGAAGTTGAGGATATGAGACGAATTCCCTATGCATCAGCAGTCGGTAGTTTGATGTACGCCATGTTATGTACACGACCCGACATATGCTATGCAGTGGGAATTGTCAGTAGGTACCAGTCCAATCCAGGATATGATCATTGGACTGCCGTTAAACACATCCTCAAGTATCTTCGGAGAACGAGAGACTATGTGCTCGTGTATGGCGCGAAGGATTTGATCCTTACAGGATACACTGACTCTGATTTTCAAACCGATAAGGATTCGAGGAAATCCACATCGGGATCAGTGTTCACTCTTAACGGAGGGGCAATAGTATGGAGGAGTATAAAGCAAGGTTGTATTGCTGACTCCACCATGGAAGCTGAGTATGTCGCGGCTTGCGAAGCTGCGAAAGAGGCTGTATGGCTTAGAAAGTTCTTGACGGATTTGGAAGTTGTTCCAAATATGAATTTGCCTATCACACTTTATTGTGATAATACTGGTGCTGTGGCAAATTCGAGAGAACCACGAAGCCATAAGCGTGGAAAGCACATTGAGCGGAAATATCATCTCATCAGGGAGATAGTGCATCGAGGAGACGTGATCGTCATGCAGATCGCCTCAGAGCACAATATTGCTGATCCGTTTACAAAGTCCCTCACGGCTAAAGTGTTCGAGGGGCACCTAGTGAGTCTAGGACTACGAGTTGTACAGTAGGATAGTGGGAGAAAAGCCTAGGAAATATTTTATATTCCAGTTTTTCTCATCCAGCATGTAATACTCCACTGACGTTTTAGTCCAAGTGGGAGTTTGTTGGGTTTTATGTCCTAAAACTCGTGGTTTGTAAACTGAATATATATTCTATTTTGCAATAAAGATGTTATTGAGATTTATTCAGTAAAGTTGTTATTGAATAAAATGAATTGTTTTTACTTTTAACCTAACTCCAATAAACAAAGAACCCATGGCTATAGGTTGTATACTTGAACTTCATGTATGACATGATTGTGGATCAAGTTCAAGTAATAGCCAGAACGGTCTATAGTATAGGGATAAGGTTGGGTACCTTATCCTGGGGACACTATTGGACGCGGCCCACTTTGTATAGTACAAACGATGTGATCCGAAATCGTTCATGTGGAGACATGTGAGTGGGGGCGTCCTATGCAATGAGTTTGCATAAGACTGAACCGCGAAACAAGTCGCTCTTTCTTTATAACTCCGTTTACTGTAAAGACCGACTTTTTCATATGATGACCTAGGTAACTCGATCTGAATCCTGAGCACGCTATGAACTCCTGTTTATTCGGGCTTATCCTTTGACTTGTATGGGTGAGAGTGGCCCGAGATCGCCGACTCAATAAGCCTACCATCTTGGGGATAAGACCGGGTAGGTAGCTGGGAACATAGTCCTGCGAGATGGAATTCACTCCTACCCGCCTTTAGGGATTAGTAGAGAGGTTGTTCCCTTAAGTGCTGACTCCGGGTCTTGAACTAGGGATCCCACCCTCTCATTGGCCCGAGAGGGACTTGGTATAGTGATGAGATCACTTACCAATCGGTTTGGTGGTTGGACCACAAACCAATAGTTCATTAGAGGATCAGTGGGACTTAAGGAACAAGATGTAATTACGGGGGTAAAACGGTTATTTTGACCCAGCTGTAATTACGAACGACCTGTGAAGGATCGACTTAGTAATGATGGTTATATCAAGAGGACAGAAATATATCTACGGTGAGGAGAGTGCAACCCTTGGACTTTAGTGGAGTCTCCGGGGGTTAACGAATGTTGGTTAGCTTGGTTAAAGAGTTTGACCGGTTAATCTCGTATCGTTGGAGCTCATGATCTGTAGGTCCTTTAGGTTCTCCTGGCTAGCTCGGATTAAGCCGTGTAACAATATGAGAGAAAAAGAATTTTAATTTATTGAAATTCGGTTTTGGAAGAATGATGGCCATATTTAAATATGATTTAAATATGGGATCGGTGTAAAACATGAATAGGGATTCATGTGTGATGATTCGGTTTAAGAAACCGGGATTAGTCTTATTATTTAATTAATATTTGATATTGAATTAAATAATAATATTAATTAATTAAAAAGTTTAATTAATTATAATTTATTTTGCTTATTAAAATTAATTATGAATTAATTTTAAAATGACAAAATATTACAAGTGTGATTATAAGTCAAAGTGGAATTATCCATGTTGAGTGGATTTATCCAAGTTGAGTGGGTTTATCCAAGTTGTGAAGTGGATTGTGAATCACCAACAACATGCATATAAACTCATCAATTTTGGAACACTTGGTTGAAGACTAATCCATCCAATTTGAGGTGTCATGCTAAGCAAAGACTTTGTTGCATGAGAATTGCCTATAAATTGGATGAAGTTCAAATGGTTTGATATTGATGAATTTTCAAAGAGTTTGAATATTTGGATGAGCATGAAGAGTTCATGGTACTTGAGAAATTAGAAAGCTAAGTGTTAGACTTCTTCTCACAAAAACCTCATCACTTTCATCTTCCCATCTTCTTCTTCCAAACTTTTTCTTTCATAAAGGAGTCCCACCACTCCGTTGCTCGGCCCGAGGATAGCGGGACTACCGGAGGTGGTTCTCGAGGAGTTCGAGGGAAGCTTCGAAGGGTTCGTGAGGAGATTCGAGCATTGGAAGAGAAGTCGTTAGAACTACAAGAGGTATATGTTCTAATTCCTTTTGTTTCAAAGCTTTGTGCATGTTTCTTATTTAGCTAAATTGATGAAATTAGAGTGCCAATGATCCGTCTCGCTTCCGCTGCGCTACATGCGCTCCATCATATTCAGGATATAACCAGATCACTATAGATCCCAAGGACCAAGAAAAGACTACCTTCACTTGCCCTTTTGGAACATTTGCCTTTCGCAGAATGCCGTTTGGCTTATGCAATGCACCGGCAACATTCCAAAGGTGCATGTTGGCAATCTTCTCTGATTTGGATGAGTCCATGATAGAGATATTCATGGATGATTTCTCAGTCTTTGGGGATTCATTCACAAACTGTCTAGAGAACTTAGGACAAGTCCTGGCTAGGTGTGAGGAGACCAACCTAGTCCTTAATTGGGAGAAGTGCCACTTCATGGTGGACGAAGGAATTGTCTTAGGTCATAGAGTGTCTAAGGCAGGTGTAGAGGTCGATAGGGCAAAAATTGAAATAATAGAGAAATTGGTAGAACCTCAGAATGTCAAAGCCATTAGGAGTTTCTTAGGACATGCTGGCTTCTATAGAAGGTTCATTAAGAACTTTTCTAAGATCTCCAAGCCTTTATGTGAGCTTCTAGAGTTAAACAAGCCATTCATCTTCTCTAAAGAATGTTTCCTAGCCTGGAAAACCCTTAAGGAAGCACTAGTCAAAGCACCTATTATAGTAGGGCCAAATTGGGATCTCCCATTTGAAATGTTATGTGATGCAAGTGACTATGCTGTGGGGGTTATGCTAGGACAAAAGATTGACAAGCTAACACACCCTGTATACTATGCTAGTAAGACACTTAATGAGGCACAATGTAATTACACAACCACTGAGAAGGAGATGCTAGCTGTAGTGTTTGCGTGTGAGAAATTTAGGAATTACATTGTAGGCACTAGGACAATCGTGTATACTGACCATTCTGCTTTGAAATACCTCATGAGGAAGGCTGATGCTAAGCCTAGGTTGATTAGATGGGTGTTATTGCTGCAGGAATTTGATTTAGACATTAGAGATAAGAAAGGATGTGAAAATGTGGTTGCGGATCATCTTTCTAGATTGCAGCATAATTGCAAAAAAATTGCGGAAACCGCAATTTGTGATGCTTTTATTGATGAACATGTCTTTGTATTGACTCATCGTGATAACGATGAGGAACCTTGGTTTGCTGACATTGCTAACTTCCTTGCATCGCAGGTACTACCAACTTTCAAGGGAGGTCAAGAAAAGAAGAGGTTCCTTCATGAAGCTAGGAAATTCATATGGGATGATCCCACACTTTACAAGACATGTGCTGATGGTCTACTAAGGAAGTGTGTTTCAGCTGCTGAAGCGAAGTCTGTGCTGCAACACTGCCATACAGCACCCTATGGTGGACAATTTGGTGGTCAAAGGACAGCTGCAAAGGTGTTCCAGAGTGGCTACTATTGGCGAACGATCTTCAAGGATGCCCACAACTATGCACACAGCTGTGATGAATGCCAGAGAACAGGTAACCTTAGTCGAAAGGATGAGATGCCTCTCACTTACATCTTAGAGTTGGAGCTCTTTGATGTGTGGGGCATTGATTTCATGGGACCATTTCCCCCATCATCAGGTAACCTTTACATATTGGTAGCAGTAGACTATGTATCTAAGTGGGTAGAGGCCATAGCATGTCCAAATAATGATGCCAAGACAGTCATTAAGTTCCTTCATAGACATATCTTTACTAGGTTTGGAACACCTCGTGCTATAATTGATGGAGCGACATGCGCAGCGGAAAGCGATTTTGGACCGATGATACTCTAATTTCATCAATTTAACAAATAGAAAACATGCTCAAAACGACGGAAATAAGAAATTAGAAATACATACCCTTGTAGTTCCAATTTCTTCAAGCTCCGCCGCATGTTCCTCGTCACGAACTCTTCCGGTCTCTTCTCACGAACACCTCGAGGACCACCCCAGGTAGTCCCGCTATCCTCGGCGCCGAGCAACGGTGTTGTGGGACACCGAAACAAAAAGAAAAGAAGAAGAAAAGAAGAAGAGGAAGGAGAAGAATTAAGGCAGAAGGCTTCAGTTCAACCAACCTGTAAATGAACTTCTCAAAGCAAATCCCATATAACATATATATATATTAACAAATGTTAACATATGTGTCTTACATGCAATTGCATGTAAGACACATATATATATATTTTTAAATATTATTATTATTAATTATAATAATAATAAATATTTTATTTATTAAACATTTTAATAAATAAATAAATATATATATATATATATATATATTAATTAATTAATTAAACATTTTAATTAATTAATATTATTTAATTCAATATCAAATATTAATTAAATAATATGGCTAAACCCGGTTTTCCGAAAACCGACTTTTTTGCACATAAATCTAATTCATGTTTTAGGCCAATCCCATATTTAAATCACATTTAAATATGTCTATCCTTCTTCAACAAACCGAATTTGAACAATTCAAATTTTTTTTCTTTTTCTTTTCTTTTATACTGTTGCACTACGTTATCCGAGCTAGCCAGGAGAACCTAAAGGACCTACAGATCATGAGCTCCAACGATACGAGATTATTCGGTTAAAACTCTTTTAACCCGAATCAATCAACTTTCGTTAACCCCCGGAGACTCCACTATAGTCCGAGGGTTGCACTCTCCTCACTGTAGATATATTGTGTCCTCTGATATAACCGTCACGGGCAAGTCGACCCTTCACAGGTTGTTCGTAATCACAGCTGGGTCATTTAAACCGTTTAACCCCTGCATTACGTCTTGTTCCTTAAGTACCACTGGCACCTCTAATGAACAATAGATCTGTTGTCCAACCAACAGATCAATTAACCCTCTCATCTCATGAGAGTGAGCGCGCTAATTGTTCAAGCCCCGGAGTCAGCTATTAAGGGAACAACCTATCTACTAACCCTGAAGAGCGAGTTAGGAGTGAACTCCAATCTTGCTGTACTATGTCCCCAGCTACCTATTCGACTTTATCCCCAAGATGGTAGGCTTATTGAGTCGGCGCTTATGGGCCACTCTCACCCGTGCAAGTCAAAGGATACTATCGAATAAGCAGGAGTTCATAGCGAGCTCAGGATTGAGATCGAGTTACCTAGGCCATCAATATGTATAAGTCGGTCTCATCAGTAAACGGAGTTATAAAGAGAGAGCGACTTAATACGCGGTTCGATCTTGTGTAAACTCTTTACACAGGACGCCCTCACTCGAACATCTCCATGTGAAACGATTCAGATCACATCATTTTGTACAATACAAAGTGAGCCGCATCCCATAGTGTTACCAGGATAAGGTACCCAGCCTTATCCGTATACTATAGACCGTTTTGACTGACTACTTGAGCCTGATCCACAATCATGTCATACATGAGGCTCTAGTACTCATTTTCAGCCATGGGTGTTGGTTATTGGTATCGGTTAACCTAAACACGTTTCACTTTATTCCAGTAAACTCTTTTACTGAATAAAACTAATAACTCTTTATTCTAAATAGAATATTTACAAACATAACAGTTTACAAACCACGAGTTTTAGGACATAAAACCCAACAAACTCCCACTTGGACTTAAACGTCCGTGGTGTACATGTTAGGTGGAGAAAACTAATATATCATATATCTGAAGTTTTCTCCCACTGTCCTCTCCAGCAACTCGAAGCCCTAGACTCTTCTAGGTGTCTCTCAAACACTTTAGCCATGAGAGACTTAGTAAACAAATCAGCATGAAGTACTACAAGGCTTTCCATGTGACCATCACATCTCCTCATAGCACTATCTGCGAGCTCAACTTATAAACCTATTGCTGTTTCACAAGCTGCAAATAGACTTAGCTACCAACGAGGAATCAACAATACAACTCTTGTATTCTACTCCTTTAAGTACAAGGACAAAACTTTAACCGGAATCCAATCCAATTGGACTAATATTACTGACAGCTCCCACTGCATAGCACATATCGGGTCATGTATCTCAAAAGATACACCTAACCTCCAATATGTAAATGCACTTGGGTGCATCTCGTATCCTCAAGATTTGAGGTGTCTCAGGAAACCATTTCCATAGACCATCGAATATTAACAACAACTTGTCAATAAAAGATTTTAGAGACAACACTAGCGATTTGTTCTTGCGACTCAGATCAACCTGAATCCTTAGAACAAACTAAGCCTACCTCCAAATCAACTATTTGGGAATGGGTCGCTAGTTAATGCTTATTGCCAGAAAAGAATCCTACATCATTCTCAATGATTAGGACATTAATTACGGAAACGAACTATGAAAGCTACAACATTGACTAAACCCTTGTCAAACAAAGTTTATCAAATTATTGTTCAAACTTTTGTTCAAAGCCATAAGATTTGATCACTGTATCAAACCTTACAGTTTAGGACGAAGATGCTTTCTCCAATTCATTAATGAATCGAATAAACCTAGCAAACCATTTGCTCTTTGTCCCAAACTATGAATCTTTCTGGTAGAGACTCATAGATACTCAATCAAGATAACAATTCTGCAGAAAAGCTATCTTGACATCCACTTGCCAAATTCTATAAAGATAGAACATGGTAGTGGATAAGAGTCATCTATTTAACTTACGTCTGGCAACAAGAGAAAGAGAGTATACACAATAAACCCTTTCTCTTCGGGACAGTCCCTTTACCAGAAAGTCAAGCCATAAAAGTTTTCACCTTAGTGACTTGGTCTCAATACCATTCATAGATTTGTGGCTTTGAGCCATTTGGCCTTGTCTATGTGATCCATTGCCTAATTAAAGACAGCGAATCCTCAATGTTATCATCAAGTATGAGAACTTTGAGTTAAAGTTAAGCCAGTGCAACAGATCGGGTTGTCCTACAACCCTCCCACTGCATTGAGGCTTTCTCAACGGTTGAGAAACTCTAGTTTGATCAACAACCTTTGTTGATATCTACAATAGCTTTCGTTACACTGTGAATCTTAACACGCTAGTTGTTTTCGAGTTTAATAGAACACATCAGTATATATCTTTTGCTAAATGAACTGTTCATTATAAAACCAAAAGATATAATATACAAGTGTTCAGTTTAAACCAGAAAGATAGACAATAATTACATATAACAAATGTTATTATCTCTATACAACAACTACAAAGACTCCCACTAGTTCAGCTGCAACGATATCTCCATATCTCACAGCGAGAAAACGACTGTCAGGAACTAGTTTCCTGTAGAAAAACAAACACGAATAGTGGTTCCTGAAGACATCCAGGTATGACATTCAAATCCACTAAACTTGTTTTGACAAATAAATCACATTTATCTTGTCGTTATTTCTCAGCCTGTTTCTCAGCAAAGTATTTGGAGGAGTTACGCTTCCAATACCCATCTTCATTACAATGGAAACATTTTCCTTTGTCTGAAGACTTCACTTTGCGAACAGTAGGGGCTATGCCCTTCCTCCTGTTACTCTTATTCTTCTGAATAATCTCATTACTTAGAGAAGCAAACTTAGGCTTACTTCCTGACGCCGACCTCTTAAGGAACTTCGTCGAAGTGACAACATTTGCCTTCTTCTCTATTCCTTTGGAAGTGTACAGGAACTAATAAGTCTGAAATAACGATGGTAGCAACGTTTACTTCCGCCGCATTAAAGTGGACCATCATGTTAAGGACAAGCTCCCTAACAGAGGTATCCTCCACTATGCGAGAGTTATAAACGAACTTGAGGACTTCATTACGAAGTGATGAGGACGAGTGTCCACCATTGCTTGTAATGAAGACATGATTTCCTTTACGGAAATCATAACCTCATACTACTTGCACAAGGCATCAAATATGCTTGCCAAGATATAAATTTGGGCTTTATCAATAGCCCTAATCCATCGATCGTATGCATCTCGAACACTTCGAGATGCACTCGAGCCAGGAGCTGAAGGACATTCCTTCGTTAAGACAAACCTCAGGTCGTCCAGAACCAGAATCGTATTCAGGTTCGACTTCCAGGTTCCGTAATTCTGTTCGGTTAATTTGTCGTGAGCTAACAACTGAATAAAACGAGCTCGACATGCCGAAAAAGAATGTAAATCTATTAGTGAAACGGTTTTAACCTATTTAAACCAATTAAGAAAAAATTTAGAAGTAAATAAAGTACCCAAACTCTTTATTTACTAACTACGATACTTTAGTAAGTCAGAATGGTCACTACCGTATGGTAGGTGAGCACTCCTTTACTAAATCAAGATATTCTTGACTAAATGCTATCACCAGAATAACTCATATTCCTATAGCATCTTAGTTATCGTTTTTGGTCTGAATTTACTAACTCCTTAGCAAATCCCGTAAGTGTGACCCTTCGTTTTTAGAACGCACAGAACGGCCCCAACATAGCAACCGTATGGAATGTCAGTGTTGGGAATGGCCCTATGTTTCTTTATCCATAAATGGTGACTGAGGTGTTCGATCTCCCATGCCCAGCCCTCCGTTTGGATGGTGCCCCTAGGGCAGTGTTAAGTCTCTGAAAGTGACTTATTTAGGACCCATTTAGCTTAAGAAGATGTACACATTTAGGTGTTTTTGTTAGCATTTAGCTTAAACCTATGCTTTAATATGAGAATTAGAAGAAGGTAGCTAATATAGGACTTATGTACAATAGGTAGAAAAAGGGTTGAAAACCGAAGAAAAGAATGAAAAAGTTAGCATTGCAAATGAATTGCGGAATAATTGCGGTGACCGCAATTATTCAAGTTAAAACCGTAAGTTGGCTGATCATTTTCTGTTTAGATCCGACTTTTCAGGGATTCGTTCTTTCTCCTCCATCCATTCTGATATATGGCGTTGAAGATTGATGGTTCTCCTTGGCCCAAACGCACCTGCAAACTACTATAAAAGGGGGTCAAAGTCGGAGGTTCAGTAAGCAATTCGAAGTGCAGAAGTCTTCTCGCAGTCCACCATTTCTCTCTAAATTCCTTTGCCGTCTGTTGGAGTGAGGTTCTCAGCTTTTGGAGTCGATAATCTGATAGGAAGGAGAGAAGATTCTTCTTCTCTCTCGATTGGATTCATCCAAGCACGGCTGAATTCCCATCACCATCATTCGAGGCGACTGCCACGAAGTTTTCAGCAAGCCTTTACTGTTTTCTGTTCTTTCCTTCTCAATTCCATTACTGATCTTTGTTGTTCTTAGTTTAGTCATTTCAATTACTGCATTTCGTTGTTGTCTGTCTTGGATTCAGTCTTTTAAAGCTTTCCTTTGTTATTCAAACACTTAAAGTAATCAAAGTAAGTTTCTGCATTTCACAGTTCTACCTTGTTCTGCTACGAGTTTTGCTTGCTGTTTTACACACATTTCTCTTCTAAGCATGTCTACTTTATCTACCATTTCTGCTCTTTACATATCCATGAGTAACTAAAATCATTTAGGGGCATGCTAATGACAGAACTATAGGCTAAAAAACGTGAGTCAAGTAGGTAGATTAACACTCGAACATTGATTGTATGTAAGCTTCATCCCACGGGCAATTTCGATTGGCCATCCATTTTGTCCAAAGAACTCCTAACCTCTGGAAGGAGTAAGAGTTCAGAGTCATATAATCATGCTAGCCTTTCATGGTAATCAGGAAACGGCCTAGGAATAGGCGTTTCCCTAGTACAAACTGCACACTCCTGCTTTAACAAGATGCTTAAGACCTTACTTTGAAGTCGAGTAAACTTGAGTCTCTCATGCATGGAATCGGACGATACTTGAGATAGAGTGAGTTTGATGTATAGAGAGTTGATCCAAAGCTTGATAATCGTAATAAAATGCCTATAGGATAGTCATTAGTAGCCCTTAATCCCCCATTTTAATCAGATTCGCTGCTAATTAATTGCGGAAACATTGCGGTCCTCGCAATTCTGCCTTTTTAATCATCCTGTTTAGCTGTTTTCTTCCTCGATTATTAATTCCATCTCTTGTCCTTTAGGTCTAGTTTTAACTTTAATTTGTTTATGTTATATCCCTCTACACATTCAGCAAAAAGTAGTTAATTAAAAACCAATTTTAACCCATCAAATTCATCCCATCTTTCTTAACATTCACACTTCGCGAATAGCTAAAAACAAGTCTCTGTGGAAAAAACGAATTAAATATACTCACTACTTGCTGTAAGACCATGTATGCTTGCATGTTCTAAGTGCTCTCTCTACCCTTTTGCATATTTATCTTTACACATTGAGCACGCAACAAGTTTTTGGCGCCGCTGCCGGGGACTTATTTTAAGTGAAAACGAAGTTGTTAAGTTTAAGAAATCAAGTTTATCATTGAGTGAAACTAATCTGTTTCATTTCTTTTGCAGGTGCTATTAAGGTAGTTTATGAGTGAGCGTTCACATAGTAATTTAGAGTTCGATCCTGAACCTGAAAGACCACTTCGAGCTAGAAATAAAGCAAAGAAACGCCTCTTTAAACAACCTCCTATACCTCAAACCACACCTGAAACTAAAGAAATGGGCGATCTAGTTCCAAATCCGGCACAAGCCATTCGCAACCCCATCGAACTAGCGAATGACAAGAATAGTGCCATTCTGTCATATCTAGTACCTATGCCTGGGGAGCTGAACCCCAGCATAATCCGTCCTGAAATCACTGCCCACTCATTCGAGTTAAAGCCAGTGATGTTCCAAATGTTGTCCACTGTGGGACAATTCTTTGGAATAGAAAACGAGGACCCCCACAACCATCGTAGGAACTTTTTAGGAGTTAGTGACACCTTCCTAATCCCTGGAGTTTCCCAAGAGGCCCTTAGGCTATATCTTTTCCCTTACTCTTTGAGGGACAAAGCCAAAACATGGTTGAACTCGTTACCCTCAGGATCTGTCCGCAATTGGACAGATCTAGCAGAAAAATTCCTAGTCAAATACTTCCCACCTGATAGGAATTCAACCTTTCGTGATGATATCATAAAGTTTAAACAAGCTGATAATGAGTCTCTTCACGAAGCTTGGACAAGATTCAAAGACCTTCTCGTCAAATGCCCACACCATGGCATTCCATGGTGTATCCAAATAGAAGTTTTCTTTAAAGGATGCAACCCCAGCACCAGACAAGTCTTAAATTCATCTGCTGGAGGTTCCATGTTGTCCAAGAGTTACAACGAAGCTTATGAGATCTTGGAGAAGATCTCAGCATCTCACTGTAGATGGTCAGACGATCCAGTAGAGCCAACTAGGGCTCAAGACAAGGATGCTCTGAGCGCCATGAGCACCCAAATAAATGCCCTGACCAACTTAGTCAAGCAAATGGCTCAGGCCAATCTCCAAACCAGTGCCAATACCGCCACAGCCATGTCAATGGGCACTCAACCAAATCAAGGCGAGGCACCTATCTGTGGATTCTGTGGGGAAGGGCACCCTTATGAATACTGCCCTGGGAATCCATCCTCAGTCTGCTATGTAGGTAGTCAGCAGCAGCCTAGGAATAACCCCTACTCACAAACTTACAATCCTGGTTGGAGAAACCACCCTAACCTGTCATGGGGTGGCCAACAAAACACTAACCAAAATCCTAACCAACCAAGGCCGAGTGGAACACCTGGTTTCACTCCCCAACATAACCAGTCAATGTACCAAAAACCTTATAATCAACCTGTAGGATCTTCTGTAGAAAACCTACTCAAGGAATATATAGCTAAGAATGATGCTACTCTTCAGAGCCAGCAAGCTACCCTTAGGAGTCTGGAAAACCAAATAGGCCAATTAGCCAATGAACTTAAAAGTAGGCCCCAAGGTAGACTCCCTGCTGATACCGAGGTACCAAGGAGAGATGGCAAAGAACAAGTTCAAGCCATTGAACTTAGGAGTGGAAGACCATTGGTGAGCATTACAAAGGACACACCAAAGAGAGTAGAGAACACTGAGTCTAGTGCTCCACTGGAACCTCTGCCAAGCCAAGGTCCGCCACCAACTAGCACATCAGGAGCCAGGCTAGAGCCAATCAGTGAGGAGGTAGAAGAAATTCCAAGACCTCCACCTATCTTAAGGCGTCCTGACGTGCCTGCATATGTGCCACCACCTCCATATCCTCGAAGGCTTAAGAAGAAGCAGGAACAGGAAGTTCATTTTAATAAATTCTTAGAAATACTTAAGCAAGTGCATGTTAATATTCCTTTTGTAGAAGTTTTACAGTCTATGTCTTCATATGTAAAGTTTTTGAAGGACATTATTACCAACAAAAGAATAATTGGTGAGTTTGAAACAGTAAACCTCACCGAGGAGTGCAGTGCCATCCTCCAAAACAAGCTGCCCAAGAAGGAGAAGGATCCTGGTTCCTTCACCCTACCTGTAGAACTTGGAGGCAAGCATGTGGGCAGAGCGCTTTGTGACCTGGGCGCCAGCATAAATCTCATGCCCCTGTCCCTATTCCGCCAGTTGGGAATGGGAGAAGCACGTCCAACTACTGTCACTTTACAACTAGCAGACAGATCCATCGCATATCCAGAAGGTAAGATTGAGGATATTCTAGTTAAAGTAGACAAATTTATTTTCCTTGCAGATTTCATTGTCCTGGACTATGAGGCAGACAAGGAGGTTCCCATCCTGCTAGGTAGACCATTTCTAGCCACAGGTAGGGCACTAATAGACGTGCAAAAAGGTGAGTTAACTATGAGGGTTCATGATGAAGAGGTAAAATTTAGTGTTTACAAAGCTTTAAGGTATCCCTCTGATTCTGAGTCTTGTGCTAGCATTGATGTTGTTGACTCACTAATGGAAGAACAATTAGAGCATGTATTATTAACCAAGCATGCTAACGAATATGTAGGATTAGATGTAGATGATTTAAATGTATCTGACATAATGAATTTGCCTGTAGATAAACTTCAGCATGTATGTATGAATATAGATTTAACTGATAGAACTGTAAATCCGTTAAAGCCCTCCATTGAGCATCCACCTATTTTAGAACTGAAACCACTACCAACTCACCTCAAATATGCATATCTAGGAGAGAATGAAACACTGCCTGTAATTATTTCTTCTAAGCTTAGTGAACAGCATGAGGTTGATTTAATTTTACTGCTTAAGCAACATAGGAAGGCTATCGCATGGACCATTGCTGATATTCGAGGCATTAGCCCTTCTTATTGCATGCACAAAATTATTCTAGAGGAAGAGCACACACCTAGGGTAGATCACCAGCGTAGGTTAAACCCCTCTATGAAAGAGGTAGTGAAAAAGGAAATAATAAAGTGGTTAGATGCAGGAGTAATTTTCCCCATAGCTAGTAGCCAGTGGGTGAGCCCCATCCAATGTGTACCTAAAAAGGGGGGAATAACTGTGGTAGTCAATGAGAACAACGAACTGATTCCAACTAGGACTGTCACAGGGTGGAGAGTATGTATGGATTACAGAAAACTGAATAAAGAAACTAAAAAAGACCATTTCCCCCTACCATTTATTGACCAGATGCTAGACAGAATAGCTGGTAGAGCCTACTATTGTTTTTTAGATGGGTACTCTGGTTACAATCAAATCACTATAGACCCTAAGGATCAAGAGAAGACTACCTTCACTTGCCCTTTTGGAACGTTTGCCTTCCGCAGAATGCCTTTTGGCCTATGCAATGCACCGGCAACTTTCCAAAGGTGCATGATGGCAATCTTCTCTGAGTTGGATGAGTCCATAATAGAAATATTCATGGATGACTTCTCAGTCTTCGGGGACTCATTTAAAACCTGTCTAGAGAACCTAGGACAAGTCCTGGCTAGGTGTGAGGAGACCAACCTAGTCCTAAATTGGGAAAAATGCCATTTTATGGTAGATGAAGGGATTGTCTTAGGACATAGAGTGTCAAGGGCAGGTGTAGAAGTGGATAGGGCAAAAATCGAGGTAATAGAGAAGTTGGTAGAGCCCCAGAATGTCAAGGCTATTAGGAGTTTCTTAGGGCATGCTGGGTTCTATAGAAGGTTCATCAAGGACTTTTCTAAGATAGCCAAGCCTCTATGTGAGCTACTAGAGCTAGGTAGGCCATTCATCTTCTCTAAGGAATGTGTAGTAGCTTGGAAAGCCCTTAAGGAAGCACTGGTCACAGCACCAATCATAGTAGGACCAAATTGGGATCTCCCATTTGAGATGCTATGTGATGCCAGTGACTATGCTGTAGGAGTCATGTTAGGACAGAAGATTGACAAGCTCACACATCCTGTCTATTATGCTAGCAAGACCTTGAATGAGGCCCAATGTAACTATACAACTACAGAGAAAGAGATGCTTGCTGTAGTATTTGCTTGTGAAAAATTTAGGAACTATATTGTAGGAACTAGGACCATTGTATATACTGACCATTCTGCTTTAAAATATCTGATGAGGAAGGCTGATGCTAAGCCTAGATTGATTAGATGGGTGTTATTGCTGCAGGAATTCGATTTGGACATTCGGGACAAGAAGGGATGTGAAAACGTGGTTGCAGATCACCTGTCTCGATTGCAGCACAATTGCGAAAAAATTGCGGACCCCGCAATTTCTGATGCTTTTATAGATGAACATATCTTTGCTTTAACTCATCGTGATAACGATGAGGAACCTTGGTTCGCTGACATTGCTAACTTCCGTGCAGCACAGGTATTACCAGTGTTCAAGGGAGGACAAGAGAAGAAGAGGTTCCTCCATGAAGCAAGGAAATTCATCTGGGATGACCCCATACTTTACAGGACCTGTGCTGATGGGTTGTTGAGGAAGTGTGTTACAGCTGCTGAAGCGAAGTCTGTGCTGCAGCACTGTCATTCATCTCCTTATGGTGGACACTTTGGTGGACAAAGGACAGCTGCCAAGGTATTTCAAAGTGGCTACTACTGGCCAACAATCTTTAAGGACGCCCACAACTATGCCCACAACTGTGACGAGTGCCAAAGGACAGGTAACCTCAGTCGTAAGGATGAGATGCCCCTCACCTACATCTTAGAGTTGGAGCTCTTTGATGTGTGGGGCATTGATTTCATGGGACCATTCCCTCCATCATCAGGTAACCTGTACATTTTAGTAGCAGTAGACTACGTGTCAAAGTGGGTAGAAGCTAAGGCATGTCCTAATAATGATGCTAAAACAGTCACTAACTTCTTGCATAGACACATTTTCACTAGATTTGGGACTCCTCGTGCTATCATTAGTGATGAGGGGTCACATTTCATTAATAAGGCTATGGAGAAATTATTGGCTAAATATAACATTAGACATAGGGTAGCTACTCCCTACCACCCACACTCAAATGGCCAAGCTGAGATTTCCAATACGGAGATAAAAAACATCCTAGAGAAGGTAGTCAAACCTAATAGGAAAGACTGGTCTTTCAAGCTTGAGGATGCACTTTGGGCTTACAGAACAGCATATAAGACACCTCTAGGAATGTCTCCCTATAGGTTGGTGTATGGCAAGGCTTGCCACTTGCCACTTGAGTTGGAAAACAAGGCATTTTGGGCCATGAAAGAATTAAATTTTTGTGTGAAGGATGCAGGGACATTAAGATCTTTACAGCTACATGAACTTGATGAGCTTAGGCACATGGCCTATGAGAATGCCAAGATGTACAAAGAAAAGACAAAAATATGGCATGACAGTAGACTCAGGATCAAAGACTTTAAAAAGGGCCAACTTGTATTATTATTTAACTCACGATTAAAGCTATTTCCAGGCAAATTAAAGTCTAGATGGTCAGGTCCATTTATTATTACTAATGTCTTTGTTCATGGTGCCATAGAGATTAAAAACTTGCAGCAAGGACAGCCATTTATGGTCAATGGTGCTAGGTTGAAGCACTACTATGAGGAGGGGGATGTGAAGACTCTCTCGGCCTTCCTCCTACATGAAGCATGAAATTAGAAACGAGAGAGAACGAGTGGTTACTGTGCTCGTTTAGTCAAGGCCAATGCCTTAGTTTATTTTTTCTGTTTTTATCGATGATCGTTTGTATGTTTTGTAGCATGATTTTAATTGCGTATTTAATGTTTGTTTTATTTGTTTTTGTAGGGAATCGAAAGAGGGGATCAAGGGGAGTAAATCCCACTTTAAAAATCAAGAAACGGTTGAGCCAAATGAAAGATACGGGCGATCAAAGTTTGGAATTTTTATGAAATATTATCCCTGGAATTGCGCAGAAATTGCTGGATTCGCAAAAAGAGCCATTGGGATTTTTCCGTTGCTTTTATAGCCGTTAGAAGGCGCCCGATTGATACGATCCTCTCATTCTTTGCTCTCCAAGATTTCTGCGATTCTCTCCACCTTTGATCTCTCTCTCCAACCCTCCAAGATTCGACAATGGTTTCCACTAGGGCTGAGAGATCCGCCGCCAAGAAGAAGGCCGACGACGCAGCTGAAGCGGCTGCAAGGGAAGCGCTTCTCGCCCTTGCTGATGAGGGTGCTGTACGCACTGGCCGTCTCTCCAAGCTTCCTATTCGTAGGAAGAAGTGGAGGGTGGTCACTGAGATCCCTGCTTGGCCATCTGAGCCAGTGGGCACGCCAAAGAAGCGCCGGTGGACTGTCAAGACTGCCGCCGAACGAACCATCATCAAGACTCCCTCTGTGGAGAGTCAAGAACCTGATCGTGCATCTCACGAGTCAGCAAAGGAAGGTTCGTCGCCGTCTGTGTCACCTGTGCGCAGCCCTCTCCCATCTGAACCGGTGCAAAGCACAGAATCATCACCGCCTGCGCAGCGCGCCGAGTCATCTCTAGCGCTTCAGAGTTCTGATCTACCACCTGCGGCTGTGCAGAGTCCTGAACTGCCGTCTTCGCCATGGAGTTCTGCACATACACCATCAGCAGAGCACAACTCTCCACGGCCTGATCCTGAATTCCCTTATGGGGATTATCAGGAGTCCACGCAAGGCAGTGGAGATGCTGGCGAAGAAGAAGTCTTCTCTCCCATGAGAGAAGACAGCCCTGATGAGCCTGCACAGCAGGATGATTCCATGGAGGAGACGTTGGGGGCCTGCCTACAACAGATCCACATTAAGAGGGAGAAGAAGGAGGCCAAGAAGAAGGCCAAGAAAGCCAAGAAACTGAAGAAAAAGAAGGCCAAGCGAGTGCCTTCAGCAGACAAAGACAGTACTGAGCCTTCGCTCAAACGCCTCAAGGTGGAGGCTGCTGAATCTTCCAAGCCAGCCGATAAGGGGAAGGCTAAACTCTACCCTGAAGATGAACCTCCGTCAGTGAGGTATGTCTCGTCTGATGCTGAATCCAGGGGCGTGGAGCTGAGGAAAAGGGACCTGTTGCACGAGAAGGGGTTCCTCGATCGACTTGCTGACCTGCCGCAGTTCTTGCGCGCAGGGGTGATCAATCATGGCTGGGAGGAATTCTGCTGACCTCCCAATCCAGCATACACGAGCATGGTGTATGACTTTTATGCTAACGTGCTCAGCCCTGAGGATGGCCTATCTGTGGTCAGAGGGGTGGAAGTTGATTTCTCTGCCAAGGCCATCAATGAAGCATTTGGTCTAAGGGGCCAGCCTCACACAGATTATGCACGGATAGTTGATGAGCCAACTGAGGCTGTGCTAGAAGAAGCTATCCGCACCATTGGCCAGCCTGAGGCCTCCTGGACAGTCTCACGCAATGGGCGGCACACACTCATGAGTGCCAACCTCACGGCTAAGGCAGCTGTGTGGTTTTCATTCGTCAGAAGAAGACTCTCCCCGGTGACTCATGAGACTACGATCAACCAGAGCCGTTCGCTGCTGGTTTATGCTATAATGAGAGGTCTCACGATCAACGTGGGAGAAGTCATCACTGCTGCCATAGCTGAGTGTGCAAAAAAGGGTAAGGGGCCGTTATTTTTCCCCAACATCATCACAAAGTTATGCTTGCTTGCAGGAGTTCCCACCGAGCGCTTGGAGCAGCAGCTGCCCTACACAGGCCATCTGGAGTTGCCTGCACACCTAAGGCTGAGAAGAAAGGGCAACATGGAGTTTGAGTTGGATAGGCTGGCGGCTGAACAGTCCCTATCCATGGCCTGCTTGATGGACATGCAGAGGAGAATGGCTCAATGGGCCAGCTATGCGCAGGCGAGGGACAAAGAAGTTGCAGACCAGTTGGGGTGCATCTTCCCGGACTTCCCCACCAACCTCCTAACTCCATGGGTGCCCCCACGACCAAGACAACCAGATGAGGATGATGAGAATTGAGTGCTGGTTTGAAGAGCACTAGAGGGAGTATTACTGATCCCTCAAGAAACAAAAGACAATTTTCCTGCTTTTTGATAGAGTAATGTATATTATGCTGTTTTGTGGTTAAGTTTTGATCTGTTTTGGATGTTTAGTTTTATGTTTTTCCTTTTGCTTAGGATAGTCTGATGTTAGTTGATTAGGTAGGATAGTTTAGTTTTATTTTTAGATTGCATGAGTAACAGGAAAAAGCATGCTAGGGGCCTGAGTTGATGTTATATCTGCCCGGATTGGATTGCGAAATAATTGCGGTTCCCGCAATATTTGTGACTGATAGCATGTTTTGGACTGTCCGTTTAGTTAGGCTGTGATCTGTTAAATTCTATCTTTTGCTGCTAGCATGACTACCTTATATAGCTAATCTTGAAGCATGCTGGATGAGTGTCATAGGACACCCTTTGATAGTTTAAATTTGCCTCTGAATAGTGCTCAGCATGCATAAACCATAAGTCCTTAAACTTATCTGTTATGTTCAAATTTTCTGCTGCTGGGATAGTTGCTTCTAGAATGTTGTGCCTATGCCTAGGATGTTTAGATTCTCTTTGCTTTGCTTTAGACTAGATGCTTCTAGGACAAGTTTGGGGGTGTGCCACCTCAAACACTCATTGGGGACAATGAGTAGTTGAAGTTTGGGGGAGGCCACCCTAGGCCTAGGAACATTCCTCTCTTCCTTAGGACATAAGCATTCTTCTTCTCCTAAAAAATTTTTGTGATAAATAGAAAAAGTGAAAAATAGAATAAAGAGGGGAGTCTTTCTCAAGTTGTTGAGTAATCAGTGCCAAGTGTGTAAACCACAAGTGGCATTGCATCAAAAGGCAAACTGAGGGGAGACTCCACCTAAAAAAAAAAAAAAGAAAGAAAAAAAGAGAAATGGGGGAAGAAGAATGTATGCTTGGGAGTTATAATCTTGTGGCTTAGATGTCCTATGAAAAAAGAACTCTGATCCTTAATGAGCTAAGCACAAGGTTGTAACTTTTAGGTTTGTCTAGGGAGATGAATGTATATCCAATGTAGTGATGCCAGGGTTTAGGTTGTTCTCTAAAAAGTACCACTGTCACTGTTAATACTAAGACTGGCATGACTCTAAGGAATCCTAGACACATTAAAAATAAGCTAGAAGCATGTACTGAGTCTGGAGTAAAGCTTGGTAGAATTTGAAACCTTAGGGATAATAACATGATATCATAGAAGTAGTTAGATCAGTAGTAGGGGGTTAACAAAAGCAGCGGGTATGGTAGGCAGGTGAAGTCAGAAGAGCTTGATAAAGAGGTTAGTTTTAAACTTAGGAGTGTGTCACAGGACAGCATTGCTATAGACAAAATATAAGGGAGTCGGTGGGTAGTTAAAGAAGTAGAAACAGCAGCCTAAGTAAGTCCTTAGTATGCTTGAGGACAAGCAAAGCCTTAAGTTTGGGGGTGTGTTAAGTCTCTGAAAGTGACTTATTTAGGACCCATTTAGCTTAAGAAGATGTACACATTTAGGTGTTTTTGTTAGCATTTAGCTTAAACCTATGCTTTAATATGAGAATTAGAAGAAGGTAGCTAATATAGGACTTATGTACAATAGGTAGAAAAAGGGTTGAAAACCGAAGAAAAGAATGAAAAAGTTAGCATTGCAAATGAATTGCGGAATAATTGCGGTGACCGCAATTATTCAAGTTAAAACCGTAAGTTGGCTGATCATTTTCTGTTTAGATCCGACTTTTCAGGGATTCGTTCTTTCTCCTCCATCCATTCTGATATATGGCGTTGAAGATTGATGGTTCTCCTTGGCCCAAACGCACCTGCAAACTACTATAAAAGGGGGTCAAAGTCGGAGGTTCAGTAAGCAATTCGAAGTGCAGAAGTCTTCTCGCAGTCCACCATTTCTCTCTAAATTCCTTTGCCGTCTGTTGGAGTGAGGTTCTCAGCTTTTGGAGTCGATAATCTGATAGGAAGGAGAGAAGATTCTTCTTCTCTCTCGATTGGATTCATCCAAGCACGGCTGAATTCCCATCACCATCATTCGAGGCGACTGCCACGAAGTTTTCAGCAAGCCTTTACTGTTTTCTGTTCTTTCCTTCTCAATTCCATTACTGATCTTTGTTGTTCTTAGTTTAGTCATTTCAATTACTGCATTTCGTTGTTGTCTGTCTTGGATTCAGTCTTTTAAAGCTTTCCTTTGTTATTCAAACACTTAAAGTAATCAAAGTAAGTTTCTGCATTTCACAGTTCTACCTTGTTCTGCTACGAGTTTTGCTTGCTGTTTTACACACATTTCTCTTCTAAGCATGTCTACTTTATCTACCATTTCTGCTCTTTACATATCCATGAGTAACTAAAATCATTTAGGGGCATGCTAATGACAGAACTATAGGCTAAAAAACGTGAGTCAAGTAGGTAGATTAACACTCGAACATTGATTGTATGTAAGCTTCATCCCACGGGCAATTTCGATTGGCCATCCATTTTGTCCAAAGAACTCCTAACCTCTGGAAGGAGTAAGAGTTCAGAGTCATATAATCATGCTAGCCTTTCATGGTAATCAGGAAACGGCCTAGGAATAGGCGTTTCCCTAGTACAAACTGCACACTCCTGCTTTAACAAGATGCTTAAGACCTTACTTTGAAGTCGAGTAAACTTGAGTCTCTCATGCATGGAATCGGACGATACTTGAGATAGAGTGAGTTTGATGTATAGAGAGTTGATCCAAAGCTTGATAATCGTAATAAAATGCCTATAGGATAGTCATTAGTAGCCCTTAATCCCCCATTTTAATCAGATTCGCTGCTAATTAATTGCGGAAACATTGCGGTCCTCGCAATTCTGCCTTTTTAATCATCCTGTTTAGCTGTTTTCTTCCTCGATTATTAATTCCATCTCTTGTCCTTTAGGTCTAGTTTTAACTTTAATTTGTTTATGTTATATCCCTCTACACATTCAGCAAAAAGTAGTTAATTAAAAACCAATTTTAACCCATCAAATTCATCCCATCTTTCTTAACATTCACACTTCGCGAATAGCTAAAAACAAGTCTCTGTGGAAAAAACGAATTAAATATACTCACTACTTGCTGTAAGACCATGTATGCTTGCATGTTCTAAGTGCTCTCTCTACCCTTTTGCATATTTATCTTTACACATTGAGCACGCAACAGGCAGCCTGCAGGCGGAACATAGGAATCTCACGGTTCAATCCAACGGAGGAGACCACAGGAAGCACCGACGCACTTCCTTCTCCCACTTACTATAGACACTTACTCCATTCACCTTGCTATTGAAAGTTGCAAACACCACCCGTCTGGAGATGCCCCATATGGCATCATGAGGCCAAGCAAAATTCTCACGTTGTGAACTTTAGGGAGTGCGTAGCAGGAGAGGGATATATCATATATTCCTTCTCAACACATCTACTAAGCATCGTAAACGGTAATTTTAGGGTAAATACTCAGGTTTTATCTGGCTAAGTAAATAAAACCTTAAGTCTAGGCAAACTATTTACCTGAGATGTCTAGGTTATAACAAATTATTAACCTCACACCTCTCACGCATGCTCATAAAGCCGGTTAACTTTACTCAAGTACCGGATCGTCCCCAGGTAGGAGGTGTTCCGTAAACCGTCAGCTTAAATACCTCCAACCTCGAACAGGATTTCACCGGGTGAGTTTCTCATAACCTTAGCATTTACGAGATAACGACCTATTCATCTAATGAACCAGACCGAACCATTTAACCCTAAATGAGCATGCCACTTATCTTTGTTATATATTTTAAAAGTCTAAGTCATTTTTACAACGCTTGCAAAAAACTAGACTTTCTATAATAACAAACTTCTATATGCTTCTCAAACATACATTCGCTAAGGCATGAAAAATTGAATATTTAACTTCATAATCAACATAACACTTATATCGATTATGCTCTTAAATATACAACTCCTAATTCATAAATTAATATAACACTTATATCAATTATTTATGAATTAAGCATGCATCCTATACATTATAACAATTATAACATACAATATGCATAAAACTAATGTTGGATGTTTTAATTTCATAATTAATATAACACTTATATTAATTATTCTATTAACTAAACAACATCAAATTCATCAATTAATATAACTCTTATATTAATACTCATGAATTAAACATGCATATACATTACAACACTTATAATATACAATATGCATAAAACTAGGATAACTAATGTTGTAAGTTCAATTTCATAATTAATATAACGCTTATATCAATTTCTCTATTAAACTAACAACATCCAATTCATGAATTAATATAACTTTTATATTAATTCTCATGAATTCCTAAATATACATACTATATATTATAACACTTATAACATAATCTCAATGCATGGAGCATGCTTCCTACGGTGGGATTTTAAATCTATATGGCATACGTTATGCACATACAAACATGAAATTTAATTAAAACATACATTCACAATGCATAATTAATTAAACACACTAAAGTGGATCGATTTTGGCATTTAGCAAGCAATAACTAATTTATTACAAGCTTGAACAACAAGCTACGTCTTGAGCGGACTTCGAACTCTTCGCACCGCCTTTGACCAACTTGCTTCCTCCGAACGCTTCGGCCAATTTCTCTTCGAATTTCTCCTCGTATTGCCTAGAACGAGTTTGAACTTATACCGAACATTTCGGCGAGTTCCAAACTCAAACTTCTTTCACAAAGAAACCTATATGGACTCTAATGACTCTAAAAATACAAATTTTTTCAGCACGCATTAACGCCCATACATTCTCGGGCAATTACAAATTATGAAATTCGAAAGAAACGATGCCAAAATCGATTTTCACTTTAGACGACCATTCAGAAACAATTTCTAAATTAAATACCCACCTACTTAAATTGATGCAAATTGAGTTAATCACAAAATCGCTCTGATACCAATTGATGGAGCGACATGCGCAGCGGAAAGCGATTTTGGACCGATGATACTCTAATTTCATCAATTTAACAAATAGAAAACATGCTCAAAACGACGGAAATAAGAAATTAGAAATACATACCCTTGTAGTTCCAATTTCTTCAAGCTCCGCCGCACGTTCCTCGTCACGAACTCTTCCGGTCTCTTCTCACGAACACCTCGAGGACCACCCCAGGTAGTCCCGCTATCCTCGGCGCCGAGCAACGGTGTTGTGGGACACCGAAACAAAAAGAAAAGAAGAAGAAAAGAAGAAGAGGAAGGAGAAGAATTAAGGCAGAAGGCTTCAGTTCAACCAACCTGTAAATGAACTTCTCAAAGTTCATATATAGAACTTCTCAAAGCAAATCCCATATAACATATATATATATTAACAAATGTTAACATATGTGTCTTACATGCAATTGCATGTAAGACACATATATATATATTTTTAAATATTATTATTATTAATTATAATAATAATAAATATTTTATTTATTAAACATTTTAATAAATAAATAAATATATATATATATATTAATTAATTAATTAAACATTTTAATTAATTAATATTATTTAATTCAATATCAAATATTAATTAAATAATATGGCTAAACCCGGTTTTCCGAAAACCGACTTTTTTGCACATAAATCTAATTCATGTTTTAGGCCAATCCCATATTTAAATCACATTTAAATATGTCTATCCTTCTTCAACAAACCGAATTTGAACAATTCAAATTTTTTTTCTTTTTCTTTTCTTTTATACTGTTGCACTACGTTATCCGAGCTAGCCAGGAGAACCTAAAGGACCTACAGATCATGAGCTCCAACGATACGAGATTATTCGGTTAAAACTCTTTTAACCCGAATCAATCAACTTTCGTTAACCCCCGGAGACTCCACTATAGTCCGAGGGTTGCACTCTCCTCACTGTAGATATATTGTGTCCTCTGATATAACCGTCACGGGCAAGTCGACCCTTCACAGGTTGTTCGTAATCACAGCTGGGTCATTTAAACCGTTTAACCCCTGCATTACGTCTTGTTCCTTAAGTACCACTGGCACCTCTAATGAACAATAGATCTGTTGTCCAACCAACAGATCAATTAACCCTCTCATCTCATGAGAGTGAGCGCGCTAATTGTTCAAGCCCCGGAGTCAGCTATTAAGGGAACAACCTATCTACTAACCCTGAAGAGCGAGTTAGGAGTGAACTCCAATCTTGCTGTACTATGTCCCCAGCTACCTATTCGACTTTATCCCCAAGATGGTAGGCTTATTGAGTCGGCGCTTATGGGCCACTCTCACCCGTGCAAGTCAAAGGATACTATCGAATAAGCAGGAGTTCATAGCGAGCTCAGGATTGAGATCGAGTTACCTAGGCCATCAATATGTATAAGTCGGTCTCATCAGTAAACGGAGTTATAAAGAGAGAGCGACTTAATACGCGGTTCGATCTTGTGTAAACTCTTTACACAGGACGCCCTCACTCGCACATCTCCATGTGAAACGATTCGGATCACATCATTTTGTACAATACAAAGTGAGCCGCATCCCATAGTGTTACCAGGATAAGGTACCCAGCCTTATCCGTATACTATAGACCGTTTTGACTGACTACTTGAGCCTGATCCACAATCATGTCATACATGAGGCTCTAGTACTCATTTTCAGCCATGGGTGTTGGTTATTGGTATCGGTTAACCTAAACACGTTTCACTTTATTCCAGTAAACTCTTTTACTGAATAAAACTAATAACTCTTTATTCTAAATAGAATATTTACAAACATAACAGTTTACAAACCACGAGTTTTAGGACATAAAACCCAACAATAATTAGTGATGAAGGGACACATTTCATTAATATAGCTATGGAGAGGGTGTTGGCTAAGTATAATATTAGACATAGAGTAGCCACCCCTTATCACCCACATTCGAATGGACAAGCTGAAATTTCAAATAGGGAGATTAAAAACATACTAGAAAAAGTGGTCAAACCCAATAGAAAAGATTGGTCGTTTAAACTCGAGGATGCACTTTGGGCATATAGAACTGCATATAAGACACCCCTAGGTATGTCTCCTTATAGACTTGTGTATGGCAAAGCATGTCACTTACCATTCGAATTAGAAATTAAACCATTTTGGGCCCTAAAAGAGTTGAATTATTGCGTGACCGATGCGGGAACATTGTGGTCTTTGCAATTACATGAGCTTGATGAACTTTGACATATGTCCTATGAAAATGCTAAAACGTATAAGGAAAAGACCAAGATTTGGCACGACAGTAGACTTAGGATTAAGGACTTTAGGAAAGGTCAGCTTGTCTTATTATTTAACTCACGCTTGAAATTATTTCCAGGCAAACTTAAGTCCAGATGGTCAGGTCCTTTTGTAATAACTAATGTGTTTGTTCATGGTGCAATCGAGATTAAGAACCTGCAGCAAGGGCAACCGTTCATGGTTAATGGTGCAAGATTGAAGCACTACTATGAGGAAGGAGATGTGAAGACTCTCTCGGCCTTCCTCTTGACTGAAACGTGAAAATAAGAACGAGAGAAGACGAGTGATTACTGTGCTCGTCCATGCGAGGCTAATGCCTTAGTTTATTTTTTGCTATTTTTCCAGTTACTGTTTGTGTATATTTTTGTGTGATTTTAATTACGAATTTGATGTTAATTTTATTTCTTTTTGTAGGGAATCGATAGAGGAAATCAAGGAGATGACATCAAGATAAAAAATCGAGGGAGATATTGAGCCAAATCAAAGATTCAGTTGAGAAGATATTAGCATTTGAAACGGCAGAATCTCCAACGGTCACTAAAATTGCGCTGGATTTGCAAAATCCGCAACGGAAATAGCCGTTGGGATTTCCATCATTACTTATAGCCGTTGGAACCGCGCTGATCCGTACGCTTCTCCCATTCTCTGAACTCCAAGAAATCTGTCTTTCTCTTCATCTGCAATTCCTCTTCCCAGATTCCCACGATTCAACAATGGTGCTAACGAGAGCTGAAAGGTCTGCGTCCAAGAAGAAGGCTGACGACGCTGAAATTGCTGCGAGGGAAGCACTTCTTGCCCTTGCAGATGCTGAGGCTGCGCGCACTGAAAGACTCCCCAAGCTGGCTGTCCGCAAGAAGAAGTGGAAGGTGGTTACGGAGATCCCTGCTGGACCCTCTGAACCAGCAGGAACGCCCAAGAAACGCAAGTGGAGTATGGCTGTGGCCGAAGAAGCGAGCAAGAAAAAGACTCCCTCTGTGGAGAGTCAAGAAAGTGGCCGTCGGTCACACGAGTCAGCCAAGCAAAGCTCTTCGCCATCTCCACCAGCGCAAAGCCCTGAGCTTTCTCCATCGCCACAGAGCTCTAAACACACTCCACCGACGAAGAGCCCTGAAGCATCACCCATCTCCCCGCAGCCTGATCCTGAATTTCCATATGGAGAGCGTCAAGAATCGACGCAGGGTAGCGAGGAAGCTGAAGAAGAAGAGGTCTTCTCTCCTTTGAGGGAAGCCAGCCCTGAGAGCCCTGCACAGAGGGATGATTCAATGGACGAGACATTGGGGGATTGCCTCCAGCAGATCACAACAAAGGCAAGATTGAAAAAGAAGGCCGCCAAGGTTGTCAAGGCCAAACGGCCAAAAACAAAAAAGAAGTCCAAGAAAAAGAAAACCAGGGGTGAGCCTTCATCAAAGAAGGGGAGTGATGAGCCGTCTCTGAAGAAGCTCAAGATTGAGGCTGCTGAGTCAGCCAAACCGAAAGACAAGGGGAAAGCCAAGCTGTACCCCGAAGATGAGCCTCAATCAGTGAGGTATGTGTCCTCTGATGCTGAGTCCAGAGGCACTGAGCTGAGGAAGAGGGAACTGCTGCACGAGAAGGGATTCCTCGACGCACTCGCTGACCTGCCGCAATTCTTGCGCGCAGGGATCACGAATCACGGCTGGGAGGAGCTGTGTAGACCACCCAATCCCGTCTATTCCAGCATGGTGTATGATTTTTACGCCAATTTGATGAATCCTGAGGATGGCCTGTCTGTGGTCAGAGGGGTTGAGGTGGACTTCTCAGCGAAGGCGATCAACGAAGCCTATGGCCTCAAGGGTCAAAAACACACTGATTATGCAAGGATCGTTGATGAGCCAACAGAAGCTGTCCTGGAGGAGGCAATTCGGATCATTGGCCAGCCAGAGGCCTCGTGGACAGTATCGCGCAATGGGAGGCACACTCTCATGAGTGCTAACCTCACAGCTAAGGCGGCTGTCTGGTTTTCCTTCGTGCGGAGGAAGCTGTCCCCAGTGACCCATGAGACCACCATCAACCAAGGCAGATCGCTGCTGGTCTACGCGATCATGAGAGGCCTTACAATCAACGTTGGCGAGGTCATTGCAGCTTCAATCGCTGACTGCGCCAAGAAGGGTAAGGGTCCACTTTTCTTTCCTAATACAATTACTAAGCTCTGCTTACGTGCAGGGGTCCCAATCGAGCGAATGGAAAGGCAGCTGGCCTACACGGGACACTTGGAGCTTCCTACAGGCTTGAGGATGCGAAGGAAGGGGAACATGGAGTTCGAGCTGGATGGCTTGGCTGCTGCTCAGTCTTTGTCCATGGCCTGCCTGATGGATCTACAGAAGAGGATGGCTCAATGGGCCACATATGCGCAGGCAAGGGACAAGGAGGTCGTTGACCAATTGGGCTGCCTCTTCCCTGAGTTCCCCACGAACCTACTGACTCCATGGGCGCCTCCCAGACCAAGAAGGGATGATGATGAGGAAGACATCTGAGTGCTAGTTTGAGAAGCACTAAAGGGAGTATTTCTGATCCCTACAAGAAAAAAAAAAAAAAAAACAAACTGCTTTTCGTTGAACCATGAGAATTTGGCTGTTTTGAGTTAATAGTTTGATCTGTTTTAGTTCTTTAGTTTTAGTATTTAAATTTGTTTAGTGTAGTCTGATGGTAGCTGATTAGGTAGATTAGATTAGTTTCCTTTTTGTATAGCTTATATGACTGGAAAAAGCATGCATAGCGGCCCTAATCACGGGTATATCTGCCCTGTATCCATTGCAAAATAATTGCAGAATCCGCAATTTTTATTAGTAAATGGATGTTTTTGACTGAAAGTTTAGCTAGGCTGGTTCTGTTTAAATTTTGTCTTTTGCTGCTATCTTGAATGCCTTATATAGCCTATCTAAAAGCATGCTGGATGAGTGTCATAGGACACCTTTGATAGTTTAAATTACCCTCTGAAAAGTGCTCAGCATGCATAGCTTTAAGTCCTTACCTGACTGTTTTTATTAATTTCTGCTGCTCTGATGTTTGCTTTTAAAATGTTCTGTCTATACCTAGGGCTTTTAGATTCTCTTTGTTTTCCCTTAGACTAGATGCTTCGACGACAAGTTTGGGGGTGTGCCACCTCAGACACTCATTGGGGACAATGAGTAGTTTAAGTTTGGGGGAGGCCACCCTAGGCCTACGAACATTCCTCTCTCCCTTAAAGCATAAGCATTCTTCTTCTCCTTTATAAAAAAAAAATGAGCTGAAAAAAATAAATGAAAAATAGAATAAAGAGGGGTGTCTCTCTTAAGTTGCTGAGTAATCAGTGCCAAGTGTGTAACCCACAAGTGGCATTGCATCAAAAGGCAACCAAAGGCGAGGCTCCACCTAAGTAAGAAAGAAAGAAAAAGGAAGAAATAGGGAAGAAGAATGTATACCTAGGAGTTGCAGCTTTGTGGCTTAGATGTCCTGAATAAAAAGAACTCTGATCCTCAATTAGCTGAGCACAAAGTTGTAACTTTTAGGGTTGTTTAGGGAGATGAATGTATGTCCAATGTAGTGATGTCAGGGTTTAGGTTGTTCTCTAAAAGTACTATTGTCACTGTTAATACTAAGACTGGCATGACTCTAAGGAATCCTAGGTAGCTCAAAAGTAAAACTAGAAGCATGTACTGAGTCTGGGGTAAAACTAGGTAGAATTTGAAACCTTAGGGATAGATGCACGATGTGACAGAAGCAAGTAGATCAGCTGTAAGGAGTTAATGAAACAGTAGGAGCATTAGGCGTGCGAAGTCAGAAGAAGCTAGATAAGAGGATAATTGTAAACTTAGAAGTGTGTCATAGGACAGCACTGCTATAGATAGGAAGTTAGGGGAGTCAGTAAGTGGTTAAAGAGGATGAAACAGCAGCCTAAGCAAGTCCTTAGATTGCTCGAGGACGAGCAAAACCTTAAGTTTGGGGGTGTGTTACGTCTCCAAAAGTGACCTTTTTAGGACTTATTTATCTTAAAAAGATGTACACTCTTAGGGGTTTTTGATAGGATTTGGCTTAAACCTATGCTTATATATGAGAATTAGAAGAAGGTAGCTAAATTAGGATTTGTGTGCAAAAGGAAAGAAAAGGGTTGAAAAACGAAGTCAAAAGAATGCAAAATGTTCATTGCGGCAGCATTGCGGAAACATTGCTGAAACCGCAATGTTTCAAGTGAAATCCGTAAGTTGACTGATCTTTTTCTCTTATTTTCCGTTATTTCAGGGATTCGATCTTTCTCCTCCATCCATTTTGAAGAACGACGTTGAGGATGGATGGTTCTCCTTGGCCCAAACACACCTGCAGATTACTATAAAAGGGGGTCAAAGTAGAGGGTTTGATCATCATCCGAAAGCGTAGAAGTCTCTTCGCAGCTCCATCTTTTCTCCTGTTTTTCTTCTCCGTCTGTTGGTTTGAGAGGTTCAGCTGTTGGAATCGAGAATCTGATAGGAAGGAGAGAAGATTCATCTTCTCTCCTGATTGGATTCATCCAAGCAAGGCTATCCTTTCTCTCCCTTCAGCCGAGGCGTTTGCGACGAGGCGTTCAAGCTCAATTACTGTTTTCCGTCTTTTACTTCTCATTTCCAGCATTGTTTAGTTGTTGTTTCTTTTCTATTAGTTAGTTCATTTCATTTCGTTGCTTTCTGTCTTCAAGTTATTCACTTTAAGTTTCCCTTTGTTCAGTTCAAACAATCGATTAATCAAAGCACAATTCATTCTTTCACAGTTTCTTGTCTTTGCGATTTACTGCTTTGCTTCGCTGTTTTAAGTTTATTTCTCTTATGAGCATGCCTACTTTATTTAATATTTCTGTTCTCTCTATATCCATGAGTAACTAAGTCACATAGGGGCATGCTAATGACAATACTATAGGCTAAAAAAACGTGAACCAAGCATGTAGGATAGCTCTCGAAGCATTGATTGTATGTAAGCTTCATCCCACGGGCAATTTCGATTGGCCATCCATTTTGTCCAAAGAACTCCTAACCTCTGGAAGGAGTAAGAGTTCAGAGTCATACACTCATGCTAGCCTTTCAAGGTAGCCAGAAAACGACCTAGGAATAGGCGTTTTCCTAGTACAAACCATATCTCTCTGTTTTAACAAGATGCTTAAGACCTTACTTGGACATGAGTAAACTAAAGAATCTAATGCATGAAATCGGAAGATACATGAGATTGAGTTAGTTTGATGCATAGAGAGTTGATCCAATGCTTGAGAATAGTATGAAAATGCCTATAGGGGATTCATTAGTAGCCCTTGTTTCTCCATTTTACACACTTTCGCTGTTAGTCACATTGCGGTAGAATTGCTGTTTCCGCAATTCTGCTAAGTTAAAAATTCTGGTTAGCTATTTTCCTCTTCGTTTATCAATCTCTTCTCGTTTTATTTGAGTTTATCTTTGACTTGCACTTGTTTATGTTGCTACCCTCTACATATTCCTTAGAAATTAGACAATTTAAAACCAATTCTACCCCATCAAATCCACCCATTCTTGCTTAACAATACACTTCACGAGTAGCTAATAATAAATCTCTGTGGGAAAACGAATGAAAAAATACTTACTACTTGCTAACAAGATCATGTATGCTTGCATGTTCTGAGTGCTCTCTCTCTCCCTGATTGCTATTTATTTCACACATTGAGCACGCAACAGAAACCAAGCAACATAACTGAAGATCAGCTCTACCTGAGAGCTTTTCCATTCACCTTGAGAGACGAAGCTCGAGATTGGCTACATTACTTACCATCGGGAACCATCTTCACTTGGGAGAAGCTAAAGAGCATGTTCTTAGAAAGATATTTCCCAGCGTCGAGAGCCAGAGCCTTGGAAAAAGATATCTATGGTTTCAAACAAGAAGAGAAAGAGGCATTTCACGAGTGCTGGGAGAGATTCATTAAGCTCTGCGAGAGCTGCCCGAACCATCTGATAGCAGAGGCTGCGCTTATTCAGTTCTTCTATGCTACCGCACGACTGTCAGATGCTCGATGCATCAAGCGGAGGATCCCTTTGGGAGAAAACGCCTACGGAAGCCAGACAGTTGATCCCCAACATGGCTGAGAACCGTCGACAATACGGGGGAAGAAATGAACAAGCTAAACTGTTGACCGACATAGAAGAGCTCAAAGAGAAAGTGTCACAGGTATTTGGCGTTATTCATACGTTGCAAGAAAACTCATCCCAATCTGTTTCTTCTATTTCAGGTCAAGCCCTTGAAGGCATGTGTTACGTCTCCAAAAGTGACTATTTTAGGACTTATTTGTGATAGGAAGTTGTGCATTTGTAAGTGTTTTTGGTAGGAGTTAGCTTGAACTTGTGCTTATATATGAGAATTAGAAGAATGAAGCTAAATTAGGACTTATATACAAAAGGAAAGAAAAAGAACCAAAAACGAAGTTAAAGGAATGAAAATTGTGCATTGCGGAAGCATTGCGGAAACATTGCTAAAACCGCAATGTTTTAAGTGAAATCCGTAAGTTGTCTAACTATTTTCTGTTTTGTTCCGACCTTTCAGGGATCCATTCTTTCTTCTGCAGCCACGTAGAAGTACGACGTTGAGAATGGATGGTTCTCCTTGGCTCAATCGTACCTGCAGAACACTATAAAAGGAGGTCAAGATGGAAGGTTGAAACACACTCGAACAGCGTAGACTTCCAGTTCAACGCAGTCTTTTCCACTCGTTTTCTCTCTTCCGTCTGTTGGTTTGTAAGGTTCAGCTGTTGGAGTCGACAATCTGATATGAAGGAGAGAAGATTTATCTTCTCTTCTGATTAGATTCATCCAAGCAAGGCTCCCTTTCACCCTTCAGCCGAGGCGTTCGCAACGAGAAGATCACGCACAGATTTAATTGCTTTCTGCTCTAGCTTTCTGTTTCCTTTGTTGTTTGTTGTCATTTCCCTTTCGTTAGCTACTTTATTCCCTTTCGTTGCTGTCTGTTTAAGTTTTAGCTTTGCAAAGACATCATTTGTTTAGCTCAAACGCTAGTTAATCAAAGCATAAATTCATCACTTCGCAAATTCTTTACCTTCTTTGCCTACTGTCGTTTACTTCTGTTTTGTCTTTAATTTTCTATTAAGCATGTCATCTTCATCTACTCTTCCCATTCCATCTGCATCCATGAGTAACTAAACCATATAAGGGCATGCTAATGACAAATCTATAAGCAGAAACACGAGAATCAAGCATGTAGGATAGCTCTCGAATGCGTTGAATGTATGTAAGCTTCATCCCACGGGCAATTTCGATTGGCTATCCATTTTGTCCACAGAACTCCTAACCTGTGGAACGAGTAAGAGTTCAGAGTCATACCTTCATGCTAGCCTCTCAAGGTAGCCAGAAAACGACCTAGGAATAGGCGGTTTCCTATTACAAACCAATACTTGCTGTTGTAAAAAGATGCTTAAGACCTTACTTGGACATGAGTAAACTAAAGGATCTAATGCATGAAATCGGAAGATACATGAGAATGAGTTAGTTTGATGCATGGTGAGTTGATCTACTGCTTGAGAGTCGTGTGAAAAAGCCTATAGAGGAGTCGTTAGTAGCCCTTGTTTCCACACTTTACACACATTTCGCTGTTAGGAACATTGCGGTATAATTGTTGTTTCCGCAATTCCCTTAATTAAAATTCTGCTTCACCATTTTTCTCTTCGTTTGTTATTCTCTTCTTTTGCAATCCAGTTTATTATCTATTTGCACTTGTTTATGCTTCCATCACTTATACATTCCTTAGTAATTAGGCACATCAAAACCAAATCTACCTCATTTAATCCACCCAATCTCACTTAACAAAACACTTCGCTAGTAACTAGGAATAAATCTCTGTGGGAAATCGAATGAAAAAATACTTATTACTTGCTACAAGATCATGTATGCTTGCATGTTCTGAGTGCTCTATCATTGCTTCTTTATTTTAAACATTGAGCACGCAACAAGTTTTTGGCGCCGCTGCCGGGGATTTAGTTTAGTGAAAACGAAGTTTGTTAAGTTAGAAACACAAATCTTAATATCTATTGGAGCTGATCTATTTTCATTTCTTTTGCAGGTACCATTGGGTTAGTTTATGAATGAGCATTCAAGTAGCGATCTAGAGTTCAATCCTGAGCCTGAGAGATTACTTAGGGCCAGAAACAAAGCTAAGAAACGTCTCTTCAACCAACCCCTTATACCTCCAAACGTTGCTGACTCCGCAGAGTCTTCGTAATTCTCTCACATAGAAATGGATAGAACAAACCCAAATCCAGCACCTACCATTCGCAACCCCATCGAAATAGCGAATGACAAGGATAGTGTCATTCTCTCCTACTTAGTTCCTATGCCTGGAGAGCTAAATCCAAGCATCATACGCCCTGAAATTACTGCCAACTCATTCGAGTTAAAGCCAGTAATGTTCCAAATGTTGTCCACTGTGGGACAATTCTTTGGAGTGAAAAATGAGGACCCCCACAACCATCTAAGAAACTTCCTAGGAGTTAGTGATACCTTCCTTATTCCTGGAGTTTCCCAAGAAGCTTTGAGGCTTTACCTCTTCCCTTACTCATTAAGGGACAAAGCCAAAACGTGGCTGAACTCATTACCCTCCGGATCAGTTGTCAATTGGACAGATCTGGCTGAGAAATTCCTAGTCAAATATGTCCCACCTGATAGGAATTAAAACTTTCGTGATGACATTATTAAATTCAAACAAGCTGAAAATGAATCTCTTCACGAAGCTTGGACAAGGTTCAAGGACCTTCTGCTTAAATGTCCACACCATGGCATCCCATGGTGTATCCAAATAGAAGTCTTTTTCAAAGGATGCAACCCCAGCACAAGGCAAGTGCTGAATTCGTCAGCTGGTGGTTCCATGCTGTCTAAAAGCTATAATGAAGCCTATGAGATCTTGGAGAAGATCTCAGCCTCTCGCTGTAGGTGGTCAGATGATCCAGTAGAGCCAAGTAGAGCTCAAGACAAGGATGCACTCAGTGCCATGAGTAGCCAAATAAACGCCTTGACCAACCTAGTCAAACAAATGGCTCAAACCAATCTCCAATCCAGTGTCAACACCGCAGCAGCCATCTCAATGGGGGCACAAACAAGTCAAGGTGAGACACTGATCTGTGGATTCTGTGGGGAAGGGCACCTGTATGAATACTGCCCTGGAAATCCAGCCTCAGTCTGCTATGTTGGAAGCCAACAGCAGCCTAGGAACAATCCCTACTCTAACACTTACAATCCTGGTTGGAGAAACCACCCAAATCTTTCTTGGGGTGGCCAACAGAACACTAACCAAAGTCAAAACCAACCAAGGCCGAGTGGAACACCTGGTTTCACTCCCCAAAATAAGCAATCCATATATCAAAAACCATACAACCAACCAATAGGGTCTTCTGTAGAAAATCTACTTAAGGAGTACATTGCAAAGAATGATGCCACTCTACAAAGCCAGCAAGCTACCCTTAGGAGCCTAGAGAACCAAATAGGGCAATTAGCCAATGAACTCAAAAGTAGGCCCCAAGGTAGATTGCCTGCTGGCACTGAGGTGCCTAGAAGGGATGGAAAAGAGCAAGTTCAAGCAATTGAACTTCGAAATGGGAGACCATTGGTGAGCAACACTAGAGAAACCCCAAAGAGAGTAGAGAATGAAGAGTCTAGTGCTCCACTGGAATCTCTGCCAAACCATGGTCAACCATCAACAAGCACATCAAGGGCGAGGCTGGAACCAATCATAGAAGAACTAGAAGAAATTCCAAGGCCTCCACCTATCCTGAGGCGACCTGAAGTGCCTGCATATGTGCCACCACCTCCATTCCCTAGAAGGCTAAAGAAAAAACAAGAACAGGAAGTGCACTTTAACAAATTTTTAGAAATTCTTAAACAAGTGCATGTTAATATTCCTTTTGTAGAGGTTTTGCAATCCATGCCTTCTTATGTTAAGTTTTTAAAGGATATAATCACTAACAAGAAAATTATTGGTGAATTTGAAACAGTGAATCTCACTGAGGAGTGCAGTGCTATACTCCAAAACAAGCTACCAAAGAAGGAGAAGGATCCTGGTTCCTTCACCTTACCAGTGGAGTTGGGAGGCAAGCACGTGGGCAGAGCTCTTTGTGACCTGGGAGCCAGCATAAATCTCATGCCTCTATCACTATTTTGCCAGCTTGGAATAAGAGAAGCACGTCCTACCACTGTCACCTTGCAGTTAGCAGACAGATCCATAGCCTACCCTGAGGGTAAGATAGAGGATATTCTTGTAAAGGTTGACAAGTTTATTTTTCTTGCAGACTTCATCATTCTGGATTATGAAGCAGACAAGGAGGTCCCTGTTGCGTGCTCAATGTGTTGATAAGAATAAGCAAGAAGGTAGAGAGAGCACTCAGGACATGCAAGCATACATGGTCTCACAGCAAGTAGTAAGTATATTTCATTCGTTTTTTCCACAGAGACTTATTTTTAGCTATTCACGAAGTGTATTTGTTAAGAAAGAAGAGGTGGATTTGATGGGGTAAAATTGGTTTTTAATTATCTACTTTTTGCTGAATGTGTAAAGGAATGCAACATAAATAAATGCAAGTTGAAATCAGACTCAAAAGACAAGAGATGGAATTAATAAACGAAGAAGAAAACAGCTAAACAGAATGGTAACTTAGCAGAATTGCGGACACCGCAATGTTATCGCAATTGTAAAAACAGCAAACGTGTGCAAAATGGAGAATTAAGGGCTACTAACGACTATCCTATAGGCATTTTAATACGATTCCCAAGCATTGGATCAACTCTCTATGCATCAAACTCACTCTATCTCATGTATCGTCCGATTCCATGCATTAGATTCTTTAGTTTACTCAACTCAAAGTAAGGTCTTAAGCATCTTGTTAAAACAGAAGTGTTTAGTTTGTACTAGGGAAACGCCTATTCCTAGGCCGTTTCCTGGTTACCATGAAAGGCTAGCATGATTATACGACTCTGAACTCTTACTCCTTCCAGAGGTTAGGAGTTCTTTGGACAAAATGGATGGCCAATCGAAATTGCCCGTGGAATGAAGCTTAGATACAATCAATGCTTCGAAGCTATCCTACATGCTTGGTTCACGTTTTTTAGCCTATAGTTCTGTCATTAGCATGCCCCTAAGTGACTTAGCTACTCATGGATATATAGAGAGCAGAAGTATAAGATAAAACAGACATACTTAGAAGGGAAATGTACTCAAAACAGTAAGACAAAACCGGAGCAGCAGAAGATGGAAACTGTACACTGAAGACTTGTAATTTGATTACTTTGAATGTTGAACGAACAAAGGGAAACTTAAAGTAAATAATCCATAGACAGAAAGCAACGAAATGAAGTAAACTAATCACTAAACCAGAAGCGATAACTAAACAATGCTGGAAATGAGAAAGGAAAGACAAAAAGCAGTAAATGGTGCTTGAAAGCCTCGTTGCAGTCGCCTCGAATGAAGGGGATGAAAGGTCAGCCTTGCTTGGATGAATCCAATCGAGAGAGAAGAAGAATCTCCTCTCCTTCCTATCAGATTATCGATTCCAACAGCTGAGACTCTCACTCCAACAGACGGCAAAGGAAAACAGGGCGAAAAGATGGACTGCGAGAAGACTCTACGCTTTCGGATGATGCTTGAACCTCCGACTTTGACCCCCTTTTATAGTAGTTTGCAGGTGCGTTTGGGCCAAGGAGAACCATCAATCTTCAACGTCGTATATCAGAATGGATGGAGGAGAAAGAACGAATCCCTGAAATCACGGAAATTAACAGAAAAAGATCAGTCAACTTACGGTTTTCACTTGAATAATTGCGGCTTCAGCAATGTTTTAGCAATGCTGTCGCAATGCAGTTTTTTTCATTCTTTTCCTTCGGTTTTCAACCCTTTTCTTTCCTATTGTGCATAAGTCCTAATTTAGCTACCTTCTTCTCATTCTCATATTTAAGCATAGGTTTAGGCTAAATGCTATCAAAAACACCTAAAAGTGTACATCTTCTTAAGCTAAATGGGTCCTAAATAAGTCACTTTCAGAGACTTAACACACCCCCAAACTTAAGGTTTTGCTTGTCCTCAAGCACACTAAGGACTTACCTAGGCTGCTGTTTCACCTTCTTTAACCACCTACTGACTCTCCTATATCCCTATCTATAGCACTGCTGTCCTGTGACACACTTCTCAGTTTAAAACTACCCTCTTATCTAGCTTCTTCTGACTTCGCCTGCCTAACACTCACCTGCTTTTATTAACTTCCTACAACTGATCTATCTGCTTTTGTCATATCATGCCACTATCCCTAAGGTTTCAAATTCTGCCTAGCTTTACCTCAGACTCAGTACATGCTTCTAGTTTTATTCTTAATTTGTCCAGGATTCCTTAGAGTCATGCCAGTCTTAGTATTAACGGTGACAGTAGTACTTTTAAAGAACAACCTAAACCCTGGCATCACTACATTGGATAAACACTCATCTCCCTAAACAACCCTACGAGTTACAACTTTGTGCTTAGCTAATTGAGGATCAGAGTTCTTTTTAAATAGGATATCTAAGCCACAAAGTTATAACTCCTAGGTATACAATCTTCTTCCCTTTTCTTTTCCCTTTTTCTTACTTAGGTGGGGCCTCTCCTTTGGTTGCCTTTTGATGCAATGCCACTTGTGGGTCACACACTTGGCACTGATTACTTAGCAACCTAAGAGAGACCCCCCTCTTTATTCTATTTTTCATTTTTTTTCAGTTCATCATTTTTTGTAAGGGAGAAGAAGAATGCTTATGTTTCTAAGGGAGAGAGGAATGTTCCTAGGCCTAGGGTGGCCTCCCCCAAACTTCAACTACTCATTGTCCCCAATGAGTGTCTGAGGTGGCACACCCCCAAACTTTCCTAGAAGCATCTAGTCTAAGGTAAAACAAAGAGAACCTAAAGCCCTAGGCATAGACAAAACATTCGAACGGCAAATATCACAGCAGTAGTAATAATAAAAAAAAACAGACAGATAAGGGCTTAAAGCTGTGCATGCTGAGCTTTTTAGAGGTTGATTTAAACTAGCAAAGGGTGTCCTATGACACTCATCCAGCATGCTGTTAGATAAGCTATATATGGTAGTCATGATAGCAGCAAAAGATGGAATTTAAACAGATCACAGCCTAGCTAAACAGACAGTCCAAAACATGCTTTTAGTAATGAAAATTGCGGGGACCGCAATTATTTCGCAATTAAGTCAGGGCAGATATAACAGTGATTAAGGCCCCTAAGCATGCTTTTTCCAGTCATTCAAGCTCTTCTAAAAATAAAACAAAACTAACCTACCTAGGCTCCTATCATCAGACTATACTAAGCAAAATTAAAAACATAAAGCTAAACATCTAAGACAGATCAAAAAGTGTAGTAAAACAGCATAATTCACATAGTCTATCAGAAAGCAGAAAATTGTTTTTTTTTTTTTCTAAGGGAACAGCAATACTCCCTTCAGTGCACTTCAAACCAGCACTCAAACATCGTCATCCTCATCTGGTTGTCGTGGTCGTGGAGGCACCCATGGAGTCAGGAGATTTGTGGGGAAGTCAGGGAAGATGCACCCAAGTTGGTCTGCAACTTCCTTGTCTCTTGCCTGCGCATAAGTGGCCCATTGAGCCATTCTCCTCTGCATATCCATCAGGCAGGCCATGGATAGGGACTGCTCAGCAGCCAGCCTATCCAGTTCAAACTCCATATTCCCCTTCCTCTTCAGCCTCAGGCTAGCCGGCAGCTCCAAGTGGCCTGTGTAAGCCATTTGCTGCTCCATGCGCTCGGTGGGGACTCCTGCAAGCAAACATAGTTTGGTTATGGTGTTAGGGAAAAACAGTGGTCCCTTACCTTTCTTGGCGCACTCAGCAATAGCAGCAGTGATGACTTCTCCCACGTTGATCGTGAGACCTCTCATTATCGCATACACCAGCAGCGATCGGCTCTGGTTGATTGTAGTCTCGTGAGTCACTGGGGACAATCTCCTTCTCACGAACGAAAACCAAACAGCCGCCTTAGCCGTGAGGTTGGCACTCATGAGAGTGTGCCTCCCATTGCGTGATACAGTCCACGCTGCCTCAGGCTGGCCAATGGTTCGAATGGCCTCCTCCAGCACTGCCTCAGTAGGCTCATCAACGATCCGTGCATAATCTGTATGTGTTTGGCCCTTGAGACCATAGGCTTCGTTGATGGCCTTGGCTGAGAAATCCACTTCTACCCCTCTGACCACAGACAGGCCATCCTCAGGGCTGAGCACATTGGCGTAGAAATCATACACCATGCTCGTGTAGGCTGGATTGGGCGGTCTGCAAAATTCCTCCCAGCCGTGGTTTATCACTCCTGCGCGCAAGAACTGCGGCAGGTCAGCAGGTCGGTCGAGGAAGCCTTTCTCGTGCAGCAACTCCCTCTTCCTCAGCTCAGCACCCCTGGACTCAGCATCAGAGGAAACATACCTCACTGACTGAGGCTCGTCTTCAGGGTAGAGCTTTGCCTTCCCTTTATCTGATGGTTTGGCTGACTCGGCAGCCTCAACCTTGAGTCGTTTGAGCGAAGGCTCAGTGCTCTCTTTGTCTGCTGAAGGCGCCCTTTTAGCCTTCTTCTTTTTCAGCTTCTTGGATCGCCTGGCCTTGACAATCTTGGCCTTCTTCTTCTTGAGCTTTGCCTCAATGTTGATCTGCTGCAGGCATGCCCCCAGCGTCTCTTCCATGGAATCATCCTGCTGTGCAGGACTCTCTGGGCTAGCTTCCCTTGCAGGCGAGAAGACCTCGTCTTCACCACCTTCCCCACTGCCCTGAGTGGATTCCTGGTACTCCCCATATGGGAATTCAGGGTCAGGCCGTGGAGGCGTGTGCGAAGGTGTGGCACTCTGCTCTGCTGTAGGCGTCTGCACGGAATTCAGTGGTGAAGACGGCGTCTCAGGGCTCTGTGCCGGCGGTGATGATGAAAGCTCTGGGCTGTGCACTGGTCCAGATGGTGAAGGGTTGTGCGCAGGCGATGCAGATGGCGACGAACCCTTCTTGGTCGACTCGTGGGACGCACGATCCGTTTCTTGACTCTCCACAGAGGGAGTCTTTGCTTTGCTTGGTTCGGCGGCCGTCTCGACACTCCACCGGCGTTTCTTGGGCGTGCCCGCTGGTTCAGAAGGGCCAGCAGGGATTTCTGTGACAACCCTTGTTGCGTGCTCAATGTGTTAATAAAAATGATGAATAAGAGAGAGAGAGCACTCAGAACATGCAAGCATACATGATCTTATAGCAAGTAGTAAGTATATTTCATTCGTTTTCCCACAGAGACTTGTTTTTAGCTATTCTCGAAGTGTCTTTTGTTAAGAAAGATGGGGTGGATTTGATGGGGTAAAATTGGTTTTTAATTATCTAAGTTTTGCTGAATGTGTAAAGGAATATAACATAAACAAATGGAAGTTGAAATTAGACTCAAAGGACAAGAGATGGAATTGATAAACAAAGGAGAAAGCAGCTAACAGAATAAAAACTTAGCAGAAATTGCGGGGACCGCAATGTTTCCGCAATTAAACAGCAGCGAAAGTGTGTAGATGGGTGAATTAAGGGCTACTAATAACTATCCTATAGGCCTTTTTATACGATTCTCAAGCAATGGATCTACTCTCTATACATCAAACTCACTCTATCTCAAGTATCGTCCGATTCCATGCATTAGAGACTTAAGTTTACTCGACTTCAAAGTAAGGTCTTAAGCATCTTGTTAAAACAGGAGTGTTTAGTTTGTACTAGGGAAACTCCTATTCCTAGGCCGTTTCCTGATTACCATGAAAGGCTAGCATGATTATATGACTCTGAACTCTTACTCCTTCCAGAGGTTAGGAGTTCTTTGGACAAAATGGATGGCCAATCGAAATTGCCCGTGGGATGAAGCTTACATATAATCAATGTTTGAAGGCGATCCTACATGCTTGATTCACGTTTTTTAAGCCTATAGTTCTGTCATTAGCATGCCCCTAAGTGATTTAGCTACTCATGGATATATGGAGAACAAAAAGGGTAAATAAAACAGACATGCTTAGAAGAGAAATGTGTGTAAAATAGCGAGACAAAACCGTAGCAGAACAAGGTGGAAACTGTAAAATGCAGAATTGTACTTTGATTACTTTGAGTGTTTGAATGACAAAGGAAAGCTTTGAAGAAATGAATCCAAGACAGACAACAACGAAATGCAGTAAGTAAAATACTAAACTAAGAACAACAATAATCAAACTGGAAATAAGAGGAAGAACGACAGAAAAGCAGTAAAGGGTGCTGAAAAGCTTCGTGCAGTCGCCTCGAATGGAAGGGATGAGAGGTTAGCCTTGCTTGGATGAATCCAATCGAGAGAGAAGAAGAATCTTCTCTCCTTCCTATCAGATTATCGATTCCAACAGCTGAGACTCTCACTCCAACAGACGGCAAAGGAAAACAGAGAGAAATGATGGACTGCGAGAAGACTTCTGCGCTTCGAATGATGATCAAACCTCCGACTTTGGCCCCCTTTTATAGTAGTTTGCAGGTGCGTTTGGGCCAAGGAGAACCATCAATCTTCAACGTCATATATCAGAATGGATGAAGGAGAAAGAATGAATCCCTGAAATTACGGAAATTAACAGAAAAAGATCAGTCAACTTACGGTTTCCACTTGAATAATTGCGGTCACCGCAATGTTTTCGCAATTCATTCGCAATGCTCATTTTTTCATTCTTTTCCTTCGGTTTTCAACCCTTTTTCTACCTATTGTACATAAGTCCTATATTAGCTACCTTCTTCTAATTCTCATATTAAAGCATAGATTTAGGCTAAATGCTAACAAAAACACCTAAAAGTGTACATCTTCCTAAGCTAAATGGGTTCTAAATAAGTCACTTTCAGAGACTTAACACACCCCCAAACTTAAGGCTTTGCTTGTCCTCAAGCATACTAAGGACTTACTTAGGCTGCTGTTTTATCTTCTTTAACTACTTACCGACTCCCCTATATCCCTATCTCTAGCAGTGCTGTCCTGTGACACACTTCTAAGTTTAGAACTAACCTCTTTATCAAGCTTCTTCTGACTTCACCTGCCTACTATACCTGCTGTTTTTATTAACCCCCTACTACTGATCTAGCTACTTTTATGACATCCTGCCACTATCCCTAAGGTTTCAAATTCTACCAAGCTTTACTCCAGACTCAGTACATGCTTCTAGCTTTAATGTTCCTAGGATTCCTTAGAGTCATGCCAGTCTTAGTATTACAGTGACAGTGGTACTTTTAGAGAACAACCTAAGCCCTGACATCACTACATTGGATATACATTCATCTCCCTAGACAAACCTAAAAGCTACAACCTTGTGCTTAGCTCATTAAGGATCAGAGTTCTTTTTACATAGGACATCTAAGCCACAAGATTATAACTCCCAAGCATACATTCTTCTTCCCTATTTCTCCCTTTTTTACTTCGGTGGAGTCTCTCCTTGGGTTGCCTTTTGATGCAATGCCACTTGTGGTTTACACACTTGGCACTGATTACTCAGCAACTTGAGAGAGACTCCCCTCTTTATTCTATTTTTCACTTTTTCTATTTATCACAATTTTTTTTCTTAGGAGAAGAAGAATGCTTATGTCCTAAGGAAGAGAGGAATGTTCCTAGGCCTAGGGTGGCCTCCCCCAAACTTCAACTACTCATTGTCCCTAATGAGTGTCTGAGGTGGCACACCCCCAAACTTGTCCTAGAAGCATCTAGTCTAAAGTAAAACAAAGAGAATCTAAAAAAAATCCTAGGCATAGGCAAAACATTCTAAAAGCAATTATTCCAACAGCAGAAAATTTGAACATAACAGACAGTTTTTAAGGACTTACGGTTTATGCATGCTGAGCACTATTCAGAGGCAAATTTAAACTATCAAAGCGTGTCCTATGACACTCATCCAGCATGCTTTAAGATCAGCTATATAAGGTAGTCATGCTAGCAGCAAAAGATAGAATATAACAGATCATAGCCTAACTAAACAGACAGTCCAAAACATGCAATCAGTCACAAAAATTGTGGGAACCGCAATTATTTCGCAATTCAATCCGGGCAGATTTAACATTGATTCAGGCCCCTAGCATGCTTTTTCCTGTTACTCATGCATCCTAAAAATAAAACTAAACTATCCTACCTATTCAGCTAACATCAGACTAGACTAAGCAAAAGAAAAAACATAAAACTAAACATTAAAAACAGATCAAAAATTGAACAAAAAACAGCATAATGCACATTATCTATCAGAAAGCAGAAAAATTGTTTGTTTTTTCTAAGGGAACAGCAATACTCCCTTCAGTGCACTTCAAACCAGCACTCAATTCTCGTCATCCTCATCTGGTTGCCGTGGTCGTGGGGGCACCCATGGAGTTAGGAGATTAGTAGGGAAGTCCGGGAAGATGCACCCCAGCTGGTCTGCAACTTCCTTATCCCTCGCCTGCGCATAGTTGGCCCATTGAGCCATTCTCCTCTGCATGTCCATCAAGCAGGCCATGGATAGGGACTGTTCAGCAGCCAGCCTATCCAATTCAAACTCCATATTCCCCTTTCTTCTCAGCCTCAGGTTAGCAGGCAGCTCCAAATGGCCTGTGTAAGGCAGCTGCTGCTCCAAGCGCTCGGTGGGGACTCCTGCAAGCAAACATAGCTTGGTTATGGTATTAGGGAAAAACAAGGGTCCCTTACCCTTCTTTGCGCATTCAGCAATGGCAGCCGACATGATTTCCCCCACATTGACCGTGAGACCGCGCATGATGGCATAAACCAGCAGTGATCTACTCTGGTTGATTGTCGTCTCGTGTGTCACAGGGGACAGCTTCCTCCTCACAAAGGCAAACCAAACCGCTGCCTTTGCTGTCAGATTGGCACTCATTAAGGTGTGCCTCCCATTGCGTGAAACAGTCCACGCTGCTTCAGGCTGGCCAATTGTGCGAATGGCCTCTTCCAGCACTGCCTCAGTCGGCTCATCAACTATCCGCGCATAATCTGTGTGAGGTTGGCCCTTGAGACCAAATGCTTCATTAATGGCCTTGGCTGAGAAATCTACTTCTACCCCTCTGACCACAGACAGGCCATCCTCAGGGCTGAGCACATTAGCGTAAAAATCATACACCATGCTCGTGTATGCTGGATTAGGCGGTCTGCAGAACTCCTCCCAGCCGTGGTTGATCACCCCTGCGCGCAAGAACTGCGGCAGGTCAGCAAGTCGGTCGAGGAAGCCTTTCTCGTGCAACAGGTCCCGCTTCCTCAGCTCAGCACCCCTGGATTCAGCATCAGATGAGACATACCTCACTGACGGAGGTTCGTCTTCAGGATAGAGTTTAGCCTTCCCCTTATCTGCTGGTTTGGATGATGCAGCAGCCTCCACCTTGAGGCGTTTGAGCGACGGCTCAGTACTTTCTTTGTCCGTCGACGGCACCTTCTTGGCCTTCTTTTTCTTCAACTTCTTGGCCTTGTCAATCTTGGCCTTCTTCTTCTTCTTGAGCCTGGCCTTGATGTTGAGTTGCGGGAAGCGAGCCCCCAACGTCTCCTCCATGGAATCATCCTGCTGTGCAGGAACATCAGGGCTGTCTTCCCTCATGGGAGAAAAGACTTCGTCTTCCCCAGCATCTCCACTGCCCGGCGTGGACTCTTGATAATCCCCATATGGGAATTCAGGATCAGGCTGTGGAGAGTTGTGCGAGGGCGTCGGATTGTGCTCTGCTGATGGTGTCTGCGCAGAACTCAGTGGCGAAGATGGTGGTTCAGGACTCTGCGCTGCTGCAGGTGTCGGATCAGAACTCTGAGGTGCTGGAGACAACTCGGGGCTCTGTGCAGGCGGTGACGACTCTGCGCTTGGCACTGGTTCAGATGGGAGAGGGCTGCGCGCAGGTGATGCAGACGGCGACGACCCTTCTTTGGCTGACTCGTGGGATGCACGATCAGTTTCTTGACTCTCCACAGAGGAAGTCTTTGCTGTGCTTGGTTCGGCGGCCGTCTTGACACTCCACCGGCGTTTCTTGGGCGTGCCCACTGGCTCAGAGGGACCAGCAGGGATCTCAGTGACCACCCTCCACTTCTTCCTACGAATAGGAAGCTTGGGAAGAGGACCGGTGCGAACGGCACCATCGTCTGCAAGGGTGAGAAGCGCTTCCCTTGCAGCCGCTTCAGCTGCGTCATCAGCCTTCTTCTTGGCTGCAGATCTCTTCGCTCGTGTGAACACCATTGCTGATGCTTGAAGATCTTGGGAGAAGAATCAAAGATGGAGAGAATCGCTGAATTCTTGGAGAGCAAAGAGAGAGATAATCGTAACGATCGAGCGCGTTCTAACGGCTATAAATGCAACGGAAAAAATCCCAACGGCTCTTTTTGCGGATCCAGCAATTTTAGCGCAATTGTGGGGATATTTTATCATCAAAATCTCAAACTTTGCTCGTCCGTATCTTTTATTTGGCTCGATCGTTTCTCGATTTTTAAAGCTTGATTTACTCTCCTTGATTCCCTCTTTCGATTCCCTACAAAAACAAATAAAACAAACATTAAATACCCAATTAAAAACACACCACAAAACATACAAACGATAATCGGAAAAACAGTAAAAATAAACTAAGGCATTTAGCCTTGACTAAACGAGCACAGTAACCACTCGTTCTCTCTCGTTCTCTTTGTCATGCTTCAGTCAAGAGGAAGGCCGAGAGAGTCTTCACATCTCCTTCCTCATAGTAGTGCTTCAACCTAGCACCATTGACCATAAATGGCTGGCCTTGTTGCAAATTCTTTATCTCTATTGCACCATGAACATAGACATTAGTAATAACAAATGGACCTGACCATCTAGACTTTAGTTTGCCTGGAAATATCTTTAAACGTGAGTTAAATAATAGGACAAGTTGGCCTTTCCTAAAGTCTTTGATCCTAAGTCTACTGTCGTGCCATATTTTGGTCTTTTCTTTATACATTTTGGCATTCTCATAGGCCATATGCCTAAGCTCGTCAAGTTCATGTAGCTGCAAAGATCTCAATGTCCCCGCATCCTTTACACAAAAATTCAATTCTTTCATGGCCCAAAATGCTTTGTTTTCTAACTCAAGTGGCAAGTGGCAAGCCTTGCCATACACCAACCTATAGGGAGACATGCCTAGGGGTGTCTTATATGTTGTTCTGTAAGCCCAAAGTGCATCCTCAAGCTTAAATGACCAGTCTTTCCTATTAGGTTTGACTACCTTTTCGAGGATGTTCTTTATCTCCCTATTGGAAATTTCAGCTTGGCCATTCGAGTGTGGGTGATAGGGAGTAGCTACCCTATGTCTAATGTTATATTTAGCCAATACTTTCTCCATAGCCTTATTAATGAAATGTGACCCCTCATCACTAATGATAGCACGAGGAGTCCCAAATCTAGTGAAAATGTGCCTATGCAAGAAGTTAGTGACTGTTTTAGCATCATTATTAGGACATGCTTTGGCTTCTACCCACTTGGACACGTAGTCTACTGCTACTAAAATGTAAAGGTTACCTGATGATGGAGGGAATGGTCCCATGAAATCAATGCCCCACACATCAAAGAGCTCCAACTCTAAGATGTAGGTGAGGGGCATCTCATCCTTGCGACTGAGGTTACCTGTCCTTTGGCATTCGTCACAGTTGTGGGCATAGTTGTGGGCGTCCTTGAAGATTGTTGGCCAATAGTAGCCACTCTGAAATACCTTCGCCGCTGTTCTTTGACCACCAAAGTGTCCACCGTAAGGAGATGAGTGACAGTGCTGTAGCACAGACTTCGCTTCAGCAGCTGAAACACACTTCCTTAGTAAGCCATCAGCACAGGTTCTGTAAAGTGTGGGGTCATCCCAGATGAATTTCCTTGCTTCATGAAGGAACCTCTTCTTCTCCTGTCCTCCCTTGAACACTGGCAATACCTGTGATGCACGGAAGTTAGCAATGTCAGCGAACCACGGTTCCTCATCGTTATCACGATGAGCTAAAGCAAAGACATGTTCATCTATAAAAGCATCAGAAATTGCGGTCTCCGCAATTTTTTCGCAATTGTGCTGCAATCGAGACAGGTGATCTGCAACCACGTTTTCACATCCTTTCTTGTCCCGAATGTCCAGATCAAATTCCTGCAGCAATAACACCCATCTAATCAATCTAGGCTTAGCGTCAGCCTTTCTCATAAGATATTTTAAAGCAGAATGGTCAGTGTATACAATGGTCCTAGTGCCTACAATGTAATTTCTAAATTTTTCACAAGCAAATACCACAGCAAGCATCTCTTTCTCTGTAGTTGTATAATTACATTGAGCCTCATTCAAGGTCTTGCTAGCATAATAGACAGGGTGTGTCAGCTTGTCAATCTTCTGTCCTAACATGACTCCTACAGCATAGTCACTGGCATCGCATAGCATCTCAAATGGGAGATCCCAATTTGGTCCGACTATGATAGGTGCTGTGACTAGTGCTTCCTTAAGGGTTTTCCAAGCTACTACACATTCTTTAGAGAAGATAAATGGTCTATTTAGCTCTAGAAGCTCGCACAGAGGCTTGGCTATCTTAGAAAAGTCCTTAATGAACCTTCTGTAGAAGCCAGCGTGCCCTAAGAAGCTTCTAATGGCTTTGACATTCTGGGGCTCTACCAACTTCTCTATGATCTCTATTTTTGCCCTATCCACTTCTACACCTGCCCTTGACACTCTATGTCCTAAGACAATCCCTTCATCTACCATAAAATGGCACTTTTCCCAATTTAGGACTAGGTTGGTCTCTTCACACCTAGCCAGGACTTGTCCTAGGTTGTCTAGACAGGTTTTAAATGAGTCCCCAAAGACTGAGAAGTCATCCATGAATATTTCTATCATGGACTCATCCAACTCAGAGAAGATTGCCATCATGCACCTTTGGAAAGTTGCCGGTGCATTGCATAAGCCAAAAGGCATTCTGCGGAAGGCAAACGTTCCAAAAGGGCAAGTGAAAGTGGTCTTCTCTTGATCCCTAGGGTCTATAGTAATTTGATTATAGCCTGAATAGCCATCTAAGAAACAATAGTAGGCTCTACCAGCTATTCTGTCTAGCATCTGGTCAATGAACGGTATAGGGAAATGGTCTTTTTTAGTTTCTTTATTTAGTTTTCTGTAATCCATACATACCCTCCACCCTGTGACAGTCCTTGTTGGAATTAGTTCGTTATTCTCATTGACTACCACAGTTATTCCCCCCTTTTTAGGTACACATTGAATGGGGCTCACCCACTGGCTACTAGCTATGGGGAAAATCACTCCTGCATCCAACCACTTTATTATTTCCTTCTTCACTACCTCTTTCATAGAGGGGTTCAACCTACGCTGGTGATCTACCCTAGGTGTGTGCTCTTCCTCTAGTATAATTTTGTGCATGCAATAAGAAGGGCTAATGCCTCGAATATCAGCAATAGTCCATGCTATAGCCTTCCTATGTTGCTTAAGCAGTAAAATTAAATCAACCTCATGCTGTTCACTTAGCTTAGAAGAAATAATTACAGGCAGCGTATCATTATCTCCTAGATATGCATATTTGAGGTGAGTGGGTAGTGGTTTCAGTTCTAAAATAGGTGGATGCTCAATGGAGGGTTTTAACGGATTTATAGTTCTATTAGTTAAATCTATATTCATACATACATGCTGTGGTTTATCTACAGGCATATTCATTATGTCAGATACATTTAAGTCAGCTACATCTACTTGTACATATTCACTAGCATGCTTGTTTAACAGTACATGCTCTAATTGTTCTTCCATTAGTGAGTCAACAACATCCATGCTAGCACAAGACTCAGAATCAGAGGGATACCTTAAAGCTTTGTAAACACTAAATTTTACCTCTTCATCATGAACCCTCATAGTTAACTCACCTTTTTGAACATCTATGAGTGCCCTACCTGTGGCTAGAAATGGTCTACCTAGCAGGATGGGGACCTCCTTGTCTGCCTCATAGTCCAGGACAATGAAATCTGCAAGGAAAATGAATTTGTCAACTTTAACTAGAATATCCTCAATCTTACCTTCTGGATATGCAATGGATCTGTCTGCTAGTTGTAAAGTGACAGTAGTTGGACGTGCTTCTCCCATTCCCAACTGGCGGAATAGGGACAGGGGCATGAGGTTTATGCTGGCGCCCAGGTCACAAAGCGCTCTGCCCACGTGCTTGCCTCCAAGTTCTACAGGTAAGGTGAAGGAACCAGGATCCTTCTCCTTCTTGGGCAGCTTGTTCTGGAGGATGGCACTGCACTCCTCGGTGAGGTTTACTGTTTCAAACTCACCAATTATTTTTTTGTTAGTAATAATGTCCTTCAAAAACTTTACATAAGAAGGCATAGACTGTAAAACCTCTACAAAAGGAATGTTAACATGCACTTGCTTAAGTATTTCTAAAAATTTATTAAAATGAACTTCCTGTTCCTGCTTCTTCTTAAGCCTTCGAGGGTATGAAGGTGGTGGCACATATGCAGGCACGTCAGGGCGCCTTAGGATGGGTGGAGGCCTTGGAATTTTTTCTACCTCCTCAACAATTGGCTCTAGCCTGGCTCCTGATGTGCTAGTTGGTGGTGGACCTTGGCTTGGCAGAGACTCCAGTGGAGCACTAGACTCAGTGTTCTCTACTCTCTTTGGTGTGTCCTTTGTGTTGCTCACCAATGGTCTTCCACTCCTAAGTTCAATTGCTTGAACTTGTTCTTTGCCATCTCTCCTTGGTACCTCGGTGTCAGCAGGGAGTCTACCTTGGGGCCTACTTTTAAGTTCATTGGCTAATTGGCCTACTTGGTTTTCCAGGCTCCTAAGAGTAGCTTGCTGGCTCTGAAGAGTAGCGTCATTCTTAGCTATATATTCCTTGAGTAGGCTTTCTACAGAAGATCCTACAGATTGATTGTAAGGCTTTTGGTACATTGACTGGTTATGTTGGGGAGTGAAACCAGGTGTTCCACTCGGCCTTGGTTGGTTAGGATTTTGGTTAGTGTTCTGTTGGCCACCCCATGACAGGTTAGGGTGGTTTCTCCAACCAGGGTTATAGGTATTGGAGTAGGGGTTGTTCCTAGGCTGCTGCTGGCTTCCTACATAGCAGACTGAGGATGGATTCCCAGGGCAGTATTCATATGGGTGCCCTTCCCCACAGAATCCACAGATAGGTGCCTCGCCTTGATTTGGTTGGGTGCCCATTGACATGGCTGTGGCGGTATTGGCACTGGTTTGGAGATTGGCCTGAGCCATTTGCTTAACTAGGTTGGTCAGGGAATTTATTTGGGTGCTCATGGCGCTTAGAGCATCCTTGTCTTGAGCCCTAGTTGGCTCTACTGGATCGTCTGACCACCTACAATGAGATGTTGAGATCTTCTCCAAGATCTCATAAGCTTCGTTGTAACTCTTGGACAACATGGAACCTCCAGCAGATGAATTTAAAACTTGTCTGGTGCTGGGGTTGCATCCTTTAAAGAAGACTTCTATTTGGATACACCATGGAATGCCATGGTGTGGACATTTAATGAGAAGGTCTTTGAATCTTGTCCAAGCTTCGTGAAGAGACTCACTTGGAGCTTGTTTGAACTTTATGATATCATCACGAAAGGTAGAATTCCTATCAGGTGGGAAGTATTTGACTAGGAATTTTTCTGCTAAATCTGTCCAATTGCGGACAGATCCTGAGGGTAAAGAATTTAACCATGTTTTGGCTTTGTCCCTCAAAGAGTAAGGGAAAAGATATAGCCTCAGGGCTTCTTGGGAAACTCCAGGGATTAGGAAGGTGTCACTAACTCCTAAGAAGTTCCTAAGGTGGTTATGGGGGTCCTCATTTTCTATTCCAAAGAATTGCCCCACAGTGGACAACATTTGGAACATCACTGGCTTTAACTCGAATGAGTTGGCAGTGATTTCAGGACGGATTATGCTGGGGTTCAGCTCCCCAGGCATAGGTACTAAATATGAAAGGATGGCGCTATCCTTGTCATTCGCTATTTCAATGGGATTGCGAGTGACAGGCACCAGGTTTTGATTTACTCCAGCCATTTCTTCTTGAGGTAATTGCGGAGGAATTGTAGTCTCTGCAATGATTGGAGGTAAAAGGGTTTGTTTAAAGAGACGTTTCTTGGCTCTATTCCTAGCTCTAAGTAATCTCTCGGGCTCAGGGTTGAACTCTAGATCACTACTTGGAGTCTCATTCATAAACTACCCTAAATGGTACCTGAAAAAGAAATGAAGATGGATCAAATTCAATGGAAAATACTTTGATGTTTCAGACTTAACAACTTCGTTTTCACTTAAAATAAGTCCCCGGCAGCGGCGCCAAAAACTTGTTGCGTGCTCAATGTGTTAATAAAAATGATGAATAAGAGAGAGAGAGCACTCAGAACATGCAAGCATACATGATCTTATAGCAAGTAGTAAGTATATTTCATTCGTTTTCCCACAGAGACTTGTTTTTAGCTATTCTCGAAGTGTCTTTTGTTAAGAAAGATGGGGTGGATTTGATGGGGTAAAATTGGTTTTTAATTATCTAAGTTTTGCTGAATGTGTAAAGGAATATAACATAAACAAATGGAAGTTGAAATTAGACTCAAAGGACAAGAGATGGAATTGATAAACAAAGGAGAAAGCAGCTAACAGAATAAAAACTTAGCAGAAATTGCGGGGACCGCAATGTTTCCGCAATTAAACAGCAGCGAAAGTGTGTAGATGGGTGAATTAAGGGCTACTAATAATTATCCTATAGGCCTTTTTATACGATTCTCAAGCAATGGATCTACTCTCTATACATCAAACTCACTCTATCTCAAGTATCGTCCGATTCCATGCATTAGAGACTTAAGTTTACTCGACTTCAAAGTAAGGTCTTAAGCATCTTGTTAAAACAGGAGTGTTTAGTTTGTACTAGGGAAACTCCTATTCCTAGGCCGTTTCCTGATTACCATGAAAGGCTAGCATGATTATATGACTCTGAACTCTTACTCCTTCCAGAGGTTAGGAGTTCTTTGGACAAAATGGATGGCCAATCGAAATTGCCCGTGGGATGAAGCTTACATATAATCAATGTTTGAAGGCGATCCTACATGCTTGATTCACGTTTTTTAAGCCTATAGTTCTGTCATTAGCATGCCCCTAAGTGATTTAGCTACTCATGGATATATGGAGAACAGAAAGGGTAAATAAAACAGACATGCTTAGAAGAGAAATGTGTGTAAAATAGCGAGACAAAACCGTAGCAGAACAAGGTGGAAACTGTAAAATGCAGAATTGTACTTTGATTACTTTGAGTGTTTGAATGACAAAGGAAAGCTTTGAAGAAATGAATCCAAGACAGACAACAACGAAATGCAGTAAGTAAAATACTAAACTAAGAACAACAATAATCAAACTGGAAATAAGAGGAAGAACGACAGAAAAGCAGTAAAGGGTGCTGAAAAGCTTCGTGCAGTCGCCTCGAATGGAAGGGATGAGAGGTTAGCCTTGCTTGGATGAATCCAATCGAGAGAGAAGAATAATCTTCTCTCCTTCCTATCAGATTATCGATTCCAACAGCTGAGACTCTCACTCCAACAGACGGCAAAGGAAAACAGAGAGAAATGATGGACTGCGAGAAGACTTCTGCGCTTCGAATGATGATCAAACCTCCGACTTTGGCCCCCTTTTATAGTAGTTTGCAGGTGCGTTTGGTCCAAGGAGAACCATCAATCTTCAACGTCATATATCAGAATGGATGGAGGAGAAAGAATGAATCCCTGAAATTACGGAAATTAACAGAAAAAGATCAGTCAACTTACGGTTTCCACTTGAATAATTGCGGTCACCGCAATGTTTTCGCAATTCATTCGCAATGCTCATTTTTTCATTCTTTTCCTTCGGTTTTCAACCCTTTTTCTACCTATTGTACATAAGTCCTATATTAGCTACCTTCTTCTAATTCTCATATTAAAGCATAGGTTTAGGCTAAATGCTAACAAAAACACCTAAAAGTGTACATCTTCCTAAGCTAAATGGGTTCTAAATAAGTCACTTTCAGAGACTTAACAACCCTCCACTTCTTCCTACGGATCGGAAGTTTGGGAAGAGGTCCGGTGCGTACAGCACCTGCATCTGCAAGGGTAAGAAGTGCTTCCCTCGCAGCCGCTTCAGCTGCGTCATCAGCCCTCTTCTTGGCTGCAGATCTTTCAGCCCGTGTGAACACCATTGTTGAGTCTTGGAGGTTTGGAGAGAAGGATCAAAGATGAAGAGAATCTCAGTTTTCTTGGAAATCAGAGAATGAGAGAATCGTATCGATCGAGCGCCTTCTAACGGATATAAAGGAAACGGCTAAATCCCAAAGGCTATATTTTGCGAATCCTGCAATTCCAGCGCAATTTTAGGGATTTTTTTTCATCTAAATGGCAAACTTTGTTCGTCCGTATCTTTTATTTGGCTCGATCGTTTCTTGATTTTTAAAGCTGGGATTACTCTCCTTGATTCCCTCTTTCGATTCCCTACAAAAAGAAATAAAAACAATATCAAATTCGTAATTAAAATCACACAACAAAACACACAAATGACAACCGGAAAATCGCAAAAAAAATAAACTAAGGCATGAGCCTTATGTTGACGAGCACAGCAATCACTCGTCCTCTCTCGTTCTCATTGTTATGCTTCAGTCAAGAGGAAGGCCGAGAGAGTCTTCACATCTCCTTCCTCATAGTAGTGCTTTAATCTTGCACCATTAACCATGAATGGTTGGCCTTGCTGCAAGTTCTTTATCTCTATTGCACCATGAACAAACACATTAGTAATGACAAATGGACCCAACCATCTAGACTTAAGTTTCCCTGGAAATAGTTTCAACCTTGAGTTAAACAACAAAACAAGTTGACCCCTCTTAAAGTCCTTAACTCTAAGTCTACTATCGTGCCAAATCTTGGTTTTTTCCTTGTACATCTTAGCATTTTCATAGGCCATATGCCTAAGCTCATCAAGCTCATGTAATTGCAAAGACCTCAGTGTCCCCGCATCCTTTACACAAAAATTCAATTCCTTCATGGCCCAAAATGCCTTGTTTTCTAACTCAAGTGGTAAGTGACAAGCCTTGCCATATACCAGCCTATAAGGGGACATACCTAGGGGTGTCTTATATGCTGTCCTATAAGCCCAAAGTGCATCCTCAAGCTTGAAGGACCAGTCTTTCCTATTAGGTTTGACCACTTTTTCTAGGATGTTCTTAATTTCCCTATTTGAGATTTCAGCTTGTCCATTTGAGTGTGGGTGATAGGGAGTGGCTACTCTATGTCTAATGTTATACTTAGCCAACACTCTCTCCATAGCCTTGTTAATGAAATGTGACCCCTCATCACTAATGATGGCACGAGGTGTCCCAAACCTCGTAAAAATGTGCCTATGCAAGAAGTTGGTGACTGTTTTAGCATCATTATTAGGACATGCTTTGGCTTCTACCCACTTGGACACATAGTCCACTGCTACTAATATGTAAAGGTTACCTGATGATGGAGGGAATGGTCCCATGAAGTCAATGCCCCACACATCAAAGAGCTCTAACTCTAAGATGTAGGTGAGGGGCATCTCATCCTTTCGACTGAGGTTACCTGTTCTTTGGCATTCATCACAGCTGTGGCCATAGTTGTGGGCATCTTTGAAGATCGTTGGCCAATAATAGCCACTTTGAAATACCTTTGCAGCTGTTCTTTGGCCACCAAAGTGTCCACCATAAGGAGATGTGTGACAGTGCTGCAGCACAGACTTCGCTTCAGCAGCTGAAACACACTTCCTTAGCAAGCCGTCAGCGCATGTTCTGTAAAGTGTGGGGTCATCCCAGATAAATTTCCTTGCTTCATGAAGGAACCTCTTCTTCTCTTGTCCTCCCTTGAAAACTGGTAAAACCTGTGATGCACGGAAGTTCGCAATGTCAGCAAACCAAGGTTCCTTATCGTTATCACAATGAGTCAAAGCAAAGACATGTTCATCAATAAAAGCATCAGAAATTGCGGGCTCCGCAATTTTTCCGCAATTGTGCTGCAATCGAGACAGGTGATCTGCAACCACGTTTTCACATCCTTTCTTGTCTCGAATGTCCAAATCAAACTCTTGCAGCAGCAGTACCCACCTAATCAACCTAGGCTTAGCATCAGCCTTCCTCATAAGATACTTCAAGGCAGAATGGTCAGTGTACACAATTGTCCTAGTGCCTACAATATAGTTTCTAAATTTTTCACAAGCAAATACTACAGCAAGCATTTCTTTCTCAGTAGTTGTATAATTACATTGAGCCTCATTCAAGGTTTTACTAGCATAATATACAGGGTGTGTTAGCTTGTCAATCCTTTGTCCTAACATGACTCCTATAGCATAGTCACTGGCATCACATAGCATCTCAAATGGGAGATCCCAATTTGGTCCTACTATTATAGGTGCGGTGACTAGTGCTTTCTTAAGGGTAGTCCAAGCTATTAAGCATTCCTGAGAGAATATGAATGGTCTATTTAGCTCTAAAAGCTCACACAGAGGCTTGGCTATCTTAGAAAAGTCCTTAATGAACCTTCTGTCGAAGCCAGCATGCCCTAAGAAGCTTCTAATGGCTTTGACATTCTGGGGCTCTACCAACTTCTCTATGACCTCAATCTTTGCCCTATCAACCTCTACTCCTGCCCTTGACACTCTATGTCCTAAGACAATTCCCTCATCCACCATAAAATGGCATTTTTCCCAGTTTAGGACTAGGTTGGTCTCCTCACACCTAGCCAGGACTTGTCCTAGGTTTTCTAGACAGTTTGAAAATGAGTCCCCAAAGACTGAGAAGTCATCCATGAATATTTCTATCATGGACTCATCCAACTCAGAGAAGATTGCCATCATGCACCTTTGGAAAGTTGCCGGTGCATTGCATAAGCCAAAAGGAATTCTGCGAAAGGCAAAAGTTCCAAAAGGGCAAGTGAAGGTGGTCTTCTCTTGATCCTTAGGGTCTATAGTTATTTGATTATAGCCTGAATACCCGTCTAAGAAACAATAGTAGGCCCTACCAGCTATTCAGTCTAGCATCTGGTCAATGAACGGTAGAGGGAAGTGATCTTTTTTAGTTTCTTTATTTAATTTCCTGTAATCCATACACACTCTCCACCCTGTGACAGTCCTTGTTGGAATTAGTTCGTTGTTCTCATTGACTACCACAGTTATTCCCCCCTTTTTAGGTACACATTGGATGGGGCTCACCCACTGGCTACTAGCTATTGGGAAGATCACTCCTGCATCTAACCATTTTATTATTTCCTTCTTTACTACCTCTTTCATAGAGGGGTTTAGCCTACGTTGGTGATCTACCCTAGGTGTGTGCTCTTCCTCTAGTAGAATTTTGTGCATGCAATAAGAAGGGCTAATGCCTCGAATATCAGCAATAGTCCATGCTATAGCCTTCCTATGTTGCTTAAGCAGTAAAATTAATTCAACCTCATGCTTTTCACTTAGCTTAGAAGAAATAATTACAGGCAGTGTATCATTATTTCCTAAATACGCATATTTGAGGTGAGTGGGTAGTGGTTTCAGTTCTAAAACAGGTGGATGCTCAATGGAGGGCTTTAAAGGATTCACAGATCTATCAGTTAAATCTATATTCATACATACATGTTGTGGTTTATCTACAGGCATATCCATTATGTCAGATACATTCAAGTCAGCTATATCTAATTGTACATATTCATTAGCATGCTTGGTTAATAGTACATGCTCTAATTGTTCTTCCATCAATGAGTCAACAATATCCATGCTAGCACAAGACTCAGAATCAGAGGGGTACCTCAAGGCTTTATACACACTAAATTTCACCTCTTCATCATGAACCCTCATAGTGAGCTCACCTTTTTGAACATCTATTAGTGCCCTACCTGTGGCTAGAAATGGTCTACCTAGCAGGATGGGGACCTCCTTGTCTGCCTCATAGTCCAGGACAATGAAATCTGCAAGGAAAATAAATTTGTCAACTTTCACTAGAATATCCTCAATCTTACCTTCAGGGTATGCGATGGATCTGTCTGCTAGTTGTAAAGTGACAGTGGTTGGACGTGCTTCTCCTATTCCCAACTGGCGGAATAGGGACAGGGGCATGAGATTTATGCTGGCGCCTAGGTCACAAAGCGCTCTGCCCACGTGCTTGCCTCCAAGTTCTACAGGTAAGGTGAAGGAACCAGGATCCTTCTCCTTCTTGGGCAGCTTGTTCTGGAGGATGGCACTGCACTCCTCAGTGAGGTTTACTGTTTCAAACTCACCAATTATTTTTTTGTTAGTAATAATGTCCTTCAAAAACTTTACATAAGAAGGCATAGACTGCAAAACTTCTACAAAAGGAATGTTAACATGCACTTGCTTAAGAATTTCTAAGAATTTATTAAAATGAACTTCCTGTTCCTGCTTCTTCTTAAGCCTTCGAGGGTATGGAGGTGGTGGCACATATGCAGGCACGTCAGGGCGCCTTAGGATAGGTGGAGGCCTCGGAATTTCTTCTATCTCCTCAATAATTGGCTCTAGCCTGGCTTCTGATGTGCTAGTTGGTGGTGGACCTTGGTTTGGCAGAGACTCTAGTGGAGCACTAGACTCAGTGTTCTCTACTCTCTTTGGTGTGTCCTTTGTGTTGCTCACCAATGGTCTTCCACTCCTAAGTTCAATTGCTTGAACTTGTTCTTTGCCATCTCTCCTTGGTACCTCGGTGTCAGCAGGGAGTCTACCTTGGGGCCTACTCTTGAGTTCATTGGCTAATTGGCCTATTTGGTTTTCTAGGCTCCTAAGAGTAGCTTGCTGGCTTTGAAGCGTAGCATCATTCTTAGCTATGTATTCCTTGAGTAAGTTTTCTACAGAAGATCCTACAGGTTGATTGTATGGTTTTTGGTACATTGACTGGTTATGTTGGGGAGTGAAACCAGGTGTTCCACTCGGTCTAGGTTGGTTAAGATTTTGGTTAGTGTTTTGTTGGCCACCCCATGACAGGTTTGGGTGGTTTCTCCAACCAGGGTTATAGGTGTTGGAGTAGGGGTTATTCCTAGGCTGCTGCTGGCTCCCAACATAGCAGACTGAGGATGGATTCCCAGGGCAGTATTCATATGGGTGCCCTTCCCCACAGAATCCACAGATAAATGCCTCGCCTTGACTTGGCTGGGTGCCCATTGACATGGCTGTGGCGGTATTGGCACTGATTTGGAGATTGGCCTGAGCCATTTGCTTAACTAGGTTGGTCAGGGCGTTTATTTGGGTGCTCATGGCGCTTAGGGCATCCTTGTCTTGAGCTCTAGTTGGCTCTACTGGATCATCTGACCACCTACAGTGAGATGTTGAGATCTTCTCCAAGATCTCATAAGCTTCGTTGTAACTCTTGGACAACATGGAACCTCCAGCAGATGAGTTTAGAACTTGTCTGGTGCTGGGGTTGCATCCTTTAAAGAAGACTTCTATTTGGATACACCATGGGATGCCATGGTGTGGACATTTAATGAGAAGGTCTTTGAATCTTGTCCAAGCTTCGTGAAGAGACTCACTCGGAGCTTGTTTAAATTTGATGATATCATCACGAAAGGTCGAATTCCTATCTGGTGGGAAATATTTGACTAGGAATTTTTCTGCTAAGTCTGTCCAATTGAGGACAGATCCTGAGGGTAATGAATTTAACCACGTTTTGGCTTTGTCCCTCAAAGAGTAAGGGAAAAGATATAGCCTCAGGGCTTCTTGGGAAACTCCAGGAATGAGGAAGGTATCACTGACTCCTAGGAAGTTCCTAAGGTGGTTATGGGGGTCCTCATTTTCTATTCCAAAGAATTGTCCCACAGTGGACAACATTTGGAACATCACTGGTTTTAACTCGAAGGAGTTGGCAGTGATTTCAGGACGGATTATGCTGGGGTTCAGCTCCCCAGGCATAGATACTAGGTACGAAAGGATGGCGCTATCCTTGTCATTCGCTATTTCAATGGGATTGCGAGTGACAGGCACCAGGTTTTGATCTATTCCAGCCATTTCTTCTCGAGTTGATTGTGGAGACTCTGCGGTTTCAGCAATTATTTGAGGTAAAAGGGATTGTTTAAAGAGACGTTTCTTGGCTCTATTTCTAGCTTTAAATAATCTCTCAGGCTCAGGGTTGAACTCTAGATCACTACTTGGAGTCTCATTCATAAACTATCCTAAATGGTACCTGAAGAAGAAATGAAGATGGATCAAATTCAATGGAAAATAACTTGGTGTTTCAGACTTAACAAACTTCGTTTTCACTTAAAATAAGTCCCCGGCAGCGGCGCCAAAAACTTGTTGCGTGCTCAATGTGTTAATAAGAATAAGCAAGAAGGTAGAGAGAGCACTCAGGACATGCAAGCATACATGGTCTCACAGCAAGTAGTAAGTATATTTCATTCGTTTTTTCCACAGAGACTTATTTTTAGCTATTCACGAAGTGTATTTGTTAAGAAAGAAGAGGTGGATTTGATGGGGTAAAATTGGTTTTTAATTATCTACTTTTTGCTGAATGTGTAAAGGAATGCAACATAAATAAATGCAAGTTGAAATCAGACTCAAAAGACAAGAGATGGAATTAATAAACGAAGAAGAAAACAGCTAAACAGAATGGTAACTTAGCAGAATTGCGGACACCGCAATGTTATCGCAATTGTAAAAACAGGAAACGTGTGCAAAATGGAGAATTAAGGGCTACTAACGACTATTCTATAGGCATTTTAATACGATTCCCAAGCATTGGATCAACTCTCTATGCATCAAACTCACTCTATCTCATGTATCGTCCGATTCCATGCATTAGATTCTTTAGTTTACTCAACTCAAAGTAAGGTCTTAAGCATCTTGTTAAAACAGAAGTGTTTAGTTTGTACTAGGGAAACGCCTATTCCTAGGCCGTTTCCTGGTTACCATGAAAGGCTAGCATGATTATACGACTCTGAACTCTTACTCCTTCCTATCAGATTATCGATTCCAACAGCTGAGACTCTCACTCCAACAGACGGCAAAGGAAAACAGGGCGAAAAGATGGACTGCGAGAAGACTCTACGCTTTCGGATGATGCTTGAACCTCCGACTTTGACCCCCTTTTATAGTAGTTTGCAGGTGCGTTTGGGCCAAGGAGAACCATCAATCTTCAACGTCGTATATCAGAATGGATGGAGGAGAAAGAACGAATCCCTGAAATCACGGAAATTAACAGAAAAAGATCAGTCAACTTACAGTTTTCACTTGAATAATTGCGGCTTCAGCAATGTTTTAGCAATGCTGTCGCAATGCAGTTTTTTTCATTCTTTTCCTTCGGTTTTCAACCCTTTTCTTTCCTATTGTGCATAAGTCCTAATTTAGCTACCTTCTTCTCATTCTCATATTTAAGCATAGGTTTAGGCTAAATGCTATCAAAAACACCTAAAAGTGTACATCTTCTTAAGCTAAATGGGTCCTAAATAAGTCACTTTCAGAGACTTAACAGTCCCCATCCTATTAGGCAGACCATTTCTAGCCACAGGTAGGGCCCTGATTGATGTCCAGAAAGGTGAGCTCACTATGAGGGTTCATGATGAGGAGGTTAAGTTTAGTGTTTTTAAAGCCCTAAGGTATCCTTCTGACTCTGAATCTTGTGCAAGTATGGACATAGTAGATTCACTGATGGAAGAACAGCTTGAGCATGAATTATTAATTAAGCATGCCAATGATTATGTACAATTAGATTTAACTGACTTAAACATAGCTGAAATAATGGACATACCTGTGAATAACCCTCAGCATGTTTGTATGACTACTGATTTGACTGAAAGATCCATGAATCCATTGAAACCATCCATTGAGCATCCACCTATCTTAGAATTAAAACCACTGCCTGAACACCTTAAGTATGCATATCTAGGGAGTGATGATACTCTACCTGTTATTATTTCGTCCAAATTGAGTGTAAAGCATGAAATTGAGTTTATATTATTGCTTAAGCAACATAAAAAGGCTATTGCATGGACGATTGCTGACATTAGAGGTATTAGTCCTTCCTACTGCATGCATAAAAAAATATTGGAAGAAGAGCATACACCCCGAGTAGATCACCAACGTAGGTTGAACCCCTCTATGAAGGAGGTAGTTAAAAAAGAGAAAATAAAATGGTTAGATGCAGGTGTAATCTTCCCTATAGCTAGTAGTCAGTGGGTGAGTCCAATACAATGTGTACCTAAGAAGGGGGGATGACTGTAGTAGTAAATGAGAGCAATGAACTGATTCCAACTAGAACTATTACAGGATGGAGAGTCTGTATGGACTATAGGAAATTGAATAAAGAAACAAAAAAAGATCACTTCCCTTTACCATTTATCGACCAGATGTTAGATAGGATAGCTGGTAGAGCTTATTACTGCTTTCTAGATGGTTATTCTGGATATAACCAAATCACCATAGACCCTGTGGACCAGGAGAAAACAACCTTCACATGTCCCTTTGGAACATTTGCTTTTCGCATAATGCCTTTTGGCCTATGCAATGCACCAGCAACGTTCCAAAGGTGCATGTTGGCCATCTTCTCTGACTTAGATGAATCCATGATAGAGATATTTATGGATGACTTCTCAGTCTTTGGTGATTCATTTACAAATTGCTTAGAGAACTTAGGACAAGTCCTAGTGTTGCGTGCTCAATGTGTTAAAATAAATAAGCAATAAGATAGAAAGAGCACTCAGAACATGCAAGCATACATGATCTTATAGCAAGTAGTAAGTATTTTTTCATTCGTTTTCCCACAGAGATTTATTATAAGCTAATCATGAAGTGTTTTGTTAAGAAAGAATGGATGGGTTGATGGGGTAGAATTGGTTTTAAATTGTCTATTTTCTAAGGAATGTGTAGAGGGTAGCAACATAAACAAGTGCAAATCAAAGTTAAACTCAAAGGAAAAGAGATGAGATTAATAAACGAATAAGAAAACAGCTAAACAGAATTGTGAACTTAGCAGAATTGCGGAAACAGCAATTCTACCGCAATTTTCCTAACAGCGAAAGTGTGTAAAATGGAGAAACAAGGGCTACTAACGACTCCTCTATAGGCATTTTCTCACGCTTCTCAAGCATTGGATCAACTCTCTATGCATCAAACTCACTCAATCTCATGTATCGTCCGATTCCATGCATTAGATTCTTTAGTTTACTCATGTCCAAGTAAGGTCTTAAGCATCTTGTTAAAGCAGAAAGTTATGGTTTGTACTAGGAAAACGCCTATTCCTAGGTCGTTTTCTGGCTACCTTGAAAGGCTAGCATGAGTGTATGACTCTGAACTCTTACTCCTTCCAGAGGTTAGGAGTTCTTTGGACAAAATGGATGGCCAATCGAAATTGCCCGTGGGATGAAGCTTACATACAATCAATGCTTCGAGAGCTATCCTACATGCTTGATTCACGTTTTTTTAGCCTATAGTACTGTCATTAGCATGCCCCTAAGTGACTTAGTTACTCATGGATATGGGGTAAACAGAAATAAGAGATGAAGGAAACATGCTTAGAAGAGAAATATACTTAAAACAGTAAGGAAAAACCGTAGCAGCAGAAGATGGAAAACTTGTGAAATGATAACTATGCTTTGATTACTTGATTGTTTGAATGGACAAGAAGAGGAACTTAAAGTGCATAACAGAAAGACAGAACACAACGAAATGGACTGATCTAGTTACAAGAAAGGAAACAACAACAAACTAAAGCTGGAAAATGGAAATAAAGACAGAAAGCATAAAAACGAGCGTGAACGCCTAGTTGCAGATGCCTCGGCTGAAGGGGATGAAAGAATAGCTTTGCTTGGATGAATCCAATCGGGAGAGAAGATGAATCTTCTCTCCTTCCTATCAGATTGTCGATTCCAACAGCTGAGACTCTCACACCAACAGACAGAGAAGAACGACAGGAGAAAAGATGGAGCTGCGAGAAGACTTCTACGCTTTCGGATGATGATCAAACCCTCGACTTTGACCCCTATTTATAGTAATCTGCAGCTGCATTTGGGCCAAGGAGAACCATCCACCTTCAACGTCATACTTCAGAATGGATGGAGGAGAAAGAACGAATCCCTGAAATAACGGAAATTAACAGAAAAAGATCAGTCAACTTACGGTTTTCACTTGAAACATTGCGGTTTCAGCAATGTTTCCGCAATGCTATCGCAATGTAGTTTTTTTCTTTCTTTTACTTCGGTTTTCAATCCTTTTCTTTCCTTTTGCACACAAGTCCTAATTTAGCTACCTTCTTTTAATTCTCACAAATAAGCATAGGTTTAAGCTAAATCCTATCAAAAATACCTAAGAGTGTGCATCTTTCTAAGCTAAATAAGTCCTAAATAAGTCACTTTTGGAGACATAACACACCCCCAAACTTAAGGTTTTGCTTGTCCTCAAGCAACTAAGGGCTTATTTAGGCTGCTGTTTCATCTTCTTTAACCACTTACTGACTCCCCTATATCCCTATCTATAACAGTCCTGTCCTGTGACATACTTCTAACCTTAAAACTACCCTCTTATTTAGCTTCTTCTGACTTCGCATGCCTAATACTCCTGCTGTTTTTATTAACTCCCTACAACTGATCTACCTACTTTTGTCATATCATGCCACTATCCCTAAGGTTTCAAATTCTACCAAGCTTTACCCCAGACTCAGTACATGCTTCTAGTTTATACTTATGAGCTACCTAGGATTCCTTAGAGTCATGCCAGTCTTAGTATTAACAGTGACAGTAGTACTTTAAGAGAACAACCTAAACCCTGGCATCACTACATTGGATATACACTCATCTCCCTAAACAACCCTACAAGCTACAACTTTGCTCTTAGCTAATTGAGGATCAGAGTTCTTTTTAAACAGGACATCTAAGCCACAAAGTTGCAACTCCTAGATATACATTCTTCTTCCCTATTTCTTCTTTTTCTTTCTTTCTTACTTTGGTGGAGCCTCTCCTTTATTCTTTTTTCATTTTCTCTTTTCAGCTCATTTTTTTTTTTTTTTTTAAAGGAGAAGAAGAATGCTTATGTTTTAAGGGAGAGAGGAATGTTCCTAGGCCTAGGGTGGCCTCCCCCAAACTTCAACTACTCATTGTCCCCAATGAGTGTCTGAGGTGGCACACCCCCAAACTTGTCCTAGAAGCATCTAGTCTAAGGTAAAACAAAGAGAATCTAAAAGCCCTAGGCATAGACAGAACATTCTAAAAGCAAATATCACAGCAGCAGACATTTGAAAACAGACAGGTAAGGACTTAAAGCTATGCATGCTGAGCTTTTTAGAGGTTAATTTAAACTATCAAAGGGTGTCCTATGACACTCATCCAGCATGCTTTAAGATAAGCTATACAAGGTAGTCATGATAGCAGCAAAAGATAGAATTTAAACAGATCACAGCCTAGCTGAACAGACAGTCCAAAACATGCATTCAGTAATAAAAATTGCGGTTTCCGCAATTATTTCGCAATAGATACAGGGCAGATATAACAGTGATTAAGGCCCCTAAGCATGCTTTTTTCCCGTCACTTAAGCTCTACAAAAATAAAACTAAACTAACCTACCTACTCAGCTATCATCAGACTACACTAAACAATTTAAAAACTTAAAACTAAGCAACTAAAACAGATCAAAATATTAACTAAAAACAGCATAATTCACATGGTCTAACAGAAAGCAGATTTTTTTTTTTTTTCTTTGTATTTTTCTAAGGGAACAGCAATACTCCCTTTTGGTGCTCCTCAAACTAGCACTCAGACATCTTCCTCATCATCACTCCTTCTTGATCTTGGAGGCACCCATGGAGTAAGGAGATTCGTGGGAAAATCAGGGAAGATGCATCCAAGTTGGTCAGCAACTTCCTTGTCCCTTGCCTGTGCGTAAGTGGCCCATTGAGCCATCCTCTTCTGCATATCCATCAGGCAAGCCATGGACAGCGACTGATCAGCAGCCAACCTATCCAGCTCGAATTCCATGTTCCCCTTCCTTTTTAGCCTCAAGCCAGCAGGGAGCTCCAAGTGGCCTGTGTAAGCCATCTGCTGCTCCATTCGCTCAATGGGAACCCCTGCACGCAAGCAGAGTTTAGTTATAGTATTAGGGAAAAACAATGGACCCTTACCCTTCTTGGCGCACTCAGCAATGGCAGCTGACATGACTTCACCCACGTTGATCGTGAGACCTCGCATGATTGCATAGACCAGCAGCGATCTGCTCTGGTTGATGGTGGTCTCATGAGTCACTGGGGATAGTTTCCTTCTCACGAAGGAAACCATACAGCCGCCTTAGCTGTGAGGTTGGCACTCATGAGAGTGTGCCTCCCATTGCGTGACACGGTCCAGGATGCTTCAGGCTGGCCAATGGTCCGAATGGCCTCTTCCAGGACGGCTTCAGTAGGCTCATCAACAATCCTCGCATAGTCAGTATGTTTTTGGCCCTTGAGGCCATAGGCTTCGTTGATGGCTTTTGCCGAGAAGTCCACTTCTACTCCCCTGACCACAGACAACCCCTCCTCAGACATCCTCAGGTTGGCGTAGAAGTCATACACCATGCTTGTGTAAGCTGGATTGGGTGGTCTGCACAACTCCTCCCAGCCGTGATTCGTAATTCCTGCGCGCAAGAATTGCGGCAGGTCAGCAGGTCTGTCGAGGAAGCCCTTCTCGTGCAGCAACTCCCGCTTCCTCAGCTCAATGCCTCTGGACTCAGCGTCAGAGGATACATACCTCACTGATTGAGGCTCATCTTCAGGGTAAAGCTTGGCTTTCCCTTTGTCCTTTGGTTTGGCTGACTCCGCAGCCTCAATCTTGAGCTTCTTGAGCGACGGCTCAGCGCTCTCTTTCTCTGATGAAGGCGCTCTTTTGGCCTTCTTCTTTTTTGACTTTTTGAACCGCTTGGCCTTGATAATCTTGGCAGCCTTCTTCTTCTTCAGCTTTGCCTTGGTGGTGATCTGCTGGAGGCAAGCCCCCAGTGTCTCGTCCATCGAGTCATCCTTCTGCGCAAGACTCTCAGGGCTGGCTTCCCTCACAGGGGAGAAGACTTCTTCTTCCTCACCTTCCCCACTGCCCTGCGTCGATTCTTGATACTCACCATATGGGAATTCAGGGTCATGTTGTGGGGAAGTGGGCGAAGGAGTGGTGCTTTGTACTGCTGTAGGGGTCTGTGCAGAACTCTGCGGTGATGAAGGCAGCTCAGGGCTCTGCGCTGGTGGCGATGAGGAGAGCTCAGGGCTTTGAACCGGTGGAGATGGTGAAGGGCTGCGCTCGGCTGTCTCGTGGGATGGCTGGCCTCGTTCTTGACTCTCCACAGAGGGAGTCTTGTTCTTGATTCCTTCCTCGGCCACAGCCAGACTCCACTTGCGCATCTTGGGTGTGCCTGCTGGTTTAGAGGGTCCAGCAGGTATCTCTGTGACGACCTTCCACTTCTTCTTGCGAATCGGAAGTTTAGGGAGTCTCTCAGTTCGCGCAGCATCAGCCTCTGCAAGGGCCAGAAGTGCTTCCCTCGCAGCCGTTTCAGCGTCGTCAGCCTTCTTCTTGGCCGCAGATCTTTCAGCCCTCGTGAGCACCATTGTTGAATCGTGGAGGTTTGGAGAGAAGAATCACAGATGAAGAGAAACGCAGATTTCTTGGAGTTCAGATACTTGGGAAATCGTATAGATCAACGCGCGTCTCAACGGATATAAAGAAAACGGAAAAATCCCAACGGCTATATTTTTGCGGATTCTGCAAATCCAGCGCAATTCTAGTGACCGTTGGAGATTTTTTTTCATTTAAATGTCAATCTTTGCTCCATCGTATCTTTTATTTGGCCCAATATCTTCTTGATTTTTTAAGCTGGATTTAATCTCCTTGATTCCCTCTATTGATTCCCTACAAAAAGAAATAAAATCAACATCAAATTCGTAATTAAAATCATACAAACATATACACCAATGATAACCGGAAAAATGGAAAAAATAAACTAAGGCATGAGCCTCATATTGACGAGCACAGCAATCACTCGTCCTCTCTCGTTCTTAATTTCACGCTTCAGTCAAGAGGAAGGCCGAGAGAGTCTTCACATCTCCTTCCTCATAGTAGTGCTTCAACCTTGTACCATTAACCATGAATGGTTGCCCTTGCTGCAGGTTCTTTATCTCGATGGCACCATGAACAAACACATTAGTAATTACAAACGGACCTGACCATCTAGACTTAAGTTTGCCTGGAAATAATTTCAATCGTGAGTTAAATAATAAAACAAGTTGGCCTTTCTTAAAGTCCTTGATCCTAAGTCTACTGTCGTGCCAAATCTTGGTCTTTTCCTTATACATTTTGGCATTTTCATAAGACATATGTCTAAGCTCATCAAGCTCATGTAATTGCAGAGACCGCAACGTTCCCGCATCGGTCACGCAATAATTCAACTCTTTTAGTGCCCAAAATGCCTTGATTTCTAACTCAAATGGAAGATGACAAGCTTTACCATACACAAGTCTGTAAGGAGACATACCTAGGGGTGTCTTATATGCAGTCCTATATGCCCAAAGTGCATCCTCGAGTTTAAATGACCAGTCCTTTCTATTAGGTTTGACCACTTTTTCTAGGATGTTCTTAATCTCCCTATTCGAAATTTCAGCCTGACCATTCGAGTGTGGGTGATAAGGAGTGGCTACTCTATGTCTAATGTTATACTTAGCCAACACTCTCTCCATAGCCTTATTATTGAAATGTGTCCCCTCATCACTAATGATAGCACGAGGTGTTCCAAACCTAGTAAAAATGTGCCTATGCAAGAATTTTATTACTGTTTTGGCATCATTATTGGGACATGCTATGGCCTCTACCCACTTGGATACATAATCTACTGCCACTAATATGTAAAGGTTACCTGAGGATGGGGGAAATGGTCCCATGAAGTCAATGCCCCATACATCAAAGAGCTCCAACTCTAAGATGTAGGTGAGAGGCATTTAATCCTTGCGACTGAGGTTACCTGTTCTTTGGCATTCATCACAGCTGTGGGCATAGTTGTGGGCATCCTTGAAGATCGTTGGCCAATAGTAGCCACTCTGAAATACCTTTGCAGCTGTTCTTTGGCCACCAAAGTGTCCACCATAAGGAGCTGTGTGGCAGTGCTGCAGCACAGACTTCGCCTCAGCAGCTGAAACACACTTCCTTAGCAAACCGTCAGCACATGTTTTGTAAAGTGTGGGATCATCCCATATGAATTTCCTTGCTTCATGAAGGAACCTCTTCTTTTCTTGGCTTCCTTTGAAAGTTGGTAGTACCTGTGATGCAAGGAAGTTAGCAATGTCAGCAAACCAAGGTTCCTCATCGTTATCACGATGAGTCAATACAAAGATATGTTCATCAATAAAAGCATCAGAAATTGCGGGTTCCGCAATTTTTTCGTAATTATGCTGCAATCTAGAAAGATGATCCGCAACCACATTTTCACATCCTTTCTTATCTCTAATGTCTAGATCAAACTCTTGCAGCAGCAGTACCCACCTAATCAACCTAGGCTTAGCATCAGCCTTCCTCATAAGGTACTTTAAAGCAGAATGGTCAGTGTACACGATTGTCCTAGTGCCTACAATATAGTTCCTAAATTTCTCACAAGCAAACACTACAGCTAGCATTTCTTTCTCAGTGGTTGTGTAGTTGCATTGTGCCTCATTAAGTGTCTTACTAGCATAATAGACAGGGTGTGTTAACTTGTCAATCTTCTGTCCTAACATAACCCCTACAGCATAGTCACTGGCGTCACATAACATCTCAAAGGGAAGATCCCAATTAGGCCCTACTATAATAGGTGCTGTGACTAGTGCTTTCTTAAGGGTTTTCCAAGCTAGGACACACTCTTTAGAGAAAATGAATGGTTTGTTTAGCTCTAGAAGCTCACATAGACGTTTGGAGATCTTAGAAAAGTCCTTAATGAACCTTCTATAGAAACCAGCATGCCCTAAGAAACTTCTAATGGCCTTGACATTTTGGGGTTCTACCAATTTCTCTATTATTTCAATTTTTGCTCTGTCAACTTCTACACCTGCCCTTGACACTCTATGACCTAAGACAATCCCTTCATCCACCATGAAGTGGCACTTTTCCCAATTTAGGACTAGGTTGGTCTCCTCACACCTAGCCAAGACTTGTCCTAGGTTCTCTAGACAGTTTGTAAATGAATCCCCAAAGACTGAGAAATCATCCATGAATATCTCTATCATGGACTCATCCAAATCAGAGAAAATTGCCAACATGCACCTTTGAAAAGTTGCCGGTGCATTGCATAAGCCAAAAGGCATTCTGCGAAAGGCAAAAGTTCCAAAAGGGCAAGTGAAGGTAGTCTTCTCTTGGTCCTTAGGGTTTATAGTAATCTGGTTATACCCTGAATAACTGTTACGTCTCCAAAAGTGACCTTTTTAGGACTTAATTAGCTTAGAAAGATGTTCACTCTTAGGTGTTTTTGATAGCATTTAGCCTAAACCTATGCTTAAATATGAGAATTAGAAGAAGGTAGCTAAATTAGGACTTATGAACAATAGGAAAGAAAAGGGTTAAAAACCGAAGGAAAAGAATGAAAAAACTGCATTGCGAAAACATTGCTGAAGCCGCAATTATTCAAGTGAAAACCGTAAGTTGACTGATCTTTTTCTGTTAATTTTCGTGATTTCAGGGATTCGTTCTTTCTCCTCCATCCATTCTGATATACGACGTTGAAGATTGATGGTTCTCCTTGGCCCAAACGCACCTGCAAACTACTATAAAAGGGGGTCAAAGTCGGAGGTTCAACATAATCCGAAAGCGTAGAAGTCTTCTCGCAGTCCATCTTTTCTTCTGTTTTTCTTTGTCGTCTGTTGGTTTGCGAAGCTCAGCTGTTGGAGTCGATAATCTGATAGGAAGGAGAGGAGATTCTTATTCTCTCCCGATTGGATTCATCCAAGCAAGGCTGACCTTTTTGATCCTTCATTCGAGGCGACTGCAACGAGGCTTTCAAGCACCATTTACTGCTTTCTGTCTTTCCTTTCTAATTTCCAGCATTGTGTAGTTGTTGCTTCTGGTTTAGTGATTAGTCTACTTCATTTCGTTGCTTTCTGTCTTTGGATTATTTACTTTAAACTTTCCCGTGTTCGTTCAAACAATCAAAGTAATCAAATCCCAAGTTTTCATCTCACAGTTTCTTGCCTTCGCATTCTACTGCTTTCCTTTACTGTTTTCAGTTCATTCCTCTTCTAAGCATGTCTGTTTCATCTCGTATTTCTACTTACTCCATATCCATGAGTAGCTAAGTCACTTAGGGGCATGCTAATGACAGAACTATAGGCTAAAAAACGTGAACCAAGTATGTAGGATAGCTCTCGAACCATTGATTGTATGTAAGCTTCATCCCACGGGCAATTTCGATTGGCCATCCATTTTGTCCAAAGAACTCCTAACCTCTGGAAGGAGTAAGAGTTCAGAGTCATATAATCATGCTAGCCTTTCATGGTAACCAGAAAACGGCTTAGGAATAAGCGTTTTCCTAGTACAAACTAAACACTTCTGCTTTAACAAGATGCTTAAGACCTTACTTTGAGTTGAGTAAACTAAAGAATCTAATGCATGGAATCGGACGATACATGAGATAGAGTGAGTTTGATGCATAGAGAGTAGATCCAGTGCTTGAGAATCGTATAAAAATGCCTATAGGATAGTCATTAGTAGCCCTTAATTCTCCATTTTACACACTTTTACTGTTTTTACAATTGCGATAACATTGCGGTATCCGCAATTCTGCTAAGTTACCATTCTGTTTAGCTGTTTTCTTCTTCGTTTATTAATTCCATCTCTTGTCCTTTGAGTCTAATTTCAACTTGCATTTGTTTATGTTACATTCCTTTATATGTTCGGTAAGAAGTAGGCAATTAAAAACCAATTTGAACCCATCAAATCCACCCCTTCTTTCTTAACAAAACACTTCGTGAATAGCTAAAAATAAGTCTCTGTGGGAAAACGAATGAAAAAATACTCATTACTTGCTATAAGATCATGTATGCTTGCATGTTCTGAGTGCTCTCTCTCTCTTATTGCTTATTCTTATTAACACATTGAGCACGCAACAAGTTTTTGGCGCCGCTGCCGGGGACTTATTTTAAGTGAAAACGAAGTCTGTTAAGTTTGAAAAAACAAGTTCATTGCGTATTGAAGCTGATCTGTTTCATTTCTTTTGCAGGTACTATTGGGGTAGTTTATGAGTGAGCCTTCAAGTAGAGATCTAGAGTTCAATCCTGAGCCCGAGAGACTATTTAAAGCCAGAAATAAAGCCAAGAAACGTCTTTTTAAACAACCCCCTATACCTCAAATCATACCTGAAATCGAAGAAATGGACGAGATAGTTCCAAATCAGGTACCTGTCATTCGCAACCCCATCGAAATAGCGAATGACAAGAATAGTGCCATTCTTTCATATTTAGTACCTATGCCTGGGGAGCTGAACCCCAGCATAATCCGTCCTGAGATCACTGCCAACTCATTCGAGTTAAAGCCAGTGATGTTCCAAATGTTGTCCACTGTGGGACAATTCTTTGGAATAGAAAATGAGGACCCCCACAACCATCTTAGGAACTTCTTAGGAGTTAGTGATACCTTCGTCATCCCTGGAGTTTCCCAAGAAGCCTTGAGGCTATACTTGTTCCCTTACTCTTTGAGGGACAAAGCCAAAACATGGTTGAACTCATTACCCTCTGGATCTGTCCTTAATTGGACAGATTTAGCAGAAAAATTCCTAGTCAAATACTTCCCACCTGATAGGAATTCTACCTTTCGTGATGACATAGTTAAATTCAAACAAGCTGATAATGAATCTCTTCACGAAGCTTGGACAAGGTTCAAGGACCTTCTTCTCAAATGTCCACATCATGGCATCCCATGGTGTATCCAAATAGAGGTCTTTTTCAAAGGATGCAACCCCAGCACTAGGCAAGTTCTAAATTCATCTGCTTGTGGTTCCATGTTGTCCAAGAGTTACAACGAGGCCTATGAGATCTTGGAGAAGATCTCAGCATCTCACTGTAGGTGGTCAGATGATCCAGTTGAGCCAACTAGAGCTCAAGACAAGGATGCTCTGAGTGCCATGAGCACCCAAATAAACGCCCTGACCAACCTAGTTAAGCAAATGGCTCAGGCCAATCTCCAAACCAGTGCCAATACCGCCACAGCCATGTCAATGGGCACCCAACCAAGTCAAGGCGAGGCACTTATCTGTGGATTCTGTGGGGAAGGGCACCCATATGAATACTTCCCTGGGAATCCATCCTCAGTCTGCTACATTGGAAGCCAGCAGCAGCCTAGGAATAACCCCTACTCACAAACTTACAACCCTGGTTGGAGGAACCACCCAAACCTGTCATGGGGTGGCCAACAAAATGCTAACCAAAATTCTAACCAGCCTAGACCGAGTGGAACACCTGGTTTCACTCCCCAACATAACCAATCAATGTATCAAAAACCTTACAACCAACCTGTAGGATCTTCTGTAGAAAACTTACTCAAGGAATACATAGCTAAGAATGATGCTACTCTTCAAAGCCAGCAAGCTAGTCTTAGGAGCCTAGAGAACCAAATAGGCCAATTGGCCAATGAACTCAAGAGTAGGCCCCAAGGAAGACTCCCTGCTGACACCGAGGTACCAAGGAGAGATGGTAAAGAACAAGTTCAAGCAATTGAACTTAGAAGTGGTAGACCCTTGGTGAGCAACACAAAGGAAACACCAAAGAGAGTAGAGAACACTGAGTCTAGTGCTCCACTGGAGTCTCTGCCAAACCAAGGTCCACCATCAACTAGCACATCAGGAGTCAGGCTAGAGCCAATTATTGAGGAGACAGAAGAAATTCCAAGGCCTCCACCTATCCTAAGGCGCCCTGACGTGCCCGCATATGTGCCACCACCTCCATATCCTTGAAGGCTTAAGAAGAAACAAGAACAGAAAGTGCACTTTAACAAATTTCTAGAAATTCTTAAACAAGTGCATGTCAACATTCCTTTTGTAGAAGTTTTACAGTCTATGCCTTCCTATGTAAAGTTTTTAAAAGATATTATTACTAACAAAAAAATAATTGGTGAGTTTGAAACAGTAAACCTCACTGAGGAGTGCAGTGCCATACTCCAAAACAAGTTGCCCAAGAAGGAGAAGGATCCTGGTTCCTTCACCTTACCTGTAGAACTTGGAGGCAAGCACGTGGGCAGAGCGCTTTGTGATCTGGGCGCCAGCATAAACCTCATGCCCCTATCACTATTCCGCCAGTTGGGAATAGGAGAAGCACGTCCAACCACTGTCACTTTACAACTAGCAGACAGATCCATCGCATACCCTGAAGGTAAGATTGAGGATATTCTTGTAAAAGTTGACAAGTTTATTTTCCTTGCAGATTTCATTGTCCTGGACTATGAAGCAGACAAGGAGGTCCCCATCCTGCTAGGCAGACCATTTCTAGCCACAGGTAGGGCACTTATAGACGTCCAAAAAGGTGAGCTCACTATGAGGGTTCATGATGAAGAGGTGAAATTTAGTGTGTATAAAGCTTTAAGGTATCCCTCTGACCTTGAATCCTGTGCTAGCATGGACGTAGTAGACTCCTTGATGGAGGAACAATTGGAGCATGTATTATTAACTAAGCATGCTAATGAATATGTACAATTAGAAGTAGCTGACTTGAATGTATCTGACATAATGGATATGCCTGTAGATAAACCACAACATGTATGCATGAATATAGACCTAACTGATAGATTTGTGAATCCTTTAAAGCCATCCATTGAGCATCCACCTGTTTTAGAACTAAAACCACTCCCCACTCACCTCAAGTATGCATATCTAGGAAGTAATGAAACTCTGCCTGTTATCATTTCTTCTAAATTAAGTGAAAAACATGAGGTTGAACTGATTTTACTGCTTAAGCAACATAGGAAGGCTATTGCATGGACTATTGCTGATATTAGAGGCATTAGCCCTTCTTATTGCATGCATAAGATTATACTAGAGGAAGAGCACACACCTAGGGTAGATCACCAACGTAGGCTAAACCCCTCTATGAAAGAGGTAGTAAAGAAAGAAATAATAAAATGGTTAGATGCAGGTGTGATCTTCCCAATAGCTAGTAGCCAGTGGGTGAGCCCCATCCAATGTGTACCCAAAAAGGGGGGGATGACTGTGGTAGTCAATGAGAACAACGAACTGATTCCAACTAGGACTGTCACAGGATGGAGAGTGTGCATGGATTACAGGAAATTAAATAAAGAAACTAAAAAAGACCACTTCCCTCTACCGTTCATTGACCAGATGTTAGACAGAATAGCTGGTAGAGCCTACTATTGTTTCTTAGATGGTTATTCTGGCTATAATCAGATTACTATAGACCCTAAGGACCAAGAGAAGACTACCTTCACTTGCCCTTTTGGAACTTTTGCCTTTCGCAGAATGCCTTTTGGCTTATGCAATGCACCGGCAACTTTCCAAAGGTGCATGATGGCAATCTTCTCTGAGTTGGATGAGTCCATGATAGAAATATTCATGGATGACTTCTCAGTCTTTGGGGATTCATTCACAAACTGTCTAGAGAATTTAGGACAAGTCTTGGCTAGATGTGAAGAGACTAACTTAGTCCTTAATTGGGAAAAGTGTCACTTCATGGTAGATGAGGGGATTGTCTTAGGTCATAGAGTGTCGAGGGCAGGTGTAGAGGTCGATAGGGCCAAAATTGAGATCATAGAGAAGTTAGTAGAGCCCCAGAATGTCAAGGCCATTAGAAGTTTCTTAGGGCATGCTGGCTTCTACAGAAGGTTCATTAAGGACTTTTCTAAGATAGCCAAGCCTCTGTGTGAGCTTCTAGAACTAAACAGGCCATTCATCTTCTCTAAGGAATGTGTAGTAGCTTGGACGACCCTTAAGAAAGCACTAGTCACAGCCCCTATCATAGTAGGACCAAATTGGGATCTTCCCTTTGAGATGTTATGTGATGCCAGTGACTATGCTGTAGGAGTGATGTTAGGACAGAAGATTGACAAGCTAACACACCCTGTCTATTATGCTAGTAAAACCTTAAATGAGGCTCAATGTAATTATACAACTACTGAGAAAGAAATGCTTGCTGTAGTGTTTGCTTGCGAAAAATTTAGAAACTATATTGTAGGCACTAGGACAATTGTGTACACTGACCATTCTGCCTTGAAGTATCTTATGAGGAAGGCTGATGCTAAGCCTAGGTTGATTAGGTGGGTACTGCTGCTGCAAGAGTTTGATTTGGACATTCGAGACAAAAAGGGAAGTGAAAATGTGGTTGCGGATCTCCTGTCTCGATTGCAGCACAATTGCGAAAAAATTGCGGACCCCGCAATTTCTGATGCTTTTATTGATGAACATGTCTTTGCTTTGACTCATCGTGATAACGATGAGGAACCTTGGTTTGCTGACATTGCTAACTTCCGTGCATCACAGGTTTTACCAGTTTTCAAGGGAGGACAAGAGAAGAGGAGGTTCCTTCATGAAGCAAGGAAATTCATATGGGATGACCCCACACTTTACAGAACCTGTGCTGACGGCTTGCTGAGGAAGTGTGTTTCAGCTGCTGAAGCGAAGTCTGTGCTGCAGCACTGCCACACAGCTCCTTATGGTGGAAACTTTGGTGGCCAAAGAACAGCTGCAAAGGTATTTCAGAGTGGCTACTATTGGCCAACAATCTTCAAGGATGCCCACAACTATGCCCACACCTGTGATGAATGCCAAAGAACAGGTAACCTCAGTCGAAAGGATGAGATGCCCCTCACCTACATCTTAGAGTTGGAGCTCTTTGATGTATGGGGCATTGACTTCATGGGGCCATTCCCTCCGTCATCAGGTAACCTCTACATATTAGTGGCAGTGGACTATGTGTCCAAGTGGGTAGAAGCCAAAGCATGTCCCAATAATGATGCCAAAACAGTCACCAAATTCTTGCATAGGCACATTTTTACTAGGTTTGGGACACCTCGTGCCATCATTAGTGATGAGGGGTCACATTTCATTAACAAGGCTATGGAGAGAGTGTTGGCTAAGTATAACATTAGACATAGAGTAGCCACCCCCTATCACCCACACTCGAATGGACAAGCTGAAATTTCAAATAGGGAAATTAAGAACATCCTAGAAAAAGTGTTTAAACCTAATAGGAAAGACTGGTCCTTTAAGCTTGAGGATGCACTTTGGGCTTATAGGACAGCATATAAGACACCCCTAGGTATGTCTCCTTATAGGCTGGTATATGGCAAGGCTTGTCACTTACCACTTGAGTTAGAAAACAAAGCATTTTGGGCCATGAAGGAATTAAATTTTTGTGTAAAGGCTGCAGGAACACTGAGGTCTTTGCAATTACATGAGCTTGATGAGCTTAGACATATGGCCTATGAAAATGCTAAGATGTATAAGGAAAAGACCAAGATTTGGCACGATAGTAGACTTAGAGTTAAGGACTTTAAGAAGGGTCAACTTGTTTTGTTGTTTAACTCACGGTTGAAACTATTTCCAGGGAAATTGAAGTCTAGATGGTCAGGTCCTTTTATCATTACTAATGTGTTTGTTCATGGTGCCATCGAGATAAAGAACCTGCAGCAAGGGCAACCTTTCATGGTTAATGGTGCACGGTTGAAGCACTACTATGAGGAAGGAGATGTGAAGACTCTCTCGGCCTTCCTCTTGACTGAAACATGAATTTAGAACGAGAGAGAACGAGTGGTTACTGTGCTCGTTTAGTTCAGGCTAATGCCTTAGTTTATTTTTTGCAATTTTTCCGGTTATCGTTTGTACATATGTTGGTGTGATTTTAATTAAGTATTTGATGTTGATTTTGTTTGTTTTTGCAGGGAATAGATAGCTGGAATCAAGGAGATTAAATCCAGCTAAAAAAATCGAGAAGATATTGGGCCAAATCGAAGATACGGTTGGGCAAAGATAGCAATTTAGATGGAAAAAAATCTCCAACGGTCCCTAAAATTGCGCAGGAATTGCGGGATCCGCAAAAATATAGCCGTTGGGATTTTTTTTCCGTTTTCTTTATATCCGTTGGAAGGCGCGAGGATCTGTACGTCTCTCTCATCATCTGATCTTCGAGCAAGCTGCGATTCTCTTCATCTTTGATTCTTCTTTCCAAATCTCCAAGATCCAACAATGGTACTCACAAGAGCCGAACGATCTGCGGCCAAGAAACGGGCTGACGACGCTGAAACGGCTGCAAGGGAAGCACTTCTTGCCCTCGCAGATGCTGATGCTGCGCGTACCGAACGTCTTCCCAAGCTTCCGGTCCGTAGGAAGAAGTGGAGGGTCGTCACAGAAATCCCTGCTGGACCCTCTGAACCAGCAGGCACACCCAAGAAGCGCCGGTGGAGTATCGAGATGGCCGCCGAACCAAGCAAAGCAAAGACTCCCTCTGTGGAGAGTCAAGAAACGGATCGTGCGTCCCACGAATGGACCAAGAAGGGTTCATCGCCATCTGCATCACCTGCGCACAGCCCTTCACCATCTGAACGAGTGCAGAGCCCAGAGCTCTCTTCATCACCGCCAGCACAGAGCCCTGAGCAGCCGTCTTCACCACTGAGTTCTGCACAGACACCTGCAGCAGCACAGAGCACCACGCCGTCTCACACTTCTCCACGGCCTGATCCGGAATTCCCATATGGGGAGTACCAAGAGTCAACGCAGGGCAGTGGAGATGCTGAAGAAGACGAGGTCTTCTCTCCTATGAGGGAAGACAGCCCGGAGAGTCTTGAACAGAAGACTGACTCAATGGAAGAGACATTGGGGGCGTGTCTCCAGCAGATCACCGTCAAGGCCAAGCTCAAGAAGAAGAAGAAGGCCAAGATTCTCAAGGCCAAGCGATCCAAGAAGCTGAAGAAGAAGAAGGTCAAGAGAGCACCTTCATCAGAGAAGGAAAGCACGGAGCCATCGCTCAAGAAAATCAAGGTTGAGGCTGCCGAGTCAGCCAAGCCAGCAGATAAAGGGAAGGCCAAGCTCTACCCTGAAGATGAGCCTCAGTCAGTGAGGTATGTTTCCTCTGATGCTGAGTCCAGGGGTGCTGAGCTGAGGAAGAGAGAGTTGCTGCACGAGAAGGGCTTCCTCGACCGACCTGCTGACCTGCCGCAGTTCTTGCGCGCAGGAGTTATAAACCACGGCTGGGAGGAATTTTGCAGACCGCCCAATCCAGCCTACACGAGCATGGTGTATGATTTCTACGCCAATGTGCTCAGCCCTGAGGATGGCCTGTCTGTTGTCAGAGGGGTAGAAGTGGATTTCTCAGCCAAGGCCATGAACGAAGCCTATGGTCTCAAGGGCCAAACACATACAGATTATGCACGGATTGTTGATGAGCCTACTGAGGCAGTTCTGGAAGAGGCCATTCGGACCATTGGCCAGCCTGAAGCTTCCTGGACCGTGTCACGCAATGGGAGGCACACTCTCATGAGTGCCAACCTCACGGCTAAGGCGGCTGTTTGGTTTTCGTTCGTGAGAAGGAGATTGTCCCCAGTGACTCACGAGACTACAATCAACCAGAGCCGATCGCTGTTGGTGTATGCGATAATGAGAGGTCTCACGATCAACGTGGGAGAAGTCATCACTGCTGCTATTGCTGAGTGCGCCAAGAAAGGTAAGGGACCATTGTTTTTCCCTAATACTCTAACTAAACTCTGTTTGCTTGCAGGAGTTCCCATCGAGCGCATGGAGCAGCAAATGACTTACACAGGCCACTTGGAGCTGCCTGCTAGCCTGAGGCTGAAGAGAAAGGGGAATATGGAGTTTGAACTGGATAGGCTGGCTGCTGATCAGTCCCTATCCATGGCCTGCCTGATGGATATGCAGAGGAGGATGGCTCAATGGGCCACTTATGCGCAGGCAAGGGACAAGGAAGTTGCAGACCAACTTGGGTGCATCTTCCCTGACTTCCCCACAAATCTCCTGACTCCATGGGTGCCTCCACGACCACGACAACCAGATGAGGATGAAGACGTTTGAGTGCTGGTTTGAATTGCACTGAAGGGAGTATTGCTGTTCCCTTAGAAAAAAAACAATTTTCTGCTTTCTGATAGACTATGTGAATTATGCTGTTTTTTAGTCCACTTTTGATCTGTTTTAGATGCTTAGTTTTATGTTTTTAATCTTGCTTAGTATAGTCTGATGATAGTTGACTAGGTAGGATAGTTTAGTTTTATTTTTAGAGAGCTTGAATGACTGGAAAAAGCATGCTTAGGGGCCTTAATCACTGTTATATCTGCCCTGACTTAATTGCGAAATAATTGCGGTCCCCGCAATTTTTATGACTGAAAGCATGTTTTGGACTGTCTGTTTAGCTAGGTTGTGATCTGTTTAAATTCCATCTTTTGCTGCTATCATGACTACCATATATAGCTTATCTAAAAGCATGCTGGATGAGTGTCATAGGACACCCTTTGCTAGTTTAAATCAACCTCTAAAAAGCTCAGCATTTACAGCTTTAAGCCCTTATCTGTCTGTTTTTTTTTATTATTCCTGCTGCTGTGATATTTGCTGTTTGAGTGTTTTGTCTATGCCTAGGGCTTTAGATTCTCTTTGTTTTACCTTAGACTAGATGCTTCTAGGATAGTTTGGGGGTGTGCCACCTCAGACACTCATTGGGGACAATGAGTAGTTGAAGTTTGGGGGAGGCCACCCTAGGCCTAGGAACATTCCTCTCTCCCTTAGAAACATAAGCATTCTTCTTCTCCTTTACAAAAAATGATGAACTGAAAAAAAATGAAAAATAGAATAAAGAGGGGGGTCTCTCTTAGGTTGCTAAGTAATCAGTGCCAAGTGTGTGACCCACAAGTGGCATTGCATCAAAAGGCAACCAAAGGAGAGGCCCCACCTAAGTAAGAAAAAGGGAAATGAATAGGGAAGAAGAATGTATACCTAGGAGTTATAACTTTGTGGCTTAGATGTCCTATTTAAAAAGAACTCTGATCCTCAATTAGCTAAGCACAAAGTTGTAACTTGTAGGGTTGTTTAGGGAGATGAGTGTTTATCCAATGTAGTGATGCCAGGGTTTAGGTTGTTCTTTAAAGTACTACTGTCACCGTTAATACTAAGACTGACATGACTCTAAGGAATCCTAGACACATTAAAAATAAAGCTAGAAGCATGTACTGAGTCTGAGGTAAAGCTAGGCAGAATTTGAAACCTTAGGGATAGTGGCATGATATGACAAAAGCAAATGGATCAGTTGTAGGGAGTTAATGAAAACAGGTGAGTGTTAGGCAGGCGAAGTCAGAAGAAGCTAGATAAGAGGGTAGTTTTAAACTGAGAAGTGTGTCACAGGACAGCAGTGCTATAGATAGGGATATAGGGGAGTCAGTAGGTGGTTGAAGAAGGTGAAACAGCAGCCTAGGTAAGTGATAACTCCATTTTGGAGCTATTAAATACGTCCTAATTATAGCTAAAGACCGCTTCCAATTGATTAAATGTATCTCTTTTGTAGGAGAAAAGCGGCAAAGAGCTCGTGCGTCCATTGGGCATGTTCGAGCGCTTAAAGCAGAGTTTTAGCGCCCCGGGAATGCATCGGGAAGAGGGGAGTTTGTTCTGTGAAGAAACGGGCCAAAACAGCCTTGGAGAGGCAAAGCATCAGCCCCAAACCCGAGAGCCAGCGTCGAGCTATAGCGTCGAGACGCTGGCTCGACGCTGGAAAAACCCGAGAGCAAGCGTCGAGTGATAGCGTCGAGACGCTAGCTCGACGCTGCCCTGGCGTCGAGACCCTGCTTGGCGTCGAGACGCTCCAGAGGAGGCGCGCGCAGGAAATTCATCGGGGCAGCGTCGCGACGCTGGCCTTGCGTCGCGACGCCAGCGCGCGCGCGCGCGGATCACTTAGGGCACAGCGTCGAGACGCTGGCCTAGCGTCTCGACGCTACGACGAAGGCAGTAGCTAAAGGACGATTTTTCTGCACATTTTTCATATCTTCTCCAAGCCTTTTCTCCTTCATCTCTCAACGGAATCCGGCGATTCTTCTTCCCTTCCTCCCCATTTTCTCTCTACTTTCCGTGGAGCTCCGCCATTGTTGGCATGCGAGTGAGCTCCATTTCCATTTGTAATAGGTAGATGAACTCTTCCATGGTCGTTGGTGGAGCGGGATTGACGATCCGCGCCATGAGCGGCTAAGGTAAGGGTGACGGTTTGGGATTTTGTTTAGGGGAATTTTGTTAGACCTTTATAGCTTTGATAATCTGAATTTAGATTGCAAATTGGTTCTGTTTACGTGCATTTGTTTACCTTGCTTAATCCAACGCGCATGTTAAATTATGTTGATTGACACTCGGATAGTTTCGCATGTTGTGTATGTTAAAGAGTAGCGATGCCGTGCCTCTCACTGCTCGACTAAGTAACACAGGTAAATAGAACTAAATCGAAGTATCGGGTCGGGTAGGATAATTGTTGGTTGCATACGGCGTTTGCGGGCAACCTACTAGCAATTAGAATTCACGCCCGAATGTTCGTCGCGGTTAGCTAGTAACTGTCTAAATTCATCTTAGGACTGATCATCTTAATGTGAGTTTAGATAACGTGTAATTAGGACTGTGTGGCCTAATTAAAATCCATGAAGTCGGCTACTTTGGTGCTTCTCTGGTAGTCGTCCGCGTGCTTAGTAAACTGAATTCCATGTTATTAGAATTAAATGATAAGTTGTATTTGTCTAACAATTGACCCCGAGACTCCCCAAACCGTGCACACGTCTTCTACATATTATTTCTTCCTTCCGTTAGCTTTTGCATTATTTCTTATTTGCATGATAAAACCCCCCGTTACCAATTAATCGATCAAATCCCAATTTCATTAGTAAATTCAACTCTCCTATTCCTTGGATCGACCCTGTTACCACTGGCTGCAAAGCCTTGGCAATAGGCATTATAAATTTATTTTGGCAAGCCTCGACAGCTTGAATTTATAGCGATAGTTCAAAAATATCGTTACCAGTAAGTCCTTAGATTGCTTGAGGACAAGCAAAAACCTTAAGTTTGGGGGTGTGTTACGTCTCCAAAAGTGACCTTTTTAGGACTTAATTAGCTTAGAAAGATGTTCACTCTTAGGTGTTTTTGATAGCATTTAGCCTAAACCTATGCTTAAATATGAGAATTAGAAGAAGGTAGCTAAATTAGGACTTATGAACAATAGGAAAGAAAAGGGTTAAAAACCGAAGGAAAAGAATGAAAAAACTGCATTGCGACAGCATTGCGAAAACATTGCTGAAGCCGCAATTATTCAAGTGAAAACCGTAAGTTGACTGATCTTTTTCTGTTAATTTCCGTGATTTCAGGGATTCGTTCTTTCTCCTCCATCCATTCTGATATACGACGTTGAAGATTGATGGTTCTCCTTGGCCCAAACGCACCTGCAAACTACTATAAAAGGGGGTCAAAGTCGGAGGTTCAACATAATCCGAAAGCGTAGAAGTCTTCTCGCAGTCCATCTTTTCTTCTGTTTTTCTTTGCCGTCTGTTGGTTTGCGAAGCTCAGCTGTTGGAGTCGATAATCTGATAGGAAGGAGAGGAGATTCTTCTTCTCTCCCGATTGGATTCATCCAAGCAAGGCTGACCTTTTTGATCCTTCATTCGAGGCGACTGCAACGAGGCTTTCAAGCACCATTTACTGCTTTCTGTCTTTCCTTTCTAATTTCCAGCATTGTGTAGTTGTTGCTTCTGGTTTAGTGATTAGTCTACTTCATTTCGTCGCTTTCTGTCTTTGGATTATTTACTTTAAACTTTCCCGTGTTCGTTCAAACAATCAAAGTAATCAAATCCCAAGTTTTCATCTCACAGTTTCTTGCCTTCGCATTCTACTGCTTTCCTTTACTGTTTTCAGTTCATTCCTCTTCTAAGCATGTCTGTTTCATCTCGTATTTCTACTTACTCCATATCCATGAGTAGCTAAGTCACTTAGGGGCATGCTAATGACAGAACTATAGGCTAAAAAACGTGAACCAAGTATGTAGGATAGCTCTCGAACCATTGATTGTATGTAAGCTTCATCCCACGGGCAATTTCGATTGGCCATCCATTTTGTCAAAAGAACTCCTAACCTCTGGAAGGAGTAAGAGTTCAGAGTCATATAATCATGCTAGCCTTTCATGGTAACCAGAAAACGGCTTAGGAATAAGCGTTTTCCTAGTACAAACTAAACACTTCTGCTTTAACAAGATGCTTAAGACCTTACTTTGAGTTGAGTAAACTAAAGAATCTAATGCATGGAATCGGACGATACATGAGATAGAGTGAGTTTGATGCATAGAGAGTAGATCCAGTGCTTGAGAATCGTATAAAAATGCCTATAGGATAGTCATTAGTAGCCCTTAATTCTCCATTTTACACACTTTTACTGTTTTTACAATTGCGATAACATTGCGGTATCCGCAATTCTGCTAAGTTACCATTCTGTTTAGCTGTTTTCTTCTTCGTTTATTAATTCCATCTCTTGTCCTTTGAGTCTAATTTCAACTTGCATTTGTTTATGTTACATTCCTTTATATGTTCGGTAAGAAGTAGGCAATTAAAAACCAATTTGAACCCATCAAATCCACCCCTTCTTTCTTAACAAAACACTTCGTGAATAGCTAAAAATAAGTCTCTGTGGGAAAACGAATGAAAAAATACTCATTACTTGCTATAAGATCATGTATGCTTGCATGTTCTGAGTGCTCTCTCTCTCTTATTGCTTATTCTTATTAACACATTGAGCACGCAACAATAACCGTCTAAGAAGCAGTAGTAGGCTCTACCAGCTATTCTGTCTAACATTTGGTCAATGAATGGTAGAGGGAAATGGTCTTTTTTGGTTTCTTTATTTAGTTTCCTATAATCCATGCAAACTCTCCACCCTGTGATAGTCCTTGTTGGAATCAGTTCATTGTTCTCATTGACTACCACAGTCATCCCCCCCTTCTTAGGTACACATTGTATAGGGCTCACCCACTGACTACTAGCTATGGGGAAGATCACACCAGCATCTAACCATTTAATTATTTCTTTCTTAACTACCTCTTTCATAGAGGGATTCAGCCTACGTTGGTCATCTACTCTAGGTGTATGCTCTTCCTCTAGTATAATCTTATGCATGCAATAAGAAGGGCTAATGCCTCTAATATCAGCAATAGTCCATGCAATAGCCTTCCTATGTTGCTTAAGTAGTAAAATCAGTTCAACCTCATGCTTTTCACTTAATTTAGAAGAAATAATCACAGACAAAGTATCATTACTTCCTAGATATGAATACTTGAGGTGAGTGGGGAGAGGTTTTAATTCTAAGACAGGTGGATGCTCAATGGATGGTTTTAATGGATTCACAGATTTTTCAGTTAAGTCAATATTCATACAAACATGCTGAGGGTTATTTACAGGTATGTCCATTATCTCAGCTATGTTTAAGTCAGTTAATTCTAGTCCTACATAGTTATTAGCATGCTTAGTCAACAATTCATGATCCAATTGTTCTTCCATTAGTGAATCAACAATGTCCATGCTAGCACAAGATTCAGAGTCAGAGGGGTACCTTAAGGCTTTATAAACACTAAATTTCACCTCTTCATCATGAACCCTCATAGTGAGCTCACCTTTTTGGACATCTATTAGTGCCCTACCTGTGGCTAGAAATGGTCTGGCTAACAGGATGGGGACCTCCTTGTCTGCTTCATAATCCAGGATAATGAAATCTGCAAGGAAAATAAACTTGTCAACCTTTACAAGAATATCCTCAATCTTACCTTCAGGGTATGCAATGGATCTGTCTGCTAGTTGTAAATTGACAGTGGTTGGACGTGCTTCTCCTATTCCAAGCTGGCGGAATAGTGATAGGGGCATGAGGTTTATGTTGGCTCCCAGGTCACAAAGAGCTCTGCCCACGTGCTTGCCTCCTAGCTCTACAGGTAAGGTGAAGGAACCAGGATCCTTCTCCTTATTGGGTAGCTTGTTCTGGAGTATAGCACTGCACTCCTCAGTGAGATTGACTGTTTCAAACTCACCAATTATTTTCTTGTTAGTTATAATATCCTTCAAAAACTTTACATAAGAAGGCATAGACTGTAAAACTTCTACAAAAGGAATATTAACATGCACTTGCTTAAGAATTTCTATAAATTTATTAAAGTGCACTTCCTGTTCTTGTTTTTTCTTTAGCCTTCTCGGAAATGGAGGTGGTGGCACATATGCAGGCACATCAGGTCGCCTCAGGATATGTGGAGGCCTTGGAATTTCTTCTATCTCCTCTATGACTGGCTCCAGCCTTGCTCCTGATGTGCTTGTTGGTGGTGGACCTTGGTTTGGCAGAGACTCCAGTGGAGCACTAGACTCAGTGTTCTCTACTCTCTTTGGTGTGTCCTTGGTGTTGCTTACCAATGGTCTACCACTTCTAAGTTCAATTGCTTGAACTTGTTCTTTACCATCTCTCCTTGGCACTTCAGTGTCAGCAGGGAGTCTACCTTGGGGCCTACTTTTGATTTCATTGGCTAGTTGCCCTATTTGGTTCTCTAGGCTCCTAAGAGTAGCTTGCTGGCTCTGTAGAGTGGCCTCATTCTTGGCTATGTATTCCTTAAGTAAGTTTTCTACAGAAGATCCTACAGGTTGGTTGTACGGTTTTTGATACATGGATTGGTTATGTTGGGGAGTGAAACCAGGTGTTCCACTCGGTCTTGGTTGGTTAGGAGCTTGGTTAGCATTTTGTTGGCCACCCCATGACAGGTTTGGGTGGTTCCTCCAACCAGGATTGTAAGTATTAGAGTAGGGGTTGTTCCTAGGCTGCTGCTGGCTTCCAATATAGCAGACTGAGGCTGGATTCCCAGGGCAGTATTCATACAGGTGCCCTTCCCCACAGAATCCACAGATAAGTGTCTCACCTTGACTTGGTTGGGTGCCCATTGACATGGCTGTGGCGGTGTTGACACTCGTTTGGAGATTGACCTGAGCCATTTGCTTAACTAGGTTGGTCAAGGCATTTATTTGGCTGCTCATTGCACTTAGAGCATCCTTGTCTTGAGCTCTAGTTGGCTCAACTGGATCATCTGACCACCTACAGTGAGATGCTGAGATCTTTTCCAAGATCTCATAGGCCTCGTTGTAACTTTTGGACAACATGGAACCACCAGCAGATGAATTCAAGACTTGTCTAGTGCTGGGGTTGCATCCTTTGAAAAAGACCTCTATTTGGATACACCATGGGATGCCATGGTGTGGACATTTAAGAAGAAGATCTTTAAACCTTGTCCAAGCTTCGTGAAGAGACTCAGTGTCAGCTTGTTTGAACTTGATTATGTCATCACGAAAGGTAGAATTCCTATCAGGTGGGAAGTATTTCACTAGGAATTTTTCTGCTAAGTCTGTCCAATTGCGGACAGATCCAGAGGGTAATGAGTTCAACCATGTTTTGGCTTTGTCCCTCAAAGAGTAAGGGAAAAGGTATAGCCTCAAGGCTTCTTGGGAAACTCCAGGGATGATGAAGGTATCACTGACTCCTAAGAAGTTTCTAAGATGGTTGTGGGGATCCTCATTTTCCACTCCAAAGAATTGTCCCACTTTGGACAACATTTGGAACATCACTGGCTTTAACTCGAATGAGTTGGCAGTGATTTCAGGACGGATTATGCTGGGGTTCAGCTCCCCAGGCATAGGTACTAGGTACGAGAGTATGGCGCTATCCTTGTCATTCGCTATTTCGATGGGATTGCGAGTGACAGGCACCGGATTTGGAACTATTCCATCCATTTCTTCTTGAGACAATTGCGGAGGAATTGCGGTTCCCGCAATTACTTGAGGTCTAGAGGGTTGGTTAAAGAGACGTTTCTTGGCTCTATTTCTGGCCCTAAGTAATCTCTCAGGCTCAGGATTGAACTCTAGATCACTACTTGAAGGCTCACTCATAAACTAACCCAATAGTACCTGCAAAGGAAATGAAACAGATCAGCTTCAATAGGCAATAATCTTGGTGTTTCAAACTTAACAAACTTCGTTTTCACTTAAATAAATCCCCGGCAGCGGCGCCAAAAACTTGTTGCGTGCTCAATGTGTTAAAATAAATAAGCAATAAGATAGAAAGAGCACTCAGAACATGCAAGCATACATGATCTTATAGCAAGTAGTAAGTATTTTTTCATTCGTTTTCCCACAGAGATTTATTATAAGCTATTCATGAAGTGTTTTGTTAAGAAAGAATGGATGGGTTGATGGGGTAGAATTGGTTTTAAATTGTCTATTTTCTAAGGAATGTGTAAAGGGTAGCAACATAAACAAGTGCAAATCAAAGTTAAACTCAAAGGAAAAGAGATGAGATTAATAAACGAATAAGAAAACAGCTAAACAGAATTGTGAACTTAGCAGAATTGCGGAAACAGCAATTCTACCGCAATTTTCCTAACAGCGAAAGTGTGTAAAATGGAGAAACAAGGGCTACTAACGACTCCTCTATAGGCATTTTCTCACGCTTCTCAAGCATTGGATCAACTCTCTATGCATCAAACTCACTCAATCTCATGTATCGTCCGATTCCATGCATTAGATTCTTTAGTTTACTCATGTCCAAGTAAGGTCTTAAGCATCTTGTTAAAGCAGAAAGTTATGGTTTGTACTAGGAAAACGCCTATTCCTAGGTCGTTTTCTGGCTACCTTGAAAGGCTAGCATGAGTGTATGACTCTGAACTCTTACTCCTTCCAGAGGTTAGGAGTTCTTTGGACAAAATGGATGGCCAATCGAAATTGCCCGTGGGATGAAGCTTACATACAATCAATGCTTCGAGAGCTATCCTACATGCTTGATTCACGTTTTTTTAGCCTATAGTACTGTCATTAGCATGCCCCTAAGTGACTTAGTTACTCATGGATATGGGGTAAACAGAAATAAGAGATGAAGGAAACATGCTTAGAAGAGAAATATACTTAAAACAGTAAGGAAAAACCGTAGCAGCAGAAGATGGAAAACTTGTGAAATGATAACTATGCTTTGATTACTTGATTGTTTGAATGGACAAGAAGAGGAACTTAAAGTGCATAACAGAAAGACAGAACACAACGAAATGGACTGATCTAGTTACAAGAAAGGAAACAACAACAAACTAAAGCTGGAAAATGGAAATAAAGACAGAAAGCATAAAAACGAGCGTGAACGCCTAGTTGCAGATGCCTCGGCTGAAGGGGATGAAAGAATAGCTTTGCTTGGATGAATCCAATCGGGAGAGAAGATGAATCTTCTCTTCTTCCTATCAGATTGTCGATTCCAACAGCTGAGACTCTCACACCAACAGACAGAGAAGAACGACAGGAGAAAAGATGGAGCTGCGAGAAGACTTCTACGCTTTCGGATGATGATCAAACCCTCGACTTTGACCCCTATTTATAGTAATCTGCAGCTGCATTTGGGCCAAGGAGAACCATCCACCTTCAACGTCATACTTCAGAATGGATGGAGGAGAAAGAACGAATCCCTGAAATAACGGAAATTAACAGAAAAAGATCAGTCAACTTACGGTTTTCACTTGAAACATTGCGGTTTCAGCAATGTTTCCGCAATGCTATCGCAATGTAGTTTTTTTCTTTCTTTTACTTCGGTTTTCAATCCTTTTCTTTCCTTTTGCACACAAGTCCTAATTTAGCTACCTTCTTTTAATTCTCACAAATAAGCATAGGTTTAAGCTAAATCCTATCAAAAATACCTAAGAGTGTGCATCTTTCTAAGCTAAATAAGTCCTAAATAAGTCACTTTTGGAGACATAACACCTAGCTAGGTGTGAGGAGACCAACCTAGTCCTTAATTGGGAGAAATGCCACTTTATGGTGGAAGAAGGGATAGTCCTAGGTCATAGAGTGTCTAGAGCAGGAGTAGAGGTCGATAGGGCCAAGATTGAAATAATAGAGAAGTTAATGGAACCTCAGAATGTGAAAGCTATTAGAAGTTTCTTAGGACACGCAGGTTTCTATAGATGGTTTATTAAGAACTTTTCCAAGATCTCCAAGCCTCTGTGTGAGCTTCTAGAGCTGAATAAACCATTCATCTTCTCAAAAGAATGTTTCTTAGCTTGGACAACCCTTAAGGAAGCATTAGTCAAAGCACCTATTATAGTAGGACCAAATTGGGACCTTCCATTTGAGATGTTATGTGATGCGAGTGACTATGCAGTAGGGGTTATGCTAGGACAAAAGATTGACAAACTAACACACCCTGTATACTATGCTAGTAAGACACTGAATGAGGCACAATGTAATTACACAACCATGGAAAAGGAAATGCTAGCTGTAGTGTTTGCCTGCGAGAAGTTTAGGAATTACATTGTAGGCACTAGGACAATCGTGTACACTGATCATTCTGCACTAAAATACCTTATGAGGAAGGCTGATGCTAAGCCTAGGTTAATTAGATGGGTATTGTTGCTGCAAGAGTTTGATCCAGACATTAGAGATAAGAAAGGATGCGAGAATGTAGTTGCGGATCATCTTTCTCGATTGCAGCATAATTGCGATAAAATTGCGGAAACCGCAATTTCTGATGCCTTTATCGATTAGCATGTCTTTGTATTAGCACATCGTGATAACGATGAGGATCCTTGGTTTGCTGATATTGCTAACTTCCTTGCCTCGCAGGTACTACCAACTTTCAAGGGAGGACAAGAGAAAAGGAGGTTTCTACACGAAGCTAGGATATTCATATGGGACGATCCTACACTCTACAAGACATGTGCAGATGGTTTACTAAGGAAATGTGTGTCAGTTGCTAAAGCGAAGTCTGTGCTGCAGCACTGCCATACATCTCCCTATGGTGGACACTTTGGAGGCCAAAGGACAGCTGCAAAGGTGTTCCAGAGTGGTTACTATTGGCCTACGATCTTCAAAGATGCCCACGATCATGCACACAGCTGCAATGAATGCCAGAGAACAGGTAACCTTAGTCGGAAGGATAAGATGCCTCTCACTTACATCTTAGAGTTGGAGCTCTTTGATGTGTGGGGCATTGACTTCATGGGACCATTTCCCCCATCAGCAGGTAACCTTTACATACTTGTAGCTGTAGACTATGTATCTAAATGGGTAGAAGCCATAGCATGTCCAACAAATGATGCCAAGACAGTCATTAAGTTCCTTAATAGACATATCTTTACTAGGTTTGGTACACCTCGTGCGATAATTAGTGATGAAGGGACCCATTTTATTAATAAAGCTATGGAAAAAGTGTTGGCTAAGTACAATGTTAGACATAGAGTAGCCACCCCTTATCATCCACTTTCGAATGGACAAGCTGAAATATCAAATAGGGAGATTAAAAACATACTCGAAAAAGTGGTCAAACCCAATAGAAAAGATTGGTCGTTTAAACTCGAGGATGCACTTTGGGCATATAGGACTGCATATAAGACACTCCTAGGTATGTCTCCTTATGGACTTGTGTATGGCAAAGCATGTCACTTACCATTCGAATTGGAAATCAAAGCATTTTGGGCCTTGAAAGAGCCGAATTATTGCGTGACCGATGCGGGAACATCGCGGTCTCTGCAATTACATGAGCTTGATGAGCTGAGACATATGTCCTATGAAAATGCTAAAATGTATAAGGAAAAAACTAAAATTTGGCATGACAGTAGACTTAGGATTAAGGACTTTAAGAAAGGCCAACATGTCTTGTTATTTAACTCAAGGTTGAGATTATTTCCAGGCAAACTTAAGTCCAGATGGTCAGGTCCTTTTGTTATAACTAACGTGTTTGTTCATGGTGCAATTGAGATTAGGAACCTGCAGCACGGGCAACCGTTTATGGTTAATGGTGCACGATTGATGCATTACTACGAGGAAGGAGATGTGAAGACTCTCTCGGCCTTCCTCTTATCTGAAGCTTGAAAATAAAACCGAGAGAAGACGAGTGATTACTGTGCTCGTCCATGCGAGGCTATGCCTTAGTTTATTTTTTCTGTTTTTATTTCTTCGGTTGTTATGTTAGTATGTTTATGTGTGATTTTTATTACGAATTTGTTGTTAATTTTGTTTGTTTTAATAGGGGATCACAAGAGGAAATCAAGGAGATAGATCAAGGGTAAAGAATCGGGGAAGAAATCGGACCGAATCAAAGATTGAGTTATGAGAATCTTGGGATTTAAATCAAGAAAAATCTCCAACGGCCATTTAATTGCGGTGGATTTGCTGAAACCGCAACAGAAATAGCCGTTGGGATTCACTTGATTACAAATAGCCGTTAGAACAACTGTGGGCCGTACGCTTCCTTCACTCGTTGAACTTCAAGAAAACTATCTTCTTCTTCCTCTACAATTCCTATTCTCAGATCTCTCCGATTCGACAATGGTACTTACACGGGCTGAGAGATCTGCTTCCAAGAAGAAGGCCACTGACGCAGAGGCAGCTGCGAGAGAGGCACTACTTGCTTTGGCAGATGCCGAAGCTGCGCGACCCGAACGACCTTCTAAGCTTCCTATCTGCAAGAAGAAGTGGAAGGTAGTGACCGAAATCCCTGCTGGTTCATCTGAACCAGCAGGTACGCCCAAGAAGAGAAAGTGGACGATGGCTGTCGAAGATGCACCGATCAAGGAAAAGACTCCCACTGTGGAGAGTCAAGGGAGTGGTCGTCCATCCTACGAGACGGCTGTTAAGTCTCTAAAAGTGACTTATTTAGGACCCATTTAGCTTAGGAAGATGTACACTTTTAGGTGTTTTTGATAGCATTTAGCCTAAACCTATGCTTTAATATGAGAATTAAAAGAAGGTAGCTAATTTAGGACTTATGCACAATAGGTAGAAAAAGGGTTGAAAATCGAAGGAAAAGAATGAAAAAATGAGCATTGCGAATGAATTGCGAAAACATTGCGGTGACCGCAATTATTCAAGTTAAAACCGTAAGTTGGCTGATCTTTTTCTGTTTAGATCCGACTTTTCAGGGATTCGTTCTTTCTCCTCCATCCATTCTGATATATGACGTTGAAGATTGATGGTTCTCCTTGGCCCAAACGCACCTGCAAACTACTATAAAAGGGGGTCAAAGTCGGAGGTTCAGTCATCACTCGAAGCGCAGAAGTCTTCTCGCAGTCCACCATTTCCATCTGTTTTCCTTTGCCGTCTGTTGGAGTGAGAGTCTCAGCTTTTGGAGTCGATAATCTGATAGGAAGGAGAGAAGATTCTTCTTCTCTCTCGATTGGATTCATCCAAGCAAGGCTGACTTTTCATCACCTTCATTCGAGGCGACTGCCACGAAGTTTTCAGCAACCCTTTACTGCTTTTCTGTTCTGTTCTTCTTATTTCCATTTCTGATTATTGTTGTTCTTAGTTTAGTATTTTACTTACTGCATTTCGTTGTTGTCTGTCTTGGATTCATTTCTAGAAAGCTTTCCTTTGTCATTCAAACACTCAAAGTAATCGAAGTACAATTCTGCATTTTACAGTTTCCACCATCTTCTGCTACGGGTTTTGCTTGCTGTTTTAAGTACATTTCCCTTCTAAGCATGTCTATCTTATCTGCCATTTCTGTTCTCTATATATCCATGAGTAGCTAAGTCACTTAGGGGCATGCTAATGACAGAACTATAGGCTAAAAAGACGTGAATCAAGTAGGCAGATTAACACTCGAACATTGATTGTATGTAAGCTTCATCCCACGGGCAATTTCGATTGGCCATCCATTTTGTCCAAAGAACTCCTAACCTCTGGAAGGAGTAAGAGTTCAGAGTCATATAATCATGCTAGCCTTTCATGGTAATCAGGAAACGGCCTAGGAATAGGAGTTTCCCTAGTACAAACTAAACACTCCTGTTTTAACAAGATGCTTAAGACCTTACTTTGAAGTCGAGTAAACTTAAGTCTCTAATGCATGGAATCGGACGATACTTGAGATAGAGTGAGTTTGATGTATAGAGAGTTGATCCAAAGCTTGAGAATCGTAATAAACTGCCTATAGGATAGTCATTAGTAGCCCTTAATTCGCCCATTTGCACACTTTTTCTGTTGAGTTAATTGCGGATTAATTGCGGTTCTCGCAATTCTGCTAAATTGCATTCTGTTTAGCTGTTTCCTTCCTCGTTTATTAATTCCATCTCTTGCCTTTTAAGTCTAGTTTTAACTTGCATTTGTTTATGTTAAATCCCTTTATACATTCAGCAAAAAGTAGATAATTAAAAACCAATTTTACCCCATCAAATTCATCCCATCTTTCTTAACAATCACACTTCGCGAATAGCTAAAAAATGAGTCTCTGTGGAAAAAACGAATTAAATATACTTACTACTTGCTGTGAGACCATGTATGCTTGCATGTTCTAAGTGCTCTCTCTCTCTTATTTATCATTTTTATTAACACATTGAGCACGCAACAAGTTTTTGGCGCCGCTGCCGGGGACTTATTTTAAGTGAAAACGAAGTTTGTTAAGTCTGAAACATCAAAGTATTTTCCATTGAATTTGATCCATCTTCATTTCTTTTTCAGGTACCATTTAGGGTAGTTTATGAATGAGACTCCAAGTAGTGATCTAGAGTTCAACCCTGAGCCCGAGAGATTACTTAGAGCTAGGAATAGAGCCAAGAAACGTCTTTTTAAACAAACCCTTTTACCTCCAATCATTGCAGAGACTACAATTCCTCCGCAACTACCTCAAGAAGAAATGGCTGGAGTAAATCAAAACCTGGTGCCTGTCACTCGCAATCCCATTGAAATAGCGAATGACAAGGATAGCGCCATCCTTTCATATTTAGTACCTATGCCTGGGGAGCTGAACCCCAGCATAATCCGTCCTGAAATCACTGCCAACTCATTCGAGTTAAAGCCAGTGATGTTCCAAATGTTGTCCACTGTGGGACAATTCTTTGGAATAGAAAATGAGGACCCCCATAATCACCTTAGGAACTTCCTAGGAGTTAGTGACACCTTCCTAATCCCTGGAGTTTCCCAAGAAGCCCTGAGGCTATATCTTTTCCCTTACTCTTTGAGGGACAAAGCCAAAACATGGTTAAATTCTTTACCCTCAGGATCTGTCCGCAATTGGACAGATTTAGCAGAAAAATTCCTAGTCAAATACTTCCCACCTGATAGGAATTCGACCTTTCGTGATGATATCATAAAGTTCAAACAAGCTCCAAGTGAGTCTCTTCACGAAGCTTGGACCAGATTCAAAGACCTTCTCATTAAATGTCCACACCATGGCATTCCATGGTGTATCCAAATAGAAGTCTTCTTTAAAGGATGCAACCCCAGCACCAGACAAGTTCTAAATTCATCTGCTGGTGGTTCCATGTTGTCCAAGAGTTACAACGAAGCTTATGAGATCTTGGAGAAGATCTCAACGTCTCATTGTAGGTGGTCAGACGATCCAGTAGAGCCAACTAGGGCTCAAGACAAGGATGCTCTAAGCGCCATGAGCACCCAAATAAATGCCCTGACCAACTTAGTCAAGCAAATGGCTCAGGCCAATCTCCAAACCAGTGCCAATACCGCCACAGCCATGTCAATGGGCACCCAACCAAGTCAAGGCGAGGCACCAATCTGTGGATTCTGTGGGGAAGGGCACCCTTATGAATATTGCCCTGGGAATCCATCCTCGGTCTGCTATGTAGGAAGCCAGCAGCAGCCAAGGAATAACCCCTACTCCAACACCTATAACCCTGGTTGGAGAAACCACCCTAACCTGTCATGGGGTGGCCAACAGAACACTAACCAAAATCCTAACCAACCAAGGCCGAGTGGAACACCTGGTTTCACTCCCCAACATAACCAGTCAATGTACCAAAAGCCTTACAATCAATCTGTAGGATCTTCTGTAGAAAACCTACTCAAGGAATATATAGCTAAGAATGATGCTACTCTTCAGAGCCAGCAAGCTACTCTTAGGAGCCTGGAAAACCAAGTAGGCCAATTAGCCAATGAACTTAAAAGTAGACCCCAAGGTAGACTCCCTGCTGATACCGAGGTACCAAGGAGAGATGGCAAGGAACAAGTTCAAGCAATTGAACTTAGGAGTGGAAGACCCTTGGTGAACAACACAAAGGACACACCAAAGAGAGTAGAGAACACTGAGTCTAGTGCTCCACTGGAGTCTCTGCCAAGCCAAGGTCCACCACCAACTAGCACATCAGGAGCCAGGCTAGAGCCAATTGTTGAGGACGTAGAAGAAATTCCAAGGCCTCCACCTATCCTAAGGCGTCCTGACGTGCCTGTATATGTGCCACCACCTCCATACCCTCGAAGGCTTAAGAAGAAGCAGGAACAGGAAGTTCATTTTAACAAATTTTTAGAAATACTTAAGCAAGTGCATGTGAACATTCCTTTTGTAGAGGTTTTACAGTCTATGCCTTCATATGTAAAGTTTTTGAAGGACATTATTACTAACAAAAAAATAATTGGTGAGTTTGAAACAGTAAACCTCACCGAGGAGTGCAGTGCCATCCTCCAGAACAAGCTGCCCAAGAAGGAGAAGGATCCTGGTTCCTTCACCTTACCTGTAGAACTTGGAGGCAAGCACGTGGGCAGAGCGCTTTGTGACCTGGGCGCCAGCATAAACCTCATGCCCCTGTCCCTATTCCGCCAGTTGGGAATGGGAGAAGCACGTCCAACCACAGTCACTTTACAACTAGCAGACAGATCCATCGCATATCCAGAAGGTAAGATTGAGGATATTCTAGTTAAAGTTGACAAATTCATTTTCCTTGCAGATTTCATTGTCCTGGACTATGAGGCAGACAAGGAGGTTCCCATCCTGCTAGGTAGACCATTTCTAGCCACAGGTAGGGCACTAATAGATGTGCAAAAAGGTGAGTTAACTATGAGGGTTCATGATGAAGAGGTAAAATTTAGTGTTTATAAAGCTTTAAAGTATCCCTCTGACCTTGAATCCTGTGCTAGCATGGATGTTGTTGACTCACTAATGGAAGAACAATTAGAGCATGTACTGTTAACCAAGCATGCTAGTGAATATGTACAAGTAGACATAGCTGACTTAAATGTATCTGACATAATGGATATGCCTGTAAATAAACCACAGCATGTATGTATGAATATAGATTTAACTGATAGAACTATAAACCCGTTAAAACCCTCCATTGAGCATCCACCTATTTTAGAACTGAAACCACTACCTACTCACCTCAAATATGCATATTTAGGAGATAATGACACGCTGCCTGTAATTATTTCTTCTAAGCTAAGTGAACAGCATGAGGTTGATTTAATTTTACTGCTTAAGCAACATAGGAAGGCTATAGCATGGTCTATTGCTGATATTCGAGGCATTAGCCCTTCTTATTGCATGCACAAAATTATACTAGAGGAAGAGCACACACCTAGGGTAGATCACCAGCGTAGGTTAAACCCCTCTATGAAAGAGGTAGTGAAGAAAGAAATAATAAAGTGGTTAGATGCAGGAGTGATTTTCCCCATAGCTAGTAGCCAGTGGGTTAGCCCCATCCAATGTGTACCTAAAAAGGGGGGAATAACTGTGGTAGTCAATGAGAACAACGAACTGATTCCAACAAGGACTGTCACAGGGTGGAGGGTATGTATGGATTACAGAAAACTAAATAAAGAAACAAAAAAAGACCATTTCCCTATACCGTTTATTGACCAGATGCTAGACAGAATAGCTGGTAGAGCCTACTATTGTTTCTTAGATGGGTACTCTGGCTATAATCAAATTACTATAGACCCTAAGGATCAAGAGAAGACTACCTTCACTTGCCCTTTTGGAACGTTTGCCTTCCGCAGAATGCCTTTTGGCTTATGCAATGCACCGGCAACTTTCCAAAGGTGCATGATGGCAATCTTCTCTGAGTTGGATGAGTCCATGATAGAAATATTCATGGATGACTTCTCAGTCTTTGGGGACTCATTTAAAACCTGTCTAGAGAACCTAGGACAAGTCCTGGCTAGGTGTGAGGAGACCAACCTAGTCCTAAATTGGGAAAAGTGCCATTTTATGGTAGACGAAGGGATTGTCTTAGGACATAGAGTGTCAAAGGCAGGTGTAGAAGTGGATAGGGCAAAAATAGAGATCATAGAGAAGTTGGTAGAGCCCCAGAATGTCAAGGCTATTAGGAGCTTCTTAGGGCATGCTGGCTTCTACAGAAGGTTCATTAAGGACTTTTCTAAGATAGCCAAGCCTCTGTGCGAGCTTCTAGAGCTAAATAGACCATTCATCTTCTCTAAGGAATGTGTAGTAGCTTGGAAAACCCTTAAGGAAGCACTGGTCACAGCACCAATCATAGTCGGACCAAATTGGGATCTCCCATTTGAGATGCTATGTGATGCCAGTGACTATGCTGTAGGAGTCATGTTAGGACAGAAGATTGACAAGCTCACACACCCTGTCTATTATGCTAGTAAGACCTTGAATGAGGCCCAATGTAATTATACAACTACAGAGAAAGAGATGCTTGCTGTAGTATTTGCTTGTGAAAAATTTAGAAACTATATTGTAGGAACTAGGACCATTGTATATACTGACCATTCTGCTTTAAAATATCTTATGAGAAAGGCTGATGCTAAGCCTAGATTGATTAGATGGGTGTTATTGCTGCAAGAATTTGATTTGGACATTCGGGACAAGAAAGGTTGTGAAAATGTGGTTGCAGATCACCTGTCTCGTTTGCAGCATAATTGCGAAAAAATTGCGGAGACCGCAATTTCTGATGCTTTTATAGATGAACGTGTATTTGCTTTGGCTCATCGTGATAACGATGAGGAACCTTGGTTTGCTGACATTGCTAACTTCCGTGCATCACAGGTATTGCCAGTGTTCAAGGGAGGACAAGAGAAGAAGAGGTTCCTGCATGAAGCAAGGAAATTCATCTGGGATGACCCCACACTTTACAGAACCTGTGCTGATGGCTTACTAAGGAAGTGTGTTTCAGCTGCTGAAGCGAAGTCTGTGCTGCAGCACTGTCACTCATCTCCTTACGGTGGACACTTTGGTGGCCAAAGGACAGCTGCGAAGGTATTTCAGAGTGGCTACTATTGGCCAACAATCTTCAAGGACGCACACGACTATGCCCACAACTGTGACGAGTGCCAAAGGACAGGTAATCTCAGTCGCAAGGATGAGATGCCCCTCACCTACATCTTAGAGTTGGAGCTCTTTGATGTATGGGGCATTGATTTCATGGGACCATTCCCTCCATCATCAGGTAACCTGTACATTTTAGTAGCAGTAGACTACGTGTCCAAGTGGGTAGAAGCCAAAGCATGTCCTAATAATGATGCTAAAACAGTCACTAGCTTCTTGCATAGGCACATTTTCACTAGATTTGGGACTCCTCGTGCTATCATTAGTGATGAGGGGTCACATTTCATTAATAAGGCTATGGAGAAAGTATTGGCTAAATATAACATTAGACATAGGGTAGCTACTCCCTATCACCCACACTCGAATGGCCAAGCTGAAATTTCCAATAGGGAGATAAAGAACATCCTAGAAAAGGTAGTCAAACCAAATAGGCAAGACTGGTCATTTAAGCTTGAGGATGCACTTTGGGCTTATAGGACAGCATATAAGACACCTCTAGGTATGTCGCCCTATAGGTTGGTGTATGGCAAGGCCTGCCACTTGCCACTTGAGTTGGAAAACAAGGCATTTTGGGCCATGAAAGAATTGAATTTTTGTGTAAAGGATGCGGGGACACTAAGGTCCTTGCAGCTACATGAACTTGATGAGCTTAGGCATATGGCTTATGAGAATGCCAAAATGTATAAAGAAAAGACCAAAATATGGCACGACAGTAGACTTAGGATCAAAGACTTTAGGAAAGGCCAACTTGTCCTATTATTTAACTCACGTTTAAAGATATTTCCAGGCAAACTAAAGTCTAGATGGTCGGGTCCATTTGTTATTACTAATGTCTTTGTTCATGGTGCAATAGAGATAAAGAACTTGCAGCAAGGCCAGCCATTTATGGTCAATGGTGCTAGATTGAAGCACTACTATGAGGAAGGAGATGTGAAGACTCTCTCGGCCTTCCTCTTGACTGAAGCATGACAAAAAGAAAGAGAGAAAACGAGTGGTTACTGTGCTCGTTTAGTCAAGGCCAATGCCTTAGTTTATTTTTTCTGTTTTTTTCCGATTATCGTTTGTATGTTTTGTGGTGTGTTTTTAATTGTGTATTTAATGTTTGTTTGATTTGTTTTTGTAGGGAATCGAAAGAGGGGATCAAGGAGAGTAAATCCCACTTTAAAAATCAAGAAACGGTTGAGCCAAATAAAAGATACGGACGGGCAAAGTTGGAGTTTTCAATGAAATAATATCCCTGGAATTGCGTTAAAATTGCTGGATCCGCAAAAAGAGCCGTTGGGATTTTATCCGTTGCCTTTATATCCGTTGGAAGCCGCTTGATCGTTACGATTATCTCTCTCTTTGCTCTCCAAGAATTCAGCGATTCTCTCCATCTTTGATTCCTCTCCCAAGATCTTCAAAGAATCAGCAATGGTGGCCACACGTGCTGAACGATCCGCAGCCAAGAAGAAGGCTGATGACGCAGCTGAGGCAGCTGCGAGGGAAGCGCTTCTCGCCCTTGCAGACGATGGTGTCGTTCGCACCGGTCCTCTTCCCAAGCTTCCTATTCGTAGGAAGAAGTGGAGGGTGGTCACTGAGATCCCCGCTGGGCCATCTGAGCCAATGGGCACGCCCAAGAAACGCCGGTGGAGTGTCAAGACAGCCGCCGAACCAAGCACCGCAAGGACTCCCTCTGTGGAGAGTCAAGAACCTGATCGTGCATCCCACGAGTCAGCCAAAGAAGGTTCGTCGCCGTCTGTGTCACCTGCGCGCAGCCCTCTCTCATCTGCACCAATGCCAAGCGCAGAGTCGTCACCACCTGCACCGAGCCCTGAGTTGTCTCCAACACCTCAGAGTTCTGATCCGACGCCTGTAGCAGCGCAGAGCCCTGAGCTGCAGTCTTCGCCACTGAGTTCTGCGCCGACACCATCAGCAGCGCACAATTCTCCACGGCCTGATCCTGAATTCCCTTATGGGGATTATCAGGAGTCTACGCAAGGCAGTGGAGATGCTGGGGAAGAAGAGGTCTTCTCTCCTATGAGGGAAGACATCCCTGCCGAGCCTGCACAGCAGGACGATTCTATGGAAGAAACGTTGGGGGCATGCCTCCAGCAGATCAATATCAAGGCCAGGCTCAGGAAGAAGAAGAAGGCCACGATTGGCAAGGCCAAGAAGTTGAAGAAAAAGAAGGCCAAGAAGGTGCCATCGACGGACAAAGAGAGTGCTGAGCCTTCGCTCAAACGCCTCAAGGTGGAGGCTGCTGCATCATCCAAACCAGCAGACAAGGGGAAGGCTAAACTCTACCCTGAAGACGAACCTCGGTCAGTGAGGTATGTCTCATCTGATGCGGAATCCAGGGGTGTTGAGCTCAGGAAGCGGGACCTATTGCACGAGAAGGGATTCCTTGATCGACTTGCTGACCTGCCGCAGTTCTTGCGCGCAGGGGTGATCAACCATGGCTGGGAAGAATTCTGCAGACCGCCTAATCCAGCATACACGAGCATGGTGTATGATTTCTACGCTAATGTGCTCAGCCCTGAGGATGGCCTGTCCGTGGTCAGAGGGGTGGAAGTTGATTTCTCAGCCAAGGCCATCAATGAAGCCTTTGGTCTCAAGGGCCAAGCGCACACCGATTATGCACGGATAGTTGATGAGCCGACTGAGGCCGTGCTGGAAGAGGCCATTCGCACAATTGGCCAGCCTGAAGCAGCGTGGACTGTCTCACGCAATGGTCGGCACACCTTGATGAGTGCCAATCTGACAGCAAAGGCGGCTGTGTGGTTTGCCTTTGTGAGGAGAAAGCTGTCCCCGGTGACTCACGAGACGACAATCAACCAGAGTAGATCACTGCTGGTTTATGCCATCATGCGCGGTCTCACGGTCAATGTGGGGGAGATCATGTCAGCTGCCATTGCTGAATGCGCCAGAAAAGGTAAGGGGCCATTATTTTTCCCCAACACTATAACCAAATTGTGTTTGCTTGCAGGAGTTCCCACCGAGCGCTTGGAGCAGCAGATGCCGTACACAGGCCATTTGGAGCTGCCTGCGAACCTGAGGCTGAGAAGAAAGGGAAATATGGAGTTTGAGTTGGATAGGCTGGCTGCTGAACAGTCCCTATCCATGACCTGCTTAATGGACATGCAGAAGAGAATGGCTCAATGGGCCAACTATGCGCAGGCGAGGGATAAGGAGGTTGCAGACCAGTTGGGATGCATCTTCCCGGACTTCCCCACCAACCTCCTAACTCCATGGGTGCCCCCACGACCAAGGCAACCAGATGAGGATGATGAGAATTGAGTGCTGGTTTGAAGAGCACTAAAGGGAGTATTGCTGTTCCCTTAAGAAACAAAAGACAATTTTTCTGCTTTCTGATGGATATTGTGAATTATGCTGTTTGTGTTCAATTTTTGATCTGTTTTTAATGTTTAGTTTTATGTTTTTTCTTTTGCTTAGTCTAGTAAGATGTTAGTTGAATAGGTAGGATAGTTTAGTTTTATTTTTAGGATGCATGAGTTACAGGAAAAAGCATGCTAGGGGCCTGCATCAATGTTAAATCTGCCCGGATTGAATTGCGAAATAATTGCGGTTCCCGCAATTTTTGTGACTGATTGCATGTTTTGGACTGTCTGTTTAGTTAGGCTATGATCTGTTATATTCTATCTTTTGCTGCTAGCATGACTACCTTATATAGCTGATCTTAAAGCATGCTGGATGAGTGTCATAGGACACGCTTTGATAGTTTAAATGCGCCTCTGATTAGGGCTCAGCATGCATAAACCATCAGTCCTTAAACTGTCTGTTTTGTTCAAATTTTCTGCTGCTGGAATAATTGCTTTTAGGATGTTTTGCCTATGCCTAGGATTTTTAGATTCTCTTTGTTTTACTTTAGACTAGATGCTTCTAGGACAAGTTTGGGGGTGTGCCACCTCAAACACTCATTGGGGACAATGAGTAGTTGAAGTTTGGGGGAGGCCACCCTAGGCCTAGGAACATTCCTCTCTTCCTTAGGACATAAGCATTCTTCTTCTCCTAAAAAAAAAAATTTGTGATAAATAGAAAAAGTGAAAAATAGAATAAAGAGGGGAGTCTCTCTCAAGTGCTGAGTAATCAGTGCCAAGTGTGTAAACCACAAGTGGCATTGCATCAAAACGGCAACCCAAGGAGAGACTCCACCTAAGTAAAAAAGGGAAAAGGAGAAATAGGGGAAGAAGGATGTATGCTTAGGAGTTATAATCTTGTGGCTTAGATGTCCTATTTAAAAAAAGAACTCTGATCCTCAATGAGCTAAGCACAAGGTTGTAGCTTTTAGGTTTGTCTAGGGAGATGAATGTATATCCAATGTAGTGATGCCAGGGTTTAGGTTGTTCTCTAAAAGTACCACTGTCACTGTTAATACTAAGACTGGCATGACTCTAAGGAATCCTAGGCACATTAAAAGTTAAGCTAGAAGCATGTACTGAGTCTGGAGTAAAGCTTGGTAGAATTTGAAACCTTAGGGATAGTGGCATGATATTATAAAAGTAGCTAGATCAGTAGTAGGAGGTTAACAAAACCAGCAGGTATAGTAGGCAGGTGAAGTCAGAAGAGGCTTGATAAAGAGGTTAGTTCTAAACTTAGAGGTGTGTCACAGGACAGCACTGCTAGAGATAGGGATATAGGGAAGTCGGTAGGTAGTTAAAGAAGAAAAAACAGCAGCCTAAGTAAGTCCTTAGTATGCTTGAGGACAAGCAAAGCCTTAAGTTTGGGGGTGTGTTAAGTCTCTAAAAGTGACTTATTTAGGACCCATTTAGCTTAGGAAGATGTACACTTTTAGGTGTTTTTGATAGCATTTAGCCTAAACCTATGCTTTAATATGAGAATTAAAAGAAGGTAGCTAATTTAGGACTTATGCACAATAGGTAGAAAAAGGGTTGAAAACCGAAGGAAAAGAATGAAAAAATGAGCATTGCGAATGAATTGCGAAAACATTGCGGTGACCGCAATTATTCAAGTTAAAACCGTAAGTTGGCTGATCTTTTTCTGTTTAGATCCGACTTTTCAGGGATTCGTTCTTTCTCCTCCATCCATTCTGATATATGACGTTGAAGATTGATGGTTCTCCTTGGCCCAAACGCACCTGCAAACTACTATAAAAGGGGGTCAAAGTCGGAGGTTCAGTCATCACTCGAAGCGCAGAAGTCTTCTCGCAGTCCACCATTTCCATCTGTTTTCCTTTGCCGTCTGTTGGAGTGAGAGTCTCAGCTTTTGGAGTCGATAATCTGATAGGAAGGAGAGAAGATTCTTCTTCTCTCTCGATTGGATTCATCCAAGCAAGGCTGACTTTTCATCACCTTCATTCGAGGCGACTGCCACGAAGTTTTCAGCAACCCTTTACTGCTTTTCTGTTCTGTTCTTCTTATTTCCATTTCTGATTATTGTTGTTCTTAGTTTAGTATTTTACTTACTGCATTTCGTTGTTGTCTGTCTTGGATTCATTTCTAGAAAGCTTTCCTTTGTCATTCAAACACTCAAAGTAATCGAAGTACAATTCTGCATTTTACAGTTTCCACCATCTTCTGCTACGGGTTTTGCTTGCTGTTTTAAGTACATTTCCCTTCTAAGCATGTCTATCTTATCTGCCATTTCTGTTCTCTATATATCCATGAGTAGCTAAGTCACTTAGGGGCATGCTAATGACAGAACTATAGGCTAAAAAGACGTGAATCAAGTAGGCAGATTAACACTCGAACATTGATTGTATGTAAGCTTCATCCCACGGGCAATTTCGATTGGCCATCCATTTTGTCCAAAGAACTCCTAACCTCTGGAAGGAGTAAGAGTTCAGAGTCATATAATCATGCTAGCCTTTCATGGTAATCAGGAAACGGCCTAGGAATAGGAGTTTCCCTAGTACAAACTAAACACTCCTGTTTTAACAAGATGCTTAAGACCTTACTTTGAAGTCGAGTAAACTTAAGTCTCTAATGCATGGAATCGGACGATACTTGAGATAGAGTGAGTTTGATGTATAGAGAGTTGATCCAAAGCTTGAGAATCGTAATAAACTGCCTATAGGATAGTCATTAGTAGCCCTTAATTCGCCCATTTGCACACTTTTTCTGTTGAGTTAATTGCGGATTAATTGCGGTTCTCGCAATTCTGCTAAATTGCATTCTGTTTAGCTGTTTCCTTCCTCGTTTATTAATTCCATCTCTTGCCTTTTAAGTCTAGTTTTAACTTGCATTTGTTTATGTTAAATCCCTTTATACATTCAGCAAAAAGTAGATAATTAAAAACCAATTTTACCCCATCAAATTCATCCCATCTTTCTTAACAATCACACTTCGCGAATAGCTAAAAAATGAGTCTCTGTGGAAAAAACGAATTAAATATACTTACTACTTGCTGTGAGACCATGTATGCTTGCATGTTCTAAGTGCTCTCTCTCTCTTATTTATCATTTTTATTAACACATTGAGCACGCAACAACGGCCAGACAGAGCCCCGAGCCATCACCATCTCCACAAAGCCCTGAGCTATCTCCACCTCCACAGAGCCCTGAGGCATCGCCATCATCGCAAATGCCCGAGCCTGAAAATCCAAGTGAAGAACATCAAGAATCAGCGCCGGGCGAAGAAACGGCTGAAGAAGATGAGGTCTTCTCTCCTTTGAGGGAAGTCAGCCCCGATAGCCCAGCAAAGGGGGGAGATTCGATGGATGAGACGTTGGGGGACTGCCTCCAGCAGATCACCACCAGGGCACGGCTGAGGAAGAAGGTGCCCAAGGTTGTCAAGGCCAAACGGCCTAAAGCTTCAAAGAAATCCAAGAAGAGGAAGGTCAGTGGTGAGCCTTCGTTGAAGAGGCTGAAGGTCGAGGCTGCTGAGTCGGCCAAGGCACGGGATAAGGGGAAAGCCAAATTATACCCCAAAGATGAACCTCAAGCTGTGAGGTATGTGTCTTCTGATGCAGAGTCAAGGGGCACTGAACTGAGGAAAAGAGACCTACTCCATGAGAAGGGGTTTCTTGACGCATTGGCAGACCTGCCGCAATTCTTGCGCGCAGGGATCACCAACCACGGCTGGGAAGAGCTATGCAGACCGCCCATCCCTGCCTACTCCAACATGGTGTACGACTTCTATGCAAATCTGACGCACCCCGAGGATGGTCTGTCCATGGTCAGGGGAATTGAGGTGGACTTTTCAGCCAAGGCTATCAATGAAGCCTATGGCCTCAAGGGGCAGAAACATCCTGATTATGCGAGGATCATCGATGCTCCAACTGAGGCTGTCCTGGAGGAAGCACTGCGTATCATCGGTCAACCTGAGGCCGCCTGGACGATCTCACGCAATGGGAAGCACACTCTGATGAGTGCTACCCTCACGGCCAAGGCAGCTGTTTGGTTCTCCTTCGTGCGAAGGCGTCTGTCCCAGTGACCCACGAGACCACCATTAATCAGGGGAGATCGCTGCTGGTATATGCGATCATGAGGGGCCTCACTATCAATGTTGGTGAGGTTATAGCAGCCTCCATAGCAGACTGTGCCAAGAAAGGTAAGGGCCCTCTTTTCTTTCCAAACACCATCACTAAGCTATGTTTACGTGCAGGTGTGCCAATTGAGAGGATGGAGAGGCAGCTGGCCTACACGGGACATCTGGAGCTGCCTACAGGCCTGCGAATGCGAAGAAGGGGGAATATGGAATTTGAGCTAGACGGCCTGGCTGCTGCTCAGTCCCTCTCTATGGCCTGCCTGATGGACCTTCAAAAGAAGATGGCGCAATGGGCTAAGTATGCTCAAGCGAGGGACAAAGATGTGGCGGATCAGTTGGGCTGCATCTTCCCTGCCTTCCCTACTGACTTTCTGAAGCCGTGGACGCCTCCAAGAACACGGAGGGATGATGATGAGGATGTCTGAGTGCCTGTCTGAAGGGCACTCGAGGGAGTACTTATGTTCCCTCTTTGGAAATAAAAAAAAAAATCAAACTGCTTTTCGTTAAACTGTGTGAATTCTGGTATTTTGAGTAAATTTTTGATCTGTTTTTAGTTCTTTCTTTTGGTTGTTAGGGTAGCTTAGTATAGTTAGATGGTATCTGAATAGGTAGGTTGTTTTAGTTTCCTTTTGTATAGCTGAGATGACTGGAAATAGCATGCAAAAGGGGCTGCTTACTGATATATCTGCCCTGTATATTCATTACGAAATTATTGCGATTTCCGCAATTTTTGTTAGTTATCGCATGCTTTTGACTGACTGATTAGCTAGGCTGGTTCTGTTTCAATTTTGTTCTTTTGCTGCTTTCTTGACTACCTTATATAGCCTATCTATAAGCATGCTGGATGAGTGTCTTAAGGCACCTTTGATAGTTTAAATTAGTTCTCTTAAATTGCTCAGCATGCGTAGCTTTAAGTCCTTCCCTTACTGTTTTTACAAATTTCTGCTGCTGAGTTATTTGCTTTAAGAATGTTCTGTCTATGCCTAGGCCTTTTAGATTCTCTTTGTTTTGCCCTAGATTAGATGTCTCTAGGACAAGTTTGGGGGTGTACCACCTCGGACTCTCATTGGGGACAATGAGGAGTTTTAGTTTGGGGGAGGCCACCCTAGGCCTAGGAACATTCCTCTCTCCCTTTAGACATAAGCATTCTTCTTCTCCTTTGCAAAAATAATGAACTGAAAAAAAAAATGAATGAAAAAAATAAAAGAGGTGTCTCTCTTAAAGTTGCTGAGTAATCAGTGCTAAGTGTGTAACCCACAAGTGGCATTGCATCAAAAGGCAACCAAAGGAGAGACTCCACCAAAGTAAGAAAGAAAGAAGGAAGAACTAGGGAAGAAGAATGTATACCTAGGAGTTGCAACTTTGTGGCTTGGGTGTCCTGAATAAAAGAACTCTGATCCTAAATTAGCTAAGCATAAGGTTGTAGCTTTTAGGTTTGTCTAGGGAGATGAATGTCTATCCAATGTAGTGATGCCAGGGTTTAGTTTGTTCTATGAATGTACTACTGTCACTGGTTTGTACTAAGACTGGCATGACTCTAAGGAATCCTAGGCAGCTCAAAAGCTAAAGCAATAGAAGCATGTACTGAGTCTGGGGTAAAGCTAGGTAGAATTTGAAACCTTAGGGATAGTTGCACTATATGACAGAAGCAAATAGATCAGTCGTGGGGAGTTAATGAAACAGTAGGATCATTAGGCGTGCGAAGTCAGAAAAAGCAAAATGAGAAGTTAGTTGTAAACTTAGAAGTGTGTCACAGGACAACATTGCCATAGATAGGAACTTAGGGGAGTCAGCAAGTGGTTAGAGAAGTTAAAACAGCAGCCTAAGTAAGTCCGTAGATTGCTCGAGGACGAGCAAAACCTTAAGTTTGGGGGTGTGTTACGTCTCCAAAAGTGACTATTTTAGGACTTATTTGTGATAGGAAGTTGTGCATTTGTAAGTGTTTTTGGTAAGAGTTAGCTTGAACTTGTGCTTATATATGAGAATTAGAAGAATGAAGCTAAATTAGAACTTATATACAAAAGGAAAGAAAAAGAACCAAAAACGAAGTTAAAGGAATGAAAATTGTGCATTGCGGAAACATTGCTAAAACCGCAATGTTTTAAGTGAAATCCGTAAGTTGTCTAACTATTTTCTGTTTTGGTCCGACCTTTCAGGGATCCATTCTTTCTCCTGCAGCCACGTAGAAGTACGACGTTGAGAATGGATGGTTCTCCTTGGCTCAATCGTACCTGCAGAACACTATAAAAGGAGGTCAAGATAAAAGGTTGAAACACACTCGAACAGCGTAGACTTCCAGTTCAACGCAGTCTTTTCCACTCGTTTTCTCTCTTCCGTCTGTTGGTTTGAAATGTTCAGCTGTTGGAGTCGACAATCTGATAGGAAGGAGAGAAGATTTATCTTCTCTTCTGATTAGATTCATCCAAGCAAGGCTCCCTTTCACCCTTCAGCCGAGGCGTTCGCAACGAGAAGATCACGCACAGATTTAATTGCTTTCTGCTCTAGCTTTCTGTTTCCTTTGTTGTTTGTTGTCATTTCCCTTTCGTTAGCTACTCTATTCCCTTTCGTTGCTGTCTGTTTAAGTTTTAGCTTTGCAAAGACATCATTTGTTTAGTTCAAACGCTGGTTAATCAAAGCATAAATTCATCACTTCGCAAATTTTTTACCTTCTTTGCCTATTGTCGTTTACTTCTGTTTTGTCTTTAATTTTCTATTAAGCATGTCATCTTCATCTACTCTTCCCATTCCATCTGCATCCATGAGTAACTAAACCACATAAGGGCATGCTAATGACAAATTTATAAGCAGAAACACGAGAATCAAGCATGTAGGATAGCTCTCGAATGCGTTGAATGTATGTAAGCTTCATCCCACGGGCAATTTTGATTGGCCATCCATTTTGTCCACAGAACTCCTAACCTCTGGAAGGAGTAAGAGTTCAGAGTCATACCTAAATGCTAGCCTCTCAAGGTAGCCAGAAAACGACCTAGGAATAGGCGGTTTCCTAGTACAAACCAATACTTGCTGTTGTAAAAAGATGCTTAAGACCTTACTTGGACATGAGTAAACTAAAGGAATGCATGAAATCGGAAGATACATGAGAATGAGTTAGTTTGATGCATGGTGAGTTGATCTACTGCTTGAAAGTCGTGTGAAAAAGCCTATAGAGGAGTCGTTAGTAGCCCTTGTTTCCACACTTTACACACATTTCGCTGTTAGGAACATTGCGGTATAATTGTTGTTTCCGCAATTCCCTTAGTTAAAATTCTCCTTAACCATTTTTCTCTTCGTTTGTTATTCTCTTCTTTTGCAATCCAGTTTATTATCTATTTGCACTTGTTTATGCTTCCATCACTTATACATTCCTTAGTAATTAGGCACATCAAAACCAAATCTACCTCATTTAATCCACCAAATCTCACTTAACAAAACACTTCGCTAGTAACTAGGAATAAATCTCTGTGGGAAATCGAATGAAAAAATACTTATTACTTGCTACAAGATCATGTATGCTTGCATGTTCTGAGTGCTCTATCATTGCTTCTTTATTTTCAACATTGAGCACGCAACAGCATGTTCAAATCATTTATGGAATCTAGCAAGGAGACCAGTTCGCAGATGCGGTCGCTAAGCGATGGGTTCACAAAGATCAAAGAAAGGATAAGTAAACTGGAGTTCAAAGCGGAAAACGTTAGTGCCATCGCTCTCAGAAGTGGTAAGGAGGTACCATCACGACCCACTCCCGAAGACTCTAACAAGGATACAGAGATATCTCCAGATAAGTGTCATCAAACACCCTCTGAAACGGTTGTAGCTTCTCCTTATATTTCTATGAAGTCTTACACTCCCGTTGCTCCTTTTCCTAGTAGGTTGGCGAGGCCACCCAAGGAGGACAAGGACGCGGACATCCTTGATACGCTGAACAAAGTCGGAATCAATATGCCGCTGCTTGACGCAATTCATCAAATTCCAAGGTACACGAAATTTCTTAAGGAGATGTGCACCAATAAGAGGAAGGCTAAGAGTGCTGAAAGGGTAGTGGTAAGTAAGAACGTTTCTGCCCTGCTAACACAAAACATGCAAGACAAGTGCCAGGACCCAGGTATGTTCCTCTTACCATGTACTATTGGAGATAGAGAAATCGAGCACGCCATGCTAGACTTAGGAGCCTCAATTAATGTTATGCCATACTCAGTCTACAAGAGTCTCGATTTAGAAGGTATGCAAGAAACTTTTATAATCATCCACTTAGCTAATAGGTCTTCTATTCATCCTTTAGGGGTGATTGAGGATGTGTTATTTCGAGTTAAGGACATCATTTTTCCTGTTGATTTTTACGTGATAAAAATGGAAGAAAACACTTCGTCCATTGCTTCAGTGCTGCTTGGTAGACCATTCATGAAAACCGCTAAGACAAAAATTAATATGCATGATGGTACTTTGTCAGTCGAGTATGAAGGAGATGTGTTCGAATTTAATGTCTTTGATGCCATGAAACACCATGCTGATGTGCATTCTATCTGTAAAATTGATCTTATCAATACTTTAGAACAAGAAGAATGCATGACTGCTGTTGATGGGGATGACCCATTCGTTTTTACTGAAACTGTTGGCGAGATTGAAAGTAGTGCGCCCATATTGTCTGACTCATCTGAGCAAACTACTCTTGCTTTAGAGGCATGTGAAAAGCCAACTAAAATATTGCCATCTCTTTTGCAGGCTCCCAAGTTGGAACTTAAAGAGTTGTCGGGTCACCTCAAATACGTGTACTTGGGTGAGGTGGAGACACTCCCGGTAATTATCTCCAAGGAGCTTACATCGGAGAAAGAAAGCAAGTTGGTGGAGGTTTTGAAGAAGAATAGAAGAGCGATGGGATGGACGTTGGCAGACCTGCATGGGTTGAGTCCAGTTCTTTGCATGCACAAGATTCTGCTGAATGAGGGAGCGAAGCCATCCCAAGAGCCTCGGCGGAGACTGAACCCAGCAATGAAAGAGGTAGTGTTGTATGAGATACACAAACTCCTTGACGCAGGTATTATCTATCCCATTTGTGATAGCCAGTGGGTTAGCCCAATTCATGTTGTACCTAAAAAGACGGGCATAACCGTTATTAGAAATGAGAAGGGAGAGTTAGTACCTAAGAGAGTGCAAAATGGGTGGAGGATGTGTATAGATTTTAGAAAACTGAATGATGTGACTAAGAAGGACCATTTTCCAATTCCTTTCATAGATCAAATGGTGGAGCGTTTAGCTGGGAAGCCATACTTCTGTTTTCTAGATGGTTTTTCGGGGTTTTACCAAATTCCCATAGCCCAGGAAGATCAAGAAAAGACTACTTTTACATGCCCATTCGGAACTTACGCATATAGGAGAATGCCCTTCGGGCTTTGTAATGCTCCAGGGACTTTTCAGCGATGCATGATGAGCATATTTACTGAATTCGTAGAAAAATGCATCGAAGTCTTTATGGATGATTTCACTGTATCTGGGAGCTCATTTGAGGATTGCCTGTTTAACTTGTCTAGAGTCATGGAAAGATGCATTGAAACTAATCTTGTTTTAAATTTCGAAAAGTGTCATTTCATGGCCAGTCAGGGCATAGTCTTAGGTCACGTTGTGTCAGCTAAGGGGATAGAGGTGGATAAAGCAAAAATTGATGTTATATCTGATTTACCTTACCCCATGAATCTTCGGGAAGTGCGTTCTTTTCTTGGTCATGCAGGTTTTTACCGCAGGTTCATTAAGGACTTCTCGAAAATAGTGACTCCGATGACGAGCTTGCTGAAAAAAGATGTCCCATTCTGTTTTGACAAGGAGTGCAAGCTGGCCTTCGATGTCCTGAAGAAGTGTTTGACCAATGCACCCATCATTCATCCACCGCAGTGGGGGACCCCCTTCAAGATTATGTGCGATGCGAGCAATTATGTCGTTGGCGCTGTGCTGGGTCAGAGGATAGACAAGAAAAGTCACGTAATTTATTATGCCTCCAGGACGCTCAACTCTGCGCAGATCGGCTACACCACTACAAAGAAGGAGCTGCTTTCTATTGTTTTCGCTCTTGATAAATTTTGGCCTTATATTCTTGGATCTAAAGTAATTATTTTTTCTGATCATGCAGCAGTTCGTTATTTGATGAACAAGAAGGACTCGAAGCCTAGACTGCTCAGATGGGTACTACTACTCCAGGAGTTCGACGTCTCAGTCTAGGATAGGAAAGGATCAGAGAATACAGTTGCTGACCACTTGAGCCGCATTGTGCGTAATGAGGATGACTTGCCCCTGAACGACGAATTCCCTGATGAAATCCTCTTTTAGGTGAGTGTGGAGATACCATGGTACGCCGACATCGTCAATTACTTGGTCACAGGTACGTTCCCATCCGATTTTTCATATATTAAGAGAGCTAAGCTGCGAAGCGAAGCTAAGACTTATGTCTGGGATGAGCCCGTTTTATGGAAATTTTGTGCTGAGCAAGTAATTAGGAAGTGTGTCCCTAAGTCTGAGCATAAGGCTATACTTGTATTTTGCCATGAATTTGCATGTGGGGGACACTTTGGGCCAACTAGGACAGCAAGGAAAATATTAGATTGTGGTTTTTTCTGGCCATCACTGTTCAAAGATTGTTACGAATTTTGTAAATCATGTGATCTGTGTCAGAGAAAAGGGTCCATCTCAAGTAGGAATGAAATGCTCCAAACCCCTATTTTAACTTGTGAAATTTTTGAGGTTTGGGGTATGGACTTTATGGGACCCTTTCCCTCTTCATTTGGTTTTGTCTATATCTTGTTGGCTGTGGACTACATGTCTAAATGGGTGGAGGCGAAGGCCACCAAAGTTGATACTGCTAATGTTGTTTTCAGTTTTGTCAAATCTAACATTTTTAGCAGGTATGGAGTTCCACGAGCCATCATAAGCGATCAAGGGAGTCACTTCTGCAACAAGACGATACAAGCCTTGATGAGGAAGTATGGGGTCAATCATAAAATATCTACCTCGTACCACTGTTGCGTGCTCAATGTGTAAATTAAAATGCGATGGTAGAGCACTCAGAACATGCAAGCAACTATCTAGTGACTAACGAAGTGAGATGTTAAGTGAGAAAGGGTGGTTTAAATAGGGTAGAATTGGGATTAATGTGCCTAACTAATAAAGAACGTGCGAGATATGCAAGCATAAACAAAGACAAGTAAAGAGGTTAACTTGATTGTAAAAGAAAAAGAATTGCAGAGAAAGCAACTATCTAGCAACTAAATCGCAAAACAGAAAGTTGGAAAAAAAAAAGGCTAAGGCAAAATTTATACTAAGAAAATTGCGCAGACCGCAATTTTCTAGCAATGTTACTAACAACGATTTAAGGGTGAAGTGTGGAAACAAGGGCTACTAACGACTCCTCTATAGGCTTTTTCATACGATTCTTCAGCAGTATATCAACTTATCATGCATCAAATTAACTCATTCTCATGTATCTCTCGATTTCATGCATTAGATCGTTTAGTTTACTCATGTCCAAGTAAGGCTTAAGCATCTATTTATATAAGCAAGTTAATGATTTGTACTAGGAAAACGCCTATTCCTAGGTCGTTTTCTGGCTACCATGAAAGGCTAGCAAGAATGGATGACTCTGAACTCTTACTCCTTCCGGAGGTTAGAAGTTCTTTGGACAAAATGGATGGCCAATGGAAATTTCCCGTGGGATGAAGCACACATACATTCAATGCATTTGAAGCTAATCTACATGCTGAATCGTGTATTTCTACCTATAGACTCATCATTAGCAGACCCTTATGTGGTTTAGTTCCTCATGGATGATATGGAAATGGAAAGTTTAGATAGATGAAGCATCACTAACAGTAGAATGAAAGTAAAGACAGAACAAGAAGCTATAAAGAAACTGCAACGTGGGTAAACGATCCTTCGATTACGTGAGATTCAAAACTTAATGTGCAACGATTACAACGTAAGAAAGACTAAAGGAATGAAGACAAATTGAAAGGCAAAAGCCAACAGAAGTGAAGTAGCAGAAAGCAGTAGAGGAAACAGACAGCAAAAAACAGTAAAGAGCATATAAATGTGTGCGTAAAGCCCCTCGTCGCAAACGCCTCGGATGAAGGGAGAAGGGGAGCTTTGTTTGGGTGAATCCAATCAGAAGAGAAGAAAGATCTTCTCTTCTTCCTCTCAGATTATCGACTCCAACAGCTGAGTCCTTCAAGTCAACAAACGGATGATAAAACAGGGAGAAAATACTGCGTTGAGATGGGAGTTCTACGCTTCCAAGCTTATGTTTGTCCTTCCCCCTTGACCTCCTTTTATAGTGTTTTGCAGGTACGATTCGGCCAAGGAGAACCATCCATTCTGAACGACGACCTTCCATGTGGCAGCAGGAGAAAGAATGGGCGGCTAAAAGATCGTAACAAAATGGCAAACGGTTAGACAACTTAACAATTTTCACTTAAAACATTTCTCAGATAGCAATGTTTTTGCAATGTTTCAGCAATATGGAAATTTCAACTCTTTAGCTTTGTTTTTGGTTCTTTTTCCTTCCTTTTACACATAAGTTTTAATTTAGCTTCATTCTACAAATTTTCATATATAAGCACATGTTTAGGCTAAATTCTACCAAAAACGCTTAAGAGTGTACACCATTCTATAGCAAATAAGTCCCTAAAATAGTCACTTTTGGAGACGTAACACACCCCCAAACTTAAGGTTTTGCTCGTCCTCGAGCAATATAAGGGCTTATTTAGGCTGTTCACACTCTATCTAACTGCTCGCTGACTTCCCTAAGTTCACTATCTAAGGCATGGCTGTCCTGTGACACGCTTCTAAGTTTAAAACTAACTTCTCATTTTGCTTCTTCTGATTTCTCTCGCCTTATAATCCTACTGTCTTTATAAACTCCCTACACTGATCTACCTGCTTTGGTCATTAGGTTCATTGTGCAACTATCCATAAGTTTTCACATTCTACCTAGCTTTACCCTAGACTCAGTACATGCTTCTAATGTTTTTCTTTTGAGCTACCTAGGATTCCTTAGAGTCATGCCAGTCTTAGTATAAACCAGTGACAGTAGTACATTTCATAGAACAACCTAAACCCTGGCATCACTACATTGGATATACATTCATCTCCCTTAACAAACCTATAAGCTACAACTTTGTGCTTATCTAATTGAGGATTAGAGTTCATTCACATAGGACACCTAAGCACATAAACTATAACTCATAGGCATACATTCTTCTTCCTTGGTTTTTCCTTTTTCTTTCCTTCTTTGGTAAGGTCTCTTCCTTTGGTTGCCTTTTGATGCAATGCCACTTGTGGCTTACACACATGGCACTGATTACTCAGCAACCTCAAGAGAGACACCACTCTTTATTCTTTTATTTTTCATTTTTTTTTCAGTTCATCATTTTTTCAAAGAAGAAGAAGAATGCTTATGTTTAAGAGGGAGAGAGGAATGTTCCTAGGCCTAGGGCTGCCTCCCCCAAACTAAAACTTCTCATTGTCCCCAATGAGAGTCTGAGGTGGCACACCCCCAAACTTTTCCTAGAAGCATCTAGTCTAGGGCAAAACAAGTAGAATCTAAAAGTCCTAGGCATAGAATGAACTTCGTAAAGCAGATAACACAGCAGCATAATTTCGAAAACAGTATGTTAAGGGCCTATAGAGGTGCATGCTGAGCAATTTAAGGGAGCTAATTTAAACTATCAAAGGTGTACTAAGACACTCATCCAGCATGCTCAGAGATAGATCACATATTGAAGTCAAGAAAGCAGCAAGATAGCAAAATTTAAACAGAACCAGCCTATCCAAACAGTCAGCCAATAGCATGCGATACCTAACAAAAATTGCGGACTCCGCGAAAAATCCGCAGTTTACCTACAGAGCATATTTATCAGTGATCAAGGCTCCTAGCATTCTATTTCCAGTTATCATCCACTACACAAAACAAGTAAACTAACTAAGCTAACTACTCAGAAACCATCAACCTAACTACACTACTCTAAACAATCAAAAGAACAATTAAAACAGATTATGTATTGGATTCAAAACAGAGGTCACAAGTCACAGAAAAACAGATTTTTTTTTTCAAGAGGGATCAGAAAACTCCCTCGAATGTCGTTCAGGCTGGCATTCAATCTTCCTCATCCTCATTCCTCCTGTCTCTAGGAGGCGCCCATGGCTTCAACAGGTCAGTAGGGAAGGCAGGGAAAGTGCACCCCAACTGGTCAGCCACATCTTTGTCCCGTGCCTGTGCATATTCAGCCCACTGCGCCATCTTGTGCTGCAGGTCCATCAAACAAGCCATGTTCAGCGATTGAGCAGCAGCTAGGCCGTCCAGCTCAAACTCCATGTTGCCCCTCCTTCGCATCCTCAAGATGGTGGGCAGCTCCAGATGGCCTGTGTAAGCCAACTGCTTCTCATTCTTCTCCATTGGAACTCCTGCACGAAGGCACAATTTAGTGATGGTATTAGGGAAAAATAGCTGACCCTTACCTTTCTTTGAGCAGTCGGCAATGGAGGTAGCAATGACTTCACCAACGTCAATGGTGAAGCCCCTCATGATGGCGTACAGCAGCAATGATCTCCCCTGGTTTATGGTCGTCTCGTGGGTCACAGGGGAGAGACGCCTGCGCACAAAAGAGAACCACACGACCGCCTTGTCTCGCAGAGTTGCACTCATCAGGGTGTGCTTCCCATTCCTTGACACCGCCCACGATGCTTCTGGCTTGCCAATCGTGTGCAAAGCCTCTTCTAGGACTGCCTCAGATGGCAGGTCAATAATCTTGGCGTAGTCATAATGTGGATACCCCTTGAGGCCGTAGGCTTCATTGATGGCTGTGGTAGAGAAGTCGACCTCTACCCCCCTCACCATGGACAGGCACGCATCAGGGTGTGCGAGGTTGGCGTAGAAGTCATACACCATGTCGGTGTAGGCTGGGATTGGGTGTCTGCACAACTCCTCCCATCCATGGGTGATGATTCTTGCGCACAAGAACTGCGGCAGGTCTGCCAACGCATCAAGAAAGCCCCGTTCGTGAAGGATCTCCTTCTTCCTCAATTCGAGGCTCTTGGCCTCTGCTTCTTGTGAGACAAACCTCTCAGCTTGAGGTTCATCCTCGGGGTACATCTTCTTCTTCCCCTTCTCTTTTGCCTTAGCCGATTCAGCAGCCTCAACCTTTAATTTCTTTAAAGAAGGTTCAGATCTGACCTTCTTCTTCTTGGCTCGCTTGGAGGCTTTCGGTCGTTTGTCTTTCACGATTACAGGGACCCTCTTCTTGAGGTGTGCCTTGGTGGTGATCTGCTGGAGGCAATCCCCCAACGTTTCATCCATAGAGTCTTTGCTTCCCCCCTCCGCCGGGCTGTCAAGACTTACTTCCCTCAAGGGGGAGAAGACCTCTTCGTCCTCCGCCAACTCTTCGCTTGGCACCGAGTCTTGGTGCTCTTCAGGTGGAGCTTCAGGCTCCGGCGTCTGGGGAGATGGCTCAGGGCTCTGTCTGGCCGTCTCATAGGATGGGCGGCCACTCCCTCGACTCTCCTCGCTGGGAGTCTTTTCTTTGATCGGTGCATCCTCCACCTCAATCGTCCACTTCCGTTTCTTCGGCGTACCGACTGGCTCAGACGAACTAGCAGGGATCTCAGTCACCACCTTCCACTTCTTCTTACGCACTGGAAGCTTCGGAGGCCGTGAGGGCTGCGCAGCATCGGCATCTGCTAAGGAAAGCAGCGCCTCTCTCGCAGCTTCTTCTGCGTCAGGCGACTTCTTTTTGGGCGTGGACCGATCCGCTCGTGTGGATACCATTTTCGTTCTGTGAGGATCTGAAGGTAGGAGATGCAGAGGAAGAAGAAGACTGAATCTGGAGGTCCAACGGATTAACAAAAACGTAGAAGGCACGGATCATCTGACGGCTATTTGTAATCGAGTGTATCCCAACGGCTATATTCTGTTGCGGATTCAGCAAATCTACCGCAATTAAATAGCCTAGCCGTTTGGAGATTTCTTGATTTAAGTTGTAAGATTCAATCAAACAAATCTTTGATTTAGCCCGATCTTCTTTGTGGATTTCCTCCCCTTGATTCATCTCCTTGATCTCCTCTTAAAGATCTCCTATTAAAATTCACCTAATTAAAACAAAATCCGTAAATAAAAGCACAAATAAACAACTAAAACACAAACCGAAAAATACTGAGAAAAAAAAAAACTAAGGCATAGCCTTCTGTTGGATGAGCACAGTGGTGACTCATCCCCTCTCAATTCGATTCTCAAGCTTCAGATAGGAGGAAGGCCGAGAGTGTCTTCACATCCCCCTCCTCATAGTAATGCTTCAATCGTGCACCATTCACCATAAACGGCTGCCCGTGGTTAAGGTTTCTAATCTCAATAGCACCATGGACAAACACGTTAGTTATCACAAAAGGACCTGACCATCTAGACTTAAGTTTGCCTGGAAATAACCTTAACCTCGAGTTGAATAATAAGACATGCTGGCCTTTCTTGAAGTCCTTAATCCTAAGTCTACTATCTTGCCAAATCTTAGTCTTTTCCTTATACATTTCAGCATTTTCATAGGACATATGTCTCAGCTCATCGAGCTCATGTAATTGCAAAGACCACAAAGTTCCCACATCGGTCACGCAATAATTTAGTTCTTTTAAGGCCCAAAAGGCTTTGATTTCCAATTCGAATGGTAAGTGACATGCTTTTCCATACACTAGCCTATAAGGAGACATACCTAAGGGTGTTTTATATGCAGTCCTATATGCCCAAAGTGCATCGTCCAACTTAAATGACCAATCTTTTCTATTAGGTTTGACCACTTTTTCGAGTATGTTTTTTATCTCCCTATTGGATATTTCAGCTTGTCCATTCGAGTGTGGGTGATAAGGGGTTGCTACTCTATGTCTAACATTGTACTTAGCTAACACTTTTTCCATAGCTTTATTAATAAAGTGAGTCCCTTCATCACTAATTATAGCCTATGGTGTACCAAACCTTGTAAAAATATGCCTATTAAGGAACTTAATGACTGTTTTGGCATCATTCGATGGACATGCTATGGCTTCTACCCATTTAGATACATAGTCTACAGCTACAAGTATATAGAGATTACCTGCAGAAGGAGGGAATGGTCCCATGAAGTCGATGCCCCACACATCAAAGAGTTCCAACTCCAAGATGTAAGTGAGAGGCATCTCATCTTTCCTACTGAGATTACCTGTCCTTTGACACTCATCGCAGCTGTGGGCATGGTCATGTGCATCTTTGAATATCGTGGGCCAATAGTAGCCACTTTGGAACACCTTTGCAGCTGTCCTTTGGCCCCCAAAATGTCCACCATAGGGAGACGTATGGCAGTGCTACAACACTGACTTCACCTCAGCAGCTGAGACACACTTCCTCAGCAAACCATCTGCACAAGTCTTGTAAAGTGTAGGATCGTCCCAAATGAACTTCCTGGCTTCATGTAGGAACCTCTTCTTTTCTTGCCCTCCTTTGAAAGTTGGTAGTACCTGCGAGGCAAGGAAGTTAGCAATATCCGCAAACCAAGGTTCCTCATCGTTATCACGATGTGCTAACACAAAGACATGCTCATCGATAAAGGCATCAGAAATTGCTGGCTCAACAATTTTATCGCAATTATGCCGCAATCTAGATAAATGGTCAGCAACTACTTTTCGCATCCTTTCTTATCTCTAATGTCTAGATCAAACTCTTGCAACAATAACACCCATCTGATTAACCTAGGCTTCGCATCAGCCTTCCTCATTAGGTATTTTAGTGTAGAGTGATCAGTATACACAATTGTTCTAGTTCCTACCATGTAATTCCTAAACTTTTCACAAGCAAACACTACCGCTAGCATTTCCTTCTCCGTAGTTGTGTAATTACATTATGCTTCATTCAAAGTCTTACTTGCGTAGTATACAGGATGTGTTAGTTTATCAATTTTTTGTCCTAGCATGACTCCTACTGCATAGTCACTCGCATCACACATCATCTCAAATGGTAGATCCCAATTTGGTCCTACTATAATAGGTGCTTTGACTAAGGCTTCCTTAAGTGTTGTCCATGCTAAGAAACATTCTTTTGAGAAGACAAATGGTTTATTAAGCTCTAGAAGCTCACACAAAGGTTTAGAGATTTTTGAAAAGTTCTTAATGAACCTCCTATAGAAACCTGCATGACCTAGAAAACTTCTAATAACTTTTACATTTCGAGGTTCCACTAGCTTCTCTATTATCTTTATCTTGGCTCTATCGACCTCCACTCCTGCTCTAGACACTCTATGACCTAGGACTATCCCTTCTTCCACCATGAAGTGGCATTTCTCCCAATTTAGGACTAGGTTGGTCTCCTCACACCTAGCTAGGACTTGTCCTAAGTTCTCTAAACAATTATTAAAAGAATCACCAAAGACTGAGAAGTCATCCATAAATATTTCTATCATGGACTCATCTAAGTCAGAGAAAATGGCCAACATACACCTTTGGAATGTTGCTGGTGCATTGCACAAGCCAAAAGGCATTCTGCGAAAAGCAAATGTTCCAAAGGGACATGTAAAGGTTGTTTTCTCCTGGTCCAAAGGGTCTATAGTGATTTAGTTATATCCAGAATAACCATCTAGAAAGCAGTAATAGGCTCGGCCAGCTATCCTATCTAACATCTGATCTATAAACGGTAAAGGAAAATGATCTTTTTTTGTTTATTTATTTAATTTTCTATAGTCCATACAGACTCTCCATCCTGTAATAGTTCTAGTTGGAATTAGTTCATTACTCTCATTAACTACTACAGTCATCCCACCCTTCTTAGGCACACACTGGATTGGACTCACCCATTGACTATTGGCTATAGGGAAAATTACACCTGCATCTAACCATTTGATGATTTCTTTTTTAACTACCTCCTTCATGGAGGGGTTCAACCTACGTTGGTGATCTACTCTAGGTGTATGCTCCTCTTCCAATATCTTATGCATAAAATAGGAAGGATTAATACCTCTTATATCAGCAATCGTCCATGCAATAGCTTTTTTATGTTGCTTAAGCAGCAATATTAGCGCAATTTCATGCTTTTCACTTAATTTAGACGAAATGATAACAGGCAAAGTATCATGCTCTCCTAGATATGCATACTTAAGATGATCAGGCAATGGTTTTAATTCTAAGAGAGGTGGATGCTCAATTGATGGTTTCAATGGATTCGTGGTTCTTTCAGACAAGTCATTAGTCATACAAACATGCTGAAGTTTGTCCACAGGTATATCCATTAACTCAAAAATATTTAAGTCAGTTGTATCTATCTGTACATAGTTAGTAGCATGCTTAATCAATAGTTCATGCTCAAGTTGTTCTTCCATCAGTGAATCTACTACATCCATACTAGCACAGGATTCAGAATCAGAGGGATACCTTAGAGCTTTAAAGACACTGAACTTAACCTCCTCATCATGAACTCTCATGGTGAGCTCACCTTTCTGAACGTCAATCAAGGCCCTACCCGTGGCTAGAAATGGTCTGCCTAGCAAGATTGGTACCTCCTTGTCTGCTTCATAATCCAGAATGATGAAGTCTGCAAGAAAAATAAATTTGTCAACCTTGACAAGAATATCCTCAATCTTACCCTCAAGGTATGCTATGGATCTGTCTGCAAGCTGCAAGGTGACAGTAGTAGGACGTGCTTCCCCTATTCCAAGCTGACGGAATAGTGATAAGGGCATGAGATTTATGCTGGCTCCCAGGTCACAAAGAGCTCTGCCCACGTGCTTGCCTCCCAACTCGACTGGTAATGTGAAGGAACCAGGATCCTTCTCCTTCTTTGGTAATTTGTTCTGGAGTATAGCACTGCACTCCTCGGTGAGATTCACTGTTTCAAATTCACCAATAATTTTCTTGTTAGTAATAATATCTTTCAAAAACTTAACATAAGAAGGCATAGATTGCAAAACTTCTACAAATGGAATATTCACATGCACTTGCTTTAAAATTTCTAAAAATTTATTAAAGTGCACTTCCTATTCTTGTTTTTTCTTTAGCCTTCTAGGGAATGGAGGTGGTGGCACATATGTAGGCACTTCAGGTCGCCTAAGGACAGGTGGAGGCCTTGGAATCTCTTCTGGATCCTCTATGATAGGTTCCAGCCTCACCCTTGATGTGCTTGGTGGTAGTTGACCATGGTTGGGCAGAGAATCCAGTGGAGCACTAGACTCTTCATTCTCTACTCGCTTTGGTGCTTCTCTATTGTTCCTCACCAATGGTCTTCCACTTCGAACTTCAGGCAATCTACCTTGGGGCCTATTCTTCAGTTCATTGGCTAACTGCCCTATTTGGTTCTCTAGGCTCCTAAGGGTGGCTTGCTGACTTTGTAGGGTAGCATCATTCTTTGCAATGTACTCCTTAAGTAAATTTTCTACTGATGACCCTATTGGTTGGTTATATGGCTTTTGGTACATGGATTGGATATTTTTTTGAGTGAAACCAGGTGTTCCACTCGGTCTTGGTTGGTTTGGAGCTTGGTTAGTGTTTTGTTCTCCACCCCAAGAAAGATTTGGGTGGTTCCTCCAACCAGGATTATAGGTGTTAGAATAGGGGTTGTTCCTAGGCTGCTGTTGGCTTCCAACATAGCAGACTGAGGCTGGATTCCCAGGGCAAAAATCATACAAGTGCCCTTCCCCACAGAATCCACAGATTAGTGTCTCACCTTGACTGTTTGGTGCGCCCATTGAAATGGCTGCTGCGGTGTTGACACTAGGTTGAAGATTGGTTTGAGCCATTTGTTTGACTAGATTGGTCAGGGCGTTTATTTGACTACTCATGGCACTAAGTGCATCCTTGTCTTGAGCTCTCCTAGGCTCTACAGGATCGTCTGACCATCTACAATGAGAAGTTGAGATTTTCTCCAGAATCTCATAGGCTTCATTGTAGCTCTTTGAAAGCATGGAACCACCAGCTGAAGAATTTAGCACTTGCCTTGTGCTGGGGTTGCATCCTTTAAAGAACACTTCTATTTGGATACACCATGGAATGTCATTGTGTGGACATTTAAGCAAAAGGTCCTTGAACCTTGTCCAAGCTTCGTGAAGAGATTCGTTTTTGGCTTGTTTGAACTTGATAATGTCATCACGAAAGTTGGAATTCCTATCAGGTGGGAAGTATTTGACTAGGAATTTCTCAGCCAGATTTGTCCAATTGACAATTGATCTAGAGGGTAAGGAATTTAACCACGTTTTGGCTTTATCTCTTAGTGACTAAGGGAAGAGGTAAAGCCTCAAAGCTTCTTGGGAAACTCCAGGGATAAGGAAGGTATCCCTAACTCCTAAGAAATTTCTTAGATGATTGTGGGGATCTTCGTTTTCCACTCCAAAGAATTGTCCCACAGTGGACAGCATTTGGAACATTACTAGCTTTAACTCGAATGAGTTGGCAGTAATCTCAGGGCGTATAATGCTTGGGTTTAGCTCCCCAGACATGGGAACTAAGTATGAGATGACTGCACTATCCTTGTCATTCGCTATTTCGATGGGGTTGCGAATGGTAGGTGTTGGGTTTGGCTGGGGTCTATCCATTTCGATTTGATGGAATTGCGAAGACTCCGCGGAGTCAGCAATGTTTTGAGTTACAGGGGGTTGTTTAAAGAGGCGTTTCTTAGCTTTGTTTCTGGCCCTAAGTAATCTTTCAGGCTCAAGATTGAACTCTAGATCGCTACTTGAATGCTCATTCATAAACTAACCCAATGGTACCTGTAAGAGAAATGGAAGAAGATCAGCTCCAATTGATATTAAGATTTGTGTTTCTAACTTAACAAACTTCGTGTTTACTAAACGAAATCCCCGGCAGCGACGCCAAAAACTTGTTGCGTGCTCAATGTGTAAATTAAAATGCGATGGTAGAGCACTCAGAACATGCAAGCATACATGGTCTTGTAGCAAGTAATGAGTATTTTTTCATTCGATTTCCCACAGAGATTTATTCTTAGTGACTAACGAAGTGAGATGTTAAGTGAGAAAGGGTGGTTTAAATAGGGTAGAATTGGGATTAATGTGCCTAAGTAATAAAGAACGTGCGAGATATGCAGGCATAAACAAAGACAAGTAAAGAGGTTAACTTGATTATAAAAGAAAAAGAATTGCAGAGAAAGCAACTATCTAGCAACAAAATCGCAAAACAGAAAGTTGGAAAAAAAATGGCTAAGGCAAAATTTATACTAAGAAAATTGCGCAGACAACAATTTTCTAGCAATGTTACTAACAGCGATTTAAGGGTGAAGTGTGGAAACAAGGGCTACTAACGACTCCTCTATAGGCTTTTTCATACGATTCTTCATCAGTAGATCAACTTATCATGCATCAAATTAACTCATTCTCATGTATCTCTCGATTTCATGCATTAGATCGTTTAGTTTACTCATGTCCAAGTAAGGCTTAAGCATCTATTTATATAAGCAAGTTAATGATTTGTACTAGGAAAACGCCTATTCCTAGGTCTTTTTCTGGCTACCATGAAAGGCTAGCATGAATGGATGACTCTGAACTCTTACTCCTTCCGGAGGTTAGGAGCTTTTTGGACAAAATGGATGGCCAATCGAAATTGCCCGTGGGATGAAGCACACATACATTCAATGCATTTGAAGCTAATCTACATGCTGAATCGTGTATTTCTACCTATAGACTCATCATTAGCAGACCCTTATGTGGTTTAGTTCCTCATGGATGATGTGGAAATGGAAAGTTTAGATAGATGAAGCATCACTAACAGTAAAATGAAAGTAAAGACAGAACAAGAAGCTATAAAGAAACTGCAACGTGGGTAAACGATCCTTCGATTACGTGAGATTCAAAACTTAATGTGCAACGATTACAACGTAAGAAAGACTAAAGGAATGAAGACAAATTGAAAGGCAAAAGCCAACAGAAGTGAAGTAGCAGAAAGCAGTAGAGGAAACAGACAGCAAAAAACAGTAAAGAGCATATAAATGTGTGCGTAAAGCCCCTCGTCGGAAACGCCTCGGATGAAGGGAGAAGGGGAGCTTTGTTTGGGTGAATCCAATCAGAAGAGAAGAAAGATCTTCTCTTCTTCCTCTCAGATTATCGATTCCAACAGCTGAGTCCTTCAAGCCAACAAACGGATGAGAAAACAGGGAGAAAAGACTGCGTTTAGATGGGAGTTCTACGCTTCCAAGCTTATGTTTGTCCTTCCCCCTTGACCTCCTTTTATAGTGTTTTGCAGGTACGATTCGGCCAAGGAGAACCATCCATTCTGAACGACGACCTTCCACGTGGCAGCAGGAGAAAGAATGGGCGGCTGAAAGATCGTAACAAAATGGCAAACGGTTAGACAACTTAACAATTTTCACTTAAGACATTGCTGAGACAGCAATGTTTTCGCAATGTTTCAGCAATATGGAAATTTCAACTCTTTAGCTTTGTTTTTGGTTCTTTTTCCTTCCTTTTACACATAAGTCCTAATTTAGCTTCATTCTACAAATTCTCATATATAAGCACATGTTTAGGCTAAATTCTACCAAAAACGCTTAAGAGTGTACACCATTCTATAGCAAATCAGTCCCTAAAATAGTCACTTTTGGAAACGTGACAACCACCCTCAAACCAATGGCCAGGCGGAGGTCTCCAATCGAGAGGTGAAGAGCATCCTCGAGAAAACAGAAAGTCCAGCAAGGAAGGATTGGAGTCTCAGGCTGGACGATGCTTTGTGGGCCTATCGCACGGCTTACAAAACCCCCATAGGGATGTCTCCCTACCGGATGGTTTTTGGGAAAGCCTGTCATCTCCCAGTGGAGATCGAGCACAAAGCTTACTGGGCCGTGAAGAAGTGTAATATGGACTTTGACATGGCTGGCGAAGAAAGACTCCTCAAATTGCAAGAACTAGATGAGCTTCGCCTGGATGCATATGAGAACTCGAAGATCTACAAGGAAAAGACCAAGATGTTCCACGACAGACGAGTCATCTGGAAACACTTCGATGTTGGTCAGAAGGTCCTCTTGTTCAACTCCCTTCTGAAGTTCATGCCAGGTAAACTTCGTTCCCGGTGGCTTGGTCCTTTTATTATAACCGATGTCCATCACTATGGTGCAGTCAAGATTCAGAGCCCAGATTCAGAGAAGGAATTCACGGTGAATGGCCAACGACTGAAGATCTTCCATGAGGGAATGTCAGAGGACTTCGACGAGCATGCCCACTTGAGAGAGCCCGATTATGAGAAAGGATGAAATGAGTTTTGGTAAAGTCGAGCAATTGACTCTAAAAATTTGCGCTACTCGGAGGCACCCGAGCTTGAACTGTACATGCTTTTTGTTTACTTTACTATCTTTAGGACTAGCTTAGGTTTTTACTCTGATGTTGTGAGTTTTAAGGTGAAACAATGGCCCGTCCTTGAGGTTTATTTGCTAAGGATTAAGCGCACTCTTCAACCCTCTAAGTCACAATTCAGGGAAGGTTTTCTTTCCTTAGAATTTTGGTTGTGCCTATTTAGTCCAATGAGGACATTGTCCATTTCTAAGTTGGGGGTGGTGGGTTGTGCCTTACAGTGATTGCCGAGTTTAGTTGTGGAATTCTGATAAACGTATTGTGTTATGGTGTATGCATGCTAGTCTGACTATGAAATTCTGTGATGTACTGTTAAGGTCTTCGTATTTGTATTTGTAGTAAAATTCAGCATGATCGCATTTGTTAAGGCCATTTTGAAAAAAATTTCAAGTTATTTCCCCGTTTGAGCTTCGCAGGTTAGCACTCTATCTTGGATCTGTGGGTTTAGGATAGTTCTGCTTGTTTTGAAATTCGTTGTCACCTCGAAAGGCAACCTTAGGATGGGCTAAGATTCGTTCATATTCGCAATCCATGCGCTAAAAATTTTAACATGGTTTATAGGCTAAAAAGAAAAAGAATGCAAAAATTTGAGAAAAAAAAAAAAAAAAAAAAAGCAATCTCCTAAGGTGTTCCTCCTTCTTGAGTTGCCTTAGTAGCCAGGGGCGGTCGTGTAACCCACGGTCGCCACTGCATGAAAAGGGAGCACAAATAAGTGACCGCTAGTCCTTAAAAATGTGAATTTTGCCCGTAGTCAGATGCACTGTGCAATGAAATTGCAGGCAAGCTGAAACGAAGGTAAACTTGACATGTTAGGCACTCATGGAGATCAAAAAAAAAAGGAAAAGAAAAGTTGCCTTGCGATCTATTACTTGCTTAGATGATGAAAAGCCTTTAGACTATTCTGTTCAGCCATAAGTAAGGGGAAGGCGAAGTTTTGGGACGGGTAGAGCTTTTCTAAGCTTGTAAAAATCTAAAATAGAGGAGCTGGGTCCCGATAGTAGTTCGAAGCCTGATAATAGCAGGTCCGTTTAAATTTCTGTTGGTTAAATCGAACTCTATGTCAGCGGGTAAGTCCCGGTAGCAGTTCGAAGCCTGATAATAGCAGGTTCGTTTAAAATTATGTTGGTTAAGACGAACCCTAATCTAAGATTGGCAGTTCGAAGCCTGATAATAGTAGGTCCGCTTAAATTTCTGTTCGTTAAATCGAACTCTATGTCAGCGGGTAAGTCCCGGTAGCAATTCGAAACCTGATAATAGTAGGTCCGTTTAAAATTCTGTTGGTTAAATCGAACCCTAATCTAAGATTGGCAGTTCGAAGCCTGATAATAGCCGGTCCATTTAAATTTTTGTTGGTTAAATCGAACTCTATGTCAGCGGGTAAGTCCCGGTAGTAGTTCGAAGCCTGATAATAGCAGGTCCGTTTAAATTTCTGTTGGTTAAATCGAACTCTATGTCAGCGGGTAAGTCCCGGTAGCAGTTCGAAGCCTTATAATAGCAGGTCCGTTTAAATTTCTATTGTTTAAATCGAACTCTATGTCAGCGGGTAAGTCCCGGTAGCAGTTCCAAGCCTGATAATAGCAGATCCGTTTAAATTTCTGTTGGTTAAATCGAACTCTATGTCAGCGGGTAAGTCCCGGTAGCAGTTCCAAGCCTGATAATAGCAGATCCGTTTAAATTTCTGTTGGTTAAATCGAACTCTATGTCAGCAGGTAAGTCCTGGTAGCAGTTCCAAGCCTGGTAATAGCAGGTCCGTTTAAAATTCTGTTGGTTAAATAGAACCCTAATCTAAGATTAGCAGTTCGAAGCCTGATAATAGCAGGTCGGTTTTAATTTTTGTTGGTTAAATCGAACTCTATGTCAGCGGGTAAGTCCCGGTAGCAGTTTGAAGCCTGATAATAGCAGGTTCGTTTAAAATTATGTTGGTTAAATCGAACCCTAATCTAAGATTGACAGTTCGAAGCCTGATAATAGCAGGTCCGTTTAAATTTCTGTTGGTTAAATCGAACTCTATGTCAACGGGTAAGTCCCGGTAGCAGTTCGAAGCCTGATAATAGCAGGTCCGTTTAAAATTTTGTTGGTTAAATCGAACCCAATCTAAGATTGGCAGTTCGAAGCCTGACAAAGTATCTTAACTTTAGTGGTCGTAGCTTGACTAACCCAAACCCATATTGTTCTTAATGATAAATAAATATTGGCCTCCCCAAATACTTTGTCTTTTTCATTTGTCTACCCTTTCAATTCTTCCAGAATATACAAAGGGGGGCAAGCTGTAGACACCGTATTTCGTCTGGCCTTGTGTATCATTTTTAAATTTTGTTCATGTCTTGTTTATTTTCTTGTGTTTTGCCAAATAAATTCTTGAAATCATGTAATCTTGTTTTTCCCGCTAATTTTGAAATTGCAAAAGAAAAGAACAAACAAGTTTTTCAGAGTTTTGAATTATGGAGATTTGGGGTTTTGATTTTGGATTTTAAATTAAAAGGATAGGGGTTTAGTTTAGGGTTTCAGATGCAAGAAAATTTGGGGTTTCAATTTGGGGTTTTAAATTTAAGGAAATTTGGGGTTTCAATTCAGTGTTTTAAATTTAAGAAGATTTTGGGGTCAATTTAGGGTTTCAGATTAAAGAGATTTGGGTTTCGATTTAGGGTTTTGATTTACGGTTTCAATTTATGGTTTGAGTTTTTAGGTTTTAGGGTGAAAATTAAAACTTTCAAATTGATTTTTTCCGAATTAAGATTTTTTTTTTTCAAGATAAAATTTCCAAACAAATTTAATTTTAGAACTCGATTTTAAGATTTTAATTTGGTCAAGATATATTTAAATAAATCTCTCGAATAGATTTGTCTAAAAGAAAATTTCCAAAGACATTTAATTTTAGAACTCGATTTTAAGATTTTAATTTGGGTCAAGATAAATTTAAATTGATCTTTCAAATAGATTTGTTTAAAAGAAAATTTCCAAAAAAAATAGCATTTATTTTTAGAATTCGATGTTATATTTTAATTGGGTCAAGATAAATTTAAATTGATTTTTCAAATAGATTTGTTTAAAAAGAAATTTTCAAAAAAACATTTATTTTTAGATTTAGATTTTATATTTTAATTGGGTCAAGATAAATTCAATTTGTTTTTAAAATTAAATCTTACGAATAGATTTGTTTAAGAGATAAACTTCATAAAAAAACATTTAATTTTAGAATTCGATTTTATATTTGGCCAAGATAAATTCAAATTGATTGTAAACTTAAATCTCTCAAATAGATTTGCTTAAAAGAAAGTTTTCAAAGACATTTAATTTTAAAATTTGACTTTAGATTTTAATTTGGTTTAAATTGGTTAGTTTTAGATTTGATTAGGATTTCGAATTTGGATTTATCTAGAATATAAAATGGAAAAGGGGATGGAAAGAAATTTAATTTTAAAATTTGACTTTAGTTTTTAATTTGGTTTAGATTGGTTAGTTTTAGATTTGATTAGGATTTCGAATTTGGATTTATCTAGAATATAAAATGGAAAAAGGGGATGGAAAGACATTTAATCTTAAAATTTGACTTTAGATTTTAATTTGGTTTAGATTGGTTAGTTTTAGATTTGATTTCAAATTTGGATTTATCTAGAATATAAAATGGAAAAAGGGATGGGATTAACGCTAATAGAGGTGATTAGGAGGTTCTAAGGAGAGACTTTGCTAGGAGGAAAAAGCTAGAGAATAGAATTTTTCTTGGAGGGAAAGTCTGAATTCCTTTTTGGGAGGATAGGGAAAGGACGAAATACAAAAGCTAAATACTCTCTTGTGGTGGCAACCTTCATAACGGCGGGCGACGACGAATCACCTCCCTCCACCTCCGTACGACGGCGTATTACCTTCGCGAGTTCCAACTGTAACGACCCGACTTTTTACATGACATCATTGTAGGACCGTTACTATATGCATGATGTAAGAACTCCATAAATAAAAGAAAAAAAAAACTTTATTTAAGAGAAATTAGGAGAAGAAGTAATAAATTTTCAGAGCGTCTCAAAAATCAATGCAAATCCCTTAATTTCGGGATTCCCTTAAACTTTTAAAACGAAATTAAATGAGTACTTTTAGGAGGAAATTAAAACCAAAACTTATAGTTCAAATCTCAACAAAGGTGATTTAACTCCAACAAATAAATAAAAGAAAATAATGAATGCGGAAGCTCGGACTCTAATCCCATGGCATCGTAAATAATCCACCTCGTCACACGCCATGTACGTTCCTGTCGTTTCCTGAAAAAAAATGTTTTAAGGGAAGGATGAGTATTTTATGCAAAATACTCAGTAAATAACCCCACTATCGTGGTCAAGCTAAGAATGACATGAAAGCATGAACATACTGAAAACTTTAACGGTGAGACCTAAACTTGTATCATACAATTTACCAGCCCATTCCTATCCTTCTAAATGTGTATCAATTTCATACACATTTGTCTCAGCTGCATCAATTTCATGCATTGAGAGCTTCCTAGGTGTACATCACTTTCATGCACAAGTGAGCACCACTTTCATACTCCCCAGCTCTACACACATCACTTCCATGTGAGTAGAGCTCCTAAGCCTGCATCACTTTCATACAGAATAAAACTTACAAAGAATGAGGGGTAACTATATTACAATCTCAAGATTCATACATCACACCGTTACAAGGGGTCACACCTATCTCGTTGTGATATTATAATTAATACTATATGGAGTAATTTTCTCTCATGCATATTAATGGTCATATTTCAGCATGCATCTTATTCATAAATACTTCATCTCAGTTACATTCAAACTTATAAACGGAATTCAAACATAACCATAACACTCAGCCCATCACTATACAAGGCTAGTGTGTTCATGACATCTTTCACCACAATATCTCGTTAGCAATTTCTAGACCTTCCAACAACATCACATCAACAGATAACAAACACTTCAACACTAACTCACATCCACAGACATCGCACTTCAAAGTTACTCCATATCCACAGATAACAAACTCCTCAAAACATATTCTCATCCACAGATAACAACACTTCCAAGTTAATCTATATCCACAAATATCAACCACTTCAAAGCTATTTCTCATCCACAGATAACCACACTTCAAAGTTAATCCATATTCACAGATAACGAACACTTCAAGCTAATACCCATCCACAGAAACCACACTTCAAAATTAATCTATATTAACAGATAACAAACAATTCAAGCCTAATACCCATCCACAGAAACCACACTTCAAAATTTATCCATATCCACAGATAACAACCACTTTCAAGTTAATTCTCATCCTCAGATAACAACACTTCCAAGTTAATCTATATCCACAAATATCAACCACTTCAAAGCTATTTCTCATCCACAGATAACCACACTTCAAAGTTAATCCATATTCACAGATAACGAACACTTCAAGCTAATACCCATCCACAGAAACCACACTTCAAAATTAATCTATATTAACAGATAACAAACAATTCAAGGCTAATACCCATCCACAGAAACCACACTTCAAAATTTATCCATACCCACAGATAACAACCACTTTCAAGTTAATTCTCATCCACAGATAACAACACTTCGAAGCTAGTAAAACAACATAATCTACATTGAAACAAGAAAATCCCAACTTAGCCTGAAGGCTACCCACAATAACATTACTTACCGCTAAGTTCAACGAGATGGCTAACAAGTTGTTCTGAAAGCTTCTGGTCCCAACCTACGCACTCTCGACTCACCGTCACTTCGAGGCTAGGATACTTCAACCCGAGATTTGGTCTCGACACCGAAACTGGAAGGTTTCAAGGTCAATACAGATCGAAACTCACTGCAACGATGTCGAGTCCCGCTGGACAGCACGTTCCCAGACTACGTTTCGCGACACTAACGTTGGAACCGAACGGGCACCAACTCTCGCAATTGAACAAGACGTTTGAACTAACAATAATCGACATTGAAGGGATTTTAGATTCGAAATCGGCGCTTCACCGAGCAAAATGAAGAAATAAAAAGGAAAGAAACGTCGGAGGAGGAATGCTTACCCGCTGCCCACGACGTGGTGCCGTTACCACACTCGTTGCGCTGTCGTCGGAAGCCAAGAAGAGTCGTCGTCGTCGCCCGAAGCTGCTGGAGCGCCGTGCGTTGCCGCTGGAGGGTTTCGCCGCTGCTGGGGCTCTCGAGTTGGTATCGACGGCGGTCGGAGAGGAGAGGCGGCGCGGTGGTGGTCGAACGGGGGGGGGGGGGGCGTTTGGTTTGGGAGAGGGGCGGCGAGGGTCCTTGCGTAAGGGAGAGTTGTGAGGAAGATGAAGAGGGTTTCGTACGCCCTCTTCTTTTTCCTTTTGTTTCCTTTTTTTTTTTTATTTCTATTCTCATTGTTTTGTTTTTTTTTTTGTTTTCTATATAAGAAAACAATTTCTTTTCAATCCCCACTAATTCTAGTTTGACTTAATTAACTCTTGAGCCCAAACCATTCTTTAAAAGCCCAATTTCAATACTAAGCCACTTAACCCACTAACGAGCCTGGTAATAAAATTAATTAAATAAATTACTCATACCTTGAGCTGGGGTCGTTACAATCTTCCCTCCTTAAGAACTTTCGCCCTCGAAAGTTCCACGTCTTGAAAAAGTTCGGGGTACTTAGATCTCATCTCATCCTCGCGTTCCCACGTCGCTTCCTCGAACTGATGGTTTACCCAAAGAACTTTGATAAGAGCTATTTCTCGATTCCGAAGAATCTTTGACTCCCTTGCCAAAATCTGCTTGGGCTTTTCCTCATAACTCATATTTTCATCCAAGCGTAAATGCTCAAAGTCAACCACGTGGGAAGGATCTGCTAAATATTTTCGCAGCATAGAAACGTGAAACACATTATGAACTCCAGAGAGGGCCGGTGGCAAAGCTAGGCGATACGCTACAAGGTCGATCCAATCTAAAATCTCAAACGGCCCAATGAAGCGTGGACTTAACTTCCCTTTCTTGCCAAACCTCAAAACTCCCTTCATAGGTGCTACCTTCAGAAACACTTTATCACCTGTTGCAAACTCCAAGTCCCTTCGCCTTGTGTCAGCGTAACTTTTCTTCCTACTCTGCGCTGTTTACATCCTCGCTCTTATCTTTTGGATGGCATCATTTGTGAGTTGGACCAGCTCGGGTCCTAGCAACTTGCGTTCACCCACCTCATCCCAATACACCGGGGATCTGCAACTCTTCCCATAAAGAGCTTCAAATGGCGACATGCCAATGGTTGCCTGAAAGCTGTTGTTATAAGCAAATTCCATCAAGTGCAAGTGAGAATCCCAACCCCCCGCAAAATCCAACGCACAGGCGCGTAACATGTCCTCTAAAGTCTGATTAAGCCGTTCGGTCTGACCGTCTGTTTGTGGGTGGAAAGTTGTACTAAGCTCCAACCGTGTTCCTAACGCCTTCTGAAGACTCTGCCAGAATTTGGAGGTAAAGCGAGGGTCTCTATCTGATATAATCGACACTGGCTCTCCATGAAGTCTGACAATCTCTTTCAGATATAATTGTGCCCACCTATCCACCGAATAGGTAGACTTTCCTGAAAGGAAATGTGTTGACTTAGTGAGTCTGTCAATGATGACCCACACCACCGTATAACCTTTGGCTGTTCTAGGCAACCCTACTATGAAATCCATAGCTATATTCTCCCACTTCCACTCTGGCACACTCAAAGGCTGCAACAAACCTGCCAGTCTTTGCCTCGGCGCCTTCACTTGCTGGCAGACCAAACACCTACTAACAAAGTCTGCCACCTCTTTCTTCATGTTTCGCCACCAGTAGTAACGTTTCAAATCTTGATACATCTTAGTGTTGCCCGGATGTATCGAGAATGGAGAGTAGTGGGCCTCAGCTAACAACTCGTTCTTAAGATCGACATTTCTCGGTACGCACAAACGTCCGTGGTAGGAAAGGCCACTCTCTGAGGATACCGTAAACTCACTGGTCTGTCCAGACTCTACTAGACGAAAATGATCGACGAGGATAGGATCTCCTCGTTGGGCATCAATAATCTTCTGCCTTAAGGTCAGTTGAACTGACAACTGTGTTATCTGCGCAGTGATCTCTCTCACTGAAGCTGCTATTCCAGCTCGTTCCAGATCATTACATATATGGGTTTGAGTGGTGATTAAAGCTGACGAATGAACTGTCTTCCTACTGAGAGCATCTGCCACTACATTAGCCTTACCTGGATGATACAAGATCTCGCAGTCGTAATCCTTTACTAACTCTAACCACCTTCGCTGTCTCATGTTCAACTCCTTCTGAGTGAAGAAGTACTTCAAGCTCTTATGGTCTGTGAAGATTTGGATTTTCTCCCCATACAGATAGTGCCTCCAAATTTTTAAAGCAAAAACCACGGCTGCCAATTCCAAATCGTGGGTTGGGTAATTCTGTTTGTACCCTTTTAACTGGCGAGAAGCGTAAGCAATTACCTTACCATGTTGCATCAACACACATCCTAACCCTTTCTTAGAAGCATCACTGTAAATAACAAAATTTCCAGTCCCTTCGGGTACCGTGAGTACCGGTGCAGAAACTAACCTCCGCTTGAGTTCTTGAAAACTCTCTTCACAAGCTTTACCCCATACAAAAGAATTTCCTTTCCGGGTTAACTGAGTCAATGGTGTTGCTATACGGGAGAAATCCTTACCAATTGGTTTGGTGGTTGGACCACAAACCAATAGTTCATTAGAGGATCAGTGGGAATTAAGGAAAAAGATGTAATTACGGGGGTAAAACGGTTATTTTGACCCAGCTGTAATTACGAACGACCTGTGAAGGATCGACTTACTAATGATGGTTATATCAAGAGGACAGAAATATATCTACGGTGAGGAGAGTGCAACCCTTGGACTTTAGTGGAGTCTCCGGGGGTTAACGAATGTTGGTTAGCTTGGTTAAAGAGTTTGACCGGTTAATCTCGTATCGTTGGAGCTCATGATCTTTAGGTCCTTTAGGTTCTCCTGGCTAGCTCAGATTAAGCCGTGTAACAATATGAGAGAAAAAGAATTTGAATTTATTCAAATTCGGTTTTGGAAGAATGATGGACATATTTAAATATGATTTAAATATGGGATCGGTGTAAAACATGAATAGGGATTCATGTGTGATGATTCGGTTTAAGAAACCGGGATTAGTCTTAGTATTTAATTAATATTTGATATTGAATTAAATAATAATATTAATTAATTAAAAAGTTTAATTAATTATAATTTATTTTGTTTATTAAAATTAATTATGAATTAATTTTAAAATGACAAAATATTACAAGTGGGATTATCCAAGTCAAAGTGGAATTATCCATGTTGAGTGGATTTATCCAAGTTGAGTGGGTTTATCCAAGTTGTGAAGTGGATTGTGAATCACCAACAACATGCATATAAACTCATCAATTTTGGAACACTTGGTTGAAAACTAATCCATCCAATTTGAGGTGTCATGCTAAGCAAAGACTTTGTTGCATGTGAATTGCCTATAAATTGGATGAAGTTCAAATGGTTTGAAGTTGATGAATTTTCAAAGAGTTTGAATATTTGGATGAGCATGAAGAGTTCATGTTACTTGAGAAATTAGAAAGCTAAGTGTTAGATTTCTTCTCACAAAATTCTCATCACTTTCATCTTCCCATCTTCTTCTTCCAAAAATTTTCCTTTCATAAAGGAGTCCCACCACTCTGTTGCTCGGCCCGAGGATAGCGGGACTACCGGAGGTGGTTCTCGAGGAGTTCGAGGGAAGCTTTGAAGGGTTCATGAGGAGATTCGAGCGTTGGAAGAGAAGTCTTTAGAACTACAAGAGGTATGTGTTCTAATTCCTTTTATTTCAAAGCTTTGTGCATGTTTCTTATTTAGCTAAATTGATGAAATTCGAGTGCCATTGATCCGTCTCGCTTCCGCTGCGCTACATGCGTTCCATCAATTGGTATCAGAGCGTTTTTTGGTTACTCAATTTGCATCAATTTGAGCTCGGTGGGTATTTGTTTTAGAAATTTATTTTTCTGGGCGTCTAAAGTGTTTCCCGGTTTTGGCATATTTTTTTGAGCTTTTATTTGTACTTCGTTTTGTAATTGCCCGGGCATGTATGGGCTTTAGTGTGTGGAGAAGAGTCTGTAAAAAATTCGGAGTCATTAGAGTCCATATATGCTTTCAATTCGAAGACAGAAGCTCGGGTGTCGAAAAAAACAGCATGTTATTTTTTGCTGTTTTTTTTTCTGCAAAATTCCAGGACAAAACCGGTTCAGCGCAAGGTGGAAGAAACGGTCCGGTTCGGTTCTCGGGTGGTCCGGTTCACTGAAAGTCAGACCGGTTCCTTGTTCTTCACCCTCTGGAGGTACGGTTCAGCGTTCGTTTGGTCCGGTTCGAGTCGTTATTGGTCCAGTTACGGGCTGTTGAAGTCGGGACAACTGTTATGGACCGGTTCAGTTTTTTTGAAGTTTTGTAGTTGCTGTTGTTTTGGCCGGTTCAAGCAAATTCAAGCTGGTTCGTGGCGGTTCGAAGGGTTCAGAAGCGTCTCAACTTAGTTGATGAATTATTATTGTAATAATTTAGTTGCTTGCTTGTCCGTGATGCCAAAAGCGGTCCACTTTAGTGTGTTTAATTAATTATGCATTGTGAATGTATGTTTTAATTAAAGTATCTAGTATGTGCATAAAGTATGCCATATAGATTTCAAATCCCACCATAGGAAGCATGTTGCATGCATTGAAAGTATAATATAAGTGTTATGTTGTATAGTATGCATGCTTAATTCATGAGAATTAATATAAGTGTTATATTAATTTATGAATTGGATGTTGCTTGTTTAAAAGTAAAATTAATATAAGTGTTATATTAATTGTGAAATTAAAAATACAACATAGTTGCCTTAGTTGAATATAATTGTTATATTCTTGCTTGGGAAGCATGTTATAAATTGAATGTAATGGTTATATTCTAGCTTAGGAAGCATGTTATAGAATGTCTTTGTTTTATAAAACGTTGTAAAATGAGATAGACATTTAAAATCTATAACAAAGATAAATGCATGCTCACTAAGGGTAAAAGAATTCCAATGCGATTAGGAATTTAGTATCGATTCGTTTTAATAGTTAAAATAGGTCGATATCTTGTAAAGCTAAGGTTACGAGAGAACTCACCCGGTTTGATCCTGCACTAAGGTTGGAGGTATTTAAGATGACGGTTTACGGAACACCTTCCTACTTGGGGATCGATCCGATACTTGAGTTAAGTTAACCCGGCTTTATGAGCATGCACGTGAGAGGTGTAAGGTTATAAAACGTTTATCACCTAGGCATCTTAGGTAAAAGTATGTTCTACCTAGACTTAGGTTTTATTGTCTTAGCCGGATAATGCCTAAGTAACAGTATACCCAAACCATTCTAAAATACTTAGTAGTGGTGTTGAGAAGGTATATATGATATATCAATCTCCTCCTACGTTCTCCGCAAAGTTCACACCGTGAGATTTATGCTCGACCTCGTGATGTCAATAGGGCATCCCCATTCGGATGGTGTTTGCATAAATCAAGAGCAAGGTGAATGGAGAAAGTATTTATAGTAAGTGGGAGAAGGAAGTATGTCAATACATCCTGCGGTCTCCTCCATTAGGTTGAACCGTGAGATTCCCATGTTCCGCCTGCTGGTTGCCCATAGTAGCACCGTCTATTCGGAGGGCCGTTTCATGGGATTCGGAACAACTCAATCTCCAGAAATGGATAGGGTCTCTTAGGTCCATTCCCAACTCTGACATTTCCATTCGGTTGCACTGTTGAGGCCGACCTCTGAGTTCTGAAAATGGCGGGTCACACTTACAAAGGATTACTAAGTTGTTAGTAGATTCTTGACCGAAGTAGCGATAACTAAGGTGCTATAGGAATATGAGTTATTATGGTATTAGCATTTAGTCAAGAATGTCTTGGTTCAGTGAAGGAGTGATTGGCTACTGTTGCGTGCTCAATGTGTTAATAAAAATGATGAATAAGAGAGAGAGAGCACTCAGAACATGCAAGCATACATGATCTTATAGCAAGTAGTAAGTATATTTCATTCGTTTTCCCACAGAGACTTGTTTTTAGCTATTCTCGAAGTGTCTTTTGTTAAGAAAGATGGGGTGGATTTGATGGGGTAAAATTGGTTTTTAATTATCTAAGTTTTGCTGAATGTGTAAAGGAATATAACATAAACAAATGGAAGTTGAAATTAGACTCAAAGGACAAGAGATGGAATTGATAAACAAAGGAGAAAGCAGCTAACAGAATACAAACTTAGCAGAAATTGCGGGGACCGCAATGTTTCCGCAATTAAACAGCAGCGAAAGTGTGTAGATGGGTGAATTAAGGGCTACTAATAACTATCCTATAGGCCTTTTTATACGATTCTCAAGCAATGGATCTACTCTCTATACATCAAACTCACTCTATCTCAAGTATCGTCCGATTCCATGCATTAGAGACTTAAGTTTACTCGACTTCAAAGTAAGGTCTTAAGCATCTTGTTAAAACAGGAGTGTTTAGTTTGTACTAGGGAAACTCCTATTCCTAGGCCGTTTCCTGATTACCATGAAAGGCTAGCATGATTATATGACTCTGAACTCTTACTCCTTCCAGAGGTTAGGAGTTCTTTGGACAAAATGGATGGCCAATCGAAATTGCCCGTGGGATGAAGCTTACATATAATCAATGTTTGAAGGCGATCCTACATGCTTGATTCACGTTTTTTAAGCCTATAGTTCTGTCATTAGCATGCCCCTAAGTGATTTAGCTACTCATGGATATATGGAGAACAGAAAGGGTAGATAAAACAGACATGCTTAGAAGAGAAATGTGTGTAAAATAGCGAGACAAAACCGTAGCAGAACAAGGTGGAAACTGTAAAATGCAGAATTGTACTTTGATTACTTTGAGTGTTTGAATGACAAAGGAAAGCTTTGAAGAAATGAATCCAAGACAGACAACAACGAAATGCAGTAAGTAAAATACTAAACTAAGAACAACAATAATCAAACTGGAAATAAGAGGAAGAACGACAGAAAAGCAGTAAAGGGTGCTGAAAAGCTTCGTGCAGTCGCCTCGAATGGAAGGGATGAGAGGTTAGCCTTGCTTGGATGAATCCAATCGAGAGAGAAGAAGAATCTTCTCTCCTTCCTATCAGATTATCGATTCCAACAGCTGAGACTCTCACTCCAACAGACGGCAAAGGAAAACAGAGAGAAATGATGGACTGCGAGAAGACTTCTGCGCTTCGAATGATGATCAAACCTCCGACTTTGGCCCTCTTTTATAGTAGTTTGCAGGTGCGTTTGGGCCAAGGAGAACCATCAATCTTCAACGTCATATATCAGAATGGATGGAGGAGAAAGAATGAATCCCTGAAATTACGGAAATTAACAGAAAAAGATCAGTCAACTTACGGTTTCCACTTGAATAATTGCGGTCACCGCAATGTTTTCGCAATTCATTCGCAATGCTCATTTTTTCATTCTTTTCCTTCGGTTTTCAACCCTTTTTCTACCTATTGTACATAAGTCCTATATTAGCTACCTTCTTCTAATTCTCATATTAAAGCATAGGTTTAGGCTAAATGCTAACAAAAACACCTAAAAGTGTACATCTTCCTAAGCTAAATGGGTTCTAAATAAGTCACTTTCAGAGACTTAACAGCTGCCCCTCGGTAGCGGTTGCTCTGACTCACTGAAGTATCGTTGCAAATTAATAATGATTTTTTGGGTACATTATTACTTTTGCTAAAATCTTGTTTGGATGTATGAAATGGGTTAAAATCAATTCACTAATAGAATATATTCTTTTTCAGCATGTCTAGCTCGTTTATCCAATTACTAGCTTATGATAAACTAAACGGCGATAACTACACGACCTGGAAATCGAACTTGAATACGATTCTTGTTATCGATGATCTTAGGTTTGTCTTAACAGAGGAATGTCCTCCCCCTCCTAGCTCATCTGCAACTCGAACTGTTCGAGATGCATTTTTCAGGTGGACTAGGGCTAATAATAAAGCCCGAGTCTACATCTTGGCCAGCACATCCGATGTGTTAGCTAAGAAGCATGAGGTAATGGTCTCCGCTAAGGAGATCATGGATTCATTACAGATGATGTTTAGACAACCGTCCTCGTCGGTCTATCATGATACCCTCATGGCGAGCAAAGCTGAGAAGAAACAACTAAGTAAATATGATTTACTCGTTGTTGAAACATGTTTAGTGGAACATGATAGTTCTGCCTGGATATTGGATTCAGGAGCCACTAACCATGTTTGTTCTTCTTTCCAGGAAACTAGTTCCTGGCAGTTGCTTGCTGAAGGTGAGATAACTCTCAGGGTTGGAACAGGAGAGGTTGTCTCAGCCAAGGCAGTGGGAGCTGTCAAGTTGTTATATAGAGATAGTTTCATTTTACTTGAAAATGTATTGTTGGTTCCTAGCTTTAAAAGGATCCTTGTATCTATCTCTTGTTTACTTGAACATTTGTATAAAGTATCTTTTGATTTTAATGAAGCGTTCATTAGCAAAAGAGGTGTACATATATGTTCTGCGAAACTTGAAACCAACTTGTATGTGTTAAGACCAACAGAGGGAAAATCTATTTTGAACACCGAGATGTTTAAAACAGCTCAAACTCAAACTAAAAGGCAGAAACTTTCTCCAAGTACCTATCTTTGGCACTTGAGACTAGGCCACATTAATCTCAATAGGATTGGGAGATTGGTTAAGAGTGGTCTTCTAAATCAGTTAGAGGACAACTCTTTACCACCATGTGAGTCTTGTCTTGAGGGCAAGATGACCAAACGATCTTTTTCTGAAAAAGGTCATAGGTCCAAAGAAACTCTAGAGCTTGTACATTAAGATCTTTGTGGTTCGATGAATGTTAAAGCACGGGGAGGGTATGAATATTTCATCATCTTCATTGATGATTATTCTAGGTACGACTATCTTTACCTAATGCATCATAAGTCCGAAGCTCTTGAAAAGTTCAAGGAGTATAAGGCAGAGGTTGAGAACACATTAGGTAAAACGATTAAAACACTCCGATCAGATCGAGGTGGAGAGTATATGGATTTAAGATTTCAGGACTATATGATAGAACATGGAATAGTATCCCAACTCTCAGCGCCCGGAACACCGCAGCAGAACGGCGTGTCCGAAAGGAGAAATAGAACCCTGTTAGACATGGTTCGATCTATGATGAGCTATGCTCAACTTCCTAGTTCGTTTGGGGATATGCAGTAGAGGTTGCTGTATATATTTTGAACATGGTTCCCTCTAAGAGTGTTTCAGAAACACCTTATGAGTTATGCAGAGGGCGTAAAGGTAGTTTACGTCACTTCAGAATTTGGGGGTGTCCGGCACATGTGTTGGTGCCCAATCCAAAGAAGTTGGAACATCGTTCAAAATTATGCCTATTCGTAGGCTACCCCAAGGAAATGAAAGGTGGTCTATTTTACGATCCTCAACAAGATAAGGTGCTTGTATCGACAAACACCACGTTCTTAGAGGAAGACCACATGAGAGATCATCAACCTTCGAGCAAAATTGTTTTGACCGAACTTTCCAGGAAAGGTACAGATGGGTCAACAAGAGTTGTTGATCAGGCTGGTCCTTCTCAAGAGTTGAGAATACCTCGACGTAGTGGGAGGGATGTGAGACAACCCGACCGCTACATGGGTTTAACGGAAACCCAGGTCGTCATACCTGATGACGGCGTTGAGGATCCTTTGACCTTTAAATAGGCAATGAATGACATAGACAAGGACCAGTGGCTTAAAGCCATGGACCTCGAAATGGAGTCGATGTACTTCAATTCGGTCTGGGATCTTGTAGAGCAACCTGATGGTGAAAGACCTATCGGTTGCAAGTGGATCTACAAGAGGAAACGAGACCAAGCCGGTAAGGTGCAAACCTTTAAGGCTCGACTTGTGGCAAAGGGTTATTCCCAGAGGGAAGGGGTGGACTATGAAGAAACTTTTTCCCCTGTTGCCATGTTGAAGTCGATTAGAATACTCTTGTCCATTGCCACATTTTATGATTATGAAATTTGGCAAATGGATGTCAAGACAGCCTTTCTGAATGGCAATCTTGAAGAGAGTATTTATATGGCTCAACCAGAGGGGTTCATAATTCACGGTCAAGAGCAAAAGGTTTGCAAGCTTAATCGATCCATTTATGGGTTGAAGCAAGCGTCTAGATCCTGGAATATAAGGTTTGATACTGCGATCAAATCTTATGGCTTTGAACAGAATGTTGACGAACCTTGTGTCTACAAGAAAATATTCAATTCTGTTGTAGCTTTCTTAGTCTTATATGTAGATGATATCCTACTCATTGGGAATGATGTAGGGTTCCTGACTGACGTTAAGCAATGGCTAGCGACCCAATTCCAAATGAAAGATTTGGGAGAGGCTCAATTTGTTCTAGGGATTCAAATCGTAAGGAATCGTAAGAACAAAACGCTAGCGTTGTCTCAAGCATCTTATATCGACAAGGTGTTGATACGATATTCGATGCAGAATTCCAAGAAGGGTTCTTTACCTTTCAGGCATGGAATTCAATTGTCAAAGGAAGAGTGTCCTGAGACACCTCAAGAAGTTGAGGATATGAGACGAATTCCCTATGCATCAGAAGTCGGTAGTCTGATGTACGCCATGTTATGTACACGACCCGACATATGCTATGCAGTGGGAATTGTCAGTAGGTATCAGTCCAATCCAGGATATGATCATTGGACTGCCGTTAAACACATACTCAAGTATCTTCGGAGAACGAGGGACTATGTGCTCGTGTATGGTGCGAAGGATTTGATCCTTACAGGATACACTGACTCTGATTTTCAAACCGATAAGGATTCGAGGAAATCCACATCGGGATCAGTGTTCACTCTTAACGGAGGGGCAATAGTATGGAGGAGTATAAAGCAAGGTTGTATTGCTGACTCCACCATGGAAGCTGAGTATGTCGCGGCTTGCGAAGCTGCGAAAGAGGCTGTATGGCTTAGAAAGTTCTTGACGGATTTGGAAGCTGTTCCAAATATGAATTTGCCTATCACACTTTATTGTGATAATACTGGTGCTGTGGAAAATATTTAATGAGGAAGGTTGATGCTAAACCACGCCTAATTAGATGGGTGTTATTATTGCAAGAGTTTGATCTAGACATTAGAGATAAAAAAGGATGCGAAAATGTAGTTGCTGATCATTCATCTAGATTGCGGAGTAATTGCGAAATAATTGCTGAGCCCGCAATATCTGATGCCTTTGTTGATGAACATGTCTTTGTGTTAGGACATTGCGATAACAATGAGGAACCTTGGTTTGCGGATATTGCTAACTTTCTTGCCTCGCAGGTATTACCAACTTTCAGAGGGGGGCAAGAAAAGAAGAGGTTCATACACGAAGCTAGGAAGTACATCTGGGACGATCCTACACTTTACAAGAGTTGTGCGGATGGATTGCTGAGGAAGTGTGTATCAGCTGCTGAGGCAAAGTCAGTATTGCAGCACTGTCATACATCTCCTTACGGTGGACATTTTGGTGGTCAAAGGACGGCTGCAAAAGTGTTCCAAAGTGGCTACTACTGGCCCACAATCTTCAAGGATGCCCACGATCATGCACACAGCTGCAATGAGTGTCAACGCACAGGTAACCTTAGTAGAAAAGATGAGATGCCTCTCACATATATCTTAGAGTTGGAACTCTTTGATGTATGGGGCATTGACTTCATGGGACCATTCCCTCCATTTTCGGGTAATCTTTACATACTAGTAGTTGTAGATTATGTTTCTAAATGGGTAGAAGCCATTGCATGTCCTCAAATTATGCCAAAACAGTCATTAAATTTCTAAATAGGCATATTTTTACAAGATTTGGTACACCACGTGCAATAATAAGTGATGAAGGAACCCACTTTATAAATAAAGTTATGGAAAAGGTACTAGCTAAATATAATGTTAGACATAGAGTAGCAACCCCTTATCACCCACACTCAAATGGACAAGCTGAAATATCTAATAGAGAGATCAAGAGCATACTGGAAAAAGTTGTTAAACCTAATAGAAATGACTGGTCTTTTAAGTTAGATGATGCACTGTGGGCATATAGGACTGCATATAAAACACCCTTAGGTATGTCTCCTTATAGGCTAGTATATGAAAAAACATGCCACTTACCCTTCGAATTAGAAATCAAAGCCTTTTGGGCCTTAAAAGAGTTGAATTATTGCGTAACCGATGCGGGAACATTGCGATCTTTGCAATTACATGAGTTAGATGAACTAAGACACATGTCATATGAAATTGCTAAAATGTATAAGGAAAAAACTAAGATTTGGCATGATAGTAGACTTAGGATCAAGGACTTTAAAAAGGGCCAGCATGTTTTATTATTCAACTCACGATTGAGGTTATTTCCGGGCAAACTTAAGTCTAGGTGGTCGGGTCCTTTTGTGATTACTAATGTCTTTGTTCATGGTGCTATTGAAATTCGAAACCTAAACCAAGGGCAACCGTTCATGGTAAATGGCGCAAGGTTGAAACATTATTACGAGGAAGGCGATGTGAAGACACTCTCGGCCTTCCTTCTATCTGAAGCCTAAGAGGCGAATCAAGAGAGGATGAGTGATCACTGTGCTCATCCGTCAGAGGGCGTTGCCTTAGATTTTTCTTTATTCTTTTTTTGGATTGTGTATCATATGGTTATTTCTTGTTTTAATTAAGTGTTTTTAATTTTTGTAGGGTATAATAACGGGAGATTTTAAGCGAAAATGAGGGAGGTGAATCAAAGAGGAGAAGATCAAAGAAAAGATCTAGAGAGATCAAAGATTTTGTTGCTAAAATCTTGCAACACAAATCAAGAAAAAATCCTAACGGTTATATTGAAAATGCTGAATAATTGCTGAAGAATTGCGGCGTCCGCAACAAAAAGAGCCGTTGGGAGACCACTTGAGTACAAATAGTCGGCGTTGGGGATCGTTTTCCTCTACGATTTCTCAAACCTTTGGAACTCCACAAATCAGAACTCTCATTCCTTTGCACTCCCAAACTCAGACCTCCAAGAAACAACAATGGTGAGAACAAGAGCCGAACGATCCACGCCCAAGAAAGCATCACCTGATGAGGAAAAACGAGAGTGGTAAGAGAGGTGCTGCTATATTTGGCAGACGCCGACGCTGCGCAACCTTCAAGGCCCCCAAAGCTTCCTGTGAGAAGGAAGAAGTGGACGGTGGCGACGACTGAGGCTGCTGATCCCTCTGATCCGGCTAAAACTCCAAAGAAGAAGAAGTGGAAGGTCACATTGCCTGATTCCCCGATCAGAGAGAAGAAGACCCCGAGCGAGGAAAGCCTCGACAGTGGCCGACCATCATTTGAGACGGCCGTCTAGAGCCCTGAATCTCCTCAGCATGTGTCGGAGCCTGAAATTCCTTCTGAAGAGCGCCAAGATTCGGTGCCAATCGTTGATCCAGCTGATGAGGAAGAGGTGTTTTCCCCTTTAAGGGATGTCAATCTTGACAGCCATGTGGAGGGGGAGAGCAGGGACTCAATGGAGGAGACGCTGGGTGAATGCCTCCAGCACATGGCCACAAAGGCGCGGCTCAAGAAGAAGGCACCTGTGATTGAAAAGGGTAAACGGCCAAAGGCCTCCAAACGGAAGAGGGTTGAAGCTGAACCCTCTATGAAAAGAATGAAAACTGAGGCCTTTGAGTCGGCCAAAGAAAAGGAAAAGGGAAAGAAAAAGATGTATCCGGAAGACGAACCTCGAGCTGCGAGGTATGTCTCAAAGGAAGCAGAGGCCAAGGGCCTCGAATTGATGAAGAAAGAACTCCTCCACGAGAGAGGATTTCTTGATGCCCTTGCGGACCTGCCACAATTCTTGCGTGCAGGGATTATTAACCATGGTTGGGAAGAGCTCTGCAGGCCTCCAATTCCAGCCTACCCGGGCATGGTGTCCGACTTCTACGCCAACCTCACACATCCTGAAGATTGTCTGTCAGTTGTGAGGGGGGTAGAGGTTGATTTCTCAGCCAACGCCATCAACGAAGCATATGCTCTCAAGGGGCATAAGCACTCTAAATACGCAAGAATAATCGAATCACCCTCATAGGCAGTCTTAGAGGAAGCCCTGAATACAATAGGCAAACCTGAAGCAGCTTGGGCAGTCTCAAGGAATGGGAGGCACACATTGATGAGTGCGACCCTTAGAGACAAAGCAGCCGTCTGGTTCTCCCTTGTACGCAGACAAATCTCCCCAGTGACACATGAAACAACCATCAACCAGGGGAGATCGCTGCTGCTCTATGCAATCATGAGGGGACTCACCATTGATGTGGGTGAAGTCATTGTCGACTCCATCATCGAGTGCTCCAAGAAAGGTAAGGGCCAACTCTTTTTTCCCAACACCATTACTAAACTGTGTTTGCGTGCAGGTGTACCTATTACGAAGGGAGAGAGGCAATTGGCGTACACTGGCCATCTGGAGCTGCCCACTATCTTAAGGATGAGAAGAAGGGGCAACATGGAGTTCGAGATGGATGGATTGGCTGCTGCACAGTCATTGTCCATGGCCTGCCTGATGGACTTGCAACACAAGTTAGCCCAATGGGCTGAATATTCGCAAGCAAGGGACCAAGAGCTGGCTGAGCACCTGCGATGCACCTTCCCGACCTTCCCTACTGGTTTGCTGAGCCCTTGGATGCCTCCAAGAGAAAGGAGTGAAGAGGATAAGGATGATTGAATGCCAGCTTGACGGCATTCGAGGGAGTATTTCTGATCCCTCTCAAGAAACAAAAATAAAAAAAAATCTGCTTTTCTGTGACCTGTTGCCCCACTGATAATCAATTGTTTGATCTGTTTTAAATTGTCAATTTGTTTGTGTAGAATAGCTTAGTTTAGTTTAATGTCATCTGAGTAGGTAGCTTAGATAGTTTTGTTGTTTTATGTAGTGTTTATGAATGAATATCGCATGCTAGGAGCCTTGATCACAGTTAAATTTGCTCTGTTGGAATAATTGCGAATTCCTTGCGGTTACCGCAATCTTTTGTTAGTTGTACTCATGCTGTTGGATGACTTTCTGATGGGCTGTCTGTTTTTAAATCTTAATATTTTGCTGCATTGTTGAGGTCCATAGGTAGTCTGTCTATTGAGCATGTTGGATGAGTGCCTAGTACACCCTTGATAGTTTAAACTTAGCTTCATATATTGTTGAGCATGTACCTCTGTCAGACCTTACCTTATTGTTTTTAGGAAATTCTGCTTATGAGTTATCTGTGCTACGAAGGTCATTCTATACCTAGGAGTTTTAAGTTCTAATTGTTTTTACTTAGACTAGATGCTTCTAAGACAAGTTTGGGGGTGTGCCACCTCAAACTCTCATTGGGGACAATGAGAAGATAAGTTTGGGGGAGGCAACTGTTATGTCTCCAAAAGTGACTTATCTAGGACTTATTTAGCTTAGGAAGATGCACACTCTTAGGTGTTTTTGATAGGATTTAGCTTAAACCTATGCTTATTTGTGAGAATTAAAAGAAGGTAGCTAAATTAGGACTTGTGTGCAAAAGGAAAGAAAAGGATTGAAAACCGAAGTAAAAGAAAGAAAAAAACTACATTGCGATAGCATTGCGGAAACATTGCTGAAACCGCAATGTTTCAAGTGAAAACCGTAAGTTTACTGATCTTTTTCTGTTAATTTCCGTTATTTCAGGGATTCGTTCTTTCTCCTCCATCCATTCTGAAGTATGACGTTGAAGGTGGATGGTTCTCCTTGGCCCAAATGCAGCTGCAGATTACTATAAATAGGGGTCAAAGTCGAGGGTTTGATCATCATCCGAAAGCGTAGAAGTCTTCTCGCAGCTCCATCTTTTCTCCTGTCGTTCTTCTCTGTCTGTTGGTGTGAGAGTCTCAGCTGTTGGAATCGAAAATCTGATAGGAAGGAGAGAAGATTCATCTTCTCTCCCGATTGGATTCATCCAAGCAAAGCTATTCTTTCATCCCCTTCAGCCGAGGCATCTGCAACTAGGCGTTCACGCTCGTTTTTATGCTTTCTGTCTTTATTTCCATTTTCCAGCTTTAGTTTGTTGTTGTTTCCTTTCTTGTAACTAGATCAGTCCATTTCGTTGTGTTCTGTCTTTCTGTTATGCACTTTAAGTTCCTCTTCTTGTCCATTCAAACAATCAAGTAATCAAAGCATAGTTATTATTTCACAAGTTTTCCATCTTTTGCTGCTACGGTTTTTCCTTACTGTTTTAAGTATATTTCTCTTCTAAGCATGTTTCCTTCATCTCTTATTGCTGTTTACCCCATATCCATGGGTAACTAAGTCACTTAGGGGCATGCTAATGACAATACTATAGGCTAAAAAACGTGAATCAAGCATGTAGGATAGCTCTCGAAGCATTGATTGTATGTAAGCTTCATCCCACGGGCAATTTCGATTGGCCATCCATTTTGTCCAAAGAACTCCTAACCTCTGGAAGGAGTAAGAGTTCAGAGTCATACACTCATGCTAGCCTTTCAAGGTAGCCAGAAAACGACCTAGGAATAGGCGTTTTCCTAGTACAAACCGTAACTCTCTGTTTTAACAAGATGCTTAAGACCTTACTTGGATATGAGTAAACTAAAGAATCTAATGCATGGAATCGGACGATACATGAGATTGAGTGAGTTTGATGCATAGAGAGTTGATCCAATGTTTGAGAATCGTGAGAAAATGCCTATAGAGGAGTCGTTAGTAGCCCTTATTTCTCCACTCTACACACTTTCGCTGTTAGGAAAATTGCGGTAGAATTGTTGTTTCCGCAATTCTGCTAAAGTTACAATTTTGTCTAGCTGTTTTTGGCTTCGTTTATCAATTTCGTCTCTTTTCATTTGAGTTTAACTTTGACTTGCACTTGTTTATGTTACTACCCTCTTCGTATTCAGTAGGAAATAGACAATTTAAAACCAATTCTACCCCATCAATTCCACCCTTTCTTTCTTAACTTTACACTTCACGAGTAGCTTATAATAAATCTCTGTGGGAAAACGAATGAAAAAATACTTACTACTTGCTATAGGATCATGTATGCTTGCATGTTCTGAGTGCTCTCTCTATCTTATTGCTTATTTATTTTAACACATTGAGCACGCAACAGCAACCTCTAGGCCTAGGAACACTACTCTCTCCCTTTTGAAAAATATAAACATTCTTCTGCTTTGAAAAAAAAAATGAGAAAAAATGAAAAGAGAAAGGGTAGTGTCTCTCTCTAAAGGCTGCTGAGTAATCAGGGTCATTTGTGTAACCCACAAGTGGCACTACATCAAAAGGCAAACCAAAAGGAAAGACTCTACCAGAAAAGAAAAAAAAAGGAGAAAAATAAAGCCAAGGAAGAAGAATGTTTGCCAACAAGCTATGGCCTATGTGTTTAGGTGTCCTATGTAATTGAACTCTGATCCTTAGTTTGCTAAACACAGGGCTGTAGTTTGGAGGTTTGTCAAGGGAGATGAGTGTCAATCCAATACAGTGATGCCAGGGCTTAGGTGTTCTTCGGTCTGTACTCTGATTCTCGTATGTGCTAAGCCTGACATGACTCTAAGGATTCCTAGGTAGCTCAATAATGAATACATTAGAAGCATGTACTGAGTCTGAGCTAAAATTAGGGAGAATTTGAAAACTTAGGGATAGCTGTTGTTAAGTCTCTGAAAGTGACTTATTGAGGACCCATTTAGCTTAAGAAGATGTACACTTTTAGGTGTTTTTGATAGCATTTAGCCTAAACCTATGCTTAAATATGAGAATGAGAAGAAGGTAGCTAAATTAGGACTTATGCACAATAGGAAAGAAAAGGGTTGAAAACCAAAGGAAAAGAATGAAAAAAGCTGCATTGCGACAGCATTGCGAAAACATTGCTGAAGCCGCAATTTTTCAAGTGAAAACCGTAAGTTGACTGATCTGTTTCTGTTAATTTCCGTAATTTCAGGGATTCGTTCTTTCTCCTCCATCCATTCTGATATATGACGTTGAAGATTGATGGTTCTCCTTGGCCCAAACGCACCTGCAAACTACTATAAAAGGGGGTCAAAGTCGGAGGTTCAGTCATCATCCGAAAGCGTAGAGTCTTCTCGCAGTCCATCTTTTCGCCCTGTTTTCCTTTGCCGTCTGTTGGAGTGAGAGTCTCAGCTGTTGGAATCGATAATCTGATAGGAAGGAGAGGAGATTCTTCTTCTCTCTCGATTGGATTCATCCAAGCAAGGCTGACCTTTCATCCCCTTCATTCGAGGCGACTGCAACGAGGATTCCAAGCACCATTTACTGTTTTTTGTCTTCCCTTTCTCATTTCCAGCATTGTTTAGTTATCGCTTCTGGTTTAGTGATTAGTTTACGGCATTTCGTCGCTGTCTGTCTTTGAATTATTTCCTTTAAGTTCCCTTTTGTCCGTTCAACATTCAAAGTAATCAAATTGCAAGATTTCATTTCACAGTTTCCATCTTCTGCTGCTACGGTTTTGTCTTACTGTTTTGAGTACATTTCCCTTCTGAGCATGTCTGTTTTATCTTATACTTCTGTTCTCTATATATCCATGAGTAGCTAAGTCACTTAGGGGCATGCTAATGACAGAACTATAGGCTAAAAAACGTGAACCAAGCATGTAGGATAGCTATCGAAGCATTGATTGTATGTAAGCTTCATCCCACGGGCAATTTCGATTGGCCATCCATTTTGTCCAAAGAACTCCTAACCTCTGGAAGGAGTAAGAGTTCAGAGTCGTATAATCATGCTAGCCTTTCATGGTAACCAGGAAACGGCCTAGGAATAGGCGTTTCCCTAGTACAAACTAAACACTTCTGTTTTAACAAGATGCTTAAGACCTTACTTTGAGTCGAGTAAACTAAAGAATCTAATGCATGGAATCGGACGATACATGAGATAGAGTGAGTTTGATGCATAGAGAGTAGATCCAGTGCTTGAGAATCGTATAACAATGCCTATAGGATAGTCATTAGTAGCCCTTAATTCACCCATTTACACACTTTCGCTGTTATTCAATTGCGGTAAAATTGCGGTGTCCGCAATTCTGCTAAGTTACCATTCTGTTTAGCTGTTTTCTTCTTCGTTTATTAATTCCATCTCTTGTCTTTTGAGTCTAATTTCAACTTGCATTTATTTATGTTGCATTCCTTTACACATTCAGCAAAAATTAGATAATTAAAAACCAATTTTACCCCATCAAATCCACCCCTTCTTTCTTAACAAATACACTTCATGAATAGCTAAAAATAAGTCTCTGTGGAAAAAACGAATGAAATATACTTACTACTTGCTGTGAGACCATGTATGCTTGCATGTTCTGAGTGCTCTATCTACCTTCTTGCTTATTTATCTTTAACACATTGAGCACTCAACAAGTTTTTGGCGCCGCTGCCGGGGATTTATTTAAGTGAAAACGAAGTTTGTTAAGTTTGAAACACCAAGTTTATTGCTGATTGAAGCTGATCTGTTTCATTTCTTTTGCAGGTACTATTGGGGTAGTTTATGAGTGAGCCTTCAAGTAGAGATCTAGAGTTCAATCCTGAGCCTGAGAGACTACTTAGAGCTAGAAACAAAGCAAAGAAACGACTCTTTAAACAACCTCCTATACCTCAAATCATACCCGAAATCGAAGAAATGGACGAGATAGTTCCAAACCTGGTGCCTGTCACTCGCAATCCCATTGAAATAGCGAATGACAAGGATAGCGCCATCCTTTCGTACCTAGTACCTATGCCTGGGGAGCTGAACCCCAGCATAATCCGTCCTGAAATCACTGCCAACTCCTTCGAGTTAAAACCAGTGATGTTCCAAATGTTGTCCACTGTGGGACAATTCTTTGGAATAGAAAATGAGGACCCCCATAACCACCTTAGGAACTTCCTAGGAGTCAGTGATACCTTCCTCATTCCTGGAGTTTCCCAAGAAGCCCTGAGGCTATATCTTTTCCCTTACTCTTTGAGGGACAAAGCCAAAACGTGGTTAAATTCATTACCCTCAGGATCTGTCCTCAATTGGACAGACTTAGCAGAAAAATTCCTAGTCAAATATTTCCCACCAGATAGGAATTCGACCTTTCGTGATGATATCATCAAATTTAAACAAGCTCCGAGTGAGTCTCTTCACGAAGCTTGGACAAGATTCAAAGACCTTCTCATTAAATGTCCACACCATGGCATTCCATGGTGTATCCAAATAGAAGTCTTCTTTAAAGGATGCAACCCCAGCACCAGACAATTTCTAAACTCATCTGCTGGAGGTTCCATGTTGTCCAAGAGTTACAACGAAGCTTATGAGATCTTGGAGAAGATCTCAACATCTCACTGTAGGTGGTCAGATGATCCAGTAGAGCCAACTAGAGCTCAAGACAAGGATGCTCTAAGCGCCATGAGCACCCAAATAAACGCCCTGACCAACCTAGTTAAGCAAATGGCTCAGGCCAATCTCCAAACCAGTGCCAATACCGCCACAGCCATGTCAATGGGCACCCAGCCAAGTCAAGGCGAGGCACTTATCTGTGGATTCTGTGGGGAAGGGCACCCATATGAATACTGCCCTGGGAATCCATCCTCAGTCTGCTATGTTGGGAGCCAGCAGCAGCCTAGGAATAACCCCTACTCCAACACCTATAACCCTGGTTGGAGAAACCACCCAAACCTGTCATGGGGTGGCCAACAAAACACTAACCAAAATCTTAACCAACCTAGACCGAGTGGAACACCTGGTTTCACTCCCCAACATAACCAGTCAATGTACCAAAAACCATACAATCAACCTGTAGGATCTTCTTTAGAAAACTTACTCAAGGAATACATAGCTAAGAATGATGCTACGCTTCAAAGCCAGCAAGCTACCCTTAGGAGCCTAGAAAACCAAATAGGCCAATTAGCCAATGAACTCAAGAGTAGGCCCCAAGGTAGACTCCCTGCTGACACCGAGGTACCAAGGAGAGATGGCAAAGAACAAGTTCAAGCAATTGAACTTAGGAGTGGAAGACCATTGGTGAGCAACACAAAGGACACACCAAAGAGAGTAGAGAACACTGAGTCTAGTGCTCCACTGGAGTCTCTGCCAAACCAAGGTCCACCACCAACTAGCACATCAGGAGCCAGGCTAGAGCCAATTGTTGAGGAGATAGAAGAAATTCCGAGGCCTCCACCTATCCTAAGGCGCCCTGACGTGCCTGCATATGTGCCACCACCTCCATACCCTCGAAGGCTTAAGAAGAAGCAGGAACAGGAAGTTCATTTTAATAAATTCTTAGAAATTCTTAAGCAAGTGCATGTTAACATTCCTTTTGTAGAAGTTTTACAGTCTATGCCTTCCTATGTGAAGTTTTTGAAGGACATTATTACTAACAAAAAAATAATTGGTGAGTTTGAAACAGTAAACCTCACTGAGGAGTGCAGTGCCATCCTCCAGAACAAACTGCCCAAGAAGGAGAAGGATCCTGGGTCCTTCACCTTACCTGTAGAACTTGGAGGCAAGCACGTGGGCAGAGCGCTTTGTGACCTGGGCGCCAGCATAAATCTCATGCCCCTGTCCCTATTCCGCCAGTTGGGAATAGGAGAAGCACGTCCAACCACTGTCACTTTACAACTAGCAGACAGATCCATCGCATACCCTGAAGGTAAGATTGAGGATATTCTAGTGAAAGTTGACAAATTTATTTTCCTTGCAGATTTCATTGTCCTGGACTATGAGGCAGACAAGGAGGTCCCCATCCTGCTAGGCAGACCATTTCTAGCCACAGGTAGGGCACTTATAGACGTCCAAAAAGGTGAGCTCACTATGAGTGTTCATGATGAAGAGGTGAAGTTTAGTGTATATAAAGCTTTAAGGTACCCCTCTGACCTTGAATCCTGTGCTAGCATGGACGTAGTAGACTCACTAATGGAAGAACAATTAGAGCATGTACTATTAACCAAGCATGCTAATGAATATGTACAATTAGATGTAGCTGACTTGAATGTATCTAACATAATGGATATGCCTGTAGATAAACCACAACATGTATGTATGAATATAGACCTAACTGATAGATCTGTGAATCCTTTAAAGCCATCCATTGAGCATCCACCTGTTTTAGAACTGAAACCACTACCCACTCACCTCAAATATGCGTATTTAGGAAATAATGATACACTGCCTGTAATTATTTCTTCTAAGCTAAGTGAAGAGCATGAGGTTGAATTAATTTTACTGCTTAAGCAACATAGGAAGGCTATAGCATGGACTATTGCTGATATTCGAGGCATTAGCCCTTCTTATTGCATGCACAAAATTATACTAGAGGAAGAGCACACACCTAGGGTAGATCACCAACGTAGGCTAAACCCCTCTATGAAAGAGGTAGTAAAAAAGGAAATAATAAAATGGTTAGATGCAGGAGTGATCTTCCCAATAGCTAGTAGCCAGTGGGTGAGCCCCATCCAATGTGTACCTAAAAAGGGGGGAATAACTGTGGTAGTCAATGAGAACAACGAACTGATTCCAACAAGGACTGTCACAGGGTGGAGAGTGTGTATGGATTACAGGAAATTAAATAAAGAAACTAAAAAAGATCACTTCCCTCTACCGTTCATTGACCAGATGCTAGACAGAATAGCTGGTAGAGCCTACTATTGTTTCTTAGACGGGTATTCAGGCTATAATCAAATAACTATAGACCCTAAGGATCAAGAGAAGACCACCTTCACTTGCCCTTTTGGAACTTTTGCCTTTCGCAGAATGCCTTTTGGCTTATGCAATGCACCGGCAACTTTCCAAAGGTGCATGATGGCAATATTCTCTGAGTTGGATGAGTCCATGATAGAAATATTCATGGATGACTTCTCAGTCTTTGGGGACTCATTTTCAAACTGTCTAGAAAACCTAGGACAAGTCCTGGCTAGGTGTGAGGAGACCAACCTAGTCCTAAATTGGGAAAAATGCCATTTTATGGTGGATGAGGGGATTGTCTTAGGACATAGAGTGTCGAGGGCAGGTGTCAAAGTTGACCGAGCCAAAATTGAGATCATAGAGAAGTTGGTAGAGCCCCAGAATGTCAAAGCCATTAGAAGCTTCTTAGGGCATGCTGGCTTCTACAGAAGGTTCATCAAGGACTTTTCTAAGATAGCCAAGCCTCTGTGTGAGCTTTTAGAGCTAAATAGACCCTTCATCTTCTCTAAGGAATGCTTAGTAGCTTGGACTACCCTTAAGAAAGCACTAGTCACCGCACCTATAATAGTAGGACCAAATTGGGATCTCCCATTTGAGATGCTATGTGATGCCAGTGACTATGCTGTAGGAGTCATGTTAGGACAGAGGATTGACAAGCTAACACACCCTGTATATTATGCTAGTAAAACCTTGAATGAGGCTCAATGTAATTATACAACTACTGAGAAAGAAATGCTTGCTGTAGTATTTGCTTGTGAAAAATTTAGAAACTATATTGTAGGCACTAGGACAATTGTGTACACTGACCATTCTGCCTTGAAGTATCTTATGAGGAAGGCTGATACTAAGCCTAGGTTGATTAGGTGGGTACTGCTGTTGCAAGAGTTTGATTTGGACATTCGAGACAAGAAAGGATGTGAAAACGTGGTTGCAGATCACCTGTCTCGATTGCAGCACAATTGCGAAACAATTGCGGAGCCCGCAATTTCTGATGCTTTTATTGATGAACATGTCTTTGCTTTGACTCATCGTGATAACGATGAGGAACCTTGGTTTGCTGACATTGCTAACTTCCGTGCATCACAGGTTTTACCAGTTTTCAAGGGAGGACAAGAGAAGAAGAGGTTCCTTCATGAAGCAAAGAAATTTATCTGGGATGACCCCACACTTTACAGAACATGTGCTGACGGCTTGCTAAGGAAGTGTGTTTTAGCTGCTGAAGCGAAGTCTGTGCTGCAGCACTGTCACACATCTCCTTATGGTGGACACTTTGGTGGCCAAAGAACAGCTGCAAAGGTATTTCAAAGTGGCTATTATTGGCCAACGATCTTCAAAGATGCCCACAACTATGCCCACAGCTGTGATGAATGCCAAAGGACAGGTAACCTCAGTCGAAAGGATGAGATGCCCCTCACCTACATCTTAGAGTTAGAGCTCTTTGATGTGTGGGGCATTGACTTCATGGGACCATTCCCTCCATCATCAGGTAACCTTTACATATTAGTAGCAGTGGACTATGTGTCCAAGTGGGTAGAAGCCAAAGCATGTCCTAATAATGATGCTAAAACAGTCACCAACTTCTTGCATAGGCACATTTTTACTAGGTTTGGGACACCTCGTGCCATCATTAGTGATGAGGGGTCACATTTCATTAACAAGGCTATGGAGAGAGTGTTGGCTAAGTATAACATTAGACATAGAGTAGCCACTCCCTATCACCCACACTCAAATGGACAAGCTGAAATCTCAAATAGGGAAATTAAGAACATCCTAGAAAAAGTGGTCAAACCTAATAGGAAAGACTGGTCCTTCAAGCTTGAGGATGCACTTTGGGCTTATAGGACAGCATATAAGACACCCCTAGGTATGTCCCCTTATAGGCTGGTATATGGCAAGGCTTGTCACTTACCACTTGAGTTAGAAAACAAGGCATTTTGGGCCATGAAGGAATTGAATTTTTGTGTAAAGGATGCGGGGACACTAAGGTCTTTGCAATTACATGAGCTTGATGAGCTTAGGCATATGGCCTATGAAAATGCTAAGATGTACAAGGAAAAAACCAAGATTTGGCACGATAGTAGACTTAGAGTTAAGGACTTTAAGAAGGGTCAACTTGTTTTGTTGTTTAACTCACGGTTGAAAATATTTCCAGGGAAGCTTAAGTCTAGATGGTCGGGTCCATTTGTCATTACTAATGTGTTTGTTCATGGTGCAATAGAGATAAAGAACTTGCAGCAAGGCCAACCATTCATGGTTAATGGTGCAAGATTAAAGCACTACTATGAGGAAGGAGATGTGAAGACTCTCTCGGCCTTCCTCTTGACTGAAGCATAACAATGAGAACGAGAGAGGACGAGTGATTGCTGTGCTCGTCAACATAAGGCTCATGCCTTAGTTTATTTTTTGCGATTTTCCGGTTATCATTTGTGTGTTTTGTTGTGTGATTTTGATTACGAATTTGATATTGTTTTTATTTCTTTTTGTAGGGAATCGAAAGAGGGAATCAAGGAGAGTAATCCCAGCTTTAAAAATTAAGAAACGATCGAGCCAAATAAAAGATACGGACGAACAAAGTTTGCCATTTAGATGAAAAAAAATCCCTAAAATTGCGCTGGAATTGCAGGATCCGCAATAATAGAGCCGTTGGGATTTAGCCGTTGCCTTTATATCCGTTAGAAGGCGCTCGATCGATACGATTCTCTCATTCTCTGATTTCCAAGAAAACTGAGATTCTCTTCATCTTTGATCCTTCTCTCCAAACCTCCAAGATTCGACAATGGTGTCCACAAGGGCTGAAAGATCCGCAGCCAAGAAGAAGGCTGATGACGCAGCTGAAGCGGCTGCGAGGGAAGCACTTCTGACCCTTGCAGATGCTGGGGCTGTACGCACCGGACCTCTTCCCAAACTTCCGATCCGTAGGAAGAAGTGGAGGGTTGTCACAGAAATCCCTGCTGGCCCTTCTGAACCAGCGGGCACGCCCAAGAAACGCCGGTGGAGTGTCGAGACGGCCGCCGAACCAAGCAAAGCAAAGACTCCCTCTGTGGAGAGTCAAGAATCGGATCGTGCGTCCCACGAGTCGACCAAGAAGGGTTCGACGCCATCTGCCTCACCTGCGCACAGCCCTTCACCATCTGAACCAGTGCACAGCCCAGAGCTTTCATCATCGCCGCCGGCACAGAGCCCTGAGACGCCGTCTTCACCACTGAATTCCGTGCAGACGCCTACAGCAGAGCAGAGTGCCACACCTTCGCACACGCCTCCACGGCCTGACCCTGAATTCCCATATGGGGAGTACCAGGAATCCACTCAAGGCAGTGGGGAAGGTGGTGAAGACGAGGTCTTCTCGCCTGCAAGGGAAGCTAGCCCAGAGAGTCCTGCACAGCAGGATGATTCCATGGAAGAGACGCTGGGGGCATGCCTGCAGCAGATCAACATTGAGGCAAAGCTCAAGAAGAAGAAGGCCAAGATTGTCAAGGCCAGGCGATCCAAGAAGCTGAAAAAGAAGAAGGCTAAAAGGGCGCCTTCAGCAGACAAAGAGAGCACCGAGCCTTCGCTCAAACGACTCAAGGTTGAGGCTGCCGAGTCAGCCAAACCATCAGATAAAGGGAAGGCAAAGCTCTACCCTGAAGACGAGCCTCAGTCAGTGAGGTATGTTTCCTCTGATGCTGAGTCCAGGGGTGCTGAGCTGAGGAAGAGGGAGTTGCTGCACGAGAAAGGCTTCCTCGACCGATCTGCTGACCTGCCGCAGTTCTTGCGCGCAGGAGTGATGAACCACGGCTGGGAGGAATTTTGCAGACCGCCCAATCCAGCCTACACGAGCATGGTGTATGATTTCTACGCCAATGTGCTCAGCCCTGAGGATGGCCTGTCTGTGGTCAGAGGGGTAGAAGTGGATTTCTCAGCCAAGGCCATCAACGAAGCCTATGGTCTCAAGGGCCAAACACATACAGATTATGCACGGATCGTTGATGAGCCTACGGAGGCAGTGCTGGAGGAGGCCATTCGAACCATTGGCCAGCCTGAAGCAGCGTGGACTGTATCACGCAATGGGAGGCACACTCTCATGAGTGCCAACCTCACGGCTAAGGCGGCTGTTTGGTTTGCGTTCGTGAGAAGGAGATTGTCCCCAGTGACTCACGAGACTACGATCAACCAGAGCCGATCGCTGCTGGTGTATGCGATAATGAGAGGTCTCACGATCAACGTGGGAGAAGTCATCACTGCTGCTATTGCTGAGTGCGCCAAGAAAGGTAAGGGACCACTGTTTTTCCCTAATACCATAACCAAACTATGTTTGCTTGCATGAGTCCCCACCGAGCGCATGGAGCAGCAAATGGCTTACACAGGCCACTTGGAGCTGCCGGCTAGCCTGAGGCTGAAGAGGAAGGGGAATATGGAGTTTGAACTGGATAGGCTGGCTGCTGAACAGTCCCTATCCATGGCCTGCCTGATGGATATGCAGAGGAGAATGGCTCAATGGGCCACTTATGCGCAGGCAAGGGACAAGGAAGTTGCAGACCAACTTGGGTGCATCTTCCCTGACTTCCCCACAAATCTCCTGACTCCATGGGTGCCTCCACGACCACGGCAACCTGATGAGGATGAAGACGTTTGAGTGCTGGTTTGAATTGCACTGAAGGGAGTATTGCTGTTCCCTTAGAAAAAAAAACAATTTTCTGCTTTCTGATAAACTATGTGAATTATGCTGTTTTAGTACATTTTTTGATCTGTCTTAGATGCTTAGTTTTATGTTTTTAATTTTGCTTAGTATAGTCTGATGATAGGTGACTAGATAGGTTAGTTTTGTTTTATTTTTAGGAGAGCGTGAATGACTGGAAAAAGCATGTTTAGGGGCCTTAATCACTGTTATATCTGCCCTGATCTAATTGCGAAATAATTGCGGTACCCGCAATTTTCATGACTGCAAGCATGTTTTGGACTGTCTGTTTAGCTAGGCTGTAATCTGTTTAAATTCCATCTTTTGCTGCTATCATGACTACCATATATAGCTTATCTGAAAGCATGCTGGATGAGTGTCATAGGACACCCCTTGTTAGTTTAAATCGACCTCTAAAAAGCTCAGCATGCACAGCTTTAAGCCCTTAACTGTCTGTTTTTTTTCATTTACTGCTACTGTGATATTTTCTTTTCAATGTTCTGTCTATGCCTAGGGCTTTAGATTCTCTTTGTTTTACCTTAGACTAGATGCTTCTAGGATAGTTTGGGGGTGTGCCACCTCAGACACTCATTGGGGACAATGAGTAGTTGAAGTTTGGGGGAGGTCACCCTAGGCCTAGGAACATTCCTCTCTCCCTTAGAAACATAAGCATTCTTCTTCTCCTTTACAAAAAATGATGAACTGAAAAAAAAAAAAATGAAAAATAGAATAAAGAGGGGAGTCTCTCTTAGGTTGCTAAGTAATCAGTGCCAAGTGTGTGACCCTCAAAGTGGCATTGCATCAAAAGGCAACCAAAGGAGAGGCCCCACCTAAATAAGAAAAAGGGAAAAGAATAGGGAAGAAGAATGTATACCTAGGAGTTATAACTTTGTGGCTTAGGTGTCCTACTTAAAAAGAACTCTGATCCTCAATTAGCTAAGCACAAAGTTGTAACTTATAGGGTTGTTTAGGGAGATGAGTGTTTATCCAATCTAGTGATGCCAGGGTTTAGGTTGTTCTTTAAAAGTACTACTGTCACCGTTAATACTAAGACTGGCATGACTCTAAGGAATCCTAGGCACATTGAAAATAAAGCTAGAAGCATGTACTGAGTCTGAGGTAAAGCTAGGCAGAATTTGAAACCTTAGGGATAGTGGCATGATATGACAAAAGCAAATAGATCAGTTGTAGGAAGTTAATAAAAGCAGGTGAGTGTTAGGCAGGCGAAGTCAGAAGAAGCTAGATAAGAGGGTAGTTCTAAACTGAGAAGTATGTCACAGGACAGCAGTGCTATAGATAGGGATATAAGGGAGTCAGTAAAGTGGTTAAAGAAGAAGAAACAGCAGCCTAGGTAAGTCCTTAGTGTGCTTGAGGACAAGCAAAACCTTAAGTTTGGGGGTGTGTTAAGTCTCTGAAAGTGACTTATTGAGGACCCATTTAGCTTAAGAAGATGTACACTTTTAGGTGTTTTTGATAGCATTTAGCCTAAACCTATGCTAAAATATGAGAATGAGAAGAAGGTAGCTAAATTAGGACTTATGCACAATAGGAAAGAAAAGGGTTGAAAACCGAAGGAAAAGAATGAAAAAAGCTGCATTGCGACAGCATTGCGAAAACATTGCTGAAGCCGCAATTATTCAAGTGAAAACCGTAAGTTGACAGATCTGTTTCTGTTAATTTCCGTAATTTCAGGGATTCGTTCTTTCTCCTCCATCCATTCTGATATATGACGTTGAAGATTGATGGTTCTCCTTGGCCCAAACGCACCTGCAAACTACTATAAAAGGGGGTCAAAGTCGGAGGTTCAGTCATCATCCGAAAGCGTAGAGTCTTCTCGCAGTCCATCTTTTCGCCCTGTTTTCCTTTGCCGTCTGTTGGAGTGAGAGTCTCAGCTGTTGGAATCGATAATCTGATAGGAAGGAGAGGAGATTCTTCTTCTCTCTCGATTGGATTCATCCAAGCAAGGCTGACCTTTCATCCCCTTCATTCGAGGCGACTGCAACGAGGATTCCAAGCACCATTTACTGTTTTTTGTCTTCCCTTTCTCATTTCCAGCATTGTTTAGTTATCGCTTCTGGTTTAGTGATTAGTTTACGGCATTTCGTCGCTGTCTGTCTTTGAATTATTTCCTTTAAGTTCCCTTTTGTCCGTTCAACATTCAAAGTAATCAAATTGCAAGATTTCATTTCACAGTTTCCATCTTCTGCTGCTACGGTTTTGTCTTACTGTTTTGAGTACATTTCCCTTCTGAGCATGTCTGTTTTATCTTATACTTCTGTTCTCTATATATCCATGAGTAGCTAAGTCACTTAGGGGCATGCTAATGACAGAACTATAGGCTAAAAAACGTGAACCAAGCATGTAGGATAGCTATCGAAGCATTGATTGTATGTAAGCTTCATCCCACGGGCAATTTCGATTGGCCATCCATTTTGTCCAAAGAACTCCTAACCTCTGGAAGGAGTAAGAGTTCAGAGTCGTATAATCATGCTAGCCTTTCATGGTAACCAGGAAACGGCCTAGGAATAGGCGTTTCCCTAGTACAAACTAAACACTTCTGTTTTAACAAGATGCTTAAGACCTTACTTTGAGTCGAGTAAACTAAAGAATCTAATGCATGGAATCGGACGATACATGAGATAGAGTGAGTTTGATGCATAGAGAGTAGATCCAGTGCTTGAGAATCGTATAACAATGCCTATAGGATAGTCATTAGTAGCCCTTAATTCACCCATTTACACACTTTCGTTGTTATTCAATTGCGGTAAAATTGCGGTGTCCGCAATTCTGCTAAGTTACCATTCTGTTTAGCTGTTTTCTTCTTCGTTTATTAATTCCATCTCTTGTCTTTTGAGTCTAATTTCAACTTGCATTTATTTATGTTGCATTCCTTTACACATTCAGCAAAAATTAGATAATTAAAAACCAATTTTACCCCATCAAATCCACCCCTTCTTTCTTAACAAATACACTTCATGAATAGCTAAAAATAAGTCTCAGTGGAAAAAACGAATGAAATATACTTACTACTTGCTGTGAGACCATGTATGCTTGCATGTTCTGAGTGCTCTATCTACCTTCTTGCTTATTTATCTTTAACACATTGAGCACTCAACAGCTGCACAATGAACCTAATGACATAGACAGATAAACCATTTGTCAGGAAGTTTTTAAAGACAAAGGGTTTTAAAGGCAAGAGAAACCATAATGAGCAGAATGTGGAGTTAGTCTGAACTTAAGAGAGTGTCACAGGACAGCAGTGCCTTGGATAGTAAGCCTAGGGAAGTCAGCAAGTGAGTTAGATAGAGTTTAAAAGACAAGAATTAGCAGCCCAAGTAAGCCCTTATATTGCTCGAGGACGAGCAATAACTCAAGTTTGGGGGTGTGTTACCTCTCCAAAAGGACATAATTTAGGGACATATTTACCTTAAAATCATGTAGTCTCTTGAGTGTTTTTGTTAGAATTTAGCTTAATGCGTGCTTAAATGTGAGAATTCGAGGAAAGAAGCTAAAATAGGACTTATTTAGAAAAGGAACGAAAAAGAATAGAAAATGATGCTAAAAGAGTTAAAATGTACATTGCAGAAGAATTGCTGAAACATTGCTGTCTGCGCAATGAACATTGCGGTCACCACAAGGAATCCGCAATGCCAAAGCTGCTGCTGCTGAGTTTTTCCCAGCCGTCAGTCGTCGTAGTTGCGATCTTTCAGCCGCCTAAGCTTTCCTCTGCTACCACGTGGAGGGTTGTTGTTCAGAATGGCTGGTTCTCTGTGGCTGAAGGTACCTGCAAATGCTATAAAAAGAGATGAAGGAGAAAGACAGCTCGGAAGCATGGAGTTCCCCGCCTCAACGCAATCCACATACCCATTTTCCTTACCCCGTTTGTTGGAACGAAGAACTCAGCCCTTGGCGTCGATAACTCGAGAGGAAGAAGAGAAGATCTTTCTTCTCTTCCGATCGAATTCATCCCCAAGATCACTAATCTTCCTCTTCATCCGAGGCGCTTGCAACGAGGAGATCCGTGCACACTTTTATACATCTTTCTTACTGCTTTCTGTCTTTCGTTTATATTTGTTACACTCCTGCGATTCGTCTTCAATTTACTCAGTTCTGTACTGTGTTCCATACCTTCGTATATTGAGTTTTGAACCTTAATTTCTAGAGTAAACATTTAAGTCTTTGCGAGTTCTTCATCTTGTTATCTTTTCTTCTATTGCTTTCATTTAGTTCTTTACAGCATGCTTAATCAATCCATCTTCTCTAAGTATCCACAACCCATGAGTAACTAATCACATAAAGGTCTGTTTAAGATGAATCTATAGGTTAGAAATACGAGAGTTCAGCATGTAGGATAGCTTCGAATGCATTGAATGTATGTGCACTTCATCCCATGGGCAATTTCGACCGGCCATCCATTTTGTCTAAAGAATTCCTAACCTCCGGAAGGAGTAAAGGATCTAATGTATGTAATCGAGAGATGCATGAGACTAAGCTAAATTGATGCATGGTAAGCTAATCTACTGCTGAATGATCGTAGTTAATTTCCTATAGAGGAGTCTTAAGTCGACCTTGTTTCCTTATCTCACCCTTAAATCGTTGTTAATTTAATTGCTAGATAATTGCTGGATCCGCAATTCTACAACTCTGTTTTTGCCTTAGCCGTTTTTCTAGTCTTTTACTCTTGCGATTTTATTGCTAGAACATTGCTAGCTCCGCAATTCTCCTTGCTCTACATAATAGTTTAATCACGTTATTTGCTTTCGTTTATGCTTGCATCTTTCTTACATTCTTTGTTAGTTTGGTACATCAACCTCAAATCCACCCAATATTAGTGACCCTTTCTAATTTAACACCTCAATTCGCTAGTAACTAAACTCAATCTCTGTGGGAAAACAAATTAAAAATACTTATCACTTGCTGCAGACCATGTATGCTTGCATGTTTTGAGTGCTCTTCGCATCACATTTTATTTACACACTGAGCTCGCAACAACTGTGCAGCAGCCAGTCCATCCATCTCGAACTACATGTTGCCCCTTCTTATCATCCTCAAGATAGTGGGCAGCTTCAGATGGCCAGTATAGGCAAATTGCCTCTCTTCCTTCGTAACAGGTACTCTTGCACGCAAACACAGCTTAGTAATGGTATTGGGGAAAAAGAGTTGGCCCTTACCTTTCTTGGAGCATTCGATGATAAAGGCTGCAATGACTTCACCCACATCAATGGTGAGTCCCTTCATTATCGCATAGATCAGTAGCGATCTCCCCTGGTTGATGGTTGTCTCATGTGTGATCGGGGAGATTCGTCTTCGTACGAGGGAGAACCAAATCGCTGCTTTGTCCCTGAGAGCCGCACTCATCAGTGTGTGTCTCCCATTCCTTGAGACTGCCCACGCTGCCTCAGGTTTCCCTATTGTATTCAGAGCTTCCTCCAGGACTGCCTCTGAGGGTGATTCCATTATCCTTGCGTATTCAGAGTGTTTATGCCCCTTGAGAACATACGCTTCGTTGATTGCGTTGGCTGAGAAATCAACCTCTACTCCCCGCACCATTGAAAAACAACCTTTAGGGTGCGTGAGGTTGGCGTATAAGTCGTACACCATGTCAGAGTAGGCTGGAACTGGAGGCCTACATAGCTCTTCCCAGCCATGATTCATAATCCCTGCGCGCAAGAATTGCGGCAGGTCCGCAAGAGCATCAAGAAATCCTCTCTCGTGGAGGAGTTCTTTCTTCATCAATTCGAGGCCCTTGGCCTCTACTTCCTTGGAGACATACCTCGCAGCTCGAGGCTCGTCTTCTGGATACATCTTTCTCTTCCCCTTTTCCTTCTCTTTGGGTGACTCAAAAGCCTCAGTTTTCATTTTCTTGATAGAGGGCTCAGCTTCAACCCTCTTCCTTTTAGTCCTCTTAGAGGCCTTTGGCCGCTTGCCCTTCACAATCACAGATGCCTTCTTCTTGAGCCTCGCCTTTGTAGTCATGTGCTGGAGGCATTCACCCAGCGTTTCCTCCATTGAATCCTTGCTTTCCCTCTCCACAGGGCTGTCAAGATTGACATCCCCGAAAGGGGGAAACTACTTCGTCCTCCTCAGTCGGATCATCAATTGGCACCGATTCTTGCTGTTCCTCAGAAGGAATTTCAGGCTCCGACTGATGCTGAGGGGATTCAGGGCTCTGCATGGCCGTCTCAAATGATGGTCGGCCACTGTTGCGGCTTTCCTCACTCGGGGTCTTCTTCTCTCTGATCGGGGAATCAGGCATTGTGACCTTCCACTTCTTCTTCTCACAGGAAGCTTTGGGGGCCTCGAAGGTTGCGCAGCGTCGACGTTTGCCAAATATAGGAACACCTCCCTTACCAGTCTTGTCTCTTCTGCGTCAGGTGACGCTTTCTTGAGCGTGGATCGGTCGGCTCTCGTGGTCACCATTGTTGCTTCTTGAAGATCTAAGCTTGGGAGTTTTAGAGGAATGAGAGTTCTGAATTGTGGAGTCCTGATAGCACTCCAAAAGTGCTAATATTTATCTCCTAAGTCTTGCGAATTAAGTAATTAATTATGCTTAATTGATATATTTTGTAGAAATTAATTGCTTAGGGGTAAATCAGACCATTGCATTAATTAAGGGCTTAAAATAATATTTTAGTGGATAATAATGATTAATTGTTTTAAGCGTTTATACCATATAGATTAATTAATCAAATATTATCTCAATTGTGATTAGTAGTCTGGTGGTGCAGGGGAACCTTGGTAGAATGTTTGGCTAGGGTTTGATTCTAGAGGAATTCAAAATTTCGAATATTTTACCTTATGCACAGACCCACAGTCTCGACGCTACCCCGACAACAGGCGCTGGAAATTTCCGTACGAGCGTCGAGACGCTGCCTGTAGGGTCTCGACGCTCCGACTGTATAAAACCCATATTTTCTAACGATTTTTAGGTCATTCACTCTCGGGTTTGGCTTGTTTTGGCCGATTTCTCTCTCAAATTCTTGGGGTTTTCTCCCCTTTTCTTCTATATCAAAGCAAGACTTTGTTGGATTTAGCTTGGTTTTCATCCCGAGCAAGGTAAGTGCTCTAATTTGAGGTTAGGGGTTAAATTTGATGCGATTCATGAGGGTTTAGATCTTTAATTTTGAGCTTAGCATGACTGATTGGGCAATTTTATTTCTTCTAAGCATATCACATAAGGCATGTTTGATTGATAGGAGTAGACGACCTTGATTTCTGGCATGTTTTATAGTTAAAGATTATGATTCCTTGCCTCTCTTAATCGCCAAGTAACATGGATTAGTTGAGCCATAGGTAACATAGGCTTCCTTGTTGATCTTGGTTGTAACTGATCTTGAAGAAATAGATAAATCGGAATATTAACTTAGGCTTCCAGGTGAAACATTCGTCGTAGTGCTCCCGTTACTGTCAATTAATCAATATGGGCGGCGTTGGCCCCCTCTTAATTCATTGCCACGTTTAATTAGAATCGAACATTCGTCTCTATTCTTTATTTAATTTAGGATTGATCACCTTAGAGTAATTAAAGAATAGTCCACTTAGAACTCCACGTTTCTAATTAATTATTTGGGTTACTTGTATTAGTAGTTTCGTGTAAGTAAATTATGTGTTTAATTATGCTTTTGCTAAGTATGTTTGAATCCCAATGAATCGAGTCGCATCAAGGTCAACCCCGACCCTTAAAATTAGGATCACATGTAATTAGTTTTAATTTTCCGTTAGCTATTTTATGCTTTTCTTTTATTCTACCGTTAGCAAATCCCCCATTTACTTTAATGTTTTACTTTATCGTTTTTGTTTTAGTTAATTAAAAATCAAATAGAAATTAATTAGGAGAAAATAATTTAGGTTCCCTGTGGATCGACCCGACTACCACTAGCTGCAAAGCTCAGTTGTAGCGGAATTATAAATGTTATTTTTGCGGGACTCGACACCCCGAAATTTATAGGATATTCAAAAATCCTAGTACCAAGTCCCAAAGGTTTGAGAAATCGTAGAGGAGAATGATCCCCAGCGCCCTCTATTTATAATAGGGTGTTTCTCCAACGGCTCTTTCATTGCGGACTCCGCAATTTTTCAACATTGAAAATATAACCGTTAATATTTTTTCTTGATTTTTGTTGCAAGATCTTAGCAACGAAATCTTTGATTTTGCCAGATCTTTTCCTTTATCTTCTCCTCTTAATTCACCTTCCTCATTGTCGTTTTAAGATCTCCCATTACCACGCTCCTAATCAAAATAAAAACACTTAATTAAAACTAGAAATAACAATATGATACGCAATCTAAAAACAATAAAGAAAAATCTATGGCATAGCCCTCTGACGGATGAGCACAGTGATATTTTCATTACACATCCTTGCTCATCCTCTCTTGATTTGCTTCTTAGGCTTCGGATAGAAGGAAGGCCGAGAGTGTCTTCACATCTCCTTCCTCATAATAATGCTTCAACCTCGCACCATTTACCATGAACGGCTGCCCTTGATTTAGATTTCGAATTTCAATTGCACCATGAATAAATACATTAGCAATCACAAAAGGACCTGACCAACGAGACTTGAGTTTTCCAAGAAATAATCTTAATCGTGAGTTGAATAATAAAACATGCTGACCTTTTTTAAAGTCCTTGATCCTAAGTCTACTATCATGCCAAATCTTAGTCTTTTCTTTATACATTTTAGCATTTTCATATGACATATGTCTTAGTTCATCTAACTCATGTAATTGCAGAGACCGCAATGTTCCCGCATCGGTTACGCAATAATTCAACTCTTTTAAGGCCCAAAAGGCTTTGATTTCTAATTCAAGAGGTAAGTGGCATGCTTTTCCATACACTAACCGATAAGGAGACATGCCTAAGGGCGTTTTATATGCAGTCCTATACGCCCACAGTGCATCGTCTAACTTAAAAGACCAGTAATTTCTATTAGGTTTAACAACTTTTTCAAGAATGCTCTTGATCTCTCTATTAGATATTTCAGCTTGTCCATTTGAGTGTGGATGATAGGGTGTCGCTACTCTATGTCTAACATTATATTTATCTAGTACTTTTTCCATAGCTTTGTTTATAAAGTGCGTGCCCTCATCACTTATGATAGCACGTGGTGTACCAAATCTTTTAAAAATATGCCTATTTAGAAACTTAACGGCTGTTTCGGCATCATTTAGAGGACATGCGATTGCTTCTACCCATTTTGAAACATAATCTACTGCTACTAATATGTAAAGATTACCAGCAGATGGAGGGAATGGTCCCATGAAGTCAATTCCCCATACATCAACGAGTTCTAACTCCAAGATGTATGTTAGAGGCATCTCATCCTTCCTACTGAGGTTACTTGTTCGTTGACATTCATCGCAGTTGTGTGCATAGTCGTGCGCATCCTTGAAGATTGTGGGCCAGAAGTAGCCACTTTGGAACATCTTTGCAGCCGTCCTCTGACCACCAAAGTGTCCACCATAAGGAGATGTATGGCAATGCTGCAAGACTGACCTTGCTTCAGCAGCTGACACACACTTCCTTAACAATCCATCCGCACAACTTTTGTAAAGGGTTGGATCGTCCCAGATGTACTTCCTAGTGATATGAATTATTTTGGCAATCTAATTCATATCCATGATGAAACTCAAGGAGGTCAAACCATTGTTATGGAACAAGGGTTAAAGTCAACGATGAAGAGAAAGACATTGGTTTCAACTTGTCTCAAGTCCAATTTATGGAAGACTAAAGTATTATAATTAAACTAAGTTTAATATGCACATTTTGTCACTTATTACACTAATTAAAAGTGTAACAAAGTCTTAGGCAACCTTTCATATTTCTAGATGACTTTTACTTTTCCAAGGTGCCTTTTAGAATATCAAGGCACCTTTTGGTATTTCAAGGAGAGTTTTCATATTAGCATTTATGTTAGGGAGTTAAAGAGACTATTGAGTGAATTCCTTGTCTATAAAAGGGATTGGTCTTGTCTTATGAAAACAACAACTTTGATATTTGAATTGAAAACTCCATTGGAGCATTTCCATAGCCGAGAGCTATTGTTACCTTTTCATTTCTTGTTTGACTTGCATGTTTGAGAAGCATTCTATTAGACTTGATCAATCTAATAGTGGAGTGTTTCGGTTCAAGGTTAGGGACAAGTTCCTCATCCTTGGATATTCGATCTAAGGTATTTCTATTCTTCTCTTTATCTTGGGGTGAAACCGATCTGATTAAGGGGTTTTAGTGTTTGTGATTCAAGGGTTCGAATAACCAAGGGGTTCTTGATCCAATTCACTAGGGTTTCGTATCATTTCGTATCAGAGCTTAGGTTGTTCTAACCGAAAGCTCAAGATTAGAAAAAAATCTATCTTTAAATTCTGTCTTTTAAATTTCCATGTTGCTTCCAATTCTGTAATTTTTTGTTCTTTTCAATTTTGAATTATTAGAACAATATATTACATCTCTATCCTTTACATTCTGTCCAAATTAAAAAAAAAAAAAAAAGTGTCAAATTAGTTTGTTTCTAGTTTTGCATGTCAATTGTCCAATGCATGCATGAGTTGTAATCTACAATTCCAATACACTGCAATTAATGCATGAGTTGTAACTTGTGCTCATTGATTCCAATCACATTCTCAACCATAAAAAGTCAAATTGTGTTTTTTCATTTCATATTCTTTTCTTTAACTTTGTTCTTTGAATATATCCACTAATTAAGTTAATAGTTCCTTTTTTTACATGCTTGTTTCTTACGTGATTGCAAAACTTTCATAGCTCTCAGTTTTGCTCCAACCAACTTGAAAGAAGTGAGTTGTGAGATTATAATCGAGTGTAAACATGAGTTATCTTTATTCTAAAAGAGAGTAAACACACGAGGGTTTGCTTGAGAGGATTTTTATTTGGCATCCATGTTTCACCAAAGAAGAAGACGTCATGTGACCTACAATCGCAATGATCATTATATGAAGGATTTTCTAGATAGTATAGCCGAGATGCGTCAATGCATCAATGAGCTATTTGAAATAGATCAAGAGTTGAATTTGCGGGACAAGGCAAAAGGGAAAAGGGTCATGCAATCTGTTCAAAGTGGGGAAGATTGCCTTAATAAGTCTACAAGGTACACTAAACCTAAACCAACTTCCATTATTAATTCATCTATGGAAAAGGTTAGTTTACCTACTGAAATTAAGCCTATTGATGAGGTGGAAAATGATAAAGTTCAAGATGAGATACTTTGTGATTTGGTTCCAATGCATACTAATGTAGTAGGCAATTAGATTGCAAAGTCTTGTTTAATTGTAACACTTCTTTTGTATTGCCTACACTTGAAGAAATGCATGTTGATGTGTGTGAGTTAGAGGAAAAGGCACAAAAGGCCAAGACAAAAGCATGCGATTGCATTGAAAAAGAATCACGTGAGAAAAATAGTGAGAAAGAAAAGCATGAGATTAGTTTATGGCCTACAATAAAAAATGAGATAAAAGCCAAGAATGTGAGCTTGTGTGAAACAAAATGTGTGGTTAAATCTATTTTGTTTTCAAAGAAAAATATTTATGATCTTTTATATAAAGGATCTTGTTTTCTAACGGGTGAGCTCAAACCATGTTTTGCTAGTATTTCTTTTGAGTTCTTACAGGAGGCCAAAACACTCATCGAGAAGTTTGATTCAAAGATCACTTCCACCGTCAACAATTGCAGACAACACATGGACATCAATGCCAAAACATTTATTGAGAAACAAAATACCAAAGTTTCTTTTAGGACCATCCATGGCAGCAAGCATAAGTTGTTCAAACCGGGTGATTGGGTTTGGAAATTATTTTGGGAAGATCATTGTTCTTTTTATAAGAAACCCAAGTGGAGTTCAAGAGGCAACTTACCTATGAAATCTCATGACTACAAGATTTCTCTACAAGGCGAGGGAGATATCAATTATATGTTCAATGCCGCTGATTTTCGTCCTTTTGATGTAGATGATGGTGATTCGAGGACAAATCATTTTGAAAAATGGGAGGATGATATGAATTATTTTGGCAATCTAATTCATATCCATGATGAAACTCAAGGAGGTCAAACCATTGTTATGGAACAAGGGTTAAAGTCAACGATGAAGAGAAAGACATTGGTTTCAACTTGTCTCAAGTCCAATTTTTGGAAGACTAAAGTATTATAATTAAACTAAGTTTAATATGCACATTTTGTCACTTATTACACTAATTAAAAGTGTAACAAAGTCTTAGGCAACCTTTCATATTTCTAGATGACTTTTACTTTTCCAAGGTGCCTTTTAGAATATCAAGGCACCTTTTGGTATTTCAAGGAGACTTTTCATATTAGCATTTATGTTAGGGAGTTAAAGAGACTATTGGCTGAATTCTTTGTCTATAAAAGGGATTGGTCTTGTCTTATGAAAACAATAACTTTGATATTTGAATTGAAAACTCCATTGGAGCATTTCCATAGCCGGGAGCTATTGTTACCTTTGCATTTCTTGTTTGACTTGCATGTTTGAGAAGCATTCTATTAGACTTGATCAATCTAATAGTGGAGTGTTTCTGTTCAAGGTTAGGGACAAGTTCCTCATCCTTGGATATTCGATCTAAGGTATTTCTATTCTTCTCTTTATCTTGGGGTGAAACCGATCTGATTAAGGGGTTTTAGTGTTTGTGATTCAAGGGTTCGAATAACCAAGGGGTTCTTGATCCAATTCACTAGGGTTTCGTATCACATAGCCTCGTGTAGGAACCTCTTCTTCTCTTGCCCCCCTCTAAAAGTTGGTAACACCTGTGAGGCAAGGAAGTTAGCAATATCCGGAAACCAAGGTTCCTCATTGTTATCACAATGCACTAACACAAAGACATGTTCATCAATAAAGGAATCAGATATTGCGGGTTCAGCAATTATTTCGCAATTACTCCGCAATCTTGATAAATGATCAGCAACTACGTTTTCGCATCCTTTTTTATCTCTAATCTCTAGGTCAAACTCTTGCAATAACAACACCCATCTAATTAGATGAGGCTTAGCATCAACCTTCCTCATTAAATATTTTATTGCAGAGTGATCAGTATAGACAATCGTTTTATTACCTACAATATAAGGCCTAAATTTTTCACATGCAAACACTACAGCTAACATTTCTTTCTCTGTGGTAGTGTAATTACATTGTGCTTCGTTCAAAGTTTTACTCGCATAATAAACAGGGTGTGTTAATTTATCTATCTTTTGGCCAAGCATAGCCCCAATTGCATAGTCACTCGCATCACACATTAGTTCAAAAGGTAAATCCCAACTTGGGCCTACTATGATTGGTGCTTTGACTAAGGCTTCTTTAAGTTTGGTCCATGCTTTTAAACATTCATTTGAGAAGATAAAAGTTTTATTTAGCTCTAAGAGCTCACACAGGGGTTTAGAGATTTTTGAAAAGTCTTTTATAAATCTCCTATAAAATCCTGCATGTCCTAAGAAACTTCTTATAGCTTTGACATTTGTAGGTTCTACTAAGTTCTCAATGATTTCTATTTTGGCCATATCGACCTCTACTCTTGCCTTGGACACTCTATGTCCTAACACTATTCCTTCTTCCACCATGAAGTGGCATTTTTCCCAATTTAGGACTAAGTTGGTCTCTTCACATCTAGTTAAGACTTGTCCTAAGTTTTCTAGGCAGTTGTTAAAGGAATCACCAAAGACTGAGAAGTCATCCATAAATATTTCTATTATGGACTCATCCAGGTCAGAGAAAATTGCTAACATGCACCTTTGGAATGTTGCTGGTGCATTGCATAAGCCAAATGGCATTCTGCAAAAAATAAATGTTCCAAAAGGACATGTAAAGGTTGTTTTCTCTTGATCCTCAGGGTCTATGGTAATTTGGTTATAACCTGAATAACCATCTAAAAAGCAGTAAAAGGCTCGGCCAGCTATTCTATCTAACATTTGGTCTATAAAAGGTAAAGGAAAATGGTCTTTTTTGGTTTCTTTGTTAAGTTTTCTATAGTCCATACAGACTCTCCATCCTGTAACAGTTCTAGTTGGTATTAGTTCATTGTTTTCATTAACTATTACAGTCATACCACCCTTCTTAGGTACGCATTGAATAGGACTAACCCATTGGCTATTGGCTATGGGGAAGATTACACCTGCATCTAACCATTTGATAATTTCTTTTTTAACTACCTCCTTCATGGAGGGGTTCAACCTACGTTGGTTGTCTACTCTAGGTGTATGTTCCTCTTCCAACAATATTTTATGCATGCAATACGAAGGACTTATACCCCTAATGTCAGCGATCGTCCATGCAATAGCTTTTTTATGTTGCTTAAGCAGCAATATTAACGCAATTTCATGTTGTTTACTTAGTTTGGATGAAATAATAACAGGTAAGGTATCTTTCTCTCCTAGATATGCATACTTAAGGTGTTCAGGCAATGGTTTAAGTTCTAATAAAGGTGGTTGTTTAATTGATGGCATCAAAGGAGTTCTGGTTCTTTCAGACAATTCATTAGTCATGCATACATGCTGAAAGTTATCCACAGTTACATCCATCAATTCAGAAATATTTAAATTATCTACATCTACTTGTGCATAATTAGTAACATGCTTCTCTACCAATTCATGCTCAAGTTCTTCTTCCATTAAGGAGTCTACTACATCTATAGTTGCACAGGATTCAGGATCAGAGGGGTACCTTAAAGCTTTAAATACACTGAACTTAACCTCTTCATCATGAACTCTCATGGTGAGCTCACCTTTCTGGACATCAATTAGAGCCCTACCTGTGGCTAAGAACGGTCTGCCTAGTAGGATTGGCACCCATTTATCTGCCTCATAATCCAGAATTATAAAGTCTGCAAGAAAAATAAATTTGTTAACCTTGACATGTATATCCTCAATCTTACCCTCAGGGTATGCGATGGATCTGTCTGCAAGTTGCAAGGTGACAGTGGTTGGTCGTGCTTCTCCTATCCCAAGCTGTTGGAATAGTGACAAGGGCATGAGATTGATGCTGGCTCCCAGATCACACAAAGCTCTGCCCACATGTCTCCCTCCCAATTCGACTGGTAAGGTGAAGGAACCAGGATCCTTCTCCTTCTTTGGGAGTTTATTTTGGAGTATGCCACTGCACTCCTCAGTGAGATTCACTGTTTCAAATTCACGAATAACTTTTTTGTTAGTAATTATATCTTTTAAGAATTTAACATATGAAGGCATAGATTGCAAAACTTCTACGAAAGGAATATTAACATGCACTTGTTTCAGAATTTCTAAAAATTTATGAAAGTGTGCTTCCTGTTCTTGTTTCTTTTTTAGCCGTCTAGGGAATGGTGGTGGTGGCACATAGGTAGGCAAATCAGGTTGCCTAATGACAGGTGGAGGCCTCGAGATTTCTTCTGGTTCTTTAATGATAGGTTTCAGCCTCACCCTTGTTGTGCTTGGTGGTAATTGATCAAGGTTGGGCAGAGAATCCAGTGGAGCACTAGACTCTTCATTCTCTACTCGCTTTGGTGCTTCTCTATTGTTGCTCACCAACGGTCTTCCACTTCGAAGTTCAATTGCTTGAACTTGTTCTTTTCCATCCCTTCTTGGCGTTTCAGTGTCTACAGGCAATCTGCCTTGGGGCCTATTCTTCAGCTCGTTGCTAACTGCCCAATTTGGTTTTCTAGGCTCCTCAGTGTCGCTTGCTAGCTTTGGAGAGTTGCATCATTCTTCGCTATGTACTCCTTTAGCAAGTTCTCCACTGATGTCCCCATTGGTTGGTTGTATTGTTTTTGATAAGGGGGTTGACTAGTTTGTTGAGTGAAACCAGATGTTCCACTCGGTCTTTGTTGATTTGACATTTGATTGGTGTTTTGTTGTCCACCCCAAGAAAGATTTGGGTGATTCCTCCAACCAGGATTGTATGTGTTTGAGTAGGGGTTGTTCCTTGGTTGTTGTTGACTTCCAACATAACACACCGAGGATGGATTACCAGGGCAAAAATCATACATGTGCCCTTCCCCACAGAATCCACAGATTAGTGCCTCACCTTGGTTAGCTACTGTGCTTGTTGACACAGCTGCTGCGGTGTTGACACTTTGTTCAATATTCGTTTGAGCCATTTGTTTTACTAGGTTGGTCAGAGCATTGATTTGGCTCCTCATTGCACTAAGTGCATCCATGTATTGAGCCTTTCTGGTTGGCTCCACAGGGTCGTCTGACCATCTACAATGTGATGTTGAGATTTTCTCCAAAATCCCATAGGCTTCATTGTAGCTCTTAGATAGCATAGAACCTCCAGCTGAGGAATTCAACACTTGCCTCGTGCTGGGGTTGCATCCTTTAAAGAACACTTCTATTTGAATACACCATGGAATGCCATGGTGTGGACATTTAAGTAATAGGTCCTTGAATCTAGTCCAAGCTTCATGTAATGATTCGTTTTCGGCTTGCTTGAATTTGATAATATCATCACGAAAGTTCGAGTTCCTATCAGGAGGGAAGTATTTTACTAGGAACTTTTCAGCTAAATCTGTCCAATTGACAATTGATCCAGAGGGGAAGGAATTCAACCACGTCTTGGCCTTATCTCTTAATGAGTACGGGAAAAGTAAAGTCTTATGGCTTCTTGGTAATAGGATTTTTGAATATCCTATAAATTTCGGGGTGTCGAGTCCCGCCAAAATAACATTTATAATTCCGCTACAACTGAGCTTTGCAGCTAGTGGTAGTCGGGTCGATCCGCAGGGAACCTAAATTATTTTCTCCTACTTAAATTCTATTTGCTTTTATTTAAACTCAAACTAAAACGATAAAGTAAAACATTAAAGTAAAGGGGGGATTGGTTATGGAAAAATAAAGTAAAGCATGCATAAAATAGCTAACGGAAAATTAAATCTAATTACATGTGCTCCTAATTTTAATGGGCGGGGTTGACCTTGATGCGACTCGATTCATTGGGATTCAAACGTACTTAGCAAGAGCATAATTAAACACGTAATTTACTTGCACGAAACTACTAATACAAGTAACCCAAATAATTAATTAGAAACGTGGAGTTCTAAGTGGACTGTTCTTTAATTATTCTAAGGTGATCAATCCTAAATTAAATAAAGAACAGAGACGAATGTTAGATTCTAATTAAACGTGGCAATGAATTAACAGGGGGCCAACGCCACCCATATTGATTGATTGACAGTAACGGGGGCACTACGACGGATGTTTAACCTGGACACCAAAGCTAATATTCCGATTTATCTATTTCTTCAAGATAAATTGCAACCAAGATCAACTGGAAGCCTATGTTACCTATAGCTCAACTTATCCGTGTTACTTGGCGATTAAGAGAGGCACGGCATCATAATCTTTAACAATCAAGCATGCTGGAAATCAAGGTCGTCTACTCCTATTAATCAAACATGCTTATGTGATATGCTTAGAAGAAATAAATTTGCCCAATCAGTCATGCTAAACTCAAAATTAAAGAACTAAAACCCTCATGAATTGCATCAAATTTAACCTCTAACCTCAAATTAGAGCACTTACCTTGCTCGGGATGAAAATCAAGCTAAATCCAACAAGTCTTCGCTTTGATATATGAGCAAAGAGGAGAACAGCCCCAAATTCTAGAGAGAAATTGCTAAAAAAATGTCCAAACCCGAGAGAGAATGACCTAAAAATCGTTAAAATATGGGTTTTATACAGTCGGAGCGTCGAGACCCTACAGGCAGCGCTCGTACAGAAATTTCCAGCGCCGGTTGTCGGGGTAGCGTCGAGACCCTACAGGCTGGGTCTGTGCCTGAAGGAAAAATAACCAAAATTCTGTCCTCCTCTGGACTCGAACTCAAGCCTATCAACTTGCCAAATTCCTCCTGAACCACCAAACCACTTATCACAATTGAGATATCATTTGATTAATTAATATACATAGTATAAACACTCAGAATGATTAATCAAAATTATCCTCTAAACGTTCTTTTAAGCTCTTAATTAATTCAATGGTCCGATTTACCCCTAAGTAATTAAGTTATACAAAATATATCAATTAAGCACAATTAATTACTTAATTCGCAAGACTTAGGAGCTAAATATTAGCACTTTTGGAGTGCTATCAAAACCCCCAACCTAAATCTTGCTAGTCCTCGAGCAAGGAAAACTCTAAAATAGCTCCTAAGGACTATACATGCATGCTTCTAACTCAAATCTCAATGCTTTAAGAATCAAGGCATTTACATAAACAAGTAAGCAATCGATCGTATGCACTTGATCAATGAACATGTCAAAAAAATAACTATCGCTCCCTAACGTGTGTGTGTGCTAGCCAACCTATCCTAAACCAACGTAAGCCCGGAAAAACCGCATTCAACATGTCATCCCGTTTTCCCCCTACTTTTAGCATTTAAGAACAGTCTAAACTTGATTACACAAGAGAGAGCAACAAATTAAGAGGCCTAAAATATTTTCTCATTCTTTTTCTTTTGAGTACTTTTTACTCTTTATTATGGTTCTTTGAACCCAACTTTTTCTTTCTTTTTCTTTCCAATCTCGAGAAGCCTAACACGTCAAATTCATGCATAAAACTTCACGTTTTTAAGGACTAACGCTTACTTCTTAGGTACCAATAAGAAGGAGGAGCGCCTCGAGAGAATTTTCTAACCAACATGCTTTTCTATTTTTTTTTTATTAGGCCAATAGCTTTGCTATTTCGATTAACCTATTACAAACTCTCATCCAACAAGCTTCCCTAGGGGTGCCTTTCGGGGTGACAACAAGAATTCATGCAACATGCAATCAATTAAGCCTACGGAGATTAAGACGAGGTTGCTAAGTGCTCGATAGATGCAAGGGAGCAATAGAAAAAAATTTAAAATTTTTTATATGAACCTAATCAGTGCAAACAACTTCATGCTTATCCATACATGCAAATACGAAGATTCTAAAAACATTTCCTAGATCATCATAATCAGAAAGCATGCAAACAGAGTCCAGAGACTTCAAATAAAGAATCTCCACAGCTCAACAACTACACATGAATTTAACAAACATCCATCTTCACCCCCAACCTTCAAAAGATACATAGTCTTCTATGTATCCATCCATCAGATAAAGCAATTAAAATTACAAAATTAAAGGGAACAGAAAACCTCCCCTGAATTTCGGGAGGTGGGTGGTTTGAGTGGCGCGGTCTTTGCCCATTATCTCGGTCATTAGGCCAAACCCCTACAAAAGAAAGCAAACAACAAAAAGGAAAAACAAACAAATAAAATCTAACTAAGAGAAATTAAATGGTTCCCCGGCAGCGGCGCCAATTTTGGTAATAGGATTTTTTAATATCCTATAAATTTCGGGGTGTCGAGTCCCGCCAAAATAACATTTATAATTCCGCTACAACTGAGCTTTGAAGCTAGTGGTAGTCGGGTCGATCCGCAGGGAACCTAAATTATTTTCTCCTACTTAAATTCTATTTGCTTTTATTTAAACTCAAACTAAAGCGATAAAGTAAAACATTAAAGTAAAGGGGGGATTGGTTATGGAAAAATAAAGTAAAGCATGCATAAAATAGCTAACGGAAAATTAAATCTAATTACATGTGCTCCTAATTTTAAGGGTCGGGGTTGACCTTGATGCGACTCGATTCATTGGGATTCAAACGTACTTAGCAAGAGCATAATTAAACAGGTAATTTACTTGCACGAAACTACTAATACAAGTAACCCAAATAATTAATTAGAAACGTGGAGTTCTAAGTGGACTGTTCTTTAATTATTCTAAGGTGATCAATCCTAAATTAAATAAAGAACAGAGACGAATGTTCAATTCTAATTCAACGTGGCAATGAATTAACAGGGGGCCAATGCCACCCATATTGATTGATTGACAATAACGGGGGCACTACGACGGATGTTTAACCTGGACGCCAAAGCTAATAATCTGATTTATCTATTTCTTCAAGATAAATTGCAACCACGATCAACTGGAAGCCTATGTTACCTATAGCTCAACTTATCCGTGTTACTTGGCGATTAAGAGAGGCACGGCATCATAATCTTTAACAATCAAGCATGCTGGAAATCAAGGTCGTCTACTCCTATTAATCAAACATGCTTATGTGATATGCTTAGAAGAAATAAATTTTCCCAATCAGTCATGCTAAGCTCAAAATTAAAGAACTAAAACCCTCATGAATCACATCAAATTTAACCTCTAACCTCAAATTAGAGCATTTACCTTGCTCGGGATGAAAACCAAGCTAAATCCAACAAGTCTTCGCTTTGATATATGAGCAAAGGGGAGAAAAGCCCCAAATTCTAGAGAGAAAACGCTAAACAAATGTCCAAACCCGAGAGAGAATGACCTAAAAATCGTTAAAATATGGGTTTTATACAGTCGGAGCGTCGAGACCCTACAGGCAGCGTCTCGACGCTCAGAAATTTCCAACGCCTGTTGTCGGGGTAGCGTCGAGACCCTACAGGAAGCGTCTCGACGCTGGGTCTGTGCCTGAAGGAAAAATAACCAAAATTCTATCCTCCTCTGGACTCGAGCTCAGGCCTATCAACTTGCCAAATTCCTCCTACACCACCAGACAACTTATCACAATTTAGATATCATTTGATTAATTAATATACATAGTATATACACTAAGAATGATTAATCAAAATTATCCTCTAAACGTTCTTTTAAGCTCTTAATTAATTCAATGGTCCGATTTACCCCTAATTAATTAAATTATACAAAATATATCAATTAAGCACAATTAATTACTTAATTCGCAAGACACTTAGGAGCTAAATATTAGCACTTTTGGAGTGCTGTCACTTTTTGAGGCACTCCTGGGATGACAAAAGTGTCCCTTACTCCTAGGAAGTTTCTCAAGTGGTTGTGGGGATCTTCGTTCTCCACTTCAAAGAATTGTCCAACTGTGGACAGCATTTGAAACATGACGGGTTTTAACTCGAATGAGTGAGCTGTAATCTCGGGGCGTATAATGCTCGGATTAAGCTCCTCAAGCATGGGTACTAGGTATGATAGGATGGCATTATCCTTATCATTCGCGATTTCAATGGGGTTGCGAATGATAGGTGCTCGGTTTGGGGCTTCTCTATCCATTTCAGTTTATTGTTATTGCGATGACTTTGCGTGGTCCGCAATGTGTTGAGTTACAGGTGGCTGTTTAAAAAGACGTTTCTTGGTTTTATTTCTGGCCCTTAGAAGTCTTTCAAGCTCAGGATTGAATTCTAGGTTGATATTTGGAAACTCATTCATAAACTAGCTCGATAGTACCTGTAAAGGAAATGCAAAAAGATTAGCTCCTATAAATATTAAGTTCGTCTAAAATAACACAATTCGTGTTTACTAAAAAAAATGCCCGGCAGCGGCGCCAAAAACTTGTTGCGTGCTCAGTGTGTAGATAAAATATAATGCGAAGAGCACTCAGAACATGCAAGCATACATGGTCTGCAGCAAGTGATAAGTATTTTTTAATTTGTTTTCCCACAGAGATTGAGTTTAGTTACTAACGAAGTGAGGTGTTAAATTAGAGAGGGTCACTTAAATTGGGTGGATTTGAGGTTGATGTGCCGAAATAACAAAGAATGCAAGAAGGAAGCAAGCATAAACGAAAGCAAGTAATGAGATTAAGCTTTGATGTGGAGAAGAAAGAATTGCGGATCTAGCAATGTTCTAGTAATAAAATCGCAAAAGTAAAAGACTGGAAAAAATGCTAAGGCAAAAACAGAACTATAGAATTGCGGTTCTCGCAATTATCTAGCAATTAAATTAGCAACGATTTAAAGGTGAGATAAGGAAACAAGGTCGACTTAAGACTCCTCTATAGGCTTTTAACTACGATCATTCAACAGTAGATTAACTTATCATACATCGATTTAACTCAGTCTCATGCATCTCTCGATTACATGCATAAGATTATTTAGTTCACTCATATCCAAGTAAGACATAAACACCTATTTATACAAGCAAGCTAATGAATCGTACTATGAAAACGCCTATTCCTAGGTCATTTTCTGGTTACCATGAAAGGCTAGCATGAATGGATGACTGGGAACTCTTACTCATTTCTGAGGTTAGGAATTCTTTAGACAAAATGGATGGCCGATCGAAATTGCCCATGGGATGAAGCACACATACATTCAATGCATTCGAAGCTATCCTACATGCTGAACTCTCGTATTTCTAACCTATAGATTCATCTTTAGCAAACCTTTGTGTGATTAGTTACTCATGGTTTGTGGAAACTTAGAATAGATTGAATGATTAAGCATGATTTAAAGTACTAAATGAAAGCAATAAATTTTTAGATAACAAGATGAAGAACTCGAAAAGACTTAAATGATTACTTTCTAAATTAAGGTTCAGAACACAATGTGCGAAGGTATGAAAAATAGTAAGAAACTGAGTAAATTGGAGACGAATCGAATCAGTGTAGCAAATGGAAACGAAAGACAGAAAGCAGTAAAGAAAGCTTTGTAAAAAAGTGCACGGATCTCCTCGTCGCAAGCGCCTCGGATGAAGGGGAAGATTAGCTGTTCTTGGGGATGAATTCAATCAGAAGAGAAGAAGGATCTTCTCTTCTTCCTCTCGAATTATCGACGCCAAGGGCTGGTTTCTTCGTTCCAACAAACAGGGTAAGGAAAATGTGTATGCAGATCGCGTTGTGACAGAGAACTCCACGCTTCTGGGCTGTGTTCTCCTTCACCCTTCACCTCTTTTTATAGCTTTTGCAGGTACCTTCAGCCACGGAGAACCATCCATTCTGAACAACAATCCTCCACGTGGCAGCAGGGGAAGGCTTAGGCGGCTGAAAGATCGCAACAAAGACGACTGACGGCTGGGAAAAGTTCAGCAGCAGCAGCTTGGCATTGCGGTTTCATTGCGATGGCCGCAATGTCCATTGCGCTCCCAGCAATGTTCCAGGAATTCTCCTGCAATGTACATTTTAACTCTTCTAGCATCATTTTTCATCCTTTTTCGTTCCTTTTCCAAATAAGTCCTATTTTAGCTTCATTCCTCGAATTCTCACGTTTAAGCACGTATTAAGCTAAATTCTAACAAAAACACTCAAGAGATTACATGATTTTAAGGTAAATATGACCCTAAATAATGTACTTTTGGAGAGGTAACACAGTTCGAAGCCTGATAATAGCAGGTTCGTTTAAAATTCTGTTGGTTAAATCGAACTAAAATATAAGATTGGCAGTTCGAAGCCTTATAATAGCAGGTCCGCTTAAATTTTTGTTGATTAAATCGAACTCTATGTCAGCGGGTAAGTATCGGTAGCAGTTCGAAGCCTGATAATAGCAGGTCCGTTTAAAATTATGTTGGATAAATCGAACCCTAATCTAAGATTGGCAGTTCGAAGCCTGATAAAAGCAGGTATGTTTAAATTTTTGTTGGTTAAATCGAACTCTATGTCAGCGGGTAAGTCCCGGTAGTAGTTCGAAGCTTCATAATAGCAGGTCCGTTTAAATTTCTGTTGGTTAAATCGAACTTTATGTCAGCGGGTAAGTCCCGGTAGCAGTTCGAAGCCTGATAATAGCAGGTTCGTTTAAATTTCTGTTGGTTAAATCGAACTCTATGTCAACGGGTAAGTCCCGGTAGTAGTTCGAAGCCTAATTATAGCAGATCCGTTAAAATTTCTGTTGGTTAAATCCAACTCTATGTCAGCGGGTAAGTCCCGGAAGTAGTTCGAAGCCTGATAATACCAGATCCGTTTAAATTTTTGTTGGTTAAATCCAACTCTATGTCAGCGGGTAAGTCCCGGTAGCAGTTCAAAGCCTGATAATAGCAGCTCCGTTTAAAATTATGTTGGTTAAATCGAACCCTAATCTAAAATTGGCAGTTCGAAGCCTCATAATAGCAAGTCTGTTTAAATTTCTGTTGGTTAAATCGAACTCTATGTCGGCAGGTAAATCCCAGTAGCAGTTCGAAGCCTGATAATTGCATGTCCGTTTAAATTTCTGTTGGTTAAATCGAACTCTATGTCAGCGGGTAAGTCCTGGTAGCAGTTCGAAGCCTGATAATAGCAGGTTCGTTTAAAATTATGTTGGTTAAATCAAACTCTAATCTAAGATTGGCAATTCGAAGCCTTAAAATAGCAGGTTCGCTTAAATTTATGTTGGTTAAATCGAGCTCTATGTCAGCGGGTAAGTCCCGGTAGCAGTTCGAAGCCTGATAATAGCAGGTCCGTTTAAAATTATGTTGGTTAAATCGAACCCTGATATAAGATTGGTAGTTCGAAGCCTGATAATAGGAGGTCCGTTTAAATTTTTGTTGGTTAAATCGAACTCTATGTCAGCGGGTAAGTCCCGGTAGTAGTTCGAAGCCTGATAATAGCAGGTCCGTTTAAATTTCTATTGGTTAAATCGAACTCTATGTCAGCGGATAAGTCCTAGTAGGAGTTCGAAGCCTGATAATTCCATGTCCGTTTAAATTTATGTTGGTTAAATCGAACTCTATGTCAGCGGGTAAGTCCCGGTAGCAGTTGGAAGCCTCATAATAGCAGGTCCGTTTAAATTTCTGTTGGTTAAATCGAACTCTATGTCAGCGGGTAAGTCCCGGTAGCAGTTCGAAGCCTCATAATAGCAGGTCCGTTTAAATTTCTGTTGGTTAAATCGAACTCTATGTTAGCGGGTAAGTCCCGGTAGTAATTCGAAGCCTGATAATAGCAGGTCCGTTTAAAATTTCGTTGGTTAAATCGAACCCTGATCTAAGATTGGCAGTTCGAAGCCTGATAATAGCAGGTCGGTTTAAATTTCTGTTGGTTAAATCGAACTCTATGTCAGCGGGTAAGTCCCAGAAGCAGTTCGAAGCCTAATAATAGCAGGTCCGTTTAAAATTATGTTGGTTAAATCGAACCCTAATAATAGATTGGTAGTTCGAAGCCTGATAATAGGAGCTCCGTTTAAATTTCTGTTGGTTAAATCGAACTCTATGTCAGCGGATAAGTCCTAGTAGGAGTTCGAAGCCTGATAATTCCATGTCCGTTTAAATTTATGTTGGTTAAATCGAACTCTATGTCAGCGGGTAAGTCCCGGTAGCAGTTGGAAGCCTCATAATAGCAGGTCCGTTTAAATTTTTGTTGGTTAAATCGAACTCTATGTCAGCGGGTAAGTCCCGGTAGTAGTTCGAAGCTTCATAATAGCAGGTCCGTTTAAATTTCTGTTGGTTAAATCGAACTTTATGTCAGCGGGTAAGTCCCGGTAGCAGTTCGAAGCCTGATAATAGCAGGTTCGTTTAAATTTCTATTGGTTAAATCGAACTCTATGTCAACGGGTAAGTCCCGGTAGTAGTTCGAAGCCTAATTATAGCAGATCCGTTAAAATTTATGTTGGTTAAATCCAACTCTATGTCAGCGGGTAAGTCCCGGAAGTAGTTCGAAGCCTGATAATACCAGATCCGTTTAAATTTTTGTTGGTTAAATCCAACTCTATGTCAGCGGGTAAGTCCCGGTAGCAGTTCAAAGCCTGATAATAGCAGCTCCGTTTAAAATTATGTTGGTTAAATCGAACCCTAATCTAAAATTGGCAGTTCGAAGCCTCATAATAGCAAGTCTGTTTAAATTTCTGTTGGTTAAATCGAACTCTATGTCGGCAGGTAAATCCCAGTAGCAGTTCGAAGCCTGATAATTGCATGTCCGTTTAAATTTCTGTTGGTTAAATCGAACTCTATGTCAGCGGGTAAGTCCTGGTAGCAGTTCGAAGCCTGATAATAGCAGGTTCGTTTAAAATTATGTTGGTTAAATCAAACTCTAATCTAAGTTTGGCAATTCGAAGCCTTAAAATAGCAGGTTCGCTTAAATTTCTGTTGGTTAAATCGAGCTCTATGTCAGCGGGTAAGTCCCGGTAGCAGTTCGAAGCCTGATAATAGCAGGTCCGTTTAAAATTATGTTGGTTAAATCGAACCCTGATATAAGATTGGTAGTTCGAAGCCTGATAATAGGAGGTCCGTTTAAATTTTTGTTGGTTAAATCGAACTCTATGTCAGCGGGTAAGTCCCGGTAGTAGTTTGAAGCCTGATAATAGCAGGTCCGTTTAAATTTCTGTTGGTTAAATCGAACTCTATGTCAGCGGATAAGTCCTAGTAGGAGTTCGAAGCCTGATAATTCCATGTCCGTTTAAATTTATGTTGGTTAAATCGAACTCTATGTCAGCGGGTAAGTCCCGGTAGCAGTTGGAAGCCTCATAATAGCAGGTCCGTTTAAATTTCTGTTGGTTAAATCGAACTCTATGTCAGCGGGTAAGTCCCGGTAGCAGTTCGAAGCCTCATAATAGCAGGTCCGTTTAAATTTCTGTTGGTTAAATCGAACTCTATGTTAGCGGGTAAGTCCCGGTAGTAATTCGAAGCCTGATAATAGCAGGTCCGTTTAAAATTTCGTTGGTTAAATCGAACCCTGATCTAAGATTGGCAGTTCGAAGCCTGATAATAGCAGGTCGGTTTAAATTTCTGTTGGTTAAATCGAACTCTATGTCAGCGGGTAAGTCCCAGAAGCAGTTCGAAGCCTAATAATAGCAGGTCCGTTTAAAATTATGTTGGTTAAATCGAACCCTAATAATAGATTGGTAGTTCGAAGCCTGATAATAGGAGCTCCGTTTAAATTTTTGTTGGTTAAATCGAACTCTATGTCAGCGGGTAAGTCTTGGTAGGAGTTCGAAGCCTGATAATTCTAGGTCCGTTTAAATTTATGATGGTTAAATCGAACTCTATGTCAGAGGGTAAGTCCCGGTAGCAGTTGGAAGCCTGATAATAGCAAGTCCGTTTAAATTTTTGTTGGTTAAATCGAACTTTATGTCAGCGGGTAAGTCCTGGTAGCAGTTCGAAGCCTGATAATAGCAGGTCCGTTTAAAATTTTGTTGGTTAAATCGAACCCTAATCTAAGATTGACAGTTCGAAGCTTGATAATAGCAGGTCCGTTTAATTTTTTGTTGGTTAAATCGAACTCTATGTCAGCGGGTAAGTCCTAGTAGCAGTTCGAAGCCTGATAATAGCAGGTCCGTTTAAAATTATGTTGGTTAAATCGAACCCTAATCTAAGATTGGCAGTTCGAAGCCTGATAATAGCAGGTCCGTTTAAATTTTTGTTTGTTTAATCGAACTCTATGTCAGCGGGTAAGTCCTGGTAGTAGTTCGAAGCTTGATAATAGCAGGTTCGTTTAAATTTCTGTTGGTTAAATCGAACTCTATGTCAGCGGGTGAGTCTCGGTAGCAGTTCGAAGCCTAATAAAAGCAGGTCCGTTTAATTTTTTGTTGGTTAAATCGAACTCTATGTTAGCGGGTAAATACCGGTAGTAGTTCGAAGCTTGATAATAGCAGGTCCGTATAAATTTCTGTTGGTTAAATCGAACTCTATGTCAGCGCGTAAGTCCAGGTAGCAGTTCGAAGCTTGATAATAGCAGGTTCGTTTAAAATTATGTTGGTTAAATTAAACCCTAATCTAAGATTGGCAGTTCCAAGCCTTATAATAGCAGGTCCGCTTAAATTTCTGTTGGTTAAATCGAGCTCTATGTCAGCGGGTAAGTCCCGGTAGCAGTTCGAAGCCTGATAATAGCAGGTCCGTTTAAAATTCTGTTGGTTAAATCGAACCCTAATAAAAGATTGGCAGTTTGAAGTCTGATAATAGCAGGTCCGTTTAAATTTTTGTTGGTTAAATCGAACTCTATGTCAGCGGGTAAGTCCCGGTAGTAGTTCGAAGCTTGATAATAACAGGTCCGTTTAAATTTCTGTTGGTTAAATCGAACTCTATGTCAGCGGGTAAGTCCCGGTAGCAGTTCGAAGCCTCATAATAGTAGGTCCGTTTAAATTTCTGTTGGTTAAATCGAACTCTATGTTAGCGGGTAAGTCCCGGTAGTAATTCGAAGCCTGATAATAGCAGGTCCGTTTAAAATTTCGTTGGTTAAATCGAACCCTGATCTAAGATTGGCAGTTCGAAGCCTGATAATAGCAGGTCGGTTTAAATTTATGTTGGTTAAATCGAACTCTATGTCAGCGGGTAAGTCCCAGAAGCAGTTCGAAGCCTAATAATAGCAGGTCCGTTTAAAATTCTGTTGGTTAAATCGAACCCTAATAATAGATTGGTAGTTCGAAGCCTGATAATAGGAGCTCCGTTTAAATTTTTGTTGGTTAAATCGAACTCTATGTCAGCGGGTAAGTCCTGGTAGGAGTTCGAAGCCTGATAATTCTAGGTCCGTTTAAATTTATGTTGGTTAAATCGAACTCTATGTGAGAGAGTAAGTCTCGGTAGCAGTTGGAAGCCTGATAATAGCAAGTCCGTTTAAATTTTTGTTGGTTAAATCGAACTTTATGTCAGCGGGTAAGTCCTGGTAGCAGTTCGAAGCCTGATAATAGCAGGTCCGTTTAAAATTTTGTTGGTTAAATCGAACCCTAATCTAAGATTGGCAGTTCGAAGCTTGATAATAGCAGGTCCGTTTAATTTTTTGTTGGTTAAATCGAACTCTATGTCAGCGGGTAAGTCCCAGTAGCAGTTCGAAGCCTGATAATAGCAGGTCCGTTTAAAATTATGTTGGTTAAATCGAACCCTAATCTAAGATTGGCAGTTCGAAGCCTGATAATAGCAGGTCCGTTTAAATTTTTGTTTGTTTAATCGAACTCTATGTCAGCGGGTAAGTCCTGGTAGTAGTTCGAAGCTTGATAATAGCAGGTTCGTTTAAATTTCTGTTGGTTAAATCGAACTCTATGTCAGCGGGTGAGTCTCGGTAGCAGTTCGAAGCCTAATAAAAGCAGGTCCGTTTAATTTTTTGTTGGTTAAATCGAACTCTATGTTAGCGGGTAAATACCAGTAGTAGTTCGAAGCTTGATAATAGCAGGTCCGTATAAATTTTTGTTGGTTAAATCGAACTCTATGTCAGCGCGTAAGTCCAGGTAGCAGTTCGAAGCTTGATAATAGCAGGTTCGTTTAAAATTATGTTGGTTAAATTAAACCCTAATCTAAGATTGGCAGTTCCAAGCCTTATAATAGCAGGTCCGCTTAAATTTCTATTGGTTAAATCGAGCTCTATGTCAGCGGGTAAGTCCCGGTAGCAGTTCGAAGCCTGATAATAGCAGGTCCGTTTAAAATTCTGTTGGTTAAATCGAACCCTAATATAAGATTGGCAGTTTGAAGCCTGATAATAGCAGGTCCGTTTAAATTTTTGTTGGTTAAATCGAACTCTATGTCAGCGGGTAAGTCCCGGTAGTAGTTCGAAGCTTGATAATAACAGGTCCGTTTAAATTTCTGTTGGTTAAATCGAACTCTATGTCAGCGGGTAAGTCCCGGTAGTAGTTCGAAGCCTGATAATAGCAGGTCCGTTTAAATTTATGTTGGTTAAATCGAACTCTATGTCAGCGGGTAAGTCCTAGTAGCAGTTCGAAGCCTGATAATTGCAGGTCCGTTTAAATTTATGTTGGTTAAATCGAACTCTATGTCAGCGGGTAAGTCCCTGTAGTAGTTCGAAGCCTTATAATAGTAGGTCCGTTTAAAATTATGTTGGTTAAATCGAACCCTAATCTAAGATTGGCAGTTCGAAGCCTGATAATAGCACGTCTGTTTAAAATTTTGTTGGTCTGTTTGCTTGTTGTCACCCCGAAAGGCGCCTTGTCTTAAGGGTGTGTCGGCTTTTGGTGAGGGTCCTTGGTTTGGGCAGTGTCGAGTGAAGCGATGCCTGCCTGGTCCTTGTGGCTTTCTGTCGGGTCTGCATGCCTGATGGTTGTTCTTTTGTCAGAAGTAGGGGAAAACGAGTTGTTGGGCCTCTTCTTTGATTGGGTATCCTAGGTGGTGCTTGGGGGGCTTGTACTCACACGCATGGGATGGATGGCCAGGTTGGCCCCTTTTTCTCTCCGCATCTGAATGTTGCTCCCTCTGCCTTGTTTGGTGCCTTGTTGACTTTGTCTGGAGTCTTTTGTTGCTCGCACCGGCCGGGGGTTCGATGGCCTAAGGATGTTTTTGTGGCTGGGGAGCTTTTGTTCGTGCTATGAAGGGTCGCCGTGCTTCTTCTTGTTGCGGTTGTGGCTCGTTCTCTCTTTGAGTTGTATTGTTCTTTTCTGTTCCTTTTTCTTTTCTAGCTCCTTCCCGCGTGTGGGTTTGGTGTTGGGTGTTGTTGTTTGTTTTTTCTTTCCCTCCCTCGGGCTGTGAGGTTCCCGTTTGGGTTGGTTTGTTTTTGTTTCGGTACATTCGTTTACCTAGTGGATTGTTCTATTGTTTGTTGGTGCCCTTTGGCCTCAGGCTTTGAGGTTCTTTTGCTTAATATAATCACCTTTGCAAAAAAAAAAAAGATTGGCAGTTCGAAGCCTGACAAAGTATTTTAACTTTAGTGGTCGTAGCTTGACTAACCCAAACACATATTGTTCTTAATGATAAATAAATCTTGGCCTCCCCAAATACTTTGTCTTTTTCATTTGTCTACCCTTTCAATTCTTCCAGGATATATAAAGGGGGGCAAGCTGTAGACACTGTATTTCGTTCGGCCTTGTTTGTCATTTTTAAATTTTGCTCATGTCTTGTTTATTTTCTTGTGTTTTTCCAAATAAATTCTTGAAATCATGTAATCTTGTTTTTCCCGCTAATTTTGAAATTGCAAAAGAAAAGAATAAACAAGTTTTTCAGAGTTTTGAATTATGGAGATTTGGGGTTTTGATTTTGAATTTTAAATTAAAAGGATATGGGGTTTAGTTTAGGGTTTTGATTTAGGGTTTCAGATTTAAGAAAATTTGGGGGTTCAATTTAGGGTTTTAAGTTTAAGAAAATTTGGGGTTTCAATTCAGTGTTTTAAATTTAAGAAGATTTGGGGTTCAATTCAGGGTTTCGGATTTAAGGAGATTTGGGGTGTCGATTTAGGAATTCGATTTAGGGTTTCGATTTACTGTTTCAATTTAGGGTTTGAGGTTTTAGGTTTTAGGGTTTAAAATTAAAACTTTCAAATTGATTTTTTCCGAATTAAGATTTTTTTTTTCAAGATAAAATTTCCAAACACATTTAATTTTAGAACTCGATTTTAAGATTTTATCTGGTCAAGATACATTTAAATAAATGTCTCGAATAGATTTGTCTAAAAGAAAATTTCCAAAGACATTTAATTTTAGAACTCGATTTTAAGATTTTAATTTGAGTCAAGATAAATTTAAATTAATCTTTCAAATAAATTTGTTTAAAAGAAAATTTCCAAAAAAAATAGCATTTATTTTTGGAATTCGATGTTATATTTTAATTCGGTCAAGATAAATTTAAATTGATTTTTCAAATAGATTTGTTTAAAAAGAAATTTTCAAAAAAACATTTATTTTTAGATTTTGAAGCCTTCATAGCAGGTCCGTTTAAAACTATGTTGGTTAAATCGAACCCTAATCTAAGATTGACAGTTCCAAGCCTATAGCAGGTCCGCTTAAATTTCTGTTGGTTAAATCGAACTCTATGTCAGCGGGTAATTCCCGGTAGCAGTTCGAAGCCTGATAATAGCAGGTTCATTTAAAATTCTGTTGGTTAAATCGAACTCTATGTCAGTGGGTAAGTCCCGGTAGCAGTTTGAAGTCTGATAATAGCAGGTCCGTTTAAAATTAACTTGGTTAAATCGAACCCTAATCTAAAATTGGCAGTTCGAAGCCTGGTAATAGTAGGTCCTCTTAAATTTCTGTTGGTTAAATCGAACTCTATGTCAGCGGGTAAGTCCCGGTAGAAGTTCGAAGCCTGATAATAGCAGGTCCGTTTAAAATTTTGTTGGCTAAATCGAACCCTAATCTAAGATTGGCAGTTCGAAGCCTAATAATAGAAAGTCCGTTTAAATTTTTGTTGGTTAAATCGAACTCTATGTAAGCGGGTAAGTCCCGGTAGTAGTTCGAAGCCTGATAATAGCAGGTCTGTTTAATTTTTTGTTGGTTAAATCGAACTCTATGTTAGCGGGTAAGTCCCAATAGCAGTTCGAAGCCTAATAATAGCAGGTCCGTTTAAATTTCTGTTGTTTAAATCGAACTCTATGTCAGCGGGTAAGTCCCGGTAGCAGTTCCAAGCCTGATAATAGCAGATCCGTTTAAATTTATGTTGTTTAAATCGAACTCTATGTCAGGAGGTAAGTCCCGGTAGCAGTTCGAAGCCTGATAATAGCAGGAACGTTTAAAATTCTGTTGGTTAAATCGAACCCTAATCTAAGATTGACAGTTCGAAGCCTGATAATAGCAGGTCCGTTTTAAATTTTGTTGGTTAAATCGAACTCTATGTCAGCGGGTAAGTCCCGGTAGCAGTTCGAAGCCTGATAATAGCAAGTTCGTTTAAAATTATGTTGGTTAAGACGAACCCTAATCTAAGATTGGCAGTTCGAAGCCTGATAATAGTTGGTCCGCTTAAATTTCTGTTGGTTAAATCGAACTCTATGTCAGCGGGTAAGTCCCGGTAGCAATTCGAAGCCTGATAATAGCAGGTCCGTTTAAAATTCTGTTGGTTAAATCGAACCCTAATCTAAGATTGGCAGTTCGAAGCCTGATAATCGCAGGTCCATTTAAATTTTTGTTGGTTAAATCGAACTCTATGTCAGCGGGTAAGTCCCGATAGTAGTTCGAAGCCTGATAATAGCAGGTCCGTTTAAATTCTGTTGGTTAAATCGAACTCTTTGTTAGCGGGTAAGCCCCGGTAGCAGTTCGCCTGATAATAGCAAGTCCGTTTAAATTTTTGTTGTTTAAATCGAACTATATGTCAGCGGGTAAGTCCCGGTAGCAGTTCCAAGCCAGATAATAGCAGATCCGTTTAAATTTCTGTTGGTTAAATCGAACTCTATGTTAGCAGGTAAGTCCCGGTAGCAGTTCGAAGCCTGATAATAGCAGGTCCGTTTAAAATTCTGTTGGTTAAATAGAACCCTAATCTAAGATTGGCAGTTCGAAGCCTGATAATAGCAGGTCCGTTTTAATTTTTGTTGGTTAAATCGAACTCTATGTCAGCGGGTAAGTCCCGGTAGCAGTTTGAAGCCTGATAATAGCAGGTTCGTTTAAAATTATGTTGGTTAAATCGAACCCTAATCTAAGATTGGCAGTTCGAAGCCTGATAATAGCAGGTCCGTTTAAATTTCTGTTGGTTAAATCGAACTCTATGTCAACGGGTAAATCCCGGTAGTAGTTCGAAGCGGAATAATAGCAGGTCCGTTTAAATTTCTGTTGGTTAAATCGAACTCTATGTCAGCGGGTAAGTCCCGGTAGCAGTTCGAAGCCTGATAATAGCAGGTCCTTTTAAAATTCGGTTGGTTAAATCAAACCCTAATCTAAGATTGACAGTTCGAAGCCTGATAATAGCAGGTCCGCTTAAATTTCTGTTGGTTAAATCGAACTCTATGTCAGCGGGTAAGTCCCGGTAGCAGTTCGAAGCCTGATAATAGCAGGTCCGTTTAAAATTTTGTTGGTTAAATCGAACCCAATCTAAGATTGGCAGTTCGAAGCCTGACAAAGTATCTTAACTTTAGTGGTCTGAGCTTGACTAACCCAAACCCATATTGTTCTTAATGATAAATAAATATTAGCCTCCCCAAATACTTTGTCTTTTTCATTTGTCTACCCTTTCAATTCTTCCAGAATATACAAAGGGGGGCAAGCTGTAGACACCGTATTTCGTCCGACCTTGTTTATCATTTTTTAATTTTGCTCATGTCTTGTTTATTTTCTTGTGTTTTGCCAAATAAATTCTTGAAATCATGTAATCTTGTTTTCCCCGCTAATTTTGAAATTGCAAAAGAAAATAACAAACAAGTTTTTCAGAGTTTTGAATTATGGAGATTTGGGGTTTTGATTTTGGATTTTAAATTAAAAGGATAGGGGTTTAGTTTAGGGCTATGATTTAGGGTTTCAGATGTAAGAAAATTTGGGGTTTCAATTCAGGGTTTTAAATTTAAGAAAATTTGGGGTTTCAATTCAGTGTTTTAAATTTAAGAATATTTTGGGTTCAATTTAGGGTTTCAGATTAAAGAGATTTGGGTTTCGATTTAGGGTTTGAGTTTTTAGGTTTTAGATTTTAGGGTTTAAAATTAAAACTTTCAAATTTATTTTTTCCGAATTAAGATTTTTTTTTTCAAGATAAATTAAGATTTTTCAAGATAAAATTTCCAAAGACATTTAATTTTAGAACTCGATTTTAAGATTTTAATTTGGTCAAGATATATTTAAATAAATCTCTCGAATAGATTTGTCTAAAAGAAAATTTCCAAAGACATTTAATTTTAGACCTCGATTTTAAGATTTTAATTTGGGTCAAGATAAATTTAAATTGATCTTTCAAATAGATTTGTTTAAAAGAAAATTTCCAAAAAAAATAGCATTTATTTTTAGAATTTGATGTTATATTTTAATTGGGTAAAGATAAATTTAAATTGATTTTTCAAATAGATTTGTTTAAAAAGAAATTTTGAAAAAAACATTTATTTTTAGATTTAGATTTTATATTTTAATTGGGTCAAGATAAATTCAATTTGTTTTTAAAATTAAATCTTACGAATAGATTTGTTTAAGAGATAAACTTCATAAAAAAACATTTAATTTTAGAATTCGATTTTATATTTGGCCAAGATAAATTCAAATTGATTGTAAACTTAAATCTCTCAAATAGATTTGTTTAAAAGAAAGTTTTCAAAGACATTTAATTTTAAAATTTGACTTTAGATTTTAATTTGGTTTAAATTGGTTAGTTTTAGATTTGATTAGGATTTCAAATTTGGATTTATCTAGAATATAAAATGGAAAAGGGGATGGAAAGAAATTTTATTTTAAAATTTGACTTTAGTTTTTAATTTGGTTTAGATTGGTTAGTTTTAGATTTGATTAGGATTTCGAATTTGGATTTATCAAGAATATAAAATGGAAAAAGGGGATGGAAAGACATTTAATCTTAAAATTTGACTTTAGATTTTAATTTGGTTTAGATTGGTTAGTTTTAGATTTGATTTCAAATTTGGATTTATCTAGAATATAAAATGGAAAAAGGGATGGGATTAACGCTATAAATAGAGGTGATTAGGAGGTTCTAAGGACAGACTTTGCTAGGAGGAAAATGCTAGAGAATAGAATTTTTCTTGGAGGGAAAGTCAGAATTCCTTTTTGGGAGGATAGGGAAAGGACGAAATACAAAAGCTAAATACTCTCTTGTGGTGGCAACCTTCATAACGGCGGGCGACGACGAATCACCTCCCTCCACCTCCGTACGACGGCGTATTACCTTCGCGAGCTCTAACTGTAACGACCCGACTTTTTACATGACATCATTGTAGGACCGTTACTATATGCATGATGTAAGAACTCCATAAATAAAAGAAAATAAAACTTTATTTAAGAGAAATTAGGAGAAGAAGTAATAAATGTTCAGAGCGTCTCAAAAATCAATGCAAATCCCTTAGTTTCGGGATTCTTTTTAAACTTCTAAAACGAAATTAAATGAGTACTTTTAGGAGGAAATTAAAACCAAAACTTATAGTTCAAATCTCAACAAAGGTGATTTAACTCGCTCCAACAAATAAATAAACGAAAAATAATGAATGCGGAAGCTCGGACTCTAATCCCATGGCATCGTCAATAATCCACCTCGTCACACGCCATGTACGTTCCTGTCGTTTCCTGAAAAAAAATGTTTTAATGGAAGGATGAGTATTTTATGCAAAATACTCAGTAAATAACCCCACTATCGTGGTCAAGCTAAGAATGACATGAAAGCATGAACATACTGAAAACTTTAACGGTGAGACCTAAACTTGTATCATACAATTTACCAGCCCATTCCTATCCTTCTAACTGTGTATCAATTTCATACACATCTGTCTCAGCTGCATCAATTTCATGCATTGAGAGCTTCCTAGGTGTACATCACTTTCATGCACAGGTGAGCATCACTTTCATACTCCCCAGCTCTACACACATCACTTCCATGTGAGTAGAGCTCCTAAGCCTGCATCACTTTCATACAGAATAAAACTTACAAGGAATGGGGGGTAACTATATTCCAATCTCAGGATTCATTCATCACACCGTTACAAGGGGTCACACCTATCTCGTTGTGATATTATAATTAATACTATATGGAGTAATTTTCTCTCATGCATATTAATGGTCATATTTCAGCATGCATCTTATTCATAAACACTTCATCTCAGTTACATTCAAACTTATAAACGGAATTCAAACATAACCATAACACTCAGCCCATCACTATACAAGGCTAGTGTGTTCATGACATCTTTCACCACAATATCTCGTTAGCAATTTCTAGACCTTCCAACAACATCACATCAACAGATAACAAACACTTCAACACTAACTCACATCCACAGATATCGCACTTCAAAGTTACTCCATATCCACAGATAACAAACTCCTCAAAACCTATTCTCATCCACAGATAACAACACTTCCAAGTTACTCTATATCCACAAATATCAACCACTTCAAAGCTATTTCTCATCCACAGATAACCACACTTCAAAGTTAATCCATATTCACAGATAACGAACACTTCAAGCTAATACCCATCCACAGAAACCACACTTCAAAATTAATCTATATTAACAGATAACAAACAATTCAAGGCTAATACCCATCCACAGAAACCACACTTCAAAATTTATCCATATCCACAGATAACAACCACTTTCAAGTTAATTCTCATCCACAGATAACAACACTTCCAAGTTACTCTATATCCACAAATATCAACCACTTCAAAGCTATTTCTCATCCACAGATAACCACACTTCAAAGTTAATCCATATTCACAGATAACGAACACTTCAAGCTAATACCCATCCACTGAAACCACACTTCAAAATTAATCTATATTAACAGATAACAAACAATTCAAGGCTAATACCCATCCACAGAAACCACACTTCAAAATTTATCCATATCCACATATAACAACCACTTTCAAGTTAATTCTCATCCACAGATAACAACACTTCAAAGCTACTAAAACAACATAATCTACATTGAAACAAGAAAATCCCAACTTAGCCTGAAGGCTACCCACAGTAAGATTACTTACCGCTAAGTTCGACGAGATGGCTAACAAGTTGTTATGAAAGCTTCTGGTCCCAACCTACGCACTCTCGACTCACCGTCACTTCGAGGCTAGGATACTTCAACCCGAGATTTGGTCTCGACACCGAAACTGGAAGGTTTCAAGGTCAATACAGATCGAAACTCACTGCAACGATGTCGAGTCCCGCTGGACAGCACGTTCCCAGAATACGTTTCGCGACACTAACGTTGGAACCGAACGGGCACCAACTATCGCAATTGAACAAGACGTTTGAACTAACAATAATCGACATTGAAGGGATTTTAGATTTGAAATCGGCGCTTCACCGAGCAAAATGAAGAAATAAAAAGGAAAGAAACGTCGGAGGAGGAATGCTTACCCGCTGCCCACGACGTGCTGCCGTTACCACACTCGTTGCGCCGCCGTCGGAAGCCAAGACGAGTCGTCACCGTCGCCCGAAGCTGCTGGAGCGCCGTGCGTTGCCGCTGCTGGGGCTCTCGAGTTGGTATCGACGGCGGTCGGAGAGGAGAGGCGACGCGGTGGTGGTCGAACAGAGGGGGCGTTTGGTTTGGAAGAGGGGCGGCGAGGGTCCTTGCGTGAGGGAGAGTTGTGAGGAAGATGAAGAGGGTTTCGTACGCCCTCTTCTTTTTCCTTTTGTTTCCTTTTTTTTTTTTTTTTAATTTCTATTCTCATTGTTTTGTTTTTTTTTGTTTTCTATATAAGAAAACAATTTATTTTCAATCCCCACTAATTCTAGTTTGACTTAATTAACTCTTGAGCCCAAACCATTCTTTAAAAGCCCAATTTCAATACTAAGCCACTTACCCCACTAACGAGCACGGTAATAAAATTAATTAAATAAATTACTCATACCTTGAGCTCGGGTCGTTACAATCTTCCCTCCTTAAGAACTTTCGCCCTCGAAAGTTCCTCGTCTTGAAAAAGTTCGGGGTACTTAGATCTCATCTCATCCTCGCGTTCCCACGCCGCTTCCTCGAATTGATGGTTCACCCAAAGAACTTTGATAAGAGCTATTTCTCGATTCCGAAGAATCTTTGACTCCCTTGCCAAAATCTGCTTGGACTTTTCCTCATAACTCATATTTTCATCCAAGCGTAAATGCTCAAAGTCAACCACGTGGGAAGGATCTGCTAAATACTTTCGCAGCATAGAAACGTGAAACACATTATGAACTCCAGAGAGGGCCGGTGGCAAAGCTAGACGATACGCTACAAGGCCGATCCGTTCTAAAATCTCAAACGGCCCAATGAAGCGTGGACTTAACTTCCCTTTCTTGCCAAACCTCAAAACTCCCTTCATAGGTGCTACCTTCAGAAACACTTTATCGCCTGTTGCAAACTCCAAGTCCCTTCGCCTTGTGTCAGCGTAACTTTTCTGCCTACTCTGCGCTGTTTGCATCCTCGCTCTTATCTTTTGGATGGCATCATTTGTGAGTTGGACCAGCTCGGGTCCTAGCAACTTGCGTTCACCCACCTCATCCCAATACATTGGGGATCTGCAACTCTTCCCATAAAGAGCTTCAAATGGCGACATGCCAATGGTTGCCTGAAAGCTGTTGTTATAAGCAAATTCCATCAAGTGCAAGTGAGAATCCCAACCCCCCGCAAAATCCAACGCACAGGCGCGTAACATGTCCTCTAAAGTCTGATTAAGCCGTTCGGTCTGACCGTCGGTTTGTGGGTGGAAAGCTGTACTAAGCTCCAACTGTGTTCCTAACGCCTTCTGAAGACTCTGCCAGAAGTTGGAGGTAAAGCGAGGGTCTCTATCTGATATAATCGACACTGGCACTCCATGAAGTCTGACAATCTCTTTCAGATATAATTGTGCCCACGTATCCACCGAATAGGTAGACTTTCCTGGAAGGAAATGTGTTGACTTAGTGAGTCTGTCAATGATGACCCACACCACCGTATAACCTTTGGCTGTTCTAGGCAACCCTACTATGAAATCCATAGCTATATTCTCCCACTTCCACTCTGGCACACTCAAAGGCTGCAACAAACCTGCCGGTCTTTGCCTCGGCGCCTTCACCTGCTGGCAGACCAAACACCTACTAACAAAGTCTGCCACCTCTTTCTTCATGTTTCGCCACCAGTAGTAACGTTTCAAATCTTGATACATCTTAGTGTTGCCCGGATGTATCGAGAATGGAGAGCAGTGGGCCTCAACTAACAACTCGTTCTTAAGATCGACATTTCCCGGTACGCACAAACGTCCGTGGTAGGAGAGGCCACTCTCTGAGGATACCGTAAACTCACTGGTCTGTCCAGACTCTACTAGACGAAAATGATCGGCGAGGATAGGATCTCCTCGTTGGGCATCAATAATCTTCTGCCTTAAGGTCGGTTGAACTGACAACTGTGTTATCTGCGCAGTGATCTCTCTCACTGAAGCTGCTATTCCAGCTCGCTCCAGATCATTACATATATGGGTTTGAGTGGTGATTAACGCTGACGAATGATCTGTCTTCCTACTGAGAGCATCTGCCACTACATTAGCCTTACCTGGATGATACAAGATCTCGCAGTCGTAATCCTTTACTAACTCTAACCACCTTCGCTGTCTCATGTTCAACTCCTTCTGAGTGAAGAAGTACTTCAAGCTCTTATGCTCTGTGAAGATTTGGATTTTCTCCCCATACAGATAGTGCCTCCAAATTTTTAAAGCAAAAACCACGGCTGCCAATTCCAAATCGTGGGTTGGGTAATTCTGTTCGTACCCTTTTAACTGGCGAGAAGCGTAAGCAATTACCTTACCATGTTGCATCAACACACATCCTAACCCTTTCTTAGAAGCATCACTGTAAATAACAAAATTTCCAGTCCCTTCGGGTATCGTGAGTACCGGTGCAGAAACTAACCTCCGCTTGAGTTCTTGAAAACTCTCTTCACAAGCTTTACCCCAGACAAAAGAATTTCCTTTCTGGGTTAACTGAGTCAAAGGTGTTGCTATACGGGATAAATCCTGCACAAACCGTCGATAGTACCCTGCCAGTCCAAGAAAACTACGCACCTCCCTGACTGTAGTTGGGCGAGGCCAATCGGTCACTGCCTCTACCTTCGCGGGGTCCACTAAGATCCCATCTTTTGACACCACATGTCCTAAGAACGCCACCTGATGTAGCCAAAACTCGCACTTAGAAAATTTGGCGTACAACTTGTTCAGCCTTAGGGTAGTCAAAACTCTCCTAAGGTGTTCCCCATGCTCTGCCTCTGTCCTGGAATACACCAAGATATCGTCGATAAACACTATCACGAACGTGTCAAGAAACTCTTTGAACACTTTGTTCATCAATCCCATAAAGACAGCTGGCTCGTTAGTCAGACCAAAGGACATTACAGTGAACTCGTAATGTCCATATCTAGACCTAAACGTCGTCTTAGGAATGTCACCACTCTTTATTCTCAACTGGTGGTACCCTGAGCGTAAATCAATCTTTGAAAACACGGTGGCTCCCTGTAACTGATCAAACAAGTCGTCTATCCGAGGGAGGGGATACCTGTTCTTAATGGTTACTTTGTTCAACTCCCGATAGAAAATGCACAACCTCATGGAACCATCTTTTTTTTTAACAAACAAAACTGGTGCACCCCAAGGCGAGACACTAGGGCGTATGAAACCCCTGTCTAACAACTCTTGAACCTGAGACTTGAGCTCTTTCAATTCTGCAGGGGCCATTCTATACGGAGCTTTGGAAATAGGGCCTGTTCTCGGTTCTAGCTCAATGCTAAACTCTACCTCCCGAATAGGTGGCAACCCTGGGAGATCATCAGGAAATACATCTGCAAATTCCCTAACTACGGGAACTGATGCCACTGAAACCTCAATGTACCTGGTGTCAACCACGCTGGCTAGAAGGCCCCAAGCGCCTTGACTGATCAATTTCCTTGCCTTAATGGCAGAGACTACCTTGGGCAAGACGTCAGTTCTAGTCCCCTTAAACTTGAAGTTTACTCCTGCTGGTGGATTGAACACAACTTCCTTATGAAAACAATCGATATTGGCGTGATTCTCTGCCAACCAATCCATCCCGAGAATCACATCAAAGTCTGTCATGTCGAGGACCACTAGCGTTACATCTAACAGACGCTCTGAAACTAACACCTGACGTGCTTTCACCTTCTCATGTACTAACACCATCACCCCAGTCGGGGTAGAAACAGACAAGACATAGTCCAGTGATTCCAATTCTAACTTAGCCTGACTTGCAAATGCAGTAGAAACAAACGAATGGGTAGAACCCGAGACAAACAATACAAGGGCATAATGACCCAAAATAGGGAGCGTACCTGTTACAACTGTGTTAGAGTTCTCGGCTTCCTGTCGTGTGGTGGCATAAACTTTACCACGTTGCTGAGTCTGTCTACCTGTGCTAGCCTGGTGCGAGCTTGAGGGTTGATCCCTACTACCGGGAGTATTTCTCTTGGGACAACGATCTGCCATGTGTCCCTCCTGACCGCATCGGAAACATACCTCTGCTCGTGCTAGACAACGGCCCAGTGATGCCTCCCACAAGAGTTGCATAACGATTTGTCCCTACCAGAGTTCTCTTGTCTGGTGAACTGCTGTTTCTGGTTCTGATGCGAGCCCCCAGAGTTGCGCTGTGTGCGTTGGAAACCCGAGGACATCTGATCTGATCTTCTCTTCTGACCTGAAAATGAACTCGTACTTGTAGGTACTTGAGATTTCCCAGGCGCACGATTATCGATCAAAGTTGCCGCGCGGAGGGCAGCAACATAATCTGGTGGAGCAAGAACCGCCACAATGCCTTGGACCTCGCTTCTCAAGCCCATAATGAATCGTTCTGCTTTCGTGGCTTCTGTAGCCACTAACTCAGGGGCGAAACGTGACAACCTGTTGAATTCAACTTCGTACTCCGAGACAGAACGACCTCCTTGCTTGAGGTGTAAGAACTCTGCTTGCTTTTTATATCGAGTTACAGCGGGAAAGTACTTGTTACGTGCTCAATGTGTTAAAATGAATAAGTAATAAGGTAGAGAGAGCACTCAGAACATGCAAGCATACATGGTCTTATAGCAAGTAGTATGTATATTTCATTCGTTTTCCCACAGAGACTTATTATAAGCTATTCATGAAGTGTAACAGCTAGACAGAATTGTAACTTATGCAGAATTGCGAGGACAGCAGTGCTGTCCTGTGACACACTTCTAAGCTTTAAACCACCCTCTTATCTAGCTTCTTCTGATTTCGCATGCCTACTACTCCTACTGTTTTTATTAACTTCCTACAACTGATCTACCTGCTTTTATCATATCATGCCACTATCCCTAAGGTTTCAAATTCTACCTAGCTTTACCCCAGACTCAGTACATGCTTCTAGTTTATACTTATGAGCTACCTAGGATTCCTTAGAGTCATGCCAGTCTTAGTCTTAATGGTGACAGTAGTACTTTTAGAGAACAACCTAAGCCCTGGCATCACTACATTGGATATACACTCATCTCCCTAAACAACCCTACAAGCTACAACTTTGCTCTTAGCCAATTGAGGATCAGAGTTCTTTTTAAACAGGACATCTAAGCCACAAAGTTGCAACTCCTAGGTATACATTCTTCTTCCCTACTCTTTTCCTTTTTTCTTTCTTAGGTGGAGCCCTTCCTTCGGTTGCCTTTTGATGCAATGCCACTTGTGGGTTACACACTTGGCACTGATTACTTAGCAACCTTAGAGAGACTCCCCTTTTTATTCTATTTTTCATTTTTTTTAGTTCATTATTTTTTGTCAAGGAGAAGAAGAATGCTTATGTTTTAAGGGAGAGAGGAGTGTTCCTAGGCCTAGGGTGGCCTCCCCCAAACTTAAACTACTCATTGTCCCCAATGAGTGTTTGAGGTGGCACACCCCCAAACTATCCTAGAAGCATCTAGTCTAAGGTAAAACAAAGAGAATTTAAAAGTCCTAGGCATAGGCAGAACATTCGAAAAGAAAATATCACAGCAGCAGAAAATTGAAAAACAGACAGGCAAGGACTTACAGCTATGCATGCTGAGCTTATTTAGAGGTTAATTTAAACTATCAAAGGGTGTCCTATGACACTCATCCAGCATGCATTTAGATAAGATATATAAGGTGGTCATGATAGCAGCAAAAGATAGAAATTAAACAGATCACAGCCTAGCGAAACAGATAGTCCAAAACATGCTTTCAGTAATAAAAATTGCGGGCACCGCAATTATTTCGCAATCAAGTCAGGGCAGATATATCAATGTTTGAGGCCCCTAAGCATGCTCTATCCAGTCATTCAAGCTTGACAAAAATAAACCTAAACTATCCTACCTAATCAGCTAGCAGCAAGCTATACTTAAGCAATTTAAAAACATAAAACCAAGCAACTAAATCAGATCAAAATTGTACTAAAAACAGCATAATGCACATGGTCTATCAGAAAGCAAATTTTTTTTTTTTTATTATTCTAAGGGAACAGCAATACTCCCTTGAGTGCAATTCAAACCAGCACTCAAATGTCTTCATCCTCATCAGGTTGTCGTGGTCGTGGAGGCACCCATGGATGTAGGAGATTCGTGGGGAAGTCAGGGAAGATGCACCCAAGCTGGTCTGCAACTTCCTTGTCCCGTGCCTGCGCGTAAGTGGCCCATTGAGCCATCCTTTTCTGCATATCCATCAGGCAAGCCATGGACAGTGACTGATCAGCAGCCAACCTATCCAGTTCGAACTCCATGTTCCCCTTCCTCTTCAGCCTCAAGCCAGCAGGCAGCTCCAAGTGGCCTGTGTAAGCCATTTGCTGCTCCATTCGCTTGATGGGAACTCCTGCAAGCAAACAGAGTTTAGTTATGGTATTAGGGAAAAACAATGGTCCCTTACCCTTCTTGGCGCACTCAGCAATGGCAGCAGCAATGACTTCTCCCACGTTGACCGTGAGACCTCGCATGATGGCATAGACCAGGAGCGATCTGCTCTGGTTAATGGTGGTCTCATGAGTCACGGGGGACAGCTTCCTCCTTACAAAAGCAAACCATACAGCCGCCTTAGCTGTGAGGTTGGCACTCATGAGAGTGTGCCTCCCATTGCGTGACACGGTCCAGGAAGCTTCAGGCTGGCCAATGGTTCGAATGGCCTCTTCCAGGACTGCCTCAGTAGGCTCGTCAACAATTCGTTCATAATCTGTATGGTTTTGGCCCTTGAGACCATAGGCTTCGTTGATGGCCTTAGCTGAGAAGTCCACTTCCACCCCTCGCACCACAGACAGGCCATCCTCAGGGCTGAGCACATTGGCGTAGAAATCATAAACCATGCTCGTATAGGCTGGATTGGGTGGTCTGCAAAACTCCTCCCATCCGTGGTTTGTAATCCCTGCGCGCAAGAACTGCGGCAGGTCAGCAGGTCTGTCGAGGAAGTCCTTCTCGTGCAGCAACTCCCTCTTCCTTAGCTCAATTCCTCTGGACTCAGCGTCAGAGGACACATACCTCACTGATTGAGGCTCATCTCCAGGGTAAAGCTTGGCCTTTGTTACGTCTCCAAAAGTGACCTTTTTAGGACTTAATTAGCTTAGAAAAATGTTCACTCTTAGGTGTTTTTGATAGCATTTAGCCTAAACCTATGCTTAAATATGAGAATTAGAAGAAGGTAGCTAAATTAGGACTTATGTACAATAGGAAAGAAAAGGGTTAAAAACCGAAGGAAAAGAATGAAAAAACTGCATTGCGACAGCATTGCGAAAACATTGCTGAAGCCGCAATTATTCAAGTGAAAACCGTAAGTTGACTGATCTTTTTCTGTTAATTTCCGTGATTTCAGGGATTCGTTCTTTCTCCTCCATCCATTCTGATATACGACGTTGAAGATTGATGGTTCTCCTTGGCCCAAACGCACCTGCAAACTACTATAAAAGGGGGTCAAAGTCGGAGGTTCAATCATCATCCGGAAGCGTAGAAGTCTTCTCGCAGTCCATCTTTTCTCCTGTTTTCCTTTGCCGTCTGCTGGTTTGCGAAGCTCAGCTGTTGGAATCGATAATCTGATAGGAAGGAGAGGAGATTCTTCTTCTCTCCCGATTGGATTCATCCAAGCAAGGCTGTCCTTTCTCATCCTTCATTCGAGGCGACTGCAACGAGTCATTCGAGCTGTTTATTGCTTTCTGTTCTTCATTTCTATTTTTCCAACTCTGCCTTGTTGTTGTTTCTTTTCTAATAGCTAGATTAAGATAATTCGTTGTGTTCTGTCTCTCTGTCATTTGCTTTAAGCTTTCTTTTGTCTATTCAAACAATCAAGTAATCAAGTTTCAATTCCGTATTTCACAGTTTCTGCCTTTTCATTCTACTGCCTTCCCTTACTGTTTTAAGCACATTTCCCTTCGAAGCATGTCTGTTTTATCCTTTAGTTCTGTTCTCCTTATATCCATGAGTAACTAAATCACTTAGAGGCATGCTAATGACAACACTATAGGCTAAAAAACGTGAACCAAGCATGTAGGATAGCTCTCGAACATTGATTGTATGTAAGCTTCATCCCACGGGCAATTTCGATTGGCCATCCATTTTGTCCAAAGAACTCCTAACCTCTGGAAGGAGTAAGAGTTCAGAGTCATATTATCATGCTAGCCTTTCAAGGTAACCAGGAAACGGCCTAGGAATAGGCGTTTCCCTAGTACAAACCATATCTTTCTGCCTTAACAAGATGCTTAAGACCTTACTTTGAGTTGAGTAAACTAAAGAATCTAATGCATGGAATCGGACGATACATGAGTTTGAGATAGTTTGATGCACAGAGAGTAGATCCAGTGTTTGAGAATCGTATAAAAATGCCTATAGGATAGTCATTAGTAGCCCTTAATTCACCCATTTGCACACTTTCGCTGTTATTATAATTGCGGTAGAATTGCGGTCCCCGCAATTCCGTCTAAGTTTCCATTCTATTTAGTTGTCTTTACCTTCATTTATTAATCTCGTCTCTTTTCATTTGAGTTTAGCTTTCACTTGTTCTCGTTTATGTTGCTACCCTTTACACATTCAGCAAAAATTAGATAATTAAAAACCAATTTTACCCCATCAAATTCACCCCTTCTTTCTTAACAAAACACTTCGCGAATAGCTAAAAATAAATCTCTGTGGGAAAACGAATGAAATATACTTACTACTTGCTATAAGATCATGTATGCTTGCATGTTCTGAGTGCTCTATCCCTTTTATTGCCTAATTATTTCAACACATTGAGCACGCAACAAGTTTTTGGCGCCGTTGCCGGGGATTTATTTTAAGTGAAAACGAAGTTTGTTAAGTTTGAAAAACCAAGTTTATTGCTTATTGAAGCTGATCTGTTTCATTTCTTTTGCAGGTACTATTGGGTTAGTTTATGAGTGAGCCTTCAAGTAGATATCTAGAGTTCAATCCTGAGCCTGAGAGACTACTTAGAGCTAGGAACAAAGCGAAGAAACGACTCTTTAAACAACCTCCTATACCTCAAATCATACCTGAAATCGAAGAAATGGACGAGATAGTTCCAAATCAGGTACCTGTCATTCGCAACCCCATCGAAATAGCGAATGACAAGAATAGTGCCATTCTTTCATATTTAGTACCTATGCCTGGGGAGCTGAACCCCAGCATAATCCGTCCTGAAATCACTGCCAACTCATTCGAGTTAAAGCCAGTGATGTTCCAAATGTTGTCCACTGTGGGACAATTCTTTGGAATGGAAAATGAGGACCCCCACAACCATCTTAGGAACTTCTTAGGAGTTAGTGATACCTTCATCATCCCTGGAGTGTCCCAAGAAGCTTTGAGGCTATACTTGTTCCCTTATTCTTTGAGGGACAAAGCCAAAACGTGGTTAAACTCATTACCCTCTAGATCTGTCCTTAATTGGACAGATTTAGCAGAGAAATTCCTAGTCAAATACTTCCCACCTGATAGGAATTCTACCTTTCGTGATGACATAGTTAAATTCAAACAAGCTGATAATGAATCTCTTCACGAAGCTTGGACAAGGTTCAAAGATCTTCTTCTTAAATGCCCACATCATGGCATCCCATGGTGTATCCAAATTGAGGTCTTTTTCAAAGGATGCAACCCCAGCACTAGGCAAGTCTTAAATTCATCTGCTGGTGGTTCCATGTTGTCCAAGAGTTACAACGAGGCCTATGAGATCTTGGATAAGATCTCAGCATCTCACTGTAGGTGGTCAGATGATCCAGTTGAGCCAACTAGAGCTCAAGACAAGGATGCTCTAAGTGCGATGAGCAGCCAAATAAATGCCCTGACCAACCTAGTTAAGCAAATGGCTCAAGCCAATCTCCAAACAAGTGTCAACACCGCTACCGCCATGTCAATGGGCACCCAACCAAGTCAAGGTGAGACACTTGTATGTGGATTCTGTGGGGAAGGGCACCTGTATGAATATTGCCCTGGGAATCCAGCCTCAGTCTGCTACATTGGAAGCCAGCAGCAGCCTAGGAACAACCCCTATTCCAATACTTACAACCCTGGTTGGAGGAACCACCCAAACCTGTCATGGGGTGGCCAACAAAATACTAACCAAAATCCTAACCAACCTAGACCGAGTGGAACACCTGGTTTCACTCCCCAACATAACCAATCAATGTATCAAAAACCATACAACCAACCTGTAGGATCTTCTGTAGAGAACTTACTCAAGGAATACATAGCTAAGAATGATGCTACTCTTCAAAGCCAGCAAGCCACTCTTAGAAGCCTAGAGAACCAAATAGGCCAATTAGCCAATGAACTCAAGAGTAGGCCCCAAGGTAGACTCCCTGCTGACACCGAGGTGCCAAGGAGAGATGGTAAAGAACAAGTTCAAGCAATTGAACTTAGAAGTGGTAGACCATTGGTGAGCAACACAAAGGACACACCAAAGAGAGTAGAGAACACTGAGTCTAGTGCTCCACTGCTCTGCCAAACCAAGGTCCACCACCAACTAGCACATCAGGAGCCAGGCTAGAGCCAATTATTGAGGAGATAGAAGAAATTCCAAGGCCTCCACCTATCCTAAGGCGCCCTGACGTGCCTGCATATGTGCCACCACCTCCATATCCTCGAAGGCTTAAGAAGAAGCAGGAACAGGAAGTGCATTTTAATAAATTCTTAGAAATTCTTAAGCAAGTGCATGTCAACATTCCTTTTGTAGAAGTTTTACAGTCTATGCCTTCCTATGTAAAGTTTTTGAAGGACATTATTACTAACAAAAAAATAATTGGTGAGTTTGAAACAGTAAACCTCACTGAGGAGTGCAGTGCCATACTCCAAAACAAGCTGCCTAAGAAGGAGAAGGATCCTGGGTCCTTCACCTTACCTGTAGAACTTGGAGGCAAGCACGTGGGCAGAGCGCTTTGTGACCTGGGCGCCAGCATAAACCTCATGCCCCTATCACTATTCCGCCAGTTGGGAATAGGAGAAGCACGTCCCACCACTGTCACTTTACAATTAGCAGACAGATCCATTGCATATCCAGAAGGTAAAATTGAGGATATTTTAGTAAAGGTTGACAAGTTTATTTTCCTTGCAGATTTCATTATCCTGGATTATGAAGCAGACAAGGAGGTCCCCATCCTGCTAGGCAGACCATTTCTAGCCACAGGTAGGGCACTGATAGACGTCCAAAAAGGTGAGCTTACTATGAGGGTTCATGATGAAGAGGTGAAATTTAGTGTGTATAAAGCTTTAAGGTACCCCTCTGACCTTGAATCCTGTGCTAGCATGGACGTAGTAGACTCCTTAATGGAGGAACAATTGGAGCATGTATTATTAACCAAGCATGCCAATGAATATGTAGGTTTAGAGTTAACTGACTTAAACATAGCTGAGATAATGGACATATCTGTAAATAACCCTCAGCATGTATGTATGAATGTAGAATTAACTGATAGATCCTTAAATCCTTTAAAGCCATCCATTGAGCATCCACCTGTATTAGAGTTAAAGCCACTCCCCACTCACCTCAAGTATGCATATTTAGGGAATAATGAGACTTTGCCTGTAATTATTTCTTCTAAGCTAAGTGAACAGCATGAGGTTGATTTAATTTTACTCCTTAAGCAACATAGGAAGGCTATTGCATGGACTATTGCTGATATTAGAGGCATTAGCCCTTCTTATTGCATGCATAAGATTATACTAGAGGAAGAGCACACACCTAGAGTAGATCATCAACGTAGGCTGAATCCCTCTATGAAAGAGGTAGTTAAGAAAGAAATAATAAAATGGTTAGATGCTGGTGTAATCTTCCCCATAGCTAGTAGCCAGTGGGTGAGTCCTATCCAATGTGTACCCAAAAAGGGGGGGATAACTGTGGTAGTCAATGAGAACAATGAACTGATCCCAACAAGGACTGTCACAGGATGGAGAGTGTGCATGGATTACAGGAAATTAAATAAAGAAACTAAAAAAGACCACTTCCCTCTACCGTTCATTGACCAGATGTTAGACAGAATAGCTGGTAGAGCCTACTATTGTTTCTTAGATGGTTATTCTGGCTATAATCAGATTACTATAGACCCTAAGGACCAAGAGAAGACTACCTTCACTTGCCCTTTTGGAACTTTTGCCTTTCGCAGAATGCCTTTTGGCTTATGCAATGCACCGGCAACTTTCCAAAGGTGCATGATGGCAATCTTCTCTGAGTTGGATGAGTCCATGATAGAAATATTCATGGATGACTTCTCAGTCTTCGGGGATTCATTCACCAACTGTCTAGAGAATCTAGGACAAGTCTTGGCTAGATGTGAGGAGACTAACTTAGTCCTTAATTGGGAAAAGTGTCACTTCATGGTAGATGAGGGGATTGTCTTAGGTCATAGAGTGTCGAGGGCAGGTGTAGAAGTTGACCGAGCCAAAATTGAGATCATAGAGAAGTTGGTAGAGCCTCAGAATGTCAAGGCCATTAGAAGTTTCTTAGGGCATGCTGGCTTCTATAGAAGGTTCATTAAGGACTTTTCTAAGATAGCCAAGCCTCTGTGTGAGCTTCTAGAACTAAACAGGCCATTCATCTTCTCTAAGGAATGTGTAGTAGCTTGGACAACCCTTAAGAAAGCACTAGTCACAGCACCTGTTATAGTAGGGCCAGATTGGGATCTCCCATTTGAGATGTTATGTGATGCTAGTGACTATGCTGTAGGGGTTATGTTAGGACAGAAGATTGACAAACTAACACACCCTGTATATTATGCTAGTAAAACACTTAATGAGGCACAATGTAATTACACAACTACTGAGAAGGAGATGCTAGCAGTAGTGTTTGCTTGTGAGAAGTTTAGAAATTACATTGTAGGCACTAGGACAATAGTGTACACTGACCATTCTGCTTTAAAGTACCTTATGAGGAAGGCTGATGCTAAGCCTAGGTTGATTAGGTGGGTACTGCTGCTGCAAGAGTTTGACCTAGACATTAGAGATAAGAAAGGAAGTGAAAATGTGGTTGCGGACCATCTTTCCAGATTGCAGCATAATTGCGGAAAAATTGCGGAACCCGCAATTTCTGATGCTTTTATTGATGAACATGTCTTTGTTTTGGCTCATCGTGATAACGATGAGGAACCTTGGTTTGCTGACATTGCTAACTTCCTTGCATCGCAGGTATTACCAGTTTTCAAGGGAGGACAAGAGAAGAAGAGGTTCCTTCATGAAGCAAGGAAATTCATATGGGATGACCCCACACTTTACAGAACCTGTGCTGACGGCTTGCTAAGGAAGTGTGTTTCAGCTGCTGAAGCGAAGTCTGTGCTGCAGCACTGCCACACAGCTCCTTATGGTGGACACTTTGGTGGCCAAAGAACAGCTGCAAAGGTATTTCAGAGTGGCTACTATTGGCCAACAATCTTCAAAGATGCCCACAACTATGCCCACAGCAGTGATGAATGCCAAAGAACAGGTAACCTCAGTCGAAAGGATGAGATGCCCCTCACCTACATCTTAGAGTTGGAGCTCTTTGATGTATGGGGCATTGACTTCATGGGGCCATTCCCTCCATCATCAGGTAACCTTTACATATTAGTGGCAGTAGACTATGTGTCCAAGTGGGTAGAAGCCAAAGCATGTCCCAATAATGATGCCAAAACAGTCACCAAATTCTTGCATAGGCACATTTTTACTAGGTTTGGGACACCTCGTGCCATCATTAGTGATGAGGGGTCACATTTCATTAACAAGGCTATGGAGAGAGTGTTGGCTAAGTATAACATTAGACATAGAGTAGCCACTCCCTATCACCCACACTCGAATGGACAAGCTGAAATTTCAAATAGGGAAATTAAGAACATCCTAGAAAAAGTGGTCAAACCTAATAGGAAAGACTGGTCCTTTAAGCTTGAGTATGCACTTTGGGCTTATAGGACAGCATATAAGACACCCCTAGGTATGTCTCCTTATAGGCTGGTATATGGCAAGACTTGTCACTTACCACTTGAGTTAGAAAACAAAGCATTTTGGGCCATGAAGGAATTGAATTTTTGTGTAAAGGATGCGGGAACATTGCGGTCCTTACAATTACATGAGCTTGATGAGCTTAGACATATGGCCTATGAAAATGCTAAGATGTATAAGGAAAAGACCAAGATTTGGCACGATAGTAGACTTAGAGTTAAGGACTTTAAGAAGGGTCAACTTGTTTTGTTGTTTAACTCACGGTTGAAACTATTTCCAGGGAAACTTAAGTCTAGATGGTCAGGTCCATTTGTGATTACTAATGTGTTTGTTCATGGTGCCATAGAGATAAAGAACTTGCAGCAAGGCCAACCGTTTATGGTTAATGGTGCAAGGTTGAAGCACTACTATGAGGAAGGAGATGTGAAGACTCTCTCGGCCTTCCTCTTGACTGAAGCATGAAAACGAGAACGAGAGAGGACGAGTGATTGCTGTGCTCGTCAACATAAGGCTCATGCCTTAGTTTATTTTTTGCGATTTTCCGGTTATCGTTTGTGTGTTTTGTTGTAGGATTTTAATTACGAATTTGATGTTGCTTTTATTTCTTTTTGTAGGGAATCGAAAGAGGGAATCAAGGAGAGTAATTCCAGCTTTAAAAATCAAGAAAAGATTGAGCCAAATAAAAGATACGGACGAGCAAAGATTGACATTTTGATGAAAAAATATCCCTAAAATTGCGCTGGATTTGCAGGATCCGCAAAAATATAGCCGTTGGGATTTAGCCGTTTCCTTTATAGCCGTTAGAAGGCGCTCGATCGATACGATTCTCCCATTCTCTGATTTCCAAGAAAGCTGCGATTCTTTTCATCTTTGATTCTTCTCTCCAAATCTCCAAGACTCAACAATGGTGTTCACAAGGGCTGAAAGATCTGCAGCCAAGAAGAGGGCTGACGACGCTGAAACGGCTGCGAGAGATGCATTGCTTGCCTTGGTTGATGCTGAGGCTGCGCGAACGGAACGACTGGATAAGCTGCCGATTCGCAAGAAGAAGTGGAGGGTTGTTACTGAGATACCTGCTGGACCCTCTGAACCAGCAGGCACACCCAAGAAGCGCAGATGGAGTGTAGCGGTGGCTGCTGAACCGAGCAAAGAGAAGACTCCCTCTGTGGAGAGTCAAGAAACTGATCGTGTGTCCCACGATTCAGCCAAGAAGAGTGCCTCGCCACCTGCACCACCAGCGCACAGCTCTTCTCCATCACCGCCAGCGCAGAGCCCTGAACAGCCGTCTTCACCACAGAGTTCTGCGCAGACACCTACAGCAGAACAAAGCACCACGCCGTCGCACACTTCCCCACGGCCTGACCCTGAATTCCCATATGGGGATTACCAAGAATCAACGCAGGGCAGTGGGGAAGGTGAGGACGAGGAGGTTTTCTCGCCTGTGAGGGAAGCTAGCCCGGAGAGTCTTGAACAGAAGACTGACTCAATGGAGGAGACGCTGGGGGCGTGCCTTCAGCAGATCACCATCGAGGCAAAGCTCAAGAAGAAGAAAAAGGCCAAGATTCCCAAGGCCAAGCGATCCAAGAAGCTGAAAAAGAAGAAGGCCAAGAGGGCGCCTTCAGCAGACAAAGAGAGCACTGAGCCATCGCTCAAAAGACTCAAGGTTGAGGCTGCAGAATCATCCAAGCCAGCAGACAAAGGGAAAGCCAAGCTTTACCCTGAAGATGAGCCTCAGTCCGTGAGGTACGTGTCCTCTGACGCTGAATCCAGAGGCGTTGAGCTGAGGAAGAGGGAGTTGCTGCACGAGAAGGGCTTCCTCGACAGACCTGCTGACCTGCCGCAGTTCTTGCGCGCAGGAATTATAAATCACAGCTGGGAGGAATTATGTAGGCCACCCAATCCGGCTTACACAGCTATGGTATACGACTTCTACGCCAACCTGCGCAACTCTGATGAGGGGCTCTCTGTGGTAAGAGGAGTAGAGGTGGACTACTCAGCAAAAGCCATCAACGAAGCTTATGGCCTTAAGGGCCAAAGACACACTGATTATGCACGGATCGTTGATGAGCCTACTGAGGCAGTGCTGGAGGAGGCCATTCGAACCATTGGCCAGCCTGAAGTAGCGTGGACTGTGTCACGCAATGGGAGGCACACCCTCATGAGTGCCAACCTGACAGCAAAGGCAGCTGTATGGTTTGCCTTTGTACGGAGGAAGCTGTCCCCTGTGACCCATGAGACGACCATCAACCAGAGCAGATCGCTGCTGGTCTACGCCATTATGCGAGGTCTCACGGTCAATGTGGGGGAAATCATGTCAGCTGCCATTGCTGAGTGCGCCAAGAAAGGTAAGGGACCACTGTTTTTCCCTAACACCATAACCAAACTATGTTTGCTTGCAGGAGTCCCCACTGAGCGAATGGAGCAGCAGATGGCTTACACAGGCCACTTGGAGCTGCCTGCTAGCCTGAGGCTGAAAAGGAAGGGGAACATGGAATTCGAGCTGGATAGGCTGGCTGCTGATTAGTCACTGTCCATGGCTTGCCTGATGGATATGCAGAAGAGAATGGCTCAATGGGCCACTTACGCGCAGGCACGAGACAAGGAAGTTGCAGACCAACTTGGCTGTATCTTCCCTGACTTCCCTACAAATCTCCTGACTCCATGGGTGCCTCCACGACCACGACAACCAGATGAGGATGAGGACGTTTGAGTGCTGGTTTGAATTGCACTGAAGGGAGTATTGCTGTTCCCTTAGAAAAAAAAGACAATTTTCTGCTTTCTGATAGACTATGTGAATTATGCTGTTTTTCGTACACTTTTGATCTGTTTTAGATGCTTAGTTTTATGTTTTTAATTTTGCTTAGTATAGTCTGATGATAGTTGACTAGGTAGGTTAGTTTTGTTTTATTTTTAGAGAGCTCGAATGACTGGAAAAAGCATGCTTAGGGGCCTTAATCACTGTTATATCTGCCCTGGCCTGATTGCGAAATAATTGCGGTACCCGCAATTTTTATTACTGAAAGCATGTTTTGGACTGTCTGTTTAGCTAGGCTGTGGTCTGTTTAAATTCTATCTTTTGCTGCTAACATGACTACCTTATATAGCTTATCTAAATGCATGCTGGATGAGTGTCATAGGACACCCTTTGATAGTTTAAAACAACCTCTCAAAAAGCTCAGCATGCACAGCTTTAAGCCCTTGACTGTCTGTTTTTAAAATTACTGCTGCTGTGATATTTTCTTTTCAATGTTCTGTCTATGCCTAGGGCTTTAGATTCTCTTTGTTTTACCTTAGACTAGATGCTTCTAGGATAGTTTGGGGGTGTGCCACCTCAGACACTCATTGGGGACAATGAGTAGTCGAAGTTTGGGGGAGGCCACCCTAGGCCTAGGAACATTCCTCTCTCCCTTAGAAACATAAGCATTCTTCTTCTCCTTTACAAAAAATGATGAACTGAAAAAAAATGAAAAATAGAATAAAGAGGGGGGTCTCTCTTAGGTTGCTAAGTAATCAGTGCCAAGTGTGTGACCCACAAGTGGCATTGCATCAAAAGGCAACCAAAGGAGAGGCCCCACCTAAGTAAGAAAAAGGGAAAAGAATAGGGAAGAAGAATGTATACCTAGGAGTTATAACTTTGTGGCTTAGATGTCCTATTTAAACAGAACTCTGATCCTCAATTAGCTAAGCACAAAGTTGTAACTTGTAGGGTTGTTTAGGGAGATGAGTGTTTATCCAATGTAGTGATGCCAGGGTTTAGGTTGTTCTTTAAAAGTACTACTGTCACCGTTAATACTAAGACTGGCATGACTCTAAGGAATCCTAGACACATTAAAAATAAAGCTAGAAGCATGTACTGAGTCTGAGGTAAAGCTAGGCAGAATTTGAAACCTTAGGGATAGTGGCATGATATGACAAAAGTAAATAGATCAGTTGTAGGAAGTTAATGAAAACAGAAGGAGTGTTAGGCAGGCAAAGTCAGAAGAAGCTAGATAAGAGGGTAGTTTTAAGCTTAGAAGTGGGTCACAGGACAGCAGTGCTATAGATAGGGATATAAGGGAGTCAGTAAGTGGTTAAAGAAAAAGAAACAGCAGCCTAGGAAAGTCCTTAGTTTGCTTGAGGACAAGCAAAACCTTAAGTTTGGGGGTGTGTTACGTCTCCAAAAGTGACCTTTTTAGGACTTAATTAGCTTAGAAAAATGTTCACTCTTAGGTGTTTTTGATAGCATTTAGCCTAAACCTATGCTTAAATATGAGAATTAGAAGAAGGTAGCTAAATTAGGACTTATGTACAATAGGAAAGAAAAGGGTTAAAAACCGAAGGAAAAGAATGAAAAAACTGCATTGCGACAGCATTGCGAAAACATTGCTGAAGCCGCAATTATTCAAGTGAAAACCGTAAGTTGACTTATCTTTTTCTGTTAATTTCCGTGATTTCAGGGATTCGTTCTTTCTCCTCCATCCATTCTGATATACGACGTTGAAGATTGATGGTTCTCCTTGGCCCAAACGCACCTGCAAACTACTATAAAAGGGGGTCAAAGTCGGAGGTTCAATCATCATCCGGAAGCGTAGAAGTCTTCTCGCAGTCCATCTTTTCTCCTGTTTTCCTTTGCCGTCTGCTGGTTTGCGAAGCTCAGCTGTTGGAATCGATAATCTGATAGGAAGGAGAGGAGATTCTTCTTCTCTCCCGATTGGATTCATCCAAGCAAGGCTGTCCTTTCTCATCCTTCATTCGAGGCGACTGCAACGAGTCATTCGAGCTGTTTATTGCTTTCTGTTCTTCATTTCTATTTTTCCAACTCAGCCTTGTTGTTGTTTCTTTTCTAATAGCTAGATTAAGATAATTCGTTGTGTTCTGTCTCTCTGTCATTTGCTTTAAGCTTTCTTTTGTCTATTCAAACAATCAAGTAATCAAGTTTCAATTCCGTATTTCACAGTTTCTGCCTTTTCATTCTACTGCCTTCCCTTACTGTTTTAAGCACATTTCCCTTCGAAGCATGTCTGTTTTATCCTTTAGTTCTGTTCTCCTTATATCCATGAGTAACTAAATCACTTAGGGGCATGCTAATGACAACACTATAGGCTAAAAAACGTGAACCAAGCATGTAGGATAGCTCTCGAACATTGATTGTATGTAAGCTTCATCCCACGGGCAATTTCGATTGGCCATCCATTTTGTCCAAAGAACTCCTAACCTCTGGAAGGAGTAAGAGTTCAGAGTCATATTATCATGCTAGCCTTTCAAGGTAACCAGGAAACGGCCTAGGAATAGGCGTTTCCCTAGTACAAACCATATCTTTCTGCCTTAACAAGATGCTTAAGACCTTACTTTGAGTTGAGTAAACTAAAGAATCTAATGCATGGAATCGGACGATACATGAGTTTGAGATAGTTTGATGCACAGAGAGTAGATCCAGTGTTTGAGAATCGTATAAAAATGCCTATAGGATAGTCATTAGTAGCCCTTAATTCACCCATTTGCACACTTTCGCTGTTATTATAATTGCGGTAGAATTGCGGTCCCCGCAATTCCGTCTAAGTTTCCATTCTATTTAGTTGTCTTTACCTTCATTTATTAATCTCGTCTCTTTTCATTTGAGTTTAGCTTTCACTTGTTCTCGTTTATGTTGCTACCCTTTACACATTCAGCAAAAATTAGATAATTAAAAACCAATTTTACCCCATCAAATCCACCCCTTCTTTCTTAACAAAACACTTCGCGAATAGCTAAAAATAAATCTCTGTGGGAAAACGAATGAAATATACTTACTACTTGCTATAAGATCATGTATGCTTGCATGTTCTGAGTGCTCTATCCCTTTTATTGCCTAATTATTTCAACACATTGAGCACGCAACAGCCTTCCCTTTGTCTGTGGGTTTGGCTGACTCCGCAGCCTCAACCTTGAGTTTCTTGAGCGATGGCTCTGTGCTTTCCTTCTCTGATGAAGGCGCCCGCTTGGCCTTCTTCTTTCTCAGCTTCTTGGACCGCTTGGCCTTGAGAATCTTGGCCTTCTTCTTCTTCTTGAGCTTAGCCTTGATGGTGATCTGCTGGAGGCAAGCCCCCAGTGTTTCTTCCATCGAGTCATCCTGCTGTGTAGGACTCTCAGGGTTGGCTTCCCTTAATGGAGAGAAGACCTCTTCTTCCTCACCTTCCCCACTGCCCTGCGTTGATTCTTGGTACTCCCCATATGGGAATTCAGGGTCAGGCCGTGGGGAAGTGTGCGACGGCGTGGTTCTTTGCTCTGCTGTAGGTGTCTGTGCAGAACCTTGTGGTGAAGAAGGCTGCTCAAGGCTCTGCGCTGGCGGCGATGAGGAGAGCTCAGGGCTCTGCGCTGGTGGGGTTGGTGAGAGGCTGCGTTCGGCTGACTCGTGGGATGGCTGGCTTTGTTCTTGACTCTCCACACAGGGAGTCTTGTTCTTGATTTCTTCTTCGGCCACAGCCATGCGCCACTTTCGTTTCTTGGGTGTGCCCGCTGGTTCAGAGGGTCCAGCAGGTATTTCCGTAACAACCCTCCACTTCTTCTTGCGAATCGGCAGCTTATCCAGTCGTTCCGTTCGCGCAGCCTCAGCATCAGCCAAGGCAAGCAATGCATCTCTCGCTGCCGTTTCAGCTTCATCGGCCCTTTTCTTGGCCGCAGATCTTTCAGCCCTTGTGAGTACCATCTTTGAAACGTGGAGGTTTGGAGAGAAGAATCACAGATGAAGAGAATCGAAGCTTTCTTGGAGTTCAGAGAATGAGAGAATCGTACAGATCACGCGCCTCCTAACGGATATAAAGAAACGGATAAATCCCAACGGCTATATTTTTGCGGATCCTGCAAATCCAGCGCAATTTTAGTGACCGTTGGAGATTTTTTTTCATCTAAATGCCAATCTTTGCTCATCCGTATCTTTTATTTGGCCCAATATTTTCTTGATTTTTAAAGCTGGATTTACTCTCCTTGATTCCCTCTATTGATTCCCTACAAAAAGAAATAAAATAAACATCAAATACTCAATTAAAATCATACAAAAAGACACACAAACGATAACCGGAAAATCGCAAAAAAATAAACTAAGGCATGAGCCTCATATTGACGAGCACAGCAATCACTCGTCCTCTCTCGTTCTTAATTTCACGCTTCAGTCAAGAGGAAGGCCGAGAGAGTCTTCACATCTCCTTCCTCATAGTAGTGCTTCAATCTTGCACCATTAACCATGAATGGTTGACCGTGCTGCAAGTTCTTTATTTCGATGGCACCATGAACAAGCACATTAGTAATCATGAAAGGACCTGACCATCTGGACTTTAGTTTGCCTGGAAACAACCTCAATCGTGAGTTAAATAATAAAACAAGTTGGCCTTTCTTAAAGTCCTTGATCCTGAGTCTACTATCGTGCCAAATCTTGGTCTTTTCCTTATACATTTTGGCATTTTCATAAGACATATGTCTAAGCTCATCAAGCTCGTGTAATTGCAAAGACCGCAACGTTCCCGCATCGGTCATGCAGTAATTCAACTCTTTTAGTGCCCAAAATGCCTTAATTTCTAACTCAAATGGAAGATGACAAGCTTTACCATATACAAGTCTGTAAGGAGACATACCTAGGGGTGTCTTATATGCTGTCCTATATGCCAAAAGTGCATCCTCAAGCTTAAAGGACCAGTCTTTCCTATTAGGTTTAACCACTTTTTCTAGGATGTTCTTAATCTCCCTATTTGAAATTTCAGCCTGACCATTCGAGTGTGGGTGATAGGGAGTGGCCACTCTATGTCTAATGTTATATTTAGCCAGCACTCTCTCCATAGCCTTATTAATAAAATGTGTCCCCTCATCACTAATGATGGCACGTGGTGTTCCAAACCTAGTAAAAATGTGCCTATGTAAGAATTTTATGACTGTGTTGGCATCATTATTGGGACATGCTATGGCTTCTACCCACTTGGATACATAGTCTACTGCCACTAATATGTAAAGGTTACCTGAAGATGGGGGAAATGGTCCCATGAAATCAATGCCCCACACATCAAAGAGCTCCAACTCTAAGATGTAGGTGAGAGGCATTTCATCCTTGCGACTGAGGTTACCTGTCCTTTGGCATTCATCACAGCTGTGGGCATAGTTGTGGGCATCCTTGAAGATTGTTGGCCAATAGTAGCCACTCTGAAATACCTTTGCAGCTGTTCTTTGGCCACCAAAGTGTCCACCATAAGGAGCTGTGTGGCAGTGCTGCAGCACAGACTTCGCCTCAGCAGCTGAAACACACTTCCTTAGTAAGCCGTCAGCACATGTCTTGTAAAGTGTGGGGTCATCCCAGATGAATTTCCTTGCTTCATGAAAGAACCTCTTCTTCTCTTGTCCTCCCTTGAAAACTGGTAATACCTGTGATGCAAGGAAGTTAGCAATGTCAGCAAACCAAGGTTCCTCATCGTTATCACGATGAGTCAATACAAAGACATGTTCATCAATAAAAGCATCAGAAATTGCGGCCTCCGCAATTTTTTCGCAATTGTGCTGCAATCGAGACAGGTGATCCACAACCACATTTTCACATCCTTTCTTGTCTCGAATGTCCAAATCAAATTCCTACAGCAATAACACCCACCTAATCAACCTAGGCTTAGCATCAGCCTTCCTCATGAGGTACTTTAAGGCAGAATGGTCAGTGTACACAATTGTCCTAGTGCCTACAATATAGTTTCTAAATTTCTCACAAGCAAATACTACAGCAAGCATCTCTTTCTCAGTAGTTGTATAATTACATTGAGCCTCATTCAGGGTTTTACTAGCATAGTATACAGGGTGTGTTAGCTTGTCAATCTTCTGTCCTAACATAACCCCTACAGCATAGTCACTAGCATCACATAACATCTCAAATGGGAGATCCCAATCTGGCCCTACTATAACAGGTGCTGTGACTAGTGCTTTCTTAAGGGTTTGCCAAGCTACTAAACATTCCTTAGAGAAGATGAATGGCCTATTTATCTCTAGAAGCTCACACAGAGGTTTGGCTATCTTAGAAAAGTCCTTAATGAACCTTCTGTAGAAGCCAGCATGCCCTAAGAAACTTCTAATGGCCTTGACATTCTGAGGCTCTACCAACTTCTCTATGATCTCAATTTTGGCCCTATCGACCTCAACACCTGCCCTTGACACTCTATGACCTAAGACAATCCCCTCATCTACCATGAAGTGACACTTCTCCCAATTAAGGACTAAGTTAGTCTCCTCACATCTAGCCAGGACTTGTCCTAAATTCTCTAGACAGTTGGTAAAGGAATCCCCAAAGACTGAGAAATCATCCATGAATATCTCTATCATGGACTCATCCAAGTCAGAAAAGATTGCCAACATGCACCTTTGGAATGTTGCCGGTGCATTGCATAAGCCAAAAGGCATTCTGCGAAAGGCAAATGTTCCAAAAGGGCAAGTGAAGGTAGTCTTTTCTTGGTCTTTGGGGTCTATAGTGATCTGGTTATACCCTGAATAACCGTCTAAGAAACAGTAATAGGCTCTACCAGCTATTCTGTCTAACATTTGGTCAATGAATGGTAGAGGGAAGTGGTCTTTTTTAGTTTCTTTATTTAGCTTCCTATAATCCATGCAAACTCTCCATCCTGTGACAGTCCTAGTTGGAATCAGTTCATTGTTCTCATTAACTACCACAGTCATCCCACCCTTCTTAGGTACACATTGTATAGGGCTCACCCACTGACTACTAGCTATGGGGAAGATCACACCAGCATCTAACCATTTTATTATTTCTTTTTTAACTACCTCTTTCATAGAGGGATTCAGCCTACGTTGGTGGTCTACTCTAGGGGTATGTTCTTCCTCTAGTATAATCTTATGCATACAATAAGAAGGGCTAATGCCTCTAATATCAGCAATAGTCCATGCAATAGCCTTCCTATGTTGCTTAAGTAGTAATATTAATTCAACCTCATGCTGTTCACTTAGCTTAGAAGAAATAATTACAGGCAAAGTCTCATTATTCCCTAAATATGCATACTTGAGGTGAGTGGGGAGAGGTTTTAATTCTAATACAGGTGGATGCTCAATGGATGGCTTTAAAGGATTCAAGGCTCTATCAGTTAAGTCAATATTCATACAAACATGCTGAGGGTTATTTACTGTCCATTATCTCAGCTATGTTTAAATCAGTCAATTCTAATCCTACATAGTTATTAGCATGCTTAGTCAACAGTTCATGCTCTAATTGTTCGTCCATTAAAGAATCGACAACGTCCATGCTAGCACAGGATTCAAGGTCAGAGGGATACCTTAAAGCTTTATACACACTAAATTTCACCTCTTCATCATGAACCCTCATAGTGAGCTCACCTTTTTGGACGTCGATCAGGGCCCTACCTGTGGCAAGAAATGGTCTGCCTAATAGGATGGGGACCTCCTTGTCTGCTTCATAATCCAGGATAATGAAATCTGCAAGGAAAATAAATTTGTCAACTTTCACTAGAATATCCTCAATTTTACCTTCAGGGTATGCGATGGATCTGTCTGCTAGTTGTAAAGTGACAGTGGTTGGACGTGCTTCTCCTATTCCCAACTGGCGGAATAGTGATAGGGGCATAAGGTTTATGCTGGCGCCAAGGTCACAAAGCGCTCTGCCCACGTGCTTGCCTCCTAGCTCTACAGGTAAGGTGAAGGAACCAGGATCCTTCTCCTTCTTGGGCAGCTTGTTCTGGAGTATGGCACTGCACTCCTCAGTGAGGTTTACTGTTTCAAACTCACCAATTATTTTTTTGTTAGTAATAATGTCCTTCAAAAACTTTACATAGGAAGGCATAGACTGTAAAACTTCTACAAAAGGAATGTTGACATGCACTTGCTTAAGAATTTCTAAGAATTTATTAAAGTGCACTTCCTGTTCCTGCTTCTTCTTAAGCCTTCGAGGATATGGAGGTGGTGGTACATATGCAGGCACGTCAGGTCGCCTTAGGATTGGAGGAGGCCTTGGAATTTCTTCTATCTCCTCAATAATTGGTTCTAGCCTTGTTCCTGATGTGCTTGTTGGTGATGGACCTTGGGTTGGCAGAGACTCTAGTGGAGCACTAGACTCAGTGTTCTCTACTCTCTTTGGTGTGTCCTTTGTGTTGCTCACCAATGGTCTACCACTTCTGAGTTCAATTGCTTGAACTTGTTCCTTACCATCTCTCCTTGGCACTTCAGTGTCAGCAGGAAGCCTACCTTGGGGCCTACTTTTGATTTCATTGGCTAACTGGCCTATTTGGTTCTCTAGGCTCCTAAGGGTAGCTTGCTGACTCTGTAAAGTGGCATCATTCTTGGCTATGTATTCCTTGAGCAAGTTTTCTACAGAAGACCCTACAGGTTGGTTGTATGGTTTTTGATACATGGATTGGTTATGTTGGGGAGTGAAACCAAGTGTTCCACTCGGCCTTGGTTGGTTAGGATTTTGGTTAGTATTCTGTTGGCCACCCCATGACAGGTTTGGGTGGTTCCTCCAACCAGGGTTATAAGTGTTAGAGTAGGGGTTGTTCCTTGGCTGCTGTTGGCTTCCCACATAGCAGACCGAGGCTGGATTCCCAGGGCAGTATTCATACGGGTGCCCTTCCCCACAGAATCCACAGATAAGTGTCTCACCTTGACTTGATTGGGTGCCCATTGACATGGCTGTGGCGGTGTTGACACTTGTTTGGAGATTTGTTTGAGCCATTTGCCTAACTAGGTTGGTCAGGGCATTTATTTGGCTGCTCATCGCACTTAGAGCATCCTTGTCTTGAGCTCTAGTTGGCTCAACTGGATCATCTGACCACCTACAGTGAGATGCTGAGATCTTCTCCAAGATCTCATAGGCTTCGTTGTAACTTTTGGACAACATGGAACCTCCAGCAGATGAGTTTAAGACTTGTCTAGTGTTGGGGTTGCATCCTTTGAAAAAGACCTCTATTTGGATACACCAGGGGATGCCATGGTGTGGACATTTAAGAAGAAGATCTTTAAACCTTGTCCAAGCTTCGTGAAGAGACTCAGTGTCAGCTTGTTTAAACTTGATTATGTCATCACGAAAGGTAGAATTCCTATCAGGTGGGAAGTATTTGACTAGGAATTTTTCTGCTAAGTCTGTCCAATTAAGGACAGATCCTGAGGGTAATGAGTTTAACCACGTTTTGGCTTTGTCCCTCAAAGAATAAGGGAACAGATATAGCCTCAAGGCTTCTTGAGAAACTCCAGGGATGATGAATGTATCACTAACTCCTAAGAAGTTTCTAAGATGATTGTGGGGATCCTCATTTTCCACTCCAAAGAATTGTCCCACAGTGGACAACATTTGGAACATCACTGACTTCAACTCGAATGAGTGGGCAGTGATTTCAGGACGGATTATGCTGGGGTTCAGCTCCCCAGGCATAGGTACTAGGTAAGAGAGTATGGCGCTGTCCTTATCATTCGCTATTTCGATGGGGTTGCGAGTGACAGGCACCGGATTTGGAACTATTCCATCCATTTCTTCTTGAGATAATTGCGGAGGAATTGCGGTTCCCGCAATTACTTGAGGTATAGAGGGTTGGTTAAAGAGACGTTTCTTGGCTCTATTTCTGGCCCTAAGTAATCTCTCAGGCTCAGGATTGAACTCTAGATCACTACTTGAAGGTTCACTCATAAACTAACCCAATGGTACCTGCAAAAGAAATGAAACAGATCAGCTTCAATAGGCAAAAAACTTGGTGTTTCAAACTTAACAAACTTCGTTTTCACTTAAATAAATCCCCGGCAGCGGCGCCAAAAACTTGTTACGTGCTCAATGTGTTAAAATGAATAAGTAATAAGGTAGAGAGAGCACTCAGAACATGCAAGCATACATGGTCTTATAGCAAGTAGTAAGTATATTTCATTCGTTTTCCCACAGAGACTTATTATAAGCTATTCATGAAGTGTAACGTTAAGAAAGAAGGGGTGGATTTGATGGGGTAGTATTGGTTTTTAATTGTCTATTTCCTACTGAATACGGAGAGGGTAGCAACATAAACAAGTGCAAGTTAAAGCTAAACTCAAATGAGAAGAGACGAGATTAATAAATGAAAGCAAAAACAGCTAGACAGAATTGTAACTTATGCAGAATTGCGGAGACAGCAATTCTATCGCAATTGAAATAACAGCGAAAGTGTGTAAAGTGATGAATTAAGGGCTACTAACGACTATCCTATAGGCTTTTTCTCACGATTCTCAAGCAGTGGATCAGCTCTCTATGCATCAAACTCTCTCATTCTCATGTATTTTCCGATTTCATGCATTAGATTCTTTAGTTTACTCATGTCCAAGTAAGGTCTTAAGCATCTTGTTAAGGCAGAAAAATATGGTTTGTACTAGGGAAACGCCTATTCCTAGGTCGTTTCCTGGTTACCTTGAAAGGCTAGCATGATAGTATGACTCTGAACTCTTACTCCTTCCAGAGGTTAGGAGTTCTTTGGACAAAATGGATGGCCAATCGAAATTGCCCGTGGGATGAAGCTTACATACAATCAATGCTTCGAGAGCTATCCTACATGCTTGGTTCACGTTTTTTAGCCTAAAGTGTTGCCATTAGCATGCCCCTAAGTGATTTAGCTACTCATGGATGTAAACAGAACAGAAGCAAGAGAAGAAGTAGACATGATCAGAAGGAATCTGAAGACAAAACAGTAAGGGAAAGACAGTCAATCGCAACGACAAGAATCGTGAAATGAATTGTGAGTTGATTACTTGGTTGTTTGAATGGACAGAAGGAAGCTTTAAAGTAAATAACAACAAGACAGAACACAACGAATAGTCTAAGCTAGCTACTAGAAAAGAGTTAACAACAAAACAAAGCTGGAAAATGGAAATGAAGAGCAGAAAGCAGTAAAACAAGGTCGAATGTCTCGTTGCAGCCGCCTCGAATGAAGGATGAGAAAGGTCAGCCTTGCTTGGATGAATCCAATCGGGAGAGAAGAAGAATCTCCTCTCCTTCCTATCAGATTATCGACTCCAACAGCTGAGCTTCGCAAACCAGCAGACGGCAAAGGAAAACAGGAGAAAAGATGGACTGCGAGAAGACTTCTACGCTTTCGGATGATGTTTGAACCCTCGACTTTGACCCCTATTTATAGTAATCTGCAGGTGCGTTTGGGCCAAGGAGAACCATCAATCTTCAACGTCGTACTTCAGAATGGATGGAGGAGAAAGAACGAATCCCTGAAATAACGGAAATTAACAGAAAAAGATCAGTCAACTTACGGTTTTCACTTGAAACATTGCGGTGTCCGCAATGTTTCCGCAATGCTATCGCAATGCTTATTTTTCATTCTTTTCCTTCGGTTTTCAACCCTTTTCTTTCCTATTGTACTTAAGTCCTAATTTAGCTACCTTCTTCTAATTCTCATATTTAAGCATAGGTCTAGGCTAAATGCTATCAAAAACACCTAAGAGTGAACATCTTTCTAAGATAATTAAGTCCTAAAAAGGTCACTTTTGGAGACGTAACAGTACTGTTGGTAAAAGGCTTCCTTGAAATGTGACCAGGTCACTGGTCCTCTGCTAGTGTCAACCGAGCTCTCGGCCGACTCCCACCATAGCTGAGCATCGTCTATCAATACGAAGGCCGCACACTGCACTTTCTGCTCCTCTGGGCACCTCATGTAATGGAAAATCGTCTCAATGGACGACAACCATATCTTTGCTTTCGTCGAATCCGCCAACGACCCATTGAAGGAACGGGGGTCATACTTCCTGAAGTCTCGCAAATGTCGCGCCTCTTCTGGCAGACCTCTCTGATCCCTGTTCGCTTGAGCCATTTGATTAGCTACTACCGTCTGAATCAATGTCTGCATGGCCTCCATCATTGTCGTCGTTAATATGGCTCCTGCCTGCTGAGTCGCAGGTGTGTAACCAGTCTGAACAACTAGTTGGCCTGTGGGAGTTAATCCCACTGGTGTCTCCTCAACCTGGTCGTCTACTTGAGCCGAGGGTATCGGTCCCACTGGTATCTCTTCAATCGGGATACTCGGTATGCCCTTATCAAACTTACCCCGCTTACTGGAGCTTCGTTTACGTGCATTACCTGGTTGAACCCTACCAGACGAACCTCGCCTGACCAAGCCTCTGTTACGTCCCATAACCTACCAAAATCCAGTTACCTTATCAAAACAACAATTATGACCATAACAGTTGCTAGGCATTAAACTAAACCACTTCATTTAAATATCATCCTTCATAAAAATTTGTTAAAACTGAACATACCTTGCGATGGCGAGGGACCTGTTGATGAGCCATGGGAACACTAAGGGCTTACGATGTAAGCCAGTCTACAGAACCCTAAACTTAGGCTCTGATACCAACTGTAACAACCCGACTTTTTACATGACATCATTGTAGGACCGTTACTATATGCATGATGTAAGAACTACATAAATAAAAGAAAATAAAACTTTATTTAAGAGAAATTAGGAGAAGAAGTAATAAATGTTCAGAGCGTCTCAAAAATCAATGCAAATCCCTTAATTTCGGGATTCCCTTAAACTTCTAAAACGAAATTAAATGAGTACTTTTAGGAGGAAATTAAAACCAAAACTTATAGCTCAAATCTCAACAAAGGTGATTTAACTCCAACAAATAAATAAAAGAAAATAATGAATGCGGAAGCTCGGACTCTAATCCCATGGCATCGTTAATAATCCACCTCGTCACACGCCATGTACGTTCCTGTCGTTTCCTGAAAAAAAATGTTTTAAGGGAAGGATGAGTATTTTATGCAAAATACTCAGTAAATAACCCCACTATCGTGGTCAAGCTAAGATGAACATGAAAGGATGAACATACTGAAAACTTTAACGGTGAGACCTAAACTTGTATCATACAATTTACCAGCCCATTCCTATCCTTCTCAATGTGTATCAATTTCATACACATCTGTCCCAGCTGCATCAATTTCATGCATTGAGAGCTTCCTAGGTGTACATCACTTTCATGCACAGGTGAGCATCACTTTCATACTCCCCAGCTCTACACACATCACTTCCATGTGAGTAGAGCTCCTAAGCCTGCATCACTTTCATACAGAATAAAACTTACAAGGAATGGGGGGTAACTATATTACAATCTTATGATTCATACATCACACCGTTACAAGGGGTCACACCTATCTCGTTGTGATATTATAATTAATACTATATGGAGTAATTTTCTCTCATGCATATTAATGGTCATATTTCAGCATGCATCTTATTCATAAATACTTAATCTCAGTTACATTCAAACTTATAAACGGAATTCAAACATAACCATAACACTCAGCCCATCACTATACAAGGCTAGTGTGTTCATGACATCTTTCACCACAATATCTCGTTAGCAATTTCTAGACCTTCCAACAATATCACATCAACAGATAACAAACACTTCAACACTAACTCACATCCACAGATATCGCACTTCAAAGTTACTCCATATCCACAGATAACAAACTCCTCAAAACCTATTCTCATCCATAGATAACAACACTTCCAAGTTACTCTATATCCACAAATATCAACCACTTCAAAGCTATTTCTCATCCACAGATAACCACACTTCAAAGTTAATCCATATTCACAGATAACGAACACTTCAAGCTAATACCCATCCACAGAAACCACACTTCAAAATTAATCTATATTAACAGATAACAAACAATTCAAGGCTAATACCCATCCACAGAAACCACACTTCAAAATTTATCCATATCCACAGATAACAACCACTTTCAAGTTAATTCTCATCCACAGATAACAACACTTCCAAGTTAATCTATATCCACAAATATCAACCACTTCAAAGCTATTTCTCATCCACAGATAACCACACTTCAAAGTTAATCCATATTCACAGATAACGAACACTTCAAGCTAATACCCATCCACATAAACCACACTTCAAAATTAATCTATATTAACAGATAACAAACAATTCAAGGCTAATACCCATCCACAGAAACCACACTTCAAAATTTATCCATATCCACAGATAACAACCACTTTCAAGTTAATTCTCATCCACAGATAACAACACTTCGAAGCTACTAAAACAACATAATCTACATTGAAACAAGAAAATCCCAACTTAGCCTGAAGGCTACCCACAGTAAGATTACTTACCGCTAAGTTCGACGAGATGGCTAACAAGTTGTTATGAAAGCTTCTGGTCCCAACCTACGCACTCTCGACTCACCGTCACTTCGAGGCTAGGATACTTCAACCCGAGATTTGGTCTCGACACCGAAACTGGAAGGTTTCAAGGTCAATACAGATCGAAACTCACTGCAACGATGTCGAGTCCCGCTGGACAGCACGTTCCCAGACTACGTTTCGCGACACTAACGTTGGAACCGAACGAGCACCAACTCTCGCAATTGAACTCGTTTGAACTAACAATAATGACATTGAAGGGATTTTAGATTCGAAATCGGCGCTTCACCGAGCAAAATGAAGAAATAAAAAGGAAAGTAACGTCGGAGGAGGAATGCTTACCCGCTGCCCACGACGTGCTGCCGTTACCACACTCGTTGCCCCGCCGTCGGAAGCCAAGACGAGTCGTCGCCGTCGCCCGAAGCTGCTGGAGCGCCGTGTGTTGCCGCTGGAGGGTTTCGCCGCTGCTGGGGCTCTCGAGTTGGTATCGACGGCGGTCGGAGAGGAGAGGCGGCGCGGTGGTGGTCGAACAGAGGGGGCGTTTGGTTTGGGAGAGGGGCAGCGAGGATCATTGCGTGAGGGAGAATTGTGAGGAAGATGAAAAGGGTTTCGTACGCCCTCTTCTTTTTCCTTTTGTTTCCTTTTTTTTATTTTTTTTTTATTTCTATTCTCATTGTTTTGTTTTCTTTTGTTTTCAACATAAGAAAACAATTTATTTTCAATCCCCACTAATTCTAGTTTGACTTAATTAACTCTTGAGCCCAAACCATTCTTTAAAAGCCCAATTTCAATACTAAGCCACTTAACCCACTAACGAGCCCGGTAATAAAATTAATTAAATAAATCACTCATACCTTGAGCTCGGGTCGTTACACTAACGGTGATCGTGTTGCAGAACCCAGCATTGCGTGTGAGGAGGAAGAAGAACAACGGGTGTTATTTCCTGCAAATACCCCTGCACATGTAATTCTATGTTCACTCTGGATTTGTTTGCTTCTTAAGTTTTTTTTAGATGGTTATTTTTATAAAAAAAAATAATGTAATTTGTTCTTATTATCCTGCCAAAATTTAAATCCCAGGATAGGGGAAGGATTCTTCCTCCAACCTTGAGGATATATTTCGTTGTAATTTGTTCTTATTATCCTGCAAAAATTTAAATCCCAGGATAGGTGAAGGATTTTTCCTCCAACCTTGAGGATATATTTCGTTTTTCTTTACTTAAATTTAAATCCCAGGATAGGTGAAGAATTTTTCCTCCAACCTTGAGAATATATTTCGTTTTTCTTTACTTCCATTTGAATCCCAGGATAGGTGAAGGATTCTTCCTCCAACCTTGATATATTTCGTTGTAATTTGTTCTTATTATCCTGCAAAAATTTAAATCCCAGGATAGGTGAGGGATTTTTCCTCCAACCTTGAGGATATATTTCTTTTTTCTTTACTTCCGTTTGAATCCCATAATAGGTGAAGGATTCTTCCTCCAACCTTGAGGATATATTTCGTTTTTCTTTCCTTCTGTTTGAAATCCCATGATGGAATAAGGATCTTTCCCTTATCTTGAGGATTAGACTTTAACTCCTAATTATTTAATTTATATTTCCCTTCTTACGCCATTTATTTCTATCTTCAAATTTTCAAAATAATTTTCTATTGAATTTGAATTTTAAAAAGCTTCCAAACGTTTTTTTCCCTTCTTTAAAATCTTTTATTGCCCAAAAGTCTTTTAAATAAATTGCTTTTCAAATTTCTTTCCTTTTAAGTGAAGGTTTCCATTTGATTTTAGAACTGATTTCAAATTTTTTCCCCAAACGTCTTTTTAAGTGAAGGTTTCCATATTTTAATTGAATTAACCTTTCTTTAGTATAACTTTAACTATTATTTAAGTTTGTTTTTTTTCAAAAGAATCATATTCGATTATACAATAAGTTTTAAATTTAATCTAAAAAATTGATTTTCTTAAATGAATTTTAAAACCTAGAATCGCATTCGATTATAAAATAAGTTTTAAATTTAATCTAAAAAATTGATTTTCTTAAATGACTTTTAAAACCTTTGTTTTATTGTATAATCCAAGTAATGAGATTAATGCGATAAAATGACAACATTGATGGGTAATTCCACTCACAGATCGAGTCCTTATTTTATCATAAAATCAAAGCATGATCTCTTGAGACATTTATTTTAAGTTTAACTGTTTATCTATTTTGTTTATTTTATTTTCTCAAATTAAGGACCTTTTAGGATTAGATGGATATTTAGGATAAAATGTTTTGGCTACCGTTTTTAACGGGATGTTGTAGGGTGCTAGTACCTTCCCTACACTCAAATGAGCCCCGAACCTTATTTTTTATTTCGTAGACCACTTTTAGGTGACCAATTACACCCAAAAAAATGATTGGTGGCGACTCCTTTTTGTTTTTATTTCTTTGTAAAAACCCCGTTTAAAAGAGGACGTCGGCCTCTCCGCGTCGCGAAAACGTTGCGACAGCATGGCGACTCCACTGGGGATTTTTTTTAGAGGGTCAAGGTCATGCATTTTGTCTTTTGTTATCTAGTTTATTCTTTTTGTTGGTCCTTTGTTTATTTGTTTTATTTATTTATTTTTGTACTATTTATTCATTGTGCTTTATTTATTGCACTTTATTTTGCATTATCATGCATTCCACACACAACCACAAACCTCATACCCGGGCTCTACCTTTTAGGATTAGAATTGAGAATCAAGTAATGTCGACCTTCAAGGGGATATAATTGCCCCTGTATAGGCGCACAAAAGATTCTCGCTCAAGTTAATTCATTTGCTAATCTTTAGCATTCAAATTAATTTGGAGGCATTTGTCCTTATGTTTAGAACTTTACCCTCACATCATTTTTATTGTTCAATTTTTTTTGTTGTTTATCACTTTGATTTTATTTTAAGGCTTTATTCTGGTTCTTGTTTGTTTTTGTTGTTATGCTTGTTTTATTTAACTTGTTTTATTTATCGTAATTTACATTGTTTTCATTATCATGCATTTCACACACATGTTCACGAGCCTCCTACCTAGGCTCTACCCTTTAGGATTAGAATCGGAGATTGAGTAGTGTGACCTTCGTGGAATTTCGGTTCCCGTGCAGGTGCATGAAATTCTCCACTCGAGCTAACCACACTGTTTAATCAGTTGGAAAGCTCGGGAACCGTTTTCTTCTAGGATTTTTTTTTTGGAACATAAATCACACTCAATTACATCCTAGAGCCAGTCAACATATGTTTTGTTTTTTATTATTTTCATGCATATTTTTGCTAGATAGTGTTTATATCATGCACATATTCTTTTTGGGTATTATTTTCATTGCAATTATTATCATTTTTTTCCTTTATTATCCTCGCACACAATCACGAGCCTCATACTCGGGCTCCACCTTTTAGGGTTAGAATTGAGAATCGAGTAATGTCGACCTTCAAGGGGATATAATTGCCCTTGTATAGTTGCACGAAAGATTCTCGCTCGAGTTAATTTGTTTGCTAACCTTTGACATTCAAATTAATTTGGGGACCTTTATCCTCTCTAGGGTTAGAATTCTACCGTCACATGATTTGTAATTTTATTCATTTTAATTATTTGTTGAGATCCTTTAGTTTCAGTACATTTATTGTTCATCTTTTTTTAAGTTTGAGTTAAATTTTATTTTATTCTTTTCCTTTTAAAAAAAAAACTTCAAAACCTAAAAATAAAAAAAACTCAACTTTCCAAAATCTCAAAAAGGCAAAAAAAAATATATTCATGTTTTCTGTGATAAAAATATTTTTTTTTCTTTCTAAAAAATAAAAATAAAAAATATGTAGAATTCTTTTCTACACCAAAAAATAACATAATAAAAAGTTTTAAGTCATCCTTAGAGTCATGCATCATTTAGTTTAGGTCACATATATTTAAGATTTAGTAGTGTCGACCTTTGATGTGGATTATCAATGTCCTGTGCGGGCGCATGGAAGGTCTTATTTCATTTTCACTCATTATTTTAAGAGTTAGTAGTGTCGAACTTCGAGGGGATAAATGCTCTCGTATCGGCATATGAAAATCTTTCTTTCTTTACATTCTCTTTAAACAACAACTAAACTTGACTCATTTAAAACAAAACAAAACAATAGCTCGATCACCACCGGCTCGTCGTATCCACTTCACAAGACACCGAAAAAGGATCACGGAGGAGAAAAATGTCGAGTTAGAGATAGAGTTAGAGAGGACGAAGAAGGATTTAAGTGAACTACGAGCCAAGATGGACGCACTGGTCTCATCTCTAGAGAAGGGCAAAATGGTAGCAGATCCGGTGCAACTAGGCAATGCGATTGAGGGACCCATAGATGTCAATTCTTCCCATTACCCATTGATGGAGGATTCAATTCCCCCATATGTAGCATACGACTCGCGACATAATGCTTCAACGACCAGGCATTATCAGGACCCCAGAGAGGAAAATAGCAGGCACGCAGGAGTTTCACATTCCCAGGAGGGGCCTTCCAGAGTGACTATTGCGGTTCACAGCCTGTACAAACATGAATCGAAGAAAGACAGGGCAAACAGAGGGAATGAAGTTCCAAACGACGAAGCTTTAGAAATCCTGGATGAAAGGTTAAGGGCCATTGAAGGAACCAACATCTTTGGTAACATGGACGCTACTAAACTATGCTTAGTACCTGATGTAGAGATTCCACCTAAGTTTCGAGTGCCTGATTTTGAAAAGTATGACGCAACATCATGTCCGAAGAGTCATCTCACTATGTATTGTAGGAAGATGGCATGCAACATTAAGAATGAAAGACTGTTGATCCATTGCTTTCAGGATAGTTTAACCGGGCCAGCATCACGCTGGTACGTGCAGCTGGATAACGCACATGTTTATTCATGGAAAAACTTGGCTGATTCTTTCTTGAAGCAGTACAAGCATAACATGGATATGGTTCCTGATCGCATGGATTTACAAAGGATGGAGAAGGGTATTGTCACGTCTCCAAAAGTGCATATTTTAGGGACTTATTTGCTATAGAATTGTGTGAACTCTTAAGCGTTTTTGTTAGAATTTAGCCTAAACATGTGCTTATATATGAGAATTTATAGAATGAAGCTAAATCAGGACTTATTTATAAAAGAAAGAAAAAAGAATCAAAAACGAAGTTAAAGAGTTGCATTTCTGTGTTGCAGGAACATTGCGGAAACATTGCTGTCTCCGCAATGTTTTAAGTGAAAATGTTAAGTTGTTCTAACCGTCCGCCGTTTTGTTGCGATCTTTCAGCCGCCCAATTTATCTCCTACTGCTACGCGGAAGGTCGTCGTTCAGAATGGATGGCTCTCCTTGACTGAAGAGTACCTGCAAAACACTATAAAAGGAGGTCAAGGGGGAAGGAGAACAACAAGCTTGGAAGCGTAGAACTCCCATCTCAACGCAATTTCTTCTTGTTTTCTCTCCCGGTTGTTGGCGTGAAGGAGTCAGCTATTGGCATCGATAATCTGAGAGGAAGAAGAGAAGATCCTTCTTCTCTTCTGATTGGATTCATCCCCAAACAAAGCTCACCTTCGCCCTTCATCCGAGGCGCTTGCGGCGAGGAGTTCACGCACACACTTTAAACTGCTTTCTACTGCTTTTTGCCTTCTATTTTCTCTACTGCTTTCTGTCATTTACTTCTATTTCCTACTGCATTTCAATTCTTCTTCAATCGTTTAGTCTTTCCTGTTTTGTAATCGTTGCACATTAAGCCTTGAATCTTACGCAATAGAGGAATTATTCGACTACTTCGCAACTCTCTTAACTGCTCTCTTTGTTCTTTTGCTGTCATTTGAATTCTGTTAAGCATGTTTAAACAAGCAAGTCTGTCCAACTCCACATAATCCATGAGTACCTAAACCACACAAGGGTCTGCTATTGATGAATCTATAGGTAGAAATACGTGAATTCAGCATGTAGGATAGCTCGAATGCATTGAATGTATGTATGCTTCATCCTACGGGCAATTTCGATTGGCCATCCATTTTGTCCAAAGAACTCCTAACCTCTGGAAGGAGTAAGAGTTCAGAGTCGTCCATTCATGCTAGCCTTTCATGGTAGCCAGAAAAGGACCTAGGAATAGGCGTTTTCCTAGCACAATTCATTAACTTGCTTATAAAAATAGATGCTCAAGTCTTACTTTGATATGAGTGAACTAAAGGATCTAATGCATGTAATCGAGAGATGCATGAGAATGAGTTAAATTGATGCATGATAAGTTGATCTACTGCTGAAGAATCGTATGAAAAAGCCTATAAAGGAGTCGTTAGTTGGCCTTGTCCCTCCATCTCACCCTTAAAACGTTGTTAGTACAATTGCTAGAAAATTGCTGTCTGCGCAATTTTCTTAGTTTAATTTTTGCCTTAGCCCTTTTTTTCAGTTTTCTGTTTTGCGATTTTATTGCTAGATAATTGCTTTCTCCGCAATTCTTTTTCTTCTACATTCAAGTTAACCTCTTTACTTGTCTTTGTTTATGCTTGCATATCTTGCACTTTCTTTGTTAGTTAGGCACATCAATCCCAATTCTACCCCATCTAAATCACCTTTTCTAAGTTAGCATCTCACTTCGTTAGTAACTAAGAATAAATCTCTGTGGGAAATCGAATGAAAAAATACTTATTACTTGCTACAAGACCATATATGCTTGCATGTTCTGAGTGCTCTCACATTGCATTTTTATTTACACATTGAGCACGCAACAAGTTTTTGGCGCCGCTGCCGGGGATTTTGTTTAGTGAACACGAAGTTTGTTAATTTAGAAAGACCAAACTTAATTTCAATTGGAGCTAATCTTCTTTCATTTCTTTTACTGGTACCATCGAGCTAGTTTATGAATGAGCATTCAAGTAGCGATCTAGAGTTCAATCCTGAGCCTGAAAGACTTCTTAGGGCCAGAAACAAAGCTAAGAAACGCGTATTTAAACAGCCACCTGTAACTCGAAACATTGCTGACTCCGCAGAGTCATCGCAATTCCAACACATTGAAATGGATAGAACAGCCCCAAACCAAGCACCTGCCATTCGCAACCCCATCGAAATAGCGAATGACAAGGATATTTCCATCCTCTCATACTTAGTTCCCATGCCTGGGGAGCTTAATCCAAGCATTATACGCCCTGAGATTACTGCCAACTCATTCGAGTTAATGCCAGTAATGTTCCAAATGCTGTCTACTGTGGGACAATTCTTTGGAGTGGAAAATGAAGATCCCCACAATCATCTAAGAAATTTCCTAGGAGTTAGTGATACTCTCCTTATCCCTGGAGTTTCCCAAGAAGCTTTAAGACTCTATCTCTTTCCCTACTCATTGAGAGATAAAGCCAAAACGTGGTTAAACTCCTTACCCTCCGGATCAATTGTCCATTGGACAGATCTGGCTGAAAAAATTCCTAGTCAAATACTTCCCACCTGATAGGAATTCCAACTTTCGTGATGACATAATCAAGTTCAAACAAGCCGAAAACGAGTCATTACACGAAGCTTGGACAAGATTCAAAGATCTATTGCTTAAATGTCCACACCATTGTATTCCATGGTGTATCCAAATAAAAGTGTTCTTTAAAGGATGCAACCCCAGCACAAGGCAATTGCTTAATTCTTCAGCTGGTGGTTCCATGCTTTCAAAGAGCTACAATGAAGCCTATGAGATTTTGGAGAAAATCTCAACTTCCCACTGTAGATGGTCAGACGATCCTGTAGAGCCTAGGAGAGCTCAAGACAAGGATGCACTTAGTGCAATGAGTAGCCAAATTAATGCCCTGACCAATCTAGTAAAACAAATGGCTCAAACCAATCTTCAACCCAGTGTCAACACCGCAGCAGCCATTTCAATGGGCACATCAAATAGTCAAGGTGAGACACTAATCTGTGGGTTCTGTGGGGAAGGGCACCTGTATGATTTCTGCCCTGGGAATCCAGCCTCGGTCTACTATATTGGAAGCCAACAGCAGCCTAGGAATAACCCCTACTCTAACACCTATAATCCTGGTTGGAGGAACTACCCAAACCTTTCTTGGGGTGGACAACAGAATACTAACCAAGCTCAAAACCAACCAAGACCGAGTGGAACACCTGGTTTCACTCAACAACCTAACCAATCCATGTATCAAAAGCCATATAACCAACCCATAGGATCATCAGTAGAGAATTTACTTAAGGAGTACATTGCAAAAAATGATGCAACCCTACAAAGTCAGCAAGCCACCCTTAGGAGCTTAGAAAACCAAATAGGGCAATTAGCAAACGAACTGAAAAATAGGCCCCAAGGTAGGTTGCCTGCAGACACTGAAGTACCTAGAAGGGATGGAAAAGAGCAAGTTCAAGCAATTGAACTTCGCAGTGGAAGACCATTGGTGAGCAACAATAGAGAAGCACCAAAGCGAGTAGAGAATGAAGAGTCTAGTGCTCCACTGGATTCTCTGCCCAACCATGGTCAACCATCACCAAACACATCAAGGGTGAGGTTGGAACCAATCATTGAGGAACCAGAAGAAATTCCAAGATCTCCACCTGTCCTGAGGCGACCTGAATTGCCTACATATGTGCCACCACCTCCATTCCCTAGAAGGCTGAAGAAAAAACAAGAACATGACACTTTAATAAGTTTTTAGAAATTTTGAAGCAAGTGCATGTTAATATCCCATTTGTGGAAGTTTTGCAATCTATGCCTTCTTATGTTAAATTCTTGAAAGATATAATTACTAACAAGAAAATTATTGGTGAATTTGAAACAGTGAATCTCACTGAGGAGTGCAGTGCTATACTAAAAAACAAACTACCAAAGAAGGGGAAGGATCCTGGTTCCTTCACCTTACCAGTTGAATTGGGAGGCAAGCACGTGGGCAGAGCTCTTTGTGATCTGGGAGCCAGCATCAATCTCATGCCTTTATCACTATTTCGCCAGCTTGGAATAGGGGAAACACGTCCTACTACTGTCACCTTGCAACTTGCAGACGATCCATAGCATACCCGGAGGGGAAAATTTAGGATATACTTGTCAAGGTTGACAAATTCATCTTTCTTGCAGACTTCATCATTCTGAATTATGAGGAAGACAAGGAGGTACCAATCTTGTTGGACAGACCATTTCTAGCCACAGGTAGGGCTTTAATAGATGTCCAAAAAGGTGAGCTCACCATGAGGGTTCATGATGAGGAGGTTAAATTCAGTGTATTTAAAGCTTTAAGGTATCCCTCTGATTCTGAATCTTGTGTCAATGTAGATGTTATAGATGTAGTAGATTCCCTTATGGAAGACCAACTTGAGCATGAACTGTTATTGAAGCATGCTACTGACTATGTACAAGTAGAATTAGATGACTTAAATATTTCTGCGTTGATGGATATATCTGCGTTTGTATGACTAATAACTTGTCTGAAAGAGCCACAAATCCTTTGAAACCATCAATTGAACATCCACCTGTATTAGAATTGAAACCATTGCCTGATCATCTTAAGTATGCATATCTAGGAGAGCATGATACTTTGCCTGTTATCATTTCGTCTAAATTAAGTAAACAGCATGAAATTGCGCTATTATTGCTGCTTAAGCAACATAAAAAAGCTATTGCATGGACGATTGCTGATATAAGAGGTATTAGTCCTTCCTATTGCATGCATAAGATATTGTTGAAAGAGTGGTACTAGGATTTTTTAATATCCTATAAATTTCGGGGTGTCGAGTCCCGCCAAAATAACATTTATAATTCCGCTACAACTGAGCTTTGCAGCTAGTGGTAGTCGGGTCGATCCACAGGGAACCTAAATTATTTTCTCCTAATTAATTTCTATTTGCTTTTTAATTAACTAAAACAATAAAATAAAACGATAGATAAAAGAGGAATTGCTAACGGAAAATTAAAGTAAGCATGCAAACTAGCTAACGGAAAAATTGAACTAAGTACATGTAAACTAGCTAACGGAAAATTAAATAACGGAAAAATTAAACGTAACGCGTGCTCCTAATTTGAGTGCTCGGGATTTACTTGATGCGCTTAGTTCATAGGGATTCTAATTAGCAAAGTAATTTTATTTCATGCACGCAAAATGCCTTGTCCCATCCGGGTCCAAAGCACCCCAAAGAATTAATTAGAGGTGTCAATTCTAATTAAACATGCTTCTTAATTAATCTAAGGTGATAAGCCATCAATTAATCATAAAACAGTAACAGGTATAATTGCGACGAATTATTTCTTAAGACTAATTTGATTTCTCTCCTAACCTTGAGCCCACCGTGAAAACGTTAATCAACTCATACCCCCACTGTCACTTGGGCTCGAATTGATTAGCCACGAGCTAGACCCTCGCTACAATGCATTAAAGCTTATCAAGAATTAACGCTTAGCCTACTAACATGCGTAACAATTATGGGTGTCAATCCTAATTAGAAAGGCATGGCATTCGTTCTTTATACAGATTGGAGATGCAAGAAATCAACAACACAATGCTAGAAATTCATACGAAAACCCTCACTAAGCATCAAAGTAAATCCCTAACTCAAATTAGAGCACTTACCTTAGCCAAACGTGTTGAAAATCGATCCAAAATTGTCCAAAAACCTTGAAAATTGATGAAAATATCACCAAACCCGAGGCCAAAACTCTCAAAATTGATTTTTCTCTCTCTTAACAAGCCCTGTACCATCAAGCCACTAATCAATTTTGAGTTAAAATTAGATTATTTAATTAATGTAGCTTAATCACTCAAAACAACTAACTAATAAAATATTATAAAATATTCATTTAAGCTCTTAATTATCGCAAATCCCCGATTTACCCCTTAGCAATTAAATTATACCAAATAAATCAATTAAGCCCAAATAATTACTCTAATTTACAAGACTTAGGACCTAAATATTAGCACTTTTGGAGTGCTATCAAAGAGGAACATACACCTAGGGCAGAGCACCAACGTAGGTTGAACCCCTCCATGAAGGAGGTAGTTAAAAAAGAGATTATCAAGTGGTTAGATGCAGGTGTAATTTTCCCTATAGCCAATAGTCAATCGGTTAGTCCAATCCAATGTGTGCCTAAGAAAGGTGGAATGACTGTAATAGTGAATGAGAATAATGAACTTATACCAACTAGAACTATTACAGGATGGAGAGTCTGTATGGACTACAGAAAACTTAACAAAGAAACAAAAAAAGATCATTTTCCTATACCGTTTATAGATCAAATGTTAGATAGAATAGCTGGCCGAGCCTACTACTGTTTCTTAGATGGTTATTCTGGATATAACCAAATTACCATAGACCCTGAGGATCAGGAGAAAACGACCTTTACATGTCCCTTTGGAACATTTGCTTTTCGCAGAATGCCTTTTGGCTTATGCAATGCACCAGCAACATTCCAAAGGTGCATGTTGGCTATTTTCTCTGATTTAGATGAATCCATGATAGAAATATTTATGGATGACTTCTCAGTCTTTGGTGATTCGTTTAATAACTGCTTAGAGAACTTAGGACAAGTCCTAACTAGGTGTGAGGAGACCAACCTAGTGCTAAATTGGGAGAAATGCCACTTTATGGTGGAGGAATGAATAGTCCTAGGTCACAGAGTGTCTAGAGTAGGGGTAGAGGTCGATAGGGCCAAGATAGAAATAATAGAGAAGCTAGTGGAACCTCAAAATGTAAAAGCTATTAGAAGTTTCCTAGGGCATGCAGGTTTCTATAGGAGATTCATTAAGGACTTCTCAAAAATCTCTAAACCTTTGTGTCAGCTTCTAGAGCTTAACAAACCATTTGTCTTCTCAAAAGAATGTTTCCTAGCATGGACAACACTTAAAGAAGCCTTAGTCAAAGCACTAATTATAGTAGGTCCAAATTGGGATCTACCATTTGAGATGATGTGCGATGCTAGTGACTATGCAGTCGGGGTCATGCTAGGACAAAAAATAGATAAACTAACACATCCTGTATACTATGCATGTAAGACTTTGAATGAAGAACAATGTAATTACACCACCACCGAGAAGGAAATGCTAGCTGTAGTGTTTGCTTGTGAGAAGTTTAGGAATTACATTGTAGGAACTAGGACAATCGTGTACACCGATCACTCTGCACTAAAATATCTAATGAGGAAGGCTGATGCTAAGCCACGGTTAATTAGATGGGTATTATTGTTGCAAGAGTTTCACTTAGACATTAGAGATAAAAAAGGATGCGAAAATGTGGTTGCCGATCATTTATCTAGATTGCGAAGTAATTGCGGAGAAATTGCTGAGCCGACAATTTCTGATGCCTTTGTTGATGAACATGTCTTTGTGTTAGCACATCGTGATAACGATGAGGAGCCTTGGTTTGCGGATATTGCTAACTTTCTTGCCTCGCAGGTACTACCAACTTTCAAAGAGAAGAAGAGGTTCCTACATGAAGCTAGGAAGTTCATCTGGGACGATCCTACACTTTACAAAACATGTGTAGACGGATTGCTGAGGAAGTGTGTATCAGCTGCTGAGGCGAAGTCAGTGTTGCAGCACTGCCATACGTCTCCCTATGGTGGACATTTTGGTGGCCAAAGGACGGTTGCAAAGGTGTTCCAAAGTGGCTATTACTGGCCTACAATTTTCAAAGATGCACACGACCATGCACACAACTGTGACGAGTGTCAACGGACAGGTAATCTCAGTAGGAAGGATGAGATGCCTCTCACCTACATCTTAGAGTTGGAACTCTTTGATGTGTGGGGCATTGATTTCATGGGACCATTTCCCCCTTCTGCAGGTAATCTTTATATACTTGTAGCTGTAGACTATGTATCTAAATGGGTAGAAGCCATAGCATGTCCCTCAAATGATGCAAAGACAGTAGTTAAGTTTCTAAATAGGCATATCTTTACAAGATTTGGTACACAACGTGCGATAATAAGTGATGAGGGAACCCACTTTATAAATAGAGCTATGGAAAAGGTATTAGCTAAATACAATGTTAGACATAGAGTGGCAACTTCTTATCATCCACATTCTAATGGACAAGCTGAAATATCCAATAGGGAGATCAAGAGCATACTTGAAAAAGTGGTCAAACCTAATAGAAAGGACTGGTCCTTTAAGTTAGATGATGCACTTTGGGCGTATAGGACTGCATATAAAACACCCTTAGGTATGTCTCCTTATAGGCTAGTGTATGGAAAAACATGTCATTGGTGCGCGATATTTTGAACTATCGCTTAATCTCAAGCTGTCGAGGCTTGCCAAAATACGATTTATAAAGCCTATGACCAAGGCTTTGCAGCCAGTGGTAACAGGGTCGATCCAAGGAATAGGAATGATCAAACGCACAATTAAAATTGGGACTTAATTAATTGATGGACTTTTGGTAACGGGGGGTTTTATCATGCAAGAGAAAGTAATGGGGAAGCTAATGAAGAAAGAATAACTAGTAGAAAATGTGTGTACGGTTTGGGAGTTTCGGGATCAAATGTTAGATAAATTCGGTTTATCATTTAATGCAAAGTTCATGGAAAATCAGTTTATTATGCACGCGGACGACTACCAGAGAAGCCCCAAAGTAGCCGACTCCATGGATTTTAACTAGACCACACAGTTCTAATTACACGTTATCTAAACTTACATCAAGGTGATCAGCCCTAAGGTAAATCTAGACAGTTACTAGCTAACCGCGACGAACATTCGAGCGTGAATTCTAATTGCTAGTAGATTGCCCGCAAACGCCGTATGCAATCAACAATTATCCTACCCGACCCGATACTTCGATTTAGTTCTATCTACCTGTGTTACTTAGTCGAGCAGTGAGAGGCACGACATCGCTACTCTTTAACATACACAGCATGCGAAACTACCCGAGTGTCAATCGTCGTATTTTAGCATGCGCGTTGGATTAAGCAAAGTAAATAGATGCAAACAAACAGATTCCAATATGCATAATTCAAAACGCAGATTATCAAAAACAAATTTACTAACAAAAATATCCCTAAAACATTCCCAAACCGTCACCCTTACCTTAGCCGCTCATGGCGCGGTTTGTCAATCCCGCTCCAACCACGGCCTTGGTAGGAATCATCCACGAGTTGCAAAAGAAATGGAGCTCACTCGCATGCCAACAATGGCGGAGCTCGAAGAGAAATACAGAGGAAGAAGAAGGTAAAACGCTCTCAAAATCGTCCAAAAGATGGAGAAGAAGATCCCCCAAAAGTGCAGAAAAATCGTCATTTAAGTTGCTGCAATCGTCGTAGCGTCGAGACGCTAGGGCCAGCGTCTCGACGCTGTGCCCTAAGTTTTCCGCGCGCGCTCGCGATGGCGTCGCGACGCAAGGCCTAGCGTCGCGACGCTGCCCCGATAAAATTCCTGCGCGCGCCTCCTCCGTAGCGTCTCGACGCCAAGCAGGGTCTCGACGCCAGGGCAGCGTCGAGCTAGCGTCTCGACGCTATCACTCGACGCTTGCTCTCGGGTTTTTCCAGCGTCGAGCCAGCGTCTCGACGCTATAGCTCGACGCTGGCTCTCGGGTTTGGGGCTGAAGCTTTGCCTCTCCAAGGCTGTTTTGGCCCGTTTCTTCACGGATCAAGTTCCCCTCTTCCCGAAGCATTCCCAGGGCGCTAAAACTCCACTTTAAGCTCTCGAACGGGTCCAACGGACGCACGAGCTCTTTGCCGCTTTTCTCCTACAAAAGAGATATATTTAATCAATTGAAAGCGGACTTTAGCTATAATTAGGAAGTATTTAATAGCTCCAAAATGGAGTTATCAAACACCCCCAACTTAAACATTGCTAGTCCTCGAGCAAGCACTACAAAGACATTGACTCTAAGGACGCGCTTACATGCATTCTAACTCAAACCTCCATGCATATTGAAATTTTAAACACGAGTATAATCATGGAAGCATTTCGTTCATGCATTAACTAGGACATATCAAAAATTAACTCTTGCCCCCTAACGTGTGTGTGTGCTAGCCAACCACTCCTAAACTCACGCAAGCTTGGAAAACCTACATGCAACGCACATCCCGTTTTCCCCCTACTTCTAGCATTTAAGAACAGTCTAAACTTGACTTACACGAGAGAAAGAAGCAAATTAAGAGACCTAATTATTTTCTCATTCTTTTTTCTTTTCATAAGTACTTTGTACTCTTTTATTAAGGTTCTTCGAACCAACTTTTTATTCCTTTTTCTTTCCACCCCGAGCTGCCTAACACGTCAAATTCATGCATAAACTTCACGTTTTTAAGGACTAACGCTCACTTCTTAAGTGCACTAATAAGAAGGAGGAGCGCCTCGAGAGGAATTTTCTATCAAAAATGCTTTTCTATTTTTTTTTTTAGATTAGGCTAAGCACATGCTTCCTCAATTAACTTAACCACTAACTCTCATGTAACAAGCTACCTAGAGATGCCTTTCGGGGTGACAACGAGAATTAGCGAAACATGCGATAAACAAAGCCTACGGAATCTAGGGAGAAGTTGCTAAGTGCGTGACAAGTGCAAGGGAGCAACAGAAAAAAATTTAAAATTTTTGACATGAACCTAATAAACACAAAACTCATGCAAAAACTCGATTATGAACATGCTCAAATTTCCAACATGCATTTCCTAGGCTATCATAGTCAGAAAACAGTAAACAGAGTCCCAAGCACTTCAATATCATTATAGCACTTCTCAACGAACTACACATGCACATCCATCGGACTAACTCCACCCCCAACTTCAAAATTTGGCATTGTCCTCAATGCCAACCAGTCAGATACAATAAAGTAAAAGGGAAGAAGAAGTACACTTCCCTGACTCTTTGTGAAGCTGGCGAGAGCGAGGAAGCGGCACACAAACGCATCAGAGCCCAAAATTGTCTTCTCTTCCTTGATTCCTAAAAAAAACAGCAAGCTAATTAAAACTAAGTTAATCTAAAAAGCAATAAAAACTAAACTAAAGCATAAAAACAGTCCATCGCTCGGGTGCCTCCGAGAAGCGCAGAATTTTTAAAGTCGGTTGCTCGACTGTATTCTCTCCACAGACTCATCCATAGTCTGTAAGTGCGGGGGACGATCCAGACTTGTCCACGTCCACACCTTTCCTGCAATCATCCTGAAAAATATTTTGCACTCTTCGTGCCTCGGGCACGTGAATATCAGAATTGTTAGTGCAAAAATCAGCATCATTATCACACAAATTTAAATCAGATTTTTTAACAGAGACATGGGAACCATCCCTCAAGCGCGAGGGTAGACTCCCATTCTCATCATGCTCAACAACAGATATATTCGCAACAGATTTCCCATCAAATAAAGAGAACTCATGCAAAGTATCATCAAACTCCAGAGAAACAACGCCCTTAAACACATCAATTTTGACCCTAGCGGTCTTAAGGAAAGGACGTCCTAACAACATGGAGGACGAAGTATGCGATGAGTTTTCATTCATATCTAAAACAAGGAAATCAGCGGGAAACGTCATATTCCCAACTCTAACCAAAACATCCTCTACCTTCCCCCTAGGACATATGCTTGACCCGTTAGCCAACTGAACAGAAACATTACACTCATGCATTTCATTTAAATTCAGTTCACGAAACAGTGCATAAGACATAACATTTACAGAGGCTCCTAAGTCTAACATGGCATTATGAACAACTTTACTACCTATAGTGCAAGGGATAGTAAAGGTACCTGGATCGTTGCACTTTGCAGGCAACGTACCTGGGAGTATGGCAGAGACGTTCTCCTTCTTTTTCTCAGTCCCTCTGGACTTTCTTTTCTTTGTGCACCAGCTCCTTAGAAATTTTGCATACTTGGGCACTTGACTGACTGCCTCTAGGAGCGGGATATTTACCATCACCTTCTGGAAGGTTCGCAGGACCTCCTCGTCCTCAGATTCCGAAGTAGGCTTCGCAAGCCTACTCGGGAATGGTGCTCTGGCAACATCCTCAGGTACACTGACCTTCTCATCTCTTTTCTCATTCTGAACCTCGGGAGCAGGCGGGGCGGACTTGTTCAGGCTGTCCGTGGCTTCCTTCACAGCTCTAGTGGAAAGTGACTTCCCACTGCGCAGCTGAATGGCACTCACATTTTCACATGAGTTTACTGTAGTTTGGGAAGGAAGCTTCCCCGAGCTCTTGCTCTCGAGTTTACTGATAGACACCGCCATTTGTGTCAGCTGCTTGTTCAAATTCTGCAGCTCTGCCTTATGAGAATTAAGCTCTTCTCGAGCTTCTTTCTGAAACTGGCTGGTGCTCGTCACGATGGTCCTTACCATCTCTTCAAGTGAGCTGGAGGAGCTCGAGGCTTGAGCCTGGGTGGAAGAATTAGGCCTATCCTGGGACTGGCCCTGGAAGCGAGATTGTCCTTCCCTATTCCCATAGCTAAAATTAGGATGGTCACGCCAACCGGGGTTGTAAGTGCTTGCATATGGGTCGTACTTCCTTGGGTTGGAAGCGTACCCCCCGATCGCGTTGACCTCCTCCGCCTTGCGGTGTCCTCCAACGATTTTCTTCAACATACTGCCTATTTCGGCCACCTGGGCCCTCATCTCAGTCATCTCGTGGCTCTGAGCCACGCTGTGCACTTGTCCTTGCCCCCGAATACCGAATTGCTGCGAGTTGGTGGCCATATTCGCTATCAACTGTTTGGCCTCAACTGGGGTCTTGTCAATCAGTGCCCCTCCACTCGCTGCATCTATCATCTGCCGGTCATGGGGCGTCATCCCCTCATAAAAATACTGTATGAGCAGCTTGTCGGCAATCTGATGATGTGGGAAGCTCGCGCACAGGCGCCCGAAACGTTCCCAGTATTCGTGCAGGGACTCACCTACATCCTGGGTGATCCCATAAATCCTCTTCCGCAGAGTGGTGGCCAAGGATGCGGGAAAGTATTTTTCCAAAAATACCCGCTTCATGTCCTGCCACGTGTTGATCGATCCGGAGGGCAGGTAATACAGCCAATCTCTGGCTTTGTCCTTGAGCATAAAGGGGAATGCCCTCATATTCAACTACTCCTCTGTGACTCCCGCGGGCTTCATCCCCGCGCAGACGCAATGGAATTCCATTAAGTGTTTGTTTGCGTCCTCACCTGCGTTGCCATGGAAAGAAGGTAACTGGTGAATTAAACCAGATTTTAACTCGAAGTTACCTGCTACCACGGGGTAGTTTATGCACAAAGGCTGCAGGTTCAGGTCTGGCGCTGCCAGTTGCTTAAGCGTCCGTGGCGCATCGCCTTGCGCCATCCTGTCAACCAAGAAGGGATTGCCTTCTTCTTCTTCAATCGGTCTCTGCCCCTCACGGGCCTCTCTTCGTAACCGTCGCTCCTCTCTGTCAATCTCAGGGATAAACTGCAATCTACCCTCAGAGGAACGGGTCATACACAAACAAAAATCCAAACATACAATTTACAAACAGAAAAAAAAAAATTCCAGCAAACCATCAACAAATCAAATTCAAACTTCAATCATAAATTCAATCAAATGCCTATTCCCCGGCAACGGCGCGAATTTTGGTGCGCGATATTTTGAACTATCGCTTAATCTCAAGCTGTCGAGGCTTGCCAAAATACGATTTATAAAGCCTATGACCAAGGCTTTGCAGCCAGTGGTAACAGGGTCGATCCAAGGAATAGGAATGATCAAACGCACAATTAAAATTGGGACTTAATTAATTGATGGACTTTTGGTAACGGGGGGTTTTATCATGCAAGAGAAAGTAATGGGGAAGCTAATGAAGATAGAATAACTAGTAGAAAATGTGTGTACGGTTTGGGAGTTTCGGGATCAAATGTTAGATAAATTCGGTTTATCATTTAATGCAAAGTTCATGGAAAATCAGTTTATTATGCACGCGGACGACTACCAGAGAAGCCCCAAAGTAGCCGACTCCATGGATTTTAACTAGACCACACAGTTCTAATTACACGTTATCTAAACTTACATCAAGGTGATCAGCCCTAAGGTAAATCTAGACAGTTACTAGCTAACCGCGAAGAACATTCGAGCGTGAATTCTAATTGCTAGTAGATTGCCCGCAAACGCCGTATGCAATCAACAATTATCCTACCCGACCCGATACTTCGATTTAGTTCTATCTACCTGTGTTACTTAGTCGAGCAGTGAGAGGCACGACATCGCTACTCTTTAACATACACAGCATGCGAAACTACCCGAGTGTCAATCGTCGTATTTTAGCATGCGCGTTGGATTAAGCAAAGTAAATAGATGCAAACAAACAGATTCCAATATGCATAATTCAAAACGCAGATTATCAAAACCAAATTTACTAACAAAAATATCCCTAAAACATTCCCAAACCGTCACCCTTACCTTAGCCGCTCATGGCGCGGTTTGTCAATCCCGCTCCAACCACGGCCTTGGTAGGAATCATCCACGAGTTGCAAAAGAAATGGAGCTCACTCGCATGCCAACAATGGCGGAGCTCGAAGAGAAATACAGAGGAAGAAGAAGGTAAAACGCTCTCAAAATCGTCCAAAAGATGGAGAAGAAGATCCCCCAAAAGTGCAGAAAAATCGTCATTTAAGTTGCTGCAATCGTCGTAGCGTCGAGACGCTAGGGCCAGCGTCTCGACGCTGTGCTCTAAGTTTTCCGCGCGCGCTCGCGATGGCGTCGCGACGCAAGGCCTAGCGTTGCGACGCTGCCCCGATAAAATTCCTGCGCGCGCCTCCTTCGGAGCGTCTCGACGCCAAGCAGGGTCTCGACGCCAGGGCAGCGTCGAGCTAGCGTCTCGACGCTATCACTCGACGCTTGCTCTCGGGTTTTTCCAGCGTCGAGCCAGCGTCTCGACGCTATAGCTCGACGCTGGTTCTCGGGTTTGGGGCTGAAGCTTTGCCTCTCCAAGGCTGTTTTGGCCCGTTTCTTCACGGATCAAGTTCCCCTCTTCCCGAAGCATTCCCAGGGCGCTAAAACTCCACTTTAAGCTCTCGAACGGGTCCAACGGACGCACGAGCTCTTTGCCGCTTTTCTCCTACAAAAGAGATATATTTAATCAATTGAAAGCGGACTTTAGCTATAATTAGGAAGTATTTAATAGCTCCAAAATGGAGTTATCAGTCATCTTCCCCTCGAATTGGAAATCAAAGCATTTTGGGCCTTAAAAGAACTGAATTATTGCGTGACCGATGCGGGAACATTGCGGACTCTGCAATTACATGAGTTAGATGAGCTAACGTTTGTGATAACTTAAGTCTAGGTGGTCAAGTCCTTTTGTGATAACTAACGTTTTTGTTCATGGTGCTATTGAGATTCGCAACCTCAGCCACGGGCAGCCGTTTATGGTTAATGGTGCACGATTGAATCATTACTACGAGGAAGGAGATGTGAAGACACTCTCGGCCTTCCTCTTATCTGAAGCTTGAAAAGAAAAACGAGAGGGGATGAGTGACCACTGTGCTCATCCATCAGAAGGCTGTGCCTTAGTTTTTTTCTAGTATTTTCGGTTTATGTTTTGTTTGTTTATTTGTGATTTTAATTACGGATTTTTGTGTTAATTAGGGGATATTTACGGGAGATCTTTAAGAGGCATTGAAGGAGATGAATCAAGGGGAGAAGATCCACGAAGAAGATCTGACAAAATTGGAGATTTGGTTGCTAAAATAAAGCAACTCAAATCAATAAAAATCTCAACGGCCATGCGAGGTTATTGCGGGGAAGTTGCAGAGTCCGCAACAGAATAGAGCCGTTGGAGGGTCCTCGAGTACAAATAGCCGTCGTTGGGGGTTTTGTTCCTCACGATTCTTTAACGGTTGAAACTCATGAACTCAGTCTTCTTCTTCCCCTGCAACTACCGTACTCAGATCTCCCAAGAACCAACAATGGTGACAACCCGATCGGAATGATCCACGCCCAAGAAAGCGTCGCCTGACGCAGAAGAAGTTGTGAGGGAGGCGCTGCTCTCCTTAGCAGACGCCGACACTGCGCAGCCCTCACGACCTCCGAAGCTGCCGGTGGAAGAAAGAAGTGGACGGTGGCGACCACAGAGGTGGTTGATCCCTCTGATCCGACGAAGACACCAAAGAAGAAGAAGTGGAAGGTCCCGTTGCCTGACTCCCCGAGCCGAGGGAAAAATAATCCAAGCGAAGAGAGCCTTAGGAGTGGCCGTCCATCCTATGAGACGGCCCAGCAGAGCCCTGATCCTTCTCCACAGACGCCGGAGCCTGAAGCTCCATCTGACGAGCACCAAGACTCGGTGCAAAGGGGTGAACCGGCGGAGGAAGAGGAGGTATTCTCCCCCTTAAGGGATGTCAGTCTTGACAACCCTATGGAGAGGGGAAGCAAGGATTCCATGGATGAAACGTTAAGGAATTGTCTCCAACAAATAACCACCAGGGCTCGGTTGAGGAAGAAGGCGCCCAAGATTGCAAAGGCCAAGCGGCCAAAAGCTTCCAAATGATCCAAGAAGAAATGGAAGAGGGTGGAAGCTGAGTCCTCGGCGAAAAGGGCGAAGGTTGAGGCCGTTGAAGCGGCTAAAGAAAAGAAGGGCAAGAAAAAAATGTACCCAGAAGACGAACCTCAAGCTGTGAGGTACGTCTCTCAGGAAGCAGAGGCAAGGGGTCTCGAATTACAGAAGAGAGAACTCCTCCACGAGCGAGGATTTCTTGATGCATTAGCAGACCTGCCGCAATTCTTGCGCGCAGGGATCACCAACCATGGCTGGGAAGAGTTGTGCAGACCGCCCATTCCAACCTATCCTGACATGGTGTATGATTTCTACGCCAACCTCACGCACCCTGAAGATGGTCTATCCATGGTGAGGGGGATCGAGGTTGACTTCTCGGCCAAAGCCATCAACGAAGCTTATGCTCTCAAAGGGCATAAGTACACTGATTATGCAAGAATCACCGAGTCATCCTCTGCGGCTGTCTTAGAGGAAGCCCTGCAAATCATAGGCAAACCTGAGGCGGCCTGGACAATTTCAAGGAATGGGAAGCACACAATGATGAGTGCGACCCTCAAGGACAAGGCAGCCGTCTGGTTCTCTTTTGTGCGCAGACGCATCTGCCCTGTGACCCTAAACAACTATCAACCAGGGGCGATCACTGCTGCTGTATGCCATCATGAGGGGCCTCACCATTGATGTTGGTGAAGTCATCGCCGCCTCCACCACTGAGTGTTCAAAGAAAGGTAAGGGTCCTCTCTTTTTCCCAAATACCATTACTAAACTCTGCTTAAGTGCAGGTGTGCCTATTGAGGAGAGAGAGGCAGTTGGCTTACACCGGCCATCTGGAGCGGCCCACGGTCTTGAGGATGCGAAGGAGGGGCAACATGGAGTTTGAGATGGACGGCCTGGCTGCTGCACAATCGCTGAACATGGCCTGCTTGATGGACCTGCAGCACAAGATGGCTCAATGGGCCGAATATGCACAAGCCAGGGACAAGGATGTGGCTGAGCAGCTGGGATGCATCTTCCCTGCCTTCCCTACTGATCTGCTGAAGCCATGGGCGCCTCCTAGAGAAAGGAGAAATGAGGATGAGGATGATTGAATGCCAGCTTGAACGACATTCGAGGGAGTTTTCTGTCCCTCTTGAAAAAGAAAAAAAACCCCTGCTTTTCTGTGATCTGTGACCTCTGTTATTAATCAAATGCTTGATCTGTTTTAATTGTTCTTTTGTTTGTTTAGAATAGTTTAGTTAGTTTGATGGTTTATGAGTAGTTAGCTTAGTTAGTTTACTTGTTTTGTGTAGTGAATGATGGCTGAAAATAGCAGGCTAGGAGCCTTGATCACTGCTAAAATTGCTCTGTAGGTTTAAATTGCGGATTCCTTGCGGTGTCCGCAATGTTTTGTTAGTTTTCGCATGCTATTGGATGACTTTTTGATGGGCTGTTTCTGTTTATATCTCGATATTTTGCTGCTGTATTGACTTCATTATGTTATCTATCTGCTAAGCATGCTGGATGAGTGTCTTAGTACACCTTTGATAGTTTAAATTAGTTTCCTTTAGTGCTCAGCATGAACCTCCATAAGCCCTTAACATGTTGTTTTTACAAAAATTCTGCTGCTGTGTTATCTGCTTTAAGAAGGTCATTCTATGCCTAGGAGTTTTAAATTTTACTTGTTTTGCCTTAGACTAGATGCTTCTAGGACAAGTTTGGGGGTGTGCCACTTCAGACTCTCATTGAGGACAATGAGGAGTTTAAGTTTGGGGGAGGCAGCCTCTAGGCCTAGGAACATTCCTCTCTTCTTTTTAGACATAAGCATTCTTCTTCTTTGAAAAAAAAAATGATTAAATGAAAAAAAATGAAAAACAAAGAGTAGTGTCTTTCTGGAGGTTGCTGAGTAATCAGTGCCATGTGTGTAACCCACAAGTGGCATTGCATCAAAAGGCAACCAAAGGAAGAGACCCTATGAAAGAAAGAAAGAAAAAGTAAAAAGGAAAAACCAAGGAAGAAGAATGTATGCCTGCAAGTCATAGCTTATGTGCTTAGGTGTCCTATATGAATGAACTCTGATCCTTAGTTTGCTAAGCACAGGGCTGTAGCTTGTAGGTTTGTCAAGGGAGATGAGTGTTGATCCAACACAGTGATGCCAAAGCTTAGTTGTTCTATGGACTGTACTCTGATTCTTGTATGTGCTAAGCTTGGTATGACTGTGAGGACTCCTAGGTAGCTAAAATAAAAATACCTTAGAAGCATGTACTGAGTCTGGGATAAAACTAGGAAGAATTTGAAAACTTAGGGATAGCTGCATGATGAACCTAATGACATAAGGCAGATAGAGCAGTTGTAGGAAATTTATAAGGGCAGTAGGTTTTACAAGGCAAGATCAGAAGAAGCAGAATGGGAAGATAGTTTTAACTTAGAAGAGTGTCACAGGACAGCTATGCAATGGATAGTAAGCTTAGGGAAGTTAGCAAGTAGTCATATAGAGAGATAGCAGCCCAAGTAAGCCCTTATATTGCTCAAGGATGAGCAATAACTTAAGTTTGGGGGTGTGTTACGTCTCCAAAAGTGCATATTTTAGGGACTTATTTGCTATAGAATTGTGTGAACTCTTAAGCGTTTTTGTTAGAATTTAGCCTAAACATGTGCTTATATATGAGAATTTATAGAATGAAGCTAAATCAAGACTTATTTGTAAAAGAAAGAAAAAGAATAAAAAACGAAGTTAAAGAGTTGCATTTCTGTGTTGCAGGAACATTGCGGAAACATTGCTGTCTCCGCAATATTTTAAGTGAAAATGTTAAGTTGTTCTAACCGTCCGCCGTTTTGTTGCGATCTTTCAGCCGCCCAATTTATCTCCTACTGCCACGTGAAAGGTCTTCGTTCAGAATGGATGGCTCTCCTTGACTGAAGAGTACCTGCAAAACACTATAAAAGGAGGTCAAGGGGGAAGGAGAACAACAAGCTTGGAAGCGTAGAACTCCCATCTCAACGCAGTTTCTTCTTGTTTTCTCTCCCGGTTGTTGGCGTGAAGGAGTCAGCTGTTGGCATCGATAATCTGAGAGGAAGAAGAGAAGATCCTTCTTCTCTTCTGATTGGATTCATCCCCAAACAAAGCTCACCTTCGCCCTTCATCCGAGGCGCTTGCGGCGAGGAGTTAACGCACACACTTTAAACTGCTTTCTACTGCTTTTTGCATTCTATTTTCTCTACTACTTTCTGTCATTTACTTCTATTTGCTACTGCATTTCAATTCGTCTTCAATCGTTTAGTCTTTCCTGTTTTTTAATCGTTGCACATTAAGCCTTGAATCTTACGCAATAGAGGAATTATTCGACTACTTCACAACTCTCTTTACTGCTCTCTTTCTTCTTTTGCTGTCATTTGAATTCTGTTAAGCATGTTTAAAAAAGCAAGTCTGTCCAACTCCACATCATCCATGAGTAACTAAACCACACAAGGGTCTGCTAATGATGAATCTATAGGTAGAAATACGTGAATTCAGCATGTAGGATAGCTCGAATGCATTGAATGTATGTATGCTTCATCCTACGGACAATTTCGATTGGCCATCCATTTTGTCCAAAGAACTCCTAACCTCTGGAAGGAGTAAGAGTTCAGAGTCGTCCATTCATGCTAGCCTTTCATGGTAGCTAGAAAACGACCTAGGAATAGGCGTTTTCCTAGCACAATTCATTAACTTGCTTATAAAAATAGATGCTTAAGTCTTACTTGGATATGAGTGAACTAAAGGATCTAATGCATGTAATCGAGAGATGCATGAGAATGAGTTAAATTGATGCATGATAAGTTGATCTACTGCTGAAGAATCGTATGAAAAAGCCTATAGAGGAGTCGTTAGTTGGCCTTGTCCCTCCATCTCACCTTTAAAACGTTGTTAGTACAATTGCTAGAAAATTGCTGTCTGCGCAATTTTCTTAGTTTAATTTTTGCCTTAGCCATTTTTTTTCAGTTTTCTGTTTTGCGATTTTATTGCTAGATAATTGCTTTCTCCGCAATTCTTTTTCTTCTACATTCAAGTTAACCTCTTTACTTGTCTTTGTTTAGGCTTGCATATCTTGCACTTTCTTTGTTAGTTAGGCACATCAATCCCAATTCTACCCCATCTAAATCACCTTTTCTAAGTTAGCATCTCACTTCGTTAGTAACTAAGAATAAATCTCTGTGGGAAATCGAATGAAAAAATACTTATTACTTGCTACAAGACCATGGATGCTTGCATGTTCTGAGTGCTCTCACATTGCATTTTTATTTACACATTGAGCACGCAACAAGTTTTTGGCGCCGCTGCCGGGGATTTTGTTTAGTGAACACGAAGTTTGTTAATTTAGAAAGACCAAACTTAATTTCAATTGGAGCTAATCTTCTTTCATTTCTTTTACAGGTACCATCGAGCTAGTTTATGAATGAGCATTCAAGTTTATGATGAAATTAGAGTATCATCGATCCAAAATCGTCTCCGCTGCGGATATCGTTCCATCAATTGGTATCAGAGCGATTTTGTGATTAACTCAATTTGCATCAATTTAAGTTGGTGGGTATTTTAATTTAGAAATTGTTTCTGAATTGATGTCTAAAGTGAAATTCGATTTTGGCATTGTTTCTTTTTTAATTCCATAATTTGTAATTGCCCGAAAATGTATGGGCTTTAATGTGTGCTGAAGCGTCTGTATTTTTAGAGTCATTAAGTCCATATAGGTTTCTTTATGAAAGAAGCTCGAGTTTTGAGCTCGCCGAAATGTTCGGTATAAGTTCAAACTCGTTCTAGGCGATACAAATGTGAAGCTCGAAGAGAAATTGGCCGAAGCGTTCGGGGGAGCAAGCTGGTCCAAGGCGGTGCGAAGAGTTCGAAGTCCGCTCAAGACTTAGCTTGTAATAAAATAGTTATTGCTTGCTAAATGCCAAAATCGATCCACTTTAGTTTGTTTAGTTAATTATGCATTGCGAATGTATGTTTTAATTAAATTCATTGTTTGTATGTTGAGAAGGAATATATGATATATCGTCCACGATGCTTAGTTTAATAGAGATCAAATACTCCATTGTTTGTATGTTGAGAAGGAATATATGATATAACTTTTACATTTTCGGGCAATTACAAATTATGGAATTAGAAATTTGGAATATATGATATAACTTTTATATTCTTAGCCGGATAAAACCTGGAGTATTTACCCTAAAATTATCGTCCACGATGCTTAGTAGATGTGTTGAGAAGGAATATATGATATATCCCTCTCCTGCTACGCACTCCCTAAAAGTTCACAACGTGAGAATTTTGCTCGGCCTCGTGATGTCAATAGGGCATCCCCATTCGGATGGTATTTGCAACTTTCAATAGCAAGGTGAATGGAGTAAGTGTCTATAGTAAGTGGGTGAATGAAGCGCGTCGGTGCTTCCTGTGGTCTCCTCTGTTGGACTGAACCGTAAGATTCCCATGTTTCGCCTGCAAGGTGGCCCCTAGAGGAACCGATCCATTCGGAGGGCGGCGCATGGGAGATCGAACATCTCAGTCACCATTTATGGATAGTGAAACACAGGGCCATTCCCAACACTGTCATTCCATTCGGTTGCTATGTTGGGGCCGTTCTGTGCGTTCTAAAAATGGAGGGTCACACTTACGGGATTTGCTAAGGAGTTAGTAAATCCAGACCAAAAACGATAACTAAGATGCTATAGGAATATGAGTTATTCTGGAGTTAGCATTTAGTCAAGAATGTCTTGGTTTAGTAAAGGAGTGACTCGACTGCCATTCGGCAGCGACCATTCTGACTTACTAAAGTATCGTAGTTAGTAAATAAAGAGTTTGAGTACTTTATTTACTTATAAATTTTTCTTAATTGGTTTAAATAGGTTAAAACCGTTTCACTAATAGTTTTACATTCTTATTCGACATGTCAAGCTCGTTTATACAGTTGTTAGCTCACGACAAGTTAACCGGAGAGAAATACGGAACTTGGAAGTCGAACCTGAATACGATTCTGGTTCTGGACGACCTTATGTTTGTCTTAACGGAGGAATGTGTCCTCCCACTCCTGACTCAAATGCTTCTTGAAGTGTTCGAGAGGCATACGATGGATGGATTAGAGCTATTGATAAAGCCCAAATCTATATCTTGGCAAGCATATTTGATGCCTTAAGCAAGTAGTATGAGGTTATGATTTCCGTAAAGGAAATCATGTCTTCATTACAAGCAATGGTGGACACTCATCCTCATCACTTCGTAATGAAGTCCTCAAGTTCGTTTATAACTCTCGCATAGTGGAGGATACCTCTGTTAGGGAGCTTGTCCTTAACATGATGGTCCACTTTAATGCGGCAGAAGTAAACGTTGCTACCATCGTCTTTTCAGACTTATCAGTCTCTGTATACTTCCAAAGGAATAGAGAATGAGGCAAGTGTTGTCACTTCGAAGAAATTCCTTAAGAGGTTGGCGTCAGGGAGTAAGCCTAAGTCTGCTTCTCTGAGTAATGAGATTATTCAGAAGAAGAAGAGTAACAGGAGGAAGGGCAAAGCCCCTGTTGTTCGCAAGACACATTCTTCAAACATAGGAAAACGTTTCCAATGTATTGAAGATGGGTATTGGAAGCGTAACGACTCCAAATACCTTGCTGAGAAACAGGCTGAGAAAGAACGACAAGATAAATGTGATTTATTTTTCAAAACAAGTTTAGTGGATATGAATGTCATACCTGGATGTCTCCAGGAACCACTAATCATGTTGGTTTTTCCTCAGGAAATTAGTTCCTGACAGGCGGTTTCTCACTGTGAGATATGAAGATATTATTGCAGCTGAACTAGTGGGAGTCTTTGTAGTTGTTGCATAGAGATAATAACATTTGTTATGTGTAATTATTTTCTATATTTCCAGTTTAAACTGAACACTTGTATATTATATCTTTTGGTTTTATAATGAATAGTTCATTTAGCAAAAGATATATACTGATGTGTTATATTAAACTCGAAAACAACTAGTGTGTCAAGACAAACAGTAAGAAGAAAGCTATAATCATTTCAACAATGGTTGTTGATCAAACTGAAGCTTCTCAACCGTTGAGAAACCCTAAATGCAGTGGGAGGGATGTGAGACAACCCAGTCCACTGTATTGGCTTGTCTTAAACTCGAAGTTGTCATATTCGATGATGACATTGAGGATTCGTTGTCTTTAATTAGGCAATGGATCACGTAGACAAGGCCAAATGGCTCAAAGCCACAAATCTATGAATGGTATTGAGACCAAGCCACTAAGGTGAAAACCTTTATGGCTTGACTTTCTGGTAAAGGGACTGTCCCGAAGAGAAAGGGTTTATTGTGTATACTCTCTTTCTCTTGTTTCCAGACGTAAGTTAAATAGATGACTCTTATCCACTACCATGTTCTATCTTAATAGAATAAGGCAAATGGATGTCAAGACAACTTTCCTGCAGAATAGCTATCTTGATTGAGTATCTATAAGTCTCAACCAGTTAGATTCATAGTTTGGGACAAAGCGAAAATAGTTTGTAGCTTATTCGGTTCATTTATGAATTGGAGAAAGCATCTTCGTCCTGAATTATAAGTTTTGATATGGTGATCAAATCTTATGGCTTTGAACAAAAGTTTGAACAATAATTTGATAAACCTTGTTTGACAAGGGTTTAGTAAATGTTGTAGATTTGATAGTTTGTTCCGTAGATTATATCCTATTCATGGAAAATGATATAAGATTAATTTCTGACAAATAAGCATAAACTAGCGACCTATTCCCAAACTGTTTTGAAGGATGGCTTAGTTTGTTCTAAGGATTCAGATTGATCTGAGTCGTAAGAACAAATCGCTAGTGCTGTCTCTAAAATTTTATATTGACAAAGTGTTGTTAATATTCAATGGTCTATGGAAATGGTTTCCTGAGACACCTGAAGGGTTGAGAATATGAGATGCATCCGTGTGCATTTACATATTGGAGGTCAAATGTATCTTTTGGGATACATAACCCGATATGTGCTATGCGGTGGAAGCTGTCAGAAGTTATTAGTCCAATTGGATTTGACTCTAGTTAAAATGTTGTCCAAGTACAAACGAGAAATAGAATACAAGGGTTGTATTGCTGATTTCTCGGTGGTAGCTAAATTTGTTGCAGCTTGTGAAGCAGCAAAAGTTTGTGAAAGTTGAGTTGTTAAGTAGTGCATTGAGGAGATGTGATGGTCACATGGTATGCCTCATAATACTTCATGCTGATAGGTTTACTAAGTCTCTCTTCGCTAAAGTGTTTGAGAGACACCTAGAAGAGTCTAGGGCTCCGAGTTGCCAAATAGGATAGTGGGAGGGAACATCTGATATGTGATATTGAAGTTCTCTCCACCAACATGTACACCACGGACGTTTAAGTCCAAGTGGGAGTTTGTTGGGATAGATGTCCTAAAACTCGTGGTTTGTAAACTGTTATGTTTGTAAATTATCTATTTAGTAATAATGAGTAATTAAGTTTTATTCAGTAAAGGTGTTTGCTGGAATAAAGTGAAACGTGTTTGCATTAATCTATACCAATGACCAACACCCTTGACGATCATGAGTACTTGAGCTTCATGTATGACATGAATGTGGATCAGGCTCAAATAGACAGTCAAAATGGTCTATAGTATATGGATAAGGCCGGGTACCTTATCCTGGTAACACTATTGGATGCGGCCCGTTTTGTAGGGTACCTTATCCTGGTAAGACTATTGGATGCGGCCCGTTTTGTATTGTACAAATTGATGTGATCCGAGTCGTTTCACATCGAGATGTGCGAGCGGGGGCGTCCTACGCGATGAGTTTGCGTAAGACTGAACCACGAAAAGTCGCTCTCTCTTTATAACACCGTTTACTGAAGAGACCGACTATTTCACCTGATAGCCTAGGTAACTCGATCTCAATCCTGAGCTTACTATGAACTCCTGCTTATTAGATAGTATCCTTAGATTTGTATGGGTGAGAGTGGCAGAATGTCTGCTCAATAAGCCTACCATCTCAGGGATAAAGTCCAATAGGTAGCTGGGGACATAGTGTAGTAAGATGGAGTTCACTCCTAACCCACTCTTCAAGGTTAGTAGATAGGTTGTTCCCTTAATAGCTGACTCCAGGGCTTGAACAATAGGCGCCTACCCTCTCCTCGTTAGAGAGGGTTCCTGGTCTGTTGGTTGGACCACTCATCAATTGTTCATTAGAGATGTCAGTGGTACTTAAGGAACAAAGATGTAACGCAGGGGTTAAACGGTTTAAACGACCTAGCTGTGGTTACGAACAACCTGTGAAGGGTCGGCTTGCCCATGACGGTTATATCAAGAGGACATATATCTACAGTGAGGAGAGTGCAACCCTCGGACTATAGTGGAGTCTCCGGGGGTTAACGAAAGTTGATTGATTTGGGTTAAAAGAGTTTTGACCGAATAATCTCGTATCGTTGGAGCTCATGATCTGTAGGTCCTTTAGGTTCTCCTGGCTAGCTCGGATAACGTCGTGCAACAATATTAGAGAAAATAAAAGAAAAAGAAAAAGAATTTGAATTGTTCAAATTCCGTTTCTGGAAGAATGATGGACATATTTAAATATGATTTAAATATGTAAATGGTCTAAAATATGAATATGATTCATGTGCCAAAAACCGGTTTTCGAAAAATCGGGTTTAGCCATATTATTTAATTAATATTTGATATTGAATTAAATAATATTAATTAATTAAAAAGTTTAATTAATTAATAATATATATATTTTATTTATTAAAAAGTTTAATAAATAAAATATTTATTATTATTTAAAATTAATATTGTATTAATTTTTAAAATAATAATAATTTTAATATATATATTTTTATAAAATGTGTCTTACATGCAATTGCATGTAAGACACATGTTGTTAGTTAATATATATATATATATATATTATATGGCTAAATTATAAATATGGGATGTGGATTTGGGTACACGATCTCTTGATGAGTTTTTGGTTAAGCTTTTACAAAAACAAAAAGTTTGTTTCATTGTTGAGCTTCTGCCTTCAACGCTTCCCTTTCCATCTTCTTTCTTTCCTCTTCTATTTCTTTTCTCTTTGTAACGGAGTCCCACCACTCCGTTGCGCGGCGCCGAGGATAGCGGGACTACCTCGGGTGGTCCTCGGCGCGTTCGTGAGAATAAGCTTGAAAAGTTCGTGACGAAGAACGGCCGGCGGAATGCGAAGAAAAGTAGAACTTCAAGGGTATGTTTTCTATTTTTCTTTATTTCCGCTTTGAGATGATGTTTTCTATTTGTTAAATTAAGGAAATTAGAGTATCATCGATCCAAAATCGCCTCCGCTGCGCATATCGCTCCATCAGGAACGAGTCTGGTGTCAACAACAATCCCCTTGCGAACCATGAGTAGATTTCCATGAGCCATAATTTGAAAAAGTTGAAGAAATGGATTTTCAAAGTACACATGCGCCAGGAGGGCCTTAAGTTCAACAATCGGGCTACCTTATGAGTATTATCATTATCGCTTACTTTATTTGTTTTGATTAATTGAACCTGCTATGTCAACATTTCATTTCAATACAGAATCGTACCCCAATCTCAACAATCGGGCTACCAGGAGGGCCTCTCTTTGGTTTTGTGCAATTCGGAATCTTACTCAGTTTTTTGGCACTTGCTTTAAATGCTCCCGTTGAAGATTTTAGGGCTTTGAGATTTGGGTGCAAGGTTGTTAGATACTAGACTCGCAGGCTTCGAGAGTTGTAGTTTGAGGTTAAAAAGCGTCCCCGACCATAAGTTTGGAAAAGAAGGGAAGAAACGAGTGATATGGAAATTGCAAAAAACCGAAAACTCCCCGGTGGGATGGATTTTTTTTAAAAAAAATTTATTAAAAAATGGGTTCGTATTGATCAAACATTCACAATCCACTCTTTGGTTTTGTGCAATTCGGAATCTTACTCAGATTTTTTGGCACGTGCTTTAAATGCTCCCGTTGAGGATTTTAGGGCTTTGAGATTGGGGTGCAAGGTTGTTAGATATTAAACTCGCAGGCTTCGAGAGTTGTAGTTTGAGGTTAAAAAGCGTCCCCGACCATAAGTTAGGAATAAAAGGGAAGAAAAGAGCCATATGAAAATTGCAAAAAACCGAAAACGCCCCGGTGGGATGCATTTTTTGAAAAACAAATTTATTAAAAATTGGTTCGTATTGATCAAACATTCACAATCCACTCTTTGGTTTTGTGCAATTTGGAATCTTACTCAGTTTGTTTGACACGTGCTTTAAATGCTCCCGTTGAGAATTTTAGGGCTTTGAGATTGGGGTGCAAAGTCGTTAGATATTAGACCCGCAGGCTTCGAGAGTTGTAGATTGAGGTTAAAAAGCGTCCCCGACCATAAGTTAGGAATAAAATGGAAGAAAAGAGCAATATGGAAATTGCAAAACCCGAAAACGCCCCGGTGGGATGCATTTTTTGAATTTTTTTTTTATTCAAAAATGGTATCGTATCGATCAACATTCACAATCCACTCTTTGGTTTTGTGCAATTCGGAATCTTACTCAGTTTTTTTAGCACGTGCTTTAAATGCTCCCGTTTAGGATTTTAGGGCTATGAGATTGGGGTGCAAGGTTGTTAGATATTAAACTCGCAGGCTTCGAGAATTGTAGTTTGAGGTTAAAAAGCGTCCCCGACCATAAGTTAGGAATAGAAGGGAAGAAAAGAGCGATATGGAAATTGCAAAAAACCGAAAACGCCCCGCTGGGATGCATTTTTTGAAAAACAAATTTATTAAAAATTGGTTCGTATTGATCAAACATTCACAATCCACTCTTTGGTTTTGTGCAATTCAGAATCTTACTCAGTTTTTTTGGCACTTGCTTTAAATGCTCCCGTTGAGGATTTTAGGGCTTTTTGATTGGGGTGCAAGGTCGTTAGATATTAGACTTGCAGGCTTCGAGAGTTGTAGTTTGAGGTTAAAAAGCGTTCCCGACCATAAGTTAGGAATAAAATGGAAGAAAAGAGCAATATGGAAATTGCAAAAACCGAAAACGCCCCGGTGGGATGCATTTTTTGAATTTGTTTTGTTTATTAAAAAATGGGTTCATATCGATCAACATTCATAATCCACTCTTTGGTTTTGTCTAATTCGGAATCTTACTCAGTTTTTTTAGCACGTGCTTTAAATGCTCCCGTTGAGGATTTTAGGGCTTTGAGATTGGGGTGCAAGGTTGTTAGATATTAGACTCGCAGGCTTCGAGAGTTGTAGTTTGAGGTTAAAAAGCGTCCCCGACCATAAGTTAGGAATAAAATGGAAGAAAAGAGCAATATGGAAATTGCAAAAACCGAAAACGCCCCGGTGGGATGCATTTTTTGAAAAACAAATTTATTAAAAATTGGTTCGTATTGATCAAACATTCACAATCCACTTTTTGGGTTTGTGCAATTCGGAATATTACTCAGTTTGTTTGGCACGTGCTTTAAATGCTCCCGTTGAGGATTTTAGGGCTTTGAGATTGGGGTGCAAGGTTGTTAGATATTAGACTCGCAGGCTTCGAGAGTTATAGTTTGAGGTTAAAAAGCGTCCCCGACCATAAGTTTGGAAAATAAGGTAAGAAAAAAGCGATATGGAAATTGCAAAAAACCGAAAACGCCCCGGTGGGATGCATTTTTTGAAATTTTGTTTTATTCAAAAATGGGTTCGTATTGATCAAACATTCACAATCCACTCTTTGGTTTTGTGCAATTCGGAATCTTACTCAGATTTTTTGGCACGTGCTTTAAATGCACCCGTTGATGATTTTAGGGCTTTGAGATTGGGGTGCAAGGTTGTTAGATATTAGACTCGCAGGCTTCGAGAGCAGTAGTTTGAGGTTAAAAAGCAGCCCCGACCATAAGTTAGGAATAGAAGGGAAGAAAAGAGTGATTTGGAAATTGCAAAAAACCGAAAACGCCCCGGTGGGATGAATTTTTTGAATTTTTTTTTATAAAAAATGGGTTCGTATTGATCAAACATTCACAATCCACTCTTTGGTTTTGTGCAATTCGGAATCTTACTCAGATTTTTTGGCACGTGCTTTAAATGCACCCATTGAGGATTTTAGGGCTTTGAGATTGGGGTGCAAGGTTGTTAGATATTAAACTCGCAGGCTTCGAGAGTTGTAGTTTGAGGTTAAAAAGCGTCCCCGACCATAAGTTAGGAATAAAAGGGAAGAAAAGAGCCATATGAAAATTGCAAAAAACCGAAAACGCCCCGGTGGGATGCATTTTTTGAAAAACAAATTTATTAAAAATTGGTTCGTATTGATCAAACATTCACAATCCACTCTTTGGTTTTGTGCAATTCGGAATCTTACTCAGTTTGTTTGGCACGTGCTTTAAATGCTCCCGTTGAGGATTTTAGGGCTTTGAGATTGGGGTGCAAGGTTGTTAGATATTAGACTCGCAGGCTTCGAGAGCAGTAGTTTGAGGTTAAAAAGCAGCCCCGACCATAAGTTAAGAATAGAAGGGAAGAAAAGAGAGATTTGGAAATTGCAAAAAACCGAAAACGCCCCGGTGGGATGAATTTTTTGAATTTTTTTTATAAAAAATGGGTTCGTATTGATCAAACATTCACAATCCACTCTTTGGGTTAGTGCAATTCGGAATATTACTCAGTTTGTTTGGCACGTGCTTTAAATGCTCCCGTTGAGGATTTTAGGGCTTTGAGATTGGGGTGCAAGGTTGTTAGATATTAGACTCGCAGGCTTCGAGAGTTATAGTTTGAGGTTAAAAAGCGTCCCCGACCATAAGTTTGGAAAATAAGGTAAGAAAAAAGCGATATGGAAATTGCAAAAAACCGAAAACGCCCCGGTGGGATGCATTTTTTGAAATTTTGTTTTATTCAAAAATGGGTTCGTATTGATCAAACATTCACAATCCACTCTTTGGTTTTGTGCAATTCGGAATCTTACTCAGTTTTTTTGGCTCGTGCTTTAAATGCTCCCGTTGAGGATTTTAGGGCTTTGAGATTGGGGTGCAAGGTTGTTAGATATTAGACTCGCAGGCTTCGAGAGCAGTAGTTTGAGGTTAAAAAGCAGCCCCGACCATAAGTTAGGAATAGAAGGGAAGAAAAGAGAGATTTGGAAATTGCAAAAAACCAAAAACGCCCCGGTGGGATGAATTTTTTGAATTTTTTTTTATAAAAAATGGGTTCGTATTGATCAAACATTCACAATCCACTCTTTGGTTTTGTGCAATTCGGAATCTTACTCAGATTTTTTGGCACGTGCTTTAAATGCACCCACTGAGGATTTTAGGGCTTTGAGATTGGGGTGCAAGGTTGTTAGATATTAAACTCGCAGGCTTCGAGAGTTGTAGTTTGAGGTTAAAAAGCGTCCCCGACCATAAGTTAGGAATAAAAGGGAAGAAAAGAGCCATATGAAAATTGCAAAAAACCGAAAACGCCCCGGTGGGATGCATTTTTTGAAAAACAAATTTATTAAAAATTGGTTCGTATTGATCAAACATTCACAATCCACTCTTTGGTTTTGTGCAATTTGGAATCTTACTCAGTTTGTTTGGCACGTGCTTTAAATGCTCCCGTTGAGAATTTTAGGGCTTTGAGATTGGGGTGCAAGGTCGTTAGATATTAGACCCGCAGGCTTCGAGAGTTGTAGATTGGGGTTAAAAAGCGTCCCCGACCATAAGTTAGGAATAAAATGGAAGAAAAGAGCAATATGGAAATTGCAAAACCCGAAAACGCCCCGGTGGGATGCATTTTTTGAATTTTTTTTTTATTCAAAAATGGTATCGTATCGATCAACATTCACAATCCACTCTTTGGTTTTGTGCAATTCGGAATCTTACTCAGTTTTTTTAGCACGTGCTTTAAATGCTCCCGTTGAGGATTTTAGGGCTATGAGATTGGGGTGCAAGGTTGTTAGATATTAAACTCGCAGGCTTCGAGAGTTGTAGTTTGAGGTTAAAAAGCGTCCCCGACCATAAGTTAGGAATAAAATGGAAGAAAAGAGCAATATGGAAATTGCAAAAACCGAAAACGCCCCGGTGGGATGCATTTTTTGAAAAACAAATTTATTAAAAATTGGTTCGTATTGATCAAACATTCACAATCCACTCTTTGGGTTTGTGCAATTCGGAATATTACTCAGTTTGTTTGGCACGTGCTTTAAATGCTCCCGTTGAGGATTTTAGAGCTTTGAGATTGGGGTGCAAGGTTGTTAGATATTAGACTCGCAGGCTTCGAGAGCAGTAGTTTGAGGTTAAAAAGCAGCCCCGACCATAAGTTAGGAATAGAAGGGAAGAAAAGAGAGATTTGGAAATTGCAAAAAACCGAAAACGCCCCGGTGGGATGAATTTTTTGAATTTTTTTTATAAAAAATGGGTTCGTATTGATCAAAAATTCACAATCCACTCTTTGGTTTTGTGCAATTCGAAATCTTACTTAGTTTTTTTGGCACGTTCTTTAAATGCTCCCGTTGAGGATTTTAGGGCTTTGAGATTGGGGTGCAAGGTTGTTAGATATTAGACTCTCAGACTTCGATAGTTGTAGTTTGAGGTTAAAAAGCGTCCCCGACCATAAGTTTGGAAAATAAGGTAAGAAAAAAGCGATATGGAAATTTCAAAAAACCGAAAACGCCCCGGTGGGATGCATTTTTTGAAATTTTGTTTTATTCAAAAATGGGTTCGTATTGATCAAACATTCACAATCCACTCTTTGGTTTTGTGCAATTCGGAATCTTACTCAGATTTTTTGGCACGTGCTTTAAATGCACCCGTTGATGATTTTAGGGCTTTGAGATTGGGGTGCAAGGTTGTTAGATATTAGACTCGCAGGCTTCGAGAGTAGTAGTTTCAGGTTAAAAAGCGTCTCCGACCATAAGATAGGAATAGAAGGGAAGAAAAGAGAGATTTAGAAATTGCAAAAAACCGAAAACGCCCCGGTGGGATGAATTTTTTGAATTTTTTTTATAAAAAATGGGTTCGTATTGATCAAACATTCACAATCCACTCTTTGGTTTTGTGCAATTCGAAATCTTACTTAGTTTTTTTGGCACGTTCTTTAAATGCTCCCGTTGAGGATTTTAGGGCTTTGAGATTGGGGTGCAAGGTTGTTAGATATTAGACTCTCAGACTTCGATAGTTGTAGTTTGAGGTTAAAAAGCGTCCCCGACCATAAGTTAGGAATAAAATGGAAGAAAAGAGCAATATGGGAATTAAAAAAACCGAAAACGCCCCGGTGGGATGCATTTTTTGAAAAAAAAAATCTTTTGTTTTGTGCAATCCGGAATCCTACTCAGATTTTTTGGCACGTGCTTTAAATGCTCCCGTTGAGGATTTTAGGGCTTTGAGAGTAGGGTGCAAGGTTGTTAGATATTAGACTCGCAGGCTTCGAGAGTTGTAGTTTGAGGTAAAAAAGTATCCCCCACCATAAGTTAGGAATAGAAGGGAAGAAAACAGCGATATGAAAATTGCAACAAACCGAAAATGCCCAGTGGGATGCATTTTTTGAAAAAACAAATTTATTCAAAAATGGGTTGTATTGATCAAACATTCACAATCCACTCTTTGGTTTTGTGCAATTCGGAATCTTACTCAGTTTGTTTGGCACGTGCTTTAAATGCTCCCGTTGAGGATTTTAGGGCTTTGAGATTGGGGTGCAAGGTTGTTAGATATTAGACTCGCAGGCTTCGAGAGTTGTAGTTTAAGGTTAAAAAGCGTCCAGGACCATAAGTTTGGAAAATAAGGGAAGAAAATAGCGATATGAAAATTGCAAAAAAACGAAAACGCCCCGGTGGGATGCATTTTTTGAAATTTTGTTTTATTCAAAAATGGGTTCGTATTGATCAAACATTCACAATCCACTCTTTGGTTTTGTGCAATTCAGAATCTTACTCAGTTTTTTTGGCTCGTGCTTTAAATGCTCCCGTTGAGGATTTTAGGGCTTTGAGATTGGGGTGCAAGGTTGTTAGATATTAGACTCGCAGGCTTCGAGAGCAGTAGTTTGAGGTTAAAAAGCAGCCCCGACCATAAGTTAGGAATAGAAGGGAAGAAAAGAGAGATTTGGAAATTGCAAAAAACCGAAAACGCCCCGGTGGGATGAATTTTTTGAATTTTTTTTTATAAAAAATGGGTTCGTATTGATCAAACATTCACAGTCTACTCTTTGATTTTGTGCAATTCGGAATCTTACTCAGTTTTTTTGGCACGTGCTTTAAATGCTTCCGTTGAGGATTTTAGGGCTTTGAGATTGGGGTGCAAGGTCGTTAGATATTAGACCCGCAGGCTTCGAGAGTTGTAGATTGAGGTTAAAAAGCGTCCCCGACCATAAGTTAGGAATAAAATGGAAGAAAAGAGCAATATGGAAATTGCAAAACCCGAAAACGCCCCGGTGGGATGCATTTTTTGAAATTTTGTTTTATTCAAAAATGGGTTCGTATTGATCAAACATTCACAATCCACTCTTTGGTTTTGTGCAATTCGGAATCTTACTCAGTTTTTTTGGCTCGTGCTTTAAATGCTCCCGTTGAGGATTTTAGGGCTTTGAGATTGGGGTGCAAGGTTGTTAGATATTAGACTCGCAGGCTTCGAGAGCAGTAGTTTGAGGTTAAAAAGCAGCCCCGACCATAAGTTAGGAATAGAAGGGAAGAAAAGAGAGATTTGGAAATTGCAAAAAACCGAAAACGCCCCGGTGGGATGAATTTTTTGAATTTTTTTTTATAAAAAATGGGTTCGTATTGATCAAACATTCACAATCCACTCTTTGGTTTTGTGCAATTCGGAATCTTACTCAGATTTTTTGGCACGTGCTTTAAATGCACCCATTGAGGATTTTAGGGCTTTGAGATTGGGGTGCAAGGTTGTTAGATATTAGACTCGCAGGCTTCGACAGTTGTAGTTTGAGGTTAAAAAGCATCCCCCCACCATAAGTTAGGAATAGAAAGGAAGAAAAGAGCGATATGGAAATTGCAAAAAACCGAAAACGCCCCGGTGGGATACATTTTTTGAAATTTTGTTTTATTCTAAAATGGGTTCGTATTTATCAAACATTCACAATCCACTCTTTGGTTTTGTGCAATTCGGAATCTTACTCAGATTTTTTGGCACGTGCTTTAAATGCACCCATTGAGGATTTTAGGGTTTGAGATTGGGGTGCAAGGTTATTAGATATTAGACTCGCAGGCTTCGAGAGTTGTAGTTTGAGGTTAAAAAGCATCCCCCCACCATAAGTTAGGAATAGAAAGGAAGAAAAGAGCGATATGGAAATTGCAAAAAACCGAAAACGCCCCGGTGGGATGCATTTTTTGAAAAAAAAAAAATTTATTCAAAAATGGGTTCGTATTGATCAAACATTCACAATCCACTCTTTGGTTTTGTGCAATTCGGAATCTTACTCAGTTTGTTTGGCACGTGCTTTAAATGCTCCCGTTGAGGATTTTAGGGCTTTGAGATTGGGGTGCAAGGTTGTTAGATATTAGACTCGCAGGCTTCGAGAGTTGTAGTTTGAGGTTAAAAAGCGTCCCCGACCATAAGTTTGGAAAATAAGGGAAGAAAAAAGCGATATGGAAATTACAAAAAACCGAAAACCCCCTGGTGGGATGCATTTTTTGAAATTTTGTTTTATTCTAAAATGGGTTCGTATTGATCAAACATTCACAATCCACTCTTTGGTTTTGTGCAATTCGGAATCTTACTCAGTTTGTTTGGCACGTGCTTTAAAATCTCCCGTTGAAGATTTTAGGGCTTTGAGATTGGGGTGCAAGGTTGTTAGATATTAGACTCGCAGGCTTCGAGAGTTGTAGTTTGAGGTTAAAAAGCGTCCCCGACCATAAGTTTGGAAAATAAGGGAAGAAAAAAGCGATATGGAAATTGCAAAAAACCGAAAACGCCCCGGTGGGATGCTGTTGCGTGCTCAATGTGTTAAAATAAATAAGTAATAAGAGAGAGAGAGCACTCAGAACATGCAAGCATACATGATCTTATAGCAAGTAGTAAGTATTTTTTCATTCGTTTTCCCACAGAGATTTATTATGAGCTACTCGTGAAGTGTTTTGTTAAGAAAGAATGGGTGGATTTGATGTGGTAGAATTGGTTTTAAATTGTCTAATTTCTAAGGAATGTGTAAAGGATAGCAACATAAACAAGTGTAAGTCAAAGATAAACTCAAATGATAAGAAGAAGAATTAATAGACGAAAAGAAAAGTAGCTAAACAGAATTTTAAACTTAGCAGAATTGCGAGAACAGCAATTCTACCGCAATGTTACTGACAGCGAAAGTGTGTAAAATGGAGAAACAAGGGCTACTAACGACTCCTCTATAGGCATTTTTATACGATTCTCAAGCACTGGATCAACTCACTATGCATCAAACTAACTCAATCTCATGTATCTTCCGATTCCATGCATTAGATTCTTTAGTTTACTCATGTCCAAGTAAGGTCTTAAGCATCTTATTAAAGCAGAAAGATATGGTTTGTACTAGGAAAACGCCTATTCCTAGGTCGTTTTCTGGCTACCTTGAAAGGCTAGCATGAGTGTATGACTCTGAACTCTTACTCCTTCCAGAGGTTAGGAGTTCTTTGGACAAAATGGATGGCCAATCGAAATTGCCCGTGGGATGAAGCTTACATACAATCAATGCTTCGAGAGCTATCCTACATGCTTGGTTCACGTTTTTTAGCCTATAGTATTGTCATTAGCATGCCCCTATGTGACTTAGTTACTCATGGATATAGGAAGAACAGGAATAAGAGATAAAGTAGACATGCTTAGAAGAAATTTAAAGACAAACAGCAAGGGAAAAACAGTAGCAGCAAAGAGAAGAAACTGTGAAATGAAGAATTGTGCTTTGATTACTTGATTGTTTGAATGAACAAAGGGACGCTTAAAGTAAATAACATAAAGATAGAAAGCAACGAAATGCAATAAACTAGCTACTAGAAGGGAAACAACAACAAAGCAGAACTGGAAATTAGAAATGAAAGACGGAAAGCAGTAAATGAGCTTGAACGCCTCGTTGCAAACGCCTCGGCTGAAGGGAGAGAAAGGGTAGCCTTGCTTGGATGAATCCAATCGGGAGAGAAGAGGAATCTTCTCTCCTTCCTATCAGATTGTCGATTCCAACAGCTGAACCTCTCACACCAACAGACGGAGAAGAAAAACAGGAGAAAAGATGGAGCTGCGAAGAGGCTTCTACGCTTTCGGATGATGCTCGAACCCTCTACTTTGACCCCCTTTTATAGTAATCTGCAGGTGCGTTTGGACCAAGGAGAACCATCCATCCTCAACGTCGTACTTCAAAATGGGTGGAGGAGAAAGAACGAATCCCTGAAATAACGGAAATTAACAGAAACAGATCAGTCAACTTACGGTTTTCACTTGAAACATTGCGGTTTCAGCAATGTTTCCGCAATGCTTATTTTTCATTCTTTTACTTCGTTTTTCAATCCTTTTCTTTTCTTTTGCACACAAGTCCTAATTTAGCTACCTTCTTCTAATTCTCATATATAATCATAGGTTTAAGCTAAATCCTATCAAAAACACCTAAGAGTGTACATCTTTCTAAGCTAAATAAGTCCTAAAAAGGTCACTTTTGGAGACGTAACAGATGCATTTTTTGAAATTTTGTTTTATTCTAAAACGGGTTCGTATTTATCAAACATTCACAATCCACTCTTTGGTTTTGTGCAATTCGGAATCTTACTCAGTTTTTTTGGCACGTGCTTTAAATGCACCCGTTGAGGATTTTAGGGCTTTGAGATTGGGGTGCAAGGTTGTTAGATATTAGACTCGCAGGCTTCGAGAGTAGTAGTTTGAGGTTAAAAAGCGTCCCCGACCATAAGTTAGGAATAGAAGGGAAGAAAAGAGAGATTTGGAAATTGGAAAAAACCGAAAACGCCCCAGTGGGATGCATTTTTTGAAAAAAAAAATTATTAAAAAATGGGTTTGTATTGATCAAATATTCACAATCCACTCTTTGGTTTTGTGCAATTCGAAATCTTATTTAGTTTTTTTGGCACGTTCTTTAAATGCTCCCGTTGAGGATTTTAGGGCTTTGAGATTGGGGTGCAAGGTTGTTAGATATTAGACTCGCAGGCTTCAAGAGTTGTAGTTTGAGGTTAAAAAGCGTCCCCGACCATAAGTTAGGAATAGAAGGGAAGAAAAGAGAGATTTGGAAATTGCAAAAAACCGAAAACGCCCCGGTGGGATGAATTTTTTGAATTTTTTTTATAAAAAATGGGTTCGTATTGATAAAACATTCACAATCTACTCTTTGGTTTTGTGCAATTCGAAATCTTACTTAGTTTTTTTGGCACGTTCTTTAAATGCTCCCGTTGAGGATTTTAGGGCTTTGAGATTGGGGTGCAAGGTTGTTAGATATTAGACTCGCAGACTTCGAGAGTTGTAGTTTGAGGTTAAAAAGCGTCCCCGACCATAAGTTAGGAATAAAATGGAAGAAAAGAGCAATATGGAAATTAAAAAAACCGAAAACGCCCCGGTGGGATGCATTTTTTGAAAAAAAAATTCTTTGGTTTTGTGCAATTCGGAATCCTACTCAGATTTTTTGGCACGTGCTTTAAATGCTCCCGTTGAGGATTTTAGGGCTTTGAGAGTAGGGTGAAAGGTTGTTAGATATTAGACTCGCAGGCTTCGAGAGTTGTAGTTTGAGGTTAATAAGTATCCCCCGCCATAAGTTAGGAATAGAAGGGAAGCAAAGAGCGATATGAAAATTGCAAAAAACCGAAAACGCCCAGTGGGATGCTTTTTTTGAAAAAAAAAATTATTCAAAAATGGGTTTGTATTGATCAAACATTCACAATCCACTCTTTGGTTTTGTGCAATTCGGAATCTTACTCAGTTTGTTTGGCACGTGCTTTAAATGCTCCCGTTGAGGATTTTAGGGCTTTGAGAGTAGGGTGCAAGGTTGTTAGATATTAGACTCGCAGGCTTCGAGAGTTGTAGTTTGAGGTTAAAAAGTATCCCCCACCATAGGTTAGGAATAGAAGGGAAGAAAAGAGCGATATGAAAATTGCAAAAAACCGAAAACGCCCAGTGGGATGCATTTTTTGAAAAAAAAAATTATTCAAAAATGGGTTTGTATTGATCAAACATTCACAATCCACTCTTTGGTTTTGTCCAATTCGGAATCTTACTCAGTTTGTTTGGCACGTTCTTTAAATGCTCCCGTTGAGGATTTTAGGGCTTTGAGATTTGGGTGCAAGGTTGTTAGATATTAGACTCGCAGGCTTCGAGAGTTGTAGTTTGAGGTTAAAAAGTATCCCCCACCATAAGTTTGGAAAAGAAGGTAATAAACGAGCGATATGGAAATTGCAAAAAACCGAATACGCCCTGGTGGGATGCATTTTTTGAATTTTGTTTTTTTTTATTAAAAAAGGGTTCATATTGATCAAACATTCACAATCCAGTCTTTGGTTTTGTGCAATTCAGAATCTTACTCAGATTTTTTGGCACGTGCTTTAAATGCACCCATTGAAGATTTTAGGGCTTTGAGATTGGGGTGCAAGGTTGTTAGATATTAGACTCGCAGGCTTCGAGAGTTGTAGTTTGAGGTTAAAAAGCATCCCCCCACCATAAGTTAGGAATAGAAGGGAAGAAAAGAGCGATATGGAAATTGCAAAAAACCGAAAACGCCCCGGTGGGATGCATTTTTTGAAAAAAAAATTTATTCAAAAATGGGTTCGTATTGATTAAACATTCACAATCCACTCTTTGGTTTTGTGCAATTCGGAATCTTACTCAGTTTGTTTGGCACGTGCTTTAAATGCTCCCGTTTAGGATTTTAGGGCTTTGAGAGTAGGGTGCAAGGTTGTTAGATATTAGACTCGCAGGCTTCGAGAGTTGTAGTTTGAGGTTAAAAAGTATCCCCCACCATAAGTTAGGAATAGAAGGGAAGAAAAGAGCGATATGAAAATTGCAAAAAACCGAAAACGCCCGGTGGGATGCATTTTTTGAAAAAAAAAATTATTCAAAAATGGGTTTGTATTGATCAAACATTCACAATCCACTCTTTGGTTTTGTGCAATTCGGAATCTTACTCAGTTTGTTTGGCACGTTCTTTAAATGCTCCCGTTGAGGATTTTAGGGCTTTGAGATTTGGGTGCAAGGTTGTTAGATATTAGACTCGCAGGCTTCGAGAGTAGTAGTTTGAGGTTAAAAAGCGTCCCCGACCATAAGTTAGGAATAGAAGGGAAGAAAAGAGAGATTTGGAAATTGGAAAAAACCGAAAACGCCCCAGTGGGATGTATTTTTTGAAAAAAAAAATTATTAAAAAATGGGTTTGTATTGATCAAATATTCACAATCCACTCTTTGGTTTTGTGCAATTCGAAATCTTATTTAGTTTTTTTGGCACGTTCTTTAAATGCTTCCGTTGAGGATTTTAGGGCTTTGAGATTGGGGTGCAAGGTTGTTAGATATTAGACTCGCAGACTTCGAGAGTTGTAGTTTGAGGTTAAAAAGCGTCCCCGACCATAAGTTAGGAATAAAATGGAAGAAAAGAGCAATATGGAAATTAAAAAAACCGAAAACGCCCCGGTGGGATGCATTTTTTGAAAAAAAAATTCTTTGGTTTTGTGCAATTCGGAATCCTACTCAGATTTTTTGGCACGTGCTTTAAATGCTCCCGTTGAGGATTTTAGGGCTTTGAGAGTAGGGTCTAAGGTTGTTAGATATTAGACTCGCAGGCTTCGAGAGTTGTAGTTTGAGGTTAATAAGTATCCCCCGCCATAAGTTAGGAATAGAAGGGAAGCAAAGAGCGATATGAAAATTGCAAAAAACTGAAAACGCCCAGTGGGATGCATTTTTTGAAAAAAAAAATTATTCAAAAATGGGTTTGTATTGATCAAACATTCACAATCCACTCTTTGGTTTTGTGCAATTCGGAATCTTACTCAGTTTGTTTGGCACGTGCTTTAAATGCTCCCGTTGAGGATTTTAGGGCTTTGAGAGTAGGGTGCAAGGTTGTTAGATATTAGACTCGCAGGCTTCGAGAGTTGTAGTTTGAGGTTAAAATGTATCCCCCACCATAAGTTAGGAATAGAAGGGAAGAAAAGAGCGATATGAAAATTGCAAAAAACAGAAAACGCCCAGTGGGATGCATTTTTTGAAAAAAAAAATTATTCAAAAATGGGTTTGTATTGATCAAACATTCACAATCCACTCTTTGGTTTTGTGCAATTCGGAATCTTACTCAGTTTGTTTGGCACGTTCTTTAAATGCTCCCGTTGAGGATTTTAGGGCTTTGAGATTTGGGTGCAAGGTTGTTAGATATTAGACTCGCAAACTTCAAGAGTTGTAGTTTGAGGTTAAAAAGCGTCCCCGACCATAAGTTTGGAAAAGAAGGTAATAAACGAGCGATATGGAAATTGCAAAAAACCGAATACGCCCTGGTGGGATGCATTTTTTGAATTTTGTTTTTTTTTATTAAAAAAGGGTTCATATTGATCAAACATTCACAATCCACTCTTTGGTTTTGTGCAATTCAGAATCTTACTCAGATTTTTTGGCACGTGCTTTAAATGCACCCATTGAAGATTTTAGGGCTTTGAGATTGGGGTGCAAGGTTGTTAGATATTAGACTCGCAGACTTCGAGAGTTTTAGTTTGAGGTTAAAAAGCGTCCCCGACCATAAGTTAAGAATAGAAGAGAAGAAAAGAGCGATATGGAAATTGAAAAAAACCGAAAACGCCCCAGTGGGATGCATTTTTTGAAAAAAAAAATTATTAAAAAATGGGTTTGTATTGATCAAATATTCACAATCCACTCTTTGGTTTTGTGCAATTCGGAATCTTACTCAGTTTTTTTGGCACGTGCTTTAAATGCTTCCGTTGAGGATTTTAGGGCTTTGAGATGGGGTGCAAAGTTGTTAGATATTAGAATCGCAGACTTCGAGAGTTGTAGTTTGAGGTTAAAAACGTCCCCGACCATAAGTTAGGAATAGAAGGGAAGCAAAGAGCGATATGAAAATTGCAAAAAACTGAAAACGCCCAGTGGGATGCATTTTTTGAAAAAAAAAATTATTCAAAAATGGGTTTGTATTGATCAAACATTCACAATCCACTCTTTGGTTTTGTGCAATTCGGAATCTTACTCAGTTTGTTTGGCACGTGCTTTAAATGCTCCCGTTGAGGATTTTAGGGCTTTGAGAGTAGGGTGCAAGGTTGTTAGATATTAGACTCGTAGGCTTCGAGAGTTGTAGTTTGAGGTTAAAAAGTATCCCCCACCATAAGTTAGGAATAGAAGGGAAGAAAAGAGCGATATGAAAATTGCAAAAAACCGAAAACGCCCAGCGGGATGCATTTTTTGAAAAAAAAATTATTCAAAAATGGGTTTGTATTGATCAAACATTCACAATCCACTCTTTGGTTTTGTGCAATTCGGAATCTTACTTAGTTTGTTTGGCACGTTCTTTAAATGCTCCCGTTGAGGATTTTAGGGCTTTGAGATTTGGGTGCAAGGTTGTTAGATATTAGACTCGCAAACTTCAAGAGTTGTAGTTTGAGGTTAAAAAGCGTCCCCGACCATAAGTTTGGAAAAGAAGGTAATAAACGAGCGATATGGAAATTGCAAAAAACCGAATACGCCCTGGTGGGATGCATTTTTTGAATTTTGTTTTTTTTTATTAAAAAAGGGTTCATATTGATCAAACATTCACAATCCACTCTTTGGTTTTGTGCAATTCAGAATCTTACTCAGATTTTTTGGCACGTGCTTTAAATGCACCCATTGAAGATTTTAGGGCTTTGAGATTGGGGTGCAAGGTTGTTAGATATTAGACTCGCAGACTTCGAGAGTTGTAGTTTGAGGTTAAAAAGCGTCCCCGACCATAAGTTAAGAATAGAAGGGAAGAAAAGAGCGATATGGAAATTGAAAAAAACCGAAAACGCCCTAGTGGGATGCATTTTTTGAAAAAAAAAATTATTAAAAAATGGGTTTGTATTGATCAAATATTCACAATCCACTCTTTGGTTTTGTGCAATTCGGAATCTTACTCAGTTTTTTTGGCACGTGCTTTAAATGCTTCCGTTGAGGATTTTAGGGCTTTGAGATGGGGTGCAAAGTTGTTAGATATTAGACTCGCAGACTTCGAGAGTTGTAGTTTGAGGTTAAAAACGTCCCCGACCATAAGTTAAGAATAGAAGGGAAGAAAAGAGCGATATGGAAATTGAAAAAAACCGAAAACGCCCCAGTGGGATGCATTTTTTGAAAAAAAAAATTATTAAAAAATGGGTTCGTATTGATCAAATATTCACAATCCACTCTTTGGTTTTGTGCAATTCGAAATCTTACTTAGTTTGTTTGGCACGTGCTTTAAATGCTCCCGTTGAGGATTTTAGGGCTTTGAGAGTAGGGTGCAAGGTTGTTAGATATTAGACTCGCAGGCTTCGAGAGTTGTAGTTTGGGGTTAAAAAGTATCCCCCACCATAAGTTAGGAATAAAAGGGAAGAAAAGAGCGATATGAAAATTGCAAAAAACCGAAAACGCCCAGTGGGATGCATTTTTTGAAAAAAAAAATTATTCAAAAATGGGTTTGTATTGATCGAACATTCACAATCCACTCTTTGGTTTTGTGCAATTCGGAATCTTACTCAGTTTGTTTGGCACGTTCTTTAAATGCTCCCGTTGAGGATTTTAGGGCTTTGAGATTTGGGTGCAAGGTTGTTAGATATTAGACTCGCAGGCTTCGAGAGTAGTAGTTTGAGGTTAAAAAGCGTCCCCGACCATAAGTTAGGAATAGAAGGGAAGAAAAGAGAGATTTGGAAATTGGAAAAAACCGAAAACGCCCTAGTGGGATGCATTTTTTGAAAAAAAAAATTATTAAAAAATGGGTTTGTATTGATCAAATATTCACAATCCACTCTTTGGTTTTGTGCAATTCGAAATCTTATTTAGTTTTTTTGGCACGTTCTTTAAATGCTCCCGTTGAGGATTTTAGGGCTTTGAGATTGGGGTGCAAGGTTGTTAGATATTAGACTCGCAGACTTCGAGAGTTGTAGTTTGAGGTTAAAAAGCGTCCCCGACCATAAGTTAGGAATAAAATGGAAGAAAAGAGCAATATGGAAATTAAAAAAACCGAAAACGCCCCGGTGGGATGCATTTTTTGAAAAAAAAATTCTTTGGTTTTGTGCAATTCGGAATCCTACTCAGATTTTTTGGCACGTGCTTTAAATGCTCCCGTTGAGGATTTTAGGGCTTTGAGAGTAGGGTGTAAGGTTGTTAGATATTAGACTCGCAGGCTTCGAGAGTTGTAGTTTGAGGTTAATAAGTATCCCCCGCCATAAGTTAGGAATAGAAGGGAAGCAAAGAGCGATATGAAAATTGCAAAAAACTGAAAACGCCCAGTGGGATGCATTTTTTGAAAAAAAAAATTATTCAAAAATGGGTTTGTATTGATCAAACATTCACAATCCACTCTTTGGTTTTGTGCAATTCGGAATCTTACTCAGTTTGTTTGGCACGTGCTTTAAATGCTCCCGTTGAGGATTTTAGGGCTTTGAGAGTAGGGTGCAAGGTTGTTAGATATTAGACTCGCAGGCTTCGAGAGTTGTAGTTTGAGGTTAAAAAGTATCCCCCACCATAAGTTAGGAATAGAAGGGAAGAAAAGAGCGATATGAAAATTGCAAAAAACCGAAAACGCCCAGCGGGATGCATTTTTTGAAAAAAAAAATTATTCAAAAATGGGTTTGTATTGATCAAACATTCACAATCCACTCTTTGGTTTTGTGCAATTCGGAATCTTACTCAGTTTGTTTGGCACGTTCTTTAAATGCTCCCGTTGAGGATTTTAGGGCTTTGAGATTTGGGTGCAAGGTTGTTAGATATTAGACTCGCAAACTTCAAGAGTTGTAGTTTGAGGTTAAAAAGCGTCCCCGACCATAAGTTTGGAAAAGAAGGTAATAAACGAGCGATATGGAAATTGCAAAAAACCGAATACGCCCTGGTGGGATGCATTTTTTGAATTTTGTTTTTTTTTATTAAAAAAGGGTTCATATTGATCAAACATTCACAATCCACTCTTTGGTTTTGTGCAATTCAGAATCTTACTCAGATTTTTTGGCACGTGCTTTAAATGCACCCATTGAAGATTTTAGGGCTTTGAGATTGGGGTGCAAGGTTGTTAGATATTAGACTCGCAGACTTCGAGAGTTGTAGTTTGAGGTTAAAAAGCGTCCTCGACCATAAGTTAAGAATAGAAGGGAAGAAAAGAGCGATATGGAAATTGAAAAAAACCGAAAACGCCCCAGTGGGATGCATTTTTTGAAAAAAAAAATTATTAAAAAATGGGTTTGTATTGATCAAATATTCACAATCCACTCTTTGGTTTTGTGCAATTCGGAATCTTACTCAGTTTTTTTGGCACGTGCTTTAAATGCTTCCGTTGAGGATTTTAGGGTTTTGAGATGGGGTGCAAAGTTGTTAGATATTAGACTCGCAGACTTCGAGAGTTGTAGTTTGAGGTTAAAAACGTCCCCGACCATAAGTTAAGAATAGAAGGGAAGAAAAGAGCGATATGGAAATTGAAAAATACCGAAAACGCCCCAGTGGGATGCATTTTTTGAAAAAAAAAATTATTAAAAAATGGGTTCGTATTGATCAAATATTCACAATCTACTCTTTGGTTTTGTGCAATTCGAAATCTTACTTAGTTTTTTTGGCACGTTCTTTAAATGCTCCCGTTGAGGAGTTTAGGGCTTTGAGATTGGGGTGCAAGGTTGTTAGATATTAGACTCGCAGGCTTCAAGAGTTGTAGTTTGAGGTTAAAAAGTGTCCCCGACCATAAGTTTGGAAAAGAAGGTAATAAACGAGCGATATGGAAATTGCAAAAAACCGAATACGACCTGGTGGAATGCATTTTTTGAATTTTGTTTTTTTATTAAAAAAGGGTTCATATTGATCAAACATTCACAATCCACTCTTTGGTTTTGTGCAATTCGGAATCTTACTCAGTTTTTTTGGCACGTGCTTTAAATGCTCCAGTTGAGGATTTTAGGGCTTTGAGATTGGGGTACAAGGTTGTTAGATATTAGACTCGCAGACTTCGAGAGTTGTAGTTTGAGGTTAAAAAGCGTCCCCGACCATAAGTCAGGAATAAAATGGAAGAAAAGAGCAATATGGAAATTGAAAAAACCGAAAACGCCCCGGTGGGATGCATTTTTTGAATTTTTTTTTATTAAAAAATGGGTTCGTATTGATCAAACATTCACAATCCACTCTTTGGTTTTGTGCAATTCGGAATCTTACTCTGATTTTTTGGCGCGTGCTTTAAATGCACCCATTGAGGATTTTAGGGCTTTGAGATTGGGGTGCAAGGTTGTTAGATATTAGACTCGCAGGCTTCGGGAGTTGTAGTTTGAGGTTAAAAAGCATCCCCCTACCATAAGTTAGGAATAGAAGGGAAGAAAAGAGCGATATGGAAATTGCAAAAAACCGAAAACGCCCCGGTGGGATGCATTTTTTGAAAAAAAAATGTATCAAAAAATGGGTTCGTATTGATCAAACATTCACAATCCACTCTTTGGTTTTGTGCAATTTGGAATCTTACTCAGTTTGTTTGGCACGTGCTTTAAATGCTCCCGTTGAGGATTTTAGGGCTTTGAGATTGGGGTGCAAGGTTGTTAGATATTAGACTCGCAGGCTTCGAGAGTTGTAGTTTGAGGTTAAAAAGCGTCCCCGACCATAAGTTTGGAAAATAAGGGAAGAAAAGAGCGATATGGAAATTGCAAAAAACCGAAAACGCCCCGGTGGGATGCATTTTTTGAAATTTTGTTTTATTCAAAAATGGGTTTGTTGCGCGCTCAGTTTTTATGTAAAATGTAAATGCGAAGAGCGCTAAGATCATGCAAGCATACATGGTCTGCAACAAGTGATAAACATAATTTAATTCGTTTTCCCACAGAGATTGAGTTTAGTGACTAACAATTTGATGTGTTAGATTAGATAAGGTAACTTAAATTGGATAAATTTTGGGTTGAGGTACATGAATATAAAAGATGCAAGAAGAATGTAAACATAAATGCAAAGCTAGCAAAGAGGTAAGGTTATAATGTGGAAAAGTAGAATTGCGGTTCTCGCAATTTTCTAGCAATAAATTCGCAAAGGATAAAAACCTACGGAAAAGACTAAGGCAAAAGGCAGAAATGGTTATTGCGGTTCCCGCAATAATCTCGCAATAAAATAACAACGATTTGAATTCTAAAGTAAGACAGCAAGGTCAACTTAAGAGTCCTTTATAGGCATTTAACTATGATCATTCAACAGTAACTTAACATCTCATGCATCGTCTTAGCTAGTTCTCATGCATCTTCCGATTACATGCATTAGTTTCTTAGATTACTTCTGTCCAAGTAAAGCTAACAACCTATTCATAAACACATGTTAATAAACGTGCTAGGAGAATGCCTATTCCTAGGCCACTCTCTATTTACCATAAAAGGCTAACATGAATGAACGACCCAGAATTCTTACTCCTTCCAGAGGTTAGGAATTCTTTAGACAAAATGGATGGCCGGTCGAAATTGCCCATGGGATGAAGATCACATTCATTCAATGCATTCATGCTACTTTACATGCTGAATTCACATAAGTTTATCCTATAGATTCATCCTAGCAAACCTCTTTTTAGTTAGTTACTCATGGTTTTAGAAGAATTTAAGAATACTAATTGATTAAGCATGGAATGAAGAACTCAACAAAACTAATTGATTACTCTTAAAAAGGCAAATCTCATAACAATTCGTAAAGCAACAACCTTTGATCCGATAGCAATATTTAAAGGGGAAAACAGTAAATTGTTCATAACAACGCTTAAAGAAGAATAATAATTAATTAGAAACCAGTAAAGGAAAGCTGTAAATTGCGTGAGGATCTTCCAAGTCGTGAATCGCCTCGGATGAAGGGGAGATTAGCTGATCTTGGGGATAAATTCAATCAGAAGAGAAGATGGATCTTCTCTTCTTCCTCTCGAATTATCAACGCCAAGGGCTTTGTTTCTTCGATCCAACAACCGGGGGAAAAGGATTTCGTCTTCGAGTTCTTCACCATCGAGTTGTGTTTGAATTGTGGGGAATTCAATTGCTTTGATCCTTCATTTAACTCTCTTTATATAACTTGCAGAGGTTGCCAAAAGCTGCTCTATATTCGTGGATCACCAGCCAACTTTGTGAGGTAGTCAAGCTTGACATGTGGCAGCAGCAGGGAGAGTGGACGGCTTGAAAATCGCAGTCAACAAAGACTGTTGGCTGGAAAAAATGCAGCAGCAAAGACTGTTTCATTGTGAGGGCCGCAATTTTTCCGCAATGTATCTGCAATGTACAATTTAGCTATTTTTTTTCACCATTCTGCATCCTTTTTCGTTCCTTTTCCAAATAAGCCTTAATTTAGCATCATTTCTCAAATTCTCACTTTTATACACACATTAAGCTAACTTCTAACAAAAACACTCAAGAATTTACATGATTTTTAGGTAATTAAAGCCATAAATAATGCACTTTTGGAGAGATAACACACCCCCAAACTTGAGTTATTGCTAGTCCTCGAGCAATATAAAGGCTTACTTTCTCTCAAAACCTCTCAAATTATCAACGCCAAGGGCTTTGTTTCTTCTATCCAACAACTGAGGGAAAAGGATTTCGTCTTCGAGTTCTTCACTACCGAGTTGTGTTTGAATTGAGGGGAATTCAATTGCTTTGATCCTTCATCTAACTCTCTTTATATAGCTTGCAGAGGTTGCCAAAAGCTGCTCTATATTCGTGGATCACCAGCCAACTTTGTGAGGTAGTCAAGCTTGACATATGGCAGCAGCAGGGAGAGTGAACGGCTGGAAAATCGCAGTCAACAAAGACTGTTGGCTGGAAAAAATGCAGCAACAAAGACTGTTTCATTGCGAGGGCCGCAATTTTTCCGCAATGTACCTGCAATGTACAATTTAGCTGTTTTTTCACCATTTTGCATCCTTTTTCGTTCCTTTTCCAAATAAGCCTTAATTTAGCATCATTTCTCAAATTCTCACTTTTAAGCACACATTAAGCTAACTTCTAACAAAAACACTCCAGAATTTACATGATTTTTAGGTAATCAAAGCACTAAATAATGCATTTTTAGGTAATTAAAGCTCTAAATAAGTTAGTTACTCATGATTTTCGAAGAACTAAAAGAAGTAAATTGATTAAGCATAGAATGAAGAACTCAACAAAACAACCGTTGATCCGAAAGCAATATTTAAAGGGTAAAACAGTAAATGGTTCAGAACAACGCTTAAAGAAGAACAATAGTTAACTAGAAAGCAGTAAGGTGCGTAAGGATCCTCCAAGTCGTGAATCGCCTCGGATGAAGGGGAAGATTAGCTGATCTTGGGGATAATTTCAATCAGAAGAGAAGAAGGATCTTCTCTTCTTCCTCTCGAATTATCAACGCCAAGGGCTTGTTTCTTCGATCCAACAAACGGGGGAAAAGGGTTCGTCTTCGAATTTCTTGACGATCGGGATCTCCTCACTTTTCAGGTTGTGTTTTCCATCTTCATTCGGCTTCTTTTATAGCCTCCACAGGTACGTTCAGCTGTGGATCTCCATCCATTCTGGCGTAACAACCTCCCACGTGGCAACAGCAGAAAGGTTTGGCGGTTGGAAAAGCGCAGCAGCAAAGACTGACGGCTGAAAGATCGCAGCAGCAAAGACTGGCATTGCGGTTGCATTGCGATGGCCGCAATGCTCTGTTTCAGTCGATCCTATTGCGAGATCCGCAATGCACCTGCAATGTACAAATTAGTCGTTTTTTCACCAATTTGCATCATTTTTCGTTCCTTTTCCAAATAAGCCTTAAATTAGCATCATTTCTCAAATTCTCACTTTTAAGCACACATTATGCTAACTTCTAACTAAAATACTCAAGAACTTTCATGATTTTTAGGTAATTAAGGTCCTAAATAACACACTTTTGGAGAGGTAACACACCCCCAAACTTGAGTTATTGCTAGTCCTCGAGCAATATAAAGGCTTACTTTCTCTGTGCCTAGCGGCTAACTCTTGTCTTTTAAACTCTACCTAACTGATTTGTTGATTCCCTAGGCTCACTGTCAAAGGCATTGTTGTCCTGTAGGACTCTTCAGGCTAAAACTAACTTCATATTTTGTCTATTTTGATTTCCCTTGCCTTTAAAACCTTCTGTTTTTACTAACTTCTTGTCTTTTGGTTTATCTGCCTATATCATTGAGCCCATTGTGCAGACATCCCTAAGCTTTCAAACTCTCCTCGTTTTAACTTAGACTCAGTACATGCTTCTAAGGTTTTTATTTTTGAATTACCTAGGAATCCTTAGAGTCATGTCAGGCTTAGAACAACACAAGTATCAGAGTACAATCCATAGAACAGACTAAGCCTTGGCATCACTATTTTGGATAGACACTCATCTCCCTCGACAAGCCTTCTAGCTACAGCCCTGTGCTTAGCTAACTTAGGATCAGCGTTCAGTTCACAGGACATCCAAGCACCAAGGCTGCAACTTTCTGGCACACATTCTTCTTCTTTGTTTTTATTTTTCCTTTTCTTCTTTTTCTTTTGGCAAAGTCTTCTCTTTGAAATGCCTTTTGATGCAGTGCCACTTGTGGGTTACACAAATGGCCCTGATTACTCAGCATCCCTAGAGGAAGACAATGCCCCTTTTCTTTTCCTTTGTATTTTTTTTTTCAAAGAAGAACAATGTCTATTTTCCCAAGGGAGAGAGGAGTGCTCCTAGGACTAGAGGCTGCTTCCCCCAAACTTGAACTTCTCATTGTCCCCAATGAGAGTCTGAGGTGGCACACCCCCAAACTTATCTTAGAAGCATCTAGTATAAGTAAAAACCAGACAGAATTTAAAACTCCTAGGGATGGAATGACCCTAACAGTCTAGATAACACATCAGCAGAAATTTATTAAAATCTAATGGTAAGGTCTAACAGAGGCACATGCTTAACATTTTATGAAGCTAATTAAACCTAACAAGAATGTACTCGACACTCATCCAGTATGCTCAATAGACAGACTACACAGGGACATCACCAATGCAGTCAAATATTTAGAATTAAAGACAGAACATACCAACAGAAAATCATACCTCACATAACAGCATGCTTAAACGAAAAGAAAAACATTGCGGTGTCCGCAAAGAAATCGCAATGACATTAACAGAGCAAATGTAACAGTGATCAAACCTCCTAATATGCAATTTCTATTTGTGGCCCATAGGGCATGTGAAAATTAAAAACTAACAGCACAGATTTAACTAAGCTAATCTAAACTAGTCTATGTTACTAAAACTAAGCTATTCTACTACAATTGAAAACAAACAAAAAACATTTTGATTTGGGGGGGGGGGGGGGGGGGGGGGGTAGCAGGTCACAGAAAAGCAGGGTTGAGGGAGATAAGAAATACTCCCTCAAATGCCGTCAAACCATGGCATTCATTCAATCATCTCATTTTTCTTCATCACTCCTCTCGTTCGGAGGCATCCAGGGGCTCATCAATCCAGCAGGGAAGGTAGGGAACTGGCACCGCAGGTGCTCAGCTAATTCCTGATCTCTCGCTTGGGAGTACTCAGCCCATTTGGCTAGTTTTCTTTGGATGTCCATCAAGCAGGCCATGGACATGGATTGTGCAGCTGCAAGTCCATCCAACTCGATTTCCATGTTGCCCTTCCTCCTTATCTTCAGAACACTGGGCAGCTCAAGGTGGTCAGCATAGGCCAATTGCTTCTCCTCTTTCGTCACAGGCACCCCTGCGCGTAAGCACAACTTGGTAATGGTGTTGGGGAAGAATAGTTTGCCCTTCCCTTTCTTTGAGCATTCGACAATCGAGGCTGCTATGATTTCGCCCACGTCAATAGTTAGTCCCTTCATGATCGCATAAACCAGCAGAGATCTCCCTTGATTGATGGTCGTCTCGTGCGTGACAGGGGATATTCTTCTCTGAATCAGGGAGAACCAAATGGTCGGCTTGTCTTTGAGGGCTGCACTCATCAGTGTGTACTTCCCTTGCTTCGAGACTGCCCATGCTGCTTCTGGTTTGCCTATCATGTTCAGCGCTTCCTCCAAGACTGCCTCTGAGGGTGAAGCCACGATCTTTGAATATTCAAAATTCTTATGCTCCTTGAGAGCATAAATCTTGTTGATCGCCTTGGCAGAGAAGTCGGTATCCACGCCCCTGACCACCAAATAACAGCCTTCGTGGTGAGTGAGGTTGGTGTAGAAGTCATAAACCATATCAGAGTAGGCCTGAATTGGAGGTCTATACAACTCCTCCCAGCCGTGGTTTGTGATGCCTGCGCGCAAGAATTGCGGCAGGTCCGAAGGAGAGTCTATAAATCCTCTCTCGTGGAAGAGTTCACTTTTCATCAGTTCCAAGCCCCTCGCCTCTGCATCCTTGGATACATACCTCTCAACTGGAGGCTCATCTTCGTGAAACATCTTTCCCTTCCCTTTGGCCTGTGCCTTGACTGTCTCAACAACCTCGGTCTTCATCTTCTTGATAGAGGGTTCGGATTCAGCCCTCTTCTCTTTAGCTTTCTTGGAGGCCTTTGGCCGCTTTGCCCTCACAATTAAAGGGGCCCTCTTCTTGGGCACCACCGTGGCAGCCGCTCGCTTGATGCACTCATCCAGCGTCTCATCCATCGAATCACTTCTCTCTTTTTCCGCAGGGCTGTCAAGATTGACATCCCTGAAGGGAGAGACTACCTCCTCTTCCTCATCCGCATCACTGATTGGGGTGGACGCAGAATCTAGTGTTGCTTCAGGGGAAACCTCTGGTTCTGACTGTTGCCGAGTGGAATTGAGGTTTTGCATGGCCGTTTCAACCGATGGCCTGCTGCTTGTGAGGCTCTCCTCACTCGTGGATTTCCGAGTTTTGGTTTTTGGGTCCTTCGGTGTAACCTTCCACTTTCTTTTAGGGGGCTGCATTGGATCAGAGGGGTATACAGCTTCAGTTGTTGCAACCTTCCACTTCCTCTTCACAGGGAGTTTCGAAGGTCTAGAGGGTTTTACAGCCTCAACCGTTGCTAAAGAGAGTAACGCATCTCTTACCAAGGCAGCATCCTCTGTGATTAGGGATGTTTTTGAGGGAGTGGATCTCTCAGCTCGTGTTGAAACCATGTTTGTTTCTTTAAGATCAAGATTTTCTGATTTCTTTCAGGAAGAAGGAAGGAGAGATTTGGTTTGTAAGCTCGAAGGTTTGAGAATTGTGAATGGGAATGAGCTACAACCTTCCTATTTATAATGGTTTGCGCACTAACGGCTATACCATTTCGGACTCCGCAATGTTTCCGCAATGCCTCGAATCTCATAACATCTCTGAAAATGTTACCGTTGGGATCTTTATCCTTGATTGCCGTTTGCCGCAAGATCCTAAAAAACTAAATCTTTGATTTTCCAAGATTTCTTCCTTCATCTTCTCCTGGCCTCTTGATTGATCACCCGTATTGCCGTTAAGATTTCCCATCATCACGCTTCTAATCAATATTAAACACACTTAATAGTATTAGGAAATTAAAAATACTCCAAGAAAAATGAAAGCAGTAAATATAGACAATTCCATATTCTTTTGACGGTTGAGCATAATGATAATTCCATTAAATGCCCTTGCTCATCCTCTCTTATTTGGCTCTTAGGCTTCGGATAGGAGGAATGTTGAGAGCGTTTTCACGTCTCCTTCCTCATAGTAGTGCTTCAATCTAGCACCATTCACCATGAACGGCTGACCTTGTTCCAGATTTCGAATTTCAATTGCACCATGAACAAACACATTAGTAATCACAAAAGAACCTGACCACCGAGACTTAAGCTTGCCAGGAAATAATCTCAATCGTGAATTGAATAGTAAAACATGCTGACCCTTTTTAAAATCCTTTATCCTAAGTCTACTATTATGCCAAATTTTAGTTCTTTCCTTATACATTTTAGCATTCTCGTATGACATGTGTCTTAGTTCATCTAATTCATGCAATTGCAGAGACCGCAATGTTTCTGCATCGGTTACGTAATAGTTTAACTCTTTTAAAGCCCAAAAGGCTTTGATCTCTAATTCAAGGGGTAAGTGACATGTTTTTCCATAAACTAACCTATAAAGAGACATTCCTAATGGTGTTTTATAAGCAGTCCTATATGCCCACAGTGCATCATCTAACTTAAAAGACCAATCATTTCTATTTGGTTTCACAACCTTTTCAAGTATACTTTTGATCTCTCTATTAGAAATTTCAGCTTGTCCATTTGAGTGGGGGTGATAGGGTGTTGCTACTCTATGCCTAACATTATATTTAGCTAACACTTTCTCCATAGCTTTGTTAATGTGTTCCTTCATCACTTATGATGGCACGTGGTGTGCCAAATCGTGTGAAAATATGCCTATTTAGAAATCTAACAACTGTCTTGGCATCATTTAAGGGACATGCAATTGCCTCAACCCATTTTGAGACATAATCTACCGCAACTAAAATGTAAAGATTACCAGCAGATGGTGGGAATGGACCCATGAAGTCAATACCCCACACATTAAAGAGTTCTAACTCTAAGATGTATGTTAGAGGCATCTCATCCTTCCTACTGAGATTACCTGTTCGTTGGCATTCATTGCAATTGTGTGCATAATCATGTGCATCCTTGAAGATTGTAGGCCAGAAGTAGCCACTTTGGAACACCTTTGCAGCAGTCCTCTGACCACCAAAGTGTCCTCCATATGGAGCTGTATGACAATGCTGCAAGATTGACCTTGATTCAGCAGCTGACACACATTTTCTTAGCAATCCATCCGCACAGCTTTTGTAGAGGGTTGGATCATCCCAAATGTACTTCCTAGCCTCGTTTAAGAACTTCTTCTTGTCTTGCCCCCTTCTGAAGGTTGGTAACACCTATGAGGCAAGAAAGTTTGCAATATCAGCAAACCATGGTTCATCATTGTTATCACAATGGACTAACACAAAAACATGTTCATCAATAAAACAATCTGTCATTGCGGGCTCCGCAATAGATTCGCAATGACTCTGCAATCTTGATAAATGATCAGCAACTACATTTTCACATCCTTTTTTGTCTCTGATTTCTAGATCAAACTCTTGTAAAAGTAACACTCATCTAATTAGTCGAGGCTTGGCATCAGCCTTCCTCATTAAGTTATTGCAGAATGATCAGTGTATACAATCGTTTTGTTTCCCACAATATAAGCCCTAAATTTTTCACACGCAAACACTACTGCTAACATCTCTTTCTCTGTGGTAGTGTAGTTACATTGTGCTTCATTCAAAGTTTTACTCGCATAATATATAGGGTGTGTTAATGTTTCTCTCTTTTGGCCAAGCATAGCTCCAATTGCATAGTCACTAGCATCACACATTAGTTCAAAAGGCATCTCCCAATTTGGCCCGACTATGATTGGTGCTTTGATTAAGGCATCTTTAAGCTTGGTCCATGCTATTACACATTCATTTGAAAAGATAAAAGTTCTATTCAACTCTAGAAGCTCACACAGGGGTTTAGAGATTTTTGAAAAGTCTTTTATAAATCTCCTATAAAATCCTGCGTGTCCTAAGAAACTTCTTATAGCTTTGACATTTTTAGGTTCCACTAACTTCTCAATAACTTCTATCTTGGCCCTATCGACCTCTATTCCTGCTTTGGACACTCTATGTCCTAGTACTATTCCTTCCTCCACCATGAAGTGGCATTTTTCCCAATTCAAAACTAAGTTGGTTTCTTCACACCTAGTTAGGACTTGTCCTAGATTGGCTAGGCAGTGGTTAAAGGAGTCACCAAAGACTGAGAATTCATCCATAAATATTTCTACTATGGACTCATCTAGGTCAGAGAAGATTGCCAACATACACCTTTGGAACGTTGCTGGTGCATTGCAGAGACCGAATGGCATTCTGCGAAAAGCAAACGTGCCAAAGGGACATGTAAATGTTGTTTTCTCTTGATCCTCAGGGTCTATGGTGATTTGGTTATACCCTGAGTAATCATCTAAAAAGCAGTAAAAGGCTTGGCCAGCTAATCTATCTAACATTTGGCCTATAAAAGGTAAAGAAAAATGGTCTTTTTTGGTTTCTTTATTAAGTTCTCTATAATCCATACATACTCTCCATCCTGTAACAGTTCGAGTTGGTATTAGTTCATTGTTTTCATTAAGTACTACAGTCATACCACCCTTCTTTGGTACACATTGGATAGGACTGACCCACTGACTATTGGCTATTGGAAAGATCACACCTGCATCTAACCATTTAATGATTTTTTTTTTTTTGCAAAGGTGAATATATTAAGCAAAAGGACCTCAAAGCCCAAGGTCAAAGGGCACCAACAAACAAAAGAACAAATCCACTGGGAAAACCAATGTACCAAAGCATAAAACCAACCCAAACGATAACCTCACAGCCCGAGGGAGGGCAAGAAAAAGCAGAACAAGAACACCCAGCACCAAACCCACAGGCGGGAAGGAGCCAGAAAAATAAAAGAATAGAAAGGAACAACACAACACAAAGAAGAGAACGAGCCACAGCCGCACAAGAGGAAGCACGACGACCCCACAAAGCACGAAACAAATCTCCCCAGCCACCAAACATCCTTAGGCCATAGAACCCCCAGCCGGTGCGAGCAAACAAGAGACTCTAGACAAAGTCAACAGGGCACCAAACAAAACAGAGGGAGGACCATTGTTGCGCGCTCAGTGTGTATATAAAATGTAAATGCGAAGAGCGCTAAGATCATGCAAGCATACATGGTCTGCAGCAAGTGATAAGTATAATTTAATTCGTTTTCCCACAGAGATTAAGTTTAGTGACAAACGATTTGGTGTGTTAGATTAGATAAGGTAACTTAAATTGGATAGATTTTGGGTTGAGGTACAGGAATATAAAAGATGCAAGAAGAATGTAAACATAAATGCAAAGCTAGCAAAGAGGTAAAGTCATAATGTGGAAAAGTAGAATTGGGGTTATTGCAATAATCTAGCAATAAATTAGCAACGATTTTAATGTAAAGTAAGGCAGCAAGATCGACTTAAGAATCCTCTATAGGCATTTAACTATGATCATTCAATAGTAGATTAACATCTCATGCATCGTCTTAGCTAGTTCTCATGCATCTTCCGATTACATGCATTAGTTTCTTAGATTACTTCTGTCCAAGTAAAGCTAAAAACCTAATCATAAACACATGCTAATAAACGTGCTACGAGAACGCCTATTCCTAGGTCATTTTCTGATTACCATAAGTGGCTAACATGAATGGATGACTCTGAATTCTTACTCCTTCCGGAGGTTAGGAATTCTTTAGACAAAATGGATGGCCGGTCGAAATTGCCCGTGGGATGAAGATCACATACATTCAATGCAATCATGCTACTCTACATGCTGAATTATCATGCTTCTAGCCTACAGATTCCTCTTTAGCAAACCTCTCTTAGATTAGTTACTCATGATTTTCGAAGAACTGAGGGAGATGGATTGATTGAACATGAATTGAAGAACTCAACAAACCTAGTTGATTGATATATAATTAAATGAAGAACTCAACAAAACAACAAATTGATTAAGGGATGACAGAATGAAGAACTCAATAAACCAATTGATTACTATTTTAAGAAAGCAATTCATATAATAATTCGTAAACAAACATATGTCAATCCGGAAGCAACAATGAAAGGGAAAAGCAATAAATGATTCAGAACAAAATTTAGAGGAAGCAGAAATTAAATTGGAAAGCGATAAAGGAAAGAAGTAAAGGAAAGCAGTAAAGGAAAGCTATTAATTGCGTGAGGATCTTCCAAGTCGTGAATCGCCTCGGATGAAGGGGAAGATTAGCTGATCTTGGGGATAAATTCAATCAGAAGAGAAGATGGATTTTCTCTTCTTCCTCTCGAATTATCACGCCAAGGGCTTTGTTTCTTCGATCCAACAACCGGGGGAGATGGATTTCGTCTTCGAGTTCTTCACTATTGAGTTGTGTTTGAATTGAGGGAAATTCAATTGCTTTGATCCTTCATCTAACTCTCTTTATATAGTCTCTAGGTGGTTGCAAAAGGTTGCTCAATAATTGTGGATCACCATTCAATTTTGTGAGGTAGTCAAGCTTGACATGTGGCAGCAGCAGGGAGAGTTGACTATTGGAAAAACTCAGTCAATAAAGACTGACGACTGGACAAATTCAGCAGCAAAGACTGTTTTATTGCGAGCTCTGCAATGTTCCTGCAATGTACATTTTAGCTTGTTTTTCATCATTTTTCATTCTTTTTCGTTCCTTTTCCAAATAAGTCCTATTTTAGCATCATTTCTCAAATTCTCGCATTTAAGCACACATTAAGCTAACTCTTAATAAAAACACTCAAGAATGTACAAGATTTTAAGGTAAATATAGCCCTAAATAATGTACTTTTGGCGAGGTAACAACCATTTAGATGCAGAGAGAAAAAAGGGCCAAGCTGGCCATCCACCCCATGCGTTTGAGTACAAGCCCCCCAAGCACCACCTAGGAACCAGAAGCAACGAAGCGGCCCTACAACTCGTTTTCCCCCTACTTCTGGCAAAAGCACAACCATCAGGCATGCAGGCCCAGCAGAAAGCCACAAGGACCAGGTAGGCATCGCTTCCCTCGACACTGCCCAGACCAAGGACCCTCACCAAAAGCCAACACACCCTCAGGACAAGGCGCCTTTCGGGGTGACAACAAGCAGACAGAACAACTCATCCCAAACAGGAACCAAGGCAACACTAGGGGGCAAAAAAGCACACACAGAAACACAGAAGGACAACCAACTAAAAAAGAAGCAAGCATCTTCCTGAACCAACCCCAACAAAGAGGGCCTCAAAACAGACCAGCCTCTCATAGTCAAAGCCTCAGAGCCACCGACCAGGGAAAAAGGAACCAAGGACAACAAGGGGCAAAACCGGGGAATAAAGCGAGCACCTGAAAGAGCCTTGGCAAGGAAACCACACAGAGAGGCCCCAAACCAGACAGGCCTCACAAATCCAAGACAGCAACCGCCCTCCAGAGAAGAGAGAAGTGCATCGCCAAGGGGCAAGGGACAAAATAGGGGAAGAAGCACTCGCCAAAACGAAACAGCAACGGAAGACCAGCCTGAAAATAACACCTGCACACACTCAAAGAACAAGAGAAAGTCAATCAAAAGAATCCCAGGGGGAACCCGCCGAAACCGCTCCCACCCAGGACGAGCACGCAGAAGAAATATCAGACCGAATAGCAGCGATAACCGACTGAGAAGGACGGTGACCCGGGCCGTGAAAACGCAAGTTGCGTTCCTTCCAGATATGGTAGATCACAGCACACCAGGCCACTCTCCAAACAAGCTTACGCTTATTCTGCCCAGCACTCTCCCGAAAAATCCACTCAAGCTCAGCATCCCAAGGAAGAACGAGGCAGGAAGCTCTACCCCAACTGAGGAACGGCAAATCACGAGAACAGAGATGGACATTTGCCTAAGGATGTTTGGTGGCTGGGGAGTTTGGTTTCGTGCTTTGTGGGGTCGTCGTGCTTCCTCTAGTTGCGGCTGTGGCTCGATCTCTTCTTTGTGTTGTGTTGTTCTTTTCTGTTCTTTTATTTTTCTGGCTCCTTCCCGCTTGTGGGTTTGGTGCTGGGTGTTTCTTTGTTGTGTTTTTTCTTGCCCTCCCTCGGGCTGTGAGGTTCCCGTTTGGGTTGGTTTGTTGCTTTGGTACATTGGTTTTCCCAGTGGATTGTTTCTATTGTTTGTTGGTGCCCTTTGGCCTCGGGCTTTGAGGTCCTTTTGCTTAATATAATCACCTTTGCAAAAAAAAATGACTCTCAGAGAGATTATGACTTATAGACACTCTAATCAAGATAGTTAGTCTTGATTTCTAGTTATCTTATTTTATCTAGTATAGAACAAGAAAAATAGATGAGAGTAGTCTAACAACCTACGTCTGGTAACAAGTAAATAAGTTGATACACAATCAACCTCTTCACTTTGGGACAGTCCCATTACCAGAAAGTCAAGCCTTAAAGGTTTTCACCTTAGAGGCTCGGTCATTTAACCCCTCGAAGATCAACACCATCGAACCATTGGTCCTTGTCTAAATAATCCATTGTCTAATTAAAAACAACGAATCCTCAAGTCATCATATGGTATGATAACTCGAGTTTTATAGACAAACCAATGAGTTAGGATTTTCTCAACTATCGAGAATAAGCAACTCTACTATCAGCAACCTTTGTTGATTTAGATATAGCTTTCCTTTAATATTATTAGTCTTAACATCCATGTTGTTTTCTGAATTTAATAGAACATAACAGTATACATCTTTTGTAAAATGAACTGTTCATTTATGTACAACTTAATTACACATATTACATATGTGATTTAGGTTCATACAGACAACAACATCAAAAACACAAAACTCCCACTGTAAAGCTGCATAGACGTCTTCTCAAGTCATCCAGCACAAAGAAATCGACAATCAGGAACTAGTTTTCTGAAACAAAAACAAACATGATTAGTGGTTCCTGAAAAACATTCAGGTATGACATTCATAAATCCACTATACATGTTTAGACAAATAAATCTCATTTACCTTGTCGTTCTTTCTCGGCTTGTTTCTCTGCAAGGTATTTTGGGCAATTGCGCTTCCAATGCCCTTCTTCATTACAATGGAAACACTTCCCTTTGTCAGAAGACTTTACCTTGGCCACAACAACAGGGGCTTTGCCCTTTCTCCTCTTCCTCTTCTTCTTATGAATAGTCCTACTACTCGTAGCAGTTGCTTCAGACTTACTCCCAGACCCAGCCCCCTTCAGGAACTTCTTCGAAGTGACTACATTAGCCTCCTTCTCTTTTCCTTTAGAGGCATAGAGGGTCTAGTAGGTCTGCAACTCATGCAGAAGAGTGGTCAAGTTGAATTTTGTCTTATTCATGACCAAATTTGATCTGAAATACAGGAAACTCTGCGGGAGAGATTCCAAGATAAAACTTACTTGACTCTTCTCGTCAATCGCGGCTCCGTTCACTTCAGCCGTCATGAAGTGGACCATCATGTAAAGGACATGTTCCCTAACAGAGGTTCCTTCCTTCATTCTAGCATTATAAACAAATTTGAGGGCTTCATGGCGAAGAGACGAGGACGGTTGTCCACATCTCTTGCATTGAAGACATGATTTCCTTCGCGGAAACCATAACCTCATGCCTCTTGGGCAAGACATCATGCATGCTTGCCAAGATATAGACTCGGGCTTTATCATTAGCCCTAATCCAGCGATCGTACGCCTCACGAACAGTTCGTGAAGCGTTTGAGCCAAGAGTTGGAGGACAGACCTCCGTCAAGACAAATCTCAGGTCATCCAACACAAGAATCGTATTCAAGTTGGATTTCCATGTTCCGTAATTCTTTCCGGTAAGTTTGTCGTTAGCTAATAACTGTACAAAAGAGCTCGCCATGCTGAAAAAGAATGTAAATCTAATAGTGTAACGGTTTGAACCTATTTAAACCAATTAAAAAAAAACTTTAGCATTTATTAAAATGAACTTCCTGTTCCTGCTTCTTCTTAAGCCTTCGAGGGTATGGAGGTGGTGGCACATATGCAGGCACGTCAGGTCGCCTTAGGATAGGTGGAGGCCTTGGAATTTCTTCTACCTCCTCAATAATTGGCTCCAGCCTGGCTCCTGATGTGCTAGTTGGTGGTGGACCTTGGTTTGGCAGAGACTCTAGTGGAGCACTAGACTCAGTGTTCTCTACTCTCTTTGGTGTGTCCTTTGTGTTGCTCACCAAAGGTCTACCACTTCTGAGTTCAATTGCTTGAACTTGTTCTTTACCATCTCTCCTTGGTACCTCGGTGTCAGCAGGGAGTCTACCTTGGGGCCTACTCTTGAGTTCATTGGCTAATTGGCCTATTTGGTTTTCTAGGCTCCTAAGAGTAGCTTGCTGGCTTTGAAGAGTAGCATCATTCTTAGCTATGTATTCCTTGAGTAAGTTTTCTACAGAAGATCCTACAGGTTGATTGTATGGCTTTTGGTACATTGACTGATTATGTTGGGGAGTGAAACCAGGTGTTCCACTCGGTCTAGGTTGGTTAGGATTTTGGTTAGTGTTTTGTTGGCCACCCCATGACAGGTTTGGGTGGTTTCTCCAACCAGGGTTATAGGTGTTGGAGTAGGGGTTATTCCTAGGCTGCTGCTGGCTCCCAACATAGCAGACTGAGGATGGATTCCCAGGGCAGTATTCATATGGGTGCCCTTCCCCACAGAATCCACAGATAAGTGCCTCGCCTTGACTTGGTTGGGTTCCCATTGACATGGCTGTGGCGGTATTGGCACTGGTTTGGAGATTGGCCTGAGCCATTTGCTTAACTAAGTTGGTCAGGGCGTTTATTTGGGTGCTCATGGCGCTTAGAGCATCCTTGTCTTGAGCTCTAGTTGGCTCTACTGGATCATCTGACCACCTACAGTGAGAGGTTGAGATCTTCTCCAAGATCTCATAAGCTTCGTTGTAACTCTTGGACAACATGGAACCTCCAGCAGATGAGTTTAGAACTTGTCTGGTGCTGGGGTTGCATCCTTTAAAGAAGACTTCTATTTGGATACACCATGGAATACCATGGTGTGGACATTTAATGAGAAGGTCTTTGAATCTTGTCCAAGCTTCGTGAAGAGACTCACTCGGAGCTTGTTTGAATTTGATGATATCATCACGAAAGGTCGAATTCCTATCTGGTGGGAAATATTTGACTAAGAATTTTTCTGCTAAGTCTGTCCAATTGAGGACAGATCCTGAGGGTAATGAATTTAACCACGTTTTGGCTTTGTCCCTCAAAGAGTAAGGGAACAGATATAGCCTCAGGGCTTCTTGGGACACTCCAGGAATGAGGAAGGTATCACTGACTCCTAGGAAGTTTCTAAGGTGGTTATGGGGGTCCTCATTTTCTATTCCAAAGAATTGTCCCACAGTGGACAACATTTGGAACATCACTGGTTTTAACTCGAATGAGTTGGCAGTGATTTCAGGACGGATTATGCTGGGGTTCAGCTCCCCAGGCATAGGTACTAGGTACGAAAGGATGGCGCTATCCTTGTCATTCGCTATTTCAATGGGATTGCGAGTGACAGGCACCAGGTTTTGATCTATTCCAGCCATTTCTTCTTGAGTAGATTGCGGAGACTCTGCGGTTTCAGCAATTATTTGAGGTAAAAGGGGTTGTTTAAAGAGACGTTTCTTGGCTCTATTTCTAGCTTTAAATAATCTTTCAGGCTCAGGGTTGAACTCTAGATCACTACTTGGAGTCTCATTCATAAACTACCCTAAATGGTACCTGAAGAAGAAATGAAGATGGATCAAATTCAATGGAAAATAACTTGGTGTTTCAGACTTAACAAACTTCGTTTTCACTTAAAATAAGTCCCCGGCAGCGGCGCCAAAAACTTGTTGCGTGCTCAATGTGTTAAAGATAAATAAGCAAGAAGGTAGAGAGAGCACTTAGAACATGCAAGCATACATGGTCTCACAGCAAGTAGTAAGTATATTTCATTCGTTTTTTCCACAGAGACTCATTTTTAGCTATTCATGAAGTGTATTTGTTAAGAAAGAAGGGGTGGATTTGATGGGGTAAAATTGGTTTTTAATTATCTAAGTTTTGCTGAATGTGTAAAGGAATGCAACATAAACAAATGCAAGTTGAAATTAGACTCAAAAGACAAGAGATGGAATTGATAAACGAAGAAGAAAACAGCTAAACAGAATGGTACTTAGCAGAATTGCGGACACCGCAATTTTACCGCAATTGAAGAACAGCGAAAGTGTGTAAATGGGCGAATTAAGGGCTACTAATGACTATCCTATAGGCATTTTCATACGATTCTCAAGCACTGGATCTACTCTCTATGCATCAAACTCACTCTATCTCATGTATCGTCCGATTCCATGCATTAGATTCTTTAGTTTACTCGACTCAAAGTAAGGTCTTAAGCATCTTGTTAAAACAGAAGTGTTTAGTTTGTACTAGGGAAACGCCTATTCCTAGGCCGTTTCCTGGTTACCATGAAAGGCTAGCATGATTATACGACTCTGAACTCTTACTCCTTCCAGAGGTTAGGAGTTCTTTGGACAAAATGGATGGCCAATCGAAATTGCCCGTGGGATGAAGCTTACATACAATCAATGCTTTAGAAGCTATCCTACATGCTTGGTTCACGTTTGTTAGCCTATAGTTCTGTCATTAGCATGCCCCTAAGTGACTTAGCTACTCATGGATATATAGAGAACAGAAATGTAAGATAAAACAGACATGCTTAGAGAGGAAATATACTCCAAACAGTAAGACAAAACCGTGGCAGCAGAAGATGAAAACTGTGAAATGAAATCTTGCAATTTGATTACTTTGAATGTTGAACGGACAAAAGGAAACTTAAAGGAAATAATTCAAAGACAGAAAGCAACGAAATGAAGTAGACTAGTCACTAAACCAGAAGCAACAACTGATCAAAGCTGGAAATTAGAAAAGGAAGACAAAAAGCAGTAAATGGTGCTTGGAAGCCTCGTTGCAGTCGCCTCGAATGAAGGGGATGAAAGTCAGCCTTGCTTGGATGAATCCAATCGAGAGAGAAGAAGAATCTCCTCTCCTTCCTATCAGATTATCGATTCCAACAGCTGAGACTCTCACTCCAACAGACGGTAAAGGAAAACAGGGAGAAAAGATGGACTGCGAGAAGACTCTACGCTTTCGGATCATGCTTGAACCTCCGACTTTGGCCCCCTTTTATAGTAGTTTGCAGGTGCGTTTGGGCCAAGGAGAACCATCAATCTTCAACGTCATATATCAGAATGGATGGAGGAGAAAGAACGAATCCCTGAAATTACGGAAATTAACAGAAAAGGATCAGTCAACTTACGGTTTTCACTTGAATAATTGCGGCTTCAGCAATGTTTTCGCAATGCTGTCGCAATGCAGTTTTTTTTCATTCTTTTCCTTCGGTTTTCAACCCTTTTCTTTCCTATTGTGCATAAGTCCTAATTTAGCTACCTTCTTCTCATTCTCATATTTAAGCATAGGTTTAGGCAAAATACTATCAAAAACACCTAAAAGTGTACATCTTCTTAAACTAAATGGGTCCTAAATAAGTCACTTTCAGAGACTTAACACACCCCCAAACTTAAGGTTTTGCTTGTCCTCAAGCACACTAAAGACTTACCTAGGCTGCTGTTTTTTCTCCCTTAATCACTTTACTGACTCCCTTATATCCCTATCTATAGTACTGCTGTCCTGTGACACACTTCTCAGTTTAGAACTACCCTCTTATCTAGCTTCTTCTGACTTCGCCTGCCTAACACTCACCTGCTTTTATTAACTTCCTACAGCTGATCTATTTGCTTTTGTCATATCATGCCACTATCCCTAAGGTTTCAAATTCTGCCTAGCTTTACCTCAGACTCAGTACATGCTTCTACCCTTACTTTTAATGTGTCTAGGAATCCTTAGAGTCATGCCAGTCTTAGTATTAACGGTGACAGTAGTACTTTAAAGAACAACCTAAACCCTGGCATCACTACATTGGAAAAACACTCATCTCCCTAAACAAACCTACAAGTTACAACTTTGTGCTTAGCTAATTAAGGCTCAGAGTTCTTTTTAAATAGGACACCTAAGCCACAAAGTTATAACTCCTAGGTATACATTCTTCTTCCCTATTCTTTTCCCTTTTTTCTTACTTAGGTGGGACCTCTCCTTTGGTTGCCTTTTGATGCAATGCCACTTGTGGGTCACACACTTGGCACTGATTACTTAGCAACCTAAGAGAGACCCCCCTCTTTATTCTATTTTTTTTCAGTTCATCATTTTTTTTTTTTTTTTTTTTTTTTTTGTAAAGGGGAAGAAGAATGCTTATGCTTCTAAGGGAGAGAGGAATGTTCCTAGGCCTAGGGTGGCCTCCCCCAAACTTCATCTACTCATTGTCCTCAATGAGTGTCGGAGGTGGCACACCCCCAAACTTGTCCTAGAAGCATCTAGTCTAAGGTAAAACAAAGAGAAACTAAAACCCTAGGCATAGACAAGACATTCGAATAGCAAATATCACAGCAGCAGTAAAAAAATAACAGGCAGATTAAGGTCTTAAAGCTGTGCATGCTGAGCTATTTAGAGGTTGATTTAAACTATCAAAGGGTGTCCTATGACACTCATCCAGCATGCATTTAGATAAGCTATATAAGGCAGTCATGTAAGCAGCAAAAGATTGAATTTAAACAGATCACAGCCTAGCTAAACAGACAGTCCAAAACATGCTTTCAGTCATAAAAATTGCGGGTACCGCAATTATTTCGCAATCAATTCAGGGCAGATATAACATTGATTAAGGCCCCTAAGCATGCTTTTTCCAGTCACTCAAGCTCTCTAAAAATAAAACAAAACTAACCTACCTAGGCTCCTATCATCAGACTATCCTAAGCAAAATTAAAAACATAAAACTAAGCATCTAAGACAGAAAAAAAACCTCATAATTCACATAAGCTAGCAGAAAGCAGAAATTGTTTTTTTTTTTCCTAAGGGAACAGCAATACTCCCTCCAGTGCAATTCAAACCAGCACTCAAACGTCTTCATCTTCATCAGGCTGCCGTGGTCGTGGGGGCACCCATGGAGTCAGGAGATTTGTGGGGAAGTCCGGGAAGATGCACCCAAGTTGGTCTGCAACTTCCTTGTCCCTCGCCTGCGCATAAGTGGCCCATTGAGCCATTCTCCTCTGCATATCCATCAGGCAGGCCATGGATAGGGACTGTTCAGCAGCCAGCCTATCCAGTTCAAACTCCATATTCCCCTTCCTCCTCAGCCTCAGGTTAGCAGGCAGCTCCAAGTGGCCCGTGTAAGCCATTTGCTGCTCCATGCGCTCGGTGGGGACTCCTGCAAGCAAACATAGCTTGGTTATGGTGTTAGGGAAAAACAGTGGTCCCTTACCTTTCTTGGCGCACTCAGCAATAGCAGCAGTGATGACTTCTCCCACGTTGACCGTGAGACCTCTCATTATCGCATACACTAGCAGCGATCGGCTCTGGTTGATTGTAGTCTCGTGAGTCACTGGGGACAATCTCCTTCTCACGAACGCAAACCAAACAGCCGCCTTAGCCGTGAGGTTGGCACTCATGAGAGTGTGCCTCCCATTGCGTGACACGGTCCAGGAAGCTTCAGGCTTGCCAATGGTCCGAATGGCCTCTTCCAGAACAGCCTCAGTAGGCTCATCAACAATCCGTGCATAATCTGTATGTGTTTGGCCCTTGAGACCATAGGCTTCGTTGATGGCCTTGGCTGAGAAATCCACCTCTACCCCTCTGACCACAGAAAGGCCATCCTCAGGGCTGAGCACATTGGCGTAGAAATCATACACCATGCTCGTGTAGGCTGGATTGGGCGGTCTGCAAAATTCCTCCCAGCCGTGGTTGATCACTCCTGCGCGCAAGAACTGCGGCAGGTCAGCAGGTCGGTCGAGGAAGCCTTTCTCGTGCAGCAACTCCCTCTTCCTCAACTCAGCACCCCTGGATTCAGCATCAGAGGAAACATACCTCACTGACTGAGGCTCGTCTTCAGGGTAGAGCTTTGCCTTCCCCTTATCTGATGGCCTGGCTGACTCGGCAGCCTCAACCTTGAGTCGTTTGAGCGTTGGCTCAGTACTTTCCTTCTCTGATGAAGGTACCTCCTTAGCCTTCTTCCTCTTTAGTTTCTTGGATCGCTTGGCTTTAAGGATCTTGGCCTTCTTCTTCTTCTTCAGCTTGGCCTCAATGTTGATCTGCTGTAGGCATGCCCCCAGCGTCTCTTCCATGGAATCATCCTGCTGTGCAGGACTCTCTGGGCTAGCTTCCCTTGCAGGCGAGAAGACCTCGTCTTCACCACCTTCCCCACTGCCCTGAGTGGATTCCTGGTACTCCCCATAGGGGAATTCAGGGTCAGGCCGTGGAGGCGTGTGCGAAGGTGTGGCACTCTGCTCTGCTGTAGGCGTCTGCACGGAATTCAGTGGTGAAGACGGCGTTTCAGGGCTCTGTGCAGGCGGTGACGATGAAAGCTTTGGGCTGTGCACTGGTTCAGATGATGACGGGTTGTGCGCAGGGGAGGCAGATGGCGACGAACTCTTCTTGGTCGACTCGTGGGACGCACGATCTGTTTCTTGACTCTCCACAGAGAGAGTCTTGGCTTTGCCTGGTTCGGCGGCCGTCTCGACACTCCACCGGCGCTTCTTGGGCGTGCCCGCTGGTTCAGAAGGTCCAGCAGGGATCTCAGTGACAACCCTCCACTTCTTCCTACGGATCGGAAGCTTGGGAAGAGGTCCGGTGCGTACAGCCCCAGCATCTGCAAGGGTCAGAAGTGCTTCCCTCGCAGCCGCTTCAGCTGCGTCATCAGCCTTCTTCTTGGCTGCGGATCTTTCAGCCCTTGTGGAGACCATTGTCGAATCTTGGAGGTTTGGAGAGAAAGATCAAAGATGAAGAGAATCTCAGTTTTCTTGGAAATCAGAGAATGAGAGAATCGTATCGATCGAGCGCCTTCTAACGGATATAAAAGCAACGGCTAAATCCCAACGGCTCTATTTTGCGGATCCTGCAATTCCAGCGCAATTTTAGGGATTTCTTTTTATCTAAATGGAAAACTTTGCTCGTCCGTATCTTTTATTTGGCTCGATCGTTTCTTGATTTTTAAAGCTGGGATTACTCTCCTTGATCCCCTCTTTCGATTCCCTATAAAAACAAATAAAACAAACATTAAATACTTAATTAAAATCACACCACAAAACATACAAACGATAACCGGAAAAAGTGAGAGAAAAAAAAAATAAACTAAGGCATTAGCCTTGACTAAACGAGCACAGTGACCACTCGTTCTCTCTCGTTTTTAGTTTCATGCTTCTTTCAAGAGGAAGGTCGAGAGAGTCTTCACATCTCCTTCCTCATAGTAGTGCTTCAACCTCGCCCCATTGACCATAAATGGCTGACCTTGCTGCAAGTTCTTTATCTCTATGGCACCATGAACAAACACATTAGTAATGACAAATGGACCCGACCATCTAGACTTAAGTTTCCCTGGAAATAGTTTCAACCGTGAGTTAAACAACAAAACAAGTTGACCCTTCTTAAAGTCCTTAACTCTAAGTCTACTATCGTGCCAAATCTTGGTTTTTTCCTTGTACATCTTAGCATTTTCATAGGCCATATGCCTAAGCTCATCAAGCTCATGTAATTGCAAAGACCTCAGTGTCCCCGCATCCTTTACACAAAAATTCAATTCCTTCATGGCCCAAAATGCTTTGTTTTCTAACTCAAGTGGTAAGTGACAAGCCTTGCCATATACCAGCCTATAAGGGGACATACCTAGGGGTTTCTTATATGCTGTCCTATAAGCCCAAAGTGCATCCTCAAGCTTGAAGGACCAGTCTTTCCTATTAGGTTTGACCACTTTTTCTAGGATGTTCTTAATTTCCCTATTTGAGATTTCAGCTTGGCCATTCGAGTGTGGGTGATAGGGAGTGGCTACTCTATGTCTAATGTTATACTTAGCCAACACTCTCTCCATAGCCTTGTTAATGAAATGTGACCCCTCATCACTAATGATGGCACGAGGTGTCCCAAACCTAGTAAAAATGTGCCTATGCAAGAAGTTGGTGACTGTTTTAGAATCATTATTAGGACATGCTTTGGCTTCTACCCACTTGGACACATAATCCACTGCTACTAATATGTAAAGGTTACCTGATGATGGAGGGAATGGCCCCATGAAGTCAATGCCCCATACATCAAAGAGCTCTAACTCTAAGATGTAGGTGAGGGGCATCTCATCCTTTCGACTGAGGTTACCTGTTCTTTGGCATTCATCACAGCTGTGGGCATAGTTGTGGGCATCTTTGAAGATCGTTGGCCAATAATAGCCACTCTGAAATACCTTTGCAGCTGTTCTTTGGCCACCAAAGTGTCCACCATAAGGAGATGTGTGACAGTGCTGCAGCACAGACTTCGCTTCAGCAGCTGAAACACACTTCCTCAGCAAGCCATCAGCACAGGTTCTGTAAAGTGTGGGGTCATCCCAGATGAATTTCCTTGCTTCATGAAGGAACCTCTTTTTCTCTTGTCCCCCCTTGAAAACTGGTAATACCTGTGATGCACGGAAGTTAGCAATGTCAGCAAACCAAGGTTCCTCATCGTTATCACGATGAGTCAAAGCAAAGACATGTTCATCAATAAAAGCATCAGAAATTGCGGGGTCCGCAATTTTTTCGCAATTGTGCTGCAATCGAGACAGGTGATCTGCAACCACGTTTTCACATCCTTTCTTGTCCCGAATGTCCAAATCAAATTCCTGCAGCAATAACACCCACCTAATCAACCTAGGCTTGGCATCAGCCTTCCTCATAAGATATTTCAAGGCAGAATGGTCAGTGTATACAATTGTCCTAGTGCCTACAATATAGTTTCTAAATTTTTCGCAAGCAAACACTACAGCAAGCATCTCTTTCTCAGTAGTTGTATAATTACATTGAGCCTCATTCAAGGTCTTACTAGCATAATAGACAGGGTGTGTTAGCTTGTCAATCTTCTGGCCTAACATCACTCCTACACTATAGTCACTGGCATCACATAACATCTCAAAGGGCAGATCCCAATTTGGTCCTACTATGATAGGGGCTGTGACTAGTGCTTTTTTAAGGGTGGTCCAAGCTACTAAGCATTCCTTAGAGAAGATGAAGGGTCTATTTAGCTCTAAAAGCTCACACAGAGGCTTGGCTATCTTAGAAAAGTCCTTGATGAACCTTCTGTAGAAGCCAGCATGCCCTAAGAAGCTTCTAATGGCTTTGACATTCTGGGGCTCTACCAACTTCTCTATGATCTCAATTTTGGCTCGGTCAACTTCGACACCTGCCCTTGACACTCTATGTCCTAAGACAATCCCCTCATCCACCATAAAATGGCATTTTTCCCAATTTAGGACTAGGTTGGTCTCCTCACACCTAGCCAGGACTTGTCCTAGGTTTTCTAGACAGTTTGAAAATGAGTCCCCAAAGACTGAGAAGTCATCCATGAATATTTCTATCATGGACTCATCCAACTCAGAGAAGATTGCCATCATGCACCTTTGGAAAGTTGCCGGTGCATTGCATAAGCCAAAAGGCATTCTGCGAAAGGCAAAAGTTCCAAAAGGGCACGTGAAGGTGGTCTTCTCTTGATCCTTAGGGTCTATAGTTATTTGATTATAGCCTGAATACCCGTCTAAGAAACAATAGTAGGCTCTACCAGCTATTCTGTCTAGCATCTGGTCAATGAACGGTAGAGGGAAGTGATCTTTTTTAGTTTCTTTATTTAATTTCCTGTAATCCATACACACTCTCCACCCTGTGACAGTCCTTGTTGGAATCAATTCGTTGTTCTCATTGACTACCACAGTTATTCCCCCCTTTTTAGGTACACATTGGATGGGGCTCACCCACTGGCTACTAGCTATTGGGAAGATCACTCCTGCATCTAACCATTTTATTATTTCCTTCTTTACTACCTCTTTCATAGAGGGGTTTAGCCTACGCTGGTGATCTACCCTAGGTGTGTGCTCTTCCTCTAATATAATTTTGTGCATGCAATAAGAAGGGCTAATGCCTCGAATATCAGCAATAGTCCATGCTATAGCCTTCCTATGTTGCTTAAGTAGTAAAATCAGTTCAACCTCATGCTCTTCACTTAATTTAGAAGAAATGATAACAGGCAGAGTTTCATTACTTCCTAGATATGCATACTTGAGGTGAGTAGGTAGTGGTTTTAGTTCTAAAACAGGTGGATGCTCAATGGAGGGCTTTAAAGGATTCACAGATCTATCAGTTAAATCTATATTCATACATACATGTTGTGGTTTATCTACAGGTATATCCATTATGTCAGATACATTCAAGTCAGCTACATCTAATTGTACATATTCATTAGCATGCTTAGTTAATAATACATGCTCCAATTGTTCCTCCATCAAGGAGTCTACTACGTCCATGCTAGCACAGGATTCAAGGTCAGAGGGGTACCTTAAAGCTTTATATACACTAAACTTCACCTCTTCATCATGAACCCTCATAGTAAGCTCACCTTTTTGGACGTCTATAAGTGCCCTACCTGTGGCTAGAAATGGTCTACCTAGCAGGATGGGGACCTCCTTGTCTGCCTCATAGTCCAGGACAATGAAATCTGCAAGGAAAATAAATTTGTCAACTTTCACTAGAATATCCTCAATCTTACCTTCAGGGTATGCGATGGATCTGTCTGCTAGTTGTAAAGTGACAGTGGTTGGACGTGCTTCCCCTATTCCTAACTGGCGGAATAGGGACAGGGGCATGAGATTTATGCTGGCGCCCAGGTCACAAAGCGCTCTGCCCACGTGCTTGCCTCCAAGTTCTACAGGTAAGGTGAAGGAACCAGGATCCTTCTCCTTCTTGGGCAGCTTGTTCTGGAGGATGGCACTGCACTCCTCAGTGAGGTTTACTGTTTCAAACTCACCAATTATTTTTTTATTAGTAATGATGTCCTTCAAAAACTTTACATAAGAAGGCATAGACTGTAAAACTTCTACAAAAGGAATGTTCACATGCACTTGCTTAAGAATTTCTAAGAATTTATTAAAATGAACTTCCTGTTCCTGCTTCTTCTTAAGCCTTCGAGGGTATGGAGGTGGTGGCACATATGCAGGCACGTCAGGTCGCCTTAGGATAGGTGGAGGCCTTGGAATTTCTTCTACCTCCTCAATAATTGGCTCCAGCCTGGCTCCTGATGTGCTAGTTGGTGGTGGACCTTGGTTTGGCAGAGACTCTAGTGGAGCACTAGACTCAGTGTTCTCTACTCTCTTTGGTGTGTCCTTTGTGTTGCTCACCAAAGGTCTACCACTTCTGAGTTCAATTGCTTGAACTTGTTCTTTACCATCTCTCCTTGGTACCTCGGTGTAAGCAGGGAGTCTACCTTGGGGCCTACTCTTGAGTTCATTGGCTAATTGGCCTATTTGGTTTTCTAGGCTCCTAAGAGTAGCTTGCTGGCTTTGAAGAGTAGCATCATTCTTAGCTATGTATTCCTTGAGTAAGTTTTCTACAGAAGATCCTACAGGTTGATTGTATGGCTTTTGGTACATTGACTGATTATGTTGGGGAGTGAAACCAGGTGTTCCACTCGGTCTAGGTTGGTTAGGATTTTGGTTAGTGTTTTGTTGGCCACCCCATGACAGGTTTGGGTGGTTTCTCCAACCAGGGTTATAGGTGTTGGAGTAGGGGTTATTCCTAGGCTGCTGCTGGCTCCCAACATAGCAGACTGAGGATGGATTCCCAGGGCAGTATTCATATGGGTGCCCTTCCCCACAGAATCCACAGATAAGTGCCTCGCCTTGACTTGGTTGGGTTCCCATTGACATGGCTGTGGCGGTATTGGCACTGGTTTGGAGATTGGCCTGAGCCATTTGCTTAACTAAGTTGGTCAGGGCGTTTATTTGGGTGCTCATGGCGCTTAGAGCATCCTTGTCTTGAGCTCTAGTTGGCTCTACTGGATCATCTGACCACCTACAGTGAGAGGTTGAGATCTTCTCCAAGATCTCATAAGCTTCGTTGTAACTCTTGGACAACATGGAACCTCCAGCAGATGAGTTTAGAACTTGTCTGGTGCTGGGGTTGCATCCTTTAAAGAAGACTTCTATTTGGATACACCATGGAATACCATGGTGTGGACATTTAATGAGAAGGTCTTTGAATCTTGTCCAAGCTTCGTGAAGAGACTCACTCGGAGCTTGTTTGAATTTGATGATATCATCACGAAAGGTCGAATTCCTATCTGGTGGGAAATATTTGACTAAGAATTTTTCTGCTAAGTCTGTCCAATTGAGGACAGATCCTGAGGGTAATGAATTTAACCACGTTTTGGCTTTGTCCCTCAAAGAGTAAGGGAACAGATATAGCCTCAGGGCTTCTTGGGACACTCCAGGAATGAGGAAGGTATCACTGACTCCTAGGAAGTTTCTAAGGTGGTTATGGGGGTCCTCATTTTCTATTCCAAAGAATTGTCCCACAGTGGACAACATTTGGAACATCACTGGTTTTAACTCGAATGAGTTGGCAGTGATTTCAGGACGGATTATGTTGGGGTTCAGCTCCCCAGGCATAGGTACTAGGTACGAAAGGATGGCGCTATCCTTGTCATTCGCTATTTCAATGGGATTGCGAGTGACAGGCACCAGGTTTTGATCTATTCCATCCATTTCTTCTTGAGTAGATTGCGGAGACTCTGCGGTTTCAGCAATTATTTGAGGTAAAAGGGGTTGTTTAAAGAGACGTTTCTTGGCTCTATTTCTAGCTTTAAATAATCTTTCAGGCTCAGGGTTGAACTCTAGATCACTACTTGGAGTCTCATTCATAAACTACCCTAAATGGTACCTGAAGAAGAAATGAAGATGGATCAAATTCAATGGAAAATAACTTGGTGTTTCAGACTTAACAAACTTCGTTTTCACTTAAAATAAGTCCCCGGCAGCGGCGCCAAAAACTTGTTGCGTGCTCAATGTGTTAAAGATAAATAAGCAAGAAGGTAGAGAGAGCACTTAGAACATGCAAGCATACATGGTCTCACAGCAAGTAGTAAGTATATTTCATTCGTTTTTTCCACAGAGACTCATTTTTAGCTATTCATGAAGTGTATTTGTTAAGAAAGAAGGGGTGGATTTGATGGGGTAAAATTGGTTTTTAATTATCTAAGTTTTGCTGAATGTGTAAAGGAATGCAACATAAACAAATGCAAGTTGAAATTAGACTCAAAAGACAAGAGATGGAATTGATAAACGAAGAAGAAAACAGCTAAACAGAATGGTACTTAGCAGAATTGCGGACACCGCAATTTTACCGCAATTGAAGAACAGCGAAAGTGTGTAAATGGGCGAATTAAGGGCTACTAATGACTATCCTATAGGCATTTTCATACGATTCTCAAGCACTGGATCTACTCTCTATGCATCAAACTCACTCTATCTCATGTATCGTCCGATTCCATGCATTAGATTCTTTAGTTTACTCGACTCAAAGTAAGGTCTTAAGCATCTTGTTAAAACAGAAGTGTTTAGTTTGTACTAGGGAAACGCCTATTCCTAGGCCGTTTCCTGGTTACCATGAAAGGCTAGCATGATTATACGACTCTGAACTCTTACTCCTTCCAGAGGTTAGGAGTTCTTTGGACAAAATGGATGGCCAATCGAAATTGCCCGTGGGATGAAGCTTACATACAATCAATGCTTTAGAAGCTATCCTACATGCTTGGTTCACGTTTGTTAGCCTATAGTTCTGTCATTAGCATGCCCCTAAGTGACTTAGCTACTCATGGATATATAGAGAACAGAAATGTAAGATAAAACAGACATGCTTAGAGAGGAAATATACTCCAAACAGTAAGACAAAACCGTGGCAGCAGAAGATGAAAACTGTGAAATGAAATCTTGCAATTTGATTACTTTGAATGTTGAACGGACAAAAGGAAACTTAAAGGAAATAATTCAAAGACAGAAAGCAACGAAATGAAGTAGACTAATCACTAAACCAGAAGCAACAACTGATCAAATCTGGAAATTAGAAAAGGAAGACAAAAAGCAGTAAATGGTGCTTGGAAGCCTCGTTGCAGTCGCCTCGAATGAAGGGGATGAAAGTCAGCCTTGCTTGGATGAATCCAATCGAGAGAGAAGAAGAATCTCCTCTCCTTCCTATCAGATTATCGATTCCAACAGCTGAGACTCTCACTCCAACAGACGGTAAAGGAAAACAGGGAGAAAAGATGGACTGCGAGAAGACTCTACGCTTTCGGATCATGCTTGAACCTCCGACTTTGGCCCCCTTTTATAGTAGTTTGCAGGTGCGTTTGGGCCAAGGAGAACCATCAATCTTCAACGTCATATATCAGAATGGATGGAGGAGAAAGAACGAATCCCTGAAATTACGGAAATTAACAGAAAAGGATCAGTCAACTTACGGTTTTCACTTGAATAATTGCGGCTTCAGCAATGTTTTCGCAATGCTGTCGCAATGCAGTTTTTTTTCATTCTTTTCCTTCGGTTTTCAACCCTTTTCTTTCCTATTGTGCATAAGTCCTAATTTAGCTACCTTCTTCTCATTCTCATATTTAAGCATAGGTTTAGGCTAAATGCTATCAAAAACACCTAAAAGTGTACATCTTCTTAAACTAAATGGGTCCTAAATAAGTCACTTTCAGAGACTTAACAATCTCCCATGCCCCGCCCTCCGTAGGGATCAATTCCTCCAGGGGCCACCTTGTAGGCGAAACATGGGAATCTCACGGTTCAATCCAATGCAGGAGACCATAGGAAGCACCGATGCACTTCCTTCTCCCACTTACTATAGACACTTACTCCATTCACCTTGCTATTGAAAGTTGCAAACATCGCCCTTCTGGGGATTGCCCTATTGACAATACACGGCCGAACAAAATTCTCGCGTTGTGAACATTAGGGAGTGCATAGCAGGAGAATGATATATCATATATTCCTTCTCTACACATCTACTAAGCTTCGTAAGACGGTTTTTAGGGTAAATACTCCAGGTTTTATCCGGCTAAAAATATAAAACCTAAAGTCTAAGTTGGGTGACCACTTGGGAAGTCCTCGTGTTGCACCTATTTAAAGAAAAGATCTGATGTTGGCTTGTTGGCCAATCTCTCCATTTCAAGCTCCTCATTTGCCAAACCTAGCATAGCTCAATTGGCATAAGGTTGTGCCCGTGACTATGAGGTCATGGGTTCAATCCTCGCTTTAATTAAAATACCGTTGCAAAAAAAAAAAAACTAAAGTCTAGGTGATAACTCCATTTTGGAGCTATTATTCACTCCCTAATTCAAGCTATATGCCGTGTTTAATTGTTTAATATATCTCATTTATAGGAGAATTGCGGCGAAGAGCTCATGCGTCCATTGGACTCGTTTCGTAGCTTAAAGCGGTGTTTTAGCGCCCCGGGAGTGCTTCGGGAAAAGGGCAAGCTAATCCAAGAAGAACCGGACCAAAATTGCCTAGGAGAGGCAATTTTTCCAGCCCAAACCCGAGACGCTTGCTCAACGATGCCTGGCGTTGAGACCCTGCCGCAGCGTCGAGACGCTCCGAGGGGCGCGCGCGCAGGAAATTATCAGGCCAGCGTCGAGCCGCTCGCCCAGCGTCTCGACGCCATCGCGAGGCGCGCGCGGATTAATTAGGTCGCAACGTCGCGATGCTGTTCCAACGTCTCGACGCTCCGACGGATTTAAAGGGCTGTAAGGACAATTTTTGCAGCCAAGTTTTACTTCATCTTCTACCTCTCGGGTTTTTCTTAGTTTTTCTTCTTGCTTCGCCATTTGTGGCCATTTCTTGAAGCTTTTCATTGTATGTAAGTTAGGAATTATGGCCAAGGAATCCATGGGAGCGTTTGTGACGATTCTCCCCATGGTCGGCTAAGGTACGTGTGCGATTCAGGATAGTTTAGGGGTATTTTGTTAGACTCCGTCATTTTGATAATTCATGCTATAAATTCTGAACTGGCTTAGATTCTTGTATGCATTTATTGTTCTTACTTAATCCCATGCTTGTGTTAGATTTCGCCGACGGACAATCGAGTTTTCTAGCATGTGTTAGCGTTAAAGATTAGCGATGCCTTTGTTGGGTTTAATGTCCTAAAACTCGTGGTTTGTAAACAGTTATGTTTGTAAATTATCTATTTAGTAATAATGAGTTATTAAGTTTTATTCAGTAAAGGTGTTTGCTGGAATAAAGTGAAACGTGTTTGCATTAATCTATATCAATGACCAACACCCGAGGACGATCATAGATACTTCAGTTTCATGTATGACATGAATGTGGGTCAAGCTCAAGTAGATAGTCAAAACAGTCTATAGTATATGGATAAGGCTGGGTACCTTATCCTGGTAACACTATTGGATGCGGCCCATTTTGTATTGTACAAAACGATGTGATCCGAGTCGTTTCACATCGAGATGTGCGAGCGGGGGCGTCCTAGGCGATGAGTTTGCGTAAGACTGAACCACGAAAAGTCGCTCTCTCTTTATAACGTCATTTACTGAAGAGACCGACTATTTCACCTGATGGCCTAGGTAACTCGATCTCAATCCTGAGCTTACTATGAACTCCTGCTTATTAGACAGTATCCTTAGATTTGTATGGGTGAGAGTGGCAGGATGTCCGCTCAATAAGCCTACCATCTCAGGGATAAAGTCCAATAGGTAGCTGGGGACATAGTGTAGTAAGATGGAGTTTACTCCTAGCCCGCTCTTCAGGGTTAGTAGATAGGTTGTTCCCTTAATAGCTGACTCCGGGGCTTGAACAATAGGCGCCTACCCTCTCCTCGTTAGAGAGGGTTCCTGATCTGTTGGTTGAACCACTGATCAATTGTTAAAGAGATGTCAGTGGTAATTAAGGAACAAAGATGTAACGCAGGGGTTAAACGGTTTAAATGACCCAGCTGTGATTACGAACAACCTGTGAAGGGTCGACTTGCCCGTGATGGTAATATCAAGAGGACACAATATATCTACAGTGAGGAGAGTGAAACCCTCGGACTATAGTGGAGTCTCCGGGGGTTAACGAAAGTTAATTGATTCGGGTTAAAAGAGTTTTGACCGAATAATCTCGTATCGTTGGAGCTCATGATCTGTAGGTCCTTTAGGTTCTCCTGGCTAGCTCGGATAACGTCGTGCAACAATATAAGAGAAAATAAAAGAAAAAGATAAAGAATTTGAATTGTTCAAATTCGGTCTATGGAAGAATGATGGACATATTTAAATATGATTTAAATATGGGATTGGTCTAAAACATGAATAGGATTCATGTGCAAAAAAGTCGGTTTTCAAAAAATCGGGTTTGGGCATATTATTTAATTAATATTTGATATTGAATTAAATAATATTAATTAATTAAAAAGTTTAATTAATTAAATATATATATATATATATATATATATTATTTATTAAAAGTTTAATAAATAAAATATTTATTATTATTTAAAATTAATTATGAATTGATTTTAATTAATAATTTTATTTTATATATATATATATATATATATATATATATATATATATATTTATATTATGCCTTTTTGCAAGGCTGCCATTTGGCATGGCCAAATGAAATGAATTGGGGTACACGAATTGAACTTGGAATGACTTCACTTGGGAGGTTTCATTTTTACTTCTGTTTTTCATTAGATGAAAAATCTCACGGCCATGCTTTAGTTTTTTGAAGTTCTTCTTCCCCTAGACTTCCATCCTCTTCTTCCATTTTCTTTTTCCTTTCTTTTCCCTTGTTTCGGAGTCCCACAACTCCGTTGCGCGACGCCGAGGATAGCGGTACTACCTGGGGTGGTCCTCGGGGGTGTTCGTTAGAAGAGGTCGGAAGAGTTCGTGACGAGGAACGGCCGGCGGAACGCGAAGAAATTGGAGCTACAAAGGTATGTATTTCTAATTTCTTAATTCCGTCTTTTGTGCATGTTTTCTATTTGTTAAATTGATGAAATTAGAGTATCATCGGTCCGAAATCGCCTCCGCTGCGTTTACCGCTCCATCAATTGGTATCAGAGCGATTTTGTGATTAACTCAATTTGCATCAATTTAAGTTGGTGGGTATTTTAATTTATAAATTGTTTCTGAATGGACGTCTAAAGTGAAAATCGATTTTGGCATCGTTTCTTTTTTAATTTCATAATTTGTAATTGCCCGAGAATGTATGGGCTTTAATGTGTGCATAAGCGTATGTATTTTAAGAGTCATTAGAGTCCATATAGGTTTCTTTGTGAAAGAAGCTCGAGTTTTGAGCTCGCCGAAATGTTCGGTATAAGTTCAAACTCGTTCTAGGCGATACAATTGAGAAGCTCGAAGAGAAATTGGCCGAAGCGTTCGGGGGAGCAAGCTGGTCCAAGGCGGTGCGAAGAGTTCGAAGTCCGCTCAAGACTTAGCTTGTTGATCAAGCTTGTAATAAAATAGTTATTGCTTGCTAAATGCCAAAATCGATCCACTTTAGTGTGTTTAGTTAATTATGCATTGTGAATGTTTGTTTTAATTAAAAAACATGTTTGTATGTGCATAACGTATGCCATATAGATTTAAAATCCCACCGTAGGAAGCATGCTCCATGCATAGTAATTATGTTATAAGTGTTATAATATATAGTATGTATATTTAGGAATTCATGAGAATTAATATAAAAGTTATATTAATCCATGAATTGAATGTTGTTAGTTTAATAGAGAAAATGATATAATCGTTATATTAATTATGAAATTGAACATACAACATTGGTTATCCTAGTTTTATGCATATTGTATATTATAAGTGTTGTAATGTATATGCATGTTTAATTCATGTGTATTAATATAAGAGTTATATTAATTCATGAATTTGATGTTGTTTACTTAATAGAATAGTTAATATAAGTGTTATATTAATTATGAAATTAAAACATTCAACATTAGTTTTATTCATATTGTATGTTATAATTGTTATAATGTATAGGATGCATGCTTAATTCATTAAAATTGATATAAGTGTTATATTAATTTATGAATTAGGAGTTGTATGTTTAAAGAGCATAATCGATATAAGTGTTATATTGATTATGAATTTAAATATTCAACTTGTCATGCCTTAGCGAATGTATGTTTGAGAAGCATATAGATAGTTGTTATAGAAAGTCTGCTTTTGCAAGTGTTGTAAAAATGACTTAGATTTTTAAAAACTATAACAAAGAAAATAGCATGTTCATTTAGGGTTAATGAGACGATCTGGTTCATTAGATGAATAGGTCGAAATCTCGTAAATGCTAAGGTTATGAGAAACTCACCCGGTGAAATCCTGTTCGAGGTTGGAGGTATTTAAGCTGACGGTTTACGGAATACCTCCTACCTGGGGATGATCCGGTACTTGAGTAAAGTTAACCATGCTTTATGAGCGTGCGGGAGAGGTGTGAGGTTAATTAAATTTGTTAACAACCTAGACATCTCAGGTAAATAGTTTGCCTAGACTTTAGGTTTTATATTCTTAGCCGGATAGAACCTGGAGTATTTACCCTAAAATTACCGTCTTACGATGCTTAGTATATGTGTTGAGAAGGAATATATGATATATCCCTCTCCTGCTACGCACTCCCTAAAAGTTCACAACGTGAGAATTTTGCTTGGCCTCATGATGCCATATGTGGCATCTCCAGACGGGTGGTGTTTGCAACTTTCAATAGCAAGGTGAATGGAGTAAGTGTCTATAGTAAGTGGGTGAAAGAAATGCGTCGGTGCTTCCTGTGGTCTCCTCCGTTGGATTGAACCGTGAGATTCTCATGTTCCGCCTGCAGGCTGCCCTAGGGGCACCATCCAAACGGAGGGCTGGGCATGGGAGATCGAACACCTCAGTCACCATTTATGGATAAAGAAACATAGGGTCATTCCCAACATTGACATTCCATACGGTTGCTATGTTGGGGCCGTTCTGTGCGTTCTAAAAATGGAGGGTCACACTTACGGGATTTGCTAAGGAGTTAGTAAATCCAGACCAAAAACGATAACTAAGATGCTATAGGAATATGAGTTATTCTGGTGATAGCATTTAGTCAAGAATGTCTTGATTTAGTAAAGGAGTGCTCACCTACCCTACGGTAGGGACCATTCTGACCTACTAAAGTATCGTTGTTAGTAAATAAAGAGTTTGGGTACTTTATTTACTGCTAAATCTTTTTAATTGGTTTAAATAGGTTAAAATCGTTTCACTAATAGGTTTACATTCTTTTTCAGCATGGCGAGCTCTTTTGTACAATTATTAGCTAACGGCAAACTTACCGGAGAGAATTACGGAACTTAGAAATCCAACTTGAATACGATTCTTGTGTTGGATGACCTGGGATTTGTCTTGACGGAGGACTGTCCTCCAACTCCTGGCTCAAACGCTTCACGAACTGTTCGTGAGGCGTACGATCGCTGGACTAGGGCTAATGATAAAGCCCGAGTCTATATCTTGGCAAGCATGCAGGATGTCTTGGCCAAGAGGCATGAGGTTATGGTTTCTGCTAAAGAAATCATGTTTTCATTGCAAGAGATGTTTGGACAACCGTCCTCGTCTCTTCGCCATGAAGCCCTCAAATTCGTTTATAATGCTCGAATGAAGGAAGGAACCTCTGTTAGGGAACATGTCCTTAACATGATGGTCCACTTCATGACGGCAAAAGTGAACGGAGCTGCGATTGACGAGAAGAGTCAAATAAGTTTTATCTTGGAATCTCTCCCGCATAGTTTCCTGAATTTCAGATCAAATATGGTCATGAATAAGATAGAATTCAACTTGACTACTCTTCTGCACGAGTTGCAGACTTACCAGACCCTTCATGCCTCTAAAGGAAAAGAGAAGGAGGCTAATGTAGTCACTTCGAAGAAGTTCCTGAAGGGGGATGGGTCTGGGAGTAAGTCTGAAGCAACTTCTACGAGTAGTAGGACTATTCGTAAAAAGAAGAGGAATAGGGGAAAGGGCAAAGCCCCTGACGTTTAAGTCCAAGTGGGAGTTTGTTGGGTTTAATGTCCTAAAACTCGTGGTTTGTAAACAGTTATGCTTGTAAATTATCTATTTAGTAATAATGAGTTATTAAGTTTTATTCAGTAAAGGTGTTTGCTGGAATAAAGTGAAACGTGTTTGCATTAATCTATACCAATGACCAACACCCTTGACGATCATAGATACTTGAGTTTCATGTATGACATGAATGTGGGTCAAGCTCAAGTAGATAGTCAAAACAGTCTATAGTATATGGATAAGGCTGGGTACCTTGTCCTGGTAACACTATTGGATGCGGCCCGTTTTATATTGTACAAAACGATGTGATCCGAGTCGTTTCACATCGAGATGTGCGAGCGGGGGCGTCCTACGCGATGAGTTTGCGTAAGACTGAACCACGAAAAGTCGCTCTCTCTTTATAACGTCGTTTACTGAAGAGACCGACTATTTCACCTGATGGCCTAGGTAACTCGATCTCAATCCTGAGCTTACTATGAACTCCTGCTTATTAGACAGTATCCTTATATTTGTATGGGTGAGAGTTGCAGGATGTCCGCTCAATAAGCCTACCATCTCAGGGATAAAGTCCAATAGGTAGTTGGGGACATAGTGTAGTAAGATGGAGTTTACTCCTAGCCCGCTCTTCAGGGTTAGTAGATAGGTTGTTCCCTTAATAGCTGACTCCGGGGCTTGAACAATAGGCGCCTACCCTCTCCTCGTTAGAGAGGGTTCCTGATCTGTTGGTTGAACCACTGATCAATTGTTCATTAGAGGTGTCAGTGGTAATTAAGGAACAAAGATGTAACGCAGGGGTTAAACGGTTTAAATGACCCAGCTGTGATTACGAACAACCTGTGAAGGGTCGACTTGCCCGTGATGGTTATATCAAGAGGACACAATATATCTACAGTGAGGAGAGTGCAACCCTCGGACTATAGTGGAGTCTCCGGGGGTTAACGAAAGTTGATTGATTCGGGTTAAAAGAGTTTTGACCGAATAATCTCGTATCGTTGGAGCTCATGATCTGTAGGTCCTTTAGGTTCTCTTGGCTAGCTCGGATAACGCCGTGCAACAATATAAGAGAAAATAAAAGAAAAAGATAAAGAATTTGAATTCTTCAAATTCGGTCTATGGAAGAATGATGGACATATTTAAATATGATTTACATATGGGAATGGTCTAAAACATGAATAGGATTCATGTGCAAAAAAGTCGGTTTTCGAAAAACCGGGTTTGGGCATATTATTTAATTAATATTTGATATTGAATTAAATAATATTAATTAATTAAAAAGTTTAATTAATTAAATATATATATATATATATTTTTTTTATTTATTAAAAGTTTAATAAATAAAATATTTATTATTATTTAAAATTAATTATGAATTGATTTTAATTAATAATTTTATTTTATATATATATATTTATATTATGCCTTTTTGCATGGCTGCCATTTGGCATGGCCAAATGAAATGAATTAGGGTACACGAATTGAACTTGGAATGACTTCACTTGGGAGGTTTCATTTTTACTTCTGTTTTTCATTAGATGAAAAATCTAACGGCCATGCTTTAGTTTTTTGAAGTTCTTCTTCCCCTAGACTTCCATCTTCTTCTTCCATTTTCTTTTTCCTTTCTCTTCTCTTGTTTCGTAGTCTCACAACTCCGTTGCGCGACGCCGAGGATAGCGGGACTACCTGGGGTGGTCCTCGGGGCGTTCGTGAGAAGAGGTCGGAAGAGTTCGTGACGAGGAACGGCCGGCGGAACGCGAAGAAATTGGAGCTACAAGGGTATGTATTTCTAATTTCTTAATTCCGTCTTTTGTGCATGTTTTCTATTTGTTAAATTGATTAAATAAGAGTATCATCGGTCCGAAATCGCCTTCGCTGCGTTTACCGCTCCATCAGCCTTGCCTCTCACTTTTCGCCTAGTAACACAGAACAATGAAACAAATCGAAGTATTGATTTATGCATGATAAATGTTGGGTACTTCAGCGTTGGCGGGTAGCCAGTTAGCATGAGGATTGCATGGTCGAATGTTCGTCGCGGTTAGCTAGTGACTGTTTAGAGTAAATTTGGAGCTGATCACTCTAGGGATACTTTAAACAATGTTTAATTGGACTGTTCGTTTAATTGATTATATGAAGCCGATTACAAAAGGGAGTCCCAGTAACCGATCGCGTGCATAACAAATTGATAGCCTAGATTTGAATTAAATGATAAATGATGGAATGTCTAACAAAAATCCCAAAACTCCCCGAATCAAGCACTTGTTAATCTCTTTCGCTTTAATTATTTCCGTTAGCATTTTATTTTTTTCCCATTGCATGATAAAACCCCCAAGTTACCAAAACTCAATCAATCAACCATTTGGAATCTCGAACTTTAATTTCAATCATATTAAGACCTTCTTTGTGGATCGACCCTGTTACCACTAGCTTCAAAGCTAAGGTTAATAGGTTTATAAATTTATTTTGGCGGGTCTCGACAACCCGAGATTTAGAGAGGATATTCAAAATCCGCCTCACCAAAATTGGCGACGTTGCTGGGGAAGGCATAAATTGGCTGAAATTATGTTTGATTTTGATTTTGGTTGATTTATTGTGTGCATAAATTTTTTTCTCTTTTGTTTTTGCATGTTTAAAATTTTTGTTGTTGTATGACCCGTTCTTCTGAGATTAGTGGATTACAGTTTATACCTGAGATTGAAAGAGAAGAGCGGAGATTGAGAAGAGAAGCCCGGGAGGGGCGACGGTTGTTTGACGAAGAAGGCGATCCCTTCTTTGGTGACGAGATGGCACAAGGAGAAGTGCCGAGGAATTTGAAACAGCTGGCAGTGCCAGATCTGAATTTGCAACCCCTGTGCATCAACTACCCCGTGGTAGCAGGTAATTTTGAATTAAAATCTGATTTAATTCACCAATTGCCTTCTTTCCATGGCAATGCAGGGGAGGATGCGAATAAGCACCTGATGGAATTCCACTGCGTTTGTTCGGGGATGAAGCCCCCAGGTGTAACGGAGGAGCAGTTGAATCCTTGGCTTTACTATTTTCCCTTCGGTTCGAGCACGACGTGGCAAGAGATGAAGAGGGTGTTTTTGGAGAAGTATTTTCCTGCCTCTCTTGCCACAACGCTGAGGAAGATGATATATGGGATTACCCAAGACGTGGGTGAATCCCTACACGAGTATTGGGAACGCTTCGGGCGCCTGTGCGCAAGCTTTCTGCATCATCAGATAGCCGACCAGCTTCTAATTCAATATTTCTATTAGGGTATGACTCTTCATGATCGGCAGATGATCGACGCAGCGAGTAATGGGGCGTTGATTGACAAGACCCCAGTTGAGGCCAAGAAGTTAATTGCAAATATGGCAGCCAACTCGCAGCAGTTCGGTATTCGTGGAGTGGGCCAAGTTCACAACGTGGCCCAGAGTAATGAGATGTCTGAAATGAAGGCCTAGGTGACCGAGATTGGGAATTTAGTGAAGAAATTTGTCGGAGGAAACCGCGAGGCGGAAGAGGTCAACGCAATCGGGGGATATGCTTCCAACCCTAGGAAGTACGATCCCTATTCAAACACGTACAATCCCGGTTGGCGGGACCACCCCAATTTGAGTTATGGGAACAGAGAGGGACAGCAACGCTATCAAGGCCAGTCATATGATAGGACTAACAATTCCTCCCAAGCTCAAGCCTCGAGTTCCTCCAGTTCTATGGAAGAGATGGTCCGAACCATCGTGACCTCGACAAGCCAGTTTTAGAAGAAAGCTCGAGAAGAGCTTAACTCGCACAAAGCAGAGCTGCAAAACTTGAATAAGCAGCTGACGCAAATGGCGGTGTCGATCAGCAAAATAGAGAGCAAGAGTTCTGGGAAGCTTCCTTCCCAAACCACTGTGAACTCATGTGAAAACACGGGCTCGATTCAGCTGAGGAGTGGGAAATCAGTTCCCTCTAGAGCTGCGAAGGAAGCGAATGATAGTTTGAATGAGTCCTACCCGGTTGTTCCTGATGACTTGAATGAGGAGAAAGAAGAAAAGTATGTGCAAGAGAATGTTCCCGCAGCACCTTTCCCCAGTAGGCTTGCGAAGCCTGCTCTGGTGAACGAAGACGAGGAGGTCCTGAGAACCTTCCAGAAGGTGTTGCGTGCTCAATGTGTAAATAAAAATGCGATGCGAGAGCACTCAGAACATGCAAGCATACATGGTCTTGTAGCAAGTAATAAGTATTTTTTCATTTGATTTCCCACAGAGATTTATTCTTAGTTACTAACGAAGTGAGATGCTAAATTAGAAAGGGTGGCTTAATTGGGGTAGAATTGAGGGTGATGTGCCAAACTAATGAAGAATGTACGAGATATGCAAGCATAAACAAAAGCAAGTAAAGAGATTAACTTGAATGTAGAGGAAAAAGAATTGCGGAGAAAGCAATTTCCTAGCAATTAAATCGCAAAAGTAAAAGACTAGAAAAATGGCTAAGGCAAAAACAGAATAATAGAATTGCGCAAACAACAATTATCTAGCAATTAAATTAACAACGATTTAAGGGTGAGATGAGGAAACAAGGTCAACTAACGACTCCTCTATAGGCTTTTTCAGACGATTATTCAGCAGTAGCTCAACTTATCATGCATCAATTTAACTCATTCTCATGCATCTCTCGACTACATGCATTAGATTCTTTAGTTCACTCATATCCAAGTAAGACTTAAGCATCTATTTATATAAGCAAGTTAATGAATTGTGCTAGGAAAACGCCTATTCCTAGGTCGTTTTCTGGCTACCATGAAAGGCTACCATGAATGGACGACTCTGAACTCTTACTCCTTCCGGAGGTTAGGAGTTCTTTAGACAAAATGGATGGCCAATCGAAATTGCTCGTGGGATGAAGTACACATACATTCAATGCATTCGAAGCTACCCTACATGCTGAATTCACGTATTTCTTCCTATAGATTCATCATTAGCAGACCCTTGTGTTATTAGTTACTCATGGATGATGTGGAAGTGGAAATATTAGATTGATTAAGCATGACTTACAGTAAAATGAAAGTAAAGGGAAAACAGGAAACAAGATGGAGATTAACGAATACTTAAACGATTGCTATATCAAATACGGTTCGAAACTTAATGTGCAACAAACTGTAAAGCAGTACAGATCTTGAACAAATGAAGACGAATTGAAATAATGTAGCAAACAGAAGCAAATGGCAGCAAACAGTAAAGAAAATGGAAGACAGAAAGCAGTAGAAAGCGATGTAAATTTGTGCGTGAACTCCTCGCCGCAAGCGCCTCGGATGAAGGGGAAGGTTAGCGTTTTTTGGGGATGAATCCAATCAGAAGAGAAGAAGGATCTTCTCTTCTTCCTCTTGAATTATCGGTGCCAAGAGCTGATTCCTTCACTCCAACAAACGGGATGGAAAATGGAGAGAAACTGCGTTGAGATTGAGAGTTCTACGCTTCCAAGCTTGTTGTTCTCCTTCCCCCTTGACCTCCTTTTATAGTTGTTTGCAGATACTCTTCAGTCAAGGAGAACCATCCATTCTGAACGACGACCCTCCACGTGGCAGCAGGGGAGAAATTGGGCGGCTGAAAGATCGCAACAAAACGGCGGACTGTTGGAACAACTTAGCATTCGCAGCTTAAACATTGCGGAGACAGCAATGTTTCAGCAATTTTCCTGCAATGCACAATTTCAACTCTTTTAATTTTGTTTTTGATTCTTTTTTGTTCCTTTTACAAATAAGTCCTAATTTAGCTTCATTCCTTGATTTCTCATATTTAAGCATGTATTAAACTAAATTCTAACAAAAACGCTTAAGAGTTTACTCAATTCCATGGTAAATAAGTCCCTAATTTATGCACTTTTGGAGACGTAACACACCCCCAAACTTAAGTTATTGCTCGTCCTCGAGCAATATAAGGGCTTACTTGGGCTGCTATTACTTGTCTTTTACTCTCTACCTGACTACTTGCTGACTTCCTTAAGCTTACTATCCGTAGCATGGCTGTCCTGTGACACTCTTCTAAGTTCAACTAACTCCACGTTTTGCTTATTCTGGTTTCTCTTGCCTTTAAAACCTATTGTCTTTTATAAATTTCCTACAACTGATTTATCTGCCTATGTCATTAGGTACATTGTGCAGCTATCCCTAAGTTTTCAAGTTCTTCCTAGGTTTATCCCAGACTCAGTACATGCTTCCACTGTTTTTCTTTTAAGCTACCTATGATTCCTTAGAGTCATGCCAGTCTTAGTACACCCGAGTAACAGTAGTACATTTCATAGAACAACCTAAACCATGGCATCACTACATTGGATATACACTTATCTCCCTTAACATACCTTCAAGCTACAACCCTGTGCTTAGCAAACTAAGGATCAGAGTTCATTAATACAGGACACCTAAGCACTTAGGCTATAACTTGTAGGCATACATTCTTCTTCCTTGTTTTTCCTTTTTCTTTTCTTTTTCTGGTAGAGTCTCTCCTTATGGTTTTCCTTTTGATGCAGTGCCACTTGTGGGTTACACAAATGGCCCTGATTACTCAGCAACCTCAAGAGAGACACTACTCTTTATTCTTTTGTTTTTCATTTTTTTTCTTTTCAGTTCATTTTTTTTTTCAAAGAAGAAGAATGCTTATGTTTAAAGAGGGAGAGAGGAATGTTCCTAGGCCTAGAGGGTGCCTCCCCCAAACTTGAACTCTTCATTGTCCCCAATGAGAATCGGAGGTGGCACACCCCCAAACTTGTCCTAGAAGCATCTAGTCTAAGGCAAAACAAGCAGAACTTAACACTCCTAGGCATAAAATGACCTTCGCAGAACAGATAACTCAGATGCAGAAGTTTGTAAAAACATTATGGTAAGGGCTTATAGAGGTGCATGCTGAGCAATAAAGGAAGCTAAATTAAACGAACAAATGTGTACTATGACACTCATCCAGCATGCTCAACAGATAGATTACATATTGAAGTCAGTAAGTCAGCAGAAAATCAAAATTTAAACAGAGCTAGCCCATCCAAAAAGATATCTAACAGCATGCACAAACTAACAAAAATTGCGAACACCGCAAGGAATTCGCAATAAACCTACAGAGCAAATTTAGTTGTGATCAAAGCTCCTAGCATGCTATATTCAGACATCAACAACTACACAAAACAACAAAACTAACTAAGCTAACTACTCAGATACCATCAAACAAAATCAAACTATCCTAAACAAACAAATTAACAATTAACAATAGATCATAATGGGGGAACAGTTCACAGAAAAGCAGGTTTCTTTTTTCAAGAGGGACCAGAAATACTCCCTCGAATGCCGTCAGTCTGGCATTCAATCCTCCTTGTCCTCTTCACGCCTTTCTCTAGGAGGCGCCCATGGCTTCAGCAGATCAGCAGGGAAGGTTGGGAATATGCATCCCAGCTGCTCAGCCACCTCCTTATCCCTCGCTTGCGCATACTCAGCCCACTGAGCCATCTTGTGCTGCAAGTCCATCAGGCAAACCATGGACAGCGACTGTGCAGCAGTCAGGCCGTCCATCTCAAATTCCATATTGCCCCTCCTTGGCATCCTCAAGATTGTGGGCAGCTCCAGATGGCCTGTGTAAGCCAACTGCCTCTCATTCCTCGCAATAGGCACACCTGCACGTAAGCACAGTTTAGTTATAGTGTTTAGGAAAAATAATTGGCCCTTACCTTTGCGTGAGCAGTCAGTGATGGAGGCGGCAATGACTTCACCCACATCAATGGTGAGTCCCCGCATGATGGCATATAGCAGCAACGATCGCCCCTGGTTGATGGTCGTTTCATGAGTCACTGGGAAGATGCGTCTGCACACAAGAGAGAACCAGACTGCTGCCTTGTCTCTAAGGGTTGCACTCATCAAGATGTGCTTCCCGTTCCTTGAGACCGCCCAGGCTGCCTCAGGTTTGCCGATTGTGTGCAAGGTTTCTTCTAAGATTGCCTCAGATGGCGAGTCGACGATCTTGGCATACTCAGAATGTGTATGCCCCTTGAGAGCATAGGCCTCATTGATGGCATTGGCAGAGAAGTCGATTTCTATCCCCCTCGCTATTTTTTTTTTGCAATGGTAGTTTAATTAATGCGGGGATTGAACCCATGACCTTTTGGTCACGGGCACAACCCTATGCCAATTGAGCTATGCTCGGTTTGACTTAAAATTTTGCCTTTATGGGCGGTATATAATGCAGTTAAATATTTTAAATCATTCATGCCCCGTTTGCACGGTGCACGATCAATCAACCCCCACTCTGGGCTATCTAGGTGATGCGCTCACTCACCCGTTGCACCAAGTGGTTGTTTGATAATTTTTATGAAAATCTGCCCTAGGGCAGAATCGAACCTCCATTCTCTGCTATCTTAGGCGGAGCGCTCACCCACTGCACCAAGTGGTTGTTCGATAAAAAATTAATACTAAGGTACGAAAGAAACAAAAGGAAGTTATATAAGAAACAAAAAGGGGTGCAACACGAGGACTTCCCAAGTGGTCACCCAACTTAGTAGTACTACTCTCGCCCAAGCACGCTTAACTGCGGAGTTCTGATGGGATCCGGTGCATTAGTGCTGGTATGATCGCACCCAAAAATTTGCCTTTATAGGCGGTATATAATGCAGTTAAATATTTTAAATCATTCATGCCCCATTTACACGGTGCATGATCAATCAACCCCCACGCTGGGCTATTTACACGGTGCATGATCAATCAACCCCCACGTTGGGCTATCTAGGTGATGCGCTCACTCATCCGTTGCACCAAGTGGTTGTTTGATAATTTTTATGAAAATCTGCCCTAGGGCAGAATCGAACCCCCACTCTCTACTATCTTGGGCGGAGCGCTCACCCACCGCACCAAGTGGTTGTTCGATTAAAATTTGCCTTTATGGGCGGTATATAATGTAAATCATCCATGCCCCGTTTGCACGGTGCAGGATCAATCAACCCCCCCTCTGGGCTATCTAGGTGATGCGCTCACTCACCCGTTGCACCAAGTGGTTGTTTGATAATTTTTATGAAAATCTGCCCTAGGGCAGAATCGAACCCCCACTCTCTGCTATCTTAGGCGGAGCGCTCACCCACTGCACCAAGTGGTTGTTCGATAAAAATTTGCCTTTATAGAAGGTTCAGGATACGCTGGAACTGGAGGCCTGCAGAGTTCTTCCCAACCATGGTTCATGATCCCTGCGCGCAAAAATTGCGGCAGGTCCGCCAATGCATCAAGGAATCCTCGCTCGTGGAGGAGTTCCTTCTTCATCAATTCGAGGCCCTTTGCCTCTGCTTCCTTGGAGACGTACCTCGCAGCTTGAGGTTCGTCCTCTGGGTACATCTTCCTTTTCCCCTTCTCTTTTGCTTTGGCCGACTCAGAGGCCTCAATCTTCATTTTCTTTAAAGAAGGTTCAGCTCTAACCTTCTTCTTCTTGGCTCGTTTTGAGGCCTTTGGTCGCTTGCCTTTCACGATCACGGGGGCCTTCTTCTTGAGCCGTGCCTTGGTGGTTATCTGCTAGAGACAATCCCCCAATGTCTCGTCCATGGAGTCCTTGCTTTTCCCCTCCACAGGGCTGTCAAGACTGACATCCCTTAAGGGGGAGAACACCTCCTCTTCCTCCGCCGGCTCATCGCTTGGCACCGAATCTTGGTGCTCTTCATGTGGAGCTTCAGGCTCCGGCGTTTGTGGAGAAGGTTCGGGGCTCTGCCTGGCCGTCTCAAATGATGGGTGGCCACTCCCTCGGCTCTCCTCGCTGGGAGTCTTTTTCTCCCTGATCGGTGAATCCTCCACCGCGAGTCTCCACTTCCTTTTCTTGGGGGTTCCCACCGGATCAGAGGGGCCAACAGGTACCTCCGTCGCTACCCTCCATTTCTTTCTTCTCACAGGTAGCTTTGGAGGCCGTGAGGGTTACGCAACAGCGGCGTCTGCCAACGAGAGCAACGCCTCCCTCACAGCTTCTTCTGCGTCAGGCGACGCTTTCTTGGGCGTGGATCGATCTGCTCGCGTGGATACCATGGCTGTTTCTTTGAAGGTTGCAGTGTGGGAGATGCAGAGGAAGGAGAAGACTGAATTTTGGAGGTCCAACGGTTTGATAAAACGTAGAGGGCAAGGATCCCAACGACGGCTATTTGTACTTGAGTACCCTCGAACGGCTCTTTTCTGTTGCGGACTCCGCAAATCCTCCGCAATTAATCCGCGTAGCCGTTTGGATTTTCTTGGTTTGAGTTGCAAGATTTAGCAACCAAATCTCTGATTTTGCCAGATCTTCTTCGTGGATCTTTTCCCCTCGATTCATCTCCCTCATTGCTTCTTAAAGATCTCCCATTAATATCCTTTTAATCAAAACAAAAATCCGTAACTAAAACCAAAAAATAAACAGACAAAATACAATCCGAAAATACTGAAAAAAAATTCTAAGGCATAGCCTCCTGATGGATGAGCACAGTGGTCACTCATCCCCTCTCGATTTGCTTCTCAAACTTCAGATAGGAGGAAGGCCGAGAGTGTCTTCACATCTCCTTCCTCGTAGTAATGCTTCAACCTTGCACCATTTACCATAAACGGTTGCCCGTGGTGTAGGTTTCTAATCTCAATAGCACCATGAACAAAGACATTAGTAATAACAAAAGGACCTGACCACCTAGACTTAAGTTTGCCTGGAAATAACCTTAACCGTGAGTTGAATAATAAGACATGCTGGCCTTTTTTAAAGTCTTTGATCCTAAGTCTACTATCATGCCAAATCTTAGTTTTTTCTTTATACATTTTAGCATTTCCATAGGACATATGTCTTAGCTCATCTAACTCATGTAATTGCAGAGACCGCAATGTTCCCGCATCGGTCACGCAATAATTCAATTCTTTTAAGGCCCAAAAGGCTTTGATTTCCAATTCGAAGGGAAGATGACATGATTTTCCATACACTAGCCTATAAAGAGACATACCTAAGGGTGTTTTATATGCAGTCCTATATGCCCAAAGTGCATCATCTAACTTAAAAGACCAGTCTTTTCTATTAGGTTTAACCACTTTTTCAAGTATGCTCTTGATCTCCCTATTAGATATTTCAGCTTGTCCATTCGAGTGTGGGTGATAAGGAGTTGCTACTCTATGTCTAACATTGTATTTAGCTAGTACCTTTTCCATAGCTTTATTTATAAAGTGGGTTCCCTCATCACTTATTATTGCACGTGGCGTACCAAATCTTGTAAAAATATGCCTATTAAGAAACTTAATGACTGTTTTGGCATCATTTGATGGACATGCAATAGCTTCTACCCATTTAGATACGTAATCTACAGCTACAAGTATATAGAGATTACCTGCAGATGGAGGGAATGGTCCCATGAAGTCAATGCCCCATACATCAAAGAGTTCCAACTCTAAGATATAGGTGAGAGGCATCTCAACCTTCCTACTGAGGTTACCTGTCCGTTGACACTCATTGCAGCTGTGTGCATGATCGTGTGCATCCTTGAATATCGTGGGCCAATAGTAGCCACTTTGGAATACCTTTGCAGCCGTCCTTTGGCCACCAAAATGTCCACCGTAAGGAGACGTATGACAGTGCTGCAACACTGACTTTGCCTCAGCAGCTGATACACACTTCCTCAATAATCCATCCGCACAAGTCTTGTAAAGCGTAGGATCGTCCCAGATGAACTTTCTAGCTTCATGTAGGAACCTCTTCTTTTCTTGCCCTCCTTTGAAAGATGGTAGTACCTGCGAGGCAAGGAAGTTAGCAATATCCGCAAACCAAGGTTCCTCATCGTTATCACGATGTGCTAGCACAAAGACATGCTCATCAACAAAGGCATCAGAAATTGCTGGCTCAGCAATTTTTTCGCAATTACTTCGCAATCTAGATAAATGGTCAGCAACTACATTTTCGCATCCTTTTTTATCATTAATGTCTAAATCAAACTCTTGCAATAATAATACCCATCTAATTAACCGTGGCTTAGCATCAGCCTTCCTCATTAGATATTTTAGTGCAGAGTGATCAGTGTACACAATTGTTCTAGTGCCTACAATGTAATTCTTAAACTTTTCACAGGCAAACACTACAGCTAGCATTTCCTTCTCTGTGGTCGTGTAATTACATTGTGCTTCATTCAAAGTCTTACTTGCATAGTATACAGGATGTGTTAGTTTATCTATTTTTTGTCCTAGCATAACCCCTACTGCATAGTCACTAGCATCACACATCATTTCGAACGGTAAATCCCAATTTGGACCTACTATAATTGGTGCTTTGACTAAGGCTTCTTTCAGTGTTGTCCATGCTAGGAAACATTCTTTTGAGAAGACAAATGGTTTATTAAGCTCTAGAAGCTCACACAAAGGTTTAGAGATTTTTGAAAAGTTTTTAATGAATCTCCTATAAAAACCTGCATGACCTAAGAAACTTCTAATAGCTTTTACATTTTGAGGTTCCACTAGCTTCTCTATTATTTCTATTTTGGCCCTATCGACCTCTACTCCTGCTCTAGACACTCTATGTCCTAGGACTATTCCTTCCTCCACCATAAAGTGGCATTTCTCCCAATTTAAGACTAGGTTGGTCTCCTCACACCTAGTTAGGACTTGTCCTAAGTTTTCTAAGCAGTTGTTAAAAGAATCACCAAAGACTGAGAAGTCGTCCATAAATATTTCTATCATGGACTCGTCTAAGTCAGAGAAAATGGTCAACATGCACCTTTGGAATGTTGCTGGTGCATTGCATAAGCCGAATGGCATTCTGCGAAAAGCAAATGTTCCAAAGAGACATGTAAAGGTTGTTTTCTCCTGATCTACAGGGTCTATGGTAATTTGGTTATATCCAGAATAACCATCTAAAAAGCAGTAGTAGACTCGGCCAGCTATTCTATCTAACATCTGATCTATAAACGGTAAAGGAAATTGATCTTTTTTTGTTTCTTTGTTAAGTTTTCTGTAGTCCATACAGACTCTCCATCCTGTAACAGTTCTAGTTGGAATTAGTTCGTTATTCTCATTAACTATTACAGTCATTCCACCCTTCTTAGGCACACATTGGATCGGGCTAACCCATTGACTATTGGCTATAGGAAAAATTACACCTGCGTCTAACCATTTAATAATCTCTTTTTTAACTACCTCCTTCATGGAGGGGTTCAACCTACGTTGGTGATCTACCCTAGGTGTATGTTCCTCTTCCAACAATATTTTATGCATGCAATAGGAAGGACTAATACCTCTTATGTCAGCAATCGTCCATGCAATAGCTTCTTTATGTTGCTTAAGCAGCAATATTAACGCAATTTCATGTTGTTCACTTAATTTGGACGAAATAATAACAGGCAAAGTATCATGCTCTCCTAGATATGCATACTTAAGATGATCAGGCAATGGTTTTAATTCTAGTAAAGGTGGATGTTCAATTGATGGTTTCAAAGGATTTGTGGTTCTTTCAGACAATTTATTAGTCATACAAACATGCTGAGGGTTGTTGATAGCTCCAAAATAGAGCTATCTTAATGTCCCTAATTCTAGCTAAAACCATGATTTATATTGATTAAAATGCTTCCTTGTAGGTGATTTCATGGTGAAGAGCTCGAGAAGTCCATTGATGATTTTCGGGGCTAAAAAGGTCATTTAACATGTTTCGGGAAGTGTTCGGGTCAAAACGATAGGCCAAACGGAGCTCGGGAGCCAAAACGACCCAAAAGTGGGCTAAGAGCCGAGAGGGCAGCGCCCAGGCGCCGGCGCCCAGCGCCCAAGTGCCCAACGAACGCAGCACGCGCGCGCGCCCGCGCGCGCCGCTCGCAAGCACCGCACGCCCACGCCCAGACGGCCAGACGCGCGCCAGCCCGCTCCGCCTCGCCCATGCCCGCGCGTGCCCGCGCACCCACGCCCGTGTCCGCCTCGCCCATGTCCGCGCGCGCCCGCGCACCCACGCCCGTGTCCGCCTCGCCCATGTCCGCGCGCGCCCGCGCGCCCACGCCCGTGTCCGCCTCGCCCATGCCCGCGCACCCACGCCCGTGTCCGCCTCGCCGTGTCCGCGCGCGACAGCGTCGAGACGCTGGCCGAGCGTCTCGACGCTCCGAACTCTGAAGCGTGCATTTGAAGATCCACCCGAGAGCAAGCGTCGAGCGCAAGCATCTCGACGCTCGCTCGACGCCGCGCGCGCGTCTCGACGCCGCGCGCGCGTCTCGACGCCGCCCCGCGCGCGCGCGCCTGCCAACTTAGGGCACAGCGTCGAGACGCTGGCCTAGCGTCTCGACGCTCCGAGTTTAAAAACCGTGAAAGTTGCAGATTTGCAGCCACTTTTCAATCCTCCTTCTTCCTCAAGCTTCTCCTCTCGGGTCTACCTCCATTTTCCGCCATTTTTGTACTTCTTCTCCTTCTTGTGCATGATTCCAAGCTCTTCCATGGGAAGTTGGATTAATCTAGCCTCCATGGAAGGCTAAACCAAGGTAAGTGCTTGATTTTGAGTATGGGTTTGTAAGTTTTGGATGTTTGGGGAGATTTTTCCCTTTTGCAAATGTTGAGAAATTAGTTTGATTAATGCATCTCTTGCTTGTTCTTCATCAAATTCTAGCATGTGTAGCTAAATTAGATTGACGCTCTAATTCTTATGCATGATAGAGGGCTAAAGGTTGGGACGTATAATTGCCTATACCGCTAGGTAGCACGGGTCTAAGCATGGCTAATTAGTTCGGCCCAAAGTGACATTGGTTAACTGAGTTAATTAACGTTTTCATGTTAGGCTTAAGGCAAGAGAGAAACCGGATTAGTCTTAGGATTAGGCCGTCGCAATGTTCCCGTCACTAGCACGTAATCGATTTAGGGGTCGCTACCTTGGATAGATTATTGGCTAAGTTTAATTAGAATTGCACGCTTCTAATTAATTCCTTGGGTCATTCGAGTTAGGAATAACCAAATGAATTGTGTGCATGAATTAGCTAACGCGTAAACCGTATCAATGATCCGAACATCCATAACGAGCAAGTCCACTTCTCGAAGTTAAGCACATCCGTTTAATTTTTGCACGTTATCATTTAATTTTCCGTTAGCATAATTAGGAGCTCCCTTCCCCCAAAACCAAATTACCATTCTTTAATTTGTGCATTCTTTTATTTCTAGCAAATTAGACTTAGTTAGACTGAATTTCTTATTTCCCTGTGGATCGACCCCGTTGCCACTTAGCTACAAATAGCTCGGTGTATCGGGTTTATAAATTGTATTTTGGCAAGCCTCGACAGCTTGAATTTGGAGTACCCCAAAAGTACATCTACCAAAATTGGCGCCGTTGCCGGGGACTTAATTAATTTAGTTTAGTTAAGTTTAGTTTGTTGGTTTTAAAATTTTTCTTTATTTCTTTTTGTACAAGTTTAATTCTTTTGTATTATTTTACGCGTTTTATTTGAGTTTTTGGAGCGCAGCATTCTTTGAAAATTCAAAAGAAGCGCCAAGATGGAGGTCGTGGGTAATCTTGAGCATCAAAGGACCATGAGGGAGCTTGCATCATCTGAGCTAAGCCGGAACACATCGAGTATCTTGTATCCGGTAGCTGCAGGTAATTTTGAACTTAAAGCTGGTCTGATTAACTTATTACCTTCTTTTTGTGGTAATACAGATGAGGATCCCGTCAGACACCTCAAGGCATTCCAGACGGTGTGTTCGGCATTCAGGACCGACAGCATCACTGCAGATCAACTCCATCTCAAGGCTTTCCCCTTCACTCTGAAAGAGAAGGCGAGAGATTGGATGCATTACCTACCGACTGGGTCCATCACTTCTTGGGAAGAGCTACAGAGAGCGTTTTATGCGAAGTATTTTCCGCCTCCCAAGGTTGCCTCTCTCAGGAAGCAAATATGCGGTATCTTGCAAGCAGAAGGAGAAAACCTTTATGACTGTTGGGAAAGGTTTAATCGTTTGTGCGAGAGTTGTCCCAACCATCAAATAACAGATCAACTCCTCATTCAGTATTTTTGTGATGGCTTGCTCCCACGTGTTCGGCAGTTTATTGATGCCGCCAGTGGAGGTTCACTCATGGATAAAACACCTGAAGAAGCAAGACAGCTGATCTCAAATATGGCTGAGAATTCGCACCATTACGCAGGTAAAGGGGGTGAGCAAGACCGTTTCTCAGCTGAGTTAAACGCGCTTAATGCTCGAGTGTCAGAATTAGGCAATGCGATGATCCGGTTAGCGGAAAATGTTTCTCAAGCTTCTGTGCAAGCTCAGACATCATTTTCAGGTAATTTTATTGAAAATATTTTGCAAGATTTTGTTTCAGCTAACCGGAAATTTCAGGAGGACACTCGGGAAAGAATGGACGGTTTTGGAATGTTAGTGCAAGATCTGGGCAAGGAAGTGTCTCAGATGGCTAAAAAGGTGACAGTGATGGAGCATAAGAACGCGGAGAGCGCGAGTGCCATCACTTTGAGAAGTGGGAAGCAGCTTCCCACGAGTACCCCGCCAGTGGAAGTCGATCATGGCCACGTCGAGCCACAGACAGAAAATCCCGAACCACGGTGGCATGGGGTAAATTTCGATCCTACGTGCACTAGAGTTTATGTGCCTAAGGCTCCTTTTCCTAGCAGGTTAGCGAGACCGCCCAAGGAAAACTACGAGGAGGAGTTCTTGAACACATTCAAGAAAGTGGAGATCAACATCCCTCTGTTGGATGCCATCAAGCAAATCCCAAGGTACGCTAAGTTCCTGAAGGAATTATGCACCAACAAGAGGAAGACAAAAGAGAAAGAACGCGTCGTGGTAAGTAAGAACGTTTCCGCTTTAATCACGAAGAACTTACCAGAAAAATGCGGCGATCCAGGTATGTTTTCTCTCCCTTGCGCTATTGGAGGTAAGAAAATTAGAAGAGCCATGCTAGATCTAGGAGCCTCCATTAGTGTCATGCCTCACTCTGTTTATCAGGATTTGAATTTAAAAGAAATACAGGAAACCGGTGTCGTTATACAACTTGCTGATAGGTCTTGCGTGCATCCTTTAGGAGTAGTGGAAGATGTATTAGTTAATGTTAACGGGCTGATTTTTCCTGTGGATTTTTATATTCTGAAAATGGATGGAAATTCTGATTCTTCGTCTGCGTCAATCTTATTGGGTAGGCCCTTTATGAAAACTGCTAAAACTAAGATAAATGTAGATAAGGGCACTTTATCTGTTGAGTATCGTGGACAAGTTGTTGAGGTTGATGTGTCTAATGAGTTGGAGCATGATGAGAGCGTCCACTCTCTTTGTCAAATAGATACAATTGAATCGTTAGTTCAGGAAGAATGCATGTCTGATAGAGATGGGGATGACCCATTATTTTTGACTGATCTTTTTGAGGAATCTGATATGCATGAACCTTCCATGTCTGAACTTTGTGATTCAACTGTCTCTTCTTTGGCAACTGTTCAGGATCATGCTAAAATGCTCCCCTCTACTTTGCAGGCACCTAAATTGGAGTTGAAAGACTTACCTGATCATCTCAAATACGCGTATTTGGGGGATGATGAGACGTTGCCGGTCATCATAGCGAAATACCTTGTGCCGGCTCAGGAAGGGAAATTAATGGAAGTTCTTAAAGAGCACAAGCTGGCGATTGGATGGACATTAGCAGATTTACATGGGCTAAGTCCAGCTACGTGCATGCACAGAATTCTGCTCGAGGATGGAGCGAAACCTTCACGAGAGCCCCAAAGGAGGCTCAATCCCGCGATGAAGGAGGTAGTAGTTTCTGAGATCCTCAAACTCCTCGAAGCAGGTATCATCTATCCTATCTCAGATAGTAAATGGGTTAGTCCTATCCATGTTGTTCCTAAGAAAACTGGCATGACTGTGGTTAGGAATGAGAAAAATGAATTAGTGCCCAAAAGGATTCAAAATGGATGGAGAATGTGCATAGACTTTAGGAAGCTTAATGAGGTCACTAGGAAGGACCATTTTCCCATTCCTTTTATTGATCAGATGGTGGAGCGTTTAGCTGGGAAGCCATTCTTTTGTTTTCTCGATGGTTTCTCTGGCTTTTACCAAATCCCCATAGCCATAGAAGACCAAGAGAAAACAACGTTCACGTGCCCCTTTGGCACATTTGCATTTAGAAGGATGCCTTTTGGGCTTTGTAACGCTCCTGGTACATTTCAGAGATGCATGATGAGTATATTTTCTGAGTTTGTAGAAAAATGCATTGAAGTGTTCATGGATGATTTTACAGTTTATGGCAATTCCTTCGATGACTGTTTAGATAATTTATCGCGTGTCCTGAAAAGATGTATTGAGATGAACCTTGTTCTAAATTTTGAAAAATGTCACTTTATGGCTAGTCAAGGTATCGTTTTAGGGCATGTGGTTTCTGCTAAGGGTATAGAGGTAGATAAGGCTAAAATTGATGTTATCTCTAATCTGCCATACCCAACGAATGTTAGGGAGGTTCGATCTTTTCTTGGCCATGCAGGGTTTTATCGCAGGTTTATCCAGGACTTCTCCAAGGTTGCCATGCCTATGACGTACCTCCTTCAGAAGGATGTAGCGTTCGATTTTGGGGAGGAGTGCCGAAAAGCCTTCGATTTGCTCAAGGATAGTTTGACGAGCGCGCCCATCATACACCCACCCCAGTGGGACTTGCCGTTCGAAATTATGTGCGACGCCAGCAACTATGCCTTGGGAGCCGTGCTCGGTCAGAGGATCGAGAACAAGAGCCGTGTCATTTACTATGCCTCCAGGACGCTTAATCCAGCGCAGTGAAATTACACGACAACGGAAAAAGAACTTCTTTCTATTGTATTTGCGCTTGATAAATTTCGTCCTTACATTATTGGCTCTCAAGTAACTGTTTTCTCTGATCATGCAGCTGTTCGGTACCTGATGACCAAGAAGGACGCAAAACCGAGGCTACTTCGGTGGATTTTGCTTCTCCAGGACTTCGATGTGAAGATCAAGGATAGGAGAGGAGCAGAAAACCCGGTAGCCGACCATCTGAGCCGCTTGGTCAGAAAGGAAGACCTCCTGCCTCTGAATGAAGATTTCCCCGATGAGACACTCTTCAGACTTGATACAGTCCTTCCCTGGTATGCTGATATGGTAAATTACTTGGCCACAGGTAATTTTCCTTCTGGTTTCTCTCATAGTAGGAAAGCGAAGTTGAAAAGCGACGCTAAGTACTATGTTTGGGAGGATCCCAATTTATGGAAGTTCTGTTCTGATCAAATAATTAGGAGATGTGTCCCTGAGAATGAGCATGCGTCTATTCTTGCTTTCTGTCATGATTATGCATGTGGGGGACATTTCGGGCCTAGGAGGACAGCTAGGAAAGTTTTAGATAGTGGGTTTTACTGGACTTCTCTGTTTAAAGATGCGCATGAATTTTGTAAAACCTGCGATAGATGTCAAAGAATAGGGTCGATATCTGGTAGAAATGAAATGCCTCAAACCCCTGTCTTAGTCTGTGAAATCTTTGACGTTTGGGGCATGGATTTTATGGGACCCTTCCCGCCTTCTTGTGGTTTTTCTTACATATTGCTGGCTGTTGATTATGTTTCCAAGTGGGTTGAGGCGAAAGCCACAAAGACTAACGATGCTAATTCTGTTGTTAGGTTCGTTCAGTCTCGTATTTTTACCAGGTTTGGAATCCCACGAGCCATAATCAGTGACCAGGGAACTCATTTTTGCAACCGATCTGTGGCGGCTTTGCTGAGGAAGTATGGTGTGCATCATCGCGTGTCCACCGCCTACCATCCTCAAGCCAATGGGCAAGCCGAGGTCTCCAATAGAGAGGTAAAGTCAATTCTGGAGAAAACCGTGAGACCGAGTAGGAAGGATTGGAGCGATCGTCTGCAGGATGCTTTGTGGGCCTACCGCACCGCCTACAAAACCCCTATCGGTATGTCCCCATACCGGTTGGTCTTTGGTAAGGCATGCCACTTACCCGTGGAGATTGAGCACAAAGCATTCTGGGCGATCAAGAAGTGTAACATGAGCCCCGACGAAGCTGGCGAGGCACGACTGCTTCAGTTACAGGAGTTGGAGGAACTGCGTTTGGACTCCTATGAGAACTCTAGGATCTATAAAGAGAAGTCCAAACAGTTTCATGACCGAAGGATCTTAAAGAAAGACTTCGAAGTCGGTCAGAAAGTTCTGCTGTTCGATTCCCGTCTGAAGTTCATGCCAGGTAAGCTTCGTTCCCGTTGGAAAGGACCCTATACCATAACTAAAATTTCTCCTTATGGCAGTGTTGAGATTCAGAGCTTGGACTCAGATGAGGTGCAGAAGGTGAATGGGCACCGGTTGAAGATTTTCCACGAGGGAGACGCTGAGTGCTATGACGCCACATTACTTCTAGCGCCGCCCCCGATCGACTATGGATGAGTGGAAGAGTGAATACAGTCGAGCAATCGACTTTAAAAATTTGCGCTTCTCGGAGGCACCCGAGTTTGGACTGTAATTCTGTTCTTTATTGCTTTGTTCTTGTATATATTTGCTTTTGAGTTGTTGTTTGTTTTCTTGTTTTCCTAGGAGAAAAGGTGGAACGGTCGACGATTCGAGAGCACATTGGAGGACGTTGGTGCACATCTTCACCCGTCGACTCCATAAAATTCAGGGGAGGTTTTCTGTTCCCTTAGAATTTTATTGTTTTTATAGTTGAATGCATTGGGGACAATGCATATCTTAAGGTGGGGGGTGGAGTTTGTTGATACATAGAGATGAGACTTCTTAGTAGTTGTCGAGCATATGTGTACTCTGGCTGTTAGATTAGAATCTGAATGCATGTGTCCGATGAGGACGGTCTGTGATCTGCTTGTGAACACTCCGTATTCGTATGATTCGAAAATTTGACGATGTATGCACATTTTGAGCCTATTTTAAAATTTTTTCTGTTATTTCCCTACATTCACTGAGCACATGGCACTCTTATCCTCAGTTCTGTAGGTCTAGAATGATCTTATTTTGTCTGAAACCTTGTTGTCACTCCGAAAGGTACCATTAGGGAGGCTTGATGTGTAGAAGTAGTAATAACTCATTTGTGTATAGCGAAGCTATTGCCTAAAAAAAAGTGTTAGCATGAAAAATAAAACCTCCAGAGTTGCTCCTCCTTCTTGTGTTGCCCGTGTAACCAGGGGCGATCGTGTAACCCACGGTTGTCACTGCATGAAAGGGGAACTAATGGAAGTGAGCAATGGTCCTTAAAAACGTGAAGCTAAATTTGGTTTGACGTGTTAGGCTCTCTTGGAGAAAAATAAAAAAAAGGTTGTTCAAAAGAAAAGAAAATGGGTACAAAGTACTCAAAGAAAAGAATAAAAATTAGGCCTTATGTTTTGTTGTTATTCCTATCACTAAAAGCCGTTAGACTGTTCTTATCGCCATAAGTAGGGGGAAAACGAGTTATAGGACTATATAAGGTTATTTCGGGCTTGCGTGAGCTAGGTTGAGAGGTGCTAAGCACACACACACGTAAGGGAATAAGAGTTTAAATTTTGAAATGATTTCAACTTTTGCATGCTTTTGATGGTTTCGAATTTACTACAAGTACCTTGTTTCACAAGCATTGAGATTAGAGTCCAAGCATGCATTTGATTCTTTGGAGATTATTTAGAGTATACCTTGCTCGGGGACTAGCAAGATTTAGGTCGGGGGTATTTTGATAGCTCCAAAATAGAGCTATCTTAATGTCCCTAATTCTAGCTAAAACCATGATTTATATTGATTAAAATGCTTCCTTGTAGGTGATTTCATGGTGAAGAGCTCGAGAAGTCCATTGATGATTTTCGGGGCTAAAAAGGTCATTTAACATGTTTCGGGAAGTGTTCGGGTCAAAACGATAGGCCAAACGGAGCTCGGGAGCCAAAACGACCCAAAAGTGGGCTAAGAGCCGAGAGGGCAGCGCCCAGGCGCCGGCGCCCAGCGCCCAAGCGCCCAACGAACGCAGCACGCAAGCGCCCGCGCGCGCCGCTCGCAAGCACCGCACGCCCACGCCCAGACGGCCAGACGCGCGCGCGCCGCCTCGCCGCGCGCCAGCCCGCTCCGCCTCGCCCATGCCCGCGCGTGCCCGCGCACCCACGCCCGTGTCCGCCTCGCCCATGTCCGCGCGCGCCCGCGCACCCACGCCCGTGTCCGCCTCGCCCATGTCCGCGCGCGCCCGCGCGCCCACGCCCGTGTCCGCCTCGCCCATGCCCGCGCACCCACGCCCGTGTCCGCCTCGCCGTGTCCGCGCGCGACAGCGTCGAGACGCTGGCCGAGCGTCTCGACGCTCCGAACTCTGAAGCGTGCATTTGAAGATCCACCCGAGAGCAAGCGTCGAGCGCAAGCGTCTCGACGCTCGCTCGACGCCGCGCGCGCGTCTCGACGCCGCCCCGCGCGCGCGCGCCTGCCAACTTAGGGCACAGCGTCGAGACGCTGGCCTAGCGTCTCGACGCTCCGAGTTTAAAAACCGTGAAAGTTGCAGATTTGCAGCCACTTTTCAATCCTCCTTCTTCCTCAAGCTTCTCCTCTCGGGTCTACCTCCATTTTCCGCCATTTTTGTACTTCTTCTCCTTCTTGTGCATGATTCCAAGCTCTTCCATGGGAAGTTGGATTAATCTAACCTCCATGGAAGGCTAAACCAAGGTAAGTGCTTGATTTTGAGTATGGGTTTGTAAGTTTTGGATGTTTGGGGAGATTTTTCCCTTTTGCAAATGTTGAGAAATTAGTTTGATTAATGCATCTCTTGCTTGTTCTTCATCAAATTCTAGCATGTGTAGCTAAATTAGATTGACGCTCTAATTCTTATGCATGATAGAGGGCTAAAGGTTGGGACGTATAATTGCCTATACCGCTAGGTAGCACGGGTCTAAGCATGGCTAATTAGTTCGGCCCAAAGTGACATTGGTTAACTGAGTTAATTAACGTTTTCATGTTAGGCTTAAGGCAAGAGAGAAACCGGATTAGTCTTAGGATTAGGCCGTCGCAATGTTCCCGTCACTAGCACGTAATCGATTTAGGGGTCGCTACCTTGGATAGATTATTGGCTAAGTTTAATTAGAATTGCACGCTTCTAATTAATTCCTTGGGTCATTCGAGTTAGGAATAACCAAATGAATTGTGTGCATGAATTAGCTAACGCGTAAACCGTATCAATGATCCGAACATCCATAACGAGCAAGTCCACTTCTCGAAGTTAAGCACATCCGTTTAATTTTTGCACGTTATCATTTAATTTTCCGTTAGCATAATTAGGAGCTCCCTTCCCCCAAAACCAAATTACCATTCTTTAATTTGTGCATTCTTTTATTTCTAGCAAATTAGACTTAGTTAGACTGAATTTCTTATTTCCCTGTGGATCGACCCCGTTGCCACTTAGCTACAAATAGCTCGGTGTATCGGGTTTATAAATTGTATTTTGGCAAGCCTCGACAGCTTGAATTTGGAGTACCCCAAAAGTACATCTACCAGTTGTCCACAGGTATATCCATCAATTCAGAAATGTTTAAGTCATCTATATCTACTTGTACATAGTTAGTAGCATGCTTAATTAACAGTTCATGCTCAAGTTGTTCTTCCATCAGTGAATCTACTACATCTATACTTGCACAGGATTCAGAATCAGAGGGATACCTTAGAGCTTTAAACACACTGAATTTAACCTCCTCATCATGAACCCTCATGGTGAGCTCACCTTTTTAGACATCGATTAAAGCCCTACCTGTGGCTAGAAATGGTCTGCCCAATAAGATTGGTACCTCCTTGTCTGCCTCATAATCCAGAATGATGAAGTCTGCAAGAAAGATGAATTTGTCAACCTTGACAAGTATATCCTCAATTTTCCCCTCCGAGTATGCTATGGATCTGTCTGCAAGCTGCAAGGTGACAGTAGTAGGTCGGGCTTCCCCTATTCCAAGCTGACGGAATAGTGACAAGGGCATGAGATTGATGCTGGCTCCCAGATCACACAGAGCTCTGCCCACGTGCTTGCCTCCCAACTCGACTGGTAAGGTGAAGGAACCAGGATCCTTCTCCTTCTTTGGTAGTTTGTTTTGGAGTATAGCACTGCACTCCTCGGTGAGATTCACTGTTTCAAATTCACCAATGATTTTTTTGTTAGTAATTATATCTTTCAAGAATTTAACATAAGAGGGCATAGATTGCAACACTTCCACAAATGGGATATTAACATGGACTTGTTTTAAAATTTCTAAAAACTTATTAAAGTGCACTTCCTGTTCTTGTTTTTTCTTCAGCCTTCTAGGGAATGGAGGTGGTGGCACATATGTAGGCACTTCAGGTCGCCTAATGACAGGTGGAGGCCTTGGGATTTCTTCTGGTTCCTCAATGATAGGTTCCAGCCTCACCCTTGTTTTGCTTGGTGGTGATTGATCATGGTTGGGCAGAGATTCCAGTGGAGCACTAGACTCTTCATTCTCTACTCGCTTTGGAGCTTCTCTGTTGTGGATCACCAACGGTCTTCCACTACGAAGTTCAACTGCTTGAACTTGTTCTTTTCCATCCCTTCTTGGTACTTCAGTGTCTGCAGGCAATCTACCTTGGGGCCTATTTTTCAGTTCATTCGCTAACTGCCCTATTTGGTTTTCTAAGCTCCTAAGGGTGGTTTGCTGACTTTGTAGGGTTGCATCATTTTTTGCAATGTATTCCTTAAGCAAATTCTCTACTGATGATCCTATTGGTTGGTTATATTGCTTTTGGTACATGGATTGGTTAGGTTGTTGAGTGAAACCAGGTGTTCCACTCGGTCTTGGTTGGTTTTGTGCTTGATTAGTGTTTTGTTGCCCACCCCAAGAAAGATTTGGGTGGTTCCTCCAACCAGGATTATAGGTGTTAGAGTAGGGATTGTTCCTAGGCTGCTGCTGACTTCCAACATAGCATACCGAGGCTGGATTCCCAGGGCAAAAATCATACAAGTGCCCTTCCCCACAGAATCCACAGATTAGTGTCTCACCTTGACTAGTTGATGTGCCCATTGAAACGGCTGCTACGGTGTTGACACTTGGTTGGAGATTGGTTTGAGCCATTTGTTTTACTAGATTGGTCAGGGCATTAATTTGGCTACTCATTGCACTAAGTGCATCCTTGTCTTGAGCTCTCCTCGGCTCTACAGGATCGTCTGACCATCTACAATGGGAAGTTGAGATCTTCTCCAAAATCCCATAGGCTTCATTGTAGCTCTTTGAAAGCATAGACCCACCAGCTGAAGAGTTCAACACTTGCCTTGTGCTGGGGTTGCATCCTTTAAAGAACACTTCTATTTGGATACACCATGGAATGCCATGGTGTGGACATTTAAGCAATAGATCTTTGAATCTTGTCCAAGCTTCGTGTAGTGATTTGTTTTCGGCTTGTTTGAACTTGATTATATCATCACGAAAGTTGGAATTCCTATCAGGTGGGAAGTATTTGACTAGGAATTTCTCAGCCAGATCTGTCCAATTGACAATCGATCCAGAGGGAAGGGAATTTAACCACGTTTTGGGCTTATCTCTTAATGAGTAGGGAAAAAGGTATAATCTTAAGGCTTCTTGGGAAACTCCAGGGATGATGAAAGTATCACTGACTCCTAGGAAATTTCTCAGATGATTGTGGGGATCTTCGTTTTCCACTCCAAAGAATTGTCCCACGGTGGACAGCATTTGGAACATAACTGGCTTTAACTCAAAGGAGTGAGCTGTAATCTCAGGGCGTATAATGCTCGGATTAAGCTCCTCAGGCATGGGAACTAAGTATGAAAGGATGGCACTATCCTTATCATTCGCGATTTCGATGGGGTTGCGAATGGTAGGTGCTTGGTTTGGGGCTGCTCTATCCATTTCGGTTTGTTGGAATTGCGATGACTCTGCGGAGTCAGCAATGTTCTGAGTTACAGGTGGTTGTTTAAAGAGGCGTTTCTTAGCTTTGTTTCTGGCCCTAAGAAGTCTTTCAGGCTCAGGATTGAACTCTTGGTTGCTATTTGAATTCTCATTCATAAACTAGCTCGATGGTACCTGTAAAAGAAATGAAAGAAGATTAGCTCCAATATATATTAAAATTTTTGTTTTTCTAAAATAACACACTTCGTGTTTACTAAACAAAATCCCCGGCAGCGGCGCCAAAAACTTGTTGCGTGCTCAATGTATAAATAAAAATGCGATGCGAGAGCACTCAGAACATGCAAGCATACATGGTCTTGTAGCAAGTAATAAGTATTTTTTCATTCGATTTCCCAAAGAGATTTATTCTTAGTTACTAACGAAGTGAGATGCTAAATTAGAAAGGGTGGCTTAAATGGGGTAGAATTGAGGGTGATGTGCCAAACTAATGAAGAATGTACGAGATATGTGTTACCTCGCCAAAAGTACATTATTTAGGGCTATATTTACCTTAAAACCTTGTACATTCTTGAGTGTTTTTGTTAAGAGTTAGCTTAATGTGTGCTTAAATGCGAGAATTTGAGAAATGATGCTAAAATATGACTTATTTGGAAAATGAACGAAAAAGAATGAAAAATGATGAAAAACAAGCTAAAATGTACATTGCAGGTACATTGCTGAAAAATTCAATCTTTGCTGCTGCATTTTTTTCCCAGTCAACAGTCTTTGTTGACTGAGTTTTTCCAGTAGTCAACTCTCCCTGCTGCTGCCACATGTCAAGCTTGACTACCTCACAAAATTGAATGGTGATCCACAATTATTGAGCAACCTTTTGCAACCACCTGGAGGCTATATAAAGAGAGTTAAATGAAGGATCAAGGCAATCAAATTGAATCCACTTCAATTCATTCCACACAATCTGAGAAGTGAGGAGATCCCGATCGTGCAGAATCCCGAAGACGACACCTCTTCCCCCGTTTGTTGGATCGAAGAAACAAGCCCTTGGCGTGATAATTCGAGAGGAAGAAGAGAAGATCCATCTTCTCTTCTAATTGAATTTATCCCCAAGATCAGCTAATCTTCCCCTTCATCCGAGGCGATTCACGACTTGGAAAATCCTCACGCTATTTACAGCTTTACTTTACTACTTTCCTTTACTGCTCTCCTTTACCGCTTTCCAATTTAATTTCTGCTTTCCTTTAAATGTTGTTCTGAATCATTTACTGCTTTTCCCTTTCATTGTTGCTTTCGGATTGACATATGTTTGTTTACGGATTATTATATGAATTGTTTTCTTAAAAGAGTAATCAATTGGTTTTATTGAGTTCTTCATTCTGTCATCTCTTAATCAATTTGTTATTTTGTTGAGTTCTTCATTTAATTATATTTCAATCAATTAGGTTTGTAAGTTCTCCGTTTCATGTGTAATCAACTCATTTCCTTTAGTTCTTCGAACACCATGAGTAACTAATTCAATAGAGGTTTGCTAAAGATGAATCTATAGGATAAAAGTATGTGAATTCAGCATGTAAAGTAGCATGAATGCATTGAATGTATGTGATCTTCATCCCATGGACAATTTCGACCGGCCATCCATTTTGTCTAAAGAATTCCTAACCTCTGGAAGGAGTAAGAATTCTGAGTCGTTCATTCATGTTAGCCTTTTATGGTAAATAGAAAATGACCTAGGAATAGGCGTTCTCCTAGCACGTTTATTAGCATGTGTTTAAGATTAGGTTGTTAGCTTTACTTGGACAGAAGTAATCTAAGAAATTAATGCATGTAATCGGAAGATGCATGAGAACTAGCTAAGACGATGCATGAGATGTTAATCTACTGTTGAATGATCATAGTTAAAAGCCTATAGAGGATTCTTAAGTCGACCTTGCTGCCTTACTTTACATTAAAATCGTTGCTAATTTATTGCTAGATTATTGCAAGAACCGCAATTCTACTTTTCCACATTATGACTTTACCTCTTTGCTAGCTTTGCATTTATGTTTACATTCTTCTTGCATCTTTTATATTCCTGTACCTCAACCCAAAATCTATCCAATTTAAGTTACCTTATCTAATCTAACACACCAAATCGTTAGTCACTAAACTTAATCTCTGTGGGAAAACGAATTAAATTATACTTATCACTTGCTGCAGACCATGTATGCTTGCATGATCTTAGCGCTCTTCGCATTTACATTTTACATACACACTGAGCGCGCAACAATATGCAAGCATAAACAAAAGCAAGTAAAGAGATTAACTTGAATGTAGAGGAAAAAGAATTGCGGAGAAAGCAATTTCCTAGCAATTAAATCGCAAAAGTAAAAGACTAGAAAAATGGCTAAGGCAAAAACAGAATAATAGAATTGCGCAGACAGCAATTATCTAGCAATTAAATTAACAACGATTTAAGGGTGAGATGAGGAAACAAGGTCAACTAACGACTCCTCTATAGGCTTTTTCAGACGATTATTCAGCAGTAGCTCAACTTATCATGCATCAATTTAACTCATTCTCATGCATCTCTCGATTACATACATTAGATCCTTTAGTTCACTCATATCCAAGTAAGACTTAAGCATCTATTTATATAAGCAAGTTAATGAATTGTGTTAGGAAAACGCCTATTCCTAGGTCGTTTTCTGGCTACCGTGAAAGGCTAGCATGAATGGACGACTTTGAACTCTTACTCCTTCCGGAGGTTAGGAGTTCTTTAGACAAAATGGATGGCCAATCGAAATTGCCCGTGGGATGAAGTACACATACATTCAATGCATTCGAAGCTACCCTACATGCTGAATTCACGTATTTCTTCCTATAGATTCATCATTAGCAGACCCTTGTGTGATTAGTTACTCATGGATGATGTGGAAGTGGAAATATTAGATTGATTAAGCATGACTTACAGTAAAATGAAAGTAAAGGGAAAACAGGAAACAAGATGGAGATTAACGAATACTTAAACGATTGCTATATCAAATACGGTTCGAAACTTAATGTGCAACAAACTGTAAAGCAGTACAGATCTTGAACAAATGAAGACGAATTGAAATAATGTAGCAACCAGAAGCAAATGGCAGCAAACAGTAAAGAAAATGGAAGACAGAAAGCAGTAGAAAGCGATGTAAATGTGTGCGTGAACTCCTCGCCGCAAGCGCCTCGGATGAAGGGGAAGGTTAGCGTTTTTTGGGGATGAATCCAATCAGAAGAGAAGAAGGATCTTCTCTTCTTCCTCTTGAATTATCGGTGCCAAAAGTTTATTCCTTCACTCCAACAAACGGGATGGAAAATGGAGAGAAACTGCGTTGAGATGGAGAGTTCTACGCTTCCAAGCTTGTTGTTCTTCTTCCCCCTTGACCTCCTTTTATAGCTCTTTGCAGATACTCTTCAGTCAAGGAGAACCATCCATTCTGAACGACGACCCTCCACGTGGCAGCAGGGAAGAATTTGGGCGGCTGAAAGATCGCAACAACACGGCGGACAGGTGGAACAACTTAGCATTCGCAGCTTAAACATTGCGGAGACAGCAATGTTTCAGCAATTTTCCTGCAATGCACAATTTCAACTCTTTTAACTTCGTTTTTTATTCTTTTTTGTTCCTTTTACAAATAAGTCCTAATTTAGCTTCATTCCTTGATTTCTCATATTTAAGCACGTATTAAACTAAATTCTAACAAAAACGCTTAAGAGTTTACTCAATTCCATGGTAAATAAGTCCCTAATTTATGCACTTTTGGAGACGTAACAGAAGATGATGGTGAACATACCACTTCTTGAAGCAGTGAGCCAAGTGCCCAAATATGCCAAATTCCTCAAGAGTTGGTGCACAAAGAAGCGGAAGTCCAGAGGGACTGAAAAGAAAAAGGAGAATGTTTCTGCGATTCTCCCAGGTACGTTGCCCGCCAAGTGCAACGAACCAGGTACGTTTACTATCTCGTGCATGATAGGTAGTAAAATTGTTAAAAATGCCATGCTTGACCTTGGAGCATCTGTTAATGACATATCTTATGCTTTATTTCTAGATTTGAATCTTAATGAGTTGCATGAGACTGATGTGGTTATTCAGCTAGCTAATGGGTCTTGCATATGTCCTAGAGGGAAGGTCGAGGATTGATAGCTCCATTTTGGAGCTATAATTATGTCCCTAATTCACGTTTATTATTGGCTTAATCTTGCTTTTATGTGATTATTGCAGGTGTTCTCGGTGATACGCTCTCGAGAGCGTTTCGGCGTTTTTCAGAGCCTAATATCGCATTTTAAAGGCCTAAGAACACTTCCGGGGAAGATCCATGCAAAGGAATGAGAGTTGAGCGCTTTGGGAAAATTGAAGGCAGAAATCCAAGAAAAACCCGAGAGCTAGCGTCGAGCGACAGCGTCGCGACGCTAGCTCGACGCTGCCCAGCGTCGAGACGCTGCCATAGCGTCTCGACGCTCCGAAGTCTGAAGCGCTGAATTGAAGAAAAAACCCAAGAGCAAGCGTCGAGCAATAGCGTCTCGACGCCACCCCGACTGCGCGCGTGCGGATTATTTAGGGCGCAGCGTCGAGACGCTGCCCTAGCGTCTCGACACTACGACGGATTACTTAAGTTTCTGTCTGATTTTAGCCGCCATTATCATCTTCTACCTCGAGCTCCGCGCCTGATTTGACGTCCAGCAGCTGTTTTCCACCATGGGAGGGGCTAGGAAGCTCATTTTGAAGCCATCCCACACCACACAAGTCATGAGTGAGTAGATTTACCGTTTTTGGCTCGGGATTGTAAGGATAAATGTAGTATGAACTCTTGGTGAGGTTGTAGGATTGAAATTCTGAATTGGTTGGATATTTTATTGAATTGAATTCTATTTCTTAGCTTAATCTATGAGCACGTTTGAATGATTTAGGACTAGGCACCCTTGATTTTGAGCATGTTCATTTGTTAAAGGATTTGATGTCGTGCCTCTCGTTTCCGCCAAGTAACAAGGAATTATGGCACCTTGAGCGTATTGGCGTCCTTACGCTCTTGGTGTTCGTTCTTCCCGAATTAGAATTCCAAATCGACATACTAATTTCGCGTCCAAATTAGATAGTCGTCACAGTTAGCTTGTTGCTACCGTTCGGTCTTGGGAGAGCGTTGGCCGCCAATGTCCGAACGGTATGCTTGATTAGCATGATTATTTATGTCTAATTAAATCCATGGAGCATGTCTGAGTTATTTATTAATTTTAGACGAGCTGTGCATTCGTTAATTTATTTAACCATAATACTCGTCATCCTATGATCCAAGAGGTTTGCTAAATTTATCCCCGATCGTTCCGAGTCGGAAACTCCGTTAGCTAAATTTTCCCATTTGCTTTGTTCCATCTTAGTTACGTAAAAACCAACAATTCTCCCTTATTTCACTTATATTAATAGTTTGCAAATTTAATTAAGATTAAGTCAAAATACCTTAATTCCCTGTGGATCGACCCCATTGCTACTATTCTACAAATAGTTTAGTGATTTCGGGCACTTACAAATTTATTTTGGCGGGTCTCGACAACCCGATGATTGGCGATAGTTCAATAATATCGTTACCAAAATTGGCGCCGTTGCCGGGGACTTAAGTGTAATTCGGCCTAATTTAAATTTGATTTGTAAACTTTTGATTTTTACTTTAAAATTTTGTTTATTCTTTTATTATTTGCAATTTTGATCTGTTTGTTTAAGTGTGCTAGAAGTGCAAAATTTTTATTGAGAAAATGGAGATTGATGATGAGATTGGAGCCCCAAAAACGCTCAGACAATGGACATCATTTGCCATGGGCCATCAACCCTCTTGTATTTCCTACCCGGAAATTTCAGGTGAGTTTGTGCTTAAATCGGGTTTAATTGACCATTTACCCTCTTTTTGTGGTGAAGCAGATGAGGATCCTTATAAACATCTCAAGGCCTTTCAAATGACAAGTTCTGCGATGAAGCCAGGCGGCATTACTGAAGATCAGCTCTACCTGAGAGCTTTTCCATTCACCTTGAGAGGTGAAGCTCGAGATTGGCTGCATTACTTGCCATCGGGGATCATTTTCACTTGGGAGAAGTTGCAGAGTCTATTCTTGGAAAGGTACTTCCCAGCTTCAAAAGCCAGAGCTGTGAAAAAAGATATCCGCCAATTTGAGCAAGGAAAGGACGAGGCGTTTCACGAATGCTGGGAGAGGTTCATTAAACTCTGCGAGAAATGCCCGAACCATTTGATAGCAGAAGCCGCGCTTATCGAATTCTTCTATGATGGGTTGCTTCCGCATGACTGCCAGATGCTTGACGCATCGAGTGGAGGAGCCCTTTGGGAGAAGACACCTGCGGAAGCCAGACAGTTGATTTCTAATATGGCTGAGAACCGTCGCCAGTACGGAGGAAGGAACGAGTACGCTAAAATGTCTACCGACGTAGCAGAGCTCAAGGAACAAGTATCTCAGGTATTTGGTTTAATTCATGCGATGCAAGAAAAATCATCTCAGGCTGTTTCTTCTGTCTCAGGTCAAGCCATTGAAGGCATGTTCAAATCGCTTATGGAAGCTAGCAATGAGACAAGGTCGCAGATAAAATCTCTAAGAGATGAGTTCACGGAGGTGAAGGAAAGAATGAGTAAAATTGAGTCCAAAGCGGAAGGCGTTAGTGCAATAAACCTCAGGAGTGGTAAAGAAGTGCCATCTCAAACCACTCCCGAGAGTCCTCCAAAAGATTCAGAGATATCTCCAGATAAGTGTTCTCAAGCACCCTCTGAAACTGTTGTAACTCCTCCTATTATTTCTATGAAGTCTTACACTCCCGTTGCTCCTTTTCCCAGTAGGCTGGCAAGGCCATCTAAGGAGGTCAAAGACGCGGATGTTCTTGAGACATTGAGAAAAGTTGGGATCAATATACCGCTGCTTGATGCAATTCAGCAAATCCCAAGGTACGCCAAATTTCTAAAGGAGATGTGCACCATAAAAAGGAAGACTAAAAGTGCTGAGAGAGTCGTGGTAAGCAAGAATGCTTCTGCCCTGATAACCCAAGGTATTCCAAACAAATGCCAGGACCCAGGTATGTTCCTCTTGCCATGTACTATAGGGGATAGAGAAATCGAGCATGCTATGCTAGACTTAGGAGCTTCAATTAATGTTATGCCATACTCAGTCTACAAGAGCCTCGGTTTAGAAGGTATGCAGGAAACTAGTATAATTATCCAGTTAGCTAATAGATCTTCTATTCGTCCTCTAGGATTGATTGAAGATGTGTTGGTTAAGGTTAAGGATTTGATCTTCCCTGCTGATTTTTATGTGATAAAAATGGAAGAAAATACATCCACCGCTTCTGTTTTACTTGGTAGACCATTCATGAAAACCGCTAAAATAAAAATTAATGTGCATGATGGTACCTTATCTGTTGAGTATGAAGGGGATGTGTTCGAATTTAATGTATTTGATGCCATGAAACAACGTGCTGATGTGCATTCTGTCTGTAAAATTGATCTGATAGATACTTTAGAACAAGAAGAATGCATGACTGTTGTTGATGGGGATGACCCACTCGTTTTTACTGAAATTGTTGGCGAAGTTGAAAGTAGTGTTCCCATATTGACTGATCCTTCTGAACAACCTACTTTTGCTTTAGAGACATGTGAAAAGCTGTTAAGTCTCTGAAAGTGACTTATTTAGGACCCATTTAGCTTAGGAAGATGTACACTTTTAGGTGTTTTTGATAGCATTTAGCCTAAACCTATGCTTTAATATGAGAATTAGAAGAAGGTAGCTAATTTAGGACTTATGCACAATAGGTAGAAAAAGGGTTGAAAACCGAAGGAAAAGAATAAAAAAATGAGCATTGCGAATGAATTGCGAAAGCATTGCGGTGACCGCAATTATTCAAGTTAAAACCGTAAGTTGGCTGATCTTTTTCTGTTTAGATCCGACTTTTCAGGGATTCGTTCTTTCTCCTCCATCCATTCTGATATATGACGTTGAAGATTGATGGTTCTCCTTGGCCCAAACGCACCTGCAAACTACTATAAAAGGGGGTCAAAGTCGGAGGTTCAGTCATCACTCGAAGCGCAGAAGTCTTCTCGCAGTCCACCATTTCCATCTGTTTTCTTTTGCCGTCTGTTGGAGTGAGAGTCTCAGCTTTTGGAGTCGATAATCTGATAGGAAGGAGAGAAGATTGATTCTTCTTCTCTCTCGATTGGATTCATCCAAGCAAGGCTGACTTTTCATCACCTTCATTCGAGGCGACTGCCACGAAGTTTTCAGCAACCCTTTACTGCTTTTCTGTTCTGTTCTTCTTATTTCCATTTCTGATTATTGTTGTTCTTAGTTTAGTATTTTACTTACTGCATTTCGTTGTTGTCTGTCTTGGATTCATTTCTAGAAAGCTTTCCTTTGTCATTCAAACACTCAAAGTAATCGAAGTACAATTCTGCATTTTACAGTTTCCACCATCTTCTGCTACGGGTTTTGCTTGCTGTTTTAAGTACATTTCCCTTCTAAGCATGTCTATCTTATCTGCCATTTCTGTTCTCTATATATCCATGAGTAGCTAAGTCACTTAGGGGCATGCTAATGACAGAACTATAGGCTAAAAAGACGTGAATCAAGTAGGCAGATTAACACTCGAACATTGATTGTATGTAAGCTTCATCCCACGGGCAATTTCGATTGGCCATCCATTTTGTCCAAAGAACTCCTAACCTCTGGAAGGAGTAAGAGTTCAGAGTCATATAATCATGCTAGCCTTTCATGGTAATCAGGAAACGGCCTAGGAATAGGAGTTTCCCTAGTACAAACTAAACACTCCTGTTTTAACAAGATGCTTAAGACCTTACTTTGAAGTCGAGTAAACTTAAGTCTCTAATGCATGGAATCGGACGATACTTGAGATAGAGTGAGTTTGATGTATAGAGAGTTGATCCAAAGCTTGAGAATCGTAATAAACTGCCTATAGGATAGTCATTAGTAGCCCTTAATTCGCCCATTTGCACACTTTTTCTGTTGAGTTAATTGCGGATTAATTGCGGTTCTCGCAATTCTGCTAAATTGCATTCTGTTTAGCTGTTTCCTTCCTCGTTTATTAATTCCATCTCTTGCCTTTTAAGTCTAGTTTTAACTTGCATTTGTTTATGTTAAATCCCTTTATACATTCAGCAAAAAGTAGATAATTAAAAACCAATTTTACCCCATCAAATTCATCCCATCTTTCTTAACAATCACACTTCGCGAATAGCTAAAAAATGAGTCTCTGTGGAAAAAACGAATTAAATATACTTACTACTTGCTGTGAGACCATGTATGCTTGCATGTTCTAAGTGCTCTCTCTCTCTTATTTATCATTTTTATTAACACATTGAGCACGCAACAAGTTTTTGGCGCCGCTGCCGGGGACTTATTTTAAGTGAAAACGAAGTTTGTTAAGTCTGAAACATCAAAGTATTTTCCATTGAATTTGATCCATCTTCATTTCTTTTTCAGGTACCATTTAGGGTAGTTTATGAATGAGACTCCAAGTAGTGATCTAGAGTTCAACCCTGAGCCCGAGAGATTACTTAGAGCTAGGAATAGAGCCAAGAAACGTCTTTTTAAACAAACCCTTTTACCTCCAATCATTGCAGAGACTACAATTCCTCCGCAACTACCTCAAGAAGAAATGGCTGGAGTAAATCAAAACCTGGTGCCTGTCACTCGCAATCCCATTGAAATAGCGAATGACAAGGATAGCGCCATCCTTTCATATTTAGTACCTATGCCTGGGGAGCTGAACCCCAGCATAATCCGTCCTGAAATCACTGCCAACTCATTCGAGTTAAAGCCAGTGATGTTCCAAATGTTGTCCACTGTGGGACAATTCTTTGGAATAGAAAATGAGGACCCCCATAATCACCTTAGGAACTTCCTAGGAGTTAGTGACACCTTCCTAATCCCTGGAGTTTCCCAAGAAGCCCTGAGGCTATATCTTTTCCCTTACTCTTTGAGGGACAAAGCCAAAACATGGTTAAATTCTTTACCCTCAGGATCTGTCCGCAATTGGACAGATTTAGCAGAAAAATTCCTAGTCAAATACTTCCCACCTGATAGGAATTCGACCTTTCGTGATGATATCATAAAGTTCAAACAAGCTCCAAGTGAGTCTCTTCACGAAGCTTGGACCAGATTCAAAGACCTTCTCATTAAATGTCCACACCATGGCATTCCATGGTGTATCCAAATAGAAGTCTTCTTTAAAGGATGCAACCCCAGCACCAGACAAGTTCTAAATTCATCTGCTGGTGGTTCCATGTTGTCCAAGAGTTACAACGAAGCTTATGAGATCTTGGAGAAGATCTCAACGTCTCATTGTAGGTGGTCAGACGATCCAGTAGAGCCAACTAGGGCTCAAGACAAGGATGCTCTAAGCGCCATGAGCACCCAAATAAATGCCCTGACCAACTTAGTCAAGCAAATGGCTCAGGCCAATCTCCAAACCAGTGCCAATACCGCCACAGCCATGTCAATGGGCACCCAACCAAGTCAAGGCGAGGCACCAATCTGTGGATTCTGTGGGGAAGGGCACCCTTATGAATATTGCCCTGGGAATCCATCCTCGGTCTGCTATGTAGGAAGCCAGCAGCAGCCAAGGAATAACCCCTACTCCAACACCTATAACCCTGGTTGGAGAAACCACCCTAACCTGTCATGGGGTGGCCAACAGAACACTAACCAAAATCCTAACCAACCAAGGCCGAGTGGAACACCTGGTTTCACTCCCCAACATAACCAGTCAATGTACCAAAAGCCTTACAATCAATCTGTAGGATCTTCTGTAGAAAACCTACTCAAGGAATATATAGCTAAGAATGATGCTACTCTTCAGAGCCAGCAAGCTACTCTTAGGAGCCTGGAAAACCAAGTAGGCCAATTAGCCAATGAACTTAAAAGTAGACCCCAAGGTAGACTCCCTGCTGATACCGAGGTACCAAGGAGAGATGGCAAGGAACAAGTTCAAGCAATTGAACTTAGGAGTGGAAGACCCTTGGTGAACAACACAAAGGACACACCAAAGAGAGTAGAGAACACTGAGTCTAGTGCTCCACTGGAGTCTCTGCCAAGCCAAGGTCCACCACCAACTAGCACATCAGGAGCCAGGCTAGAGCCAATTGTTGAGGACGTAGAAGAAATTCCAAGGCCTCCACCTATCCTAAGGCGTCCTGACGTGCCTGTATATGTGCCACCACCTCCATACCCTCGAAGGCTTAAGAAGAAGCAGGAACAGGAAGTTCATTTTAACAAATTTTTAGAAATACTTAAGCAAGTGCATGTGAACATTCCTTTTGTAGAGGTTTTACAGTCTATGCCTTCATATGTAAAGTTTTTGAAGGACATTATTACTAACAAAAAAATAATTGGTGAGTTTGAAACAGTAAACCTCACCGAGGAGTGCAGTGCCATCCTCCAGAACAAGCTGCCCAAGAAGGAGAAGGATCCTGGTTCCTTCACCTTACCTGTAGAACTTGGAGGCAAGCACGTGGGCAGAGCGCTTTGTGACCTGGGCGCCAGCATAAACCTCATGCCCCTGTCCCTATTCCGCCAGTTGGGAATGGGAGAAGCACGTCCAACCACAGTCACTTTACAACTAGCAGACAGATCCATCGCATATCCAGAAGGTAAGATTGAGGATATTCTAGTTAAAGTTGACAAATTCATTTTCCTTGCAGATTTCATTGTCCTGGACTATGAGGCAGACAAGGAGGTTCCCATCCTGCTAGGTAGACCATTTCTAGCCACAGGTAGGGCACTAATAGATGTGCAAAAAGGTGAGTTAACTATGAGGGTTCATGATGAAGAGGTAAAATTTAGTGTTTATAAAGCTTTAAAGTATCCCTCTGACCTTGAATCCTGTGCTAGCATGGATGTTGTTGACTCACTAATGGAAGAACAATTAGAGCATGTACTGTTAACCAAGCATGCTAGTGAATATGTACAAGTAGACATAGCTGACTTAAATGTATCTGACATAATGGATATGCCTGTAAATAAACCACAGCATGTATGTATGAATATAGATTTAACTGATAGAACTATAAACCCGTTAAAACCCTCCATTGAGCATCCACCTATTTTAGAACTGAAACCACTACCTACTCACCTCAAATATGCATATTTAGGAGATAATGACACGCTGCCTGTAATTATTTCTTCTAAGCTAAGTGAACAGCATGAGGTTGATTTAATTTTACTGCTTAAGCAACATAGGAAGGCTATAGCATGGTCTATTGCTGATATTCGAGGCATTAGCCCTTCTTATTGCATGCACAAAATTATACTAGAGGAAGAGCACACACCTAGGGTAGATCACCAGCGTAGGTTAAACCCCTCTATGAAAGAGGTAGTGAAGAAAGAAATAATAAAGTGGTTAGATGCAGGAGTGATTTTCCCCATAGCTAGTAGCCAGTGGGTTAGTGTTAAGTCTCTGAAAGTGACTTATTTAGGACCCATTTAGCTTAAGAAGATGTACACATTTAGGTGTTTTTGTTAGCATTTAGCCTAAACCTATGCTTTAATATGAGAATTAGAAGAAGGTAGCTAATTTAGGACTTATGCACAATAGGTAGAAAAAGGGTTGAAAACCGAAGGAAAAGAATGAAAAATGAGCATTGCAAATTAATTGCGAAAACATTGCGGTGACCGCAATTATTCAAGTTAAAACCGTAAGTTGGCTGATCTTTTTCTGTTTAGATCCGACTTTTCAGGGATTCGTTCTTTCTCCTCCATCCATTCTGATATATGACGTTGAAGATTGATGGTTCTCCTTGGCCCAAACGCACCTGCAAACTACTATAAAAGGGGGTCAAAGTCGGAGGTTCAGTCATCACTCGAAGCGCAGAAGTCTTCTCGCAGTCCACCATTTCCATCTGTTTTCCTTTGCCGTCTGTTGGAGTGAGAGTCTCAGCTTTTGGAGTCGATAATCTGATAGGAAGGAGAGAAGATTCTTCTTCTCTCTCGATTGGATTCATCCAAGCAAGGCTGACTTTTCATCACCTTCATTCGAGGCGACTGCCACGAAGTTTTCAGCAACCCTTTACTGCTTTTCTGTTCTGTTCTTCTTATTTCCATTTCTGATTATTGTTGTTCTTAGTTTAGTATTTTACTTACTGCATTTCGTTGTTGTCTGTCTTGGATTCATTTCTAGAAAGCTTTCCTTTGTCATTCAAACGCTCGAAGTAATCGAAGTACAATTCTGCATTTTACAGTTTCCACCATTTTCTGCTACGGGTTTTGCTTGCTGTTTTAAGTACATTTCCCTTCTAAGCATGTCTATCTTATCTGCCATTTCTGTTCTCTATATATCCATGAGTAGCTAAGTCACTTAGGGGCATGCTAATGACAGAACTATAGGCTAAAAAGACGTGAATCAAGTAGGCAGATTAACACTCGAACATTGATTGTATGTAAGCTTCATCCCACGGGCAATTTCGATTGGCCATCCATTTTGTCCAAAGAACTCCTAACCTCTGGAAGGAGTAAGAGTTCAGAGTCATATAATCATGCTAGCCTTTCATGGTAATCAGGAAACGGCCTAGGAATAGGCGTTTCCCTAGTACAAACTAAACACTCCTGCTTAAATAAGATGCTTGAGACCTTACTTTGAAGTCGAGTAAACTTAAGACTCTAATGCATGGAATCGGACGATACTTGAGATAGAGTGAGTTTGATGTATAGAGAATTGATCCAAAGCTTGATAATCGTAATAAACTGCCTATAGGATAGTCATTAGTAGCCCTTAATTCGCCCATTTACACACTTTTGCTGTTGAGTTAATTGCGGATTAATTGCGGTTCTCGCAATTCTGCTAAGTTGCATTCTGTTTAGCTGTTTTCTTCCTCGTTTATTAATTCCATCTCTTGTCCTTTGCATCTAATTTCAACTTGCATTTGTTTATGTTATATCCTTTTATACATTCAGCAAAAATTAGATAATTAAAAACCAATTTTACCCCATCAAATTCATCCCATCTTTCTTAACAAACACACTTCGCGAATAGCTAAAAATGAGTCTCTGTGGAAAAAACGAATGAAATATACTTACTACTTGCTGTGAGACCATGTATGCTTGCATGTTCTAAGTGCTCTCTCTCTCTTATTTATCATTTTTATTAACACATTGAGCACGCAACAGTTAGCCCCATCCAATGTGTACCTAAAAAGGGGGGAATAACTGTGGTAGTCAATGAGAACAACGAACTGATTCCAACAAGGACTGTCACAGGGTGGAGGGTATGTATGGATTACAGAAAACTAAATAAAGAAACAAAAAAAGACCATTTCCCTATACCGTTTATTGACCAGATGCTAGACAGAATAGCTGGTAGAGCCTACTATTGTTTCTTAGATGGGTACTCTGGCTATAATCAAATTACTATAGACCCTAAGGATCAAGAGAAGACTACCTTCACTTGCCCTTTTGGAACGTTTGCCTTCCGCAGAATGCCTTTTGGCTTATGCAATGCACCGGCAACTTTCCAAAGGTGCATGATGGCAATCTTCTCTGAGTTGGATGAGTCCATGATAGAAATATTCATGGATGACTTCTCAGTCTTTGGGGACTCATTTAAAACCTGTCTAGAGAACCTAGGACAAGTCCTGGCTAGGTGTGAGGAGACCAACCTAGTCCTAAATTGGGAAAAGTGCCATTTTATGGTAGACGAAGGGATTGTCTTAGGACATAGAGTGTCAAAGGCAGGTGTAGAAGTGGATAGGGCAAAAATAGAGATCATAGAGAAGTTGGTAGAGCCCCAGAATGTCAAGGCTATTAGGAGCTTCTTAGGGCATGCTGGCTTCTACAGAAGGTTCATTAAGGACTTTTCTAAGATAGCCAAGCCTCTGTGCGAGCTTCTAGAGCTAAATAGACCATTCATCTTCTCTAAGGAATGTGTAGTAGCTTGGAAAACCCTTAAGGAAGCACTGGTCACAGCACCAATCATAGTCGGACCAAATTGGGATCTCCCATTTGAGATGCTATGTGATGCCAGTGACTATGCTGTAGGAGTCATGTTAGGACAGAAGATTGACAAGCTCACACACCCTGTCTATTATGCTAGTAAGACCTTGAATGAGGCCCAATGTAATTATACAACTACAGAGAAAGAGATGCTTGCTGTAGTATTTGCTTGTGAAAAATTTAGAAACTATATTGTAGGAACTAGGACCATTGTATATACTGACCATTCTGCTTTAAAATATCTTATGAGAAAGGCTGATGCTAAGCCTAGATTGATTAGATGGGTGTTATTGCTGCAAGAATTTGATTTGGACATTCGGGACAAGAAAGGTTGTGAAAATGTGGTTGCAGATCACCTGTCTCGTTTGCAGCATAATTGCGAAAAAATTGCGGAGACCGCAATTTCTGATGCTTTTATAGATGAACATGTATTTGCTCTGGCTCGTCGTGATAACGATGAGGAACCGTGGTTTGCTGATATTGCTAACTTCCGTGCATCACAGGTATTACCAGTGTTCAAGGGAGGACAAGAAAAGAAGCGGTTCCTGCATGAAGCAAGGAAATTCATCTGGGATGACCCCACACTTTACAGAACCTGTGCTGATGGCTTACTAAGGAAGTGTGTTTCAGCTGCTGAAGCGAAGTCTGTGCTGCAGCACTGTCACTCATCTCCTTATGGTGGACATTTTGGTGGCCAAAGGACAGCTGCGAAGGTATTTCAGAGTGGCTACTATTGGCCAACAATCTTCAAGGACGCACACGACTATGCCCACAACTGTGACGAGTGCCAAAGGACAGGTAATCTCAGTCGCAAGGATGAGATGCCCCTCACCTACATCTTAGAGTTGGAGCTCTTTGATGTATGGGGCATTGATTTCATGGGACCATTCCCTCCATCATCAGGTAACCTGTACATTTTAGTAGCAGTAGACTACGTGTCCAAGTGGGTAGAAGCCAAAGCATGTCCTAATAATGATGCTAAAACAGTCACTAGCTTCTTGCATAGGCACATTTTCACTAGATTTGGGACTCCTCGTGCTATCATTAGTGATGAGGGGTCACATTTCATTAATAAGGCTATGGAGAAAGTATTGGCTAAATATAACATTAGACATAGGGTAGCTACTCCCTATCACCCACACTCGAATGGCCAAGCTGAAATTTCCAATAGGGAGATAAAGAACATCCTAGAAAAGGTAGTCAAACCAAATAGGAAAGACTGGTCATTTAAGCTTGAGGATGCACTTTGGGCTTATAGGACAGCATATAAGACACCTCTAGGTATGTCGCCCTATAGGTTGGTGTATGGCAAGGCCTGCCACTTGCCACTTGAGTTGGAAAACAAGGCATTTTGGGCCATGAAAGAATTGAATTTTTGTGTAAAGGATGCGGGGACACTAAGGTCCTTGCAGCTACATGAACTTGATGAGCTTAGGCATATGGCTTATGAGAATGCCAAAATGTATAAAGAAAAGACCAAAATATGGCACGACAGTAGACTTAGGATCAAAGACTTTAGGAAAGGCCAACTTGTCCTATTATTTAACTCACGTTTAAAGATATTTCCAGGCAAACTAAAGTCTAGATGGTCGGGTCCATTTGTTATTACTAATGTCTTTGTTCATGGTGCAATAGAGATAAAGAACTTGCAGCAAGGCCAGCCATTTATGGTCAATGGTGCTAGATTGAAGCACTACTATGAGGAAGGAGATGTGAAGACTCTCTCGGCCTTCCTCTTGACTGAAGCATGACAAAAAGAAAGAGAGAAAACGAGTGGTTACTGTGCTCGTTTAGTCAAGGCCAATGCCTTAGTTTATTTTTTCTGTTTTTTCCGATTATCGTTTGTATGTTTTGTGGTGTGTTTTTAATTGTGTATTTAATGTTTGTTTGATTTGTTTTTGTAGGGAATCGAAAGAGGGGATCAAGGAGAGTAAATCCCACTTTAAAAATCAAGAAACGGTTGAGCCAAATAAAAGATACGGACGGGCAAAGTTGGAGTTTTTCAATGAAATAATGTCCCTGGAATTGCGTTAAAATTGCTGGATCCGCAAAAAGAGCCGTTGGGATTTTATCCGTTGCCTTTATATCCGTTGGAAGCCGCTTGATCGTTACGATTATCTCTCTCTTTGCTCTCCAAGAATTCAGCGATTCTCTCCATCTTTGATTCCTCTCCCAAGATCTTCAAGAATCAGCAATGGTGGCCACACGTGCTGAACGATCCGCAGCCAAGAAGAAGGCTGATGACGCAGCTGAGGCAGCTGCGAGGGAAGCGCTTCTCGCCCTTGCAGACGATGGTGCCGTTCGCACCGGTCCTCTTCCCAAGCTTCCTATTCGTAGGAAGAAGTGGAGGGTGGTCACTGAGATCCCCGCTGGGCCATCTGAGCCAATGGGCACGCCCAAGAAACGCCGGTGGAGTGTCAAGACAGCCGCCGAACCAAGCACCGCAAGGACTCCCTCTGTGGAGAGTCAAGAACCTGATCGTGCATCCCACGAGTCAGCCAAAGAAGGTTCGTCGCCGTCTGTGTCACCTGCGCGCAGCCCTCTCCCATCTGCACCAGTGCCAAGCGCAGAGTCGTCACCACCTGCACCGAGCCCTGAGTTGTCTCCAGCACCTCAGAGTTCTGATCCGACGCCTGTAGCAGCGCAGAGCCCTGAGCTGCAGTCTTCGCCACTGAGTTCTGCGCCGACACCATCAGCAGCGCACAATTCTCCACGGCCTGATCCTGAATTCCCATATGGGGATTATCAGGAGTCTACGCAAGGCAGTGGAGATGCTGGGGAAGAAGAGGTCTTCTCTCCTATGAGGGAAGACAGCCCTGCCGAGCCTGCACAGCAGGACGATTCTATGGAAGAAACGTTGGGGGCATGCCTCCAGCAGATCAATATCAAGGCCAGGCTCAGGAAGAAGAAGAAGGCCACGATTGGCAAGGCCAAGAAGTTGAAGAAAAAGAAGGCCAAGAAGGTGCCATCGACGGACAAAGAGAGTGCTGAGCCTTCGCTCAAACGCCTCAAGGTGGAGGCTGCTGCATCATCCAAACCAGCAGACAAGGGGAAGGCTAAACTCTACCCTGAAGACGAACCTCCGTCAGTGAGGTATGTCTCATCTGATGCGGAATCCAGGGGTGTTGAGCTCAGGAAGCGGGACCTATTGCACGAGAAGGGATTCCTTGATCGACTTGCTGACCTGCCGCAGTTCTTGCGCGCAGGGGTGATCAACCATGGCTGGGAAGAATTCTGCAGACCGCCTAATCCAGCATACACGAGCATGGTGTATGATTTCTACGCTAATGTGCTCAGCCCTGAGGATGGCCTGTCCGTGGTCAGAGGGGTGGAAGTTGATTTCTCAGCCAAGGCCATCAATGAAGCCTTTGGTCTCAAGGGCCAAGCGCACACCGATTATGCACGGATAGTTGATGAGCCGACTGAGGCCGTGCTGGAAGAGGCCATTCGCACAATTGGCCAGCCTGAAGCAGCGTGGACTGTCTCACGCAATGGTCGGCACACCTTGATGAGTGCCAATCTGACAGCAAAGGCGGCTGTGTGGTTTGCCTTTGTGAGGAGAAAGCTGTCCCCGGTGACTCACGAGACGACAATCAACCAGAGTAGATCACTGCTGGTTTATGCCATCATGCGCGGTCTCACGGTCAATGTGGGGGAGATCATGTCAGCTGCCATTGCTGAATGCGCCAGAAAAGGTAAGGGGCCATTATTTTTCCCCAACACTATAACCAAATTGTGTTTGCTTGCAGGAGTTCCCACCGAGCGCTTGGAGCAGCAGATGCCGTACACAGGCCATTTGGAGCTGCCTGCGAACCTGAGGCTGAGAAGAAAGGGGAATATGGAGTTTGAGTTGGATAGGCTGGCTGCTGAACAGTCCCTATCCATGGCCTGCTTAATGGACATGCAGAAGAGAATGGCTCAATGGGCCAACTATGCGCAGGCGAGGGATAAGGAGGTTGCAGACCAGTTGGGATGCATCTTCCCGGACTTCCCCACCAACCTCCTAACTCCATGGGTGCCCCCACGACCAAGGCAACCAGATGAGGATGATGAGAATTGAGTGCTGGTTTGAAGAGCACTAAAGGGAGTATTGCTGTTCCCTTAAGAAACAAAAGACCATTTTTCTGCTTTCTGATAGATATTGTGAATTATGCTGTTTTGTGTTCAACTTTTGATCTGTTGTTAATGTTTAGTTTTATGTTTTTTCTTTTGCTTAGTCTAGTCTGATGTTAGCTGAATAGGTAGGATAGTTTAGTTTTATTTTTAGGATGCATGAGTAACAGGAAAAAGCATGCTAGGGGCCTGAATCAATGTTAAATCTGCCCGGATTGAATTACGAAATAATTGCGGTTCCCGCAATTTTTGTGACTGATTGCATGTTTTGGACTGTCTGTTTAGTTAGGCTATGATCTGTTATATTCTATCTTTTGCTGCTAGCATGACTACCTTATATAGCTGATCTTAAAGCATGCTGGATGAGTGTCATAGGACACGCTTTGATAGTTTAAATGCGCCTCTGATTAGGGCTCAGCATGCATAAACCATCAGTCCTTAAACTGTCTGTTTTGTTCAAATTTTCTGCTGCTGGAATAATTGCTTTTAGGATGTTTTGCCTATGCCTAGGATTTTTAGATTCTCTTTGTTTTACTTTAGACTAGATGCTTCTAGGACAAGTTTGGGGGTGTGCCACCTCAAACACTCATTGGGGACAATGAGTAGTTGAAGTTTGGGGGAGGCCACCCTAGGCCTAGGAACATTCCTCTCTTCCTTAGGACATAAGCATTCTTCTTCTCCTAAAAAAAAAATTTTTGTGATAAATAGAAAAAGTGAAAAATAGAATAAAGAGGGGAGTCTCTCTCAAGTGCTGAGTAATCAGTGCCAAGTGTGTAAACCACAAGTGGCATTGCATCAAAACGGCAACCCAAGGAGAGACTCCACCTAAGTAAAAAAGGGAAAAGGAGAAATAGGGGAAGAAGGATGTATGCTTAGGAGTTATAATCTTGTGGCTTAGATGTCCTATTTAAAAAAGAACTCTGATCCTCAATGAGCTAAGCACAAGGTTGTAGCTTTTAGGTTTGTCTAGGGAGATGAATGTATATCCAATGTAGTGATGCCAGGGTTTAGGTTGTTCTCTAAAAGTACCACTGTCACTGTTAATACTAAGACTGGCATGACTCTAAGGAATCCTAGGCACATTAAAAGTTAAGCTAGAAGCATGTACTGAGTCTGGAGTAAAGCTTGGTAGAATTTGAAACCTTAGGGATAGTGGCATGATATTATAAAAGTAGCTAGATCAGTAGTAGGAGGTTAACAAAACCAGCAGGTATAGTAGGCAGGTGAAGTCAGAAGAGGCTTGATAAAGAGGTTAGTTCTAAACTTAGAGGTGTGTCACAGGACAGCACTGCTAGAGATAGGGATATAGGGGAGTCGGTAGGTAGTTAAAGAAGAAAAAACAGCAGCCTAAGTAAGTCCTTAGTATGCTTGAGGACAAGCAAAGCCTTAAGTTTGGGGGTGTGTTAAGTCTCTGAAAGTGACTTATTTAGGACCCATTTAGCTTAGGAAGATGTACACTTTTAGGTGTTTTTGATAGCATTTAGCCTAAACCTATGCTTTAATATGAGAATTAGAAGAAGGTAGCTAATTTAGGACTTATGCACAATAGGTAGAAAAAGGGTTGAAAACCGAAGGAAAAGAATAAAAAAATGAGCATTGCGAATGAATTGCGAAAGCATTGCGGTGACCGCAATTATTCAAGTTAAAACCGTAAGTTGGCTGATCTTTTTCTGTTTAGATCCGACTTTTCAGGGATTCGTTCTTTCTCCTCCATCCATTCTGATATATGACGTTGAAGATTGATGGTTCTCCTTGGCCCAAACGCACCTGCAAACTACTATAAAAGGGGGTCAAAGTCGGAGGTTCAGTCATCACTCGAAGCGCAGAAGTCTTCTCGCAGTCCACCATTTCCATCTGTTTTCCTTTGCCGTCTGTTGGAGTGAGAGTCTCAGCTTTTGGAGTCGATAATCTGATAGGAAGGAGAGAAGATTGATTCTTCTTCTCTCTCGATTGGATTCATCCAAGCAAGGCTGACTTTTCATCACCTTCATTCGAGGCGACTGCCACGAAGTTTTCAGCAACCCTTTACTGCTTTTCTGTTCTGTTCTTCTTATTTCCATTTCTGATTATTGTTGTTCTTAGTTTAGTATTTTACTTACTGCATTTCGTTGTTGTCTGTCTTGGATTCATTTCTAGAAAGCTTTCCTTTGTCATTCAAACACTCAAAGTAATCGAAGTACAATTCTGCATTTTACAGTTTCCACCATCTTCTGCTACGGGTTTTGCTTGCTGTTTTAAGTACATTTCCCTTCTAAGCATGTCTATCTTATCTGCCATTTCTGTTCTCTATATATCCATGAGTAGCTAAGTCACTTAGGGGCATGCTAATGACAGAACTATAGGCTAAAAAGACGTGAATCAAGTAGGCAGATTAACACTCGAACATTGATTGTATGTAAGCTTCATCCCACGGGCAATTTCGATTGGCCATCCATTTTGTCCAAAGAACTCCTAACCTCTGGAAGGAGTAAGAGTTCAGAGTCATATAATCATGCTAGCCTTTCATGGTAATCAGGAAACGGCCTAGGAATAGGAGTTTCCCTAGTACAAACTAAACACTCCTGTTTTAACAAGATGCTTAAGACCTTACTTTGAAGTCGAGTAAACTTAAGTCTCTAATGCATGGAATCGGACGATACTTGAGATAGAGTGAGTTTGATGTATAGAGAGTTGATCCAAAGCTTGAGAATCGTAATAAACTGCCTATAGGATAGTCATTAGTAGCCCTTAATTCGCCCATTTGCACACTTTTTCTGTTGAGTTAATTGCGGATTAATTGCGGTTCTCGCAATTCTGCTAAATTGCATTCTGTTTAGCTGTTTCCTTCCTCGTTTATTAATTCCATCTCTTGCCTTTTAAGTCTAGTTTTAACTTGCATTTGTTTATGTTAAATCCCTTTATACATTCAATAAAAAGTAGATAATTAAAAACCAATTTTACCCCATCAAATTCATCCCATCTTTCTTAACAATCACACTTCGCGAATAGCTAAAAAATGAGTCTCTGTGGAAAAAACGAATTAAATATACTTACTACTTGCTGTGAGACCATGTATGCTTGCATGTTCTAAGTGCTCTCTCTCTCTTATTTATCATTTTTATTAACACATTGAGCACGCAACAAAAGCCAACTAAAATATTACCATCTCTTTTGCAGGCTCCCAAGTTGGAATTAAAGGAGTTGCCGGGTCATCTCAAGTACGTGTACTTGGGTGAGGTGGAGACACTCCCGGTAATTATTTCCAAGGAGCTTACATCGGAGCAAGAAGGCGAGTTGATCGAGGTTTTGAAAAAGAACAAAAGAGCCATGGGATGGACATTGGCAGACTTGCACGGGTTGAGTCCAGTGCTGTGCATGCACAAGATTCGGCTGGATGAGGGAGCAAAACCATCCCGAGAGCCTCAGCGAAGACTGAACCCTGCAATGAAAGAGGTAGTGTTGTCTGAGATACACAAACTCCTGGATGCAGGTATTATCTTTCCCATTTCTGATAGCCAATGGGTTAGCCCTATTCATGTTGTACCTAAAAAGACGGGCATAACTGTTATTAGAAATGATAAGGGAGAGTTAGTACCTAAGAGAGTACAAAATGGGTGGAGAATGTGTATTGATTTTAGAAAACTGAATGATGTGACTAAGAAGGACCACTTTCCTATTCCCTTCATAGATCAAATGGTGGAGCGTTTAGCTAGGAAACCATTCTTCTGTTTTCTTGATGGTTTTTCTGGGTTTTATCAAATTCCCATAGCCCAGGAAGACCAAGAAAAGACTACTTTTACCTGTCCATTCGGAACTTACGCATATAGGAGAATGCCCTTTGGGCTTTGTAATGCTCCAGGGACTTTTCAGCGATGCATGATGAGCATATTTTCTGAATTTGTAGAAAAATGCATCGAAGTCTTTATGGATGATTTTACTGTATATGGAAGTTCATTTAAGGATTGCCTGTTTAACTTGTCTAGAGTCATGGAAAGATGCATCGAAACTAATCTTGTTTTAAATTTTGAGAAGTGTCATTTCATGGCCAGTCAGGGCATAGTATTGGGTCACGTTGTGTCTGCTAAGGGGATAGAGGTTGATAAAGCAAAAATTGATGTCATATCTGATTTACCTTACCCCACGAACCTTCGGGAAGTACGTTCTTTTCTTGGTCACGCAGGTTTTTACCGCAGGTTCATTAAAGACTTCTCGAAGATAGTGACTCCGATGACAAGCTTGCTGAAAAAGGATGTTCCATTCTGTTTTGACAAACAGTGCAAGCTTGCCTTCGACGTTCTGAAAAAGTGCTTGACCAACGCACCCATCATTCATCCACCGCAGTGGGGGACTCCTTTCGAGATCATGTGCGACGCAAGCAATTATGCCGTAGGCGCTGTGTTGGGCCAGAGGATAGACAAGAAGAGCCATGTGATTTATTATGCCTCCAGGACGCTCAATTCCGCGCAGATCGGTTACACAACAACAGAGAAGGAGCTGCTTTCCATAGTTTTCGCTCTTGATAAATTTCGGCCATATATTCTTGGATCTAAAGTAATTGTTTTTTTCTGATCATGCAGCAGTTCGATACTTGATGAACAAGAAAGACTCGAAGCCTAGACTGCTCAGATGGGTATTATTACTCCAGGAGTTCGACGTCTCTGTTCAGGACAGAAAAGGATCAGAAAATACCGTTGCTGACCACTTGAGCCGTATTGTGCGTAATGAGGACGATCTGCCTCTGAATGACGAATTCCCTGATGAAGTTCTTTTCCAGGTGAGTGTGGAGACACCATGGTACGCCGACATTGTCAACTACTTGGTCACAGGTACGTTCCCATTCGACTTTTCATATAATCAAAGAGCTAAGCTGAAGAGCGAAGCCAAGACGTATGTTTGGGAAAAGCCCATTTATGGAAATTTTGTGCTGACCAGGTAATTAGGAAGTGCGTCCCTAAGTCTGAACATAGGTCCATCCTTACCTTTTGCCATGAATTTGCATGTGGGGGACACTTTGGGCAAAATAGGACTGCGAGAAAAATTTTAGATTGTGGGTTTTTCTGGCCATCACTGTTTAAGGACTGTTATGAGTTTTGTAAATCTTGTGATCAGTGTCAGAGAAAAGGGACCATCACTAGTAGGAATGAAATGCTCCAAAACCCCATTTTAACTTGTGAAATTTTCGAGGTTTGGGGTATGGACTTTATGGGACCCTTTCCCCCTTCATTTGGTTTTGTCTATATCTTATTGGCTGTGGACTACGTGTCTAAATGGGTGGAAGCTAAAGCCACCAAAGTTGATACCGCTAATGTTGTTTCTAGTTTTGTCAAATCCAATATTTTTAGCAGGTATGGAGTTCCACGAGCCATCATAAGTGACCAGGGGAGCCACTTCTGCAACAAAACGATCCAGGCCTTGATGAGGAAGTATGGGGTCAATCACAAAATCTCTACCCCGTATCATCCTCAGACCAATGGCCAAGCAGAGGTTTCCAATCGAGAGGTGAAGAGCATCCTCGAGAAAACAGTAAGTCCAGGAAGGAAGGATTGGAGCCTCAGGCTGGACGACGCTTTGTGGGCTTACCGTACGGCTTACAAAACCCCCATAGGGATGTCTCCCTACCGGATGGTTTATGGTAAAGCCTGTCATCTCCCCGTGGAGATCGAACACAAAGCTTACTGGGCCGTGAAGAAATGCAACATGGACTTTGACTTGGCGGGCGAAGAAAGACTCCTCAAATTGCAAGAACTGGAGGAGCTTCGCCTAGATGCGTATGAGAACTCGAAGACCTACAAAGAAAAGACCAAAATGTTCCACGACAGACGAGTCGTCAGAAAACATTTCGAAGTTGGTCAGAAGGTCCTCTTGTTCAACTCCCGCCTGAAGTTCATGCCAGGTAAACTTCGTTCCAGGTGGCTTGGTCCTTTCATTATAACTGATGTCCATCACTATGGTGCAGTCAAGATTCAGAGCCTGGATACAGAGAAAGAATACACGGTGAATGGCCAGCAATTAAAGATCTTTCATGAGGGAATGTCAGAGGACTTCGACGATCATGCCTACTTGAAAGAGCCTGATTATGAGAAAGGATAAATTGAGTTTTGGTAAAGTCGAGCAATCGACTCTAAAAATTTGCGCTACTCGGAGGCACCCGAGCTTGAACTGTACATGCTTTTTGTTTACTTACCGCCTTTAGGATTAGTTTAGATTTCTACTCTGATGTTGTGAATTTTCAGGTGAAACAATGGCTCGTCCTTGCGGTTTAATTGGCTAAGGTTAAAGCGCACTCTCCAACCCTCTAAGTCACAATTCAGGGAAGGTTCTCTTTCCTTTTGTTTTGACTGTGCATATTTGGTCCAATGAGGACATTGTCAATTTCTAAGTTGGGGGTGGTGGGTTGTGCCTTATAAAGGATTGTCGAGCTTTGTTGTGGAATCCTGATTAACTTGTTGAGCTGTGGAGAAAGCATGCTTGTCCGATTATGAAATTCTGTGATGTACTGCTAAGGTCTTCGTATGCGTGTTTGTTGTGAAATTGAGTATAATTGCATATGTTAAGGCCGTTTTGAAAAAATTTTCAAGTTATTTCCCTGTTTAAGCTTCGCATGTTAGCACTCTATCTTGGATCTGTGGGTTTAGGGTAGCTCTGTTTGTTTTGAAATTCGTTGTCACCTCGAAAGGCAACCTTAGGATGGGCTAAGATTCGCTCTTGTTTGTAATCCATGCGCTTAAAATGTTAACATGATCTTTAGGCTAAAAGAAAAGGAACGCATATTTCATAAAAAGAGAAAGAGTAATCTTCTGAGGTGTTCCTCCTTCTTGAGTTGCCTTAGTAGCCAGGGGCGGTCGTGAAACCCACGGTCGCCACTGCATGAAAAGGAAGCACAAAGAAGTGAACGCTAGTCCTTAAAAATGTGAATTTTGCCCGTAGTCAGATGCACTGTGCAATGAAATTGCAGGCAAGCTGAAACGAAAGTAAGATTGACATGTTAGGCGCTCATGAAGATCAAAGAAAAAGAGAGAAAAGATGCCTTGCGATATATTACTTGCATAGACGATGAATCGCCCTTAGACTGTTCTGTTAAGCCATAAGTAGGGGGAAAGCGAAGTTTTAGGATAGATAGAGCTGTTCTAAACCTGTTGAAATCTAAGATCGCGGAGCTAAGTCCGAAGCATAAATAGGGAAGCATCTTTAAATTTTTCAAATTGCTCTTAACCAATGCATGCATGCAGTTGTTTCCTTCAAATGCAAATGCCATGTCGTTCCCAGTACTGAGAATCGAGTCCCTAGCATGTATTCTCGTTTTATTTGATTAATCCGAATTCCACCTTGCTCGAGGACTAGCAAGAATTAAGTTGGGGGTGTTTGATAGCTCCATTTTGGAGCTATAATTATGTCCCTAATTCACGTTTATTATTGGCTTAATCTTGCTTTTATGTGATTATTGCAGGTGTTCTCGGTGATTCGCTCTCGAGAGCGTTTCGGCGTTTTTCAGAGCCTAATATCGCATTTTAAAGGCCTAAGAACACTTCCGGGGAAGATCCATGCAAAGGAATGAGAGTTGAGCGCTTTGGGGAAATTGAAGGCAGAAATCCAAGAAAAACCCGAGAGCTAGCGTCGAGCGACAGCGTCGAGACGCTGCCATAGCGTCTCGACGCTCCGAAGTCTGAAGCGCTGAATTGAAGAAAAACCCGAGAGCAAGCGTCGAGCAATAGCGTCTCGACGCTCGCTCGACGCCACCCCGACTGCGCGCGCGCGGATTATTTAGGGCGCAGCGTCGAGACGCTGCCCTAGTGTCTCGACGCTACGACGGATTACTTAAGTTTCTGTCCGATTTTAGCCGCCATTATCATCTTCTACCTCGAGCTCCGCGCCTGATTTGACGTCCAGCAGCTGTTTTCCACCATGGGAGGGGCTAGGAAGCTCATTTTGAAGCCATCCCACACCACACAAGTCATGAGTGAGTAGATTTACCGTTTTTGGCTCGGGATTGTAAGGATAAATGTAGTATGAACTCTTGGTGAGGTTGTAGGACTGAAATTCTGAATTGGTTGGATATTTTATTGAATTGAATTCTATTTCTTAGCTTAATCTATGAGCACGTTTGAATGATTTAGGACTAGGCACCCTTGATTTTGAGCATGTTCATTTGTTAAAGGATTTGATGTCGTGCCTCTCGTTTCCGCCAAGTAACAAGGAATTATGGCACCTTGAGCGTATTGGCGTCCTTACGCTCTTGGTGTTCGTTCTTCCCGAATTAGAATTCCAAATCGACATACTAATTTCGCGTCCAAATTAGATAGTCGTCACAGTTAGCTTGTTGCTACCGTTCGGTCTTGGGAGAGCGTTGGCCGCCAATGTCCGAACGGTATGCTTGATTAGCATGATTATTTATGTCTAATTAAATCCATGGAGCATGTCTGAGTTATTTATTAATTTTAGACGAGCTGTGCATTCGTTAATTTTTTTAACCATAATACTCGTCATCCTATGATCCAAGAGGTTTGCTAAATTTATCCCCGATCGTTCCGAGTCGGAAACTCCGTTAGCTAAATTTTCCCATTTGCTTTGTTCCATCTTAGTTACGTAAAAACCAACAATTCCCCCTTATTTCACTTATATTAATAGTTTGCAAATTTAATTAAGATTAAGTCAAAATACCTTAATTCCCTGTGGATCGACCCCGTTGCTACTATTCTACAAATAGTTTAGTGATTTCGGGCACTTACAAATTTATTTTGGCGGGTCTCGACAACCCGATGATTGGCGATAGTTCAATAATATCGTTACCAAGGATGTTTTGATTAGAGTAGGAGATATGATGTTTCCTGCAGATTTTCTTGTGCTTGATATGAATAGGAGTTCTCTGAATGCTTCGTCCCCTATGTTGTTAGGACGCCCATTTTTTGAGACCGCGAGGGTCAAAATTGATGTGCTTAGGGGCGTTATTTCATTAGAGTTTGATGAAGCTGTGAGTGAGTTTTCCTTATTTGATAAGAAGTCTGTGGAGAATGTTGCTTGTGTGGAGTCTGTCGAGACTAAGGGTTTGACCTCGCGCTTGAGGGATGACTCTTATGTCTCTGTGAAAAAATCTGATTTAGAATTGATTGAAATTGATGTTGTTTTTTGTACTAATCAAAGTGATATTCACGTGCTTGAGGCACGAAGAGAAAAGAAAGTTTTGAATGGTGTTTGCAGGTTCAGTGTGGAAGAGGACATGACTGGAACGTCCCCCGCGCTATCGGACTATGGATGAGTTCGAAGGGAGAATTCAGTCGAGCAAACGACTTTAAAAATTCTGCGCTTCTCGGAGGCACCCGAGTGTTGAACTATCTTTTCTGTTTTTAATTTCATTGCTGTTTTTTTTTTTTTTTTTTTTAGTTTAATTTTGCTAATGTAGCTTGCTGTTTTTTTTAGGTAATAAGGAGAGTTGAGGAAATTTTGGGCTCCGATGTGGAACGCGCCGCGTCCTTTCCCTCGCCGACTTCACAAAGAATCAGGGAAGTGTCGTTTTTCTTTCCCTTTAACTTTTATGTATCTGACTAAGGAGCATTGAGGACAATGCTCGCTTCTGAAGTTGGGGGTGGATTGTGGATAAGCATGTGTAGTTTGTTGAGCAGTGTTTATTCTGAATTTGAAGTTCTTGGGACTCTGTTTATATGCTTTCTAATTATGATAATCTAGGAAATGCATTTTGGAAATCTGAGCATTTGCATAATCTAGTTTTTGCATGATGAGTTTTGCATCTATTATGTTCATGTCGAAAATTTTAAAAAAATTTATGTGGCTCCCTTGCATCTATCGAGCACCTAGCGACCTCGTCTTAATCTCCGTAGGCTTAGTTTGATTGCATGTAGCATTAATTCTTGTTGCCACCCCGAAAGGCACCCTTAGGTAGCTTGTTGCATGAGAGTTAGTGGTCAAATTAATCGAGTTCGCTTACGCTAAGCCTAAAGTAAAAAAATATAGAAAAGCATGTCAGCTAGAAAATTCCCTCGAGGCGTTCCTCCTTCTTATTAGCGCTTAAGAAGTGAGCGTTAGTCCTTAAAAACGTGAAGTTTAATGCATGAATTTGACGTGTTAGGCAACTCGAGGTTGGAAAGAAAAAGGAAATAAAAGTTGGGTTCAAAGAACCTTAATAAAGGGTACAAAGTACTCGTAAAAAGAAAAAGAATGAGAAAATGTTTAGGTCTCTTAATTTATTGCTCTCTCTTGTGTGAGTCAAGCTTAGACTGTTCTTAATCGCTAGAAGTAGGGGAAAAACGGGATGAAATGTTGGATGTGGTTTTTCCGGGCTTACGTAGGATTAGGATAGTTTGGCTAGCGCACACACACACGTTAGGGAGCGATAGTTCATTTTTGATATCTTCGTAATAAAATGCATGCGTTGATTGCTTTCATGATTATGTTATGTTTAAATTTGCAAAATGCATCGAGGTTTGAATTAGTAGCATGTAAGCATGACCATAGAGTCGAATTCTTTATTTGCTTTGCTCGAGGACTAGCAAGATTTAAGTTGGGGGTGTTTGATAACTCCATTTTGGAGCTATTATTCACTCCCTAATTCAAGCTATATGCCGTGTTTAATTGTTTAATATATCTCATTTATAGGAGAATTGCGGCGAAGATCTCATGCGTCCACTGGACTCGTTTCGTAGCTTAAAGCGGTGTTTTAGCGCCCCGGGAGTGCTTCGGGAAAAGAGCAAGCTAATCCAAGAAGAACCGGACTAAAATTGCCTAGGAGAGGCAATTTTTCCAGCCCAAACCCGAGAGCAAGCGTCGAGCAGACTGCGACGAGACGCTTGCTCAACGCTGCCTGGCGTCGAGACCCTGCCGCAGCGTCGAGACCCTCCGAGGGGCGCGCGCGCAGGAAATTATCGGGCTAGCGTCGAGACGCTCGCCCAGCGTCTCGATGCCATCGCGAGGCGCGCGCGGATTAATTAGGTCGCAGCATCGCGACGCTGTCCCAGCGTCTCGACGCTCCGAAGGATTTAAAGGGCTGTAAGGACGATTTTTGCAGCCAACTTTTACTTCATCTTATACCTCTCGGGTTTTTCTTAGTTTTTCTTCTTGCTTCGCCATTTGTGGCAATTTCTTGGAGCTTTTCATTGTATGTAAGTTAGGGCTTATGGCCAAGGCATCCATGGGAGCGTTTGTGACGATTCTCCCTATGGCCGGCTAAGGTACGTTTGCGATTCGGGATAGTTTAGGGGTATTTTGTTAGACTCCGTCATTTTGATAATCCATGCTATAAATTCTGAACTGGCTTAGATTCTTGTATGCATTTATTGTTCTTACTTAATCTCATGCTTGTGTTAGATTTCGCCGACGGACAATCGAGTTTTCTAGCATGTGTTAGCGTTAAAGATTAGCGATGCCTTGCCTATCACTTTTCGCCTAGTAACACAGAACAATGAAACAAATCGAAGTATTGATTTATGCATGATAAATGTTGGGTACTTCAGCGTTGGCGGGTAGCCAGTTAGCATTAGGATTGCATGGTCGAATGTTCGTCGCGGTTAGCTAGTGACTGTTTAGAGTAAATTTGGAGTTGATCACTCTAGGGATACTTTAAACAATGTTTAATTGGACTGTTGGTTTAATTGATTATATGAAGCCGGTTACAAAAGGGAGTCCCAGTAACCAATCGTGTGCATAACAAATTGATAGCCTAGATTTGAATTAAATGATAAATGATGGAATGTCTAACAAAAATCCCGAAACTCCCCGAATCAAGCACTTGTTAATCTCTTTCTCTTTAATTCTTTCCGTTAGCATTTTATTTTTTTCCATTGCATGATAAAACCCCCAAGTTACCAAAACTCAATCAATGAACCATTTGGAATCTCGAACTTTAATTTCAATCATATTAAGACCTTCTGTGTGGATCGACCCTGTTACCACTAGCTGCAAAGCTAAGGTTAATAGGTTTATAAATTTATTTTGGCGGGTCTCGACAACCCGAGATTTAGAGAGGATATTCAAAATCGGCCTCACCACTAGGCAAACTATTTACCTGAGATGTATAGGTTATTAACAGATTTAATTAACCTCACACCTCTCTCACACGCTCATAAAGCTTGGTTAACTTTACTCAAGTACCGGTTAGTCCCCAGGTAGGAGGTGATCCGTCAATTCATTTTCCTCCAACCTTAGACAAAACTTCTCCGGGTGAGTTTCTCATAACCTCAGCATTTACGAGATAACGACCTATTCATCTAATGAACCAGATCGTCTCATTAGCCCTAAATGAGCATGCTCTTCTTTGTTATAAATTTTAAAACTCTAAGTTATTTTTACAACACTTGCAAAAGCAGACTTTCTATAACAACTATCTATATGCTTCTCAAACATACATTCGCTAAGGCATGACAAGTTGAATATTTAACTTCATAATCAATATAACACTTATATCGATTATGCTCTTTAAACATACAACTCCTAATTCATAAATTAATATAACACTTATATCAGTTCTCATGAATTAAGCATGCATTCTATACATTATAACATTTATAACATACAAAATGTATAAAACTAATGTTGGATGTTTTAATTTCATAATTAATATAACATTTATATCAATTATTCTATTAAGCAAACAACATCAAATTCATGAAATAATATAACTCTTATATTAACACTCATGAATTAAACATGCATATACATTATAATACTTATAATATACAATATGCATAAAACTAGGATAATCAATGTTGTAAGTTCAATTCCATAATTAATATAACACTTATATTAATTATTCTAATAAACTAACAACATCTAATTCATGAATTAATATAACTTTTCTATTAATACTCATGAATTCCTAAATATGCATACTATATATTATAACACTTATAACATATTTTCTATGCCTGGAACATGCTTCCTACGCTAGATAGCCCAGAGTGGGGGTTGATTGATCATGCACCGTGCAAACGGGGCATGATTGATTTAAAACTTGCACTCGTGCAAACAACCACGCACGGGGCATGTATTTAACTGCATTATATACCGCCTATAAAGGCAAATTTTTATCGAACAACCACTTGGTGCAGTGGGTGAGCGCTCCGCCTAAGATAGCAGAGAGTGGGGGTTCGATTCTGCCCTAGGGCAGATTTTCATAAAAATTATCAAACAACCACTTGGTGCAACGGGTGAGTGAGCGCATCACCTAGATAGCCCAGAGTGGGGGTTGATTGATCATGCACCGTGCAAACGGGGCATGAATGATTTAAAACTTGCACTCGTGCAAACAACCACGCACGGGGCATGTATTTAACTCCATTATATACCGCCTATAAAGAAAAATTTTAATCGAACAACCACTTGGTGCAGTGGGTGAGCGCTCCGCCTAAGATAGCATAGAGTGGGGGTTCGATTCTGCCCTAGGGCAATGGGTGAGTGAGCGCATCATCTAGATAGCCCAGAGTGGGGGTTGATTGATCATACACCGTGCAAACGGGGCATGAATGATTTAAAAACTTGCACTCGTGCAAACAACCACGCACGGGGCATGTATTTAACTGCATTATATACCGCCTATCAAGGCAAATTTTTTTATCGAACAACCACTTGGTGCAGTGGGTGAGCGCTCCGCCTAAGATAGCAGAGAGTGGGGGTTCGATTCTGTCCTAGGGCAGATTTTCATAAAAATTATCAAACAACCACTTGGTGCAACGGGTGAGTGAGCGCATCACCTAGATAGCCTAGAGTGGGGGTTGATTGATCCTGCACTGTGCAAACGGGGCATGGATCTGCATTATATACCGCCCATGAAGGCAAATTTTAGCCTATCCTTCTGAGGTAGTGGGTCCCTAGGATAGTCCCCCAGACCTTTTTTTTCGATAAAATTCCTGTGTGGGTCAAGTTTTTTCATGTCCCTATGGAATTGTGGACCACTCCTGGGTTGAGTAATATTGCGAGCACGGTTGGTGTCCCTCTACGGTTGGACAAGCCTACAAAGGACAAAACGTGCTCCTCGTATGCTCGGGTGTGTGTGGAGGTCGCGGTTGATGCCCCTCTTCCCAGTACGGTTGGGGTCACTGTCTATGGGGTGGATCATACTATCCCAATTGAATATGAGTGGAAGCCCAAGCGGTGCCTGTCTTGTCGTGTCTTTGGTCATTCGGACATGGGTTGTCCGAAATAGACTGTGAGTAGTAGTGATCCCATCCTCCCTACTCAGGGGTCTGCTGAGGTTGAGATCCAGTTGCCGGCCCAGAGTGCGGTCGGGGGCTCGGATCAGGGAGTGGTTGCTAAAGGGGAGGGCCAGCAGGCCTCCTCTTTCGAGGGTATTGATGAGTTTCTCCCTGTGGAAGGGAAATCTCGGAGGCGGAAACGGAACAGGAAGAAGGTTGTTAGATCCTTGGCTGCTATGGATACGTCTGTGCACCCCATCACCTTGGTTAGTCTCCCGAGCTCTCCTATCCCCGCCTCTAGGCTTTCCCGCTCTCCATAGCCCCCAGGGGGGTCCATGTGACCAACTCTTTCGATTCTCTAGTTGATACCTCGGAGAAGGCTCTTTGTTGCGTGCTCAATGTTTAAAAGGAATATGCAATAAGAGAGCACTCAGAACATGCAAGCATACATGATTTTGTAGCAAGTAGTAAGTATTTTTTTCATTCGTTTTCCCACAGAGATTTATTCTTAGTTACTCGCGAAGTGTATTGTTAAGCAAGAATGGGTGGATTTGATGGGGTAGATTTGGTTTTAAATTGCCTTATTACTAAGGAATATGTAAAGGATAGATGCATAAACAAGTGCAAGTAAATGATAAACTCAAATGCAAAGAGAAGAGATTAATAAACGAAGAGGAAAATGGCTAAGGCAGAATCTTTAACTAAGGGAATTGCGGAAACAGTAATTATACCGCAATGTTCTTAACAGCGAATGTGTGTAAAATGTGGAAACAAGGGCTACTAACGACACCTCTATAGGCTTTTTCACACGATTGTCAAGCAGTAGATCAACTCACTATGCATCAAACTAACTCATTCTCATGTATCTTCCGATTTCATGCATTAGATTCTTTAGTTTACTCATGTCCAAGTAAGGTCTTAAGCATCTTGTTAAAACAGTAAGTTGTGATTTGTACTAGGAAAATGCCTATTCCTAGGTCGTTTTCTGGCTACCTTGAGAGGCTAGCATGAGTGTATGACTCTGAACTCTTACTCCTTCCAGAGGTTAGGAGTTCTTTGGACAAAATGGATGGCCAATCGAAATTGCCCGTGGGATGAAGCTTACATACATTCAATGCATTCGAAAGCTATCCTACATGCTTGATTCACGTGTTTCTTCCTACAGATTTGTCATTAGCATGCCCTTATGTGACTTAGTTACTCATGGATGCAGATAGATTAGAAAGAGTAGATGAAGAAGACATGCTTAGGCGAGTATTAAAGACAAAACAGCAGCTAAAGACAGTAACAGAGAAATTAAAGAGATTGCGAAATGATGAATTGTGCGTTGATTAATCAATCGATGGAACGAAACAAATGAAGACTTAGAGTTACTAAAGTAAAGACAGAAAGCAACGAAATGAATTAGAGTAGCTAAAGGCAGAGGAACAACAGCAAATAGTACTGAAAGTAGAAAACTAAAACAGAAAGCAGTAAGTCGTGCTTGATCGCCTCGTCGCAGATGCCTCGGCTGAAGGGAGAGAAAGGCAAGCCTTGCTTGGATGAATCCAATCAGAAGAGAAGATGAATCTTCTCTCCTTCCTATCAGATTGTCGACTCCAACAGCTGAACCTTTCAAACCAACAGACGGAGAAGAGAAAGAATGGGAAAGACTGCGCTGAGAAGAGAAGTCTACGCTGTTCGGATGTATTTCAACCCTCCTCTTTGACCTCCTTTTATAGTATTTTGCAGGTGCGATTGGGCCAAGGAGAACCATCCATTCTCAACGTCGTACTTCTACGTGGCTGGAGGAGAAAGAATGGATCCCTGAAATATCGGATCAAAACAGAAAAAGGTTAGCAAACTTACGGATTTCACTTAAAACATTGCGGTTTTAGCAATGTTTCCGCAATGCCTTCGCAATGAGCAATTTTCATTCTTTTAACTTCGTTTTTCATTCCTTTTCTTTCCTTTTGCATACAAGTCCTAATTTAGCTTCATTCTTCTAATTCTCATATATAAGCATAGGTTCGAGCTAAATCCTATAAAAAATACTTACAAATGCACAACTTTCTATCACAAATAAGTCCTAAAATAGTCACTTTTGGAGACGTAACACTCTTGCCTCCCCTAGGATGGTTTCCTTAGTGGAAAAGGTGCTCTGTGACAGTGTGGACCCCCGTTGGTGTCAGGATGCCACTGTTTCTCCTTCTGTTCCCTATGTCTAGTTGGTGCTCGTGGAATGTGCGCGGTCTCACTGACCCGGCAAAAGGACGATGTGTTCGCTCCTTTCTGCAGTCTGAGAATATCGGTTTCTGCTATCTGGTAGAAACTAAGGTAAAGGCTCATCAGTTTGACTTCGTGTTTCGTTCCTTTGGGGCCGATTGGCAGTGCGTGTGTAGTTATGGGGATAGTGGCCTGGGTCGTATTTGGGTGTTATGGCGTTCCCGCTGTTTCTCTTTCTCTCCTAGCCTGATTAGTCCTCAGTTGGTTACTGGCTCCCTGGTGGACCTGTCTTCTCAGGTTGTGACTCATATTGCCTGTGTGTATGGGTCCAATCTCGAGGCTGGGCGGTCTGCTTTGTGGAGGGAGTTGGCCTTGGCTTGTTCGAGTTGGTCTTCCCCTGGAGTGGTTATGGGAGACTTTAATGAGACTCGGCGGCTGACTGAGAGGAGTGGTGGTAACCATAGCATTTCTGCGATGGGAGCCTTTGATAATGCTCTCCTAGAGGCTGACTTGGTTGAGCTGCCGGTTCAGGGGAATTGGTTCACTTGGACTAGCCGCCCGAGGGGTGGCCCGGGAGGTCAGTTGGGGAGGTTGGATAGAGTTTTGGTGAATGCTGAGTGGGCTTTTGCCCGGCCTATGTGTGTGGTACACGTTCATGATTGGGGTGTTTCTGATGATAGTCCGATGGTTTTCTCTCCAGGCTCTTTAGGTGCTCGTCGGCCTCCCTCCTTTCGGTTCTTTAACCATTGGGGGGAGTCTGATAGGTTTTTGTCTGTGGTCGCTAGGAGGTGGGTGACCCATGTTGGGGTCTCTCCGCTTGTTAGCTTCGCTCGCAATTTAAAGGGCTTAAAGAGGTCTCTAAGGCAGGAGTTCGGGAAGCCGATTGTCGTGCTTAGTCAGCAGGTTATTGATCTTCGCTTGGCCATGGAGGCTGTCCAGGCTGGAGTTTTGGCAGACCCCCTTTCTCCCTCCCTCCTGCTTCAGGCCTCTGAGGCCTCGGATAGGTTTTGGGCACCAGCTAGGTGTGAAGAAGCCTCCCTTCGGCAGAAATCGAGGGTTAAGTGGCTGGCGTTAGAGGATAGGAACTCGGGTTTATTTCACAGGAGCGTGAAAGTTAGGGCAGCCCGAAATAGCTTTTCCTCTCTGGTTGACGGTTCTGGGGCCAGGTTGTCTTCCCATGAGGACATCTCAAGATCTCTGGTTCATTATTTCCAGGGGCTCTTGGGTTCCCAGGGGGTTGGTTACCGTGACCTTACAGAGCAATTAAAACCGATTGTGGGGTTTCTGTGGTCTGATCAGTGTGTTACTGATCTCATCCGCCCCATTTCGAGAGATGAGGTTCGAGCTGTTCTCTTTTCCATGAGTAGTGCCAAGGCTCCTGGGCCGGATGGTTTCCCTGTGGGGTTTTTCAAAGCTGCTTGGAGTGTTGTTGGGAATGATTTCTGTTCCGCAGCGCTTCACTTCTTTGATACCTTCTTCCTTCCTCCTGGTATCAATGCCACCTCTCTTACCTTGATTCCTAAGAAGGTGGGTGCCTCCCGGGTTGAGGATTTCAGGCCTATCCTGTTGTAATGTGTTGTATAAATGCATTACAAAGGTTTTGGCCAATCGTCTTCGCGTGTGGCTGCCTTCCTTCATAAGTCCGAATCAGGCGGCCTTTGTTCAAGGAAGAAGTATTGTGGATAACATTCTGCTATGCCAGGAGTTGGTTGGGGGTTACCACCTCAACAAAGGGAGCCCACGGTGTGTGCTGAAGATCGACCTACAGAAAGCTTATGATTCTATCCAGTGGGATTTTCTCTTTGGATTACTGCTCTTGATTGGTACGCCTTGCCAGTTTGTCAACTGGATCCGGGCTTGCGTTACTTCGCCTATTTTCTCCATTTCGGTGAATGGGTCCTCTGAGGGGTTTTTTGCGGGTAGGCAGGGTCTCCGTCAGGGAGATCCCCTGTCCCCTTACCTGTTCGTCATGTGTATGGAAGTCTTGTCGAGGCTGCTGAATTCCCCGCCGCCTGAGTTTGAGTTTCATCCCAAGTGCGAGAGGGTTAATCTTACCCATCTTTGCTTTGTGGATGACTTGATGATTTTCTCTGCGGGGAAGAGGACTTCTTTGAGGTTTGTTCAGCAGACCTTACATCACTTCCAGGAGCTTTCGGGCCTTGTGGCTAACTCCGCTAAGAGCTCGATGTTCTGTGCGGGGGTTGCTGTCCCCGTGGCTGTCGGCCTTGCTGAGTTCATGGGTGTTGCTCTTGCGTCCCTGCCTGTTTGTTACTTAGGTCTCCCTCTCCTCTCAGGTAGGCTGTCTTCTCGGGATTGCCAGCCCCTGATTGATCGGATCACCTCTAGGATTGGCAGTTGGACTGCTAGGGCTCTTTCCTATGCTGGTAGGTTGCAGCTTATCCAGTCGGTCCTCCAGAGCTTCCAGGTCTATTGGGCTAGTGTGTTTGTGCTGCCTGCTCGTATAGTCCATAGGGTTGAGAGTTTGCTTCGTTGCTACCTCTGGAAAGGCTCTCCTTCTGGTCGCGGGGGGGCGAAGGTTGCCTGGGATGACATTTGTTTGTCGAAGCGGGAGGGAGGTTTGGGTATTCGTCATATCCAATCCTGGAACTCGGCAGCTGTTATGAAGCTCCTTTGGCTCCTTCTGCTTCGCTCTGGTTCTCTGTGGGTCGCTTGGATGGAGGAGTATATCCTCCGTGGTCGTTCTCTTTGGACGATTCCTGTGTCGTCTCTGTGGTCTTGGTGCCTCAAGGCGATTATGGGGCTTCGTGACCATTTCCGTCCAATTGTCCGGTTTTCCATTGGCGATGGTTGTAGGTGCCGTATGTGGGTTGATCCATGGCTGCCTGATGGTCCTATTCTCCCCAGGATTAGCGATCGTATCTTGTATGACGCGGCTAGTCATATTCAAGCTATGGTCTCTGATTTCCTGCTGCCTGATGGTTCGTGGCGGTGGCCGTTGGTGTCTCCTGAGTTGTTGGAGATCTCCGATGCCGTGCGCTCTACTGTGTGTTGCCCAGGTAGGGAGGATAGGTTGATCTGGGTTCCAGGCGGGATTGGCTTTTCAGTTTCGAGTGCTTGGGAAGCGATCCGTCCCCGTGGGACGGTGGTTCCTTGGCAGGGTTTGCTATGGTTCGGGGGGAATATTCCGCGTCATGCTTTTGTCACCTGGCTGGCCTTGAGGCATCGTTTGTATACCCGTGATAGGCTGGCTAGGTGGATCCCCTCGACCCCTACCGATTGTTTGCTTTGTTTGTCTGGGACTGAGTCCCGTGACCACTTGTTCTTTTAGTGCCCCTTTGCGAGTTTGGTGTGGGAAGATATCCTTTGTTGGGGTAGAGCTTCCCACCTCGTTCTCCCTTGGGATGCTGAGCTTGAGTGGATTTGTCGGGAGAGTGCTGGGCAGCACAAGCGTAAGCTTGTTTGGAGAGTGGCCTGGTGTGCTGTGATCTACCATATTTGAATGGAACGCAACTTGCGTCTTCACGGCCCGGGTCACCGTCTTCCTCAGTCGGTTATCGCTGTTATTCGGTCTGATATTTCTTCTGCATGCTCGTCCTGGGTGGGTGCGGTTTCGGCCGGCTCCCCCTGGGATTCTTTTGATTGACTTTATCTTGTTCTTTGAGTGTGTGCAGGTGATTTTTCAGGTTGCTCTTTGCGGTGTTGTTTCGCTTCTGGCGATTGCTTCTTCCCCTGCTCTGTTCCTTGGTTGCTCCTTGCGGTTCTTTTCGTTGCTGGCGGTTGCTTCTTCCCCTGTTCTGTCCCTAGGTGCTGCTGTTGTCTCCTCTCTGGAGGGGGTTTTCAGTTTGGTCTGTGAGGCTTGCCTGTTTGGGGCTTCTCCCTGTGCTTGTTCCTGCTTTGAGGACGCTTCTTGCAAAGGCTCGTTCAGTTTGCTTGCTTTCTTCTCCTGTCTGCCCCTTGTTGTCCTTGGCTCTTTCTTCCCTGGTGGGCATTTTGAGTGGGGGCTTTGAGAGGCTAGTCTGTGGGGTGCCACCATCTGTAGGGGTTGGTTCAGATGGTGCTTGCTACTTCTGCAGTTGGCTGTCCTTCTATGTTCTGTGGGTGCTCTTTGTCCCTTGGTGTGGTCCTGGTTCCTAATTGAGTTGAGTTTGTTCTGGATGCTTGTTGTCACCCCGAAAGGCGCCTTGTCCGGAGGGTGTGTCGGTTTTTTGGTGGGTGTCCTTGGATCTGGCTTTGTCGAGGGAAGCGATGCTTGCCTGGTCCTTGTGGCTTTCTGTCGGGCCTGCATACCTGATGGTTGTTCTTTTGCCATAAGTAGGGGGAAGACGAGTTGAAGGGCCTCTTCTTTGTTTTGGTTTACTTGGTCGTGCTTGGGGGGCTGGCTTCTTGCATGCATATGATGGATGGCCAGCTTGGCCTCTTTTATCTCAGCATCTGTCTGTCCTCCCTCTGCTTTGCTTGGTGCCCCTTGACCTTGTCTGGAGTCGCTCTTTCGCTCGTGCCGGCCGGGGGATTGATGGCTTGGGGTGTATTTTGGGCGGCTGGGGAGTTATGCTTCGTTCGTGTTCTGACTTGTTGTTTCCTCTTGCTTCGGTTGTGTTCTTTTGCTCTTTGAGTTGTGTTGTATTTATTTGCTTTTTGGTCTTTTCTGGCTCCTTCCCGCTTGTGGGTTGGGTGTCGGGGTTTGTTGTTTGTTGGTTTCTTTGTTGCTTTCCCTCGGGCTGTGAGGTTCCGTTGGGTTGTTTTTGTTTTGTTTTCGTACATTGGTTTTCCCAGTGGATGTTATCTTGTTTGATGGTGCCCTTTGGCCTCGGGCTTTGAGGTCTTTTTTGGTTAATTTATAATCACCTTTGCAAAAAAAAAAAAAAACATGCTTCCTACGGTGGGATTTTAAATCTATATGGCATACGTTATGCACATACAAACATGGATTTTAAATAAAACATTCATTCGCAATGCATAATTAATTAAACACACTAAAGTGGATCGATGTTGGCATTTAGCAAGCAATAACTATTTTATTACAATCTTGATCAACAAGCTAAGTGTTGAGTGGACTTCGAACTCTTCGCACCGCCTTGGACCAACTTGCTCCCCCGAACGCTTCGGCCAATTTCTCTTTGAGCTTCTCTTTGTATCACCTAGAACGAGTTCGAACTAACACTGAACATTTCGGCGAGCTAAAAACTCGAGCTTCTATCACAAAGAAACCTATATGGGCTCTAATAACTCTAATAATACCGACTTTTTTAAGCACACATTAAAGCCCATACATTCTCGGGCAATTACAAATTATGAAATTCAAAAAGAAACGATGCCAAAATCGAATTTCACTTTGGACATCCATTCAGAAACAATTTGTAAACTAAAATACCCACCAACTTAAATTGATTCAAATTGAGTTAATAACAAAATCGCTCTGATGCCAATTGATGGAGCGTTATACGCAGCGGAGGCGATTTTGGATCGATGATACTCTAATTTCATCAATTTAACAAATAGAAAACATGTTCTTAAAGCGGAAATAAAGAAAAATAGAAAACATACCCTTGAAGTTCTACTTTTCTTCGCGTTCCGCCGGCCGAACCTCGTCACGATCTCTTCAAGCTTCTTCTCACGAACGCGCCGAGGACCACCTCCTGTAGTCCCGCTATCCTCGGCACCGAGCAACGGAGTTGTGGGACTCCGTAAATAAAAGAAAAGAGAAGAACAATGGAAGAGATGAAATTGGACATAGGATCTGAGACTTGAAAAATAAAAAATGGAGTTATTTTTTTTTTAACATTTTAATTCAATTCCAATCTGTCCATCCCACTTAGCCAAACTATAACATGTATATACATAATTATATATTAAATCACATGTGTCTTACATGCATAATGCATGTAAGACACATATTAATATATATATATATATATATAAATATTATTATTATTTTAAAAAATTAATTCTCAATTAATTTTTAAATAATAATAATTATTTTATTTATTAAACTTTTTAATAAATAAAAATATATATATATATTAATTAAACTTTTTAATTAATTATATAATATAGCTAAATTCGATTTTCTGAAAACCGACTTTTTCCACATAAATTCTATTCATGTTTTAGACAAATGTCATATTTAAATCATATTTAAATATGTTCATCATCCTTCCAGTAACCGAATTTGAACAATTCAAATTCTTTTTCTTTTTCTTTTCTCTTATATTGTTGCACGGCGTTTTCCAAGCTAGCCAGGAGAACCTAAAGGACCTACAGATCACGAGCTCCAACGATACGAGATTATTCGGTCAAAACTCTTTTAACCCGAATCAATCAACTTTCGTTAATCCCGGAGACTCCACTATAGTCTGAGGGTTGCATTCTCCTCACTGTAGATATATTGTGTCCTCTTGATATAACCGTCATGGGCAAGTTGACCCTTCACAGGTTGTTCGTAACCACAGCTAGGTCTTTTAAACCGTTTAACCCCTACGTTACATCTTTGTTCCTTAATTACCACTAACACCTCTAATGAACAATTGATCAGTGGTCCAACCAACATATCAGGAACCCTCTCTAACGAGGAGAGGGTAGGCGCCTATTGTTCAAGCCCTGGAGTCAGCTATTAAGGGAACAACCTATCTACTAACCCTGAAGAGCGGGTTAGGAGTGAACTCCATCTTACTACACTATGTCCCCAGCTACCTATTTGACTTTATCCCTGAGATGGTAGGCTTATTGAGGGAACATTCTGCCACTCTCACCCATACAAGTCTAAGGATCCTGTCTAATAAGCAGGAGTTCGTAGTAAGCTCAGGATTGAGATCGAGTTACCTAGGCCATCAGGTGAAATAGTCGGTCTCTTTAGTAAACGGCGTTATAAAGAGAGAGCGACTTTTCGTGGTTCAGTCTTACGCAAAATCATCGCGTAGGACGCCCCCGCTCGCACATCTCGATGTGAAACGACTCGGATCACATCGTTTTGTACAATACAAAACGAGCCTAATGGTAGCGATATTTTTGAATAATCGCCAAATATCGGGTTGTCGAGACCCGCCAAAATAAATTTGTAAATACCCGATTTCACCGAGCAATTAGTAGCCTAATGATAACGGGGTCGATCGTCAGGGAATTATGCTAATCACGACTTAATTTTAATTAAATTTGTAATTTAAAGCAATGAATAAATTGGGGGAGTTTTTGGGGAAAAAAATGGTTTGAAATATGCTAACGGAGAATTCACACAATTGGGGAAAAATTAATCTAACGAAGTGTTCGACTTGGGATGTTCGGAACTAAGAATTAGCGAATAATTGGATCACAGACTAACGAAAAATTTACCTAAACATGGGGATGAACACGCAATTTTTCTCAATTAATAAATCAATCCAAACACACCCCATGGATTAGGTAAAATAAATTATGCTAATTAAGCATACCGAATGGACATTGGGGGTCAACAGTCTCCCAAGACCAATCGATAGCAACGGGCTAATTACGACGATTATCTAAATTGGAATCCAACTTAGTGTATCGATTTTAATTGCTTCTTCAAGAAGGACGAATGCCAAGAACACAAGGAAGCCTATGCGTTCTATGACATCATCAATCCATGTTACTTGTCAATTGTGAGAGGCACGGCATCGCAATTTTTAACTAATGAATCATGCTTGAAATCAAAGTCGTCTACTCCTATCAATCAAACATGCTCATATAATATGCATATAAGAAGAAATTAATTCATCCAATGTTCTAACCAAAACAGACCTTAAAGCATAAATCTCACCAAAATTGTTAATTACATTAGTCATTTACAATCCCAAGCCAAAACACTAAAAAACTACTCACTCATGATGGATGTGACTTGAAGTGGCTTCAATCCAAGCTCCATGACTTCTTCAATGGTGGAAATTAGCTTGAAAACGCCTAAAATGGTGCGGAGCCCGAGGAGGAAGACGAAGTTGTCCGCTGAAAAGCGGACTTTTTAATTTTTATTTCGTCGTAGCGTCGAGACGCTAGGGCAGCGTCGAGATGCTGCGACCTAAAACTCCAGCGCGTTGATGTTGGGGTGGCGTCGAGACGCTTGCGCGGCGTCGGGACGCTGTGCAGCGTTGAGCGAGCGTCTCGACGCTGCCCACTCGACGCTTGCTCTCGGGTGGAAATTGCGGGGCGCGCTTCAGACTTGGGAGCGTCGAGACGCTTGCTCAGCGTCTCGACGCTAGGCAGCGTTGAGCCAGCGTCTAGACGCTTCCTGCTCAACGATTGCTCTCGGGTGTATATTGCGGGGCGCGCTTCAGACTTCGGAGCGTCGAGACGCTTGCTCAGCGTCGAGACGCTAGACAGCGTTGAGCCAGCGTCTAGACGCTTCCTGCTCAACGCTTGCTCTCGGGTTTGAGCATGGAATTTTGCCTTTGAGCTTCCTAAAATGTCAATTCTTCATATTTTGCATCATTCTTTTCCCGAGGTGTTCTTAGGGCCTTAAAACGAGATATTTAGCCTCAAACGACATCAAATGGGCCCGAGAACAATTTATCGGCGAACACCTATAATCAACATAAATAAGAAGATTAAGCACATAATTAGCATGAATTAGGGACATAAATATAGCTCTAAAATGGAGCTATCAAACACCCCCAACTTAAATCTTGTTAGTCCTCGAGCAAGGTGGAATTCTTACTTATCACGACAAAACGAGCGCATGTGTTACGTCTCCAAAAGTGACCTTTTTAGGACTTATTTATCTTAGAAAGATGTACACTCTTAGGTGTTTTTGATAGGATTTAGCTTAAACCTATGCTTATATGTGAGAATTAGAAGAAGGAAGCTAAATTAGGACTTGTGTGCAAAAGGAAAGAAAAGGAATGAAAAAGGAAGTTAAAAGAATGAAAATTGTGCATTGCGGAAGCATTGCGAAAACATTGCTAAAACCGCAATGTTTTAAGTGAAATCCGTAAGTTGGCTAACCTTTTTCTGTTGTAATCCGATATTTCAGGGATTCGTTCTTTCTCCTCCATCCATTTTGAAGTATGACGTTGAGGATGGATGGTTCTTCTTGGCTCAATCGCACCTACAGAATACTATAAAAGGAGGTCAAAGATGAGGGTTCAAGCATCATCCGAAAGCATAGAAGTCTCTTCGCAGCGCAGTCTTTTCCATTCATTCTCTTCTCCGTCTGTTGGTTTGAGAGGTTCAGCTGTTGGAGTCGACAATCTGATAGGAAGGAGAGAAGATTCATCTTCTCTCCTGATTGGATTCATCCAAGCAAGGCTTACCTTTCTCTCCCTTCAGCCGAGGCGTTTGCGACGAGGCGATCGAGCTCATTTTACTGCTTTCTGTCTTTACTTTTCATTTCCAGCACCGTTTTGTTGTTATTTCTTTTCCATTAGTTAATCCATTCCATTTCGTTGCTTTCTGTCTTTATGTTAATCACTTTAAGTCTTCATTTGTTCATTCAAACAATTGATTAATCAAAGCACAATTCATCATTTCACACTTTGTCTTTACCTTCTCTGCCTACTGTTTTTCCTTGTTGTTTTGTCTTTCATTTTCTTCTAAGCATGTCTACTTCATCTATTATTTCTGTTCTCTCTACATCCATGAGTAACTAAGTCACATAGGGGCATGCTAATGACAATACTATAGGCTAAAACACGTGAACCAAGCATGTAGGATAGCTCTCGAATGCATTGATTGTATGTAAGCTTCATCCCACGGGCAATTTCGATTGGCCATCCATTTTGTCCAAAGAACTCCTAACCTCTGGAAGGAGTAAGAGTTCAGAGTCATACACTCATGCTAGCCTCTCAAGGTAGCCAGAAAACGACCTAGGAATAGGCGTTTTCCTAGTACAAATCATAACTTGCTGTTTTAACAAGATTCTTAAGACCTTACTTGGACATGAGTAAACTAAAGGATCTAATGCATGAAATCGGAAGATACATGAGAATGAGTTAGTTTGATGCATAGTGAGTTGATCCAATGCTTGAGAATCGTGTGAAAATGCCTATAGAGGAGTCGTTAGTAGCCCTTGTTTCTCCATTTTACACACTTTCGCTGTTAGTAACATTGCGGTAAAATTGCTGTTCTCGCAATTCTACTAAGTTAAAAATTTTGCTTAGCTATTTTCCTCTTCGTTTATTAATCTCTTCTCTTTACGGTTGAGTTTATCATTGACTTGCACTTGTTCATGTTGCTATCCTTTATTGATTCATTAGTAATTAGGCATTTTTAAACCAAATCTACCCCATCAAATCCACCCATTCTTGCTTAACAATACACTTCACGAGTAGCTAATAATAAATCTCTGTAGGAAAACGAATGAAAAAATACTTACTACTTGCTACAAGATCATGTATGCTTGCATGTTCTGAGTGCTCTCTCTCTCTTATTGCTTATTTCTTTTACACATTGAGCACGCAACAAGTTTTTGGCGCCGCTGCCGGGGATTTAGTTTAGTGAAAACAAAGTCTGTTAAGTTTGAAACACAAAGTTTAATATCTATTGGAGCTGATCTATTTTCATTTCTTTTGCAGGTACCATTGGGTTAGTTTATGAATGAACCTTCAAGTAGCAATCTAGAGTTCAATCCTGAGCCTGAGAGATTACTTAGGGCCAGAAATAGAGCTAAGAAACGTCTCTTTAACCAACCCTCTATACCTCCAATAATTGCTGAAACCGCAGAGTCTCCGCAATTCTATCAAGAAGAAATGGATATACCAGTCCCAAATCCGGTTCCTACCACTCGCAATCCCATCGAAATAGCGAATGATAAGAATAGTGCCATTCTTTCCTACCTAGTACCTATGCCTGGGGAGCTAAACCCAAGCATAATCCGCCCTGAAATTACTGCCAACTCATTCGAGTTAAAGCCAATAATGTTCCAAATGTTGTCCACTGTGGGACAATTCTTTGGAGTGGAAAATGAGGACCCCCACAACCATCTTAGAAACTTCCTAGGAGTTAGTGATACCTTTATCATCCCTGGAGTTTCCCAAGAAGCCTTGAGGCTCTACCTCTTCCCCTACTCATTAAGGGACAAAGCAAAGACGTGGTTAAACTCATTACCCTCTGGATCAGTCCTCAATTGGACAGACTTGGCGGAGAAATTCCTAGTGAAATACATCCCACCTGATAGGAATTCTACCTTTCGTGATGACATAGTCAAGTTCAAACAAGCTGAAAATGAGTCCCTTCACGAAGCTTGGACAAGGTTCAAGGACCTTCTGCTTAAATGTCCACACCATGGTATTCCATGGTGTATCCAAATAGAGGTCTTTTTCAAAGGATGCAACCCCAGCACCAGGCAAGTGTTAAATTCATCTGTTGGAGGTTCCATGCTTTCCAAAAGTTATAACGAAGCCTATGAGATCTTGGAGAAGATCTCAGCATCTCACTGTAGGTGGTCAGATGATCCAATCGAGCCAAGTAGAGCTCAAAATAAGGACGCACTCAATGCCATGAGTAGCCAAATAAGCGCCCTGACCAACCTAGTCAAACAAATGGCTCAAGCCAATCTCCAAACTAGTGTCAACACCGCCACAGCCATGTCAATGGGCACACAACCAAGTCAAGGTGAGACACTTATCTGTGGATTCTGTGGGGAAGTGCACCTGTATGAATACTGCCCTGGGAATCCAGCCTCAGTCTGCTATGTTGGAAGCCAACAGCAGCCTAGGAACAACCCCTATTCCAACACTTACAATCCTGGTTGGAGGAACCACCGAAATCTTTCATGGGGTGGCCAACAAAATACTAACCAAGCTCCTAACCAACCAAGACCGAGTGGAACACCTGGTTTCACTCCCCAACATAACCAATCCATGTATCAAAAACCATACAACCAACCAGTAGGGTCTTCTGTAGAAAATCTACTCAAAGAGTACATCGCAAAGAATGATGCTACTCTACAAAGCCAGCAAGCTACCCTCAGGAGCCTAGAGAACCAAATAGGGCAACTAGCCAATGAACTCAAAAGTAGGTCCCAAGGTAGACTACCTGCTGACACTGAGGTGCCAAGGAGAGATGGAAAAGAGCAAGTTCAAGCAATTGAACTCAGAAGTGGGAGACCATTGGTGAGCAACATGAAAGAAACCCCAAAGAGAGTAGAGAACAAAGAGTCTAATGCTCCACTGGAATCTCTGACAAACCATGGTCAACCATCACCAAGCACATCAGGAGCAAGGCTGGAGCCAATCATAGAAGAGATAGAAGAAATTTCAAGGCCTCCACCTATCCTGAGGCGACCTGAAGTGCCTGCATATGTGCCACCACCTCCATTCCCTCGAAGGCTAAAGAAAAAACAAGAACAGGAAGTGCACTTTAATAAATTCTTAGAAATTCTTAAGCAAGTGCATGTTAATATTCCTTTTGTAGAAGTTTTACAGTCTATGCCCTCTTATGTTAAGTTTTTAAAAGATATAATCACTAACAAAAAAATTATTGGTGAATTTGAAACAGTGAATCTCACTGAGGAGTGCAGTGCCATACTCCAGAACAAGCTACCCAAGAAGGAGAAGGATCCTGGTTCCTTCACCTTACCAGTAGAGCTAGGAGGCAAGCACGTGGGCAGAGCTCTTTGTGACCTGGGAGCCAGCATAAACCTCATGCCCCTATCACTATTCCGCCAGCTAGGAATAGGAGAAGCACGTCCCACCACTGTCACTTTACAACTTGCAGACAGATCCATAGCATACCCTGAGGGTAAGATTGAGGATATTCTTGTAAAGGTTGACAAGTTTATTTTCCTTGCAGACTTCATCATCCTGGATTATGAAGCAGACAAGGAGGTCCCCATCCTATTAGGCAGACCATTTCTAGCCACAGGTAGGGCCCTGATAGATGTCCAGAAAGGTGAGCTCACTATGAGGGTTCATGATGAGGAGGTTAAATTTAGTGTTTATAAAGCCTTAAGGTACCCCTCTGACTCTGAATCTTGTGCTAGCATGGACATTGTAGATTCACTGATGGAAGAACAGCTGGAGCATGAATTATTAACTAAGCCTGCTAATAATTATGTACAATTAGATTTAACTGATTTGAATGTTTCTGAGATAATGGATATACCTGTAGATAAAATATAGCATGTTTGTATGAATAGTGACTTGACTGACAGATCCCTGAATCCATTGAAGCCATCCATTGAGCATCCACCTGTCTTAGAAATGAAACCCTTACCCACTCATCTTAAGTATGCATATTTAGGAAGTAATGATACTCTGCCTGTTATTATTTCATCTAAATTGAGTGAGAAGCATGAGGTTGAGCTGATATTATTACTTAGGCAGCATAAAAAGGCTATTGCATGGACTATTGCTGACATTAGAGGCATTAGCCCTTCCTACTGCATGCATAAGATAATCTTAGAGGAAGAGCATACACCCCGAGTAGATCACCAACGTAGGCTGAACCCCTCTATGAAAGAGGTAGTAAAAAAAGAAATTATAAAGTGGTTAGATGCAGGTGTGATCTTCCCTATAGCTAGTAGTCAGTGGGTGAGTCTTATACAATGTGTACCTAAGAAGGGGGGGATGACTGTAGTAGTAAATGAGAGCAATGAACTGATTCCAACTAGAACTATTACAGGATGGAGAGTTTGTATGGATTATAGGAAATTGAATAAGGAAACAAAGAAAGATCACTTCCCTCTACCATTCATAGATCAAATGTTAGATAGGATAGTTGGTAGAGCTTACTACTGCTTTCTAGACGGTTATTCTGGATATAACCAAATCACTATAGACCCTAAAGACCAGGAGAAGACCACCTTCACTTGCCCTTTTGGAACATTTGCCTTTCGCAGAATGCCTTTTGGCTTATGCAATGCACCAGCAACGTTCCAAAGGTGCATGTTGGCAATCTTCTCTGACCTAGATGAATCCATGATAGAGATATTTATGGATGACTTCTCAGTCTTTGGTGATTCATTTACAAACTGTTTAGAGAATTTAGGACAAGTCCTGGCTAGGTGTGAGGAGACTAACCTAGTCCTTAATTGGGAAAAATGCCACTTCATGGTGAAAGAAGGGATAGTCCAAGGTCATAGAGTGTCTAGAGCAGGAGTGGAGGTCGATAGGGCCAAGATTGAAATAATAGAGAAGTTGGTGGAACCTCAGAATGTGAAAGCCATTAGAAGTTTCTTAGGACACGCAGGCTTCTATAGAAGGTTCATTAAGAACTTTTCAAAGATCTCCAAGCCCTTGTGTGAGCTTCTAGAGCTGAACAAACCATTCATCTTCTCTAAAGAATGTTTCTTAGCCTGGAAAACCCTTAAGGAGGCATTAGTCAAAGCACCTATTATAGTAGGGCCAAATTGGGACCTTCCCTTTGAGATGTTATGTGATGCAAGTGACTATGCAGTAGGGGTTATGCTAGGACAAAAGATTGACAAATTAACACACCCTGTATACTATGCTAGTAAGACACTTAATGAGGCACAATGTAATTACACAACCACTGAGAAGGAGATGCTAGCTGTAGTGTTTGCCTGTGAGAAGTTTAGGAATTACATTGTAGGTACTAGAACAATCGTGTATACAGATCACTCTGCCTTAAAATACCTTATGAGGAAGGCTGATGCGAAGCCTAGGTTGATTATGTGGGTATTGTTGCTGCAAGAGTTTGATCTGGACATTAGAGATAAGAAAGGATGCGAGAATGTGGTTACGGATCATCTTTCCAGATTGCAACATAATTGCGATAAAATTGCGGAAACCGCAATTTCTGATGCCTTTATCGATGAGCATGTCTTTGTGTTAGCACATCGTGATAACGATGAGGAACCTTGGTTTGCTGACATTGCTAACTTCCTTGCCTCGCAGGTACTACCAACTTTCAAGGGAAGCCAAGAGAAGAAGAGGTTCCTGCATGAAGCTAGGAAGTTCCTATGGGATGATCCGACCCTCTACAAGACATGTGCAGATGGTTTGCTGATGAAATGTGTGTCAGCTGCTGAGGCGAAGTCTGTGCTGCAGCACTGCCATACAGCCCCCTATGGTGGACATTTTGGTGGCCAAAGGACAGCTGCAAAGGTGTTCCAGAGTGGCTACTATTGGCCCACAATCTTCAAAGATGCCCACGAATATGCACACAGCTGTGATGAATGCCAGAGAACAGGTAACCTTAGTCGAAAGGATGAGATGCCTCTCACTTACATCCTAGAGTTGGAGCTCTTTGATGTGTGGGGCATTGACTTCATGGGGCCATTTCCTCCATCATCAGGTAACCTTTACATACTTGTAGCTGTAGACTATGTGTCTAAGTGGGTAGAGGCCATAGCATGTCCAAACAATGATGCCAAAACAGTAATTAAGTTCCTTAATAGACATATCTTTACTAGGTTTGGTACACTTCGTGCTATAATTAGTGATGAAGGGACACACTTTATTAATAAAGCTATGGAAAAAGTGTTGGCTAAATACAATGTTAGACATAGAGTAGCCACCCCTTATCACCCACATTCGAATGGCCAGGCTGAAATATCCAATAGGGAGATTAAAAACATACTCGAAAAAGTGGTCAAACCCAATAGAAAAGATTGGTCGTTTAAACTCGAGGATGCACTTTGGGCATATAGAACTGCATATAAGACACCCCTAGGTATGTCTCCTTATAGACTTGTGTATGGCAAAGCATGTCACTTACCATTCGAATTGGAAATTAAAGCGTTTTGGGCCTTGAAAGAACTGAATTATTGCGTGACCGATGCGGGAACATTGCGGTCTCTGCAATTACATGAGCTTGATGAGCTTAGACATATGTCCTATGAAAATGCTAAAATGTATAAGGAAAAGACTAAGATTTGGCATGATAGTAGACTTAGGATTAAGGACTTTAAGAAAGGCCAGCTTGTCTTGTTATTTAACTCAAGGTTGAGATTATTTCCAGGCAAACTTAAGTCCAGATGGTCAGGTCCTTTTGTGATAACTAACGTGTTTGTTCATGGTGCAATCGAGATTAGGAACCTGCAGCACGGGCAACCGTTCATGGTTAATGGTGCAAGATTGAAGCATTATTATGAGGAAGGAGATGTGAAGACTCTCTCGGCCTTCCTCTTGACTGAAACGTGAAAATAAGAACGAGAGAGGACGAGTGATCACTGTGCTCGTCCATGCGAGGCTATGCCTTAGTTTATTTTTTGCTATTCTTTCGGTTACGATTTGCGTATATTTTTGTGTGATTTTGATTACGAATTTGATGTTGATTTTATTTCTTTTAATAGGGGATCGATAGAGGAAATCAAGGAGATGAATCCAGGCTAAAAAATCGGGGAAGATATTGGGCCAAATCGAAGATTGAGTTGAGGAAATATGGGCAGTTGAAACGAAGGAAATCTCCAACGGCCATTTAATTGCGGTAGATTTGCGAAATCCGCAACAGAAATAGCCGTTGGGATTTCCATCATTACTTATAGCCATTAGAAGCGCTCTGATCCGTACGCTTCCCTCATTCCCTGAACTCCAAGAAAGCTCTCTCCTTCTTCCTCTGCACTCCCTCTTTCCAGATTTCTACGATTCCACCATGGTGCTAACAAGAGCTGAGAGATCTGCGTCCAAAAAGAAGGCCGACGACGCTGAGATTGCTGCGAGAGAAGCACTCCTTGCCTTGGCGGACGCTAAAGCCGCGCGAACTGAACGCCTTCCCAAGCTTCCTGTTCGCAAGAAGAAGTGGAAGGTAGTGACGGAGATCCCTGCTGGACCATCTGAACCAGCAGGAACGCCCAAGAAGAGGAAGTGGAGTATGGCTGTGGCTGACGCAGCAATCAAGAAGAAGACTCCCTCTGTGGGGAGTCGAGAGAGTGGCCGTCCATCCTACGCGACGGCCAGGCAAAGCCATTCCCCATCTCCACCGGCGCGAAGCCCTGAACCATCTTCGTCGCCACAGAGCTCTGAACCATCTCCACCGCCGCAGAGCCCTGAAGCATCACCCATCTCCCAGACGCCTGAACCTGAAATCCCAGATGTAGAGCATCAAGAATCGGCGCAGGGCGGTGAAGAAGCTGAAGAAGAAGAGGTCTTCTCTCCTTTGAGGGAAGTCAGCACCGAGAGCCCAGCGCAGGGGGATGATTCGATGGAGGAGACATTGGGGGATTGCCTCCAACAGATCACAACCAAGGCGAGATTGAGAAAGAAAGCCGCCAAGGTTGTCAAGGCCAAACGGCCAAAAGCATCGAAGAAGTCCAAGAAAAAGAAAGCCAGGGGTGAGCCTTCATCAAAGAAGGTTAGTAGTGAGCCTTCCCCAAAGAAGCTCAAGATCGAGGCTGTTGAATCAGCCAGGGCAAAGGACAAGGGGAAAGCCAAGCTGTACCCTGAAGATGAGCCTCAATCTGTGAGGTATGTATCCTCTGATGCTGAGTCCAGAGGCACTGAGTTAAGGAAGAGGGACCTGCTGCACGAGAAAGGGTTCCTCGACGCGCTAGCAGACCTGCCGCAATTCTTGCGCGCAGGGATCACCAATCACGGCTGGGAGGAGCTGTGCAGACCACCCGTCCCCGCCTACTCCAGCATGGTGTATGATTTCTACGCCAACCTGATGAACCCTGAGGATGGCCTATCTGTGGTCAGAGGAGTCGAGGTGGATTTCTCAGCAAAGGCAATCAATGAAGCCTATGGCCTCAAGGGGCAAAAGCACACTGACTATGCCAGGATCGTTGATGCGCCAACAGAGGCTGTCCTGGAGGAAGCAATTTGGATCATTGGCCAACCTGAGGCAGCATGGACAGTTTCACGCAATGGGAAGCACACCCTGATGAGTGCTACCCTCACAGCCAAGGCAGCTGTCTGGTTTTCCTTCGTGCGGAGGAAGCTGTCCCCAGTGACCCACGAGACCACCATCAACCAAGGCAGATCGTTGTTGGTCTATGCGATCATGAGGGGCCTCACAATCAACGTTGGGGAGGTCATTGCAGCCTCAATCGCAGACTGCGCCAAAAAGGGTAAGGGGTCCACTTTTCTTTCCTAATACAATTACTAAGCTCTGCTTACGTGCAGGGGTTCCAATCGAGAGGATGGAGAGGCAGCTGGCCTACACGGGGCACCTGGAGTTGCCTACTGCCTTGAGGATGCGAAGGAAGGGGAACATGGAGTTCGAGCTAGATGGCCTGGCTGCTGCTCAGTCTCTGTCAATGGCCTGCCTGATGGACTTGCAGAAGAAGATGGCTCAGTGGGCCACATATGCGCAGGCAAGGGATAAGGATGTTGCAGACCAATTGGGCTGCATCTTTCCTGAATTCCCCACGGACCTACTAACACCATGGGCGCCTCCAGGACCAAGAAGGGATGATGATGATGAGGACATCTGAGTGCTAGGCTGATTAGCACTCAAGGGAGTATTTATGTTCCCTAAAAGAAAAAAAAATCAAACTGCTTTTTGTTGAACCATGTGAATTCTGCTGTTTTGAGTTAATATTTGGTCTGTCTTTAAATCTTTATTTTTGTTGTTTAAATTTGTTTAGTGTAGTCTGATGGTAGCTGAATAGGTAGATTAGTTTAGTTTCCTTTTTTGTATAGCTTAAATGACTGGAAAGAGCATGCATAGGGGCCTTGATCACTGATATATCTGCCCTGTATCCATTGCGGAATCCGCAATTTTTATTAGTAAATGCATGTTTTTGACTGACTGTTTAGCTAGGTTGGTTCTGTTTAAATTTTGTCTTTTGCTGCTATCTTGACTACCTTATATAGCTTATCTAAATGCATGCTGGATGAGTGTCATAAGACACCTTTGATAGTTTAAATTAGCCTCTTAAAACCTGCTCAGCATGCGTAGCTTTAAGTCCTTACCTGCCTGTTTTTTTATAAATTTCTGCTGCTGTGATGTTTGCTTTTGGGAATGTTCTGTCTATCCCTAGGGCTTTTAGATTCTCTTTGTTTTACCCTAGACTAGATGCTTCTAGGACAAGTTTGGGGGTGTGCCACCTCAGACACTCATTGGGGACAATGAGTAGTTTAAGTTTGAGGGAGGCCACCCTAGGCCTAGGAACATTCCTCTCTCCCTTAAAGCATAAGCATTCTTCTTCTCCTTTACAAAAAAATGATGAGCTGAAAAAAAAAAATGAAAAATAGAATAAAGAGGGGTGTCTCTCTTAAAGTTGCTGAGTAATCAGTGCCAAGTGTGTAACCCACAAGTGGCATTGCATCAAAAGGCAACCAAAGGAGAGGCTCCACCAAAGTAAGAAAGAAAAAAGGAAGAAATAGGGAAGAAGAATGTATACTTAGGAGTTGCAACTTTGTGGCTTAGATGTCCTGAATAAAAAGAACTCTGATCCTCAATTAGCTGAGCACAAAGTTGTAGCTTGTAGGGTTGTTTAGGGAGATGAATGTATGTCCAATGTAGTGATGCCAGGGTTTAGGTTGTTCTCTAAATGTACTACTGTCACTGGTTAATACTAAGACTGGCATGACTCTAAGGAATCCTAGGTAGCTCAAAAGTAAAAATTAGAAGCATGTACTGAGTCTGGGGTAAAGCTAGGTAGAATTTGAAACCTTAGGGATAGTTGCACGATATGACAGAAGCAAGTAGATCAGGCGTAGGGAGTTAATGAAACAGTAGGAGCATTAGGCATGCGAAGTCAGAAGAAGCAAAGTAAGAGGGTAGTTGTAAACTTAAAAGTGTGTCACAGGACAGCACTGCTATAGATAGGAATTTAGGGAGTCAGCAAGTGGTTAAAGAGGATGAAACAGCAGCCTAAGTAAGTCCTTAGATTGCTCGAGGACGAGCAAAACCTTAAGTTTGGGGGTGTGTTACGTCTCCAAAAGTGACCTTTTTAGGACTTATTTATCTTAGAAAGATGTACACTCTTAGGTGTTTTTGATAGGATTTAGCTTAAACCTATGCTTATATGTGAGAATTAGAAGAAGGAAGCTAAATTAGGACTTGTGTGCAAAAGGAAAGAAAAGGAATGAAAAAGGAAGTTAAAAGAATGAAAATTGTGCATTGCGGAAGCATTGCGGAAACATTGCTAAAACCGCAATGTTTTAAGTGAAATCCGTAAGTTGGCTAACCTTTTTCTGTTGTAATCCGATATTTCAGGGATTCGTTCTTTCTCCTCCATCCATTTTGAAGTACGACGTTGAGGATGGATGGTTCTCCTTGGCCCAATCGCACCTGCAGAATACTATAAAAGGAGGTCAAAGAGGAGGGTTCAAGCATCATCCGAAAGCGTAGAAGTCTCTTCGCAGCGCAGTCTTTTCCATTCATTCTCTTCTCCGTCTGTTGGTTTGAGAGGTTCAGCTGTTGGAGTCGACAATCTGATAGGAAGGAGAGAAGATTCATCTTCTCTCCTGATTGGATTCATCCAAGCAAGGCTTACCTTTCTCTCCCTTCAGCCGAGGCGTTTGCGACGAGGCGATCGAGCTCATTTTACTGCTTTCTGTCTTTACTTTTCATTTCCAGCACCGTTTTGTTGTTATTTCTTTTCCATTAGTTAATCCATTCCATTTCGTTGCTTTCTGTCTTTATGTTAATCACTTTAAGTCTTCATTTGTTCATTCAAACAATTGATTAATCAAAGCACAATTCATCATTTCACACTTTGTCTTTACCTTCTCTGCCTACTGTTTTTCCTTGCTGTTTTGTCTTTCATTTTCTTCTAAGCATGTCTACTTCATCTATTATTTCTGTTCTCTCTACATCCATGAGTAACTAAGTCACATAGGGGCATGCTAATGACAATACTATAGGCTAAAACACGTGAACCAAGCATGTAGGATAGCTCTCGAATGCATTGATTGTATGTAAGCTTCATCCCACGGGCAATTTCGATTGGCCATCCATTTTGTCCAAAGAACTCCTAACCTCTGGAAGGAGTAAGAGTTCAGAGTCATACACTCATGCTAGCCTCTCAAGGTAGCCAGAAAACGACCTAGGAATAGGCGTTTTCCTAGTACAAATCATAACTTGCTGTTTTAACAAGATTCTTAAGACCTTACTTGGACATGAGTAAACTAAAGGATCTAATGCATGAAATCGGAAGATACATGAGAATGAGTTAGTTTGATGCATAGTGAGTTGATCCAATGCTTGAGAATCGTGTGAAAATGCCTATAGAGGAGTCGTTAGTAGCCCTTGTTTCTCCATTTTACACACTTTCGCTGTTAGTAACATTGCGGTAAAATTGCTGTTCTCGCAATTCTACTAAGTTAAAAATTTTGCTTAGCTATTTTCCTCTTCGTTTATTAATCTCTTCTCTTTACGGTTGAGTTTATCATTGACTTGCACTTGTTCATGTTGCTATCCTTTATTGATTCATTAGTAATTAGGCATTTTTAAACCAAATCTACCCCATCAAATCCACCCATTCTTTCTTAACAATACACTTCACGAGTAGCTAATAGTAAATCTCTGTGGGAAAACGAATGAGAAAATACTTACTACTTGCTACAAGATCATGTATGCTTGCATGTTTTGAGTGCTCTCTCTCTCTTATTGCTTATTTCTTTTACACATTGAGCACGCAACAGCATGCTAATGACTTAATTCTCAATACTAAAAGAGACAAGACATTTATATTAGAAGGAAATACTTGCATGCATGCATTGGCTAAGAACATTTCAAGAAATTTAAATTGTTACTCCCTACGAGTGTTTCGCTTCTAGCACCTCTATTTTAAATCTTATAGGCCTAGAACAGTCCTACCCGACCCAAAGCTTCGCTTTCCCCCTACTTATGGCGAAACAGAACAGTCTAAGGGCTTTTCATCGTCAAAGCAAGTAATAGATCGCTAGGCTTCCTTTCTTTACTCTCTTTTTCTCCATACTTTTTTTGATCTCCATGAGTGCCTAACATGTCAATTTTACTTTCGTTTCAGCTTGCCTGCAATTTCATTGCACAATGCATCTGACTACGGGCAAAATTCACATTTTTAAGAACTTGCATTCACTTCTATGTGCTTCCTTTTCATGCAGTGGCGACCGTGGGTTACACGACCGCCTCTGGCTACTTAGGCAACTCAAGAAGGAGGAACACCTCAGGAGATTACATTTTTGAAAAACATTTAGCTTTTTTTTCTTTTAGCCTAAAACCCATGTTATAATTTGAACGCAAAAATTACAAACACTAACAAATCAAACCCATCCTAAATGTGCCTTTCGAGGTGACAACAAATTTTAAGCCAAGCAGAACTACCCTAAACCCACAGATCCAAGATAGAGTGTTAAGCGCGAAGCTTAAACAAGGAAATAACGAAGAAATTTTTTCAAAATGGGCTTAACAAATGCATACATGCTACATTTCACTGCATATACAAATACGGAGGTTCCAACAGTACATCACAGAAGTTCATAATCAAATTAGCATGCACACATCAACTACAAAGCATATTTATCAGAATTCCACAACAAAACTCGACAACCGCTGTAAAGCACAACCCACCACCCCCAACTTAGAAAAAGACAATGTCCTCATTGGACTAATAAAGCACAATCAAAATTCTAGGGAACAGAAAACCTCCCCTGAATTGTGATTTAGAGGGTTGGAGAGCACGCTTCTTCTTTTTCAAGTAATACCGCAAGGACGAGCCATCATTTCTCCTGAAAACTCACAACATGAGAGTAAGAACCTAAGTTAAGGGACGGTGGTTCCTTGGCAGGGTTTGCTGTGGTTCGGGGGGAATATTTTGCTTCATGCTTTTGTCACCTGGCTGGCCTTGAGGGATCGATTGTATACCCGTGACAGGCTGGCCAGGTGGATCCCCTCGACCCCTACTGATTGATTGCTTTGTTTGTCCGGGACGGAGTCTCGCGACCACCTGTTCTTTCAGTGCCCCTTTGCGAGTATGGTGTGGGAAGATATCCTCAGTTGGGGTAGAGCTTCCCGCCTCGTTCTTCCTTGGGATGCTGAGTGATAGCTCCAAAATAGAGCTATTATTTACTCCCTAATTATAGCTAAAACCATGCTCAATATTGATTAAAATGCATTTTTGTAGGTGAACTCATGGTGGAGAGCTCGAGAAGTTCGATGACGTGTTTGGGGGCTAAAAGTGACGTTTTAGAGCTTAATGGACGCCTCGGGAGTGAAAGCGCTTGAAGAATTAAAGAGATGGCAAAAATTGCCTTGGAAAGACAATTTTTGGCCATCAAACCCGAGAGCATGCATGCATGGGCGGCAACGTCGAGACGCTAGCTCGACGCTGGCCGAGCGTCTCGACGCCGCCCCGAACGCTTCCAAAGATTGACGCACCCCAGCGTCGAGACGCTGCCCGAGCTCTCGACGCCAGCCCAACGATTTTCCAGAGAGACGCTGTCTGAGCGTCTCGACGCCCGCGTCTCGAGACGCTCAGACACAGCCCAACGCTCTAGGCACAGCGTCGAGACGCTACCCTAGCGTCTCGACGCTCCGACGGCTTTAAAAGCCTTCTTCTCCGATTTTAGCCGCAAGTTTTATCCCATTTTTCCAATTCCACCATTGTTAAGCTCGGGTGGGAGCTCCAAATTGACATTTTCTTCCATTTTCTCTTCAATAAAGCTCCAACATTAGTAATTTCTCTTGATTTGCACAACGGGGAGCTAAGGTAAGTGCTCTAATTCGAGTTTAGGGGTGTCTTGATGCATTAGGGAGGGTTTAGCTTTAATTTTCCAGCTTGTGGTTCTGAATTTCTTGCATGATTCTTCCTTTGTTTGATTCCAAAGAGCATGTATGACTGATTAGGAGTGACGTCCGAGTCCTCACGCATGTTTTACCGTTAAAGGTTCGGACGTATAATTGCCTCATTCGCTAGGTAACAAGGATCTAAGCGTGACTAATTAATTCTAGCCTAAGTGACAGTAGGAGAATAGCATTAATTATCGTTTGCACGTTACACTTAGGGAAAGAATGGAAATCGCGCCAATTGGTCGAGTTCTCGATCAATTGGTTCGTCGCGATGTTACCCGTCACTGTTCTTTGATTGGTTTAAGCGTAGCTAACTTAGATTAATTAATGAGCATGTTAATTAGAATTGCACTTTTCTAATTAATTCATTGGGATGTTTGCTACGAAAACGAGCAAACATTTCGCGTGCATGAGATTAAATTACAAGCATGATTAGAATCCCTATGATCTAAGCGCATCAAGATAAATCCCGACACCCGAATTAGGAGCACGTGTTACATTTATTGTTTTTCCGCTCTTTACTTTTCGCATTTATTTTCCGTTAGCTTAATTTTACTTAGTTTAGTTTTAATTAACTCACTCTTTATTTTATTTTGAGTTTTAGTTTAAAAGACAAATAGAAATTAATTAGGAGAGATTGATTTAGGTTCCCTGCGGATCGACCCGTTACCACTATCTACAAGTTAGCTTAGTAGTTTCGGTATTATAAATTTTATTTTGGCAAGCCTCGACAACTTGAAGTTGGAGTACACCATAAAGTATCTCTACCAAAATTGGCGTCGTTGCCGGGGAACCATTTAATTTCTCTTAGTTAAATTTTATTTGTTTAGAAAATCAAAAAAAAAAAAATTTCCTTTTCTTGTGTCTTCTTGTTTGAGTATGGCAGATAGTCGATTAGAAGAGTGGGTGATAGCTTCAAGGCGAGAAGCCGCGAGGATTGCTCTTGTCGATGAGAGGGAATATAGGGAGTTTTTGAGTATTCCCCATCATGGCGAGGAGTACATAAGGAGGTTGCAGGCAATTAAGAAAACTCTGATACAAATGCGTACGCTGCACTCCGAGGTTTGGTGGACGTTTATTCGAGAAACGCATGCGAGAGCAAAAGGTTGTGCTTGCTCGGTAGGGGGTCATACCTCCTACGCATGTCCTGAGGCGCCACAAACCGGTCTTCTCGATGCCTACCCTGCGCAAGAGCATCCCGAGTTAGGAAATCAATCCTCCCTATCCTATAATCTAAATTTTGAAGGACAGAGGGAGCAAATTGATTTTATGCTCGAGGAGTTACACCCTAGTTGCAAAAAAGAAATCAGGAGTATTCCGCCATGCGAAGATGAGATCGTCGGGATCAAGGAAAAAGTCGAGCCTACTATCTTGAAGGAATTCCAGGTGATAGAGTTTGAGGCTGACGAGTCTCTTTCTGTTTTATTTCCTGAACTTCCCTCTATTGATGCATGCTTTCTTCCTTTTTCCCCTATTGAGTCTTTATTTTCAGTTGAGTCTTGTTTTGTTTTATTTCAGTCTGTTGAGTCTTTTATTTTTCCATATATCAAAAAAATCAAAAAAATAAAAACTCTGTCCGGCTGCCTACAAAAGTCGAAGAGCTTGCTTCTCTTAGCAGGTTTTGTTGATTCAAGGAAGAAGGGGCCGAAGAAGTACGAGAATTTTTACGTACCCTGACAGAGAGGAGGACACTTCGAGCATAACGACGTTAAAAATTTGCGCTTTTTGGGAGGCAGCCCATGAGTATTTTAATTTCATGTCTTTACTTTTAGTTTTTATTTGCCTAGCTTAGCTTTTTCTTGTTTTCTTTTGTAGGAGTTTTGTGGCTTAAGAATCGGAACAGTGGGCGAAGAGTGCACTGCTCCAACCGACAACCTAACAAAATTCAGGGGAGGTTTTTTGTTCCCTTTTATTTTGTGCGCTTTATCTGCTTAGTCTGAAGTGTGATACATAGAGGACTATGTATGCTTTTAGGTTGGGGGTGGAGTTGTCTGTTGGATGGATTTCTGTAGTTGTTGAGCTGTGGATATTCTGAATTTGAAGTGCTTTTGTCTGCTGATTGCATGTGTTCGATGAGGACAATCTAGGAAATGCTTTTAAATTCTTCGTAGTTGCATATCTAGAAAAGCATGAGATTGTTTGTGTTAGTTGAGCATTTTTCAAAAAAAATTAAAAAAAATTTGTTGCTCCCTTGCATCTATCGAGCACTTAGCAATCTGTTCTTGGTTCTGTAGGCTTAGAATAATCTTATGTAGCCTGAAATCATGTTGTCACCCCGAAAGGCACCTCTAGGGAAGGCTTGATGCATGATAGGTTGTAATAGGTTAATCGAGATTATAGCGAAGCTATTGCCTAAAAAAAAGGTATGCATGAAAATAAAAACTCTAGAGTTGCTCCTCCTTCTTGTGTTTCCCGTGTAACCCACGGTTGTCACTGCATGAAAGGGAAACTAATAGAAGTGAGCAATAGTCCTTAAAAACGTGAAGCTAAATTAGGCTTGACGTGTTAGGCTCTCTTGGAGAAGCAAAAGAAAAGTAAAAAAAAAAAATGGATCAAAAGAAATAAAGAGTACAAAGTACTCAAGAAAAAGAAAATGTTTAGGCCTTTTTATTTGTTACCTTCTTGATTGTTGAAAAGTCATTAGACTGTTCTTAATTGTTAGAAGTAGGGGGAAAGCACGATGTAGGGTTGCATATGGTTTTCCGGGTCTATTAGAGCTAGAATAGGTTGGCTATACACACACGCACTTAGGGGAGTAACAGTTGAATTTTTGAAAGGTTCTCAATTAGTGCATGCAATTGATCGTTCTCTTTTTGTGCAAATGCCTTGCTTTTAAAAGTGTTGAGGTTAGAGTCGATGCATGTAATTTTAGACTTTAGTGATAATTTAGAATAGCCTTGCTCGAGGACTAGCAAGATTTAGGTTGGGGGTATTTTGATAGCTCCAAAATAGAGCTATTATTTAATCCCTAATTATAGCTAAAACCATGCTCAATATTGATTAAAATGCCTTTTTGTAGGTGAACTCATGGTAGAGAGCTCGAGAAGTCCGATGACGTGTTTGGGGGCTAAAAGCGACGTTTTAGAGCTTAATGGACGCATCGGGAGTGAAAGTGTTTGAAGAATTAAAGAGATGGCATGGCCATCAAACCCGAGAGCATGCATGCATGGGCGGCAGCGTCGAGACGCTAGCTCGACGCTGCCAGCGTCGAGACTTTGGCTGAGCGTCTCGACGCCGCCCCGAACGCTTCCAAAGATTGACGCACCCCAGCATCGAGCGCGCACGCTCAACGCCCGCTCAATGCTGGCAGCGTCGAGACGCTGCCCGAGCGTCTCGACGCCAGCCCGACGATTTTCCAGAGAGACGCGTGACAGCGTCGAGACGCTGTCCGAGCGTCGAGACGTTTGCGCGCGCGCGCGCGCTGCCAACTTAGGGCACAGCGTCGAGACGCTACCCTAGCGTCTCGACGCTCCAACGGCTTTAAAAGCCTTCTTCTCCGATTTTAGCCGCAAGTTTTATCCCATTTTTCCAATTCCACCATTGTTAGGCTCGGGTGGGAGCTCCAAATTGACATTTTCTTCCATTTTCTCTTCAATAAAGCTCCAACATTAGTAATTTCTCTTGATTTGCACAACGGGGAGCTAAGGTAAGTGCTCTAATTCGAGTTTAGGGGTGTCTTGATGCATTAGGGAGGGTTTAGCTTTAATTTTCCAGCTTGTGGTTCTGAATTTCTTGCATGATTCTTCCTTTGTTCGATTCCAAAGAGCATGTATGACTGATTAGGAGTGACGTCCGAGTCCTCACGCATGTTTTACCGTTAAAGGTTAGGACGTATAATTGCCTCAATCGCTAGGTAACAAGGGTCTAAGCGTGACTAATTAATTCTAGCCTAAGTGACAGTAGGAGAATAGCATTAATTATCGTTTGCACGTTAGACTTAGGGAAAGAATGGAAATCGCGCCAATTGGTCGAGTTCTCGATCAATTGGTTCGTCGCGATGTTACCCGTCACTGTTCTTTGATTGGTTTAAGCGTAGTTAACTTAGATTAATTAATGAGCATGCTAATTAGAATTGTACTTTTCTAATTAATTCATTGGGATGTTTGCTACGGAAACGAGCAAACATTTCGCGTGCATGAGATTAAATTACAAGCATGATTAGAATCCCTATGATCTAAGCGCATCAAGATAAATCCCGACACCCGAATTAGGAGCACGTGTTACATTTATTTTTTTTCCGCTCTTTACTTTTCGCATTTATTTTCCGTTAGCTTAATTTTACTTAGTTTAGTTTTAATTAACTCCCTCTTTATTTTATTTTGAGTTTTAGTTTAAAAGACAAATAGAAATTAATTAGGAGAGATTGATTTAGGTTCTCTGCGGATCGACCCGTTACCACTAGCTACAAGTTAGCTTAGTAGTTTCGGTATTATAAATTTTATTTTGGCAAGCCTCGACAGCTTGAAGTTGGAGTACACCATAAAGTATCTCTACCACTGAGCTTGAGTGGATTTGTCGGGAGAGTGTTGGGCAGCATATGCGTAAGCTTGTTTGGAGAGTGGCCTGGTGTGCTGTGATCTACCATATTTGGATGGAACACAATTTGCGTTATCGCTGCTATTCGGTCTGATATATCTTCTGCATGCTCGTCCTGGGTGGGTGCGGTTTCGGCCGGTTCCCCCTGGGATTCTTTTGATTGACTTCCTCTTGTTCTTTGAGTGTGTGCAGGTGTTATTTTCAGGTTGCTCTTTGCGGTGCTGTTTCGTTTCTGGCGACTGCTTCTTCCCCTGCTCTGTCCCTAGGTATTATTTTCAGGTTGTTCCTCCGTTGTTGTTTCGTTCTGGCGAGTGCTTCTTCCCTTTTTATGTCCCTAGCCCCTCGGCGCTGCTGTTCTCTCTTCCCTGGAGGGCGGTTGCTGTTTTGGCTTTGTGAGGCCAGTCTGGTTTGGGGCCTCTCTGTGTGGTTTCCTTGTCGTGGCTCTTTCAGGTGCTCGCTTTATTCCCCGGTTTTGCCCCTTGTTGTCCTTGGTTCCTTCTTCCCTGGTCGGTGGTTTTGAGGCTTTCATTATGAGAGGCTGGTCTGTTTTGGGGCCCTCTTTGTTGGGGTTGGTTCAGGAAGATGCTTGCTTCTTTTGCAGTTGGTTGTCCTTCTGTGTTTTTGTGCGTGCTTTTTTCCCTCTGGTGTTGCCTTGGTTCCTGTTTGGAATGAGTTGTTGTGTCTGCTTGTTGTCACCCCGAAAGGCGCCTTGTCCTGAGGGTGTGTCGGCTTTTGGTGAGGGTCCTTGGTCTGGGCAGTGTCGAGGGAAGCGATGCTTGCCTGGTCCTTGTGGCTTTCTGCCGGGCCTGCATGCCTGATGGTTGTTCTTTTTCCAGAAGTAGGGGGAAAACGAGTTGTAGGGCCTCTTCGTTGCTTCAGATTCCTAGGTGATGCTTGGGGGGCTTGTACTCACACGCATGGGGTGGATGGCCAGTTTGGCCCCTTTTTCTCTCAGCATCTGAATGGTCCTCCCTCTGCTTTGTTTGGTGCCCTGTTGACTTTGTCTGGAGTCTCTTGTTGCTCGCTCCGGCTGGGGGTTCAATGGCCTAAGGATGTTTGGTGGCTGGGGAGTTTTGTTTCGTGCATTGTGGGGCCGCCGTGCTTCCTCTTGTTGCGGCTGTGGCTCGATCTCTTTTTGTGTTGTATTGTTCTTTCTGTTCTTTTATTTTTCTGGCTCCTTCCCGCTTGTGGGTTTGGTGCTGGGTGTTCTCGTTGTGCTTTTTCTTGCCCTCCCTCGGGCTGTGAGGTTCCCGTTTGGGTTGGTTTTTTGCTTTGGTACATTGGTTTTCCCAGTGGATTGTTTCTTTGTTTGTTGGTGCCCTTTGACCTCGGGCTTTGAGGTCCTTTTGCTTAATATAATCACCTTTGCAAAAAAAAAAAAGAACCTAAGCTAATCCTAAAAGCAGTAAAGTAAACAAAAAGCATGTACAGTTCAGACTCAGGTGCCTCCGAGAAGCGCAAATTTTTAGAGTCGATTGCTCGACTTTACCAACACTTCTTCATCCTTTCTCATACTCGGGTTCTCCCAAGTGGGCATGCTCGTCGAAGTGCTCTGTCTCCCCTTCGTGGAAGATTTTCAATCGCTGGCCATTCACCGTGGATTCCTTTCCTGTTTCTAAACTCTGAATTTTGACTGCACCATAATGATGGACATGAGTTATAACAAAAGGATCAATCCAACGGGAACGAAGTTTACCTGGCATGAACTTCAGGCGGGAATTGAACAAGAGGACTTTCTGACCAACTTCGAAGTGCTTCTGAATCACTCGCATGTCGTGGAACAACTTGGTCTTCTCCTTATAGATCCTCGAGTTCTCATATGCATCTAGGCGAAGCTCCTCTAATTCTTGCAATTTGAGGCGTCTTGCTTCGCCAGCCTGATCGAAGCTCATATTGCACTTCTTTACTGCCCAGTACGCTTTGTGCTCTATCTCCACCGGGAGATGACAAGCTTTCCCAACGTAGGTAATTCCCAGACATATCTCTTGGCTTCGCTTTTCAGCTTAGCCCTCCTATTATACGAATAGTCAAATGGGAACGTACTTGTGACCAAATAATTGACTATGTCAGCATACCAGGGTATTTCCACGTTCACTTGGAAGAGGACCTCACTAGGGAATTCATCATTCAGGGGTAAATCATCCTCTCCTCGCACGATGCGGCTCAAGTGATCGGCGACCGTATTTTCTGATCCTTTCCTGTCCTGGACTGAAACATCGAACTCTTGGAGGAGCAGTACCCACCTAAGCAGCCTAGGCTTTGAGTCCTTATTGTTCATCAAGTATCGCACCGCTGCATGATCAGAAAAAACAACCACTTTAGATCCAAGTATATAAGGTCGGAATTTATCAAGAGCAAATACAATGGAAAGCAGCTTGTTGCGTGCTCAATGTTTAAAAGAAAAATGCAATAAGGGAGCACTCAAAACATGCAAGCATACATGATCTTGTAGCAAGTAGTAAGTATTTTTTTCATTCGTTTTCCCACAGAGATTTATTCTTAGTTACTCGTGAAGTGTATTGTTAAGCAAGAATGGGTGGATTTGATGGGGTAGATTTGGTTTTAAATTGCCTAATTACTAAGGAACATGTAAAGGATAGATGCATAAACAAGTGCAAGTAAATGATAAACTCAAATGCAAAGAGAAGAGATAACTAAACGAAGAGGAAAAATGACTAAGGCAGATTTTAACTTAAAGGAATTGCGAGAACAGCAATTATACCGCAATGTTCTTAACAGCGAAAGTGTGTAAAATGTGGAAACAAGGGCTACTAACGACTCCTCTATAGGCTTTTTCACACGATTCTCAAGCATTAGATCAACTCACTATGCATCAAACTAACTCATTCTCATGTATCTTCCGATTTCATGCATTAGATTCTTTAGTTTACTCATGTCCAAGTAAGGTCTTAAGCATCTTGTTAAAGCAGTAAGTTGTGATTTGTACTAGGAAGACGCCTATTCCTAGGTCGTTTTCTGGCTACCTTGAGAGGCTAGCATGAGTGTATGACTCTGAACTCTTACTCCTTCCAGAGGTTAGGAGTTCTTTGGACAAAATGGATGGCCAATCAAAATTGCCCGTAGGATGAAGCTTACATACAATCAATGTATGCCCGTAGGATGAAGCTATCCTACATGCTTGGTTCACGTGTTTCTTCCTACAGAGTTGTCATTAGCATGCCCTTATGTGACTTAGCTACTCATGGATGTAAATAGAATAGAAAGAGTAGATGAAGAAGACATGCGTAGAAGATTATTAAAGACAAACCAGAAGCTAAAGGCAGTAACAGAGAAGGTAAAGAAACTTGTGACTTGATGAAAATAGTGCTTCGATTTATTAAGAATTGAACTAAACAAATGACAGCCTTAAAGAACTAAAGTAAAGCAGACAGCAACGAAATGAATTAGAGTAGCTATTGGAAAGGAAATAACAACAGACAGTAATGGAAATGGGAAACTAAAGCAGAAAGCAATGAAGTTGAGCGTGATTGCTTCGACGCAGATGCCTCGGCTGAAGGGAGAGAAAGGTAAGCCTTGCTTGGATGAATCCAATCAGAAGAGAAGATGAATCTTCTCTCCTTCCTATCAGATTATCGACTCCAATCAGCTAAACTTTTCAACCCCACAGACGGAAGAGAAAAACAGGAGAAAGAATTGTGCTGCGAAGAGACTTTTACGCTTTTCGGATGTGTTTCAACCCTCCTCTTTGACCTCCTTTTATAGTATTCTGCAGGTGCGATTGGGCCAAGGAGAACCATCCATTCTCAACGTCGTACTTCTACATGGCTGGAGGAGAAAGAACGAATCCCTGAAATATCGGATCACAACAGAAAAAGGTTAGCCAACTTACGGATTTCACTTAAAACATTGCGGTTTTAGCAATGTTTCCGCAATGCCTCCGCAATGCACAGTTTTCATTCTTCTAACTTCGTTTTTCATTCCTTTTCTTTCCTTTTGCATACAAGTCCTAATTTAGCTTCCTTCTTCTAATTCTCATATATAAGCATAGGTTCGAGCTAAATCCTATCAAAAATACTTACAAATGCACAACTTCCTAACACAAATAAGTCCTAAAATAGTCACTTTTGGAGACGTAACACACCCCCAAACTTAAGGTTTTGCTCGTCCTCGAGCAATCTAAGGACTTACTTAGGCTGCTGTTTTATCCTCTCTAACCACTTGCTGACTCCCCTAAGTTCCTATCTAAGGCAATGTTGTCCTGTGACATACTTCTTAGTTTGCAACTACCCTCTCACTTTGCTTCTTCTGACTTCGCATGCCTAATGCTCATACTGCTTCATTAACTCCCTACGACTGATCTACTTGCTTCTGTCATATCGTGCAACTATCCCTAAGGTTTCAAATTCTACCTAGCTTTACCCCAGACTCAGTACATGCTTCTACTTTTTACTTTTGAGCTACCTAGGATTCCTTAGAGTCATGCCAGTCTTAGTATTAAACAGTGACAGTAGTACATTTAGAGAACAACCTAAACCCTGGCATCACTACATTGGACATACATTCATCTCCCTAAACAACCCTAAAAGCTACAACTTTGTGCTTAGCTAATTGAGGATCAGAGTTCTTTTTATTCAGGACACCCAAGCCACAAAGTTGTAACTCCTAGATATACATTCTTCTTCCCTATTTCTTCTTTTTTCTTTCTTACTTTGGTGGAGCCTCTCCTTTGGTTGCCTTTTGATGCAATGTCACTTGTGGGTTACACATTTGGCACTGATTACTCAGCAACTTTAAGAGAGACACCCCTCTTTATTCTATTTTTCATTTTTTTTCAGTTCATCATTTTTTTTTTTTTTTTTTTTTTTTAAAGGAGAAGAAGAATGCTTATGCTTAAAGGGAGAGAGGAATGTTCCTAGGCCTAGGGTGGCCTCCCCCAAACTTAAACTACTCATTGTCCCCAATGAGTGTCTGAGGTGGCACACCTCCAAACTTGTCCTAGAAGCATCTAGTCTAGGGTAAAACAAAGAGAATCTAAAAGCCCTAGGGATAGACAGAACATTCTCAAAGCAAACATCTCAGCAGCAGAAATTTATAAAAACAGGCAGGGAAGGACTTAAAGCTACGCATGCTGAGCAATTTAAGAGACTAATTTAAACTATCAAAGGTGCCTTACGACACTCATCCAGCATGCTTATAGATAGGCTATATAAGGTAATCAAGACAGCAGCAAAAGAACAAAATTAAAACAGAACCAACCTAGCTAATCAGTCAGTCAAACATATGCAATTACCAACAAACATTGCGGATTCCGCAATAATTTCGCAATGGATCACAGGGCAGATATATCAGTGATCAAGGCCCCTATGCATGCTTGTTCTAATCAACTCAGCTATACAAAAAGAAAACTAAAACAACCTACCTTTTCAGCTATCATCAGACTATACTAAACAAATCTAAACAACAAAAATAAAGAACTAAAGACAGATCAAATATTGATTCAAAAATGGCAGCATTCACATAGTTTAACGAAAAGCAGAGTTTTTTTTTTTTTTTTTAGGGAACAGAAATACTCCCTTGAGTGCTCTTCAAACTAGCACTCAGACGTCCTCATCATCATCTCTCCGTGCTCGTGGAGGTGCCCATGGCGTCAGCAAATCAGTGGGGAACTCAGGAAAGATGCAGCCCAACTGGTCAGCAACATCCTTATCCCTTGCTTGAGCATACTCAGCCCATTGAGCCATCTTCTTTTGTAGGTCCATCAGGCAGGCCATCGATAGAGACTGAGCAGCAGCCAGGCCGTCCAACTCAAACTCCATGTTCCCCTTCCGTCGCATTCGCAGGCCTGTAGGCAGCTCCAGGTGCCCCGTGTAGGTCAGCTGCCTCTCCATCCTCTCGATTGGTACACCTGCACGTAAGCAAAGCTTTGTGATTGTGTTGGGGAAGAAAAGTGGACCCTTGCCTTTTTTGGCACAGTCTGCGATTGAGGCTGCAATGACCTCGCCAACATTGATTGTGAGGCCCCTCATGATCGCATAAACCAGCAGCGATCTTCCTTGGTTGATGGTGGTCTCGGGAGTCACTGGGGACAGCCGCCTTCGTATGAAAGAAAACCATACAGCTGCCTTTGTCGTCAGGGTTGCACTCATCAGAGTGTGCTTCCCATTGCGCGAAATCGTCCACGCTGCCTCAGGTTGGCCGATGATCCTCAGCGCTTCCTCCAGGACAGCCTTAGTTGGCGCATCAATGATCCTTGCATAATCAGTGTGCTTCTGCCCCTTGAGGCCATAGGCTTCATTGATCGCCTTGGCTGAGAAGTCTACCTCGATTCCTCTTACCACAGACAAGCCATCCTCAGGGTTCATCAGGTTGGCGTAGAAATCGTACACCATGCTGGAGTAGGCGGGGATGGGCGGTCTGCACAGCTCTTCCCAGCCGTGATTGGTGATCCCTGCGCGCAAGAACTGCGGCAGGTCTGCCAACGCGTCAAGGAACCCCTTCTCATGGAGCAGGTCCCGTTTCCTCAATTCAGTGCCTCTTGACTCAGCATCAGAAGACACATACCTCACAGCTTGAGGCTCATCTTCGGGGTACAGCTTGGCCTTCCCCTTATCTTTTGCCCTCGTTGACTCAGCAACCTCGACCTTCAACCTCTTCAACGACGGCTCACCTTTGTCCTTCCTTTTCTTGGACTTCTTCGAAGTTTTTCGCCGTTTGGCCTTGATGACCTTGGTGGCTTTCTTTCTCAATCGTGCCCTGGTGGTGATCTGTTGGAGGCAATCTCCCAACGTTTCATCCATTGAATCTTCCCCCTCTGCTGGGCTATCGGGGCAGACTTCCCTCAATGGAGAGAAGACCTCTTCTTCCTCAGCTGCTTCATCGCCCTGCGCCGATTCTTGATGCTCTTCATTTGGAATTTCAGGCTCAGGCGTCTGGGATACTGGTGACGCCTCAGGGCTCTGCGGCGGTGGAGTTTGTTCAGAGCTCTGTGGAGAGGGAGAAGGCTTGGGGCTTCGCGCTGGTGGAGATGGAGAATGGCTTTATCTGGCCGTCTCGTAGGATGGACGGCCACTTTCTTGACTCTCCACAGAGGGAGTCTTTTTCTTGATCGCTGCGTCGTCAACAGCCATCGTCCACTTCCTCTTCTTAGGCGTTCCTGCTGGTTCAGATGGCCCAGCAGGGATCTCCGTCACCACCTTCCACTTCTTCTTGCGGACAGGGAGCTTGGGAAGTCGTTTAGTGCGCGCGGCTTCGGCATCTGCTAAGGCGAGGAGTGCCTCTCTCGCAGCTGCCTCAGCTTCAGTGGCCCTCTTCTTGGAAGCAGATCTCTCAGCCCTTGTAAGCACCATGGTGGAATCGTAGAAATCTGGAAAGAGGAATTGCAGAGGAAGAAGGAGAGAGATTTCTTGAAGTTCAGTGAATGAAGGAAGCGTACGGCCCACCGCTATTCCAACGGCTATTTGTAATGATGAAAATCCCAACGGCTATTTCTGTTGCGGATTCAGCAAATCCATCGCAATTAAATGGCCGTTGGAGATTTCCTCGTTTCAATTGCCAATATTTTCTCAACTTAATCTTTGATTTGGCCCAATATCTTCCCCGATTTTTTTATCCTGGATTCATCTCCTTGATTCCCTCTTTTGATCCCCTATTAAAAGAAATAAAATCAACATCAAATTCGTAATAAAAATCACACACAAACATACACAAATAATAACCGAAAAAATAGCAAAAAAATAAACTAAGGCATAGCCTCGCATGGACGAGCACAGTGATCACTCGTCCTCTCTCGGTTTTATTTTCAAGTTTCAGCCAAGAGGAAGGCTGAGAGAGTCTTCACATCTCCTTCCTCATAATAATGCTTCAATCGTGCACCATTAACCATGAACGGTTGCACGTGCTGCAGGTTCCTAATCTCGATTGCACCATGAACAAACACGTTAGTTATCACAAAAGGACCTGACCATCTGGACTTAAGTTTGCCTGGAAATAATCTCAACCTTGAGTTAAATAACAAGACAAGCTGGCCTTTCTTAAAGTCCTTAATCCTAAGTCTACTGTCATGCCAAATCTTGGTTTTTTCCTTATACATTTTAGCATTTTCATAAGACATATGTCTCAGCTCATCAAGCTCATGTAATTGCAGAGACCGCAATGTTCCCGCATCGGTCACGCAATAATTCAGTTCTTTCAAGGCCCAAAATGCTTTGATTTCCAATTCGAATGGTAAGTGACATGCTTTGCCATACACAAGTCTATAAGGAGACATACCTAGGGGTGTCTTATATGCAGTCCTATATGCCCAAAGTGCATCCTCGAGTTTAAACGACCAATCTTTTCTATTGGGTTTGACCACTTTTTCGAGTATGTTTTTAATTTCCCTATTTGATATTTCAGCTTGTCCATTCGAATGTGGGTGATAAGAAGTGGCAACTCTATGTCTAACATTGTATTTAGCCAACACTTTTTCCATAGCTTTATTAATAAAGTGTGTCCCTTCATCACTAATTATAGCACGAGGTGTACCAAACCTAGTAAAGATATGTCTATTAAGAAACTTAATGACTGTTTTGGCATCATTGTTTGGACATGCTATGGCTTCTACCCATTTAGATACATAGTCTACAGCTACAAGTATGTAAAGGTTACCTGCTGATGGGGGAAATGGTCCCATGAAGTCAATGCCCCACACATCAAAGAGTTCCAACTCTAAGATGTAAGTGAGAGGCATCTCATCCTTTCGACTGAGGTTACCTATTCTCTGGCATTCATCACAGCTGTGTGCGTATTCGTGGGCATCTTTGAAGATCGTGGGCCAATAGTAGCCACTCTGGAACACCTTTGCAGCTGTCCTTTGGCCACCAAAGTGTCCACCATAGGGGGCTGTATGGCAGTGCTGCAGCACAGACTTCGCCTCAGCAGCTGACACACACTTCCTCAGCAAACCATCTGCACATGTCTTGTAGAGTGTAGGATCATCCCATATGAACTTCCTAGCTTCATGTAGGAACCTTTCGGTGCTTACCACAACTCTTTCGGTGCTCTTGGCTTTTCTCTTGTTAGTGCACATCTCCTTGAGGAATTTTGCATACCTTGGAATTTGTTGTATGGCATCTAGCAATGGTATGTTGATTCCAACCTTCTTTAGAGTATCGAGAATGTCCACGTCCTTGTCTTCCTTGGGTGGCCTCACCAACCTGCTGGGAAAAGGAGCAGTGGGAATGTAAGACTTAATAGAAGGAGATGGGTTAGCATATACCGTGTTCTCTGGAGGTGGTGGCTGGCACTTTTCTTCAGGCGTCTCGGGACTCTTGTTGGAATCTTCAGGCACAGGTCTCGTTGGTACTTCTTTGCCACTTCTGAGGGCGATGGCATTAATGCCTTCCGCGGCATGAGTCTCTCCCTTACTCATCTTATTCTTAATCTTTGTGATCTTCTTAAAGGCCTGGTTGCACTCCTTGCTCAAGAACTGAATTTGCGCTCTGGATTCCTCGCGATGCTCCATGCTCATTTCCATAAAGGATTTGAACATTCCTTCAAGGGATTTACTTGAAGCAGAAGAAAATGATTGTGATGAGTTCTCTTGCAATTTAAGAACGACGGTACATACCTTAGACATTTGAGCCTTATGCTCGTCCACGTCAGTCGACAACCGAGCTTGCGCATTCCCTCCTCCGTACTGCTGAAGGTTCCCTACCATGTTGGAGATCAACTGTCTGGCCTCTGCAGGTGTCTTTTCCCTAAGAGCTCCTCCACTCGAAGCATCGAGCATCTGTCGGTCATATGGTTGCAAACCATCATAGAAAAACCGAATGAGCTCAGCCTCTGATATCTGATGGTTCGGGCAGCTCTCGCATAGCTGAATGTATCGCTCCCAACACTCATGAAATGCCTCTCCAATTGATTGAGCAAATCTGTAGATCTCCTTCCTCAGGATTATGGCTCTTGAAGCTGGAAAATATTTTTCCATAAACACGTTTTCAACTTGTCCCAAGTGGAAATGGTCCCCGAAGGTAAATAATGCAGCCAGTCTCGTGCTTTCCCTTTCAAAGTGAATGGAAAGGCCCTCAAGTTGAGCTGATCTTCAGTCACTTCGCTCGGCCTCATAGCAGAACACACCATTCGAAAAGCTTTTACATGCTTGATGGGATCTTCGTCTGTTGCACCACAAAAAAAGGCAATTGATTAATTAGACAGGATTTAAACTCAAACTTACCTGTGATTTTCGGGTAGGAAATGCACGAAGGTTGGCGGTCTAAATCAACCGACGCCCACTGTCTGAGCGTTTTCTGAGCTTCAGCCTCATTGCCATCCATAGGAACTTCCATTTTCTCAATTCAAATTTCGCACTCTAGCACACTTAACAAACAAATCAAATTATGCAAATAATAAAAGAATAAACAAATAAAATAAAAATTCAAAAAGTCTACAAATTAAATCTAAATTAGGCCGAATTAACCTTAATTCCCCGACAACGGCGCCAATTTTGGTAGCGATATTTTTGAATAATCTTCAAATATCGGGTTGTCGAGACCCGCCAAAATAAATTTGTAAATACCCGATTTCACCGAGCAATTAGTAGCCTAATGATAACGGGGTCGATCCTCAGGGAATTATGTTAATCACGACTTAATTTTAATTAAATTTGCAATTTAAAGCAATGAATAAATTGGGGGAATTTTTGGGGAAAAAAATGGTTTGAAATATTCTAACGGAGAATTCACACAATTGGGGAAAAATTAATCTAACGAAGCGTTCGACTTGGGATGTTCGGAACTAAGAATTAGCGAATAATTGGATCACAGACTAACGGAAAATTTAGCTAAACATGCGGATGAACACACAATTTGTCTCAATTGATAAATCAATCCAAACACGCCCCATGGATAATAATTAGGCAAAATAAATTATGCTAATTAAGCATACTGATTGGACATTGGGGTCCAACGCTCTCCCAAGACCAATCGATAGCAACGGGCTAATTACGACGATTATCTAAATTGGAAGCCAACTTAGTGTATCGATTTTAATTGACTCTTCAAGAAGGACGAATGCCAAGAACACAAGGAAGCCTATGCGTTCTATGGCATCATCAATCCATGTTACTTGTCAATTGTGAGACGCACGGCATCGCAATTTTTAACTAATGAATCATGCTTGAAATCAAAGTCATCTACTCCTATCAATCAAACATGCTCATATAATATGCATAGAAGAAGAAATTAATTCATCCAATGTTCTAACCAAAATAGAATTTAAAGCATAAATCTCACCAAAATTGCTAATTACATTAGTCCTTTACAATCCCAAGCCAAAACACTAAAAACTACTCACTCATGATGGATGTGACTTGAAGTGGCTTCAATCCAAGCTTCATAGCTTCTTCAATGGTGGAAATTAGCTTGAAAACGCCTAAAATGGTGTGGAGCCCGAGGAGGAAGACGAAGTTGTCCGCTGAAAAGCGGACTTTTTAATTTATATTTCGTCGTAGCGTCGAGACGCTAGGGCAGCGTCGAGACGCTGCGCCCTAAAACTCCAGCGCGCTGATGTCGGGGTGGCGTCGGGACGCTGTGCAGCGTTGAGCGAGCGTCTCGACGCTGCCCACTCGACGCTTGCTCTCGGGTGGAAATTGCGGGGGGCGCTTCAGACTTCGGAGCGTCGAGACGCTTGCTCAGCGTCTTGACGCTAGGCAGCGTTGAGCCAGCGTCTAGACGTTTTCTTCTCAACGTTTTCTCTCGGGTGGAAATTGCGGGGCGCGCTTCAGACTTCAGAGCGTCGAGACGCTTGCTCAGTGTCTCGACGCTAGGCAGCGTTGAGCCAGCGTCTAGACGCTTCCTGCTCAACGCTTGCTCTCTGGTTTGAGCATGGAATTTTGCCTTTGAGCTTCCAAAAATGTCAATTCTTCATATTTTTGCATCATTCTTTTCCCAAGGTGTTCTTAGGGCCTTAAAACGGGATATTTAGCCTCGAACGACATCAAATGGGCCCGAGAAAAACTTATCGGCGAACACCTATAATCAACATAAATAAGCAAGATTAAGCACATAATTAGCATGAATTAGGGACATAAATATAGCTCTAAAATGGAGCTATCGATCTTACGCAAACTCATCGCGTAGGACGCCCCCGCTCGCACATCTTGATGTGAAACGACTCGGATCACATCGTTTTGTACAATACAAAACGGGCTGCATCCAATAGTGTTACCAGGATAAGGTACCCAACCTTATCCATATACTATAGACCGTTTTGACTGTCTACTTGAGCTTGACCCACATTCATGTCATACATGAAACTCAAGTATCCATGATTGTCAAGGGTGTTGGTCATTGGTATAGATTAATGCAAACACGTTTCACTTTATTCCAGCAAACACTTTTACCGAATAAAACTTAATAACTCATTATTACTAAATAGATAATTTACAAACATAACTGTTTACAAACCACGAGTTTTAGGACATTAAACCCAACACTCGGGCCCCCTTGGGTGGGCTTGACGACCTTGACCTTGGTCTTGGTCGTTTGGGTACGAGCTCGGGACGTTGAGGGTCGGAAGGACCCTTCCGCTGATCGTGGGCAGTAGAGGGGTTTCCCCAGACTGGAGTGTCAGTTTGGGGGCTTGGTCCTTATCGACTGCCCTCCTGCGGCCAGGGTCTTTCGCAGTTTCTCCTTCCGACCGTTGTGGTGACATTGCTATCATTTTTTTAAAGAGGGTAAAGTGTTTGGCGGAAGTTTCACTCGTTCCCACAGACGACATCAAATGTTGATGCAATAATCTCGACTCCTCAAAGTCGGGCTTCGGATGGTGATACAGTAGTATGATCTGAGGCCGAGCTTCAAAGAGTGAGATCAAACTTGCACCGGTGTGGGGCTAGGCCCACTATTCTCTGATGCTTAAGTCAATAAAGAGTTCTCAGCTTAAGCGGAGTGTAAATAGTGTGAATTGCGTACCTTTCAACGAAGGGTGGACTTTCGTATATATAGGAAAGGAAGGATGGGACAGTCGGCATTGGTTCGTACGCTTCCTCATCATGAAGATGTGACGGTCCTTGATCCTAGGCGAATTTGTAGGGATCGTTGTACCGTCGGCCGCAATCAGTGGTAGTGGCGTCAACGGACATTCCTCGCCCTAATTTTGGGAGGGATTGATCATGGCTGGACCAGGGATCTCCACACTGGCCGGAAGAGGATCCCGTAGGTCCTCTGATTGAACTCTAAGGGTCGGCTCTAGGTCCTCGGAAGGGCAACATGAAATCTTACTTGTGACCTCAAGGTGGCTCACAACATATATAAAAACAAATATATTTAAGTAGTTCAAGTATTGTTTGGATTGATTACTAAAAAAAATATTTTTCAAGAATGGTTTTTTTTTTAAACATTTTTTTTATAGAAATGTTTATAATTTAAACACTCATATGTTTGGTTGCATTTTCTTATAAGTATTTTTATACAAAAGTTTATTTTGTTTGCTCTACATTAAAAAAAAATTTACTAATGACAAATTATTATAAAGAACGATTATTAATAATCAATATGAATTAATAAGTTAAAATTTGTATTTAAAAAATTATGACCGAGACTATTGCCGATAATCGGTGACGAGGTGAGCGCGGTTGTTTTTGCCGAAAGTCGTCCCCAGTGATCGGTCAGAAGTTGTCGTCGGTGATCGGCTGGAGGAAGTCGCCAGAAGTTGTCGTCAGTGATCGACCAGAAGTAGTCGGCGATCAGCCAGAGGTAGTCATGGGTGATCGGCTAGAAGTAGTCGTTGGAGGTCGTCGCTAGTGATCGGCCAGAAGTTTTCGATGGTGGTCGATCAGAAGTCTTCACTGGCAGTAGTGGTCGGCTGGAGGTCGATGGCAGTCCTGAGCGGTGATGGTGGGCATCGCGACAACAGTGATGGAAGTAAAGGTGAAGAGATTTGAGAAGAATATTGTAAGGGTATTTTGGTCATTTCATATACTAAGAAAATTTGAGAATATTTCCAATTAAACACCAACAAAATAGTCAAATTGACTTATTTCTAAAACTCATTCTCTAAGAAGTCATTTTAGATGATTGCCGAACACCACAACTTTTGCTAAAATGATTTTTTTTCAAAATTAAACACTTAGGGCGTGTTTGGCCCAAGGAGTTGTTTGACAAGGAGTTGGGAGGAGAAGTTAACTCCCCGTTTGGCCCACGGACTTGTTGAACTCGGATAAAAAATATCAACTCCTCAGACTTCTACAGTAATTATTATTGAAGTTTGTCTCATTTTTTGAGGCAACACATTTCTCTCTCTTCCTCTCTCTCCCTCCCACAATATTTTTAATTATTTAAAAGAAACGTAATTTAAACAAAATGTGTAAAAGGAATAAAAATGCAATTCAACCTATTTTTATTATTTTAAAATAAATTAGGTTGTTCAATCAAAATTGGTATAGTATTCTTACGATGGAGAGAAATAAAAACATCTGCTTATTTGGACTCGTTTAAATTAATGGATTAAAATCTTTCAAATTCACATGTACTATTAACACAATATTGTACGACTTTCTTTTATTTCAAAACTATCCAAATAAAATGAATAATTAATGTGAGTGATATTGAAAAAAGAATGAGAAGTATTGTGGTAAAAATTATTTTTGTTATCTTCAAAAACAATTGTGAGGGATACATAAAATAAAAAGCAAAAATCGCATTCTTAAAATATATTGGAAGAAGTCTTTCACAATTTTCATGTGAAGTGGATTCAGATTGAATGACAAGTTTATGGTGAAGGCGGAGAAAAATGTGTTTGACACATGGGTAGACTATACTTATGGTGACAAATATATATATATATATATATATATATATATATATATATATAATCAATGTGAAAAAATGATGTGAAGTATTGTGCTCAAAATTATTTTTGTTGTCTTCAAAGGAATTTGCATAGATAAAATAAAAATAAAATATTTCATTTTAAAATTTATTGGAATTGGAATAAGTCCTTAAAAAGAAAATTTTGAAAGTTTGTAGAAAAAAATTGTGCAGAAGAAAACAGCTAAAATAAACTCAGACTTCAGAACTCTAGACTAAACAACTCTTTGCCCCAAACATACATACTTCAGAACTCCTCAGACTAAACAACTCCCTAGACAATAACTCCCTAGGCTAAATTGTTGGGTTTTATGTCCTAAAACTCGTGGTTTGTAAACTGAATGTATATTCTATTTTGCAATAAAGTTGTTATTGAGTTTTATTCAGTAAAGTTGTTATTGAATAAAGTGAATTGTGTTTACTTTTAACCTAACTCCAGTAAACAAATAACCCATGGCTATAGGTTGTATACTTGAACTCCATGTGTGACATGATTGTGGATCAAGTTCAAGTAATAGCCAGAACGGTCTATAGTATAGGGATAAAGCGGGGTACCTTGTCCTGCGGATACTATTGGACGCGACCCACTTTGCATAGTACAAACGATGTGATCCGAAATCGTTCATGTGGAGACATGCGAGTGGGGGGCATCCTGTGCAATGAGTTTGCATAAGACTGAACTGCGAAACAAGTCGTTCTTTTTTTATAACCTTGTTTACTGTAAAGACCGACTTTTTCATATGATGACCTAGGTAACTCGATCTGAATCCTAAGCACGCTATGAACTCCTGTTTATTCGGGATTATCCTTTGACTTGTATGGGTGAGAGTGGCCCGAGATCGTCGACTCAATAAGCCTACCATCTTGGGGATAAGGTCGGGTAGGTAGCTGGGAACATAGTCCTGCGAGATGGAATTCACTCCTACCCGCCTTGAGGGATTAGTAGAGAGGTTGTTCCCTTAAGTGCTGACTCCGGGTCTTGAACTAGGGATCCCACCCTCTCATTGGCCCGAGAGGGACTTGGTATAGTGATGAGATCACATACCAATCGGTTTGATGGTTGGACCACAAACCAATAGTTCATTAGAGGATCAGTGGGACTTAAGGAACAAGATGTAATTACGGGGGTAAAACGATTATTTTGACCCAGATGTAATTACGAACGACCTGTGAAGGATCGACTTACTGATGATGGTTATATCAAGAGGACAGAAATATATCTACGGTGAGGAGAGTGTAACCCTTGGACTTTAGTGGAGTCTCCGGGGGTTAACGAATGTTGGTTAGCTTGGCTAAAGAGTTTGACCGGTTAATCTCGTATCGTTGGAGCTCATGATCTGTAGGTCCTTTAGGTTCTCCTGCCTAGCTCGGATTAAGCCGTGTAACAATATGAGAGAAAAAAAATTTGAATTTATTCAAATTCGTTTTTGGAAGAATGATGGACATGTTTAAATATGATTTAAATATGGGATCGGTCTAAAACATGAATAGGGATTCATGTGTAATGATTCGGTTTAAGAAACCGAGATTAGTCTTATTATTTAATTAATATTTGATATTAATTAATTAAAAAGTTTAATTAATTAAAATTTATTTTGTTTATTAAAATTAATTATGAATTAATTTTAAAATGATAAAATATTACAAGTGAGATTATCCAAGTTGAGTAGATTTATCCAAGTTGAGTGCGTTTATCCAAGTTGTGAAGTGGATTGTGAATCACCAACCACATGCATAAACTCATCAATTGTTGAACACTTGTGTGAAGACTAATTCATCCAATTTGAGGTGTCATGCTAAGCAAAGAGTTTGTTGGAATTGCCTATAAATTGGATGAAGTTCAAATGGTTTGAAGTTGATGAATTTTCAAAGAGTTTGAACTTTTGGATGAGGGTTGATAAAGAGTTTATGTTAATTGAGAAATTAGAAATCTAAGTGTTAGATATTTCTCACAAAACCCTCTAAACTTTTTCTCTTGTAAAAGAGTCCCACCACTCCGTTGCTCGGCCCGAGGATAGCGGGACTACCGAAGGTGGTTCTCGGAGAGTTCGAGAGAAGTTTTGAAGGATTCGTGAAGAGATTCGAGCATCGGAATTGAAGTCCTTAGAACTACAAGAGGTATGTGTTTTAATTACTTTTATTTCAAAGCTTTGAGCATGTTTCTTATTTAGCTAAATTGATGAAATTAAAGTGTCAATGATCTGACTCGCTTCTGCTGCGCTACATCATAAACAACTCCGGACTAAACAACTTCAACTCCCTCCAACTCCTTGGGCCAAACGCCTCCTTTGGAAGTCAATCCAAGCACACCCTCAATTTAGTTGGTTTGGGATCTCCGTAGCTATTAGTAGTTCGGCCGATTTTTAGCAACCTTAATTAATAGTTATTTTGATTTTCAAAAGTATAAAATCAAAAAATAGGTCAAGACATAGCTTAGTATGACATCAATTATCATCCTAAAAGTCATAGTTCGATCCCCACTCCAACAATTATTTAACTAAAAAATAAAATACTCTAATTGCATATCGATAGATTTTAACATTTTTGGCCGGCTTAAGTTGGTTTAGATTTTCAAAAATTGAACCAAGATAATGCTTAGTTAGAGAAGAGAAGACTAGGCTATGGATAGAGAAATGTTCAATTGGAAATATAGCCTAAAAGTCTAACATGAAGAACAAAGGGGAGCACACAAGGAATACTAACAATAAATTAGGGTAAGGCATTTATACTGTCTACATCCAAAAGGAAAATTCATAAAAGAAACGAGTACAACTCAATTGCTCATGTTTCAAATTTATTTTCAACTCATGAACTCATTAAGAAGGAAGAAATTGGAAATGATAGTATCTCCTAACTTGTAGATGGAGTTCTTTGTCTGGATCTTTTTGGTAACAATCCTCCTTTTTTTTTACTCAAAAGCTGATTGAAGATCTTTCCCAACTCTTGATTAGCTGCTAAAGAGAGCATTTTTTTATGCAAGCATGGATCTCCCTAGAAATAAAAGTTCGACATGGCATTGGGTCGGGATGAACGTATAAACAACTGAATTCCGAAGTGGAAGTGACAAGCAAGAAATAGGAGGGCAGCTTCTTCACCTTGATAGCCACATGGAGATCCCTAAGAATGGAAGCATAACGGCCAACCCATAGTTCACAAAAGTATCAGCATTTTCAATTTGTTCCATCTTATTATGTAAACTTCTCCATACGCTTGTTAAAGCGCCGTGTTCATCCTGCATTGTGTCGTTTACACTCCCTTAGCAATGTTTATCATGAAAGAATTATTTTTTCTTTTCTTTTTTGAAGACACAAGATAGAAAGAAAGTTACCTTTGTGCTTGGTTTGCTAAAATGATCTGGATTATCTGAAGTAATCAATGTTCTTTCATTGTGGTGTGACACTTGATGTAATTCGGGTTCGCCCCTGTTGGAGTCCTTTCTTGGGACAATCTTGTAAGCCGAATCGGTATGAACTGTTTCCATCACTGAGCCAAAGAAGTTCGTCACAGAAACCTAGAGAGAGAAGGAAGGGGCAAATTAGTATGAGCATTGCTTCTTGCATATAAAATCCCAAGTTTTCTTGTCAACTAAAAGTGTCTATTAGCTCAGCAGCCGCTTAGACTTGTAACAAAAACAAACAAGTCTTGGCTACTTTAAACATAACTAAAAAACTACTATTTTAGTTCCTAAACTTTCAAATGGTCTATTTTAATTTATGAAATTTTAAAAAATAACCATTTTAGTTCTTGGTATTTCGTTGTTAATTTTTGAACATATGGATAACGTCATTTTGAATGTGTTCACATGCTGACATGGGCGTGCTAAGAAGCACAAACACTTCAATTTGGCTAACGTGTCCGTATTGGACACTTGTTAGACACGTATTGTACAAAGTCAATATTAGATCAACATTTGTTAGACATGTATTGAACACTTGTTATGCAATAATATAGGACAAAAATAATAAATTTTGCAAGCGAAATACATCAAACTCATTTTTTAAAGCATATAAGTGTATAAACTTATTGACTTCAAATTTACATCTTGTATCAAAATGATATATATTTTTAAAATGCATATTTTAATAAACGTGTCATTGTCGTGTCGGTGTCGTATTATAAAAATTGACGTGTCACTGTGTCTGTGTCGTATCCGTATTCATGCTTCTTAGTGGGCATGTAATACTACATAGGGTAGCTGAGGGTAAATATTAGGTGAGTGGATATTACTTATTAGGTAGAAAATAATATCAAGGACCAAAATAGTTCTTGATTTTCAAAGTTACAAGTTTATAGGGACCAAATGGTTGTTAAGCTTCGATACTAAAATAGATATTTTTAAAAGTCTAAGAACTAAAATAGAATAAACCTAAAAGTCTAGATATCAAAATGGAGTTTAAACCTAACTGAAACTGCACCGCAACCTCCCCACACCCGAAGAAAAAGGGGAAGAGATTTTTCAATGCCAGTTAAAATCAACTATGAGAAAGAGCTTAAACGTGGCAACATAAAGCAGTAAAGTGTTTTCAAAGCGCAAGGCGCACTCTAAGGCGACAAGTCTCTTAATTGCCTTAAGGCGAGAGGCGACAAAAAGACGCCGCCCGAGTGAAGTGAGGCGCACGCACACTTAATAAAATAATAAATACTCTACATGAAAATACAAATATAACTATTAAATTTTCAAACAAAAATTAAGAAAAAGTAAAAAATATAAGTTCTTAAAAAAATATTGGAAGTAATAGTGTCTAAACAGAATATTAATTAGAATTAAATAAAAATGAAACTAGAACTCTGGTGCTTATAGCACTAAGATAAATACTGCCATCTGGCAGTTGGCTACCAGATGGCAATTACTAGTGGAATCACCCTTGCACTAGCACTCTTTAGTGCGGTTTGAAAATGTAAGAATGTAAAAGAAGAGGATGAAAGACGACTGGGGCTGAGTCGATTACAGGTTCTCCTTCAATTCTTCTTCTACTGCTTAAATTCATATTTTTTCCCATCTCTTCTTCTATTTCTATTCTTCTTCTTCCTTTTTTTTTCTTCTGAAATACATTTTTTGTTGTTCATCTTCGAACTTTGATTCTGCTTCCCAAATAAAGAATTGACAAAGAAGAATTAAAGAATTGAAGTAGCATTGAAGAGCATAAGAAGAATCAAAGAATTGAAGAAAAAATCATTAAAGAATGCTTCTGTCTGCATGGCTTTGGGTGGGCTTTTTTCGTGGGCTGACTTCTTTGGTTTTCGTTTTGTGGGTATTAATTTATATTTAAAAAAAACATTTGCGACTTCGACCCAAGCGAAGGCGCAGCTGGGCGAGCGCCTGATTGAAGTCGCTCGCCTTGGCTACTTATGAGGCGCAAGACCCCTAGCTGGCCTCGCCTCTCGCCATAGGCGAGCGCCTGGGGTCGCCTCAACATCACTTGTAATATAAACATTTGCGACCATAAAGCAACAGATCAACTGTGAGAATGAGAATCAAATTCTTTGGATGAAAAAGTCATTCATACCTCCTCCAATCTACGTTGGTATAGATCGGTTCTATAATATGCAGTTGACATCAACCAACTTGGATTATATGAACTGAAAAGACTGCAAATTTCCACCAAAAGGGATCAAACCTCCACAGGTAGAGTGGCTTGAACAGAGAAAATTAAACGTAAATAAATCAAAATACACTGTTAAAATTGTATATTTGTAGATTACAAAACATGATTTTGTATGTTTCTTATTCAAAGGAAACTGTAAACTGTACAGCCAGAAATATACCAGGAGTAAACTATAAATAAGAACAAGAGGATAATCAAGGAATATACGGAATAAAGGGATATGAAAGTAAATACTTCAACGAAAAAGAAAGGCTGGGATGCGGTATTGGGCTGAAGAGAAGGTGGCCCAATATCTTCAAAACTCCCCTAGAGCTGGTTTTTATATATGTTGATTAACCCAAGCTTGGACCTTAGTTCTTCAATTATGTTTGAAAGTGTCGAATTGAATATTTTATCATGTAATATAATAACGTCTCTAGACAACCCAAAAACATGTAGCACTGAATTTCACAACTTTCTGCTAAAAAAAACAAGAAAAAAAAATGGAGGAACCAGATCTTTATTCTCCATTAGACGCAAAGGACATTGAGAAAGGTAGACCATCGAAGCCAGACATCTACGTTGGGTTCTATGCACCATCTTGTGTAGCACAAACCTTTTTCCAAGACACTCCCACCATGAATTAATTAAGATATAACTTTTTTACCGCGAACCTGCCTCTAGACTCCAAAAGCACCATCTTGTCATTCCCTTCCAGTAACACTTGATTTTTCAGTAGGTTCAAAATCGTCTTCAACTCACTTTCCTCTTCTTTCCTTCAAACTCCTCATTCCAGTAATGTTCCAACCATTTGTACTAGAACCCCATGTTTCACCACCAAACCCTGAATTTTGGCTCCACCACCCAACAAAATCTTGGAAACTTGAGAGCCAACGGTAAGTCATCCACCCAAATGACTTCTCAAAATTTAACCATCTGTCCATTTCTAATTATTATGTCGGATTTTAATACCAGCTCCTTTAATTTTAAGATTTTTCCCAAGGAATTCTTCCTCCCCCTTTTCCCCTGTTACAACGGATTGGCGAACCAAATCTCTATTATACTTAAACATAAACGCACTGTACCATAGCTGATTAGTCTCAGATAAAACCTCTCTATAACCCCATCAATGCTTCATTCCTTTGCATCATTTCCAACACCGGACCCCCCATTTTTAGTTGCCAAAGAAACCACCTTCCAATTTACCAAATGTCTCTTCATCAATCAAAACAAAAAAAATACCAAATGACTCAACTTTCCTTCCCTATTTCCTTTCCACATAAAGTTCCTCGTAGCATCAATTACCCTCCTAGGCAAGTCAAGGATGAACATAAAATAGGTAGGAAGATTAACTAGAAGCAATTGACACAAAGTTAATCTCCCGCCCTTAACAATGGAAACTCACTATTACTGGTGGATCCATATCAACTTTCTATCAAATTGCTTACTCGCAATTACCTATGCCTCCCCATCAATTGCAGAAGAGAACAAATACCTCAAGGTCATGATTTAGTTCTCTAACAAAAGTCATAGAGTAAGGTATGAAAAGAGAATTTGAGTGAACCTATGTTGCAACTTTTAAATATTGAAGTTGTTGATTATAATGGAAATACAGGGAAACAAATAGACTTTCCTAATTTTTGGCACAATTAGGACCTAGAGGTGATAGTGATTAGTACAGTTTAGAGAAAAGTGATATGATCAGACTTACCTGATTAATGAAGTATTATCATACATATTTAATCTCTCAAAGAAGGCTAGTGTGTAATAGGTGAAACGGTCAACTACAGAAACACCAACCTGTTAATTAAGAGGAAGATAAAAATAAATACAATCTAAGGAAACAATGATATATGGTAAAAACAAAACCTGGGACCTACAGTATAAGTATGCAACATATACAATGATATCAGGGCACACTTACATCAGGGTCCAAGTGATGTGAATATGAGTTCTCTCCTTTCTTACTACTTCCAATGGCTAAAACACCTGGGGAATGAAGCTGCATAAAGTAAGGACCTCTACTTCAGTACTGAAAATTATTATAGTTTTACATCCACAGAGTTGATTTAGCCACCCCATCCCCAAAACGTTTTCATTTTTTTTTTTTGTTGAAAGAACCCAAATGTTTTCATTGGTTAAACCATGCTACAACGTTTATTTTCCTTATGGGCTTTTGACTTCATAAGATGCTCGAATTTCATTCACAGACTGCTTAATTCCACGATAAAGAAAACGCAGCGTAGATAATGGTTTGCAGAAGAAAGCTAAACTTGGAAGTAAATTAGCAATATACCCAAAAAAATGTCAAAAATGAAACTCTCGATTTCTTTTAATGCCCTAATACCTCTCAAAATTTCTGATAAATTCACAGGCGTTGGTCATGAATAAGGTAAGTGGATCTTGGGAATTATGAATCCCAACCTCTAGGTTGAATCAGATTTAAGGGTCTTTACCACTCATCCTTAAAATACTTGAGAGAAGTTTGGTTCATGAGTTTGTGTAACCTAAAGTTGAGACTGATTTGTGTAGCTTATGTTTATATTATGCAAAGAGGTGAGTTACAAAAGCCTAGTTTCTATAACCTAGATTTGGTTGGTGGGATTGTAATTGGTAAAAATTAGTATAGAGTTTAGAGGTAAGTTTCATAAGTCTAGGTTTATGTAGTTTGGTTCTATATAGCCTACAAAATGAGAATAAAGTCACAGTCCAGGATAAGCAAATTTACAAACCAAATGTTGGTTCAACTCGCTAATCTTAGCTTCAATAAACCTAAATCTAACTTTTCAGCCAAACCAAACCCACAAATAGAATTGAGAGACTAGGGAGTTATTGCAAACCTGATTGAACAGAGTAGCAGCTTGGCAAGTATCAACCATTATTAGCAGCTCCTTAAATCTATCAGTATAATTGCCACCAACATTAATGACAGAAAAGTGTATATTAAGTAGGAAAAAAAAATTCAAAGTAAAGAAGAAAGAAAATTAGTTTCTGATAAATCTGCAGAGATAGCTTTCGATGGTTATATGGTTCCAAGAGAGATTGAACTCTCATTCATTTTATTCAAAATTGTTGGTTACCAATTTTCATGCACTCGCACTAGTCACAAGAGACAACCATCTAAACCTATCAAATTTGATATTTGAGATACTTAAAGAACATTTGACATCCTAAGTAAGTGACCATGAAAACTAAAATCTGACTTCAAAGACATGTAAGCTTATTTATAGTTTCTTTATTCATCACTAGACAAGCCAACTGGATTACTAAAACTTCAATTAATTGTAACCCTTGCTAACGTTTTTCTTTAGTATAAACCAATCCAATTAACATTGGTGCTGTAAGCCCATACAAAAAACATCCGCACCTATGTTTTTCTTTCATTTGTTTCACAGCATCGGCTAAATCATGACTCTGGAGCTCTTCATTGTCCTGGAACTTCAAAAATTCATCTCCTCCATGTCCTGTCATGTATAGAAGAATGTGGCTTCCTTCATCACTTAACAAGCGTTTTGATCTTGGAACAGCAACCTCATGGCGTCCAGTCAACACCCTTAACAAATTTTCAACCGTGACCTCATAACCTCGATAATCAACCTAAGTGTAGCCAGGAAAATAATTTTTTTCAAGAAATCATGACTTATATGGAGTAGAAAAAACATGGGAAGTTCTTAAAGAATTGAAATATTTATTAGCAAAAGCAAACGGCAGCACTTATAGAAGATTGAAATATGATGTAAGGTATCATTTTGTTCATTTTACCTTTCTATAGAAGATTGATTTTTGTATAACCACAAGTACAGCCCTGCTTTTCATAGAAGATTGATTTTATATTTCGAATTAAAAAAAAAATCATAATCAAAATCAATGAAACCATAATCAGTACCACAGCAATAACATCCTAGAACAAAAATGGAGGAAGGCCATAGAAAATACAACTGGTGATAGAAAACAGCATAGTTATCTTCTATCAGGTGTCCAGAAGGTCATGGTATTATTTTTAACTAACAATATCCTCAAATCCCATGGCCCTGGCATCGGCTTATATTTGATGGTTATATTTGAGAAAACGTCTAAAAATTAGAACAATAAGCAATACCAAAATAATGAAGGTGCAAATAAGATCCATTACCAAAATGAGCATAGCTAGCTATTATGTGCTTTTAGATAGAAAAACAGTGTGCAGAGAAACCAACCTCAACATTATCTCCATACAAGTTGATTTTGTGATTTTCATTATTGAACACTTTTGCAGGGTATTTGTTTCGAGGATTGCAGGCTATGTCATCCGCCAACATAAGAATAATCCTCTCATCAGGTATTCCTAGCCGTTTTACAGTCCTAAAACAAATGCAAAGAAGATATCAACTTGACGAACGCCTAGCTAGCCTAGCTAGATCTTACGAGGAAGCTATTGTCTTACCTATACAAGGATAGTGTATTAGCCATGTGCCGGTAATTGAACCTGAAAGACAACAACCGCAACTTATTTAAGGTGGAAACTGGACTGAACTATTATATCTTGAAGGTGTTGTAATAGATCACAGTCAGTTTTTCAAGGTCAACAACTTACTGAAATAATCCACTAAAAATACACACCATAGACATGAACTTGGCGCAAACATGATAATCAATTCTCCAAACAGTAATAGCATTGCATCTGAAACAAATCTAAATTGTCTTTAAGACCACTAATTTACTGATTTGATCCACCTAGCAGGACTCATCACATCCTAAAATCTATTGCAATAAAGATAGAACAGTTGAAGGTAACACAAGTGAACACACATCAAATTCTTTGACAATATAAATTAGAAACGCAAATTTTAAAAAGTTGGAATCGATTTGGACAAACCAGTAGCGAGAGGTACAGACAAGAACTGCCCAGTTATTGGTATGCATAGTTGTCTCTGAAGGAGAAGCATAAGCCATATAGTTGCCCAAATAACCGAGACACAGAATCAGAATCAGAGGTAAAGCCATTGTAGAACTGCAAAACTGGTAGAAAACTTCTATTGGGTCTGATTTTGGGGAAATTGACAACAAAAATTACGAAGAGTTTGAAAACTGAACCCTAATTCCTCCATTTCTCTCCATCTCTGGCGACACTCGTCGACACTGTGTTTCTGTTGCAGCGTCGACCACATACATCACCGTTGAGTTCTTGGGCTCGCTTTTGGATTTTAATTCTTCATCGCCGGCTAATCTGTAACTAAAATTAGTTTCATTACAAAAAAAAAAAATGTTAGTAAATTAGTTTTAATATTTAATTATATAAGAAAATTAATTATTATAAAACAAAAACATTCAAATTATTATTTCAAGTTTCATTTCTTTATATATTTATATATTCAAAAAGTTTGAAATCTCACTTTGCCCTAAACCCTATTTTGAGAATTGTTTTTTTTTATTCTTTATATTTTTAAATGTCTAAATAGTCCTCATACTCCCAACCATCAATCTCTATTAATTGATTGTTAACTTTTCTAAAAATAATTTAGTCCTCATTTACATTTTCTTATAAATTTTAGAAACATATTTATAGGGTGTCTTATATTAAATAAAAATGATTAATTTTTTGCAATCTCATAAATTTTTAAACTTTCAATTTTATTTTTAATAAATTAACTTTAAAAAGTGTTCAATATATCTTTTAACATGTATAAGGTTTGACTATAAGGTCATGGGTTCAATCCTCGCATTAATTAAATACTGTTGCAAAAAAAAAAAACATGCAATTTTGTATCAATAGGTCATCGAATTTTCAATTTTAAGTCTAATAAGTCCTTGTCCTATTCGATATTTTTTAAAATTCAAAGATTCACAAGATATAAAATTAAAAGTTTAGGGACCTATTGATTGAACACGTTTAAAATAATATTTTTTTATTAAAATAGGGGTAGGGGAGATTCGAACCACAAACACCTCTTGATCATTAAAATCGTGGAAATTGTTTGTATTATTCCATGAAACTTTAATTGTAGTTTAATTATACTATAATTGACAATTTTTAATCATCAAATCACAAAATTAAGGCACTATTTAAATGAAAATGTCTTTTCTTTTACAACATGTTGGGGTAGGGATTAAACCTAGGACCTCATGGTCTCTAGGCGATACATTATGTCGTTGAGTTATGCTCTTGTTGGCTATTTAAATATAAATGTCGATGTAAAGTCAATGCGAGCAATAATAGAATGAGTACTTAATTACTTATTAGTAAAAAAATTATAAATATATCATTTAATAATAAAAATAAACTAAAATTACTTAATCCTACAAATAACAATTCGTTAAATTGTCAAATCGAGTATACCTCAATTGACATAAAGTTGTATTTTTGACTAACATGTGAGGAATTCAATCCACAATTGAATGATGTTAAAAAAGGAAAAACTATGCAATTAATAATAAGACAAAAATTTAATTCTAATGTAAAGAAAATAATAACCTTCAAACTTAAAATAATAAATTAGAAGTTAGATGAGAAATCAACCAAATTTGAAGGTTAAAAGATATATATGGTTAATAAATTGCACGAGATATATATGATTAATAAATTGTAAACGTGCTTAGGTGTGTGTACGTTGTATTTTTTTTTTTTTTTTTTTTTTTTTTTTTTTTTTTTTTTTTTGAGTACATAAGGGGTGGGAGGATTCAAACCACAGACCTCTTGGTCATCAAGTCAAACATATGTCAGCTGAGCTATGCTCGCTTTGGCTACGTTGTATTGTTGATGTAATTTTTATTAAAAAAAAAGTTAGAGAGAAAATAGAGTAAAATTTCGAGATTTTGAACGACGTCGAAATAGGAGAAAAACGACTTCCCCTCCATTATGCTGAACGACATGTTGTCGAAATGGGAGGGAAAGTAAAAACGACTTTCCCTCCGTATTATGTAACATGCTGAAACATGTCGCTCGACATTTTATTTCTAAGGTAGATTTACGTAATCCTACTTAATCTTTTTTAACGTTCAACTCAACGTGGGATGTGATTCTAATATTTAACATTTTAGTGATAATTTTTTTGTTGGCCCTCCCAAATCAATTTTTATATATATCTTTAATTAAATATGATAATTCAAAGGAAATCGACATCTAAGTTTTAAAATGCAAAGAAATAATTAGATTATTACTCAAATTAAAATATAATTAATGAATCTTCAAGAGTTCTAAACATCAGTTAGTTGAGTTTTGGATGGCTATAACAAAAATGGTTTCAACATTTTTTTTTTTAAGAAATATTTTAATTGAGATTGAACTCATGACCTCTAGTCAAGAGCACAACTTATGTCAATTGAGTTATGCTTGGTTTGACAATTTAGCTCAACACTCTTCTACTTACTCACAAATTATCATTTATCTTCAAAATAGTAATTCATAATCATATGTTCATGGAGAATTAGAAAAGTTGTATTTTTTGCTATATTAAATAAAAATATTTTATGTTTTCTTTCTATAAATAAAAAACAAAAAACAGTTGTTTGGTTATTTTTTTTTTAATTAATTTTTTTTTTATTTGTAAAAAAAACAAATAAACAGTTACCAAACACATATAATTTTTGTTTTTAAAAAATAGAAAAACGAAAAATAAAAAGTTGAACAATTGGTAAAGGAAGAACCATGAAAGAAACAAGAAAGTGTTATTCCTACTTATGCAATATGTGTATTTTACTATTTTAGTATATTCTATCACACCAATTCCTCACCTACAAGAGCATAGCTCATAGATCTAGCACTTAGTGATCATGAGGTCCGGTTCAATCTCCCATCCCAACAGGTTGTTCTTCAAAAAAAAAAAAAAAATATCACTAATTTCCCGACATTTGTGTAGGGTATTAGGAAAAAAAAAATTAATCAAATTGGAGATGTGTTTTTTCACCTTTAGACGTGAAAACTATGTTGCTCATGAATTTACCAAATCAAGGATTAATGCGTCCATGATCGAGAAGAAGTAGTTAAGATGGCTATGGAGAATGTGTTTGATTTATAGGGGTAGTTTGTTTCGTGGTAATCTATTATTCTCATGCGGTGGACATCTTAGTCTATACTCTTAATTTGAAGTTAATTTTTTTAAAATAATAATAAAATAAAAAATCATCCAAAAAAATATTGTGATCATGTTTCCAAAATTTATGAAAGAAAGATGAATAAAGTTTTCTTTTTTAGAAAAGTTAACAATATAATGATATATCGTCGTGTACTGATCAACTTTAAATTTTATTCAAAGCAGAAGATTAAAATTAGATATTTTAAAAGTAGAAGAGACTAAAATTATATGAAATTAAATTCAGATGATGATTTTAATTTTAAAATAAATATCAATTTAATGTAAATCCATAATCATGATAATAAATCTAAAAAAACATAAATCCATATATATTAAAATAATTATCTTAAAGAATATTATATTAAATGAAATGATTTAAAATATCATAAGAATCAGTTTGATCAACAATTTAAAAAGTTTTATTATAGTATAAATTTTAATCCAAATTTTAGGATATTTTTGTTCCACATTTTTAATTTAAAATGTTTTATTACTGCGAAACTTCTAAAATCTTTCGAGGGCAAACAAACAAAAATGGAGGATAATTAATTTAGCTAATTAGTTTTCTTATTAAAAAAAAAAAAAAATGTTTTATTACCGTTTTTTTTTTCTTTTTTTAGAATGTTAGAAAGAAATTAAAAAAAGAGAAAAGATTTGGTGAGTATATTTACATTTATACCCCTTGGATACACGAGACAATAATGGTATGGAACGGGTATTTACGTGAATGCGAAAATATTTCAATTCTAAATTTCTAATTATAGCCGTTAGTATCGTCTCTCTCTTTTACTTTACCACAACTCTGTAATTCGCAATTCTCTCTCGAATTCGCTCTCAGTTTGGTTTCGATGTTCGAATTCGATTTCCATATTTGAACTCTCTCTCTCGCTCTGCCTCTCTTTCGCACGAATTTGATCACTGCACTCTGAGATTGATTTCTTTTTTTCTTCGCGCGAATTCGAAATTGATCACCGCGCGAACCTCTGACTTTGGTTCCGATATTTTAACTCTCTTTCTCGCTCGCGAGTCTCTGAGTTTGATTTCGCTCGCCAATTTGATCACTGCGCTCTGAGTTTTTTTTGGGGGAAATTAACGTTATGGATGGAGGAAGATCTTTGAGTTCTTCTTCTGAAGCTAATCGCTCGCGTTTTCCCCTGCAAGAAAATGTAAGTGCTTACATTAATTCCACGAAGATGCCCTGTTTTTTTCTTTTTGTTTTCTTTTATGAAATTTTGCAGGAACCCTCTCTGTTTCCGCTTTCCGTATCGAATTGAAATTAGGGTTTTCTTTGTTTCTATTACATTTATCCTAATTATTCTTTGTTTTTAATAATTACAGTTGGATAGGTTTATTCCGAATCGATCCGCTATGGATTTCGACTATGCCCACTACATGGTGACTGATGTTGGTCGTCGATCAACTGAAACGAAATCGGAAGGGTAATTGTTGTGTCGTGGTAAACCACTGCCTTGAAAGCAAAATTCGGCACGACCTCGGTGTGAATCGTTTATGCCGGTTGCTCCCCAAGGTTAACACAGCATCCAACTTTCACGTCCACTCGTGAGAGAAGGATTATAATCAAGACAAAAGTACGATGCTCAGAATTAGTTTTTGTCAATGAGAAGTGAATCAATCAAAAGTCCTTCCAAACTCCATTTAAATAGAGAAAAGAATTTGAGAGTTTCTATCAAAATTAATTAAGAATTAATTAAGATATTAAATCAAATTAATTCAAAAAACGTTTTAAAGGAAATTAATTCAAAAAACGTTTTAACATAAATGAATTCAAAATTAAATGAATTCATAATAATAAAAACGTTTTTACAATTAATGTAAAACGGTAATAAATTAAAAGATAAAGTTTGTAAAAAAATCATTTTTTCGCGCATAGGCTGGTCATTCCCAACAATCCCCACAAATGACTAGCACGGAGAAAATATGAAACAAAAACCAAAATCTGAGCGAAGAAGAAATAATAAGCTTAAACAACAATATCTTACGATTTGAATTGTTGCATAGTGAAGTGGGGCAACAACCTAATTGAAGGGATTGAGTTTCCTCTTGAACTTTCATCAATTAAGGTTGAGACCCCCACAACACGTTTCATTCCTTATGTTTTATCTTGAATCCGCGACAAGTGCTTTTTAACGCCATGCACATCGAACCTCGGGTCACCGTGAAAGCTCTAGAAAGAGACCTTATACTCTTTCATAGAAGGCGGCCACACCTTCACAATCACGTTAAATGCTTCATCAAGTCTGTACTCAGATCACTCAACAACTAAGCTATGAAGACTTCTAGGAGTTCCATCAAGTCTGTATTCAGACCACCCAAATAAAGGGTTATGGATACCTTTCAAGTGTTCCATCAAGTCTTACTCAGACCACCCAAATAAAGGGCTATGGATCCACTATAAGGGTTTGAGTCTCATACTTGCTGAAGACTTCTAGAATTACTCTCCTTGTTAGGCCTTTGGTGAGGGGATCCGCTAGATTCCTCTCAGACCTCACATATTTCAAGGAGAGAATTTCACACTTCAGCAATTCTTTCACACCTCCAAGTCAAAGGCGTAAATGCCTTCTTTTGCCATTATAAACATTACCTTTGACAATAACTATGGCTGCCTGTGAATCGCAATGTATGAAGACCAGCATAGACGACGCCCCCACAATGGTACGTCTCCCAGTAGGCTTCTTAGCCATTCTACCTCTTGCCCTGCTAGCTCGAGAGCTATGAACTCGGACTCCATGGTGGAACGTGCTATGCACGTCTGCTTAGCTAATTTCCATGAAATAGCTCCTCCACATATTGAACACATCTCCTAGTAGAGCTCACCTCGTCATTTATATGTCACCGGTTTGCATTACAATATTTTTCTAATACTGCAGGAAATTTGTTAAAATGCAAACATAAATTCATTGTACCTTTAAGGTACCTCAATAATCGACGAAGGGCAATTCAATAATCTTTATCAGGATTTTGTGTATATTTACTCATTCTGCTCACAACATATGCAATATCAGGTTTAGTATAGTTCATCAAACACATGACACTACCTATAATCTTTGCATATTCAGATTGAGAAACACTATCTTCCTTATTCTTCTTAAGACTCACACTAGCTTTACAGAAATATAAATTAAATTACTTTAGCAATTTGATTTTCAATGTAATCTGATTGACATAATGAAAAGTCACTTTGGTTTTTCTTATCTTAACATCTAGTATCACATCAGAAAAATCAAATCATTTTTTTCCATTTCATTTCTTTTGTATTAAATAATGATTTTAATCACTATCTCCCCACATTTGAGATATTAAAAATATATTTCAATTTCTCAAACATATTTATGCATGCATACATAAATTATAAACACTACAATAAATTTATGTATACATCAAAGAATTAGAAAACATGTGTGGTCATAACATCACAAATTTCTTACTTCCCCATTTATGCATTTCATCAATAAGAAATATATTTCTTACGAAAAATTTCATAAGGCCACAATATGCACATTTCAAGAAATATAATCTAAAACATTTCTTCATAAGTTGTTCAACAACAAATTCACATAACAACATAATCACAACACAAGTGCATCTCTATGTAACAATACATGGAACATATCAATCACATGTATTATTCACACTTCACACATTTAATGCTTTTATGTATGAATCATTTATAAGAAAAATTAGACAACATTTTTCTTTTCCCTTTTCATGATCATAGGCATGCTCGATAAAATATTCGACATGAATAATTTCATATTTTCAACCAATGAAAATATGCATGCATAATTGACCAACAAGATCTTAAATAACCCTTATAAAAATATCACACATTTTAACATAGCTATCAAGATCTTAAATTATAATCAATTTCTACGAGCATCACATAGACGTGAGAGATTTTGATTTTGCACAATTTTTCTTGCTACCAACAAGCTAGATAATAAACCAATATTGTTCTAAGGCCAAACTAAATTAATATCACTAATAATAACTTTCAATTTAATGAAAATTTATGGCCATATACAATGCATTTAAACATGACAATTAATTATATGAATCATACACTTAATATTGTCAATTGAAAATATACATTACCTCAACCTTTAATTGCTTTACAATTTCAATTTCAAACTGCATCATTGAACAACTTTAGCAATATTTCACCAATTTCAAAATTGTTATAACCTGCTGCTTCACAATTTTAAGCTGCATTACTAAGCAACTTTAGCAATATTTTAACATTCTCCACAACTATTTTAATTGTCACACATAGGTTCTGTCACCAATAATATATCATTATACATATTATTTTCATATGCATGCTACATGACAATTAGGCTTGCTTAATTGATCACTATGATCACCCATAACTTGAAGTACAATAATAACTAAAATATTATTATTATTAACTTCATTTCACAAACTTGATATAGTGGGCTCATAAAATAAACAAATATATACCCATTAAATAAAATTGTTAAATCCCCATACCATCTATAATGGATTCATCCTAAATAAAATTCATTCAAAAATTATTAGAAGCTTAATGAATTTAGAACCCAAAATATCTTCAACATAATCGAACAAATTTAACGAGTTATTGATGAGATCAAATGCAAAATTTCAATAATATCTATCAACAAGATATTGAAAAACACAAGTCCACACAATATATTTAAGAATATATTTAATTTGATAAAAAATAATAAATTCGAATCAATCTAGAAGAATACCTCCCTTTAGTACCTTCTTAACTAATACTTTAGCATCATCCACTTTGACTTGCAACTTAGCTTGAGTCAATCGAATTTTCCTCGATAAACATCACAATCAAATTTTATAACCAATTGCATTAGTCTAAAGAACCAACAATTAGTTATATAATAAAATTCAAACGAAAAATTGATAATTAAGTCTACCTTTAGGAAAAAATCTTCCCAACCTAGATTTCAATCATGCCAACCATCAAATTATTCTATTCTATAAATAATTTGTAGATTTTTTGATATAAGCTCATGTTATCCATCTGTCATAGACTTTAAAGTCTATCTTATTCATTTTAAAGCATATAAATTTATTTTATAACAAATAAAGTCTCATAAAACTAGCAATTCAACATGTAAATCTCCATTTATTTTGTTCGCTAATCTTTGATTCCATCAAAGTAAGCAATTAAAAATTTCACACATAAATCTAACTATAGATTTTACTTAATACAAAAGAGATCTCATATCAATTTATTAGAGTTCATGAACACATGAATCTATACACATCAAATATATGTTGAATATTATACTCAAATATATCAATAATGTGAATCACACATGGTTAATTCCTCATGATATACATAAAGATTTCTTCAATGCCCTCTAAGAGGGAATGGGTTCAATCCTTGGTGGCCACCTACCTAGGAATTAATTTCCTACGGGTTTCCTTGGCAGCCAAATGTTGTAGGGTCAGGCGGTCTGTCCCGTGAGAATAGTCGAGGTGCGCGTAAGCTGGCCCGAACACTCACGGATATCAAAAAAAAAAAAAAAAAAAAAAAAGATATACATAAAGATTTTAAAATATCTTTAATCTCACAATATTAGATTCAATCTAAATAAATTGTGAATAAATTAACCATATAAAAAATATCTTTCACAAAAAGAATTAATTTAAACAATTTTAATTGTTGAAATCAAATATTTGACCTTTTCATTTTCCCCAATTTGAATAATCACCAACAAACAAATAGAGATCTCACACCAAACATAAACAATTCTACCCGCCTACACCACCATCAACAAATATATGAATTAATGGATTTAAATTAATATTTGGAATACATCCCACATCCCCTTAAATTGATGTTTGGTATCACGATTAGCCAACAAAACTTCAGAATAATGCTTGGTAACTCCAGGATTAGCCAATCAATTAAACTTGTACAAAATAGATTAAGACAATTAGCAAGTGATTATAGAAAATTGATAGTGATTATAGAAAATTGATGCTTTTGAGACTCTACATAAGCAACAACAAACATCCACGAACCATCTATTTAGAACTTCACATTTTCCTAATTTAAACTTAATAAATTTTCTTTCAGAATCAAATTTTATAATCAATTACATATAATAAAATCATCAGAAGAAAAATTGATAATTAAATATAAGAGACTTATAGACTTCCAACTCATTTGCCAAAATTAAATTTTGAGATTTTGATTCCCACCAACAAAGCATAATCAAATAAGATCAATAAAAATATAGCTCCATCAAAACCAAAATTTACTTACAGTATATTGGGAAGTGTGACATCTTCTTCGTTCATCCTCATGGAATATAAAAGACCCACCATAGGCTGCTTGAAGCTACTGAATTTCTTTTAGATTGAGACCCAAACACCCCTCCCAAATCAGGATCTCCTCTTTTAATCTTTCTTTCTGAATATGATCGACGTTGAAATAATAAGTATATTTTGCTTTCAAATTGTTGGTCGTCGATCAACCGAAACGAAATCGGAAGGGTAATTGTTGTGTCGTGGTAAACTACGGCCTTGAAAGCAAAATTCGGCACGACCTCGGTGTGAATCGTTTGTGCCGGTTGCTCCCCAAGTTTAACACAACATCCAACTTTCATCCACTCGTGAAACAAGGATTATAATCAAGACAAAAGTACGATGCTCAGAATTAGTTTTTGTCAATGAAAAGTGAATCAATCAAAAGTCCTTTCAAATTCCATTTAAATAGAGAAAAGAATTTGGGAGTTTCAATCAAAATGAATTAAGAATTAATTAAGATATTAAATCAAATTAATTCAAAATTAATTCAAAAAACGTTTTAAAGGAAATTAATTCAAAAAACGTTTTAAAGGAAATTAATTCAAAAAACGTTTTAACATAAATGAATTCAAAATTAAATAAATTCATAATAATAAAAACGTTTTTGCAATTAATGTAAAACGGTAATAAATTAAAAGATAAAGTTTGTAAAAAGATCATCATTTTTCCGAGCATAGCCTGGTTGATGGAGCGCCCATGGCACGCAGCGGAAGCGATTTGGATCATGGACACTCTAATTTCATCAATTTAAACAAAACGGAAACATGCAAAAGCGATGAAAAAGAGAAGTTAGAACACATACCCTTGTCGTTCGTAATTCTCCAATTTCACCGCCAGAAGCTCCTCACGAGCTCACCGAGCCTTCTCACGAAACGTTCGTGGATCACCCACGGTAGTCCCGCTATCCTCAGGCCGAGAAACGGAGTAGTGAGACTCCTTTTACAAGAGAAAAGGAGAAGAGGAAGAGGAAGAAGAGAAGACAGAGGGCTACAGTTTTTTTTTTTTAATCTTCAAAACGTGTACCCACGGATGAATTGAATCAAATTCAATCCTTGGAAAAAAAAAAATCTTCTCAAGCTTCTCAATTCTTATCTGTTCACTTCTTCAGCCCAATGTTACTAATGTAACATATATATATATATATTTATTCAACATGTGTCTTGCTGCATGCAAGACACATATATATATATATATATATATATATCTATCTATCTATCTGCATGCAAGACACACATATATATATATATATATATAATTATTATTATTATTAAAAATAATAATAATAATTTTATTTATTAAACATTTTAATAAATAAAATATATATATAATTATTAATTAAACTTTTTAATTAATAAATATTATTTAATTCAATATCAAATATTGATTAAATAATATAACTAAACTCGGTTTTTTCAGAAAAAACCGACTTTTTTCACATGAATCTCATCCATGTTTCAGGCCAATGCCATATTTAAATCATATTTAAATATGTCTATCCTTCTTCCACAAACCCGAATTTGAACGATTCAAATTCTTTTCTTTTCTTTTATATTGTTTCACGGCTTTATCCGAGCTAGCCAGGAGAACCGTAAGGACCTACAGATCATGAGCTCCAACGATACGAGATTATCCGGTCAAAACTCTTTTAACCGAACTAACCAACATTCGTTAACCCCCGGAGACTCCACTAAAGTCCAAGGGCTGCACTCTCCTCACTGTAGATATATTGTGTCCTGTTGATATAACTATCATCACTAAGTCGATCCTTCACAGGTCGTTCATAATCACAACGGGTCATTTAAACCGTTTAACCCTTGTATTATATCTTGTTCCTTAAGTACCACTGACACCTCTAATGAACAATTGATTTGTGGTCCAACCATCAAATCAGATTCCTCCCTGATCAGGAGAGGATGGGCCCATTGTTCAAGACCTGGAGTCAGCACTAAAGGGAACAACCTTTCTACTAACCCTGAAAGCGGGTAGGAGTGAACTCCAATCTTGCTACAACTATGTCCCCAGCCACTTATTCAATCTTATCCCCAAGATGGTAGGCATATTGAGTCGACAATCTGGCCACTCTCACCCGTACAAGTCAAAGGATAAGGTCAAATAAACAGGAGTCCATAGTAAGCTCAGGATTAAGATCGAGTTACCTAAGTCATCAAATGAATAAACCGGTCTTTACAGTAAACGGTGTTATAAAGAAAGAGCGATTTTATTTCTGGTTCGGTCTTGTGCAAACTCATTGCACAGGACGCCCTCACTCACATGTCTCTACATGAAACGATTCGAATCACATCGTTTTGTACTATACAAAGTGAGTCGCGTCCAATAGTGTCCCCAGGATAAGGTACCCAGCCTTATCCCTATACTATAGACCATTTTGGCTGTCTACTTGAACTTGATTCACAATCATGTCACACATGAAGTTCAAGTACTCACACTACAGCCATGGGTGTTAGTTATTGGTATAGGTTAATACAAACACAATTCACTAAAATTCAATAACAACTTTATTGAAATATAATATATACATTCATTCAGTTTACAAACTACGAGTTTTAGGACATAAAACCCAACACTGGTCATTCTCAACAAAGGAGGAAAGCTAAGGACAATCATTCTCTTAATTCGCCCTCTAGAGGGAAGCTTATCAAAAGCGATTGGCTGAGGCATTGAACATGAATCGAACTCGAATCCTTGCCTTCAAGAACAAACCTCCTGCATCAGTTGAGTTGATACCTAAGGAGATCATCTCCAAGGTTTCTCCTGATAAACGAGTCAAGGCCCGCCGCCGTATGCATCAGGTGGGTTGTAGTTTATGTGTTTCTTAATTTTTTTTAATGAGAAGATGGGTAAATTTGTGTGTTGGGATAAAACAATATCACACATTGACTAGAAAAGGGAAAAATCATGGGTATATAATGGGTGACAATTATCTCCAATCGGTATGAGGCCTTTTGGGATCATACAAGTGCAGTCAAGGCCCTTGCTTGGTGTCCATTCCAAGGCAACTTGCTCGCAACAGGTGGAGGCAGTGGCGATCACTCTATAAAGTTTTGGAACACCCACACTGGCACATGCTTGAATTCAGTTGATACTGGTTCTCAAGTTTGTGCTCTACTCTGGAATAAAAATGAAAGAGAGTTGCCTCAGCTCCCATGGAAATACCCTTCAATGGTGAAGATGGGAGAGCTCATTGGTCATACATCAAGAGTTCTCTTCATGGCTCAGGTACATACTTTTACGTTCTTAACATATATAAGATTAAAATATATCATATGAGCAAAATATTTGTATTTGAACTTTGACCCCAATGAATTAAGTTTGGAGTGTGTTTATTCGCTTGCTCAATATAGTTTAAGTTCACGAATTAAGTTTGTTAATGGAATTTTCCTGATTGTTTGGTGTTGGTGCGATGTTTCTTCAGAGTCCAGATGGATGCACTGTAGCTTCAGCAGCAGCCGATGAAACATTGAGATTGTGGCTAAACCTGCTCCAAAATCCTATAATACAGAGAGCCCTTTGCTCACATCAACCGCATTCCATAAATTTTGAGTGTGTATATACAACTAGGAAAACCCGAGATTAGATTGATAAAGAATTATTATTACAACGCTTTGTTGTATTTGTAATTGTTCTTAGATTGGACATTCTTTTGTAACCCATTTTATCTTATCAATGAATGATTTCTGTTTCCTATAAAAAAAAAAGATATAGGATCATTTGAATTAAAGAAAATGTCCTTGTTTGTACTTTACAAATAAAGTTTACCTAAACAATTTTTTTTTTTTTTTTGAGTACATTGGGAGTGGGAGGATGGAGACATGCATATGCTAGTTGAGTCATGCTCGCTTTGGCGTTTACCTAAACAATTATGTGATATGAATTGAATTATAAGTTACGCTTTGTGGTAGCTCTTTCAGTGTGTTAAGATTGCACAATTCACTATAAGAATGAACATTTTCTATAGCTTTGTAAAGGGTAAACTCGAAATTAGACCTAATCGTCCATTTTTCATTGTTAAATTTTTAATTGGTTGATTGGTTTTTCTGTAAAAAAGAAGTGTAATTTGTTCAAGTGCCATCCATGTCAATCTTTTGGCTAGGGCAGGAAGAAGGACCTCGAGGTATGTTCTCATATATCATTTTTGTTGATTTCTATTTTCTCTTGCTAGTTTCAACATTGAGCATGAGTTAGAATGTTAGATTAAGCATACAAACTGTCGTTTCTCTAGCAGTTGCTGCAATTCCTGAGTTACTTGCATTAATCAATTGTGAATTTCATTATGAATGATTTGTTTAACTCGAAAGTAGATCAAAATAATGTTGCTATAGAAAAAAAATCACTTTAACCCTAAACACGAGGGGTGTTTGGGACACTAACTTGGAGTTGAGTGCACTGAGTTATTATAACACAATCCACGTTTGGACTATTATAACTCACTGTCAATAAAGTAAGTAACTACATTGATTTCAATAATATTTACTATTCACAAACTATTATAACTCATATACTATTATAATCACCGACTATTTTAACTCACTAGTGCCCCAAACACAACCCCTAAATTGTAACTTAAATGTTGCTCAAATAAATGTGTGACTCTGTATGTGTACATATATTTGCTAAATATGGTCTTGTATGTGTACATATATTTGCTAAATATGGTCTTGTTTTCTGGATATTCTGTTTTTTTTAAGGTTTTGCTGAGATTCTGTTTCATAAAATATCTTAAAGAAAGTAAAGCGAGGAAATTATACTACTTTATACAAGCATACTGTTATTTTAAGAGAAAATAAGCCAGTTTTCTCAACTTTTCACTGCCAAGTCTTTGTTGTATTCTGTTTTTAAATATTTTGGTTAGTCTTAGTAGCAAAGCAATTTACATTGAAATGAACTGGTTTGTGAGAGAGTGATAGTTTTCAAACAAACAAGAGAAACGCTTTTGTCATATATATGGTATTCAAAATAAAATTATTACACTAACAGTCATTAGATTATAAACTGACTTGTGGTGTGTTCGAAAATGTTGTTTCATTAGATTATTACACTAACGCCATGTTTGGCCCACTGATGGCGTCGAGACGCTGCGCCTAAAATCTCCAGCGCGTGCGCGCGCCTCTGGAGCGTCCCGACGCTGGGGCAAGGGTCTCGACGCCGACAGCGTTGAGCAAGCGTCTCGGCGCTTGCTCTCGGGTTTGGGGCTGGAAAATTGTCTTTCCTTGGCAATTTTGCCCGGTTCTTCTTGGATGAACTTGCCCTTTTCCCAAAGCACTCCCGGGGCACTAAAACGCCTTCCTTAGCCACAAAACGCACTCAATGGATACCACGAGCTCTATGCCGCAAAACTCCTATAAACGAGACATATTAAACAATTAATCACGACTTTTAGCTAGAGTTAGTGAGTGAAATATAGCTCCAAAATGGAGTTATCACCCACCGACTATTATAATCCACAGTCAATAAAATAACGATACTCACTTCAATATGTTGGGTTTTATGTCCTAAAACTCGTAGTTTGTAAACTGAATGTATGTATATAAATATTATATTTCAATAAAGTTGTTATTGAATTTTAGTGAATTGTGTTTGTATTAACCTATACCAATAACTAACACCCATGGCGATAGTATGAGTACTTGAACTTCATGTGTGACATGAATGTGAATCAAGTTCAAGTAGACAGCCAAAAATGGTCTATAGTATAGGGATAAGGCTGGGTACCTTATCCTGGGGACACTATTGGACGCGGCTCACTTTGTATAGTACAAAACGATGTGATTCGAATCGTTTCATGTAGAGACATGTGAGTGAGGGCGTCCTGTGCAATGAGTTTGCACAAGACCGAACCAAGAAATAAAATCGCTCTTTCTTTATAACACCGTTTACTGTAAAGACCGGTTTTTTCTTGTGATGACTTAGGTAACTCGATCTCAATCCTGAGCTTACTATGAACTCCTGTTTATTCAACCTTATCCTTTGATTTGTACGGGTGAGAGTGGCCAGATTGCCGACTCAATATGCCTACCATCTTGGGGATAAGATTGAATAAGTGGCTGGGGACATAGTTGTAGCAAGATTGGAATTCACTCCTACCCGTTTTCAGGGTTAGTAGAAAGGTTGTTCCCTTTAGTGCTGACTCCAGGTCTTGAATAGTGGGCCCATCCTCTTCTGATCAGGGAGGAATCTGATTTGATGGTTGGACCACAAATCAATTGTTCATTAGAGGTGTCAGTGGTACTTAAGGAACAAGATATAATACAAGGGTTAAACGGTTTAAATGACCCGTTGTGATTATGAACGACCTGTGAAGGATCGACTTACTGATGATAGTTATATCAAGAGGACACAATATATCTACAGTGAGGAGAGTGCAGCCCTTGGACTTTAGTGGAGTCTCCGGGGGTTAACGAATGTTGGTTAGTTCGGTTGAAAGAGTTTTGACCGGATAATCTCGTATCGTTGGAGCTCATGATCTGTAGGTCCTTACGGTTCTCCTGGCTAGCTCGGATAAAGCCGTGAAACAATATAAAAGAAAAGAAAAGAATTTGAATCGTTCAAATTCGGGTTTGTGGAAGAAGAATAGACATATTTAAATATGATTTAAATATGGACATATTTAAATATGATTTAAATATGAGATTGGTCTGAAAACATGAATAGGATTCATGTGCAAAAAGTCGGTTTTCGGAAAACCGGGTTTAATTATATTATTTAATTGATATTTGATATTGAATTAAATAATATTAATTAAAATATATATATTTTTTTTATTAATTAAAAAGTTTAATTAATAAAATAATAATAATTATTATTTTTAATAATAATAATTTATAAATATATACAGAGTATATATTTATGTGATTCATCAGATGAATCATAGATTAATTAAAAAAAAAAAAAAAAAAAAAAAAACAAAATCTATAGTTAGTGACTTTTTGGGTTCACGTAATATGAATTGAAATTTTGATTTCAATTTGAGATTTTGTTGTTCTTCCTCTGCTCTCTGTGAAGAAGAAATTGTTTTTTCTTCAGTGAGTCTTCTTCCTTCTTTTCTCTTGTAAAAGGAGTCCCACTACTCCGTTTCTCGGCCTGAGGATAGCGGGACTACCGTGGGTGGTCCACGAACGTTTCGTGAGAAGGCTCGGTGAGCTCGTGAGGAGCTTCTGGCGGTGAAATTGGAGAATTACGAACGACAAGGGTATGTGTTCTAACTTCTCTTTTTCATCGCTTTTGCATGTTTCCATTTGTTTAAATTGATGAAATTAGAGTGTCCATGATCCAAATTCGTTTCCGCTGCGCGCCATGAGCGCTCCATCAATTGGTATCAGAGCGTTTTTGGCCACTCAATTTCTATCAATTTAAGTTATGGTGGGTTTTATTTAGAAATTGTTTCTGAATGGAATTCTAAAGTGAATATCGATTTTGGCATAGTTTCTTTTGAATTTCATTATTTGTAATTGTCCGAGAATGTATGGGCTTTAATGCATGCTAAAGAGTCTGTATTTTTAGAGTCATTAGAGTCCATATAGGGTTCTTTGTGAAAGAAGTTTGAGTTTGAAACTCGCCGAAATGTTCGGTGTAAGTTCAAACTCGTTCTGGGCAATACGAGGAGAAATTCAAAGATTTTTTTGGCCGAAGCGTTCGGAGGAAGCAAGTTGGTCAAAGGCGGTGCGAAGAGTTCGAAGTCCGCTCAAGACGTGGCTTGTTGATCAAGCTTGTAATAAATTAGTTATTGCTTGCTAAATGCCAAAAATCGATCCACTTTAGTATGTTTAATTAATTATGCATTGCAAATGTATGTTTTAATTAAATTCCATGTTTGTATGTGCATAACGTATGCCATATAGATTTAAAATCCCACCGTAGGAAGCATGCTTCATGCATTGAAAATATGTTATAAGTGTTATAATATATCGTATGCATATTTGGCAATTCATGATTTTTGATATAAAAGTTATATTAATTCATGAATTAGTTGTTGTTAGTTTAATAGAATAATTGATATAAGTGTTATATTAATTATGAAATTGAATCAACAACATAGGTTGCCCTTGTTTTATGCACATGGTATATTATAAGTGTTATAATGTATAGATGCATGTTTATTCATGAGTATTAATATAAGAGTTATATTAATTCATGAATTAGATGTTGTTCGCTTAATAGAATAATTGATATAAGTGTTATATTAATTATGAAATTAAACATCCAACATTAGATGCATTTTGTTTGTTATAAGTGTTATAATGTATAGGATGCATGCTTAATTCATGAGTATTGATATAAATGTTATATTAATTTATGAATTAGGAGTTGTATATTTAAAAACATAATCGATATAATTGTTATATTAATTATGAAATTAAATATTCAACTTGTCGTGCCTTAGTGATGCATGTTTGAGAAGCATGTAGAAGTTTGTTGTAGTAAGTCTTAGTTTTGCAAAGCGTTGTAAAATTGGCATAGACTTTTAAAATCTATAACAAAGACAAAGGCATGCTCACTTAGGGTTGAATGTATCGTTCCGTTTCATTAGATGAATAGGTCGATATCTTGTAAATGCTAAGGTTACAAGAAACTCACCCGGGGACATCCTGTTCGAGGTTGGAGGTATTTAAGCTGACGGTTTACGGAACACCTCCTACCTGGGGACCATCCGGTTCTTGAGTAAAGTTAACCCGGCTTTATGAGCATGCGTGAGTGGTGTGAGGTAATAAAATGTTTATCACCTAGACATCATAGGTAAAAGTTTGTTTTACCTAGACTTAGGTCTTATTGTCTTAGCCGGATAATGCCTGAGTAATTTACCCATTCCGTCTTAAAATACTTAGTAGAGGTGTTGAGAAGGTATATATGATATGTCCCTCTCCTCCTACGTTCTCTGTCAAGTTCACACCGTGAGAATTATGCTCGGCCTCGTGATGTCAATAGGGCATCCCCATTCGGATGGTATTTGCATAATTCAAGAGCAAGGTGAATGGAGAAAGTATTTATAGTAAGTAGGAGAAGGAAGTATGTCAATACATCCTGCGGTCTCCTCCATTGGATTGAACCGTGAGATTCCTATGTTCTGCCTGCTAGGTGCCCACAAGTGGTACCGATCCATTCGGAGGGCCGTTTCATAGGAATCGGAACATCTCAATCACCATTTATGGATAAAGAAACATAGAGCCATTCCCAACTTTGACATTTCCATTCGGTTGCATCGTTGGGGCCGCCCTATGAATTCTAAAAATGGAGGGTCACACTTACAAGATTTGCTAAGGAGTTAGTAAATCTTGACCAAACAGCGATAACTAAGATGCTATAGGAATATGAGATATTCTGGTATTAGCATTTAGTCAAGAATGTCTTGATTCAGTGAAGGAATGCTTGACTGCCCCTCGGTAGCGACCATTCTGACCCACTGAAGTATCGTTGCAGTTTAAAAATGAGTTTTGGGTACATTATTATTCTTTGCTAAATTCTTGATTGGTGTGTAAATTAGGTTAAAACCTTTTCACTAATATTTATTCATTCTCTTTTCAGCATGACTAGCTCTTTTATTCACTTACTAGCTTCCGATAAGTTAACCGGCGATAACTACGCGACCTGGAAATCGAACTTGAATACGATTCTCATTCTAGATGATCTAAGGTTCGTCTTATCAGAGGATTGTCCTCCCCCTCCTAGCTCGGATGCGACTCGAACTGTTCGAGAAGCATATGATAGATGGACAAGGGCTAATGATAAAGCCCGAGTCTATATCTTAGCCAACATATCTGATGTGTTAGCTAAGAAGCACGAGGATATGGTTTCTGCTAAAGAAATCATGTCTTCATTACAGGAGATGTTTGGACTTCCGTCCTCATCGGTCTGTCATGAAGCCCTCAAATTCGTTTACAACTCTCGCATGAAGGAGGGAACCTCTGTTAGGGAGCATGTCCTTAACATGATGGTCCACTTCAATGTGGCGGAAGTAAACGGAGCTATTATAAATGAGTCAAGTCAAGTAAGCTTTATCTTGGAATCTCTTCCGAAGAGTTTCCTTCAGTTCAGAACCAATTTGGTAATGAACAAGATAAAGTATAATTTGACTTCTCTCCTCAACGAGCTACAGACCTATCAGTCCCTACAGACTTCTAAAGGAAAAGAGAAGGAGGCAAACGTTGTCACTTCTAGGAAATTCCAAAAGGGGTCGTCTTCAGGGAGTAGGTCTGAACTTTCTTCTATTAAGAATAAGAGTATTCAAAAGAAGAAGAAAGATAAAAGGAAGGGAAAAGCACCTGCTACTGCTAAGAGCAAGACTAGATCTGCAGACAAAGGAAAATGTTTCCATTGTGGTGTAGATGGGCACTGGAAACGGAATTGCCCAAAGTATCTTGCAGAGAAAAAGGCTGAGAAGGAAAGACAAGGTAAATATGATTTACTTGTTGTTGAAACATGTTTAGTAGAACATGATTGTCATACCTGGATACTTGATTCAGGAGCTAATAACCATGTTTGTTCTTCTTTTCAGGAAACTAGTTCTTGGCAGCCACTTTCTCGCGGTGAGATAACTCTCAAAGTTGGAACTGGAGAGGTTGTCTCAGCTGAAGCAGTGGGAGCTGTAAAGTTGTTGTATAGAGATAGTTTCATTTTACTAGAAAATGTACTCCTGGTTCCTACCTTCCAGAGGAATCTTGTATCTATATCTTGTTTGTTAGAACAGTTGTATAAAGTATCTTTTGTTCATAATGAAGCGTTCATTAGCAAAAGAGGTGTACGTATTTGTTCTGCGAAACTTGAAAACAACTTGTATGTGTTAAGACCAACCGAAGCCAAAGCTATTTTGAACACTGAAATGTTTAAAACAGCTGAGACTCAAACTAAAAGGCAGAAACTTTCTCCAAGTACTTATCTTTGGCACTTAAGACTAGGCCACATTAATCTCAATAGGATTGGGAGATTGGTTAAGAGTGGTCTGCTAAATCGTTTAGAGGACAACTCTTTACCGCCATGTGAGTCTTGTCTTGAGGGCAAGATGACCAAACGATCTTTTTCTGAAAAAGGTCATAGGTCCAAAGAACCTCTAGAAATCGTGCATTCGGATCTCTGCGGTCCTTTGAATGTCAAAGCACGAGGAGGGTATGAATATTTCATCAGTTTCATTGATGATTATTCGAGGTACGGTTATCTTTATCTAATGCATCATAAGTCCGAAGCTCTTGAAAAGTTCAAAGAGTATAAGGCAGAGGTTGAGAACACATTAGGTAAATCGATAAAAACACTCCGATCAGATCGAGGTGGAGAGTATATGGATTTAAGATTCCAGGACTATATGATAGAACATGGAATAGTATCTCAACTCTCAGCGCCAGGAACACCACAGCAGAATGGTGTGTCCGAGAGGAGAAATAGAACCCTGTTAGACATGGTTCGATCTATGATGAGTTATGCTCATTTGCCTAGTTCGTTTTGGGGATATGCAGTAGAGACTGCAGTATATATTTTGAACATGGTTCCCTCTAAGAGTGTTTCTGAAACACCTTATGAGTTATGGAGAGGGCGTAAAGGTAGTTTACGTCACTTCAGGATTTGGGGGTGTCCGACACATGTGCTAGTACCCAATCCAAAGAAGTTGGAACATCGTTCAAAATTGTGCCTATTTGTAGGTTACTCCAAGGAAACGAAAGGTGGTCTATTTTACGATCCTCATGAGAACAAGGTACTAGTATCGACTAATGCCACGTTCTTAGAGGAAGACCACATGAGAGATCATCAACCGTCGAGCAAAATTGTTTTGTCCGAATTTTCCAGGAAAGCTACAGACGGATCAACAAAGGTTGTTGATCAGGCTGGTCCTTCTCAAGAGTTGAGAAAGCCTCGACGCAGTGGGAGGGATGTAAGACAGCCCGACCGCTACATCGGCTTGTCTGAAACTCAAGTCGTCATACCTGATGATGGCGTTGAGGATCCATTGACCTTTAAGCAGGCAATGAATGACATAGATAAGGACCAGTGGCTTAAAGCCATGGATCTCGAAATGGAGTCTATGTACTTCAATTCGGTCTGGGATCTTGTAGACCAACCAGATAGTGAAAGACCTATCGGTTGCAAGTGGATCTACAAGAGAAAACGAGACCAAGCCGGTAAGGTGCAAACCTTTAAGGCTCGACTTGTGGCAAAAGGTTATTCCCAAAGAGAAGGGGTGGACTATGAAGAAACTTTTTCTCCTGTTGCCATGTTAAAGTCGATTAGAATACTCTTATCCATTGCTACATTTTATGATTATGAAATCTGGCAAATGGATGTCAAGACTGCCTTTCTGAATGGTAATCTTGAGGAGAGTATCTATATGGTTCAACCAGAGGGATTCATACTTCAGGGTCAAGAGCAAAAGGTTTGCAAGCTTAATCGATCCATTTATGGGTTGAAGCAAGCATCTAGATCCTGGAATATAAGGTTTGATACGGCGATCAAATCTTATGGCTTTGAACAAAATATTGATGAACCTTGTGTTTACAAGAAAGTAGTCAATACTGTTGTAGCTTTCTTAGTCTTGTACGTAGACGATATACTACTCATTGGGAATGATGTAGGGTTCCTAACTGACGTTAAGAATTGGCTAGCGACCCAATTCCAAATGAAAGATTTGGGAGAGGCTCAGTTTGTTCTAGGGATTCAGATCATAAGGAATCGTAAGAACAAAGTGCTAGCGCTGTCTCAAGCATCTTATATTGACAAGGTGTTGTCAAGATATTCGATGCAGAATTCCAAGAAAGGTTCGCTGCCTTTTAAGCATGGAATTCACTTGTCTAAGGAACAGTCTCCTAAGACACCTCAAGAGGTTGAGGATATGAGACGAATTCCCTATGCATCTGCAGTTGGTAGTCTCATGTACGCTATGTTGTGTACACGACCCGACATCTGCTATGCAGTAGGAATTGTCAGTAGGTTCCAGTCCAATCCAGGATATGATCACTGGACAGCCGTTAAACACGTCCTCAAGTATCTTAGGAGAACGAGAGACTATGTGCTTGTGTATGGCGCGAAGGATTTGATCCTTGCAGGATACACTGACTCTGATTTTCAGACTGATATAGATTCCAGGAAATCTACATCAGGATCAGTGTTCACTCTTAACGGAGGAGCAATAGTATGGAGGAGTATAAAGCAAGGTTGTATTACTGACTCCACCATGGAATCTGAGTATGTCGCAGCTTGCGAAGCAGCGAAGGAAGCTGTATGGCTTAGGAAGTTCTTGACAGATTTGGAAGTTGTTCCAAATATGAACTTGCCAATCACCCTTTATTGTGATAACAGCGGTGCAGTGGCAAATTCTAAAGAACCTAGAAGCCATAAGCGTGGAAAGCATATTGAGCGGAAATATCATCTCATCAGGGAGATAGTGCAACGAGGAGATGTGATCGTCACACAGGTAGCCTCGGAGCACAACATTGCTGATCCGTTTACTAAGTCTCTCACGGCTAAAGTGTTTGAGAGACACCTAGAAAGTCTAGGGCTGCGAGCTGCTCAGTAGGACAGTGGGAGAAACTTTAGATATTTGATATTCTAGTTCTCTCGACCAGCATGTACTCCACTGACGTTTTAGTCCAAGTGGGAGTTTGTTGGGTTTTATGTCCTAAAACTCGTAGTTTGTAAACTGAATGTATGTATATAAATATTATATTTCAATAAAGTTGTTATTGAATTTTAGTGAATTGTGTTTGTATTAACCTATACCAATAACTAACACCCATGGCGATAGTATGAGTACTTGAACTTCATGTGTGACATGAATGTGAATCAAGTTCAAGTAGACAGCCAAAAATGGTCTATAGTATAGGGATAAGGCTGGGTACCTTATCCTGGGGACACTATTGGACGCGGCTCACTTTGTATAGTACAAAACGATGTGATTCGAATCGTTTCATGTAGAGACATGTGAGTGAGGGCGTCCTGTGCAATGAGTTTGCACAAGACCGAACCAAGAAATAAAATCGCTATTTCTTTATAACACCGTTTACTGTTGAAAGAATTTCGGCATGCATAGCGGAAGCATCGTTGGATCTAAGTACTCTTATTTTGTTAATTTAAAAAGAAAAAGCATGTAATTTGAAAATCAAAGACAATAATTTAGAAGTTACCTTTGAAGTTCAAATTCTTCTTGATTCCAAACTCGATCTTCGAACGTAACAGTCACGAACCACCACGAGAGTCTTCCCGACTATTCTCCGGCCTTAGAACGGGATTGTGGGATCCTTTGAGTGACTAATTTAAAAGAGAATTGAAGATGGAATTGGAGAGAATGGTAGAGAAATTGTCTTTACAATTTCTCAAAGTTCATCAAAATTCCAAGAAGAAGTCAATCTCATTAACCCTTTGTATATATAGAAGACTACATGCAAAAACATGCAAAATTGAGTTAACAATAGGATGCCATGTAGAATCCACTCAATTTAGTGGGATTAGTGGCTTGATGTGGGATGAACACTTAGCAAAAAAGTTTGACTCATAAAACCACCAACAAATGGTTTTTCCCACTAACTCAAGAATTGGATTTTTCCACTAACTTAAGAATTGGATTTTTCCACTCACTTTAGTCATCAAAATGACTCTTGACTTTCAAGGTTTAGTGGAGTCAACATTTGACTTTTGACTTTCAAAGTTGTAGTCAATTGTCTTAAATTTGACTTTTGACTAACTTTGATCAAATTAATTCAATTTAAAAATTAATTCAAATAATTAATTTTAAATCAAATTAAATTAATATTAAATAATTAATTAAACAATTTAATTAATTCAAATTTAATATCCAATAAATCCAACACTAATCCCGATCATTCCCGATATACATGATTATGAATCCATATTCATATTTTCGATAATTAAATCTTATTTAAATATCACCATCTCTCTCTATTGTTCAATTCGCAATTGAACGTTATGTCGTTAAATATATCACATATATTTAACGTTAATTCCCTAATTCGAATTCGAACACTTCGAATTCACTCGTCACACTGTTCTAAGGTTTAGTCCGATATGAGCTAGCAGGGGGACCTCATGGACCTACAGATCATGAGCTCCAACGATCCGAGATTAACTGATTAAACTCTTTAACCTAGTTAATCAACATTCGTTAACTATCAGGACATTCCACTATAGCCTAGTAGTTGCATTCTCCTCACTGTAGATATATTTATGTCCACTCGATATAACCATGATTAGTAAGTTGACCCTTCACAGGTTGTTCGTAATTTACGGTCGGGTCAAATATCTGTTTTACCCCCGTAATTACATCTTGCTCCTTAAGTCCCACTGATCCTCTAATGAACAATTGGTTTGTGATCCAATCACTAAACCAATTGGTATGTGATCTAATCACTATACCGAGTCCCTCTCGGGCCAATGAGAAGGTGGGGCCCCTTGTTCAAGACCTGGAGTCAGCACTTAAGGGAACAACCTATCTACTATCCCTAGAGACGGGTATGAGTGAATTCCATCTTGCACCCTATGTCCCCAGCTATCTATCCGGTCTTACCCCTGAAATGGGAGGCATATTGAGTCGGCGCTGTTGAGCCACTCTCACCCATGCAGATCTAAGGATAATCCCGAATAAACAGGAGTTCATAGTTAGCTCAGGATTAAGGTCAAGTTACCTAGGTCATCGTTTTGAAATAGTCAGTCTTTAAAACAGTAAACAGCGTTATAAAGTAAGAGTGACTTATTTCGCGGTCCGGTCTAATGCAAACTCTTTGCATAGGACGCCCCCATTCACATGTCTCCACATGAACAATTCAGAATCACATCGTTTGTACTAAATACAAAATGGGCCGCATCCAATAGTGTCCCCAAGATAAGGTATCCAGCCTTATCCGTATACTATAGACCGTTTTGGCTATTTACTCGAACTTGATCCACTTTTATGTCTCCACATAAAGTTCAAGTATTCATGTTATAGCCATGGATCTTAGTTTATTGGATTTAGGGTTTTCTAAAATGAAATAAGCAATTCACATATTCAATAATAACTTTATTGAATAAACCTCAATAACACTTTATTGGTAATCAAATATGTTTATCGTTTACAAACCACGAGTTTTAGGACATAAAACCCAACAAACTCCCACTTGGACTAAAACTCCAGTGGTAATAAATATATATCCATATATATACATAATGTTGAGTTTTTCAAAATGAGAAATAAATACAATAAACTAGGGCATCACATACCCATAGTTTTCTCCCACTTGCCCTAGATTATACATCCTGTAGTCCTAGTCTCACTAGGTGACCCTCAAACACTTTAGCCGTGAGAGCCTTTGTAAATGGATCAGCAATGTTGTCCTCAGAGGCTATTTGTTTCACAATAACGTCTCCTCGTTGGACGATCTCTCGAATGAGATGATATTTTCGCTCAATATGTTTCCCGCGTTTATGGCTCCTTGGCTCTTTTGAATTTGCAACTGCTCCACTGTTATCACAAAAGAGAGTGATAGGCAGATGCATATTTGGAACAACTTCCAAATCGTTCAAAAACTTTCTAAGCCACACAGCTTCTTTTGCTGCTTCACAGGCAGCTACGTATTCTGCTTCCATAGTGGAGTCAGCAACACAACTTTGCTTGATACTCCGCCATACTACAGCTCCTCCATTCAGAGTGAACACTGATCCCGATGTTGATTTTCTCGAATCTTTATCCGACTGGAAATCAGAATCAGTGTATCCTGTAAGAATCAGATCCTTACCTTTATACACGAGCATGTAATCCCTCGTTCTCCTAAGATACTTGAGGATATTCTTAACGGTTGTCCAATGTATAAGTCCAGGATTGGACTGAAACCTGCTGACAACACCTACTGCATAGCATATGTCGGGTCGTGTACACAACATAGCATACATCAGACTCCCAACTGCCGATGCATAGGGAATGCGTCTCATATCCTCAACTTCTTGAGGTGTCTTAGGACATTGTTCCTTCGACAAGTGAATTCCATGCCTGAAGGGTAGCAAACCCCTCTTGGAATTCTGCATTTTATATCTTGACAACATCTTGTCAATATAGGATGCTTGAGACATGGCTAATGTTCTATTCTTACGGTTCCGAACTATTTGGATCCCAAGAATATATTGAGCTTCTCCCAAATCTTTCATTTGGAATTGAGTTGCTAGCCATTTCTTGACGTCAGTCAGGCATCTTACATCATTCCCAATGAGTAAGATATCATCGACATATAATACGAGGAATGCTACAGATGTTTTGACAATCTTCTTGTAAACACAAGGTTCGTCAATGTTTTGTTCAAAACCATAAGATTTGATCGCAGTATCAAACCTTATATTCCAGCATCTAGATGCTTGTTTCAACCCATAAATGGATCGTTTAAGCTTACAAACTTTTTGTTCTTGATGTTGTATTATAAACCCCTCTGGTTGAGACATATAGATACTCTCTTCAAGATTGCCATTCAGAAAGGCTGTCTTGACATCCATTTGCCAAATCTCATAGTCATAATATGTGGCAATGGACAAGAGTATTCTAATTGATTTTAACATGACAACAGGAGAGAAGGTTTCATCATAGTCTACCCCCTCTCTCTGGGTATAACCCTTTGTCACTAATCGAGCTTTAAAGGTCTGTACCTTACCAGCTTGGTCTCGTTTCCTTTTGTAGATCCATTTACAACCAATAGGTTTTACCCCATCTGGTTGATCTACAAGTTCCCAGACGGAATTGAAGTGCATCGACTCCATTTCGAGGTCCATGGCTTTGATCCATTGATCTTTGTCAACATCATTCATTGCCTGTTTATAGGTCAATGGATCCTCTATTCCATCATCTGGTATGATGATTTGAGTTTCTACTAAACCCATGTAACGGTCAGGTTGTTGCACAACTCTCCCACTACGTCGAGGCATTCTCAACTCTTGAGATGGATGTGAGTAATCAGAAGTATTAGCTCCATCAACAACTCTTGTTGAGGGTCCAATCTCATCAACAACTCTTGTTGATCTATCTGTAGCTTCTTTAGAAATTTCACGCAATACTAGTTTACTGCGAGGTTGATGATCTCTCATGTGATCTTCTTCGAGAAAAGTAGCATTTGTCGATACAAATACTTTATTTTCTTCTGGATCAAAGAAGTATCCAGCTTTCGATTCTTTTGGGTAGCCTATGAATAAACATACTTTTGAACGACGTTCCAATTTCTTAGGGTTTTGCACCAACACATGTGTCGGGCATCCCCAGATCCTGAAGTGACGTAAACTAGTTTTACGCCCTCTCCATAACTCATAAGGTGTTCCAGTAACACTTTTAGAGGGAACATTGTTCAAAATGTAGGCAGCAGTCTCTACTGCATATCCCCAAAACGAATCAGGCAAATGAGCATAGCTCATCATCGATCGAACCATGTCTAACAAGGTTCTGTTTCTTCTCTCCGATACACCGTTTTGCTGTGGCGTACTAGGTGCAGAGAGTTGTGACTGGATTCCATGTTCTATCAAATAGTCCTGGAATCTTAGGTCCATGTACTCTCCACCTCGATCTGATCGAAGTGTCTTAATTGTTTTACCTAATAAGTTTTCAACTTCTGCCTTATACTCCTTGAACTTTTCAAGAGCTTCGGACTTATGATGTATTAGGTAAACATAACCGTACCTTGAATAGTCATCTATGAAACTGATGAAATATTCATATCCTCCTCGTGCTTTGACATTCATTGGTCCACAAAGGTCCGAATGCACGAGTTCTAAGGATTCTTTGGCTCTAAGACCTTTTCCAGTAAAAGATCTTTTCGTCATTTTCCCCTCAAGACAAGACTCACATGCTGGTAAAGAGTTGTCTTCTAACTGGCTTAGATGACCATTCTTAACCAATCTCTCAATCCTATTGAGATTAATGTGGCCAAGTCTTAAGTGCCAAAGATATGTACTTGAAGAAACTTTTTGCCTTTTGTTTCGCGTCTCAGCCGTTTTAAACATCTCGATATTTAAAATAGCTTTCGCTCTGGTCGGTTTTAACTTATATAAGTTGTTTTCTAGTTTTGCAGAACAAATAGGAATACCTCTTTTGGTAATGAACACTTCATTAATTTCAAAAGATACTTTATACAATTGTTCTAACAAACAAGAGATAGATACAAGATTCCTTTTCATTCCAGGAACAAGATACACATTATCTAATATAATGAATCTATCTCCAAAAAACAACTTTAAATCTCCCACTGATTTTGCTGAGACAACCTCTCCTGTTCCAACCCTGAGAGTTATCTCGCCTTCCGCAAGCGTTCTCCAGGAACTAGTTTCCTGAAAAGAAGAGCAAATATGATTAGTGGCCCCTGAATCCAGTATCCAGGAAGAGTCATCACTCTCCACTAAACATGTTTCAACAACTAGTAAATCATATTTACCTTGTTTTGCCTTTTCAGCTTTCTTCTCAGCAAGGTACTTTGGGCAGTTTCTTTTCCAATGCCCATTCTCGTTGCAGTGGAAACATTTTCCTTTATCTGCAACTTGAGCCTTGCTTTTGCGGTCATTAGGAGTTTTACTTTTCCCCTTCCCTTTCTTTTTCATCGAAATACTCTTATTTTTAGAAGAAGAAGGGCCAGACTTCGTTCCAGAGGACGATCCTCTATAGAACTTTTTAGTGGTAGCAACATTTGCCTCCACTTCATGTCCCTTAGTTTTCAGGAGGGACTGATAAGTCTGAAGCTCACTCAGAAGAGTAGTCAAGTTATATTCAATTTTGTTCATCATCGCATTTGTGCGGAACTGTAGGAAGCTCTTCGGAAGAGACTCCAGAATAAAACTGACCTGACTCTTCTCATCTATGACAGCTCCATTTACTTCTGCCACATTGAAATGGACCATCATGTCCAGGACATGTTCTCTAACAGAGGTCCCTTCTCTCATGCGACAGTTATAAACGTACTTGATGGCATCATGCCTAAGGGAGAAGGACGGTTGTCCAAACATCCCCTTCAGAGATTCCATAATCTCTTTGGCAGCACCCATACCATCGTGTTTCTTAGCCAATACATCAGATATGCTGGCCAGAATGTAGACGCGGGCTTTATCATTTGCCCTTGTCCATCTGTCATATGCATCCCGAACATTTCGGTTTGCATTTGTGCCGGGGTTTTGAGGACACTCCTCAGTTAAAACGAACCTTAGATCATCAATTACCAGTATTGTGTTTAAATTTGATTTCCACGTTGCGTAATTATCCCCGTTAAGTTTCTCAGAAGCTAGTAACTGTACTATTGAGTTGGACATGCTGAAAAATATAAACATATCGTATTTAGTGAAATTGCTATTACCCTTTTATATTATCCAATCAAGTTTTAGCAAAAGTAATAATGTACCCATCATTTATTCTTTATTGCAACGATACTACAAAGGTTTAAAGCAACATCCACCTAGGGGCAGTCTATCACTCCTCCTTTGAATTGAGACAATCTCAGCTAATCACTATTACCAGAATAACTCATATTCCAATAGATCTTTTAACTATCGTTTACTTTGGTCAAGAAGTTACTAACACTTAGTAATTCTTGTAAGTGTGACCCTCCATTTTCAGACCTCAGAGATCGGAATCAACAAGCTCCCGAAGTTGGAAAGACAATGCTGAAAACGGACCTATGAGACCCTATCCATTTCTGGAGTTCGCGGTGTTCCGAATCCCATGATACAGCCCTCCTAAGGGGTGGTCGCTCCCAGGGCAGACTCGCAGGCGCATCATGGGAATCTCACGGTGCAACCTAATGGAGGAGACCGTAGGATGTGTTGACACACAACCTTCGCCCACTTACTATGAACGACTTCCCCTATTCACCTTGTTATTGACTCATGCAAATACTTTCCTACTGGAGGTCGCTCCCAGGGCGACTCGAAGCCGAGCATGAATCTCACGGTGTGAACTCTTAGGGACGTAGGAGCTGAAAACATTTTTCCTCCCACTGAAGTGTTCTAGACGGTTGGGTATGATTTTACTTAGGCATATATTTTGGCTAACTAAAACATATCCTAAGTCTAGGTAATCTTTCCGAGTATAACGTTTATACTGGATTTTAACCTATGATGTCTAGGTGATAAAACTTTTTAAAACCTCACATCACTCACGCATGCTCATAAAACCGGGTTAGCTAAACTCAAACGCCAGTTCGATGCCCAGGTAGGAGGTGTTCCGTAAACCGTCAACTTAAATACCCCCAAGCTGAGACAGCATCTTACCGGGTGAGTTTTTCTTGTAACCGAAGTTTTACAAGATATCGACCTATTTTAACTATTAAAATAGGAGATTGCTTGGTAGTTAACCCTAAATGAGCATGCATTTATCTTTGTTATAAGTTTTAATGTCTAATTCATTTTATAACACTTATAAAAAAAAACTTATAACATACATCTAACATGCTTTTATATAACAATTATATAAAATCATTCCATGCAAAAATATAACAACTTATATGAAATCTCATGGAATCCTAAACATGCATACTTATATTATAACACTTATAACATACTTTCAATGCATGTTTCATGCTTATCCTATGGTGGGATTTTAAATCTACATGGCATACAATATGCACACAAGATTATGTTTATTTAAACTATACATTCACAATGCATAAATAAATAAACCACACTAAAAATGGATTGGTTTTGGCATCCTAAACAAGCATTTACCTAAATTATTACAATAATAAAATAGGAAAAAGTCTTGAACCGCCCCCGAACACTTCGAATCGGCTCGAACCGCTTGTAAGTTGTGGAATTGCACGAACCGCCGCCGAACCGAACCGAACCGCCACTTGACGCCTCTTCCAATTTTGATAAATTACATCCTAAAATGGACTCTAATGACTCTACAAAAATTACATACTCTTTGTAACACATTAAAGCCCATTACAAGGCAATTACAATAATTATTACAAATTGGAAAAGAAATGGATGCCAAAGACCAAAAATTTCCATTTTAGCACACATACATTCATCACATGAATTACTACCCACCAACTCTAAATTAACCAAAAAAGAGTACTTAAAGCATGCTCTGATACCATTTGAAAGAATTTCGGCATGCATAGCGGAAGCATCGTTGGATCTAAGTACTCTTATTTTGTTAATTTAAAAAGAAAAAGCATGTAATTTGAAAATCAAAGACAATAATTTAGAAGTTACCTTTGAAGTTCAAATTCTTCTTGATTCCAAACTCGATCTTCGAACGTAACAGTCACGAACCACCACGAGAGTCTTCCCGACTATTCTCCGGCCTTAGAACGGGATTGTGGGATCCTTTGAGTGACTAATTTAAAAGAGAATTGAAGATGGAATTGGAGAGAATGGTAGAGAAATTGTCTTTACAATTTCTCAAAGTTCATCAAAATTCCAAGAAGAAGTCAATCTCATTAACCCTTTGTATATATAGAAGACTACATGCAAAAACATGCAAAATTGAGTTAACAATAGGATGCCATGTAGAATCCACTAAATTTAGTGGGATTAGTGGCTTGATGTGGGATGAACACTTAGCAAAAAAGTTTGACTCATAAAACCACCAACAAATGGTTTTTCCCACTAACTCAAGAATTGGATTTTTCCACTAACTTAAGAATTGGATTTTTCCACTCACTTTAGTCATCAAAATGACTCTTGACTTTCAAGGTTTAGTGGAGTCAACATTTGACTTTTGACTTTCAAAGTTGTAGTCAATTGTCTTAAATTTGACTTTTGACTAACTTTGATCAAATTAATTCAATTTAAAAATTAATTCAAATAATTAATTTTAAATCAAATTAAATTAATATTAAATAATTAATTAAACAATTTAATTAATTCAAATTTAATATCCAATAAATCCAACACTAATCCCGATCATTCCCGATATACATGATTATGAATCCATATTCATATTTTCGATAATTAAATCTTATTTAAATATCACCATCTCTCTCTATTGTTCAATTCGCAATTGAACGTTATGTCGTTAAATATATCACATATATTTAACGTTAATTCCCTAATTCGAATTCGAACACTTCGAATTCACTCGTCACACTGTTCTAAGGTTTAGTCCGATATGAGCTAGCAGGGGGACCTCATGGACCTACAGATCATGAGCTCCAACGATCCGAGATTAACTGATTAAACTCTTTAACCTAGTTAATCAACATTCGTTAACTATCAGGACATTCCACTATAGCCTAGTAGTTGCATTCTCCTCACTGTAGATATATTTATGTCCACTCGATATAACCATGATTAGTAAGTTGACCCTTCACAGGTTGTTCGTAATTTACGGTCGGGTCAAATATCTGTTTTACCCCCGTAATTACATCTTGCTCCTTAAGTCCCACTGATCCTCTAATGAACAATTGGTTTGTGATCCAATCACTAAACCAATTGGTATGTGATCTAATCACTATACCGAGTCCCTCTCGGGCCAATGAGAAGGTGGGGCCCCTTGTTCAAGACCTGGAGTCAGCACTTAAGGGAACAACCTATCTACTATCCCTAGAGACGGGTAGGAGTGAATTCCATCTTGCACCCTATGTCCCCAGCTATCTATCCGGTCTTACCCCTGAAATGGGAGGCATATTGAGTCGGCGCTGTTGAGCCACTCTCACCCATGCAGATCTAAGGATAATCCCGAATAAACAGGAGTTCATAGTTAGCTCAGGATTAAGGTCAAGTTACCTAGGTCATCGTTTTGAAATAGTCAGTCTTTAAAACAGTAAACAGCGTTATAAAGTAAGAGTGACTTATTTCGCGGTCCGGTCTAATGCAAACTCTTTGCATAGGACGCCCCCATTCACATGTCTCCACATGAACAATTCAGAATCACATCGTTTGTACTAAATACAAAATGGGCCGCATCCAATAGTGTCCCCAAGATAAGGTATCCAGCCTTATCCGTATACTATAGACCGTTTTGGCTATTTACTCGAACTTGATCCACTTTTATGTCTCCACATAAAGTTCAAGTATTCATGTTATAGCCATGGATCTTAGTTTATTGGATTTAGGGTTTTCTAAAATGAAATAAGCAATTCACATATTCAATAATAACTTTATTGAATAAACCTCAATAACACTTTATTGGTAATCAAATATGTTTATCGTTTACAAACCACGAGTTTTAGGACATAAAACCCAACAACTGTAAAGACCGGTTTTTTCTTGTGATGACTTAGGTAACTCGATCTCAATCCTGAGCTTACTATGAACTCCTGTTTATTCAACCTTATCCTTTGATTTGTACGGGTGAGAGTGGCCAGATTGCCGACTCAATATGCCTACCATCTTGGGGATAAGATTGAATAAGTGGCTGGGGACATAGTTGTAGCAAGATTGGAATTCACTCCTACCCGTTTTCAGGGTTAGTAGAAAGGTTGTTCCCTTTAGTGCTGACTCCAGGTCTTGAATAGTGGGCCCATCCTCTTCTGATCAGGGAGGAATCTGATTTGATGGTTGGACCACAAATCAATTGTTCATTAGAGGTGTCAGTGGTACTTAAGGAACAAGATATAATACAAGGGTTAAACGGTTTAAATGACCCGTTGTGATTATGAACGACCTGTGAAGGATCGACTTACTGATGATAGTTATATCAAGAGGACACAATATATCTACAGTGAGGAGAGTGCAGCCCTTGGACTTTAGTGGAGTCTCCGGGGGTTAACGAATGTTGGTTAGTTCGGTTGAAAGAGTTTTGACCGGATAATCTCGTATCGTTGGAGCTCATGATCTGTAGGTCCTTACGGTTCTCCTGGCTAGCTCGGATAAAGCCGTGAAACAATATAAAAGAAAAGAAAAGAATTTGAATCGTTCAAATTCGGGTTTGTGGAAGAAGAATAGACATATTTAAATATGATTTAAATATGGACATATTTAAATATGATTTAAATATGAGATTGGTCTGAAAACATGAATAGGATTCATGTGCAAAAAGTCGGTTTTCGGAAAACCGGGTTTAATTATATTATTTAATTGATATTTGATATTGAATTAAATAATATTAATTAAAATATATATATTTTTTTTATTAATTAAAAAGTTTAATTAATAAAATAATAATTATTATTATTTTTAATAATAATAATTTATAAATATATATATATATATATATATATATATATATATATATTTACATGTGTCTTACATGCAATGTAAGACACATGTAAATATATACAGAGTATATATTTATGTGATTCATCAGATGAATCATAGATTAATTAAAAAAAAAAAAAAAAGAAAAAAAACAAAATCTATAGTTAGTGACTTTTTGGGTTCACGTAATATGAATTGAAATTTTGATTTCAATTTGAGATTTTGTTGTTCTTCCTCTGCTCTCTGTGAAGAAGAAATTGTTTTTTCTTCAGTGAGTCTTCTTCCTTCTTTTCTCTTGTAAAAGGAGTCCCACTACTCCGTTTCTCGGCCTGAGGATAGCGGGACTACCGTGGGTGGTCCACGAACGTTTCGTGAGAAGGCTCGGTGAGCTCGTGAGGAGCTTCTGGCGGTGAAATTGGAGAATTACGAACGACAAGGGTATGTGTTCTAACTTCTCTTTTTCATCGCTTTTGCATGTTTCCATTTGTTTAAATTGATGAAATTAGAGCGTCCATGATCCAAATTCGTTTCCGCTGCGCGCCATGAGCGCTCCATCACAATAGTATTGACTATTCACAGACTATTACTATTATAACCACCGACTATAATAACATACTTAGCGCCCCCAAACAACTCCTTAAAAAATAGACTACTAATTAAATGATTAAATGACTAGTGGTGGTAGGATTTTTGAATCTCTTACAAATTTCGGGTTGTTGAAGCCCGCCAAAATAATATTTATAATCCGAACTCACTAAGCTTTGCAGCTAGTAGCAACGGAGTCGATCCGCAGGGAGCAAGCTATAATCCTAACTTAATTAAATTGAATTTGTAATGAAGTAAAAACTGATGGAAACCGAAGGGATCCCGACACAACTAGAGGCGCAACGGAAGAAGCCTAAACTGGCTGAGGATCTTCAGCAATCAATAAGCAACAAACTAGAAGCGAGAAACAATGCTAACACTTAGCATTTTTCAACACTTCGAGTCCAACCGGTAAACTCCACTTTACTAATCCTTTTGGTTAATTTCATCATTGCATTGGCCAGAGTTTCCAAGTGAACTCCATAGATGGCAGTCTTGTTTCGGGTCTCCTCGTGAAATTCACAGCTTGATGCCACGAAGGCTTTCATCATCTCTTCGACAGTTTTTCCTGAGGTGGAAACTCGAGCTCGTGAAGAATCTCTTACCAATTGGAGAGCCACTTCATGCAACTCAGACATTTGGGCTTTCATCTCGTTCAACTCTTTTGAGAAACTGGCTTGATTACTTCCTCTGCTGCTATACTCCTGAAGATTCCCGGCCATATTAGAAATCAAAATCCTGGCTTCCACGGGAGTCTTATCCAGGAGAGATCCACCACTGGCAGCGTCAATCAGTTGTTGATCACGCTGAAGCAAGCCCTCATAAAAATACTGAACAAGGAGCTGCTCAGCTATCTGATGGTTTGGATGGCTCTGACACAGTCGGTTATACCTCTCCCAATACTCATGTAAATTCTCCTCAACTTCCTGAGTGGTCCCATAAATTTGCTTTCTGATGGCGGTGGCCTTTGAGGTAGAGAAGTACTTTTCTAGAAACAACCGTTTCAATCTGCTTCACGTCGTGACAAATCCAGATGGGAGACAATGCAATCAGTCTTTCGCCTTTTCCTTCAGAGTGAAGGGAAAGGCCCTTAAGCTCAGCTGGTTCTCAGTCATTCCCTTGGGCATCATCCCCGAACATACCAGATGAAAATCTTTAAGATGCTTCAGAGGATCGTCACCTGCATTGCCACAAAATGAAGGTAGTTGGGGAATTAATCCAGCTTTCAACTAAAAATTACTTGAAACTACCGGATACAATATACACAGTGGTTGTCGGTCCAAGTCAGGTGACGTCAACTGTCTCAAGGTCCTCTGAGGCTCATCGTTAATTGCAAGTTCCATCTCTTCCACTTTTCTCAAAAATTAAAAGAAAACTGCACACAACAACTCAAAACAAACGGGTCATACTGTACAAGAAGGATAAAAATAAACAGAACCAAAAATAATAATTTTAAAAGAAAAATTAAAAACACAAAACAAATAAAATTCAACCAAGTAAGATTAATTGTTGCTCCCCGGCAACAACGCCAATTTTGGTGGTAGGATTTTTGAATCTCCTACAAATTTCGGGTTGTCGAAGCTCGCCAAAATAATATTTATAATCCGAACTCACTAAGCTTTGCAGCTAGTGGCAACGGAGTCGATCCGCAGGGAGCAAGCTATAATCCTAACTTAATTAAATTGAATTTGTAATGAAGTAAAAACTGATGGAAACCGAAGGGATCCCAACACAACCAGAGGCGCAACGGAAGAAGCCTAAACTGGCTGAGGATCTTCAGCAATCAATAAGCAACAAACTAGAAGTGAGAAACAATGCTAACACTTAGCATTTTTCAACACTTCGAGTCCAACCGGTAAAACCATTACCACTGGTAAAAATCAACGCTTGATTTTTACCGATATACCGGTTCAGGTTTCAACCGGTAAATTTATCAACCGATAAACCAGACCGATAACACTTACCGATCGATTTCCTCGATATGGGGTTTACCGATACCATATCGGTAAATCTCGACCGGGAAACAAACCCCAAACGCTTAAGTAACAGCGTTTGGGAAACACCACCGGTAAATTTCCTATAAGTAAAACCAACCGGTGTACCGACCGATAAATTTACCAGAGAGCAATAAGAAGGACAAAATACCTGTTTTTGATGTTCGTCTTCTCGTCTACCTCTACTTCTCTACAGCCCCCTCGATCTCTACCTCTCCTCCGGTCACGAACACTGCACGAACAGTCACGTACGAACGAGGACCACCCTTAGAGCAGTCCTAGCTATTCTCAGGCGGAAATAACGGAGTGGTGAGACTCCTTAAGCTAAGGGGGTTAGTTTAGAGGGAGGAGGAACAAGATGAAGCTATTGGTTTTGTGTTTGGAATTGTGTTAATATGAACTTGATGAACAATTCATCAAGAACATCAAGAACACAATTCAACAAACCCCTTGAATTTCAACAACTTGAAATCCAAAATCAAGGGAAGAAGAATTAACACCTTAACTCTTCTTCAATTCTTTCCCAAAGAGTTACCTTGTGGCTTCAACAACCAAAGCTTCAACTTCTCTTCTTTTTCAAGCCTTCAGCCAAGGAGAATACCTTCAACACTTGAAGGAGTTCAAACACCTAAAGCAAGCTTGAGAGAAGTTCCAACGAGGGAGAAGAAGTGCTTGAGTGAGAATACTCAATTGAGCCAAATTGGATTAACCCAATTGAACATGCTTAGTGAGTAAGGAAAAACAATGGTAGTGGAAGCCACATGTTGGCCATGCAAGTAACCTAATAATAATAATAATAATAATTATAAATAATTATTATTTATTAAAATTAATAATAATTAAAACTTTTTTAATTATTTAATTTATTATTAATATTAATATCAAATATTAATATAATAATAAACCTTCCACTTAGCCCGGTTTTTAGAAAACCGACTTTTCCAAAATATGAATCAAAATTTATATTTTTCTCCGTTCGTTTATTTAAATCACATTTAAATACGACTTCCTCCGGTTATATATTTAAATCAAATTTAAATATATAATCCCTCGAATAACAAACCCTAATTCAGATTTCTCTGAATTCAACCCTATAGCACTGTTATACCGCTTTATCCGAGCTAGCCAGAAGAACCTAAAGGACCTACAAATCATGAGCTCCCACGATACGAGATCATTCGGTTAAAACTCTTTTAACCCGAATCGATCAACATTCGTTAACCCCCGGAGTCCACTAAAGTCCAAGAGATGCACTCTCCTCACTGTAGATATATTGTGTCCTCTTGATATAACCGTCATCGGTAAGTCGATCCTTCACAGGTTGTTCGTAATCACAGCTGGGTCATTTAAACCGTTTAACCCCTGCATTACATCTTGTTCCTTAAGTACCACTGACACCTCTAATGAATAATAGATCTGTGGTCAAACCAACAGATCAATATAACTCTCTCATCACATGAGAGTGTGAGCTCACATTGTTCAAGCCCCGGAGTCAGCTATTAAGGGAACAACCTATCTACTAATCCTGAAGAGCGGGTTAGGAGTGAATTCCAATCTTGCTACACTATGTCCCCAACTACTTATTCGAGTTTATCCCCAAGTTGGTAGGCTTATTGAGCGGGCGTTCCGCCACTCTCACCCATACAAGTCTAAGGATACTCTCGAATAAGAAGGAGTTCATAGCAAGCTCAGGATTAGGAACGAGTTACCTAGGCCATCAAAGTGTATAAGTCATTCTCAATGAGTAAACGGAGTTATAAAGAGAGAGTGAATTAATACGCGGTTCGATCTTGTGTAAACTCTTTACACAGGACGCCCTCACTTTTCACATCTCCATGTGGAACGATTCAGATCACATCGTTCTGTACAATACAAAGTGAGCCGCATCCAATAGTGTTACCAGGATAAGGTATCCAGCCTTATCCATATACTATAGATCATTTTGGCAGTATACTTGAACCTGATCCACAATCATGTCACACATGAGGTTCAAATACTCAGACAATGCCAAGGGTGTTGGTTATTGGTATAGGATAAAACATGTTTCACTTTAATCCAGTAAACTCTTTTACTGAATTAAAACTTAATAACTCTTTATTACTAAATAGATTCATTACAAACATAATAGTTTACAAACCACGAGTTTTGGGACATAAAACCCAACAAACTCCCACTTGAACTAAAACGTCTGTGGTGTACATGTTGGTGGAGAAAATGACATATCTCATATTTCTAGTTTACTCCCACTATCCTATTTGAACAACTCGGAGCCCTAAACACTTTAGGTATTTCTCAAACACTTTAGCCATGAGAAACAAAGTAAACAAAACAGCATGAAGTGCTGTGAGGAACCATGTGACAATCACATCCTGTCAGAGCACTATACTTAGAGTTTAATTCATAAACTTTTTGGTGCTTCATAAGCTGCAACAAAGCTTAGCTATCACAAGAGAAATCTGCAATACAACTCTTGTATTCTATTCCTCTTTATCACTTGACAAAACTTTAACCACATTTCATTTGACAGCTCCCACTAGTAATTTGTTCTTGCGATTCAGATCAACCTGAATCCATAGAACCAACAGAGCTAATCCAAGCTTATCAAATAAATGACTCCTTCATCATTCTCAATGATTAGAAGTGAAACTATGAGAATTTATTAAGAAAGCTCTTACATTGATCAAATACTTGTCCAACAAAATTTATTTATGTAATGTTCAAAACCATAAGGTTTGATTCAAAATCATTCCTTATAATTCAAGATTTAGATACTAAATTCAATTCATAAATGAATTGAATAAGACTGCAAACGATTTGCTCTGAATCTTAAATAATGAATCTTCCTTGTTGAGACTAATAGATACTCTATCAAGATAGCAAGTCTTGATATCCATTTTCCTTATCCTATCAAATAGAACAGGACAATGGATACGAGTATTCTAAATAACTTACATCTGACAACAAGAAATGAAGTTAATACACAATTAACCCCTTCTCTTTGGGACAATCCCTTTGTCAGAAAGTCAAGCCTTAGAGGTTTTCACCTCATAGACTAGATCTTTAAACCTCTTGAAGATTCATGGTTTTGAGCTACTGGTTCTTGTTTATGAACTCACTGTCAACATCAACTATGATAACTAGAGTCATAACACAAGCCAATATAGTGGTCCGGATTATCTCATAAACCTCCCACTACATCAAGGCTTTCTCAACAGTTGAGAAGAACCAACTAAACTAACAACCATTGTTAATTTAATTATTAGCTTTCAATATAAAATAAGATAAGTCTTAACTCTTTAGTTGTTACCAAGTTTAATAGAACACTACAGGTATACATCTTTTGCAAAATGAACTATTCATTAAGAAACAAAAGATACTATATACATAAAAGGTGTTCACAACAAACTTGAGTTTATAGACAATAATTACAACAATTGAAATTATTTCTATACAGACAACTAAACGAACTGCAAGCTCCCACTGTAGATACTGCGAAGATATCTTCATAAGTCGTCTTTGTCAAGAAATAGGCAGACAGAAACTAGTTTCCTGAAAAAAAGAATAACAAACATGATTAGTGGTTCCTGAATCAACATCCAGGTATGACAATCATAATCCACAATACATGTTTAGACAGAAGATAAATCATATTTACCTTGTCGTTCATTCTTTGCCTTTTTCTTTGCAAGGTATTTAGGGCAGTTTCGCTTCCAGTGCCCTTCTTCACCACAATGAAAATACTTTTCACTGTGTGAATCTTTTACCTTGCCTACAGTTGGAGTTTTGCCCTTCCTGGCACTTCTCTTCTTCTTGTGAATAATCTTATTACTCACATAAAGAGGTTCAGATTTAGTCCCAGACCCAGACCCTTTCTGGAATTTCACAGAAGTGGTAACATTTACCTCATTTTCCTTTCCTTTCGAAGTATGCAGAGATTGATAAATCTGAAGCTCATTTAGAAGAGACGTCAGATTGTATTCTATCTTATTCATGACTGGTAGAGCACTTTATGTGGTACTCCAAAATTCAAGCTGTCGAGGCTTGCCAAAATACAATTTATAAACCCGAGTACACCGAGCTATTTGCAGCTAAGTGGTAACGGGGTCGATCCACAGGGAAATAAGAATTTCAATTTAACAAAGCCTAATTTGTTAATTATAAAAAGTATGCACAATAAAAGAATGGTAATTTGGTTTGGGGGGAAGGGAGCTCCTAATATGCAAGCTAACGGAAAATTAAATGACGAGTGCAGGAATTTAAATGGTTGCGTTTAACTTCGAGAAATGAAATTGATCGTTATGGATGTTCGGTTCATCGATACTATTAATTAGCTAATCATGCTCATGCACACAATTCATTTGGCTAGAGCTAGCTCAAATGACCCAACGATTTAATTAGACACGTGCAATTCTAATCGTACTTGGCCAATAATCTATCCAAGGTCGCGACTCCTAAATTGACTATAAGCCAGTGACGGGAACATTGTGACGGCTTAATCCTAAGACTAATCCGGTTTATGTCTCGCCTTAAGCCTAACATGAAAACATTAATTAACTCAGATTACCAACTGTCACTTTGGGTTGAATTAATTAGCCATGCTTAAGCCCGTGCTACCTAGCGGTTTGGGTAATTATACGTCCCAACCTTTAGCCCTCTATCATGCATAGGAACTACGGCGTCAACCTAATTTAGCTACACATGCTAGATTTTATGAAGAACAAGCAAGAGAATGCAAAAGACATGCTAATTGGCTTCACATTTACAAAGGGGGCAAACCTCCCCAAACATCCATAATTTACAAATCCATACTCAAAATTAAGCACTAACCTTAGTTTAGCCTTCCATGGAGGATGAATAAATCCAATCCCCCATGGAAGAGCTTAGTAGCATACAAAGAGGAGAAGAAGAAGCCCAAAAATGGTGGAAAATGGTGGAAACCCGAGAGGAAGAATTGGAGAAGAAGAAGAATAAAAAAATTTGCGAAATTTGGCGTTTTCACGCCTTTAAACGTCGGAGCGTCGAGACGCTAGGCAAACGTCTCGACGCTGTGCCCTAAGTTGGCTGTCGCGCGCGCGCGCGGGCGTCGAGACGCTCGGACGGCGTCTCGACGCTGTCGCGCGTCTTTCTGGAAAATCATCGGGCTGGCGTCGAGACCCTCGGGCGGCGTCTCGACGCTGGGGCGCGCTCGTGCTTCGGATGGTGTCGGGGCGGCGTCGAGACGCTCGGCCAGCGTCTCGACGCTGCCGCCCATGCAAGCAAGCTCTCGGGTTTGGATGGCCAAAATGTGTCTCTTCAAGGCAATTTTTACAATCTCTTGGATTCTTTAAGCCATTTCACTCCCGATGCATCTATGAAGCTCTAAAATGGCACTTTAAGCCTCGAAATGTGTCTTTGGACTTCCCGAGCTCTCGACCATGAAATCACCTACAAGAAAGCATTTTAATCAATATATGTCATGGTTTTAGCCAGAATTAGGGACATAAAGATAGCTCTATTTTGGAGCTATCAATGACCATATTGGTCCTGAAATGCAGGAAACTCTTCAGAAGAGATTCCAAGATAAATCCAACCTGACCTTGTTCGTCAACGGTTGCTCCATTTACTTCTGCTGTATTGCAGTACTGTTACCTCTCCAAATGAGCATTATTTAGGACCTTAATTACTTGATATTCATGACATTTCTTGAGCATTTCAATTAGAAGTTAGCATAATGTGTGTTTAAAAGTGACATTTTGTGAAATGATGCTAATTTAAGGCTTATTTGAAAAAGCTACGTAAAAGTATGCAAATTGGTGAAAAAATGGCTAATTTATACCCTGCAGATGTATTGCTGAAGTTTTGCAAAGCACGCAATGGATCAGACGAAGAGAAGCTGGAAATAGAGCATCGCGACCCTCGCAATGCAATCGCAATATCAGTCGTTTCTGCTGCGTTTTTCCAGCCGTCAGTCTTCGTTGTTGCGTTTTTCCAGCCGTCCACTCTCCCTGCTGCTGCCACGTGTGAGGATTGCTACCTCAAAAATTGGATGGTGATCCATGATTAGGGAGCAGCCTTTGAAGGCTATATAAAGAGAACTGGATGGAGGATCAAGATATTGAATTGAATCCCCTTCAATTCACTCCACACAACAACTCGAAAGTGAAGGAAATCGGCAGAAGCCAACACCCGAAGACGAAACCCTTTCCACGTTTGTTGGATCGAAGAAACAAAGCCCTTGGCGTCGATAATTCAAAAGGAAGAAGAGAAGATCCATCTTCTTTTCTGATTGAATTCATCCCCAAGATCAGCTAATCTTCCCCTTCATCTGAGGCGTTTCGTGGCTTCGAAAGATCTTCACTCAACTTACTGCTTTCATTTAAATGCTTTCCATATTAGCTACTGCGTTCGTTTAAAGTATTGTATCGAATCATCTACTGTTTTCTCCTTTAATTATTGCTTTCGGATCGTAGTATGTTGTCTATGAATTGTTATTTGATTTGCCTTTAAAGAGTAATCAATTAGTTTTGTTGAGTTTCTTCATTTCATGAGTAATCAATTAATTTTGTTAAGTTCTAAAACCATGAGTAGCTAACTTAATAGAGGTTTGCTGAAGATGAATCTATAGGATATGCTTATGTGAAATCAGCATGTAAAGTAGCATGAATGCATTGAATGAATGTGATCTTCACCCCACGGGAAATTTCGACCGGCCATCCATTTTGTCTAAAGAATTCCTAACCTCTGGAAGGAGTAAGAATTCAGAGTCGTTGATTCATGTTAGCCTTTCATGGTAAACAGAGAGTGGCCTAGGAATAGGCATTCTCCTAGCACGTTTGTTAGCATGTGTTTATGAATAGGTTTTTAGCCTTACTTGGACAGGAGTAATCTAAGAATCTAATGCATACAATCGGAAGATGTATGAGATCTAGCTAAGACGATGCATGAGATGTTAATTTACTGCTGAATGATCATAGTTAAATGCCTCTAGAGGACTCTTAAGCCGACCTTGCTGTCTTCATTTTAAATTTTAATCGTTGCGAATTTATTGCGAGCATATTGCGAGAACCGCAATAGCACTTTCTGCCTTTACCTTAGTCTTTTATTAACATTTTAATCCATTGAGAATCCATTGCGAAGGTATTGCGAGATCTGCAATACTAGTTTTCAACATCATAGTTGCTTATTTTGCTCTGTGTTAACCTTGCACTCTCCTTGCACCTTTTATAATTCCGTGCCTCAAACCAAAATACATTCAATTCAAGTTACCTTATCTAATTTAACACACACCAAATCGCTAGTCACTCAACTCAGTCTCTGTGGGAAAACGATATAAATTATACTTATCACTTGCTGCAGACCATGTATACTTGCATGATCTGAGTGCTCTTTACATTTAAATTACATACACACGGAGCCCGCAATGACAGATTCTTTTATTGATGAACATGTTTTTGTTTTAGTACATTGTGATAATGATGATGAACCATGGTTTGCTGATATTGCAAATTTTCTTGCCTCACAGGTGTTACCAGAATTCAGCAAGGGGCAGGATAAGAAGTTCTTAAATGAGGCTAGGAAGTACATTTGGGATGATCCAACCCTCTACAGAAGCTGTGCGGATGGATTGCTAAGGAAATGTGTGTCAGCTGCTGAATCAAGGTCAATCCTGCAGCATTGCCATACAGCTCCGTATGGAGGACACTTTAGTTGGCAAAGGACTGCCGCAAAGGTATTTCAGAGTGGCTACTTTTGGCCAACAATCTTCAAGGATGCACATGATTTCGCACACAATTGCAATGAATGCCAACGAACAGGTAACCTCAGTAGGAAGGATGAGATGCCTCTAACATACATCTTAGAGTTAGAACTCTTTGATGTGTGGGGTATTGACTTCATGGGGCCATTCCCACCATCTGTTGGTAATCTTTACATTCTAGTAGCTTTAGATTATGTCTCAAAATGGGTAGAGGCAATTGCATGTCCTTTAAATGATGCTAAGACAGTTGTTAAATTTCTGAATAGACATATCTTTACACGCTTTGGCACACCACGTGCCATCATAAGTGATGAAGGAACACACTTCATAAACAAAGCCATGGAAAAGGTGTTAGCTAAGTATAATGTTAGGCATAGGGTGGCAACACCCTATCATCCCCATTCAAATGGGCAAGCTGAAATTTCTAATAGAGAGATCAAAAGTATACTTGAAAAAGTTGTAAAACCAAATAGAAATGATTGGTCTTTTAAATTAGATGATGCACTATGGGCTTATAGAACTGCATATAAGACACCTTTAGAAATGTCTCCTTATAGGTTAGTATATGGAAAAACATGTCATCTTCCCCTTGAATTAGAAAACAAAGCTTTTTGGGCTTTAAAAGAGTTAAATTTTTGCGTGACCGATGTGGGAACATTGCGGTCTCCGCAATTGCATGAATTAAATGAACTAAGACACATGTCATACGAGAATGATAAAATGTATAAGGAAAAAACTAAAATTTGGCATGATAGTAGACTCAGGATAAAGGACTTTAAAAAGGGCCAACATGTGTTGTTATTTAATTCACGATTGAAGTTCCTGGCAAACTTAAGTCTCGTTGGTCTGGTTCATTTGTAATTACTAATGTGTTTGTTCATGGTGCAATCGAGATCCAAAATGTGGAACAAGGTTAGCCGTTCATGGTGAATGGTGCTAGGCTGAAGCACTACTATGAGGAAGGAGACGTGAGAACGCTCTCAGCATTCCTCTTATCCGAAACGTAAAAGCCAAACAAAAGAAAATGAGCAAGGGCGTTTATTGGAATTATCCTTGTGCTCAAACGTTGAAGGAAGACGAAATAATTTTGTTCATTTACTGTTTTTATTATTAAAGTGTTTTTAATTTTTCTGAAACTAATTAAGTTTATTTTAATGTTGATTAGAAGTTTGATGATTGGAAATCCTAACGGCAAAATGGATCAATCAAGAGGCTATGAGAAGATGAAGGAAGAATCTGGGAAAATCAAAGATTTGGTTTTGTTAAGATCTTGTGACAGACGACAATTAAGGAATAAAATTCCAATGGTAACATTTCAAAGATTTTGTAGGAGGTTTAGAGGCATTGCGGATTCATTGCGGAGTTCGCAAAGGCGTAGCCTTTATTTGCGCAAACCGTTATAAATAGGAGAGACTGCAGCTCATTCCCAATTCACAATTCGCAAAACCCTCGAACTCTCAACCGAATCCCTTCTTCCTGAAAATTTTCGTTCTTCACCTCCAAGAAAAATGGTTTCAACCCGAGCAAAAGAGAGTCTGACCCCTACAAAGCCATCCCCTACAACAGAAGACACTGCCTTGGCGGGTGATGCATTGATTTCCTTAGCAACTGCTGTGGCTGCCAACACATCTGAGCCAAGAAAGAGCCTTGCGAAGAGAAAGAAGAAGGTCACGGCTGGACGAGATCCTAAATCCAAAATTCGAAAGTCCACGAGTGAGGAAAGCCTCACCACCAGCAGGCCGTCATTCGAGACTGCCATGCAAAGCCTTTCCCCTACACAACAGCAGTCTGGGACTGAGATCTCACCCGTGGAACAACCAGATTCTGCATCCACTCCGATTGGTGATGCGGAAAAAGGAGAAGAAGTAGTCTCTCCCATCAAGGATGACAGTCCTGACAGCCCTGTTGCGAAAGAATTGGGGAGAAGGAATTCGATGGGTGAGACTTTGGATGAATGTATCAAGCGAGTAGCTGCCGAGGTGGTGGCTGGGTTGGAGAAACAGGCAGAATCAGTGCCTAAGAAAAGGACTCCTGTGATTATAAAGGCAAAGAAGCCGAAGGCCTCAACGAAAGCCAAGAAAAAGAGGGCCGAATCCGAACCCCTTGCCAAGAAAATGAAGATAGAGGTTGTTGAGGCAGCCAAAGCTAAGGCTAAGGGGAAAGGGAAGATGTTCCAAGAAGACGAACCTCCAGCTGAGAGGTATGTGTCCAAAGATGCAGAGGCTAGAGGTATGGATTTAATGAAAAGAGACCTCCTCCACGAGAGAGGATTTTTGGATTCTCCTTCGGACCTGCCGCAATTCTTGCGCGCAGGCCTCGCAAACCATGGTTGGGAAGAGTTATGTAGGCCACCAATTCAGGCCTACTCTGAAATGGTCTATGACTTCTACGCCAACCTCACTCACCCCGAAGGCTGTTATTCGGTGGTCAGAGGCGTTGAGATAGACTTCTCCCCTGAGGCGATCAATGAAGTTTATGCTCTCAAAGAGCATAAGAATTCTGAATATTCAAAGATCATGGCCACACCATCTGAGGCAGTCTTGGAGGAAGCATTGAGCATGATAGGCAAGCCTGAGGCGGCGTGGGCAGTCTCTAAACAGGGGAAGCACACATTGATGACTGCAGCACTTAAGGACAAAGCAGCCATCTGGTTCTCCTTGATTCGGAGAAGGATATCCCCTGTCACACATGAGACGACCATTAATCAGGGAAGGTCTTTGTTGGTGTATGAAATTATGAAGGGTCTCACCATTGATGTGGGTGAGATCATATCAGCCTCTATCATCGAATGTTCAAAGAAAGGGAAGGGCAGGCTCTTCTTCCCCAATACCATTACCAAACTGTGCCTTCGCGCAGGTGTGGCTGTGACTAGGGAGGAGAAGAAGTTGGCCTATGCTGGCCACTTGGAGCTGCCCAGTGATCTGAAGATAAGAAGGAAGGGCAACATGGAGATTGAGCTGGATGGTCTTGCAGCTGCTCAATCCATGTCCATGTCCTGCTTGATGGACATACAGAGAAAATTAGCCCAATGGGATGAATACTCTCAAGCAAGGGATATGGAGTTAGCTGAACACCTGATGTGCGAATTTCCTACATTCCCTGCTGATTTGCTGAGCCCCTGGATGCCTCCAAGTGTGAAGAAGAGTGATGAAGAAGAAGAATGAGATGGAAATAAATGAATGCCATGGTTTGACGGCATTCGAGGGAGTAATTCTTGTCTCCCTCAACCCTGCTTTTCTGTAACTGGTTACCCCCCCCCCCCCCCCCAAAAAAAAAAATATATATCAATTGTTGTTTGTTTTCAATTTCAGTAGAATAACTTAGTTAGAGTAGCATAGATTAGTTTATAATTAGTTTAGGATAGTTAGTCTGTGATGATGTTTTAAAATTTCCACAAGCCCCATGGGCCACAATAGAATTTGCATAGTAGAAGCTTTGATCACTGTTAAATCTGCTCTGTTATTGTCATTGCGATTCTATTGCGTGCATCACAAAGTTTCTTTAAAACATGTTGTTATTGAGTAATGTCTTTCTGCTAGTATGTTCTGTCCTTAACTCTACTTGGCTGCATTTGTAATGTCTCTTTGTGGTCTGTTTATTGAGTTAGCTGGATGAGTGTCGAGTACACTCTTTAAAATTAAAGTAGCTTCATACGTTGATAAGCATGTGACCCTGTTAGACCTTACCATTTGTTTTTTATAAATCTCTGTTGATGTGTTATCTGAACTACGAGAGCCATTTTATCCCTTGGATATTTAATTTCTGTCTGTTTTTAACTTAGACTAGATGCTTCTAAAACAAGTTTGGGGGTGTGCCACCTCATACTCTCATTGGGGACAATGAGAAGTCCAAGTTTGGGGGAGGCAGCCTCTAGTCCTAGGAACACTCCTCTCTCCCTTAGTAAGATATGCATTGTCCTTCTTTGAAAAAAAAAAAAAAGAATGCAATAAAAGAAAAAGAAGCATTGTCTTTTCTCTAAGATTGCTGAGTAATCAGGGCCACTTGTGTAACCCACAAGGGGGACTGCATCAAAAGGCATACTTAAGGGAAAGAAAGAAGTGCAAGAAAAAATATATATAGAAAACAAAGAAGAATGATGTATGCTAAAAGGGTACAGCCTTAGGTGCTTAGATGTCCTATGTAAGGAACTCTGATCCTAAGTTAGCTAAGCACAGGGCTGTAACTGGAAGGCTTGATTAGGGAGATGAGTGTCTGTCCTAAAATAGAAGTGATGTCATGGCTTAGTCTGTTCTATGGATCCTGTACTCTGATACTTGTGTTGTTTTAAACATGCATGACTCTAAGGATTCCTAGGTAATAAAAGAATACAAACTTAGAAGCATGTAATGAGTCTGAATTAAAACTAGGGAGATTTTAAAAGCTTAGGGATGACTGCACAGTGTGCTTGATGATATAGGCAGATAAACCAAAAGATAGGGAATTAGTAAAAACTGAAGGTTTTAAAGGCAAGGGAATTCAGAATGACAAAACATGAAGTTAGTTTTAGCTTGAAGGGTGTCACAGGACAGCAATGCCTTTGATAGTAAGACTGAGAGAATAAGCAAGTAGTTAAGTAGAGATAAGGACAAGAGTCAGCAGCTAGGCAGAGAAAAGGAAAGTAAGCCTTTGTATTGCTCGAGGACTAGCAATAACTCAAGTTTGGGGGTGTGTTACCTCTCCAAATGAGCATTATTTAGGACCTTAATTACTTGATATTCATGACATTTCTTGAGCATTTCAATTAGAAGTTAGCATAATGTGTGTTTAAAAGTGACATTTTGTCAAATGATGCTAATTTAAGGCTTATTTGAAAAAGCTACGAAAAAGTATGCAAATTGGTGAAAAAATGGCTAATTTATACCCTGCAGATGTATTGCTGAAGTTTTGCAAAGCACGCAATGGATTAGACGAAGAGAAGCTAGAAACAGAGCATTGCGACCCTCGCAATGCAATCGCAATATCAGTCGTTTCTGCTGCGTTTTTCCAGCCGTCAGTCTTCGCTGTTGCATTTTTTCAGCCGCCCACTCTCCCTGCTGCTGCCACGTGTGAGGATTGCTACCTCAAAAATTGGATGGTGATCCATGATTAGGGAGCAGCCTTTGAAGACTATATAAAGAGAGCTGGATGGAGGATCAAGATATTGAATTGAATCCCCTTCAATTCACTCCACACAACAACTCGAAAGTGAAGGAAATCGGCAGAAGCCAACACCCGAAGACGAAACCCTTTCCCCGTTTGTTGGATCGAAGAAACAAAGCCCTTGGCGTCGATAATTCAAAAGAAAGAAGAGAAGATCCATCTTCTCTTCTGATTGAATTCATCCCCAAGATCAGCTAATATTTCCCTTCTTCCGAGGCGTTTCGTGGCTTCGAAAGATCTTCACTCAACTTACTGATTTCATTTAAATGCTTTCCATATTAGCTACTGCGTTCGTTTAAAGTATTGTATCGAATCATCTACTGTTTTCTCCTTTAATTATTGCTTTCGGATCGTAGTATGTTGTCTATGAATTGTTATTTGATTTGCCTTTAAAGAGTAATCAATTAGTTTTGTTGAGTTCTTCATTTCATGAGTAATTAGTTAATTTTGTTAAGTTCTAAAACCATGAGTAGCTAACTTAATAGAGGTTTGCTGAAGATGAATCTATAGGATAGGCTTATGTGAAATCAGCATGTAAAGTAGCATGAATGCATTGAATGAATGTGATCTTCACCCCACGGAAAATTTCGACCGGCCATCCATTTTGTCTAAAGAATTCCTAACCTCAAGAAGGAGTAAGAATTCAGAGTCGTTCATTCATGTTAGCCTTTCATGGTAAACAGAGAGTGGCCTAGGAATAGGCATTCTCCTAGCACGTTTGTTAGCATGTGTTTATGAATAGGTTTTTAGCCTTACTCGGACAGGAGTAATCTAAGAATCTAATGCATACAATCGGAATATGTATGAGATCTAGCTAAGATGATGCATGAGATGTTAATTTACTGTTGAATGATCATAGTTAAATGCCTCTAGAGGACTCTTAAGCCGACCTTGCTGTCTTCATTTTAGATTTTAATCGTTGCGAATTTATTGCGAGCATATTGCGAGAACCGCAATAGCACTTTCTGCCTTTACCTTAGTCTTTTATTAACATTTTAATCCATTGCGAATCCATTGCGAAGGTATTGCGAGATCCGCAATACTAGTTTTCAACATCATAGTATCCTTTAGCTTATTTTGCTCTGTTTTAACCTTGCACTCTCCTTGCACCTTTTATAATTTCGTGCCTCAAACCAAAATCCATTCAATTCAAGTTACCTTATCTAATTTAACACACACCAAATCGCTAGTCACTCAACTCAGTCTCTGTGGGAAAACGATATAAATTATACTTATCACTTGCTGCAGACCATGTATACTTGCATGATCTGAGTGCTCTTTACATTTAAATTACATACACACTGAGCACGCAACAAGTACACCATCATGTTAAGGACATGTTCCCTAACAGAGGTTCCTTCAACCATACGGCAGTTATAAATGTGCTTGAGGGCTTCATACCTAAGAGATGAGGAGGGTTTTCCAAACATCTCTTGTAGTGAAGCCATGATTTCTTTAGCGGAAACCATCCTTTCATGCTTCCTCGACAAAACATCAGATATGCTTGCCAGGATGTAAACTCGAGCTTTATCATTAGCCCGAATCCAACCGTCATATGCTTCACGAACAATTCGTGAGGCATTTGAACCAGAAACCGGAGGACACTCCTCTGTTAAGATAAATCTAAGGTTGTCGAGAACCAAAACTGCATTAAGGTTCGACTTCCATGTCCCGAAATTTTTACCGGTTAATTTGTCGTGTGACAGCAACTGTATGAACGAACTCGACATGCTGTAAACGAATGTAAATCTATTAGTAAAACAGTTTTAACCTACTTAAACCAATCAAGAGCTTTAGCAGTACATAAAGTACCCAAACTCTTTATTTACATGCAACGATATTTTAGTGAGTTAGAATGGTCGCTACCTAAGGGTAAACGAGCACTCATTCACTCAACCAAGACATTCTTGACTAAATGCTAATACCAGAATAACTCTTACTCTTATAGCATCTTAGTTATCATTTTTGGTCGAGATTTACTAACTCCTTAGCAAATCTTATAAGTGTGACCCTCCATTTTTAGAACGCACAAGACGACCCCAACAGTGCAACCTAAGAGAATGTCAGAGTTGAGAATGATCCTATGTTTCTTTATCCATAAATGGTGACCGACTTGTTCAACTATGAAACGACCCTCCTAAGGGATTGGTGCCACCAAGGGCACCTTGCAGGCGGAACATGGGAATCTCACTGTTCAATCCAATGGAGGAGACCGTAGGATGTACTGACGTACTTCCTTCTCCCACTTACTATAGACACTTATTCCATTCACCTTGCTGTTGAAAGTTGCAAATACCATCCGAATGAGGATGCCCTATTGACATCACGAGGCCGAGCAAAATTCTCACGTTGTGAACTATAGGGAGTGCGTAGCATGAGAGGGATATATCATATATTCCTTCTCAACACATCTACTAAGCATCATAGACGGTTTAGGGTAAACTACTCAGGTTTTATCCAGCTAAGAAAATAAAACCTTAAGTCTAGGTAAACTTTTTACCTCGAGAAGTCTAGGTTATAAACACTTTATTAACCTCACACCTCTCACGCATGCTCATAAAGTCGGGTTAACTTTACTCAAGTACCGGATCGTCCCCAGGTAGGAGGTGTTCCGTCAATTCAAATCCCCCAACCTTAGACATGAGTTCAGCGGGTGAGTTTCTCATAACCTTAGCATTTACGAGATAACGACCTATTCATCTAATGAACCAGACGTTTCATTTAACCCTAAATGAACATGCTTTTCTTTGTTAAAGATTTTAAAAGTCTAAGTCATTTTTACAACACTTGCAAAAACTAGACTTTCTACAACAACTCTACATGCTTCTCAAACATGCAACACCAAGGCATGACAAATTGAATATTTAACTTGATAATTAATATAACACTTATATCAATTATGCTCTTAAACATACAATTCCCTAATTCATAACCAATATGACACTTATATTGATTCTCATGAATTAAGCATGCATCTTATACATTATAACACTTATAACATACGATATGCATGCAACATGCTTCCTAAGGTGGGATTTGAAATCTACATGGCATACTTTATGCACAAGCAAGGGCATTAGTTTAAACCATACATCTCATGCATCCTATAAATTAATCACACTAAAGCGATTCGGTTTATGGCATCAAGCAATACTAATTATTACAAGCTTGTCAAAACCCCAAGCTAGGTCTTGAAGCTCAACGAACTCTTCGAGCAACTCCAAGCACCTCGGCTTCTTGGCTCCTTGCACACCTTGGCTCCGTAACAACCCTAGACTCTAAGACTAAATGAATTACAGACTCCAAGCCAAACATTAAGCCTTAAGAACAGACCAAGGCTATTACATACCAAAGGTAAAGAACAAGGAAAGTAAACCAATGCCATAAACCAAAACGCTTCAGCCACCCAAGCAAGAAATCAAAACAACCCACCTAGGACTCAATTTGTGCAAAATTGAGAGCTTAAAGCATGCTCTGATACCAATTGATGGAAACCGAAGGGATCCCGACACAACCAGAGGCGCAGCGAAAGAAGCCTAAACTGGCTGAGGATCTTCAGCAATCAATAAGCAACAAACTAGAAGTGAGAAACAATGCCAACACTTAGCATTTTTTAACACTTCGAGTCCAATCGGTAAAACCATTACCACCGGTAAAAACCGACCGGTAAAGTCAATCGAGGAAGATCGGTAAAGTCAATCGAGGAAGACCGGTAAAGTCAACCGAGGAAGACCGGTAAAGGTATTACCGAAGCAAGTGATACCGATAAACCGGCGCCCATACACCGGTAAATGGCAACCGGTTCAACCCCATCGATAAACACTAGACCGGTATACCGAGGAAAAATCAACGCTTGATTTTTACCGATATACCGGTTCAGGTTTCAACCAATAAATTTCAACCGATAAACCAGATCGGTAACACTTACCGACCGGTTTCTCGATATGGGGTTTACCGATACCATATCGGTAAATCTCGACCGGGGAAACAAACCCCAAACGCTTAAGTAACAACGTTTGGAAAACACCACCGGTAAATTTCCTATAGGTAAAACCAACCGGTTTATCGACCGATAAATTTATCAGAGAGCAACAAGAAGGACAAAATACCTGTTTTTGATGTTCGTCTTCTCGTCTACCTCTGCTTCTCTACAGCCCCCTCGATCTCTACCTCTCCTCCGGTCACGAACACTGCACGAACAGTCACGTACGGACGAGGACCACCCTTAGAGCAATCCTAGCTATTCTCAGGCGGAAATAGCGGAGTGGTGGGACTTCTTAATCTAAGGGGGTTAGTTTAGAGAGAGGAGGAACAAGATGAAGCTATTGGTTTTGTGTTTGAAATTGTGTTAATATGAACTTGATGAACAATTCATCAAGAACATCAAGAACACAATTCAACAAACCCCTTGAATTTCAACAACTTGAAATCCAAAATCAAGGAAGAAAAATTAACACCTTAACTCTTCTTCAATTCTTTCCCAAAGAGGTACCTTGTGGCTTCAACAACCAAAGCTTCAACTTCTCTTCTTTTTCAAGCCTTCAGCCAAGAAGAATACCTTCAACACTTGAAGGAGTTCAAACACCCAAAGCAAGCTTGAGAGTGTTGGGTTTTATGTCATAAAACTCGTAGTTTGTAAACTGAATGAATGTAAATATTATATTTCAATAAAGTTGTTATTGAATTTTAGTGAATTGTGTTTGTATTAACCTATACCAATAACTAACACCCTTGGCGATAGTGTGAGTACTTGAACTTCATGTGTGACATGAATGTGGATCAAGTTCAAGTAGACAGCCAAAATGGTCTATAGTATAGGGATAAGGTTGGGTACCTTATCCTGGGGACACTATTGGACGCGGCTCACTTTGTATAGTACAAAACGATGTGATTCAAATCGGTTCATGTAGAGACATGTGAGTGAGGGCGTCCTGTGCAATGAGTTTGCACAAGACCGAACCAAGAAATAAAATCGCTCTTTCTTTATAACACCGTTTACTGTAAAGACCGATTTTTTCTTATGATGACTTAGGTAACTCGATCTCAATCCTGAGCTTACTATGAACTCCTGTTTATTCAACCTTATCCTTTGATTTGTACGGGTGAGAGTGGCCATATCGCCGACTCAATAAGCCTACCATCTTGGGGATAAGATCGAATAAGTGGCTGGGGACGTAGTTGTGCAAGATGGAATTCACTCCTACCCGCTTTAAGGGATAGTAGAGAGGTTGTTCCCTTAAGTGCTGACTCCAGGTCTTGAACATTGGGCCCATCCTCTCCTGATCAGGGAGGAATCTGATTTGCTGGTTGGACCACAAATCAATTGTTCATTAGAGGTGTCAGTGGTACTTAAGGAACAAAATATAATACAAGGGTTAAACGGTTTAAATGACCCGTTGTAATTACGAACGACCTGTGAATGATCGACTTACTGATGATAGTTATATCAACAGGACACAATATATCTACAGTGAGGAGAGTGCAGCCCTTGGACTTTAGTGGAGTCTCCGGGGGTTAACGAATGTTGGTTAGTTCGGTTGAAAGAGTTTTGACCGGATAATCTCGTATCGTTGGAGCTCATGATCTGTAGGTCCTAACGGTTCTCCTGGCTAGCTCGGATAAAGCCGTGAAACAATATAAAAGAAAAGAAAAGAATTTGAATCGTTCAAATTCGGGTTTGTGGAAGAAGGATAGACATATTTAAATATGATTTAAATATGAGATTGGTCTGAAAACATGAATTGGATTCATGTGCAAAAAGTCGATTTTCGGAAAACCGGGTTTAATTATATTATTTAATTAATATTTGATATTGAATTAAATAATATTAATTAAATATATATATATATTTTTATTAATTAAAAATTTTAATTAATAAAATAATTATTATTATTTTTAATAATATATATATATATATATATACATGTGTCTTACATGCAAGATGTAAGACACATGTTATATATACAGAGTATATATTTATGAGTCAGATCAATCAAAAGCTAATTAAAAAAAAAAAAAAAAAAAAAAGAAAAGAAATTCTTTTTTCTTAGTGCGTATTGGGGTACACAATTCACATTTTGAATTGTGATTTGAATTTGAAGAGCCCCGTCCGCTTCTGTCTTCTTCTTCTCTCAGCTTCTGAAAAATAGTTTTTCAGTGGAGCTTCTTCTTCCTTTTCTTTTGTAAAAGGAGTCCCACTACTCCGTTTTCTCGGCCTGAGGATAGCGGGATTATCGTGGGTGGTCCACGAAGATTTCGTGAGAAGCTGCGTTGAGCTCGTGAGGAGCTTCTGGCGGTGAATTTGGAGAAATACGAACGACAAGGGTATGTGTTCTAATTTCTCTTTTTCATTGCGTTTGCATGTTTCCTTTTGTTTAAATTGATGAAATTATAGTGTCTATGATCCAAATCGCTTCCGCTGCGTTCCATCAACGCTCCATCAGAGAGAAGTTCCAACGAGAGAGAAGAAGTGCTTGAGTGAGAATACTCAATTGAGCCAAATTGGATTAACCCAATTGAACATGCTTAGTGAGTAAGGAAAAACAATGGTAGTGGAAGCCACATGTTGGCCATGCAAGTAACCTAATAATAATGATAATAATAATTATAAATAATTATTATTTATTAAAATTAATAATAATTAAAACTTTTTTAATTATTTAATTTATTATTAATATTAATATCAAATATTAATATAATAATAAACCTTCCACTTAGCCCGGTTTTCAGAAAACCAACTTTTCCAAAATATGAATCAAAATTCATATTTTTCTCCGGTCGTTTATTTAAATCACATCTAAATGCGACTTCCTCCGGTTATATAGTTAAATCAAATTTAAATATATAATCCCTCGAATAACAAACCCTAATTCAGATTTCTCTGAATTCAACCCTATAGCACTGCTATACCGCTTTATCCGAGCTAGCCAGAAGAACCTAGAGGACCTACAGATCATGAGCTCCCACGATACGAGATCATTCGGTTAAAACTCTTTTAACCCGAATCGATCAACGTTCGTTAACCCCCGGAGACTCCACTAAAGTCCAAGGGATGCACTCTCCTCACTGTAGATATATTGTGTCCTCTTGATATAACCGTCATCGGTAAGTCGATCCTTCACAGGTTGTTCGTAATCACAGCTGGGTCATTTAAACCGTCTAACCCCAGCATTACATCTTGTTCCTTAAGTACCACTGACACCTCTAATGAACAATAGATCTGTGGTCAAACCAACAGATCAATATAACTCTCTCATCACATGAGAGTGTGAGCTCACATTGTTCAAGCCCCGGAGTCAGCTATTAAGGGAACAACCTATCTATTAACCTTGAAGAGCGGGTTAGGAGTGAATTTCAATCTTGCTACACTATGTCCCCAGCTACTTATTCGAGTTTATCCCTAAGTTGGTAGGCTTATTGAGCGGGCGTTCCGCCACTCTCACCCATACAAGTCTAAGGATACTCTCGAATAAGCAGGAGTTCATAACAAGCTTAGGATTAGGAACGAGTTACCTAGGCCATCAAAGTGTATAAGTCAGTCTCAATCAGTAAACGGAGTTATAAAGAGAGAGTAACTTAATACGCGGTTCGATCTTGTGTAAACTCTTTACACAGAACGCCCTCACTTCTCACATCTCCATGTGGAACGATTCAGATCACATCGTTCTGTACAATACAAAGTGAGCCGCATCCAATAGTGTTACTAGGATAAGGTACCCAGCCTTATCCATATACTATAGATCATTTTGGCAGTATACTTGAACCTGATTCACAATCATGTCACACATGAGGTTCAAATACTCAGACAATGCCAAGGGTGTTTGTTATTGGTATAGGATAAAACATGTTTCACTTTAATCCAGTAAACTCCTTTACTGAATTAAAACTTAATAACTCTTTATTACTAAATAGATTCATTACAAACATAATAGTTTACAAACCACGAGTTTTAGGACATAAAACCCAACAAAAACAAGGGGGTTTTCTTTGGAAAATCACTAACATGCAAGGAATTGCGCTAACGGAAAATTAAAGAGGAAAATATGAATTTAACAAGAATGCTTAATTAGAAAGTATCGGGATTGCTCTATTGTATTTCAGTTCATCGATAAACATGGAAATTAGTCGAGATGCTCATGCACGCGAAATGTTTGCTCGACGCCGATACAAACACCCGAAGAATTAATTAGAAACAGACAATTCTAATTAAACATGCCTCCTAATCAATTCAAGGTGATTAGTCCTAAATTAATCAGAAAACAGTAATGGGTAACATCGCGACGAATTAATCCTAAAACTAATTCGATTTCTCTCTTAACCTTGAGCCCACCGCGATACGATAATCAATTCATACCCCATTCGTCACATAGGCTCAAATTGATTAGGCCCGATTAGACCCTCGCTACTTGCATTAAAACTAATCAAGAATAAATGCTAGTCGACTAACATGCGTAACAATTATGGGCGTCAATCCTAATTAGAAAGGCATGCTGGTTGAGCACTTTATGTGGTACTCCAAATCCAAGTTGTCGAGGCTTGCCAAAATACAATTTATAAACCCGAGTACACCGAGCTATTTGAAGCTTAGTGGTAACGGGGTCGATCCACAGGGAAATAAGAAATTTAATGTAATTAAGTCTAATTTGCTAGTGATAAAAAGTATGCACAATAAAAGAATGGTAATTTGGTTTGGGGGGGAGGGAGCTCCTACGTGCAAACTAACGGAAAATTAAATGACAAGTGCGAAATTTAAATGGTTGCGCTTAACTTCGAGAAATGGAATTGATCGTTATGGATGTTCGGTTCATCGATACTATTAATTAGCTAATCATGCTTATGCACACAATTCATTTGGCTAGAGCTAACTCAAATGACCCAACGATTTAATTAGACACGTGCAATTCTAATCGTACTTGGCCAATAATATAGCCAAGGTCGCGACATGCGCAGCGGAAAGCGATTTCGGACCGATGATACTCTAATTTCATCAATTTAACAAATAGAAAACATGCTTAAACGACAGAAATAAGAAATTTAGAAAACATACCCTTGTAGTTCCAAATTTCTTCAAGCTCCGCCGCACATTCCTCGTCACGAACTCTTCCGACCTCTTCTCACGAACGCGTCGAGGACCACCCGAGGTAGTCCCGCTATCCTCGGAGCCACGCAACGGAGTTGTGGGACTCCGTTACAAGAGAAAAGAAAAGAAAAAAGAAAAGGAAGAAGAAGAAGCAGAGGAAGAGGAAGAAGCAGAGAAGTTAAAAAAAAACTTCACAATTGTTTTTTTTTTTTTTTTTTTTAAACTTTCGAAAATCCTCTGCAATCTCTATTGAAAAATCCTTTTTTCAAAAACTTCTTCACCTCAGCTCAAATTCTCAATTCCTCAGCCAACGTGAAGTATATATATATAACTTTATATATATATATAATTATTATTATTATTATTATTAAAAATAATAATAATAATTTTATTTATTAAACTTTTTAATAAATAAAAATATATATATAATTATTAATTAAACTTTTTAATTAATAATTATTATTTAATTCAATATCAAATATTAATTAAATAATATGACTAAACCGGTTTTTCGAAAACCGACTTTTTTACACATGAATCCTATTCATGTTTTAGGCCAATCCCATATTTAAATCATATTTAAATATGTTCATCCTCTTTCCATAAACCGAATTTGAACAATTCAATTTTTTTTTCTTTTTCTTTTATTTTCTCTTATATTGTTGCACGGCGTTATCCGAGCTAGCCAGGAGAACCTAAAGGACCTACAGATCATGAGCTCCAACGATACGAGATTATTCGGTCAAAACTCTTTTAACCCGAATCAATCAACTTTCGTTAACCCCCGGAGACTCCACTATAGTTCGAGGGTTGCACTCTCCTCACTGTAGATATATTGTGTCCTCTTGATATAACCGTCATGGGCAAGTCGACCCTTCACAGGTTGTTCGTAACCACAGCTAGGTCGTTTAAACCGTTTAACCCCTGCGTTACGTCTTTGTTCCTTAAGTACTACTGACACCTCTAATGAACAATTGATCAATGGTCCAACTAAAAGATCAGGAACCCTCTCTAACGAGGAGAGGGTAGGCGCCTATTGTTCATGCCCCGGAGTCAGCTATTAAGGGAACAACCTATCTTCTAACCCTGAAGAGCGGGTTAGGAGTGAACTCCATCTTACTACACTGTGTCTCCAGCTACCTATTGGACTTTATCCCTGAGATGGTAGGGTTATTGAGCGGACATCCTGCCACTCTCACCCATAAAAATCTAAGGATACTGTCTAATAAGTAGGAGTTCATAGTAAGCTCAGGATTGAGATCGAGTTACCTAGGGCATCAGGTGAAATAGTCGGTCTCTTCAGTAAACGGCGTTATAAAGAGAGAGCGACTTTTCGTGGTTCAGTCTTACGCAAACTCATCGCGTAGGACGCCCCCGCTCGCACATCTCGATGTGAAACGACTCGGATCACATCGTTTTGTACAATACAAAACGGGCCGCATCCAATAGTGTTACCAGGATAAGGTACCCAGCCTTATCCATATACTATAGACCGTTTTGACTGTCTACTTGAGCTTGACCCACATTCATGTCATACATGAAACTCAAGTATCTATGATCGTCAAGGGTGTTGGTCATTGGTATAGATTAATGCAAACACGTTTCACTTTATTCCAGCAAACACCTTTACTGAATAAAACTTAATAACTCATTATTACTAAATAGATAATTTACAAACATAACTGTTTACAAACCACGAGTTTTAGGACATTAAACCCAACAAACTCCCACTTGGACTTAAATATCTGTGGTGTACATGTTGGCGAGGTGAACTATAATATCATATATCTATAGTATTCTCCCACTATCCTATTTAGCAACCCGGAGCCCTAAACTCTTTAGGTATCTCTCAAACACTTTAGCCGTGAGAGACTTAGTAAACATATCAGCATGAAGTACTATGAGGCATTCCATGTGACCATCACACATCTCCTCATCCGCACTACTTAAGAGCTCAAAACCCACTTTTTTGATGTTGCTATCCAAGGTGCAACAAATTTTAGCTTTTATAGAGGAATCAGCAATACAACTCTTGTATTCCATTCCTTTATACTATGACAAATTATTAACCGATATAACTGACAGCTCCCACTGCATAAAACATATCAGGTCATCTATTTCAGAAGAGATAGATCTAACCCAAGATGTGTTAATGCGTAGGGACAACACCTCATAACATCGATTATTAACAACTCTTGTCAATATCAGATGTTAGGAGACTACACTAGCGATTTGTTATTACGACTCAGATTAATCTGAATCCTTAGAATAAACTAAGCCTCTCCCAGATCACATATCTGGAAATGGGTCGCTAGTTTATGCTTAAGTGTCAGAAAGTACATCCTATTACATTCTCAATGAATAGGACATTAATTACGGAAACATATTATGAAAGCTATAGTATTGATAAAACACTTGCCCAACAAAGTTTATCAATAACATGTTTAAGCCATAAGATTTGATTAGAACATCAAACCTTAATCATTCAAGATTAAGTTGCTAGTTTCAATCCATAAAAGAATTGAATAAGCTAACAAAACAATTTTGTTCTTAATCTTTTATATGACTCTCAGAGAGATTATGACTCATAGACACTCTAATCAAGATAGCTAGTCTTGATTTCTATTTATCTTATCCTATCTAATATAGAACAAGAAAAAATAGATGAGAGTAGTCTAACAACTTACGTCTGGTAACAAGTAAACAAGTTGATACACAATCAACCTCTTCACTTTGGGACAGTCCCATTACCAGAAAGTCAAGCCTTAAAGGTTTTCACCTTAGAGGCTCGGTCATTTAACCCCTTGAAGATCTACAGCTTCGAACCATTGGTCCTTGTCTAAATAATCCATTGTCTAATTAAAGACAACGAATTCTCAAGTCATCATCTGGTATGATAACTCGAGTTTTATAGACAAACCAATGAGTTAGGGTTTTCTCAACTATTGAGAATAACCAACTCTACTATCACCAACCCTTGTTGATTTAAATATAGCTTTCCTCTTAATACGCCTAGTCTTAACATCCATGTTGTTTTCTGAATTAATAGAACATGCAAGTATACATCTTTTGTAAAATGAACCGTTCATTTATTTACACCAAAAGATACTTATATACATATGCTCAAAAATACAGAAATATGTACAACTTAATTACACATATCACATATGTGATTTAGGTTCATACAGACAACAACATCATAAGCACAAAACTCCCACTGTGCAGCTGAATAGACGTCTTCTCAAGTCATCCAGCACAGAGAAAACCGACAATCAGGAACTAGTTTCCTGAAAGAAAAACAAACATGATTAGTGGTTCCTGAAAAAACATTCAGGTATGACATTCATAAATCCACTATACATGTTTAGACAAATAAATCTCATTTACCTTGTCGTTCTTTCTCGGCATGTTTCTCTGTAAGGTATTTCGGGCAGTTGCGCTTCCAATGCCCTTCTTCGTTACAATGGAAACACTTCCCTTTGTCCGAAGATTTTACCTTGGCCACAACAACAGGGTCTTTGCCCTTTCTCCTATTCCTCTTCTTTTTACGAATAGTCCTACTACTCGTAGCAGTTGCTTCAGACATACTCCCAGACCCAGCCCCCTTCAGGAACATCTTCGAAGTGACTACATTAGCCTCCTTCTCTTTTCCTTTAGAGGCATGAAGGGTCTGGCAAGTCTGCAACTCGTGCAGAAGAGTGGTCAAGTTGAATTCTATCTTATTCATGACCATATTTGATATGAAATTCAGGAAACTCTGCGGGAGAGATTCCAAGATAAAACTTACTTGACTCTTCTCGTCAATCGCGGCTCCGTTTACTTCTGCCGTCATGAAGTGGACCATCATGTTAAGGACATGTTCCCTAACAGAGGTTCCTTCCTTCATTCTAGCATTATAAACGAATTTGAGGGCTTCATGGCGAAGAGACGAGGACGGTTGTCCAAACATCTCTTGCAATTAAGACATGATTTCCTTAGCGGAAACCATAACCTCATGTCTCTTGGCCAAGACATCCTGCATGCTTGCCAAGATATAGACTCGGGCTTTATCATTAGCCCTAATCCAGCGATCGTACGCCTCACGAACAGTTCGTGAACCGTTTGAGCTAGGAGTTGGAGGACAGTCCTCCGTCAAGACAAATCTCAGGTCATCCAACACAAGAATCGTATTCAAGTTGGATTTCCATGTTCCGTAATTCTCTCCGGTAAGTTTGTCGTTAGCTAATAACTGTACAAAAGAGTTCGCCATGCTGAAAAAGAAAGTAAACCTATTAGTGAAACGGTTTTAACCTATTTAAACCAATTAAAAGGTTTAGCAGCAAATAAAGTACCCAAACTTTTTATTTACTTGCTACGATACTTTAGTAAGTCAGAATGGTCGCTACCGAATGGTAGTCGAGCACCCCTTTACTAAATCAAGACAATCTTGACTAAATACTATTACCAGAATAACTCATATTCCTATAGCATCCTAGTTATCGTTTTGGTCTGGATTTACTAACTCCTTAGCAAATCCCGTAAGTGTGACCCTCCATTTTTAGAACGCACAGAACGACCCCAACATAACAACCGAATGGAATGTCAGTGTTGGGAATGACCCTGTGTTTCACTATCCATAAATGGTGACTGAGATGTTCGATCTCCCATGCCCCGCCCTCCGAATGGATCGGTTCCTCCAGGGGCCACCTTGCAGGCGAAACATGGGAATCTTACGGTTCAGTCCAATAGAGGACCACAGGAAGCACCGACGCGCTTCCTTCACCCACTTACTATAGATACTTACTCCATTCACCTTGCTATTGAAAGTTGCAAATACCATCCGAATGGGGATGCCCTATTGACATCACGAGGCCGAGCAAAATTCTCACGTTGTGAACTATAGGGAGTGCGTAGCAGGAGAGGGATATATCATATATTCCTTCTCAACACTTCTACTAAGCATCGTGGACGGTGATTTTAGGGTAAATACTCCAGGTTTTATCTGGCTAAGTAAATAAAACCTTAAGTATAGGCAAACTATTTACCTGAGATGTCTAGGTTATTAACAGATTTAATTAACCTCACACCTCTCTCGCACGCTCATAAAGCCTGGTTAACTTTACTCAAGTACCGGTTAGTCCCCAGGTAGGAGGTGATCCGTCAATTCATTTTCCTCCAACCTTAGACAAGATTTCTCCGGGTGAGTTTCTCATAACCTTAGCATTTACGAGATAACGACCTATTCATCTAATGAACCCGATCGTCTCATTAACCCTAAATGATCATGCTCTTTTCTTTGTTATAGTTTTTAAAAGTCTAAGTCATTTTTACAACGCTTGCAAAAGCAGACTTTCTATAACAACCATCTATATGCTTCTCAAACATACATTCGCTAAGGCATGACAAGTTGAATATTTAACTTCATAATCAATATAACACTTATATCGAATATGCTCTTTAAACATACAACTCCTAATTCATAAATTAATATAACACTTATATCAATTTTTAATGAATTAAGCATGCATCCTATACATTATAACAATTATAACATACAATATGCATAAAACTAATGTTGGATGTTTTAATTTCATAATTAATATAACACTTATATTAATTATTCTATTAAGTAAACAACATCAAATTCATGAATTAATATAACTCTTATATTAATACTCATGAATTAAACATGCATATACATTACAACACTTATAATATACAATATGCATAAAACTAGGATAACCAATGTTGAAAGTTCAATTTCATAATTAATATAACGATTATATCAATTTCTCTATTAAACTAACAACATCCAATTCATGGATTAATATAACTTTTATATTAATTCTCATGAATTCCTAAATATACATACTGTATATTATAACAATTATAACATATTTACTATGCATGGAGCATGCTTCCTACGGTGGGATTTTAAATCTATATGGCATACTATATGCACATACAAACATGAAATTTAATTAAAACATACATTCGAAATGCATAATTAAGTAAACACACTAAAGTGGATCGATTTTGGCATTTAGCAAGCAATAACTAATTTATTACAAGCTTGAACAACAAGCTACGTTTTGAGCGGACTTCGAACTCTTCGCACCGCCTTTGACCAGCTTGCTTCCTCGGAACGCTTCGGCCAATTTCTCTTCGAATTTCTCCTCGTATTGCCTAGAACGAGTTTGAACTTATACCGAACATTTCGACGAGTTCCAAACTCAAGCTTCTTTCACAAAGAAACCTATATGGACTCTAATGACTTTAAAAATACATACTCTTCAGCACGCATTAAAGCCCATACATTCTCGGGCAATTACAAATAATGAAATTCAAATAGAAACTATGCCAAAATCGATTTTCACTTTAGACTCCAATTCAGAAACAATTTCTAAATTAAAATACCCACCAACTTAAATTGATGCAAATTGAGTTAATCACAAAATCGCTCTGATACCAATTGATGGAGCGACATGCGCAGCGGAAAGCGATTTCGGACCGATGATACTCTAATTTCATCAATTTAACAAATAGAAAACATGCTTAAACGACAGAAATAAGAAATTTAGAAAACATACCCTTGTAGTTCCAAATTTCTTCAAGCTCCGCCGCACGTTCCTCGTCACGAACTCTTCCGACCTCTTCTCACGAACGCGCCGAGGACCACCCGAGGTAGTCCCGCTATCCTCGGCGCCGCGCAACGGAGTTGTGGGACTCCGTTACAAGAGAAAAGAAAAGAAAAAAGAAAAGGAAGAAGAAGAAGCAGAGGAAGAAGAAGAAGCAGAGAAGTTAAAAAAAAAACTTCACAATTTTTTTTTTTTTTTTTTTTTTAAACTTTCGAAAATCCTCTGCAATCTCTATTGAAAAACCCTTTTTTCAAAAACTTCTTCACCTCAGCTCAAATTCTCAATTCCTCAGCCAACGTGAAGTATATATATATAATTATTATTATTAAAAATAATAATAATAATTTTATTTATTAAACTTTTTAATAAATAAAAATATATATATAATTATTAATTAAACTTTTTAATTAATAATTATTATTTAATTCAATATCAAATATTAATTAAATAATATGACTAAACCCGGTTTTCCGAAAACCGACTTTTTTACACATGAATCCTATTCATGTTTTAGGCCAATCTCATATTTAAATATGTTCATCCTCTTTCCATAAACCGAATTTGAACAATTCAATTTTTTTTTCTTTTTCTTTTATTTTCTCTTATATTGTTGCACGGCGTTATCCGAGCTAGCCAGGAGAACCTAAAGAACCTACAGATCATGAGCTCCAACGATACGAGATTATTCGGCCAAAACTCTTTTAACCCGAATCAATCAACTTTCGTTAACCCCCGGAGACTCCACTATAGTCCGAGGGTTGCACTCTCCTCACTGTAGATATATTGTGTCCTCTTGATATAACCGTCGTGGGCAAGTCGACCCTTCACAGGTTGTTCGTAACCACAGCTAGGTCGTTTAAACCGTTTAACCCCTGCGTTACGTCTTTGTTCCTTAAGTACTACTGACACCTCTAATGAACAATTGATCAGTGGTCCAACCAACAGATCAGGAACCCTCTCTAACGAGGAGAGGGTAGGCGCCTATTGTTCAAGCCCCGGAGTCAGCTATTAAGGGAACAACCTATCTGTTGGGTTTTATGTCCTAAAACTCGTGGTTTGTAAACTGAATGTATATTCTATTTTGCAATAAAGTTGTTATTGAGATTTATTCAGTAAAGTTGTTATTGAATAAAATGAATTGTTTTTACTTTTAACCTAACTCCAATAAACAAAGAACCCATGGCTATAGGTTGTATACTTGAACTTCATGTATAACATGATTGTGGATCAAGTTCAAGTAATAGCCAGAACGGTCTATAGTATAGGGATAAGGCTGGGTACCTTATCCTGGGACACTATTGGACGCGGCCCACTTTGTATAGTACAAACGATGTGATCTGAAATCGTTCATGTCGAGACATGTGAGTGGGGGCGTCCTATGCAATGAGTTTGCATAAGATTGAACCGCGAAACAAGTCGCTCTTTCTTTATAACTCCGTTTACTGTAAAGACCGACTTTTTCATATGATGACCTAGGTAACTCGATCTGAATCCTGAGCACGCTATGAACTCCTGTTTATTCGGGCTTATCCTTTGACTTGTATGGGTGAGAGTGGCCCGAGATCGCCGACTCAATAAGCCTACCATCTTGGGGATAAGACCGGGTAGGTAGCTGGGAACATAGTCCTGCGAGATGGAATTCACTCCTACCCGCTCTGAGGGATTAGTAGAGAGGTTGTTCCCTTAAGTGCTGACTCCGGGTCTTGAACTAGGGATCCCACCCTCTCATTGGCCCGAGAGGGACTTGGTATAGTGATGAGATCACATACCAATCGGTTTGGTGGTTGGACCACAAACCAATAGTTCATTAGAGGATCAGTGGGACTTAAGGAACAAGATGTAATTACGGGGGTAAAACGGTTATTTTGACCCAGCTGTAATTACGAACGACCTTTGAAGGATCGACTTACTAATGATAGTTATATCAAGAGGACAGAAATATATCTACGGTGAGGAGAGTGCAACCCTTGGACTTTAGTGGAGTCTCCGGGGGTTAACGAATGTTGGTTAGCTTGGTTAAAGAGTTTGACCGGTTAATCTCGTATCGTTGGAGCTCATGATCTGTAGGTCCTTTAGGTTCTCCTGGCTAGCTCGGATTAAGCCGTGTAACAATATGAGAGAAAAAGAATTTGAATTTATTGAAATTCGGTTTTGGAAGAATGATGGACATATTTAAATATGATTTAAATATGGGATCGGTGTAAAACATGAATAGGGATTCATGTGTGATGATTCGGTTTAAGAAACCGGGATTAGTCTTATTATTTAATTAATATTTTATATTGAATTAAATAATAATATTAATTAATTAAAAAGTTTAATTAATTATAATTTATTTTGCTTATTAAAATTAATTATGAATTAATTTTAAAATGACAAAATATTACAAGTGTGATTATAAGTCAAAGTGGAATTATCCATGTTGAGTGGATTTATCCAAGTTGAGTGGGTTTATCCAAGTTGTGAAGTGGATTGTGAATCACCAACAACATGCATATAAACTCATCAATTTTGGAACACTTGGTTGAAGACTAATCCATCCAATTTGAGGTGTCATGCTAAGCAAAGACTTTGTTGCATGTGAATTGCCTATAAATTGGATGAAGTTCAAATGGTTTGAAGTTGATGAATTTTCAAAGAGTTTGAATATTTGGATGAGCATGAAGAGTTCATGTTACTTGAGAAATTAGAAAGCTAAGTGTTAGACTTCTTCTCACAAAATCCTCATCACTTTCATCTTCCCATCTTCTTCTTCCAAACTTTTTCTTTCATAAAGGAGTCCCACCACTCCGTTGCTCGGCCCGAGGATAGCGGGACTACCGGAGGTGGTTCTCGAGGAGTTCGAGGGAAGTTTCGAAGGGTTCGTGAGGAGATTCGAGCGTTGGAAGAGAAGTCTTTAGAACTACAAGAGGTATGTGTTCTAATTCCTTTTATTTCAAAGCTTTGTGCATGTTTCTTATTTAGCTAAATTGATGAAATTAGAGTGCCAATGATCCGTCTCGCTTCCGCTGCGCTACATGTGAAGAAGAGTCTGTAAAAAATTCGGAGTCATTAGAGTCCATATAGGCTTTCAATTCGAAGACAGAAGCTCGGGTGTCGGAAAAAACAGCATGCTGTTTTTTGCTGTTTTTTTTTCTGCAAAATTCCAGCACAAAACCGGTTCAGCGCAAGGTGGAAGAAACGGCCCGATTCGGTCCTCGTGCGGTCCGGTTCACTGAAAGTCAGACCGGTTCCTTGTTCTTCACCCTCTGGAGGTCCGGTTCAGCATTCGTTTGGTCCGGTTCGGGTCGGTATTGGTCCAGTTACGGGCTTTTGAAGTCGGGACAACTGTTATGGACCGGTTCAGTTTTTTTGAAGTTTTGTAGTTGCTGTTTTTTTTTTGGCCGGTTGAAGCAAATTCAAGCTGGTTCGTGGCGGTTCGAAGGGTTCGGAAGCGTCTCAACTTAGTTGATGAATTATTATTCTAATAATTTAGTTGCTTGCTTGTCCGTGATGCCAAAACCGGTCCACTTTAGTGTGTTTAATTAATTATGCATTGTGAATGTATGTTTTAATTAAAGTATCTTGTATGTGCATAAAGTATGCCATATAGATTTCAAATCCCACCATAGGAAGCATGTTGCATGCATTGAAAGTATAATATAAGTGTTATGTGATAACTCCATTTTGGAGCTATTAAATACGTCCTAATTATAGCTAAAGACCGCTTCCAATTGATTAAATGTATCTCTTTTGTAGGAAAGAAGCGGCAAAGAGCTCGTGCGTCCATTGGGCATGTTCGAGCGCTTAAAGCAGAGTTTTAGCACCCCGGGATTGCATCGGGAAGAGGGGAATTTGTTCCGTGAAGAAACGGGCCAAAACAGCCTTGAAGAGGCATTGCATCAGCCCCAAACCCGAGAGCCAGCGTCGAGCTATAGCGTCGAGACGCTGGCTCGACGCTGGAAAAACCCGAGAGCAAGCGTCGAGTGATAGCGTCGAGACGCTAGCTCGACGCTGCCCTGGCGTCGAGACCCTGCTTGGCGTCGAGACGCTCCGGAGGAGGCGCGCGCAGGAAATTCATCGGGGCAGCGTCGCGACGCTGGCCTTGCGTCGCGACGCCAGCGCGCGCGCGCGCGGATCACTTAGGGCACAGCGTCGAGACGCTGGCCTAGCGTCTCGACGCTACGACGAAGGCAGTAGCTAAAAGACGATTTTTCTGCACATTTTTCATGATCTTCTCCAAGCTTTTTCTCCTTCATCTCTCAACGGAATCCGGCGATTCTTCTTCCCTTCTTCCCCATTTTCTCTCTATTTTTCCGTGGAGCTCCGCCATTGTTGGCATGCTAGTGAGCTCCACTTCCATTTGTAATAGGTAGATGAACTCTTCCATGGTCGTTGGTGGAGCGGGATTGACGATCCGCGCCATGAGCGGCTAAGGTAAGGGTGACGGTTTGGGATTTTGTTTAGGGGAATTTTGTTAGACCTTTATAGCTTTGATAATCTGAATTTAGATTGCATATTGGTTCTGTTTACGTGCATTTGTTTACCTTGCTTAATCCAACGCGCATGTTAAATTATGTTGATTGACACTCGGATAGTTTCGCATGTTGTGTATGTTAAAGAGTAGCGATGCCGTGCCTCTCACTGCTCGACTAAGTAACACAGGTAAATAGAGCTAAATCGAAGTATCGGGTCGGGTAGGATAATTGTTGGTTGCATACGGCGTTTGCGGGCAACCTACTAGCAATTAGAATTCACGCCCGAATGTTCGTCGCGGTTAGCTAGTAACTGTCTAAATTCATCTTAGGACTGATCATCTTAATGTGAGATTAGATAACGTGTAATTAGGACTGTGTGGCCTAATTAAAATCCATGAAGTCGGCTACTTTGGGGCTTCTCTGGTAGTCGTCCGCGTGCATAGTAAACTGAATTCCATGTTATTAGAATTAAATGATAAGTTGTATTTGTCTAACAATTGACCCCGAGACTCCCCAAACCGTACACACGTTTTCTACATATTATTTCCTTCTTCCATTAGCTTTCTTATCGATTTCTTTGCATGATTAAAACCCCCCCGTTACCAATTAATCGATCAAATCCCAATTTCACTAGTAAATTCAACTCTCCTATTCCTTGGATCGACCCTGTTACCACTGGCTGCAAAGCCTTGGCAATAGGCATTATAAATTTATTTTGGCAAGCCTCGACAGCTTGAGTTTATAGCGATAGTTCAAAAATATCGTTACCATTATGTTGTATAGTATGCATGCTTAATTCATGAGAATTAATATAAGTGTTATATTAATTTATGAATTGGATGTTGCTTGTTTAAAAGTAAATTTAATATAAGTGTTATATTAATTGTGAAATTAAACATACAACATAGTTGCCTTAGTTGAATATAATTGTTATATTCTTGCTTGGGAAGCATGTTATAAATTGAATGTAATGGTTATATTCTAGCTTAGGAAGCATGTTATAGAATGTCTTTGTTTTATAAAGCGTTGTAAAATGAGATAGACATTTAAAATCTATAACAAAGATAAATGCATGCTCACTAAGGGTTAAAGAATTCCAATGCGATTAGGAATTTAGTATCGATTCGTTTTAATAGTTAAAATAGGTCGATATCTTGTAAAGCTAAGGTTACGAGAGAACTCACCCGGTTTGATCCTGCACTAAGGTTGAAGGTATTTAAGATGACGGTTTACGGAACACCTCCTACCTGGGGATCGATCTGGTACTTGAGTTAAGTTAACCCGGCTTTATGAGCATGCACGTGAGAGGTGTAAGGTTATAAAACGTTTATCACCTAGACATCTTAGGTAAAAGTATGTTTTACCTAGACTTAAGTTTTATTGTCTTAGCCGGATAATGCCTAAGTAAAACTTTACCCAAACCATTCTAAAATACTTAGTAGTGGTGTTGAGAAGGTATATATGATATATCAATCTCCTCCTACGTTCTCCGCAAAGTTCACACCGTGAGATTTATGCTCGGCCTCGTGATGTCAATAGGGCATCCCCATTCGGATGGTGTTTGCATAAATCAAGAGCAAGGTGAATGGAGAAAGTATTTATAGTAAGTGGGAGAAGGAAGTATGTCAATACATCCTGCGGTCTCCTCCATTAGGTTGAACCGTGAGATTCCCATGTTCCGCCTGCTGGTTGCCCATAGTAGCACCGTCCATTCGGAGGGTCGTTTCATGGGAGTCGGAACAACTCAATCTCCAGAAATGGATAGGGTCTCTTAGGTCCATTCCCAACTCTGACATTTCCATTCGGTTGCACTGTTGGGGCCGACCTCTGAGTTCTGAAAATGGCGGGTCACACTTACAAGGATTACTAAGTTGTTAGTAGATTCTTGACCGAAGTAGCGATAACTAAGGTGCTATAGGAATATGAGTTATTCTGGTATTAGCATTTATTCAAGAATGTCTTGGTTCAGTGAAGGAGTGATTGACTCCCCCTCGGTAGCGGTTGCTCTGACTCACTGAAGTATCGTTGCAAATTAATAATGATTTTTTGGGTACATTATTACTTTTGCTAAAATTCTTGATTGGTTGTTAAAAATAGGTTAAGTTCAATTCACTAATAGAATTCATTCTTTTTAGCATGTCTAGCTCGTTTATCCAATTACTAGTTTCTGATAAACTAAACGGCGATAACTACACGACCTGGAAATCGAACTTGAATACGATTCTTGTTATCGATGATCTTAGGTTTGTCTTAACAGAGGAATGTCCTCCCCTTCCTAGCTCATCTGCAACTCGAACTGTTCGAGATGCATTTGACAGGTGGACTAGGGCTAATGATAAAGCCCGAGTCTACATCTTGGCCAGCACATCCGATGTGTTAGCTAAGAAGCATGAGGTAATGGTCTCCGCTAAGGAGATCATGGATTCATTACAGATGATGTTTGGACAACCGTCCTCATCGGTCTATCATGATACCCTCATGGCGAGCAAAGCTGAGAAGAAACAACTAAGTAAATATGATTTACTCGTTGTTGAAACATGTTTAGTGGAACATGATAGTTCTGCCTGGATACTGGATTCAGGAGCCACTAACCATGCTTGTTCTTCTTTCCAGGAAACTAGTTCCTGGCAGCTGCTTGCTGAAGGTGAGATAACTCTCAGGGTTGGAACAGGAGAGGTTGTCTCAGCCAAGGCAGTGGGAGCTGTCAAGTTGTTATATAGAGATAGTTTCATTTTACTTGAAAATGTACTGTTGGTTCCTAGCTTTAAAAGGAACCTTGTATCTATCTCTTGTTTACTTGAACATTTGTATAAAGTATCTTTTGATTTTAATGAAGCGTTGATTAGCAAAAGAGGTGTACATATATGTTCTGCGAAACTTGAAAACAACTTGTATGTGTTAAGACCAACAGAGGCAAAAGCTATTTTGAACACCGAGATGTTTAAAACAGCTCAAACTCAAACTAAAAGGCAGAAACTTTCTCCAAGTACCTATCTTTGGCACTTGAGACTAGGCCACATTAATCTCAATAGGATTGGGAGATTGGTTAAGAGTGGTCTCCTAAATCAGTTAGAGGACAACTCTTTACCACTATGTGAGTCTTGTCTTGAGGGCAAGATGACCAAACGATCTTTTTCTGAAAAAGGTCATAGGTCCAAAGAAACTCTAGAGCTTGTACATTCAGATCTTTGTGGTCCGATGAATGTTAAAGCACGGGGAGGGTATGAATATTTCATCAGCTTCATTGATGATTATTCTAGGTACGGCTATCTTTACCTAATGCATCATAAGTCCGAAGCTCTTGAAAAGTTCAAGGAGTATAAGGCAGAGGTTGAGAACACATTAGATAAAACGATTAAAATACTCCGATCAGATCGAGGTGGAGAGTATATGGATTTAAGATTCCAGGACTATATGATAGAACATGGAATAGTATCCCAACTCTAAGCGCCCGGAACACCGCAGCAGAACGGTCTGTCCGAAAGGAGAAATAGAACCCTGTTAGACATGGTTCGATCTATGATGAGCTATGCTCAACGGCCTAGTTCGTTTTGGGGATATGCAGTAGAGGCTGCTGTATATATTTTGAACATGGTTCCCTCTAAGAGTGTTTCAGAAACACCTTATGAGTTATGGAGAGGGCGTAAAGGTAGTTTACGTCACTTCAGAATTTGGGGGTGTCCGGCACATGTGTTGGTGCCCAATCCAAAGAAGTTGGAACATCGTTCAAAATTATGCCTATTCGTAGGCTACCCCAAGGAAACGAAAGGTGGTCTATTTTACGATCCTCAACAGGACAAGGTGCTTGTATCGACAAACACCACGTTCTTAGAGGAAGACCACATGAGAGATCATCAACCTTCGAGCAAAATTGTTTTGACCGAACTTTCCAGGAAAGCTACAGATGGGTCAACAAGAGTTGTTGATCAGGCTGGTCCTTCTCAAGAGTTGAGAATACCTCAACGTAGTGGGAGGGATGTGAGACAACCCGACCGCTATATGGGTTTAACGGAAACCCAGGTCGTCATACCTGATGACGGCGTTGAGGATCCATTGACCTTTAAACAGGCAATGAATGACATAGACAAGGACCAGTGGCTTAAAGCCATGGACCTCGAAATGGAGTCGATGTACTTCAATTCGGTTTGGGATCTTGTAGAGCAACCTGATGGTGAAAGACCTATCGGTTGCAAGTGGATCTACAAGAGGAAACGAGACCAAGCCGGTAAGGTGCAAACCTTTAAGGCTCGACTTGTGGCAAAGGGTTATTCCCAAAGGGAAGGGGTGGACTATGAAGAAACTTTTTCCCCTGTTGCCATGTTAAAGTCGATTAGAATACTCTTGTCCATTGCCACATTTTATGATTATGAAATTTGGCAAATGGATGTCAAGACAGCCTTTCTGAATGGCAATCTTGAAGAGAGTATTTATATGGCTCAACCAGAGGGGTTCATAATTCACGGTCAAGAGCAAAAGGTTTGCAAGCTTAATCGATCCATTTAAGGGTTGAAGCAAGCGTCTAGATCCTGGAATATAAGGTTTGATACTGCGATCAAATCTTATGGCTTTGAACAGAATGTTGACGAACCTTGTGTCTACAAGAAAATAGTCAATTATGTTGTAGCTTTCTTAGTCTTATATGTAGATGATATCCTACTCATTGGGAATGATGTAGGGTTCCTGACTGACGTTAAGCAATGGCTAGCGACCCAATTCCAAATGAAAGATTTGGGAGAGGCTCAGTTTGTTCTAGGGATTCAAATCGTAAGGAATCGTAAGAACAAAACGCTAGCGCTGTCTCAAGCATCTTATATCGACAAGGTGTTGATACGATATTCGATGCAGAATTCCAAGAAGGGTTCTTTACCTTTCAGGCATGGAATTCAATTGTCAAAGGAAGAGTGTCCTAAGACACCTCAAGAAGTTGAGGATATGAGACGAATTCCCTATGCATCAGCAGTCGGTAGTCTGATGTACGCCATGTTATGTACACGACCCGACATATGCTATGCAGTAGGAATTGTCAGTAGGTACCAGTCCAATCCAGGATATGATCATTGGACTGCCGTTAAACACATCCTCAAGTATCTTCGGAGAACGAGAGACTATGTGCTCGTGTATGGCGCGAAGGATTTGATCCTTACAGGATACACTGACTCTGATTTTCAAACCGATAAGGATTCGAGGAAATCCACATCGGGATCAGTGTTCACTCTTAACGGAGGGGCAATAGTATGGAGGAGTATAAAGCAAGGTTGTATTGCTGACTCCACCATGGAAGCTGAGTATGTCGCGGCTTGCGAAGCTGCGAAAGAGGCTGTATGGCTTAGAAAGTTCTTGACGGATTTGGAAGTTGTTCCAAATATGAATTTGCCTATCACACTTTATTGTGATAATACTGGTGCTGTGGCAAATTCGAGAGAACCAAGAAGCCATAAGCGTGGAAAGCACATTGAGCGGAAATATCATCTCATCAGGGAGATAGTGCATCGAGGAGACGTGATCGTCATGCAGATCGCCTCAGAGCACAATATTGCTGATCCGTTTACAAAGTCCCTCACGGCTAAAGTGTTGGAGGGGCACCTAGTGAGTCTAGGACTACGAGTTCTACAATAGGATAGTGGGAGAAAAGCCAGGAAAATATTTGATATGTCAGTTTTTCTCATCCCGCATATAATACTCCACTGACGTTTTAGTCCAAGTGGGAGTTTGTTGGGTTTTATGTCCTAAAACTCGTGGTTTGTAAACTGAATGTATATTCTATTTTGCAATAAAGTTCTTATTGAGATTTATTCAGTAAAGTTGTTATTGAATAAAATGAATTGTTTTTACTTTTAACCTAACTCCAATAAACAAAGAACCCATGGCTATAGGTTGTATACTTGAACTTCATGTATAACATGATTGTGGATCAAGTTCAAGTAATAGCCAGAACGGTCTATAGTATAGGGATAAGGCTGGGTACCTTATCCTGGGACACTATTGGACGCGGCCCACTTTGTATAGTACAAACGATGTGATCCGAAATCGTTCATGTGGAGACATGTGAGTGGGGGCGTCCTATGCAATGAGTTTGCATAAGATTGAACCGCGAAACAAGTCGCTCTTTCTTTATAACTCCGTTTACTGTAAAGACCGACTTTTTCATATGATGACCTAGGTAACTCGATCTGAATCCTGAGCACGCTATGAACTCCTGTTTATTCGGGCTTATCCTTTGACTTGTATGGGTGAGAGTGGCCCGAGATCGCCGACTCAATAAGCCTACCATCTTGGGGATAAGACCGGGTAGGTAGCTGGGAACATAGTCCTGCGAGATGGAATTCACTCCTACCCGCTCTGAGGGATTAGTAGAGAGGTTGTTCCTTTAAGTGCTGACTCCGGGTCTTGAACTAGGGATCCCACCCTCTCATTGGCCCGAGAGGGACTTGGTATAGTGATGAGATCACATACCAATCGGTTTGGTGGTTGGACCACAAACCAATAGTTCATTAGAGGATCAGTGGGACTTAAGGAACAAGATGTAATTACGGGGGTAAAACGGTTATTTTGACCCAACTGTAATTACGAACGACCTGTGAAGGATCGACTTACTAATGATGGTTATATCAAGAGGACATAAATATATCTACGGTGAGGAGAGTGCAACCCTTGGACTTTAGTGTAGTCTCCGGGGGTTAACGAATGTTGGTTAGCTTGGTTAAAGAGTTTGACCGGTTAATCTCGTATCGTTGGAGCTCATGATCTGTAGGTCCTTTAGGTTCTCCTGGCTAGCTCGGATTAAGTCGTGTAACAATATGAGAGAAAAAGAATTTGAATTTATTGAAATTCGGTTTTGGAAGAATGATGGACATATTTAAATATGATTTAAATATGGGATCGGTGTAAAACATGAATAGGGATTCATGTGTGATGATTCGGTTTAAGAAACCGGGATTAGTCTTATTATTTAATTAATATTTTATATTGAATTAAATAATAATATTAATTAATTAAAAAGTTTAATTAATTATAATTTATTTTGCTTATTAAAATTAATTATGAATTAATTTTAAAATGACAAAATATTACATGTGTGATTATAAGTCAAAGTGGAATTATCCATGTTGAGTGGATTTATCCAAGTTGAGTGGGTTTATCCAAGTTGTGAAGTGGATTGTGAATCACCAACAACATGCATACAAACTCATCAATTTTGGAACACTTGGTTGAAGACTAATCCATCCAATTTGAGGTGTCATGCTAAGCAAAGACTTTGTTGCATGTGAATTGCCTATAAATTGGATGAAGTTCAAATGGTTTGAAGTTGATGAATTTTCAAAGAGTTTGAATATTTGGATGAGCATGAAGAGTTCATGTTACTTGAGAAATTAGAAAGCTAAGTGTTAGACTTCTTCTCACAAAATCCTCATCACTTTCATCTTCCCATCTTCTTCTTCCAAACTTTTTCTTTCATAAAGGAGTCCCACCACTCCGTTGCTCGGCCCGAGGATAGCGGGACTACCGGAGGTGGTTCTCGAGGAGTTCGAGGGAAGTTTCGAAGGGTTCGTGAGGAGATTCGAGCGTTGGAAGAGAAGTCTTTAGAACTACAAGAGGTATGTGTTCTAATTCCTTTTATTTCAAAGCTTTGTGCATGTTTCTTATTTAGCTAAATTGATGAAATTAGAGTGTCAATGATCTGTCTCGCTTCCGCTGCGCTACATGCGCTCCATCACTATCTTCTAACCCTGAAGAGCGGGTTAGGAGTGAACTCCATTTTACTACACTATGTCCCCAGCTACCTATTGGACTTTATCCCTGAGATGGTAGGCTTATTGAGCGGACATCCTGCCACTCTCACCCATACAAATCTAAGGATACTATCTAATAAGCAGGAGTTCATAGTAAGCTCAGGATTGAGATCGAGTTACCTAGGCCATCAGGTCAAATAGTCGGTCTCTTCAGTAAGCGGCGTTATAAATAGAGAGCGACTTTTCGTGGTTCAGTCTTACGCAAACTCATCGCGTAGGACGCCCCCGCTCGCACATCTCGATGTGAAACGACTCGGATCACATCGTTTTGTACAATACAAAATGGGCCGCATCCAATAGTGTTACCAGGATAAGGTACCCAGCCTTATCCATATACTATAGACCGTTTTTACTGTCTACTTGAGCTTGACCCACATTCATGTCATACATGAAACTCAAGTATCTATGATCGTCAAGGGTGTTGGTCATTGGTATAGATTAATGCAAACACGTTTCACTTTATTCCAGCAAACACCTTTACTGAATAAAACTTAATAACTCATTATTACTAAATAGATAATTTACAAACATAACTGTTTACAAACCACGAGTTTTAGGACATTAAACCCAACAGCGACTCCTAAATCGACCATAAGCCAGTGACGGGAACATTGTGACGGCTTAATCCTAAGACTAATCCGGTTTCTCTCTCGCCTTAAGCCTAACATGAAAACATTAATTAACTCAGATTACCAACTGTCACTTTGGGTTGAATTAATTAGCCATGCTTAAGCCCGTGCTACCTAGCGGTTTGGGCAATTATACGTCCCAACCTTTAGCCCTCTATCATGCATAGGAACTAGGGCGTCAACCTAATTTAGCTACACATGCTAGATTTTATGAAGATCAAGCAAGAAGATGCATAAACATACTAATTAGCTTCGTATAAACAAAGGGGCAAATCTCCCCAAACATCCACAATTCACAAAACCAAACTCAAAATTAAACGCTAAGCTTAGTTTAGCCTTCCATGGAGGATGAATAAATCCAATCCCCCATGGAAGAGCTTAGTAGCATACAAAGAGGAGAAGAAGAAGCCCAAAAATGGTGGAAAATGGTGGAAACCCGAGAGGAAGAAGTTGGGAAGAAGAAGGAGAAGCAAAAGTTTTGCGAAATATGGCGTTTTCACGCCTTTAAACGTCGGAGCGTCGAGACGCTAGGCAAGCGTCTCGACGCTGTGCCCTAAGTTGGCTGCCGCGCGCGCGCGCGCGGGCGTCGAGACGCTCGGACAGCGTCTCGACGCTGTCGCGCGTCTATCTGGAAAATCTGTCGGGCGGGCGTCGAGACCCTCGGGCGGCGTCTCGACGCTGGGGCGCGCTCGTGCTTCGGATGGTGTCGGGGCGGCGTCGAGACGCTCGGCCAGCGTCTCGACGCTGCCGCCCATGCAAGTGAGCTCTCGGGTTTGGATGGCCAAATTGTGTCTCTTCAAGGCAATTTTTGCCATCTCTTGGGTTCTTTAAGCCATTTCACTCCCGATGCATCTCTCAAGCTCTAAAACGACACTTTAAGCCCCGAAATGTGTCTTTGGACTTCCTGAGCTCTCGACCATGAAATCACCTACAATAAAGCATTTTAATCACTATATGTCATGGTTTTAGCCAGAATTAGGGACATAAAGATAGCTCTATTTTGGAGCTATCAAAATACCCCCGACCTAAATCTTGCTAGTCCTCGAGCAAGGTATACTCTAAATAATATCCAAAGAATTAAACGCATGCTGAAAACTCTAATCTCAATGCTTGTGAAACAAGGTACTTGAAATAAATTCAAAACCATCAAATGCATGCAAACGTTGAAATCATTTCAAAATTTTAACTCTTATTCCCTTACGTGTGTGTGTGTTTAGCACCTCTCAACCTAGCTCATGCAAGCCCGGAACAACCTTATACAGTCCTATAACTCGTTTTCCCCCTACTTATGGCGATAAGAACAGTCTAATGGATTTTAGTGATAGAAAGAGCAACAAAACAAAAGGCCTACATTTTATTCCTTTCTTTGAGTACTTTGTACCCATTTTTCTTTTAAACCACTTTTTTTTTTCTCCAAGAGAGCCTAACACGTCAAACCAAATTAGCCTACCATCTTGGGGATAAAGTCAAATAGGTAGCTGGGGACATAGTACAGCAAGATTGAAGTTCACTCCTAACCCGTTCTTCAGGGTTAGTAGATAGGTTGTTCCCTTAATAACTGATTCTGGGGCTTGAACAATTAGAGCTCACACTCTCACGAGATGAGAGAGTTAATTGATTTGATGGTTGGACCACAAATCTATTGTTCATTAGAGGTGTTAGTGGTATTTAAGGAACAAGACGTAATGCAGGGGTTAAACGGTTTAAACGACCCAGCTGTGATTACGAACAACCTGTGAAGGGTTGACTTGCCCATGATGGTTATATCAGAGGACATAATATATCTACAGTGAGGAGAGTGCAACCCTCGGACTATAGTAGAGTCTCCGGGGGTTAACAAAAGTTGATTGATTCAGGTTAAAAGAGTTTTGATCGAATAATCTCGTATCGTTGGAGCTCATGATCTGTAGGTCCTTTAGGTTCTCCTGGCTAGCTCGGATAACGTCGTGCAACAGTATAAGAGAAAAGAAAAAAGAAAAAGAATTTGAATTGTTCAAATTTGGCTTCTGGAAGAATGATGGACATATTTAAATATGATTTAAATATGAAAATGGTCTTAAACATGAATTGGATTCACGTGCAAAAAGTCGGTTTTTGGAAAACCAGGTTTAGCCTTTTTATTTAATTAATATTTGATATTGAATTAAATAATATTAATTAATTAAAAAGTTTAATTAATTAATATATATATATATATTTTTTATTTATTAAATTGTTTAATAAATAAAAGTTTTTATTATTATTTAAAATTAATTATTTTTAATTAATTTTTAAAATAATAATAATTATATATATGTCTTGCATGCATTGTGCATGTAAGACATATGTATGTTTAATATATATATCTTGATTTGGCAAACCTTAAAAGAAGATGCACTAGTGGGTTTTTGTGTACACTTTGTTTTGAATTCAGAATTCCAATTTGGGTCTTCTGCTTTCAAGAACTTGTGATGAAGAAATAAAAAACCCTTTGCAGTCCTTCTTTCCGTTTTTCTTCTTCTTCATCATCTATTTTCTTTTCTTTTCTCTTGCTTTCGGAGTTCCGCAACTTCGTTGCGCGACACCGAGGATAGCGGGACTACCTGGGTGGTCCTCGGGGCGTTCGTGAGAAGAGACTGGAAGAGTTCGTGACGAGGAACGTGCGACGGAGCTTGAAGAAATTAGAACTACAAGGGTATGTTTTTCTAATTTCTCTTATTTTCGTCGTTTGAGCATGTTTTCTATTTGTTATATTGATGAAATTCGAGTATCTTCGATCCAAAATCGCTTCCGCAGCGTTATACGCTCCATCAGAAAGCCAAAATTTTGATCTCTAATATGACCGGGAACCTTCAGTAGTATGGTGGTGGAGGAAATGAGCAAGCCCGCCTCTCGAGCGAAGTGAATGAGCTCACAGACCGGTTAACTGAGGTGAGTAATGTAATTCACCTATTAACTAAAAACTCACAAAATGCTCAATCTTCTGTTTCAGGACAAAATATCGAAGAGATGATGAGATCTTTCTTGAAGGAAACTTCAGACAGATTTGATAGCTATGGAGCTCAAGTGAGAGATTTGGGCAAGGCAATGTCACAGATATCTGAAAGGATAAGTAGGGTGGAGAAGCTGAATTGTGAGCAAGTATGCGCCATGACCTTGAGAAGCGGGAAGGAAATTTCTTCCAATATTACACCGGTGGTGGATGATCAGGTCGAAGACCCTGAACCAAGGAGAATGGGAGTCTGGTTTGACCCAACTTGTACAAGGGTGTATGTGCCTAAAGCTCCTTTCCCGAGTAGATTGATGGAGCCTGCGCCCGAGGAAGTGGAAAGCAAAGAAAAGTAAACTCCTTCAATTGTTCAGAAGTATGTGCCGAAGGCTCCTAACCCAAGAAGACAAACGAGTCCTGAAGTCAAAGAAACAAAGGATCAAGATGAGAAATCTCCTTCGCCTGAGCCAAAATGTATTCTGGTAGCACCATTTCCAAGTAGGCTGGCTAAGCCAAAGCCTAAGGTGGATGAAGCTGATAAAGAAGTCTTGGAGACTTTTCGGAAGGTGGTGGTGAACATTCCTCTTCTAGAGGCCATCGAGCAAATCTCCAAGTACTCCGAATTCTTGAAGAGTTGGTGCACCTTCAAAAGAAAGTCGAAGGACAAGGAAGAAAAACTGGTGAGTGAGAACGTTTATGCTATCTCTCAAGGTAAATTGCCCAAGAAATGCAAGGACCCAGGTATGTTCACTTTACCTTGCACTATAGGAGATAAAATGATTAATCATGTCATGCTAGATTTAGGAGTATCGATTAATGTAATGTCATATGTTGTTTTTAAAGAGTTTAAACAGAATGACTTGCATGAAACCAGTGTTATTGTGTAATTGACTGATAAATCATATGTGCATCTCTTGGGAAAGGTGGAAGACGTTTTAGTTAAAGTGAATGATCTGTATTTTCCTGTGGATTTTTATGTGCTTGAAATGAATGATAAATCATCCCATGTCTCTGCATCAATTCTATTAGGACGACCTTTTATGAAAACTGCAAAAGTTAAAATCGATGTTGATAAAGGTGTCCTGTCTGTTGAGTTTGATGGAGATGTGAATGAGTTTAGAATTTATGAGTTGAAATCAGAGAAATCTGTTGGAAGCGTTGATATTGTTAATTCTTTGTGCAAGATTGATGTTGTTTATGTACATGAAACGCCAAAGAAAATCTTTTTTGATGAACTGAATAGAATGAATGCATTTGGGAAGATGGATGAGGCATCTTCCAAGATTGATTATGGATGAGTAGAGTGCGAGAATACAGTCGAGCAATCGACTTTAAAAAATTGCGCTTCTCGGAGGCACCCGAGTTGGATTTGCAATTGATGTATTGATGTGAGATTTTGCAACTTTCAGTTCTACTTAGTCTTAATTATTTGAGCATATATTTCTCTGAGTTTATCCATATTAGCGTGTGTATTTGGATTGATTGACGTTCATGACTGTATGCATGTTAGATCATTATCTAGATTAGTTATGTCGTGCCTCTCCTAATCGCCTAAGTAACATGGGTTAAGTTAAGTCGTAGGCAGCATTGCATGTTCACCTTAGTTTGCATTAGCTAACCTAGAAGAAATAGAAAAATCAAAATATTGGTTTAGGCTATCCAAGTCAAACATCCGTCACAAATTGCCCGTCACTGGCTTGGGTTAATTTAGGAGTGATCGCCTTAAGTTAAATTTTCGCCAAGTTTAGTTAGAATTGCACATCTCTAGCTAATTTATTTGGGACGGTTTGCTACGGCAGTTCCTAGTAGACGGTTTGTGTGCTTGAATGACTTTGACTAAGTCTATAGAGTTCGATGATCTGATTTACATTGATTTGCAATCCCGACTCCCCAAGTCTTGCACCTTCGTTTTATTGTTTGATTCTTCCGTTAGCAATTACTCTTTTCGCATGTTACTAAAAACTGATCAAAACCCCCTTGTTGCATTTTAAATTACAAATTTGATTAAACTAAAGACAAGATTAGAATTAACTCCCTGCGGATCAACCCAGTTACCGCTAACTACAAGTTAGTTTAGCATGATCGGTATTATAAATTTAATTTGGCAGGATTCGACACCCTGAAAGAGTGGCCATAAAAAGGTTCACTACCAGTGGGTTAGACACTTTTCGATTAACTTTAGACACTTTTTAAGTTGGTTTGAGATTGAAAATGACATTTAGACATCTTTTCTTTTGTTATATTCTCTATAAAGTTTGGCTATTTATGGATACTTAGTACACTTAACAACACTTATCGGGCAACTTTTGACTATTTTGTTCTTTTAGGTTCACTTTAGGCACTTGTTAAGTTGCTTTTAGGTTGAAAATGACAATTAGACAATGTTTTGCTACTTTGTACTTCTAGGTTTACCTTAGTCACTTCTTAACTTGGTTTGAGATTGAAAATGACATTTAGACATTTGTTAAGTTAGACATTTCTTAACAAGTGTCTTCTTAATGGTTATCCTGCAGTTATGGTAGCCACTTTTGGTTTTGTTATCATATCTATAAAGTTTGTCTATTTTTGGATACTTAGTACACTTGACACTTGTTAGGCACTTTTTGACTACTTTGTTCTTTTAGGTTCACTTTAGGCACTTGTTTTAAATTGTTTTGTGGTTGAAAATGACAATTACGCATTTTACTGCATTTCTTTGGTACTTTGTACTTTTATACATTTCTTAATGACTATCCTTAGATTCATAATGACTTATACACACTTTATTGCATTTTCTTCCTACTTTGTACTCTTAGGTTTATTTTAGGCACTTCTTAACTTGGTTTGAGATTGAAAATGAAATTTAGATTCTTTTTAGGCATTTTGTTGACTACTTGGTTCTTTTAGGTTCACTTTAGGCACTTGTTTGAAGTTGCATTGATGTTCAAAATGACTTATACACATTTTATTGCATTTACTTCTTACTTTGTACTCTTAGGTTCACTTTAGGCACTTCTTAACTTAGTTTGAGATCGAAAATGATATTTAGACACTTTTTTAGGCATTTTGTTGGCTACTTGGTTCTTTTAGGTTCACTTTAGGCACTTGTTTAAAGTTGCATTGATGTTTAAAACGACTTATACACACTTTATTGCATTTTCTTCTTATTTTGTACTCTTCTTTTTTACGACTGCTCGTTGTTTTTCGATGTAAGAAGTATTAAGATTATTCTTAAAATAGTATTTGTGTCTTCTTGAATATGAACTACAAAGCAAAGTCAAGATATTTACTGAAGCTAGAAGTCATATTGCAACAAATAATGAGGCTTTTGGTTGGGTTAGATATATATATTTCATCAAGTTATGTATCGTTTTAATGTCAATATTGCTTCTAACAATTGATAGACATTGTAGTTATGATACATATGAATTAGTTTGTGTAAAAGTGAATGAATTTCAATGATATATAGAATTTCTTATTTTAATGATATTACGTTTTGTGTCCAATTTGGAGTGCTTTATTTTGGTTACATGTGTATTCGCAGGTATGTCCATCCGTTAGTTTTATTAGTTGACAAAAATATGATATGCGTGAGTTATTTAGTTACAATGTTTAAGTGTGTCATAAAATAAGGTCTCTTGACGATGAACAATAGTCATTAATCGTATTATGAAGACAGAAAAAAAAAATGTCAATAAACAATCAATAATGACAGTTTTCGTTTTCTGTCAACTATAGAGTAAAGACGACAATAGTTATAACGACTAATTTTTTTTTAATTGAATGCGTTGATGGCAATTTTTCTTTGTCATTAGATCCCAGATTTGTAGTAGTGTGAGTCTTGATTGAAAAGATCGTCTCATTGAACTATTTGCTATCGAGATGTGCATTTAAGACACGCACTAGAGACTTCTTTACATCCTCTAAGGTATTGATAACTCGTGAATAACAAGTTATAAAGACCTAAATCTTACTCATTTCTTGTCCAATTTAGGAAATAAAGCCTCAAGTACGTATTGATTATCTCATGTATTATGTTGGTGTTTATGCGTGCAACATGGTTTACTATATGTCTACAACATTAGGGTTTTTACCGCATAAAGCATGGTACATTCTTTCTTTTGCGCTTAATTATGTGCTTGTTATAGCATTACTTATATTAGTTAAATTGCATGATGTGACAACCAACTTTCACGAACTTAAAGAAAAAACATGTTTATGACCTATTGGTGACATGACACCCCGTGAGCTTAGAGATATAAATAGAAGATTAGCCAAGAATTCGAGAGACATACAAAGACAGAGGAGAGAGAGATCCGATAGAGAAAGAGAAATAAGTTTGGACAAAAAAAAGCAAGAAACAACTCTACTGTCATTATGAGTACAAGTCGTAGAAGAAAGAAAGGAAAGAGTGAATCACCTAGCTCTTTGAGAGAAGTTGCGGGTGCTTTTCAACTTGCCTTATTCACACTTGAAGTCAGCACAAACATTCCTCGTAGAGAAGTTATTGTCGTAAAGAGCTAAAAAGTTATAAGTTATTGTGTCTATTATTATCATGTTGAATTCTGTTTTGATTCTTCTTGCATTCGAAAATCATGTTGTTTTCGAGTAAATTGTCTTATTTTGTATGCTCAATGATGGGCTAAAGTGTACACTAGGGTTGGGTTATGTACACATATATACATATGTGTCAATAAATATATATATATATATATATATCTTGACACCACGTTGATATTTTCATTACACACGATAGGGGCGGATCCAGACATTGATGTTTGGGGGGCCAAAAAATTATAATATATAAATATTATCGCAAAAAATACAGAGGTTCGAATTCACACTCTCAAGTTATGTTGACATTAAAAAAAAGTTATTAGTGATAAGCATATGTAAGTAGTGTATAAAGACTTACGAACTAAATTTAAATAAACTTAAGTACCATCATATAGTTTTGTTCATCTCTATGTTTAAAAAAAGAGGTTCGAATTCACACTCTCAAATTATGTTGACATTAAAAAAAGTTATTAGTGATAAGCATATGTAAGTGTATAAAGAGATTTTGTTCATCTCTATGTTTAAAAAAAGAGGTTCGAATTCACACTCTCAAATTATGTTGACATTAAAAAAAGTTATTAGTGATAAGCATATGTAAGTGTATAAAGAGACTAAAGCAAATAAATTATTGTTATGGTTGAGTTTCGAACTCAGGCACAGCAAAATAAATATTATGCACAATGACCACTGCAGCAGAATAAGAATTTGTTAATTTGTGGGGGCCAAAATGTATTTAATAACAATAATATATATTTAAGGCATTATTTTTGCCTACGTGTATAAGAAAATAAAAAAAAATTTGGAGGGGGGCATGGCCCCCTAGTCCCTTAAGAGGTCCGTCCCTGCACACGAGTCACACAACATGTATAAAGTCTTGCATCTTTACAGAGCTAGGTCTCTTGTGCCCATGATATAAAGCTAAGTATTGCTAGTTTAAATGACAAATTACAAATTAACATGTGACTCATACTTAAATTAAATGACATTATATTGACAAGTCCTATTATGTCACATATCTATCTTATGATTATTTGAGTTTAATCCAATCAGATTGTGTCGTGTCATACATTAGTCAAATCAAAATTTGTCATGTTTGCATAATAACATAGGTTAATCCAAGTTGGTCCAATCAGATTATATCATGGCCACTTGATGACACAATTAGTTAATCTAATTAGATTGCGGTATGAGTATTTAATGACATGGGTTGGTTCAATCAAATTACACCATGACCATCTGATGACACAAGTTAATGCAATTAGACAATGTCATGTGTATCTAATGACACAAATGAGTCCTATCAAATTACACACCATGACCTAGTGACATGAGTTAATATGTGTATCTTATTACATAAATTGGTTCAATCAAATTGTGCCACGTGACAATGGGCTCACACTCAAAGGCCCAACCTCAACTAGAGTCCTACAAATAGAAGACATCACTCCTCATCTTTTTACACTCAAGAAGGTTCATAATTCAGAGGAATATATCTCTTTGATGAGCGAGGACCTCAAGACATCAAACGACTCTTTAATAAACTGAAGCTAAAGATTCAATTTCGAAAAAAAGTTGTGAAAGATTCAAAACAATTTTACATTTTAAAAAAAGAACCAAATCATACATATTAGAGATTATAATTCCCCAAATATAGATAAAATAAGTTAATTTTAAACCATATTTTTTTTAATTTGACATGTGAGAAAAATACTATTTTTTTTAAACCGTTGACCTCCTAGTCTAGGGTACAACTGTGGGACAATTGAGCTAGACTCGATTTTAACAAAAATATATATTATTCGTAAAGAAATTTACCGAAGAGAAAGATACTAAAATCAATCTTAATTTCTTGAAAGATAAAATTGACATTTTCAAATTGGTTAAAGAGTAGTGTTTGATTATACCAAAACTTAACTTTTTTTTTTTTTTTTTTTTTTTTTTAGAAACAGATTTTGTGAATAAGTGACTTTATATAGATTCATTCCTAATGGTTTTTAACGAAGAAAAAAAAAAAAAAAAAAAAAAAAAAAAAAAAAAAAAAAAAAAAAAAACTTAAATCTAGAGGAATTTTTATATTAATAATATAGTTTACTAAAATTATTACAAAAATATAGTAGGTTTGAAAGTGTTTACAAAATTAAGGTACCTAAATCGTGTACCATGGATACGATTTCCAATAATCGTGTCCAATGTACACGACTTAGGGGGTAATTAGTGTCCATGATTCACGATTTATGGGGTAACTCGTGTATCATGGATACGAGTTTTATAAATATCGTGTACCATGTACCAGACTCGTGTACATGGTACACGAGTTCCAACTACTACTCCATAACTCGTGTCCATGGTTCACGAGTTATCCCAAAACTTGTGTCCATGGCTATAACTCATGTACTATAAACTCAATTTTTCGAACTCGTGTTCATGGTACATGATTTAGGTACTCTAGTTTTATAAATACTTTCAAACCTATCCTATTTGTGTAATAATTTTATTAAACTACGTTATTAATATAAAAAATCCAAATTTAGAAAGAGGAGAATATATATATATATATATATATATATATATAAAAGAGGCCGAGTAATTAGTAAATAGTGATTTAGCGTAAATTGTTTAAAATATAGGACAACCTTGCGGACCCATTTTCCTCCAAAGTCAGCTCTCTTCTAAGTTCCTCTTCTTCCGATCTTCATAGCGGACAACGGCGGCGGCCGACCATGCTATTACACCCCACCACCGCCGCCTCCTCCTCCTCTTCCTCCTCCTTCCCCTTTAACTATTTCAACAACACCCACTAGACTCTCTTCTTCTTTCGATTCCCTTCACTCTTAACTCACACAACCCCAAATGGACTCTTCTCTTCTCGACGATATTATCAATCGTCTTCTCGAGGTCCGTGGCCGCGTCGGCAAGCAGGTTCAGTTGTCCGAGTCCGAGATCCGACAACTCTGTCAAGTTTCTAGAGAGATTTTCTTACAGCAGCCTAATTTGTTGGAGCTTGAAGCACCCATCAAGATTTGTGGTATCTTTTTCCAACAATACTACTTGAGATTTACTAATTGGTTTTCTCTGTTTTCTTGTTTTTCGATATTCTACTAATACTTGTTTGAAGTTTTTCTTTTTCTTTTTCTGTTGTGATTTTGGCGCTTTTCTTAGTTGTACTTGTTGATGATTTCCATTTGATTAATTGGTATTCTGGTAGGCATATTTGAAATTCTTGATTTTCTGCGTTTTGTGGCTTCTCTTTGTTGAGTTGTTTTATAGTAGTTAATTGTCAACTTCCTTTAGTTTTGACCTCTAATGAAAAATCCCATTTGAGATTAATTGGCACCTAGTTGATCAACCTGCAAAGCTCTTTATTTATATATGCTGACGGCCACACACAAGTACATAGATGTATACACTGGTGTGACATGGTTGTATCTTCTTAACCTTCTTTGCCCCATTCATATTTCCCATTGGTTTCATAGTTGATGAACCTGCGGAGGTCTTTATGCAGACAGGAAAATGCGATTCACATACCATACATGTATGCGTAGATTATTGCAACATTCATACATTGTGTTTTGCATGGAAGCTTTTACATATCCTTGCCCATTTCATTCTATTTTTTTTATTAATGTAGTTTATCAATCGCTTGTTTATTAGTTTATTAGTGAACCAGGATATATTTGGGAATGCTATAGCAAAAGTACTTTAACTATAAGCACTTTTGGTTACAAATGGCTTAGATGTTTGGTTTTACACTCTTAAAAGTTCTTTTAGAGTATTTTGCAGCTAAGTACTAGGGCAAACGCATTTTACACATACTTTCTCACGAAGCACTTTAAGTGCTTTGGTGTCCTGGTCCATCAAGATTTGTGGTATCTTTTGCAAACCATTCCTTTTACTTGTTCCCTCCACCTCTTTGATAATCCCTTATTGTTACAGATTCTATTATGGGCGCACACACACATATATTGAGATTAGCAAATTGTTTTTATCTGTTTGATTGTTAGTTGATATTCTAATAGACATATTTGAAGTAGACTTATTTGAAATTCTTGATTTCTTACTATTATTTCTCAATGATTGGCTCCCAAGGATAGGGTGCAAGGCTTGCCATTGAGGGGGAGCCCTAAGTTTGTCTTTGGCCATGCACTCAATTTACGACGGAAAGGAGAGATGAGGGCTTCCAAAAGGTTCTGGTTGAAGAGGTTTTCGATGTTTTCTTCTTCAAATGTAGAAAAGAGGATGGTGTCATTTGCAAATCGAAGGTGGTTAATAGTCTTAGAATTACCTCCCAAGTTGAAGTCTTTGATGAGGTTGGTGGATGAGTAAAAAGAGTATGCTAAGGCAATCTACAACAATTATAAATAGAAATGGGGAGAGAAGATGGTCTCCTTGTTGAATGTCTCTACTCTAGTAGGAAGAATCTTACCATGGGGCTGGCCATTGATAATGATGATAATAAAATATTCACTTATACACAAGCATGAATCCATCATTTCGAGTTTGGACTTTAGCTTCAAGAATTGCATCTAAGAATCCATTATGCACTCTGTCAAAGGCTTTTCAAATTCTAGTTGGATGATTATACCTTTTTCCTTTCTTCTATTCCATTGACATCGAAGGGGGCAGAGGAATTGGGATTTGTATTATGGCAGCAAAGGCTGATTGGAACTCTATATGGTTTGCGGAAGGACTTTTGTGAGCCTTTCAGAGAGAACTCTTGCAATACTTTTGAGTTTTGTACATACAAGAAATGAGGCTTCTAAGACTAAAGTCATGGTTCATCTTAGAATTGACTTTGAATGAGGCAAACATAAATCTCGATTAACCTTGCATTGATGATGCCATTCTTGAAAAAATCATGGAAACACACTCCTGATGTCCTTCTTAAGAATGCTCCTTCTTATAAAATTCAATAGTAAAACCATTTTAGTTTGGGCACTTTGTTGGCACTTAGAGACTTAACTGCCCTCAAGATCTCTACTCCAATGAACTCAACCTCCAACCAGAATTGTGGATCAGTAGAAATGGGACTCCAATTTAGGTTGCTTGAGAGCATATATTGGCAGTTCAATTTTGTTACGAGGATCTTGTGGAAATGAAAGAATTCTATGTCAATTTGGTTATGAGCATCACTATGGAGGCTCCTCCAACTTCTATAAAGAATCTTTGAAATGTCGTTTTCCCTCTTATTGGTAGCTAAAATACAGTGGAAAATTTGGTGATATCATCCCCTCCAGTCCTAAAAGCCATTTGGTCCTACATTTTTGTTACTCGAAAACTTTTGCACCGAGTGGATTAATGTTAGTCCTTCATGTTGAGTCGGGTGGTCTTTCAATCAACAATGAGTAGTGTCACTTCCTCATGAGAGTTAATGTTTTGCAGATCACTATACAACTTGCTCTTAAATGCTGTTAAACACCCAAAGTATACTTGTTCAATAATTATCTCTTGTTTAAGGTTTGGCCATGTTTGGTCCATGATGGAGCATTTTTCCACCATTTATCAATGAAAGGGAGAAAAGAATGAACACCGAATGGGAATGGATCATCCACAGCTTTTTGGAGTGATTGTTGGTTAGATAGTCTCCCAATTTCACCATTTCATCCTCGACTATTCTCCATCACAAAAAAACAGCATGTATCAATAAGAGATGTTTGGCATCACAACACAACTTCTTGGGATCTCATTTTTTGGAGGGCATTTAGAGAGGAGGAAATTGTTGAATGGACTGATTTGAGCCACAAATTATACAGTATACACCTCACTGAGGAGGAGGATTGTTGGGTGTGGCCTTTCGAAAAAAGATGGTGTTTTTACCTCAAAAGTCTTTGCTAAACAACATTGCCCCCATGGTTTCAAGACGGGTTATACTCAAAGGCTATTTGGAAGGATGAATACCGAAGAAGATCAAGTTTTTCATATGGGAACCTGCCCACGGGGCCATTAACACTCTTGATCGTCTTCAAAGAAAGTTCCCTCGCATGACTCTATCTCCAAACAAATGCATTCTTTGCAAAATAGCCTTGGAATCACAATCACACATCTTTATTTGTTGTTGGTTTGCTCAATATTTTTTGGTCGGACATCATGCTGGCCTTTAATTGGTCGTTGCCTCTCTCAAATGATCCATACACTCTTCTCAACTTCTTTTGGGCCACCCTTTCAAGGATAGAAAAGAAATCCTTTGGAAGAACCTTGTGCGTGCTTTTTTGTGGTCGATATGGATCGAAAGAAATCATAGAACTTTCGATAACAAGGAAAAAACTTACCCGATCTTTTTAGATAGCGTTATTTTCCTTGCAATTACTTGGTGTAAATTCAATGTTGTTTTTCATCTTATAGTATTACCAATCTATTGACCAATTTGAGATGTTTCTTGTAACTCGGAGCCTTCTCTCCCCCTTTTTGAAATTTCATAGATCAATGAAATTTGTTTCTTATCAAAAAAAAAAAAAAAAAATGAACACTGAATGGTTTTATTTTAAGATTGATTTTGAGAAGGCTTATGATCATATGAATTAAGGGTTGAAATTTCTTGGATAAAGTATTTTTTTTTATGAAGAACCAAACAAACTTTCTTTGAGAAAAAATGAAAAAATACAAAGGGCATCCAAAAGAACTAAGCCCACAAACTGTGGGCATCTTTCTTGATAATTGATCCAAGCCTCCAAGGTATTAACTCTTTTGTGAATGACCTACCACAACCACACAAATATTTAACCTTCCACATGGACTTAAAAGACAAACATATTAGAGACAGAGTGATTCACAGACAAAGAAAGAGAAAACTACGAAATATCCCTTCTCCCAGGTCTCAACTCAAACTCCCCACTCAAAGATAAAAGATTCATAACATCCGTCGTTTCTCTATCGGATGACGGACAATAGAACCCCAATGACAAAGAAGGAGAGCTCCCAAAAAGATAAAGTGCATCTGCCATCGAACGATTTTTGGAAGTGTAAAGCAGAGGGGTTTATCCCCCAACCACTTGAAAGATGAGAGAGATACTTACTTCTGGAAGGATAAGTGGTTAGAGGACAAATGATATAAACGAGGAAACGTAAAGTAGAGCGGTCGATCCCCCAACCACTTATCCTTCCAAAAGTAAGTATCTCTCTCATCACATACAAAACATTGAACAAAGTAAGAAAGAAAAAGTAAGGCGCTCATTGGAAATGTTTTTCCATGAATTTTTGGCAGTGCCTTTGACCCCGTCCGACATCCACTCAAAAGGACGAGGGTCGTATTTGCTCGCCATAATCTTGTACCAATGTGTATTAGACTCAAAGGGGAACTACTAGAGTCATTTAGCTAACAAGGATTTGTTACAAACCCTTAAATTCCCTAACTCTAGCCCCCCAATATTCGTCGACTTCACCACCACCTCCCAACTCACAAGGTGTGAACCTCTCCCCTCATCGACCACCTCCCGCTAAAAATCCTCATAAGATTTTCTAAAATCTTACAAACAAAACCAATGTTTTTAAGGCGACCTTGGGTCGTTGCACCTTGAAGGTAGCCAGGGCAAGTGCCTTCAATTAGGTGTTTTCCTGGTTGCGCCTTTTGTTGCCTTCTCTTGCGCCTTTGCCATATGCAAATGCGAGCGCCTTCTTTTAATACTTCATAAAATGTGAGAAATAAAAGAGTTAGGAGAAGAAAAAAGATAATATGGAAAGAAGAAGAGTTGGGAGAAGAAAAATGATAATAAAGATAGAAGAAGAGTTGAAAGATTAGCAAGACAGAGAAAATGAAGAAGAATGAGAAGAAGAGACGAAAGAGGAGATAAGAAATAGAATAAAAAGAATAAGAAAAGTGATAAATATGAAGATTCGGGAAGATTGAGAAGAACAAGAAGAAGAAGAAAAGTATGAAGCATGACATAATTGAAAAATGCGTCTTCCTTTCCCAAGAGAGCTTGCTGCATGCAGTATCTCTCCCCTCCATGACTGACAAATGTCCATTTATTTCTCTCGTCCAATTAATATGTCTTGGTAGTATCATTTTCCAATTAATTTCTTTATCTTTGCGGGGTAGATGGCATCATTTAAAGCATGCTTCGTTTAATCAATAACTGAATTTCATTGAGAAAAAAATGAAAGAATACAAGGGCATACAAAAAAGAAAGCCCACAAAAGGAGACAAACTACAAAAAAGGTCCTCAAATCAAGTAAAATAAGACCTAACGGGTAATTACAAAAAAATGTCACCACATAAGCCCACAAAGAAACATTGAATCTAACAAGGGACCGAACATCTTTTCTTCTCTTTGGAAGGTGAAAGTCCCAAAAAAGATTTAGGTTTTTGTGTGGTTGGTCATTCACGGAATAGTTAACACTTTAGACCGTCTTTTGAAAAAGGATTTTACTTTGGTCGGTCCTTTCTGCTATATTCTTTGTCGAAGGGCGGAGAAAGACCTAGATCATTTATTGTGGAGCTGCGAGTTCGCTCGGGATGTGTGGAACCTATTTTTTGAGGTGTTCGGCGTCCAGTTTGCTAGGCACATGCGCCTTGGAGAGATGATCGAGGAGTTTCTTCTCCATCCGCCTTTTTAGGAGAAAGGAAATTTTTTATGGTAGACTGGGATTTGTGCGGTCTTATAGGGTTTATGGGGGGAAAGAAACAATAAAACCTTTAGAGGTTTGGAAAGGGAGCCTGGTGTTATTTGGTCCCTTATTAGATTTCAAGTTTCTTTATGGGCATCGGTGACACGACTTTTTTGTAATTATTCTATAGGTCTTTTATTACTTGACTGGAATCCTTTACTCTTAGGGGCCTCCTTTCGGGCTTATCTTTTTTTGGATGCCCTTGTATTCTTTCATTTATTCTCAATGAAAGCTCAATACCTTATCCAAAAAAACAAGGGACCAAACATCGCTCAGAGATCTCTCAAGCCCTCTAAAAATTCTATTGTCCTCTCTCCTGAAAAGCCCCACAAAATAGCACACACCTCCGTTTGCCACAAAAACTTTCCATTTGTGAAAGGGAGGATGGAGAAGGAACTCCTCGATCATTTCTCTGCAGCTCCTATGCCTAGCCAAGCCTAGATCGAACTCCTCATAAAACCAGTTCCAAACTGCATTACTTGAATCACAATGCCAAAGAATATGATCAAGATCATCTGCCACCCTCCTGCAAAGAATGCAACACAAGGGAACCCTCCTCGAAGGTGTTAACTCTTCCATGGAGGACTTGCCAAACAAAAAGAGAACAATAAAACTTTAACCAAAGAAAGAAAAAAAATGATTTACCCGAGAAACTTCTGGAATAGGAATCCAAATACGAATTCCCTTCTCTTCAGAGTACAATAAAACTCTCCAAGCAAAGAAAGAAGGGCGACAATATTCGTTTTTTCTCGATCAGACAAAGACCGTTAGAACCCCAATAAAGGCGAAAGAGAGGGTTAAGACAGAACAATAGCCACCGAATGATTCCTCATCGAGGATAACTGGTATGAGCAAGGAAACACAGAGCAGAGGGGTCTATCCCCCAACCACTTATCCTCCTAGAAACAAGTGTCCCTCCCATCCCCCACCAAACATTGGACAAAAAGAGAAAATAAAGGGAGCTCCTCAGCAATGTCTTTCCAAGGGTTTCTAGTAGTGCCTTTAACCCCACTCGAGATCCATTCAAAAGAGGATGACAACCCAAATTTGCTCCCAATGAGATTAGTCGAGGTGTGCGTAAGCTGGCTCGGACACTCACGAATATAAAAATAATAAAAAAAATAAAATTGCTCCCAATGACCTTATGCCATGAGGTATTAGACTCATGATGAAAACGCCAAAGCCATTTTAGCCAAAAGGACCTTGTTACGAGCTCTGAAATTACCAATACCTAATCTCCCAAGGTCCACTTGCTTTGTTACCACCTCCCACTTTGACTAAGTGAGACCCTTTCCCCTCCTCAACCCCATCCAAAGCAAATCCCTCATTAGCTTCACCCAAATTTTACTCACCATGACAAGGATCCTAAAAATACCCACGTTTTCTTTTGACGCTCCCTCATAAAATTTGTGGGCTCCTTATCCATCTGGTGAGTTTTTCTTTAGTGCCCAATCAATTTCTCACTAGAGGATTACTACTATTGATCTGAGATTGTTTTCTTCTAGGACATCAATGGTCTAGTGCTGGTAAGAGTTTCTCGAAGGATATGGAGCAGGTTTATGAAGATGACAATTTGCAGGAATTATTTAAGACAATTTCTTAGAGGGTTTTGGAGTGCAAATGGCTGGTAGCATGTTTTGTTAGTCTCAGTGTTTTCGAGGCTAGTGCCTAAGGCAACGAGCGCACCCAGGCGAGGCGATTTCAGCATGTTGCGCCTTTGAGATGGTCTGGGCGACGCTCTTCAACCGGGCGCGCACCCGTCATCGCCTGGCGGTGCCTTGAATTTTGGGTTCTTTTTTTTTTTTTTTTTTTTTTTTTTAATGTTAAACTTAAACCTACAAAAACTTAAAAGTCTGCCAAAAAAGAAAATGGTGTAGAAGCCATCTTTTTTGTTTAGCCATCTATGGATGCTTATCAAAGAAGAAAGAAGGGAAGGAAGAAGAAGAGAGGTTGTAATTCGAAAGGAAGAATAATAGTCATGATATAAACTCTCTTTTATTGCTTACATTTCCTAGAAGAATTTGAAGGGTTGGCTGCTAGCTATGGAAAAAATTCTACTCCATTACTTAAAGCACTATTCTTTTACCTATTTAAAAAACATTTCTATTTTTATTTCTTTTTTCAAATATATGACTTTTCTCAACATTATTTAAGTTAATTTTTATTTGAATCTTAATTCTTAAATAATTTTGTTAATATTTTAATTTTAACATTTTTAAAATCTAAGTGTTTTTTTTTTTTTTTTTATCTATAATTGTCATAAATGATATTTATTTATTATTTTATTTAGTGCATCTTGTTGCTTCAGTCGGGCAACGCCTTTTTGTCGCCTTTCGCCTTGAGGCGATTAAAGAGCTTGTCGCTTTATAGTGCGTCTTGCCCTTTGAAAACACTGGTTAGTCTATGATTGAAAAGGTGTTGTTTCACCCTCCATTTTGGGATAGGGCGGCTCTTTGGCAAGTTGCTGCACTTTGCAGTCTCATGGAACATTATGCTTGAGAGAAATAGGAGAGACTTTAGAGGGATAGAGAGTTCTTGGGAGGAGGTTTGGGTCTTGGCTTGGCTAGGTTCAAGACTCCTTTTGATTTTTTGTAACTAAGGTTTTTAGTGTTTTTCCGTGGTCTCTTATTCTTGTCAATTTGAGTCCTTTTTGTATGTCTTGTAGTTAGGTACCTTTTTTTTCGGACTCCTATTGTCTTTCAACTCTTGGGCTTTCATATATTTATATATATATATATATATTTATTGCCACTGTCCAATTACTTTTGTTACTTATCCTCTCTTCTCTTATCAAAAAAAGAAAAAAAAATTATCCTCTCTTTGTGATTCAAATTGAGAGGTTTTTTATAACTCCTATAGCGTAGATAAATGTTTTTAGATTGTAATTTTTTGCCTCATCAATGAAAATTGTTTCTTTTAAAAAAAAAAAAACATATTGTGCACTAATACATTTACTAGTCAGTTGAAGCATGGATAAAGCTCTGGTGAGGTCAATTTATCTACCATGAATTAATGAATTGCACTGATTCTATTGGAGGCGGGCTAAGTAGTATAGCAGCATAATATTAGGTTGTGATCATGTATGGCTTGGTTTCTCTAAACGGTTTGATGTGCTTGCTTGGTGAAGAGTTTGTTTCTGTTTTTCAGCGAGTTTTGGTTTTCTGTTCTTTTTGATTTTTGGTCGTTTTGCTAGTTAGGTAGCAATTACATGGTATGCGGTAACTTATGATTGATTTGCAAAAAAAATATTGCACATAAATGCACGAATAGTAGAATTCAATGAATTACATTTTTGACTGAAGATATTGGTCACTTATTCAGAAATATCTTGTTCTCATGCAAACAAGTCAAATCTGTGCTAGCTTGAAAGGATAAGCTAGATATCCTGATAACTGATTAGATTTGTCTTCAATAATCCTTGGTCCTGCTGATGTTGTACTATTTGTGACGTGTAGGTGACATACATGGGCAATATTCTGATCTATTAAGGCTTTTCGAATATGGCGGGTTACCTCCACATGCTAACTACTTGTTTTTGGGGGATTATGTTGATCGAGGCAAGCAAAGTATAGAAACCATATGTCTTCTCCTGGCATATAAAATTAAATATCCAGAGAATTTTTTCATATTGAGAGGGAACCATGAATGTGCTTCTATAAACCGAATATATGGCTTTTATGACGAGTGTAAAAGAAGATTTAATGTTAGGATATGGAAGACGTTTACGGATTGCTTTAACTGCCTGCCTGTGGCAGCTCTGATTGATGAAAAAATTCTCTGTATGCATGGAGGTTTGTCTCCTGACCTGCATAATTTAGATCAAATTAGAAATATGTCAAGACCAACAGATGTACCGGACACTGGTTTGCTCTGTGATCTTCTCTGGTCTGATCCCAGTAAAGATGTTCAAGGTTGGGGAATGAACGACAGGGGTGTTTCATTTACTTTTGGTGCTGACAAGGTGACAGAGTTTCTTCAGAAGCATGATTTGGATCTCATTTGTCGTGCTCATCAGGTTTTTCCTTTTTCATTTTTTGAGTTTAAAATCACGAAGACTGATTCTACTTCCTTGCTGCAAACTACCTGTGTAGAATGTGGAAAATCTCAGTCAAATAACTGTAATGTGACTCGTGCAGTGGTGAAACTATTGAGACTGTTTCTTTTCTCATTTTAGTCTAGTTTATAGCAAAGATCTCTTGTAAATTCTCTCTGATGGGAGATTGCAATATTTACTACTAGCTTCCTTCCATACTGTTTTTTGCACCAAGAATGATGGATGTGGGTTTCCTTCTCTTTTCAATCTTCTGATCTTTTAACTAGTCATTACTTTTATAGGTTGTGGAGGATGGATATGAGTTCTTCGCAAATCGTCAACTTGTGACTATTTTTTCAGCACCTAATTACTGTGGGGAGTTTGATAATGCTGGTGCCATGATGAGTGTGGACGAGACGCTTATGTGTTCATTTCAAATACTAAAGCCTGCAGATAAGAAGCCCAAGTTGACCTTTGGAAGCACTACCACCACAAAGCCTGGAAACCCTCCGGCAGGGGTTAAGGTAAACACAGCATTTAAAGAAAAAATCTTGTATTATTACTAGCAACACACTGGAGAAGAATTTATTTGCATAAATTGCATTAGTTACTATCATCATATGATTCTAGAAAAACCACTATTTTGGCGGTTTCTAGTGTTGCTTTACTTATATATATATATAAATATAAGCATGTAGGTGTATGTATTTATAATTATTATTAAGATATTCCTCATCTACTTATCTCGAAGTGCTCAGGATTCATGTCGATTTAATGATGGAAGCTTTTACTTACCAGCAAGTTCAACATGGGATCTTTACTGACCAATTCACTTTCTCAAATATATGGTCTTCTCTGTAATAACCAAATGTCCTGAGTTCTGAATTGCCTCTTCATCCCTCCTTTTTCATGCTTTCAAGGCAACTTTCTCCTGTCAAAAACTGTGTTTTTTCTCCATTGCAAGCCACAGTCTCCTTTGTGGTTTGAGTTAAAAACTAATTTTCTTAATCCTTTTGTTTTTGTATGCATAACATTTCGGAATGATAGCTATAGTCGTTTTGGGAGAATGGGTTCAGATCTCCTTGTGGCCATCTACGTAGGATATTAAAATCATATAGTTTCTTGATAACCAACTGTTGTAGTGTTTGGTTGTCGTGAATAAAAGGAATGTATAAATATCTATTGGCATGAATGGAAGATCAGGTTATTATACTATCTTTTTTCTAGTTAAGATGGTGAGAAGGTTTTGCATCCACCTAGTTTTGAGGCCTAGTTTTTCTATCATGTTTAGAACTTATATACCACATGCTCCTTGGCTTCCTTTTTTTTTTTTTTTTTTTTTTTTTTTTGTATCGAATGTATACTTAGAAACTTTCTGCTTACTACTGAAGCCATTTTGACTTGCTGCTTCCTTTTGATCTTGGTATTTTGCAGTCCTTCCTTGGTGCAAAAGCATGATTTGATCAGGCACTTAAAGCGGTCTCTTGCGGCCAGTTGAGTCTACAAAACTTGGAAGTTTAACTTCCGGAGGAAACTATAGGATCGATCATTTGATTCTAAACTTAATGTTGGAATTTGTAAAAAAAAGGAGAAAAAAAATTGTAAGGTGAAATTCAAAATGATTACAAATATTGTTTTCCTCGGTATGAATTTGAGCTATCGAAGATGGTAGGCTGCAAAAACCTGCTCTTCTTCCTTGTACACTAATTGGCAGTGCCATCGGTGCTATCGATGCTACGAGTTTCATGTATGTGTTGCACATTTAACTAAGCGTCTCACTTTTCTTTCTTTTCCTTTTTATGGTTCATCAAGATGTTCATGTCACTCTTTGTATTGATGGTGGCTGCAAATGATGTCCAATTTTACCATGTTATCATGAAATGATCCATCCATTGTAATCATCATATTCATTCTTCTTAGGCAGAAAAAAAGAATTCCTCCTTTTGGTCTTATAGTTCCCTCAATGATTTGTTATTCAAAGCCATGTCTTGATCTGTAGGAAAAAAAAGTCCACTTTTTCTTATATGCTTGGACTGTTTAGTGAGTCAATTATAATTTTATAACATTAAAATTTCAATTTCATCGAATTGTTATTTTTGTGAGTATTGGTTTTCCTTGTGGTCAGGTTGGATACGTTTTAGATTTATTGGGAGCATAATTTTTACTTCCTTGATTTAATGGCTAGATTTGTATATTGTTGTAGTTGATTTTGGACATTTCTATGTTTTGATTTGATTTGATTTTGAGTGAATTTTAGTATTTAGTAGCGTCTTTCCATGTAGTCGCATTTAATGACAAATCACAACCATATTATTAAAAGTTTGTGGTAAGAACGGTTTCGTTCTAGTGTTCGAAAATAGTATTCCAAAGCTTTTGTATGTTCTTTGTTCCTTGTGTGGACAAAACCTAGGGATCAATTTCTAGTCGCATAGCTTCATAATACTTTTGTAGAGCTTGTGCATAATTTCCTTCGAATTGAGCGGATGTTTGTTATAGTCCATTATTCCATTCAAAGAATCTTCGTTCCAGATTCGTATGTGAGATTTGCATCTCAGACAACCCCTTTTATGTGATGCGCAATTGAATTTATCTTTTCTTGGGTTTTAGAGTTTAGGGTTTAAGATTAGGATTTAGTATTTAAGGTATTTTTTTGAAATATTTCAACTTTTTCAAAATATATACTTCGTTTATATACTATAATCCAACATATATACTTCATATATATATATATATATTTTTTTTTTTTAATTATTTTCTGATCCAATTTTAATTTTGAATTATATACCTCTGCTATAAAGTAAATCCCACATTATGAAATATAAACCTGAAATGAAACAAATGTATACTCATTATTAAATATACACAACGTTTATAAAATATAAACCTTATACTTTTTTTTCTCCAAATATATGAAAATCCTTTTTTTTCTCTCTTCCTCCCTCTCCCTCACGCACGTCGTCACCACATTTAATGTATACTTAATTTTCCTCAATCACTTATGCATCCATGGTTTTTCTAATCTAATTCAGCCAAGTTGATGACAAGGTTGAAATTTATTTAGAAGATTGACATTTGTGTAATATGTGTCTATAAAATGTCTATCTTATATTAATAAAATTGAAAGTTAAGAGCCCTATTAGACAAAAAAAAATTAATTATATATATAATAGACTAGTTAATTTTTTTTTTTTTTGAATATGTCAACAACCTAATTAGACATAAAATTTAAAGTTTATGGACCTCTTAAACATTTTTAAAATTCACTAAGCTTTTTGACAAAATCTTAAAAGTCACCTTGTAATTTAACCAAATTTAATAGCAGGCCAACTTCGTAAGGTGCAATAAAACATAAAATCAACTTTCTAGTAGTAATAAGAAAACCATGAGAGTTGCATTTAACAATATTGCTAATGAACAAAATCTTTAAATTTTAATCCCCAATAATCCTCAAATGTAATTTGATATTGTTGAGATTTATGTCCCAAAGTCTTGTAATTTATTAATAATTATTTTATTTGTTGGGTTTTATGTCCTAAAACTTGTAGTTTGTAAACGTTGTGAATGTAATAATTTTATTTATGCAATAAAGAGTTATTGAGGTTTATTCAGTAAAGTTGTTATTGAATATAGTGAAACGTGTTTGTATTAACCTATACCAATAACAAACACCCGTGGCGAAAGTTTGAGTACTTGAACTTCATGTATGACATGAATGTGGATCAAGTTCAAGTAGACATCCAAAACGGTCTATAGTATATGGATAATGTTGGGTACCTTATCCTGGTAACACTATTGGACGCGGCTCGTTTTGTAATGTACAAAACGATGTGATCTGAATCGTTTCACATAGAGATGTGCGAGTGAGGGCGTCCTGTGCAATGAGTTTGCATAAGACTAACTGCGAAACAAGTCGCTCTCTCTTTATAACACCGTTTACTGAAGAGACCGACTTTTTCATCTAATGACTTAGGTAACTCGATCTTAATCCTAAGTTCGCTATGAACTCCTGTTTATTCGAGAGTATCTTTTGACTTGCACAGGTGAGAGTGGCCAGATCGCCGACTCAATAAGCCTACCATCTTGGGGATAAACTCGAATAGGTAGCTGAGGACATAGTACAGCAAGACGAAATTCACTCCTACCCGCCTTGAAGGGATAGTAAAGAGGTTGTTCCCTTAATAGCTGACTCCAGGTCTTGAACAAGGGCCCACCTTCTCCTTGGCCAGAGAGGGATCTGGTCTGCTGGTTTGATCACAAATCAATTGTTCATTAGAGGTGTCAGTGGTACTTAAGGAACAAGATGTAATGCAGGGGTTAAACGATATAAATGACCCGCTGTGATTACAAACGACCTGTGAAGGATCGACTCGCCTATGATGGTTATATCAAGAGGACATAATATATGTACCGTACGAAGAGTACAACCCTTGGAATTTAGTGGAGTCTCCGGGGGTTAACGAATGTTGGTTAGTTCGGTTAAAAGAGTTTAGCCGGATAATCTCGTATCATTGAAGCTCATGATCTGTAGGTCCTTTAGGTTCTCCTGACTAGCTTGGATTAAGTCGTGCAACAACAATAAGAGAAGAGAAAAAGAATTTGAATTTGTTCAAATTCGATTTTGGAAGAATGATGGACATATTTAAATATGATTTAAATATGAGAATTGTCTAAAACATGAATAAGGTTTCATGTGCAAAAAGTCGGTTTTCGGAAAATCACGATTAGCCATATTTTTTAATTAATATTTGATATTGAATTAAATAATATTAATTAATTAATATATATATATATATATATATTTTTTTTATTAATTAAAATGTTTAATTAATAAAATATTTATTATTATTTAAAATTAATTAAGAATTGATTTTTTAAAATAATATATATATATATATATATAAATAAAGATTGTGGTTTTGGGGGTTGTTAACTTGAGAAGATTTACAAAACTCAAACATTTGAGTTTTTTTAGCTTCTGTCTTCGAGGTTTTTGAAGTTAAAGTTTTTTTTTTAACTCTTTAGCCCCAGTCCATTTTATCGTCTTCCTTCTTCCTTTCTTTTCTCTTACTAACAGAATCCCACAATTTCGTTGCTCGGCTCGAGGATAGCGGGATTACCAGAGGTGGTTCTCGAAGCGTTCGTGAGAAGAACCGTTGAGTTTGTGAGGAGAAACGAGCGGCGGAACTGAAAAAATTTGTGTTGGGAATGACTAGCCTATGCGCGTAAAAATGATGATCTTTTTACAAACCTTATCTTTTAATTTATTACCGTTTTACATTCATTGCAAAAACGTTTTTATTATTATGAATTCATTTAATTTTGAATTCATTTTCTTTAAAACGTTTTTTGAATTAATTTCCTCTTTAAAACGTTTTTTTGAATTAATTTGATTTAATATCTTAATTAATTCTTAATTAATTTTGTTTGAAACTCTCATTTTATTTTATGTATTTAAATCGGGTTGAAAGGAATTAAATATTAACTTTTCATTCACAAAAAATAAATTCTGAGCATCGTATTTTTTGTCTTGATTCCAATCCTTCTCTCACGAGTGGACGTGAGCGTTGGATGTTGTGTTAACCTTGGGGAGCAACCGACATAAACGATTCACGCATCGTGCCGAATTTCGCTTTCAAGGCAATGGTTTACCACGACACAACAATTACCCTCCCGATTCCGTTCCGGTTGATCGACAACCTACAATTTGAAAGCAAAGCTCTATTTTTTTCAATGTCGATCTTTAACCGGAAAGAATCTTCCTGATTCCAAATCTATCCAGTGGGAAACAGAAGAATAAAGAGGGGCGTTAAAGATGAGGAACCGCGTATGGCATCAATATCTTTTTTCTCTCTTTTATTGATTTTAAGTTTGATTGTGAGCTTTCATGGTTGAACCTTTTCGAACTCTATTTTATTGATTTCATTTATGTATAATTGTCACTACATATTGAATGTCATTTGATTTTTCTCTCTTTATGCGAATTGTCATTGCATATTGAATGTCATTTGATTTTGCTCTCTATGTGATTGTGAATCTATAAATTTGAGTTCAAGATTGATTGAACTAATTGATTCATTTAGACATTTAGTTTTGAATGAAATCTAGGTAGTGAAGAATTTTACCATGAGTTCGAGGTCTCCTGTATTTGTTTATCAATTTTTGTATGATAATTTTTAATATATGAATAATTGTTTGTTCTTTGGACTGATGCAATTAGTTATAAAATCTGATAGAAAATTTCAAAATTCAATTAACAAGTTTGTGTTATATATTGAGTTCAATTTTGGAAAATGTGAGGTTTTAAATAGATGGTTTGTGAGTGTTTGTCTTTTGTGTTGCTTATGTAGAGTCTCAAAAGCATCAATTTTCTATAATCACTTGCTAATTGGCTCAATCTATTTTGTACACGTGGGAGATTAAATTGATTGGCTAATCAAGGAGTTACCAAACATCATTCTGAAGTTCTGGTGGCGAATCGTGAAACCAAGCATCAATTTAAGGAGATGTGGGAGGTATTCCACGCGGGTATAATTGTTCATGTATGTTTGGTGTGAGATCTCTATTTGTTTGTTGATGATTATTCAAATTGAGGAAATGGAAAATGTCAAATATTTGATTTCAACAATTAAAATTGTTTAAATTCTTTTTGTGGAAGATATTTTGATATGGTTAATTTGTTCACAAATATATCTTTAAATTTGTGCTTAAGATATTATCAAAATTGTTAGAATCAATATGAGCAATTTAGTTGACAACTTTGACTAATGAAATTGATAAGAAAATCAATATGATAATTGTTGGTTTTTTCAATTGGATTGACTTTTGTGTTTAATTTCCTTTTATTTGAGTATGAAGCTTTGACTTTATTGGAGAAGATGATAAATCAAGGAAATTAAAAAGAATGATATCTAGAATTTGTTTATATCTTGTTAGTATTTGATCTCAACAAGTCAGATTTTGAGGGTGGTATTGAGAATGTGACTGAAGTTGGAACATTGATTGCGGATGCATGTTTGCGGTTTCCTCGTTTCTTCATGGAACGTTGTTGCTTCATTCAGAGGGAGGGAAATATTTTGGCTCACGAGCTAGCGCGGATGGCCTTGGAGCTTCGACAACGGTTGGTTTGGCTGGAAGAATTTCCTTCAGAATTTGAATCTTTTTATTTGAAGGATTTGATTGAGGTTTAGCATTTGTAATGAGCTTCACTCTTAACAAAAAAAAAAAAAAAACAAAAAAAAAAAAATTGAAATTCAATCAAATCTTTTTAGTGGAGAATATTTTGATGAGTTAATTAGTTCCACAAATATAGTTTAACTTATTGATGATGGATATTGAATGTATTTTAATTAGATTGAATATTGTGAGATTAAAGTTTTTTCAAATCTTTATATATATATATGAGAGATGATGATTTAACAACTTTATTTCATGAGTATATTTCGACATAATTTTCAATATATATGTGATGGGTATATATTTGTTTATTATTAAGCTCACTATATCAAATTGTTTTCTCTATGACATGAGGTAAGGAAAATAATGATATTATTATTGTTGTATTATGTTTCTAACATCAAATGTGATGTTATTTGAGAAGTCTATTTATCATATTAGCATGGATGAAAATAATAATTATTATTGTTGACAAAGCTCATGTATGTAGAATGATATTTTTGAAAATGATGAATATTGCTAAAGTTGTTTAGTGATGCAGCTTGAAATTGTGAAGCAATTAAAAGATTGAGATAATGAGTTTTTTTTTTTTGACAATATAAATGCGTGATTGATATCATAGATTGTCATGTTTAAAAGTATTCAATTTGGCCATAAATTTTCATGAAATTGAAAATTATTATTAGTGATAATAATTTAGTTTGGCCTTAGAACAATATTGGTTTATCACCTAGCTTGTTGGTAGCAAGAAGTAAAAAAAAAACCTCTCATGTTTATGTGAAGTTCGTAGAAATTGATTGTAGTTTAAGATCTTGATAGCTATGTTAAAATGTGTGATATTTTATAAGGGTTACTTAAGATCTTGTTGGTCAATTATGCATGCATATTTTCATTGGTTGAAAATATGAAGTTATTCATGCCAAATATTTTATCGAGCATGTCTATGATCATGAAAAATGAAAAGAAAAATATTGTCTAATTTTTCTTATTAATAATTCATAGATAAAAACATCAAATATACAAATTGTGAATAACACATGTGATTGAGATGTTTCATGTATTGTGACATAGAGATGCATTTGTGTTCTGATTATGTTGTTATGTGATTTTGTTGTTGAAAAACTTATGAAGAAATGTTTTAGATTATATTTCTTGAAATGTGCATATTGTGGCTTTATGAAAGTTTTCATAAGAAATATATTTCTTATTGATTAAATGAATTATTGGCGAAGTAAGAAATTTGTGATGCTCACTCATGTCTTATAATTTTTGTGATAGCATACATCAATTTATTGAGATGTTTATAATTTATGTATTCATGCATAAATATGTTTGAGAGATTGAAATATATTTTTAATATCTCAAATGTGAGGGAGATAGTGATTAAAATCATTATTTAATGCAAAAGAAATGAAAAAAAAAATCGTTTGATTTTTATACTAGATGTTAAGATAAGAAAAACGAAAATGACTTTTCAGTATGTCAATCAGATTACATTGAAAAGCAAATTGCTAAAATAATTTAATTGCTTTGATGATATTTCTGTAAAGCTAGTGTGAGACTTAAGAAGAATAAAGAAGATAGTGTTTCTCAATCTGAATATGCAAAGTCATGTGTTTGATCAACTATACTAGACCTGATATTGCATATGTTGTGAGTAGATTGAGTAAATATACACAAAATCCTGATAAAGATTATTGAATTGCTCTTCGTCGATTATTGAGGTACCTTAAAGGTACAATGAATTTATGTTTGCATTTTAACAAATTTCGTACAATATTAGAAAGATATTGTAATGCAAACCGGTGACATATAACGACGAGGTGAGCTCCACTAGGAGATGTGATCAATACTATGTGGAGGAGCTATTTCATGAAAATTAGCTCAGCAGACGTGCATAGCACGGTCCACTATGGAATATGAGTTCATAGCTCTCGAGCTAGCAGGACAAGAGGTAGAATGGCTAAGAAGCCTACTGGGAGACGTACCATTGTGGGGTGTCTATACTGGTCTCCATACATTGTGATTCACAGGCAACCATAGGTATTGTCAAATGTAGTGTTTATAATGGCAAAATAAGTCATTTACGCCTTAGACATGAAGCTGTGAAAGAATTTCTGAAGAGTGAAATTCTCTCCTTGAAATATGTGAGATCTGAGAGGAATCTAGCTGATCCCTTCACCAAAAGCCTAACAGGGAGAGTAATTCTAGAGTTTTCAGCAAGTATGAGACTCGAATCCTTATAGTGGATCCACAACCCTTTATTTGGGTGGTCTGAGTAAGACTTGATGAAACACTTGAAAGGTATTCATAACCCTTTATTTGGGTGGTCTGAATACAGACTTGATGGAACTCCTGGAAGTCTTCATGGCTCAGTTGTTGAGTGGTCTGAGTACAGACTTGATGAAGCATTTAACGTGATTGTGAAGGTGTGGCCGCCTTCTATGAAATAGTATAGGGTCTCTTTCTAGAGCTTTCACGGTGAGTCGAGGTTCGATGTGCATGGCCTTAAAAAGCACTTGATGTTGTATCAGTATCGCAGATTCAAGATAAAACATAAGAAATGAAGCGTGTTGTGGGGGTCTCAACCTTAATTGATGAAAGTTCAAGAGGAAACTCACTCCCTTCAATTAAGTTGTTGCCCCACTTCACTATGCAACAATTCAAATCGTAAGATATTGTTGTTTAAGCTTATTATTTCTTCTTTGCTCAGATTTTGGTTTTTGTTTTCTATTTTCTCCGTGGTAGTCATTCGTGGGGGATTGTTGGGAATGACTAGCCTATGCGCGAAAAAAATGATGATCTTTTTACAAACCTTATCTTTTAATTTATTACCGTTTTACATTAATTGCAAAAACATTTTTATTATTATGAATTCATTTAATTTTGAATTTATTTCCGTTAAAACGTTTTTTGAATTAATTTCCTTTAAAACATTTTTTGAATTAATTTTGAATTAATTTGATTTAATATCTAAATTAATTCTTAATTAATTTTGTTTGAAACTCCCATTTTCTTTTATGTATTTAAATGGGGTTGAAGGGAATTAGAGATTAACTTTTCATTAAAAAAAACAAATTCTAAGCATCGTATTTTTTGTCTTGATTCCAATCCTTCTCTCACGAGTGAACGTGAGCGTTGGATGTTGTGTTAACCTTGGGGAGCAACCAGCATAAACGATAAACACTGAGGTCGTGCCAAATTTTGCTTTCAAGGCAGTGGTTTACCACGATACAACAATTACCCTCCCGATTCTGTTCCGGTTGATCGACAACCTACAATTTGAACTACAAGGGTATGTATTCTAATTTCTCCTTTTCCGTTATTTCGAGCATGTTTCTATTTTGTTAAATTGATGAAAAATTAGAGTATCAACGATCCAAATCGCCTCCGCAGCGTTATACGCTCCATCATTATTATTATTTACAATTTATAATATTCATTATATAAAATACAATGTTATTAGTGTAATCTTGAACAATATATAGTTGACATACGTGAGACTCATGTTCAAGAAATAACCTAAATAGTCTATAGTATATGGATAAGGTTGGGTGCCTTATTTGTGCCTTATTTTGGTAACACTATTGATACGACCCGCTTTGTAATAACTGGGGTATCTTATACAATGAGTTTGTATAAGACTGAACCACGAAATATATAATCTCTCTTTATAAATCCGTTATTTGAAAAAATTAATATTTCACAGGATGATCATATCATACGTGACTCGATCCTAAGTGAGTTATGAACATCTGCTTGTGAGGGCTCGTCTTTTGATTTGCATGGGTGAAAATGACATTTATAGTCGGTTCAATAAGTCTACCATTATGAGACTTTAAGTGCTGATTTCGGGACTTGAACAATGGGCCCCACCCTCTCACTGGCCGGGTGGATTCGAACCACAGACCTCTTGGTCGTCAACACGTACATACGCCAGCTGAGCCATGATCGCTTTGGCAGATCGACTTGCATGTAATGGTTATATACATGGACACAACTTGATCTATAGTGCATAAGAGTTGCAACTCTATACCTATAGTGGAATGAACTATAGTTATAGTTAATGAATGAAAATTAATTGATTAATAAGTTTAATTAATTAATTTTGTATCATTGAAGCTTATAAATCTGTAGATCCATAAGATCCTCTTGCTAGCTCATACTAGCATTACAAGGATCAATTTAGTTAAAAAAAAAATAATTTGAAATGTTTAAATTAATATTTAATATATTTGATATATTAAATGTAGAAGAGAAAAATATATTTATTATATTTGATACATTAAATGTAGAAGAGAAAAATATATTTATTATATTTGATACATTAAATATTTGAGGAAATAATTTATATATTAGATACATTAATATTAAAAATTATATATACAAATGAAATTTGAATGAGATTCAAATTGGTCAAATGTATATTATAAGAGATTAATTTTATGATATTTGAATGAGATTCAAATAGACATATTTTAATAGAATAAATATTAAAATATATTTTGGCAAATAAAATTAATTTCTAAAGCCCTAGTATACTAGGCAAAAGGTTGGCCAAACACTACCACCGTATTTCCTCTCTAAGATTGTAGAGAATTTACAATTCTTTCAAGAATAGAAGGCTCCCACAAGCCTTAATCCTGTGTTCGAGTCATAGTAAGGAAGATCTTGGTGTAGATGGAACACAAGAAGTTTATAGTTCTTCAAACGTAATTGCTTAACTTGTTAATTAGGGTTTAATTCTGAATAAATCCAAGATGATTCGAACGCTTCCGTTGTGGGTTTAATTCGATTATTCCCTACAATTAGTATCAGAGTTACTTTGATTTTATTTAGAATTAAAGTTTAAGCATAGTGAGTATTTTAATTTTGTCATATATGTGAAGGTTTGCAAATTGATTGTTTAGGCTATTTGATTGACATTAAATTTATCGCTTTTGATTAGATCAAATTGTAAAATCCTTGTGGGTTTAAGTTTTTTTTATTGTCATTTTCGTTTGTTGTCGGGTATTCAAAAGTATATGCTGCAACTTCAAAATTCTTCAAAGACAACAGGCGGTGATAATTTAGGTAAGTTGTGATTCAATTGAGAAGTTGTAATATATGTACGACCTCAAACGAGCTTGGTTCAAATAATGCTTGTTGTATTATTGGAGGGCATTTTGTGTCTTGTTGCTTCACATTATGGGTTTGAGATTGAATGATGGCATGTTTTTAACTACTTTTTTTTTTGCTTGCGCCTATGTAGCTGCTACATTTTAGCAGTTGCCGATGCTGGTACTTTGTTTTGGAAATCTCGAATTAAGGACACACAATACAAGCAACACTGGGGTATTAAGAAAAAAAATATGATTTTATTAACCAGAAGGGCCCGTTTGATAACGTTTCCGTTTCTTGTTTCCGATTTCCTGTTTCTTGTTTCCTGTTTTTTGTTTCCTGTTTTTTGAGAACTAGAAACATGGACATGTTTGATAACTACTCATGTTTCTTGTTTCTTAAAAAAAAAGAAACATAAACATAAACTTGTATGATAACGTTTCTTGTTTCTTGTTTCTTGTTTCTTGAAAAAAAATAAACAAAATAGATTGATAATTATTATTTTTTTTGTTAGTTGTTTCTTTTCTTTATGTTTTTTCTCTTTTATAGTTTAAATATAATTTAGTATACATAATATAAAAAAGATATAACATGCATTAAAATATATATATACAAAAAAACTATCCAAAGTTTACATAATCGAATACAAATAAGTCTCGATGCAAACTAAAAACATTCATAAAATTGTATTTATACTTCAAATGTTACCCAAATTTGATTTGGTATATGTTTTTGTGTGTTAACCGGGTAAGAAGACATTTGTTTAAGAATAGAGAATTGAGCCTTCTACACACCAAAACAACATTCAATAACATTTTGGAGTGAGAAATGTCGGTAGTTAAACATTTATGGATGATGTCTTTTTTCTCTAAAATCTCGAAGTCATTGTCAATTTGTCATTATTTGTTATGAACCGTGTTTTAATTTTCGTCGACGTGTATACATCTTCATGGAAATTTTCATGTGTCAATGAACTTAATATCGACATGAGAGGTGAATCAACATTTAAATATAATTTGACGTTATATAACTAAAATATAATTATTGTGAATATAATATTTAATAGTAAGAAAATTAAACTTATTTAAAAACCGTGAAATGCTTATTTGCAAAGTTTGAAATGTGGATGTTGATGGAAATATCAATGACTCAATTTTGTGGAAAAGTTGATAAAAAAATATCGATAAAATGTCGATGTGGATAGATATTTATTAAATTTTTTTTTAAAAAAAAATATATACTTAAATTAATAAATAAACATTTTAACGTAGCTAGATAGGATAAAAGACTTATTATTAATATTAGGTTTACATTAATATTAATATATTCTCAAAGAAAACAAAAATAAAAAATGACAAAATTCAAAATTAAAATAATATATAAAAAAAATACTGCAAAATTAAGAGGAAGAAAAGATAAAAAAAACAAAAGGATTTGAACCTAGGACCTTGAATGTAAAGGGCTTATCTAAGCACATTTCTTGCCACCACACCAACCACAATTTTGGTGTTTCTCAAAATTTTTCATTTTTGTAGAAACGTTTCTCAAAATTTAGAAACAAGAAACGATAATTGTTATCAAGCAAGTTTGTTTCTTAAAAAATGAGAAACAGAAACAGAAAACAGGAAACGAGAACGTTATCAAACGGGCCCTAAATTGATGAATCTAATTCAAAAAGGAAAAGATTGAACCAAGATATGTCTTTAAATTAATAGAATTTAAATAGTTTTCAATTTTTTAGGAGATGCCAATATGCCGGTCAATTTTCATATATTTTCCTTATACTTAAATATAATTGTTATATTTTGAAGTTTCAGTTAAGATATTTCCTTTCTAATAGGAATCCATATTTTGTCACGAGGATTATGATATTTTCCCAATGAAATTAAAATATATTTTTTTTAATTAAAATATCATTTAATTCATTATTCAAATAATTTAAATATTTGAATTTAGTTTATCTTTTATTATAATAAAATTAGAATATACGATAATTTTTTATTTTGTTTTAAAGGATTTAAGATAATCCATAAGGTGAAATAGTTTTTAATAAGATTAAAAATATTGCTTAAAATTCACTGAAATTCATTAATCTAGTAATTAATATTAAAATTTAATGAATTTGAAATAAAAATTGACTATAAAGGAACATTGTCTAAGAAATGTTACTAGGGTGAGGTACTTAAAGTTTACTGAAAAAGAACACCTCTACTTGAGAACTGACCTAGGGTTGAATTAGTCAAATTTTATTTAATTTAATTAAGCATGTCCATAATGTGATTAACTTTTAAATAGTTTAATATATTTGGTAATTCACATTAAAATCAACCCAACCAACATAAGAGTTATGAAAATGGTAGATTGGTAAACTTAGATAAATGAGATTAACCTAGTTTATCTAAGTAATAGAAAACCATATTTCAAAATACTTAGGGGGAATGACATATGTCAAGATATCCTACGGTCTCTATCATAGATTCACAACGTGAGATTCATGTGAGGTCTCGTGGCGACTTTTGGACCGTCCTCCGTACGGAAGGTGTTTGCACGATTCAATATCAGGGTGAATCGCTTGACAAAGTATTTTCAAAATAGTAAGTGGGGGAAGGAAATGTGTCAACATATCCTACGGTCTCTATCATTGGTTCACAACGTGAGTCCATGTGGGGTCTCGAGACAAATTTTGGACCGTCCCCTACGGAAGATGTTTACATGAGTCAATATCAGGGTAAGTCTTTTGAGAAGAATAAGATTGTAATTTTATTTACAATACTTGACCTACCCTACGACGACACTTGTTGGGATAAAATTATAGAATCTAAAATGATTGGTTACACTTACAAAGATCTCATTAAGGTTGTTAATGATTTTCTTGACCAAACTAATGGTAACTGTTGACACCGGGGGATTGATGGCTTGGGGTGTTTTTTGGGCTGCTGGGGAGTTTTGCTTCGTTCGTGTTCTGGCTTGTTGTTTCCTCTTGCTTCGGATGTGTTCTTTTGCTCTTTGAGTTGTGTTGTCTTTATTTTCTTTTTTGTCTTTTCTAGCTCTTTCCCGCTTGTGGGTTGAGTGCCGGGGTTTGTTGTTTGTTGGTTTTTGTTGCTCTCCCTCGGGCTGTGAGGTTTCCGTTGGGTTGGTTTTGTTTTGTTTGGTACATTGGTTTTCCCAGTGGATGTTCTCTTGTTTGATGGTGCCCTTTGGCCTCGGGCTTTGAGGTCCTTTTTGCTTAATATATAATCACCTTCGCAAAAAAAAAAAAACTGTTGACACCGTATTTGGTCCGGCCTTGTTTATCATCATTCTTGTTTTCACCTCATTTTTATGATTTTCACCCTTATTTTATGTATTTTGGAGTTCTTCCTTAATTTCGTGTTTTTCCGTTATTTTTTAAGTTTTCAAGAAAATCACCAAAAAAAATGTATTTCATTAGTGGGTCATACGAAGCGTCTTGTTTTTGTTTTAGGGTTTTGTGTTTCAATTTTAAGGTTTCCAACTTTAGGGTTCCAGCTTAGGGGTTCTAGTTTAGGGTTCCAGCTTAGGGTTCCCTGTTTTAGGGTTTCTTTGTTTTAGGGTTCCAACTTAGGGTTCCAGTTTTGGGTTCCAACTTAGGGGTTCCAGTTTACGGTTTCTAGTTTAGGGTTCTTTGTTTTAGGGTTCCAGCTTAGGGCTTCAAGTTTAGGGTTTCTTGTTTTAGGGTTTGGTGTCTCGAGATTCCAGCTTAGAGTTTCTTGTTTTAGGTTTTGGTGTCTCGGTCTCGGGATTCCAGTTTAGGGTTTTCGTTTTAAGGTTTAGGTTTGTTTAATGTTTCAAGTTTAAGGTTTTCACTTTAGGGTTTGGTGTCTCGGTCTTAGGATTCCAATTTAAGGTTTCTCGTTTTAGGGTTTGGTGTCTCAGTCTCGGAATTCCAACTTAGAGTTTCTCGTTTTAGGGTTTGGTTTAGGGTTTCAAGTTTAGGGCTTGGTGTCCCGGTCTCGAGATTCCAGTTTAGGATTTCATTTGTTTAGGGTTTGGATGTTGACCTAATTGGTGTGCAATAGGAAGGTGGAAAAGACAAAGGAGGGAATAAGACATAAATGGGGTAAATCCAAAAAAGATAAAATAATTTTTCTCTCTCTTCAAAGACTAGTCATCATCTCTTTCATCTTCTCCACCATCTTCAACCTAACTCCGACGAGTTCAAGGCGGTGGCGCAGCAGCGGAGCATCGGTGGCTCACGGCGGTGTCCATGGCGGCGCTCACGACAGCAAACCTCAGGCGACGACGGTGGCGCAAGCTTGAACCAGACGACTTCATCTTCATCCTTCACGGTGGTGGACGAACCGGGCGGCGGTCTTCTTCCTTCTTTCTCAAGCAGACGCACGGTGACAAGCTCACCTTCTCCGGCGAACTCGAATTCGGTGGATCTCCAATTTATTTAAAATTAATTTTGAATTAATTTTTTAAATAAATAATAAAATAATATATATTAATTTTAAGTGATCTAATCTTAAAAGTAAACTCAATTTTTAAGTTGGAGAATTAAGAGGAATGTCTAGTTAAAAATACTAAAAATAAAAAATGTCTAAAAGTGAGAATGCCTTGCATGGTATGTCTAGAGTGATTGTAGGGGGAGGGTGGTTAATTTCTGTTCCCCATTCTAACCATATTAGTACCTCTCTCCTAATTTTCAATTTAGAATTTTAAAATAAAATGATGGGAGACCAGAATATTTTTGGGTGAGGTGTTTGGTTACCGTTAATTGGAGCTGAAATTTCCATTTTCAGTTATGTGTTGCCGGTGATGTGTACCTGCAGATATACCTTCGTAATGTTGCATTCACACGCAACTTCTATATGGTATATAAAGAGACATACTCCACGACATTGACTATGATTTAATGTATTCCAGATGTGCAAAACCTAAATATAGCAAACAAATCATTCCTCTATCCACCCTACTATCTAGGTCTGATCAATAACATTTATATGAACTTTCATCGTTAACCTCCAACAACCCCTCCACATATAAGATTTTTTTTTAATAAAATAAAATGTTTAAATCTGAATCTCTAATCCTCCTCTAATCACAATAAAATTCTCGAATCTAAAATCTAAAATAAAATCCTTAAATCTAAATCTAAAATAAAATCCTTAAATTTGAATCTCTAATCCTCTCTTAATCATGATAGTGTTGTTTTTGAAATCTAAAATAAAATCTTCAAATCTAAATCTCTAACCTTCCCCGTCGTAATATTTAATTAATTAAATAAGGTTGAATTTGAAGAGTCGATATTTAAAAATGTAAATCATTCAAGTTCGTAAGGAGGATACCCAATTTGTTTTCAAATTTCAACATTTAAAAAAGAAACTAACAATAAAAAAAACAAGAAAAAATAGAAGGAAAAAAAACCAAAAAGAAAATTATTTTAAAAATTAAATACTCAAAACAAACACCCTATTTTTCTTCTGTCTCTTCCTCACGTTTTTTCTTCATTCAGCCGCTCCCTCTCTCAACTCATGACTCATTCTCCAATCGCCACCACATCACGTCTACCTTCCTGTCCGATCTCATCTCCGACGACGCACCCATGTCCAGCGACGACTTCTTTCGGTTGCATCTCCAGGGATGGCATGACATGACAGTGGGTAAGTTTTCTCCTCCTCCGACGATCTCTCGTCTTGGTTGGTTGAGCATCGATTTTAACCCGTAATGCTTTCGATTTCAATTTTTGTTAATTTGCAAGCGTTTTATTCAACTTTGAAAGTCACCACTCACTTCATCCAATGCTAAATTTGTGAGATTTTGGCATATTTGCTTACTGTCCAGCATTGAGTTTTGAGCTAGATTCGGAATTTGGCGAGTACCCAAAAGCTAGGATGGGTATACCGCCTTGTATACACCTGAATGTGGCAGAACCATTTGCAGCAACAATATTTTCTCATACAGGGACGTTGAATTCATTTTCATTCAGAACCATCTGTACTGGGATGGGTATACCGCCTTGTATATCACCTTGTATACACATGAATGTGGCAGAATCATTTGTAGCAACAACATTTCCTCAAGTATACATGGAATTCATTTTCATTCACAACCATCAACATTTTCTCAGGTATACAGGGATGTTGAATTCATTTTCATTCACAACCATTTGTAGCAACAAAATTTCTTCAGGTATACAGGGACATTGAATTCATGTTCGTATGTTAAGTGTATAACCATGTAACTACGGATTAGTTGTCAATTTTTCCAACGTCCCTGTTAACTTCCCATCCGTTATTTCTCTCTCTCTCCTCCCAATAGTTTCTAATTTTGCAGCATCATTTTATTCAATTACTAAATTGTAGAAAATTGTAAGGGTAGTTTTGTCCATTGTTGTGTAAATTGAATTACTAAATATAGAGTTTAGACATTATTCCAAAAAAAAAAAGTGTGTTGGACATTTTTCATGTTGCCTTCTCAAGTTGTAGAGATTCTTCTGTCCATTTTTTAAGTTTTAGCAAAGCCCAAAGTTATATACAAAACTCAAAAAAAAAAAAAAAAAAAAATTGAGATTTCTTTTTTAGTTCTTCATTGTTGGGCTTTTTATAATCTGTTGGATGTTCTCCGAATGAAAAAGCTTGAAGATTTTTTATTGTTTTTCTCTTTGTCATTTCCTCCCATCACACAGATCGTTTTCTTTTCCATTTCTTTTCCTCTTTTCTTTTGTAAAGGAGTCCCACCACTCTGTTGCTCGGCCCGAGGATAGCGGGACTACCGGAAGTGGTCTTCGAAGAGTTCGTGAGAAGATTGAAGCGTCAGAATTGGAAGAAATTTGAACTACAAGAGGTATGAGTTCTTATTTCTTTTATTTCGAAGTTTTGAACATGTTTCTAGTTTAGCTAAATTGATGAAATTAGAGTGTCAACGATCCAAATCGTTTCCGCAGCATTATATGCGCTCCATCACTTATTGACATTTAAGTAGCAATGATGAATATTGACAGGGATTAGTTGACCAAAGTCATAATTCTCGAGATGGAGCATATGTTCTTCCAGTGGCGGATCCAGAATTTTATGTTAGGGGGGTGATAACTCCATTTTGGAGCTATTAAATACTTCCTAAGTATAGCTAAAGTCCGCATTTAATTGTATAATTGATCTCGTTTGTAGGAGAAATGCGGCAAAGAGCTCGTGCGTCCGTTGGACCCGTTTCGGAGCTAAAAGTGGAGTTTTAACGCCCCGGGAGTGCATCGGGAAAGGGCAAGTCGATCCGAGAAGAAACGGACCAAAATTGCCTAGGAGAGGCAATTTTTCCAGTCCCAAACCCGAGAGCTAGCTCGACGCTGCCGAAGCGTCGAGACCCTGCTGCAGCGTCGAGACGCTCCGGAGAAGGCGCGCGCAAGGAATTATCGGGCCAGCGTCGAGACGCTGCCCTAGCGTCTCGACGCCATCGCGAGGCGCGCGCGGATTACTTAGGGCGTAGCGTCGCGACGCTGCCCTAGCGTCTCGACGCTACGTCGATTAAAGAGGCTGTAATGACGATTTCTGCAGCAAGTTTTTGAACATCTTCTTCAATTCTTAGGCGATTTCTCTTCTTCTTCCTCTCGGTTTTCCCCTATTTTCCCCTTTAACTCAGCCATTTGTGACTTGTTTATGAGCTTTTAAGTTGTATTAGTTTTATGACGTCTTCCATGGGTTCCCTTGGAGCGGTGATGACAACTCGTTCCATGGACGACTAAGGTAAGGGTGAACGGTTTGGGATATATTTGAGGGATTTTTGTTAGACTCTTTTAGTTTTGATAATCCATGCTTAGTTTATAAATTGGTGGCTGATTTGTATGCATTTATCATTCTTGCTTAATCATATGCATATGTTAGATTTCGACGATTGACACTCGAGTTTTCTAGCATTTTGTGAATGTTAAAGAGTAGCGATGCCGTGCCTCTCACTATTCGACTAGTAACACAGAATGGTAAAACTAAACCGGAGTATCGAGTCATGCATGATGGTTGTTGATTGCATACATCGTTTGCGGGCAATCAGTTAGCAATTAGATTACGTGCTTGAATGTCTGTCGCGGTTAGCTAGTGACTATCTAGAATAAATTTGGGGTTGATCACCTTAATGCAAATTTAGATAATGTTTAATTAGAACTGTGTGGTCTAATTAATTTCTATGGAGCCGGTTACCTTGGGGCTTCTCGGGTAATCGTCCGTGTGTACTACAAACTGTTTGCCTTGAATTTGTATTAAATGATGAGCTGAAGATGTCTAACAATTAAATCCCGAAAATCCCCAAACCGTGCACGCGTCTCTCTCTTTTTATTCTTCCGTTGTTGTTCAATTGCTTACTTTGCATGTTTAAAAATCCCCCCGTTACAAAAACCCAATCAATTAATTAATTTCAATTTTAATTTAATTTCGGTCATAACTTCTCCTTGGATCGACCCTGTTACCACTGGCTGCAAAGCTTTGGTTATAGGCTTATAAATTGTATTTTGGCGAGTCTCGACAACTCGAATTTGGACTACCCCAAAAGTAGAATCCACCAAAATTGGCGCCGTTGCCGGGGAGAAGGAAAAATTTGATTGAAAATATGATTGACTTTGAAATTGATTGATTGATGGTCTGCTGAATTTTTTTTTTTCTGTTTGTAGTTGTATGTTTAAATTTTTGTTTGTGTATGACCCGTTCTTCTGAGATTAGTGGATTGCAGTTTATTCCTGAAATCGAAAGAGAAGAGCGACGGTTGAGGAGAGAAGCCCGGGAGGGGCAGAGATTGTTTGGAGAAGAAGAAGGCAATCCCTTCTTGGTTCAGGAGATGGCGCAAGGAGAAGCGCCGCGGACGCTGAAACAGCTGGCAGCGCCAGATTTGAACTTGCAACCCATGTGTATCAACTACCCCGTGGTAGCAGGTAACTTTGAGTTAAAGTCAGGTTTAATTCACCAGTTGCCTTCTTTCCATGGCAATGCAGGGGAGGACGCGAACAAGCATTTAATGGAGTTTCACTGCGTCTGCGCGGGGATGAAGCCCGCTGGAGTAACGGAGGAGCAGCTGAATATGAGGGCATTCCACTTCACGCTCAAGGACAAAGCCAATGATTGGCTGTACTATCTGCCCTCCGGCTCGATTACGACGTGGCAGGACATGAAGAGGGTTTTTTTCGAGAAATATTTCCCTGCGTCCTTGGCCACAACCTTGAGAAAGAGAATTTATGGGATCACTCAGGACGTGGGTGAGTCCTTGCACGAGTACTGGGAACGTTTTGGGCGCCTGTGCGCAAGCTTCCCACACCATCAGATTGCCGATCAGCTTCTGATACAATATTTCTATGAGGGGATGACGTCCCACGATCGGCAGATGATAGATGCAGCGAGCGGTGGGGCTCTGATTGACAAGACCCCAGTTGAGGCCAAGCAGCTTATCGCGAACATGGAAACCAACTCGCAGCAGTTTGGTATTCGAGGGCAAGGGCAAGTCCACAGCGTGACCCAGAGCCACGAGATGACAGAAATGAGGGCCCAGGTGGCCGAAATCGGAAATATGCTGAAAAAGATTGTTGGAGGAAACCGCGAGGCGGAGGAGGTGAACGCAATCGGGGGGTATGCTTCCAACCCGAAGAAGTATGATCCATATTCAAATACTTACAACCCCGGTTGGCGCGATCACCCCAACTTCAGCTATGGGAACAGGGAAGGACAACCACGCTTCCAAGGCCAGTCTTACGATAGGCCTAACACTTCCATCCAAGCTCAAGCCTCGAGCTCCTCCAGCTCATTGGAAGAAATGGTAAGGACCATTGTCACGACAACCAGCCAGTTTTAGAAGGAAGCTCGAGAAGAGCTTAACTCCCACAAGGCAGAGCTGCAAAACTTAAACAAGCAGCTGACACAAATGGCGGTGTCGATTAGCAAAATCGAGAGCAAGAGCTCAGGGAAGCTTCCTTCCCAAACCACGGTCAACTCATGTGAGAACGTGAGTGCTATCCAGCTAAGGAGTGGAAAGTCACTTTCCTCCAGAGTCGTGAAGGAAGCCAAGGACAGCCTGAACGAGTCCGCCCCGACTGCTCCCGAGAATCTGAACGAGAAAAAAAAAGAAATCAGTGTGCAAGAGGAAGTTGCCAGAGCACCCTTCCCTAGTAGGCTTGCGAAGCCTACTTTGGAATCCGACGATGAGGAGGTCCTTCGTACCTTCCAGAAGGTGATGGTCAACATCCCGCTCCTAGAGGCAGTGAGCCAAGTGCCAAAATATGCCAAATTCTTAAGGAGCTGGTGCACGAAGAAAAGGAAGTCCAGAGGGACTGAGAAGAGAAAAGAGAACGTTTCCGCGATCCTCCCAGGTACGTTGCCCGCCAAGTGCAACGACCCAGGTACCTTTACTATTCCTTGTATGATAGGTAGTAAGGTAGTCAGAAATGCCATGCTTGATTTAGGAGCTTCTGTGAACGTTATGTCTTATGCTTTATTTCTTGAACTGAACTTAAATGTACTGCATGAGTGTAACGTGACTGTCCAGTTAGCTAACGGGTCGAGTGTATGTCCTAGAGGGAAAGTGGAAGATGTTCTCGTTAGGGTAGGTGATATGATGTTCCCCGCTGATTTTCTTATACTTGACATGAATGAAAAGTCTTTGCATGCTTCGTCCTCTATGCTGTTAGGACGCCCTTTTCTTAAGACCGCTAGGGTCAAAATCGACGTGTTTAAGGGTGTCATCTCCTTAGAGTTTGATGATACAATGCATGAATTTTCATTATTTGAAAAGAAGTCTGTGGAGAATGTTTCTGTTGTTGAGTATGATGAGAATGGGAGTCTTACCTCGTGCTTGAGGGATGATTCTCATGTCTCGGTAAAAAAATCTGACTTAGAATTGAATGATGTGACTGCTGTTTTTTGCACTAATGACTGTGATATTTATGTGCTCGAGGCACGAAGAGTGCAAAATGTTTTTAATGGTGCTTGCAGGACAAGTGTGGATGCGGACAAGTCTGGAACGTCCCCCGCACTATCAGATTATGGTTGAGTCAGTGGAGAGAATTCAGTCGAGCAAACGACTTTAAAAATTATGCGCTTCTCGGAGGCACCCGAGCGATGAACTGTTCTTTTTATTTTTAGTTAGTTGCTGTTTTTTATTGCTTTTTAGTTTAATTTAGTCTTACTTTGCTTGCTGTTTTTTTTTTAGGAATCAGGAAGAGAGGACAATTTTGGGCTTCGACGATGTGCGCGCTGCTTCCTTACCCTCGCCAACTTCACAAAGAGTCAGGGAAGTGTAGTTTCTTCTTCCCTTTTACTTTGTGTATCTGATTGAGTGACATTGAGGACAATGCCAACTTTTGAAGTTGGGGGTGGAGTTGGATTCATGGATATGCATGTGTAGTCGGTTGAGCAGTGCTATTTTGATATTGAAGTGCTTGGGACTCTGTTTACTGCTTTCTAATGATGATAATCTAGGAAATGCATGTTGGAAATTTGAGCACGTACATAATCTAGTTTTTGCCCTTATTAGGTTCATGTCAAAAATTTTAAAATTTTTTTCTGTTGCTCCCTTGCATCTTTCGCGCACTTAGCAACCTCATCTTAGATTCCGTAGGCTTTGTGAATTGCATGTAGCGCTAATTCTCGTTGTCACCCCGAAAGGCACCCCATAGGTAGCTTGTTGCATGAGAGTTAGTGGTTGGTTAATTGAGGTAGCTTACGCTAAGCCTAAAGTAAAAAAAAATAATAGAAAAAGCATGTTGGATAGAAAATTCTCTCGAGGCGCTCCTCCTTCTTATTAGTGCACTTAAGAAGTGAGCGTTAGTCCTTAAAAACGTGAAGTTTATTCATGAATTTGACGTGTTAGGCAACTTGAGGTGGGAAAGAAAAAGAGAATAAATTGTTGGTTCAAAGAACCTTAATAAAGAGTACAAAGTACTCGTGAAAAGAAAAGGAATGAGAAAATTCTTAGGTCTCTTAATTTGCTTCTCTCTCTCGTGTAAGTCAAGTGTAGACTGTTCTTAAACGCTAGAAGTAGGGGGAAAACGGGATGTGACGTTGCATGTGGTTTTTCCGAGTTTATGTGAGTTTAGGAGTGGTTGGCTAGCACACACACACGTGAGGGGGCAATAGTTAATTTTTGATATGTTCATAGTGAATGCATGCACGAATTGCTTTCATGATTATGTTGTGTTTAAATTTTCAAAATGCATGGAGGTTTGAGTTAGTAGCATGTAGGCGTGTCCTTAGAGTCAATTTCTTTGTAGCCTTGCTCGAGGACTAGCAAGATTCAAGTTGGGGGTGTTTGATAACTCCATTTTGGAGCTAATAAATACTTCCTAAGTATAGCTAAAGTCCGCATTTAATTGTATAATTGATCTCGTTTGTAGAAGAAATGCGGCAAAGAGCTCGTGCGTCCGTTCGACTCGTTTCGGAGCTAAAAGTGGAGTTTTAACGCCCCGGGAGTGCATCGGGAAAGGGAAAGTCGATCCGAGAAGAAACGGACCAAAATTGCCTAGGAGAGGCAATATTTCCAGCCCCAAACCCGAGAGCTAGCTCGACGCTGCCGAAGCGTCGAGACCCTGCTGCGGCACCGAGACGCTCCGGAGGAGGCGCGCGCAAGGAATTATCGGGCCAGCGTCGAGACGCTGCCCTAGCGTCTCGACCACTCGCGAGGCGCGCGCGGATTACTTAGGGCGTAGCGTCGCGACGCTGCCCTAGCGTCTCGACGCTACGTCGATTAAAGAGGCTGTAATGACGATTTCTGCAGCAAGTTTTTGAACATCTTCTTCAATTCTTAGGCGATTTCTCTTCTTCTTCCTCTCGGTTTTCCCCTATTTTCTCCTTTAGCTCAGCCATTTGTGGCTTGTTTATGAGCTTTTAAGTTGTATTAGTTTTATGACGTCTTCCATGGGTTCCCTTGGAGCGGTGATGACAACTCGTTCCATGGACGGCTAAGGTAAGGGTGAACGATTTGGGATATATTTGAGGGATTTTTGTTAGACTCTTTTAGTTTTGATAATCCATGCTTAGTTTATAAATTGGTGGCTGATTTGTATGCATTTATCATTCTTGCTTAATCATATGCATATGTTAGATTTCGACGATTGACACTCGAGTTTTCTAGCATTTTGTGAATGTTAAAGAGTAGCGATGCCGTGCCTCTCACTATTCGACTAGTAACACAGAATGGTAAAACTAAACCGGAGTATCGAGTCATGCATGATGGTTGTTGATTGCATACAGCGTTTGCGGGCAATCAGTTAGCAATTAGATTACGTGCTTGAATGTCTGTCGCGGTTAGCTAGTGACTATCTAGAATAAATTTGGGGCTGATCACCTTAATGCAATTTTAGATAATGTTTAATTAGAACTGTGTGGTCTAATTAATTTCTATCGAGCCGGTTACCTTGGGGCTTCTCGGGTAATCGTCCGTGTGTACCACAAACTGTTTGCCTTGAATTTGTATTAAATGATGAGCTGAAGATGTCTAACAATTAAATCCCGAAAATCCCCAAACCGTGCACGCGTCTCTCTCTTTTTATTCTTCCGTTGTTGTTCAATTGCTTACTTTGCATGTTTAAAAATCCCCTCGTTACAAAAACCCAATCAATTAATTAATTTCAATTTTAATTTAATTTCGGTCATAACTTCTCCTTGGATCGACCCTGTTACCACTGGCTGCAAAGCTTTGGTTATAGGCTTATAAATTGTATTTTGGCGAGTCTCGACAACTCGAATTTGGACTACCCCAAAAGTAGAATCCACCAGGGGTCTTGATATATTTTGATATTAGTTTTTCAACATGAGCATAGCTCAACATAAAACATGTACTCTCCACCAAAAGGTCATCTGAATCTCTCATCTCCCCTATTGTCAAAAATAAAATTAGTTTGTTCAATAGAAAATTGGACTATTTTAAAAAAAATATACATAAAATGTTATTTTGGTCATTGTACTTTATGTCTCATTTCATTTTTGTCATGTTACTTTAAAATGTCTAAATATAATATTTTTATTCAATAAATCTTACCGTAATCTCGTTAGTTTCAAATAAATTTTTATGGAACTTGAAAAAACAATAATTCTCATTAAAAAAAAAAAGACACAATGTGAATATGTTTCTAAAATTTATAGAAGGGTAATTAATAGTGACTAAATATTTTTTTGAAAATTTTTAGAATAAACTAATGAATAATTTTAAGAGTTATTGAGAGACTAATTTGAACATTTGAAAGTACAAGACTGAAATAAAGCAAGTATCGACTAAAATGATATTTTAACCCCTTTTTTTTATATTTCTTTGTAGATATAATTCTTTAAAGGAATTGTAGCTTACCATTTAAATTTACATACAAAATAAAGATCTAAACTGATTTTTTTTATATGAAAATAATAGTTTATTTATATTTTCAAATCAAGAAAATAATTTTTATAAACATATATACAAAAAAATAGAAGTTTTTATTTTTTTACAATTAATTAAAATCAATAAAAATATCAACTTTTAATTTTCAAGATATATTCTAGATATATTCAGTTTTGAAAAACAAACATATGTTTATATATTGTTAATCAATATAGGGCTGGTTGCACAAAGAACAATCAGGACCAAAATAATTGCAAATTTAGCAAAGTTTAAAATCTTTTGCAAATATGGCAAAAAATCAGTGTCTATCACTGATAGACTTTATGACTATTACTGATAGACTTCTTTCACTGATAGACTATTATCACTGATAGACTATTATCACTTACAAAATTCTATAAAAAAGACTATTATCAGCGATAAACTTCTATCCGCGATAGACCATACTATCAGTGATAGAAATTGCCATATCCGCAATTTTTTTTAAAACGTGCTATATTTTTAATTATTTTACTCTAAATTGACATCTGTTACAATTTCTCATCAATATAAATATATAAAAAACAAGATTTTAATTGTTGTACCAAAAAAGAAAAAAATATATTTTAATCAGGGCAAGCCATTATGGTTTAATTATGCGCCCAAAAGAAAATTAAAAAAACAAATCGAGGGGAGATCGAATCTGGGCGGTTACATCAGGGGGGCTAGGCATTACAATCTACTGGGGCAAAGCAATTTTTTTATACCAAAATAGAATTCTATATTACTAATAGCAAAGATTTAAAAAGTTAAGGGGGGCTCGAGCCCTTCTGGGCCTGTTGTAGCCCTGCCCTTGTTGATAACTCTCCAAATGAGAGTTATTTAGAGCAGAAAAAGGAGAAATCTTGAGTCTTCATGGAGTGATTGATTTGATTAATTTGATGTTTTAAGGAATTTAGCATCAAGTTGAGTGAAAGCCTGCTTAAGAGTCATGGTGCGAAAATTATATATATTTATGCCTGATTGTACTTAAATAAGCTCTTGTGTGCCAATTTCAGGTTTCACCAAGATTTTGCCGAGGAGCAATTTGGCAGCAAGGCTAGCTTTATTATTGAAGGAATTATGCGAGCGCGATGCGGCACAAAGCTGAGACTTTTAAGGATCTTTTTGCGAACGCAAAGCATTCGCAAAAACTATACTTGATCACGTGAAGAATCAAAATCTGTCCCCTGCCGTACAAGCATAAATGTTTTATCCGTTTGCAGCTATCCAATGAAATTCCTTCGGGCATTTTAGGGCAAATTTGGGATGAAACCCTTGGGGTATTTATAGATAATAGTAGAAAGAGAAAAGAAGGGGAACTTTTAGAAGAATAATCTTAGAATTTGGAGTTTTTGGGAAAGAGGGAGACCTCCATTGAAGAAAGCTCCAAGAAATCTGTAGTTATAAAGGTAGCACCTGAAGAAAAGCTTCAAGGAGGGAAGATTGCTGAGGAAAAGAGAAGGAGTTGCTTGAGGAACTCAAACGAAACCCGAGGAGCTCAAGTTATTCTTCTTCAACCATTTTTAGTCCCTTCAGCTTTTATTCTCTTCATCTTCTCATTTCTTGTTTACTGTAGTTTGGATTCATTGTTGTATGAACTTTTTTGTTATTGTTTCTACTGTTTAGAGCATGAGGAACTAATTTCCCTAAGGGAAGGCTAGGAGTAAGGTTTAATGAATGAAAAAGATATTCTAGCGTAAGTTTCGCATAATATTTACAAAGCATGTGTGTTGTTATTCCAATGATGCATTTTCGACCGACCATCCATTATGTGTTATTGATTTCTGAACCTCTAAAAGGAGTAGGGCGTCTGATTTCGCATGCTTTTGCTAGCCTTTTATGGTAACCAGAGAGGAGGTTATACATAGTCACTCTCATAGTACACTCTATAGCATGTTGTTATGAATAAGATAGAACTAAGTTTGGATGTGAGCAAAGTTTATTTCCTAATAACGAAGATCGATAAATCTCGTGTGTTTATGCTATGTGGTCTGTATGTATGCTTGATTTATGTTGAAATATTCAATTAATGAGTTAAACCACATTATTCCAAGCCTGACCTGTTCTGTTTAGATTGCGAACCTTACATTTTACGTTTGCTATTATCTTGCTGTTTACGCATTATTTTCGTCCTCTTGTCTGAGTACTGTCTGAGTTGTCGTTGTTTAGCATTTTCAATGCATTGTACTTTTGTTTATTTACTTCCATCTTGTCTTTGTTATTATTTTCTTAGCTGTAAGAACCCCTCGAAACATTTTGTCATTGGTTATTTTGTCTCTAAGTTATACGTCAACTAACGAATGCATGCACCAAATCTCTGTGGAAATCGTCATAAATATATTTATCACTTGCTGCATAAGACCATGTATACTTGCATGATTTGAGTGTTTGCAATAATTTTTCCCCACGCAGTAAACACGCAACACTTGTGTACTTCATCTTTATTTAGAACTTGTAGATATTCTTGATCGGGTAAAACCCATAGGTTCAAAATATATCAACAAAAGCAAAAGATTTGTAAATAAGAAGGTACAAACCTTCAAAATAAGACTAATGGAAAATATAATGGGAGAAAGTAAATGATACGAAACCCAAGTGATTTAGATCAAGAACCCCTTGGTTATACGAACCCTTGAATCACAAACACTAAAACCCCTTAGTTCAATTCGGTTTCACCCCAAGATAAAGAGAAGAATAGAAATACCTTTAGTTCGAATATCCAAGGATGATGAACTTGTCTCTAACCTTGAACCGAAAAACTCCACTATTAGATTGATCAAGTCCAATAGAATGCTTCTAAAACTTGCAAGTCCAACAAGAAATGCAAAGGTAACAAATAGCTCTCGGCTATAAAAATGCTCCAATGAAGTTTTCAATTCAAATATCAAAGTTGTGTTTTACATTAGACAACGTTAATTTCTTTTATAGACAAAGAAATCATCCAATAGAATCCTTAACTCCCTAACATAAATCCTAATATGAAAATTAAACTTAAAATACCAAAAGATGCCTTGATATTCTTGTTGGGTTTTATGTCCTAAAACTCGTGGTTTGTAAACTATTATGTTTGTAAATATTCTATTTAGAATAAAGAGTTATTAGTTTTATTCAATAAAATAGTTTACTGGAATAAAGTGAAACGTGTTTAGGTTAACCTATACCAATGACCAACACCCATGGCTGAATATGAGTATTTGAGCCTCATGTATGACATGATTGTGGATCAGGCTCAAGTAGTCAGTCAAAATGGTCTATAGTATACGTTTAAGGTTGGGTACCTTATCCTGGTAACACTATTGGATGCGGCTCACTTTGTATTATACAAAACGATGTGATCCGAATCATTTCACATGGATATGTGCGAGTGAGGGCGTCCCGTGCAAAGAGTTTGCATAAGACTGAACCGCGAAATATGTCGCTCTTTCTTTATAACATCGTTTACTGATGAGACCGACATTTTCATACGATGGCCTAGGTAACTCGATCTTAATCTTGAGCTCGCTATGAACTCCTGCTTATTCGAAAGTATCATTTGACTTGCACGGGTGAGAGTGGCCCATAAGCGCCGACTCAATAAGCCTACCATCTTGGGGATAAAGTCGAATAGGTAGCTGGGGACATAATGCAGCAAGATTGAAGTTCACTCCTAACCCGCTCTTCAGGGTTAGTAGATAGGTTGTTCCCTTAATAGCTGACTTCGCGGCTTAAAGAATGAGCGCTCACACTCTCATGAGATGAGAGGGTTAATTGATCTGTTGGTTGGACCACAGATCTATTGTTCATTAGAGATGTCAGTGGTACTTAAGGAACAAGACGTAATGCAGGGGTTAAACGGTTTAAATGACCCAGCTGTGATTACGAACAACCTGTGAAGGTTCGACTTGCCCGTGACGGTTATATCAGAGGACATAATATATCTACTGTGAGAAGAGTGCAACCCTCGAACTATAGTGGAGTCTTTGGGGGTTAACGAATGTTGATTAGTTCGGTTAAAAGAGTTTTGACCGGATAATCTCGTATCGTTGGAGCTCATGATCTATAGGTCCTTTAGGTTCTCCTTGCTAGCTCGGATAACGCCGTGCAACAATATAAGAGAAAAAGAAAAAGAATTTGAATTGTTCAAATTCGGTTTATGGAAGAATGATGGACATATTTAAATATGATTTAAATATGGGAATGGTCTAAAACATGAATAGGATTTATGTGCAAAAAAAAAAAAAAAGTCGGTTTTCAGAAAATCGGGTTTAGTCATATTATTTAATTAATATTTGATATTGAATTAAATAATAATTATTAATTAAAAAGTTTAATTAATATATATATATATATATATATATATATATATATATATATATATATATATATATATATCTTGCATGCAAGACACATATGTTGTGATATATATATAAAAGGAATTGGATAAATGAAAAGTTTGGTAAGTGGGATTTGGGGTACTTGATTGTTGAAGTTCTTTCAAACTTCAATTTTGAAGTTATAAAAAACCAGGGCTCTCGGGTCTTCTTTTCTTCTTCAACAAGTTCTTCATTATTTCCTTCAGTTCTTCTCTGCTTTCTTTCCTTTTCTCTTCTAAACGGAGTCCCACAACTTCGTTGCACGGCGCCGAGGATAGCGTGACTACCTGGGGTGGTCCTCGGGGCATTCGTGAGAAGAGGCCGGAAGAGTTCGTGACGAGGACCGAGCGGCGGAGCTGAAAAAATTTAGAACAACAAGGGTATGTTTTCTAATTTTTCTTTTTTCCGTCGTTTAAGCATGTTTTCTATTTGTTAAATTGATGAAATTAGAGTATCATCGATCCAAAATCGCTTTCGCAGCGTAATACGCTCCATCAATTGGACTTGAGACAAATTGAAATCCATATCTTTCTCTTCATGGTTGACTTTGGCCCTTGTTCCATAACTAACAATGGTTTAACCTCCTTGAGCTTCATCTTGGATATGATTTTTTTTTTTTTTTTTGAGTACATTGAGGGTGAGAGATTTGAACCACAGACCTCTTGGTCATCAAGTTATACATATGTCAGCTGAGCTATGCTCGCTTTGGCTTGGATATGAATTAGATTGTCAAGATAATTCATATTATCCACCCCTTCTTCAAAAGGATTCGCCATCGAATCATCACCATCATGAACATGTAATTAACATCTACCTCGCCTTGTAGAACAATCTTATAGTCGTGAGATGTCATAGGTAAATTGCCTCTTGAACTCCAGTTGTATTTCTTGTAAAAAGCACAATGATCTTTCCAAAATAATTTACAAACCCAATCACCAGGTTTGAATACATTATGCTTGCTGCCATGGATGTTTTTAGAAGAAACTTTGGTGTTTTGTTTCTCAATAAAAGCTTTGCACATTAATGTCCATGTGTTGTTTGCAATTGTTGAGTGTAGAAGCAAAATTTGAATCAAACTTCTCAACGAGTGTTTTGGCCTCCTCTCAGAACTCAAAAGAAATACTAGCAAAACATGGTTTGAGCTCACCTGTTACAAAACAAGATCTTTTATATAAAAGATCATAAATATTTTGTTTGAAAACAAAATAGATTTAACCACACATTTTCTTTCACACAAGATCACATTCTTAGCTTTTCTCTCATTTTTTATTGTAGGCCATAAACTAATATCATGCTTTTCTTACTCACTATTTTTCTCACGTGATTCTTTTCCAATACAATCATTGTTGGGTTTTATGTCCTAAAACTCGTGGTTTGTAAACTAAATGTATATTCTATTTTTCAATAAAATTGTTATTGAAGTTTATTCAGTAAAGTTGTTATTGAATAAAGTGAAATGCGTTTTCTTATACCCAAACTCCAATAAACAAAGAACCCATGGCTATATGTTGTATACTTGAATTTCATGTGTGACATGATTATGGATCAACTTCAAATAATAGCCAGAACGATCTATAATATAGGGATAAGGAGATGGAGCGATATACGCAACGGAAAGCGATTTTGGATCGATGATACTCTAATTTCATCAATTTAACAAATAAAAAACATGCTCAAAACGACGAAAATAAGAAATTAGAAATACATACCCTTGTAGTTCCAATAACTTCAAGTCCGCCAGCCGTTCCTCGTCACGAACTCTTCCGACCTCTTCACACGAACGATCCGAGGACCACCCCAAGTACTCCCGCTATCCTGGGCCCCGAGCAACGAAGTTGTGGGACTCCGAAACGAAGAGAAAAGAAAAGAAAAAGAAGAAGATGAAGAAGAATGGAACTGAAGGCAGAGGAGGCCGGGCACCAAAATGAATCCAGAGAAAGAAAAAAAATTCTTTCGTATACCCCTCTTCCCCAAACTTACAAATTAGTTTGGCCAAAACTTTAGATTTTTTATATATATATACATAACTTAATATATATATATATATATATATATTTAATTATTATTATTATTAAAAATAATAATACTAATTTTATTTATTAAACTTTTTAATAAAAAATATATATATATATATATATATATATAATTATTAATTAAATTTTTTAATTAATAATTATTATTTAATTCAATATCAAATATTAATTAAATAATATGACTAAACCTGGTTTTTCGAAAATCGACTTTTTTACACATGAATCCTATTCATGGTTTAGGCCATACTCATATTTAAATCATATTTAAATATGTCCATCATTCTTCTACAAACCGAATTTGAACAATTCAAATTATTTTTCTTTTTAATTTCTTTTAAACTTTTGCACGACGTTATCCGAGCTAGCCAGGAGAACCTAAAGAACCTACAGATCATGAGCGTCAACGATACGAGATTATCCGGTCAAAACTCTTTTAACCGAACTAATCAACATTCGTTAACCCCCGGAGACTCCACTATAGTCCGAGGGTTGCACTCTCCTCACTGTAGATATATTATGTCCTCTGATATAACTGTCATGGGTAATTCGATCCTTCACTGGTGTCCGTTATCACAGCTAGGTCTTTTAAACCGTTTAACCTTTGTGATACCTCTTGTTCTTAAGTACCACTGACACCTCTAAAGAACATTTGATCTGTGATCCAATCATCAGCAGAATCCTCTTCACACAGAAGAGGATGAGGCCTCATGTTCAAGCCCCGGGGTCAGCTATTAAGGGAACACCTCTCTACTAGACCCTAAAGAGGGTAGGAGTGAATTCCATCTTGCTACACTATGTCCCCAACTACCTATTCAAGTTTATCCCCAAGTTGGTAGGCCTATTGAGCGGGCGACTTGCCACTCTCACCCCTACAAGTCTAAGGATACTCTCGAATAAGTAGGAGTTCATAGTAAGCTCAGGATTAAGAACGAGTTACCTTAGGTCATCAAAAGTGATAAAATCGGTCTCACTAGTAAACAACGTTATAAAGAGAAATCGACTTTATCGTGATTTTTTCTAATGCAAACTCTTTGCATAGGACGCCCCCGCTCGCACATCTCCATGTGAAACGATTCGGATCACATCGTTTTGTACAATACAAAGTGGGCCGCATCCTATAGTGTTACCAGAATAAGGTACCCAGCCTTATCCATATACTATAGACCTTTTGACTGACTACTTGAGCTTGACCCTTAATCATGTCATACATGAAGCTCAAGTACTCATATTCAGCCAAGGGTGTTGTTATTGGTACAGGTTAATGCAAACATGTTTCACTATATTCAATCAACACCTTTATTGAATAAACCTCAATAACTCTTTATTGCATTTAATAGACATATTACATTTACAATGTTTACAAACAACGAGTGTTAGGACATAAAACCCAACAAACTCCCACTTGGACTAACATGTCTGTGGGACGAATGCTGGTCAGGAATACAAAGTATCTCCCACTGTCCTATCTAGCAGCTCGCAACCCCAGACTCTCCAGGTGTCTCTCAAACACTTTAGTCGTGAGCGACTTTGTAAACGGATCAGCAACATTGTGCTCCGAGGCAATCTGTGTGACGATCACATCTTCTCGTTGCACTATCTCCCTAATAAGGTGATATTTCCGCTCGATATGCTTACCGCGCTTATGACTCCGAGGTTCTTTAGAATTTGCCACAACACCACTGTTATCACAATAAAGTGTGATTGGCAAAATCATATTTGGAACAACTTCCAAATCTGTTAAGAACTTCCTGAGCCATACTGCTTCCTTCGCTGCTTCACAAGCTGCGACATATTCAGCTTCCATGATGGAGTCAGCAATACAACCTTGCTTGATACTCCTCCACACTATAGCCCCTCCGTTAAGAGTGAACATTGATCCTGATGTAGATTTCCGAGAATCTATATCAGTCTGAAAATCAGAGTCAGTGTATCCTGCCAGGATCATATCCTTAGGCCCATACACGAGCACATAGTTCCTCGTTCTCCTAAGATACTTGAGGATATTTTTAACGGCGGTCCAGTGATCATATCCTGGATTAGACTGGTACCTACTGATAATTTCGACTGCAAAGCAGATGTCAGGTCTAGTGCATAACATAGCATACATCAGACTGCCAACTGCAGATGCATACGGAATCTGTCTCATGTCCTCAACTTCTTGAGGTGTCTTAGGAGACTATTCCTTAGACAACTGAATTCCATGCCTAAACGGAAGCGAACCTTTCTTGGAATTCTGCATCGAATATCTAGATAACACCTTATCTATATATGATGCCTGAGACAGTGCTAACGTTATGTTCTTGCGATTCCTTACGATCTGAATCCCAAGAACAAACTGAGCCTCTCCCAAATATTTCATTTGGAATTGGGTTGCTAGCCACAGTTTTACGTCAGTAAGAACCTCTACATCATTCCCAATGAGTAGTATGTCGTCTACATACAAGACTAAGAAAGCTACAGCCTTATTGACAATCTTCTTGTAGACACAAGGTTCGTCAATATTCTGTTCAAAGCCATAAGATTTGATCGCGGTATCAAACCTTATATTCCAGGATCTAGATGCCTGTTTCAACCCATAAATGGATCGATTCAGCTTGCAAACCATTTGCTCTTGACCCTGAATTATGAACCCCTCTGGTTGGACCATATAGATACTCTCTTCAAGATTGCCATTAAGAAAGGCAGTCTTGACATCCATTTGCCAGATTTCATAATCATAAAATGTGGCAATGGACAAGAGTATTCTAATCGACTTTAACATGGCAACAGGAGAAAAGGTTTCTTCATAGTCCACCCTTTCTCGCTGGGTAAAACCCTTTGCCACAAGTCGGGCCTTAAAGGTTTGCACCTTACCGGCTTGGTCTCGTTTTCTCTTGTAGATCCACTTGCAATCGATGGGTCTTTCACCATCTGGTTGATCTACAAGACTCCAGATCGAATTGAAGTACATAGACTTCATTTCGAGGTCCATGGCTTTGAGCCACTGATCCTTGTCTACATCTCTCATTGCCTGTTTAAAGGTCAATGGATCCTCAATTCCATCATCAGGTATGACGAATTGAGTCTCAGACAAGCCGATGTAGCGGTCGGGTTGTCTCACATCCCTCCCACTGCGTCGAGGCTCTCTCAACTCTTGAGAAGGACCAGCCTGATCAACAACTCTTGTTGATCCCTCTATAGCTTCCCTGGATAATTCAGACAAAACTATTTTGCTCGAAGGTTGATGATCTCTCATGTGGTTCTCCTCTAAGAACGTGGAATTAGTCAACACTAATACCTTGTCCTCTCGAGGATCGTAAAAGAAACCACATTTCGTTTCTCTGGGATAGCCTACAAACAGGCACAATTTCGAATGATATTCCAATTTCCTTGGACTGGGTACTAGCACATGTGTCGGGCACCCCTAAATTCTAAAATGACGTAAACTAGCTTTACGCCCTTTCCAGAGCTCAAAAGGTGTTTCAGAAACACTTTTCCAGGGAACAACATTCAAAATGTATACAACAGTCTCTACTGCGTATCCTCAAAACGAACTAGGCAGCTGAGCATAGCTCATCATAGAATGAACCATGTCCAACAGGGTTCTATTTCTCCTTTCGGATACACCGTTCTGCTGTGGTGTTCCGGACGCTGAGAGTTGAGATACGATTCCATGTTCTATCATATAGTCATGGAATCTAGTATCCATATACTCTCCACCTCGATCACATCAGAGTGTTTTTATCGATCTACCTAATGTGTTCTCAACCTCTACCTTATACTCAATGAACTTTTCAAGAGTTTCGGACTTACGATGCATTAGGTAAAGATAGTCGTACCTAGAATAATCGTCAATGAAGCTGACAAAATATTTATACCCTCCTCGTGCTTTGACATTCAAAAGACCGCAGAGATCCGAATGCACGATTTCTAGAGGTTTTTTTTTACCTATAACCTTTTCCAGTAAAAGGTCGTTTGGTCATCTTGCCCTCAAGACATGACTCACAAGGCGGTAAAGAGTTGTCCTCTAAACGATTTAGGAGACCACTCCTAACCAACCTCCCAATCCTATTGAGATTAATGTGGCCTAGTCTCAAGTGTCAAAGATAGGTACTAGGAGAAAACTTCTGCCTTTTAGTTTGAGTTTCAGCTGTTTTAAACATCTCAGTGTTCAAAATAGCTTGAACCTCTGTCGGTCTTAACACATATAAGTTGTCCTCAAGTTTAGCAGAACAAATTTGTACACCTCTTTTGCTAATGATAGCTTCATTATCAGCAAAAGATACTTTATACATTTGTTCTAATAAACAAGCTATAGAGACTAGGTTCCTCTTGAAGCTAGGAACCAATAGCACATTTTCCAATAAAATGAAACTATCTCTATAGGACAACTTAACAGTCCCCACTACTTTAGGTGAGACAACCTCTCCAGTACCAACTTTGAGAGTTATCTCATCTTTAGCTAGCGGCTGCCAGAAACTAGTTTCCTGAAACGAAGAACAAACGTGATTAGTAGCTCCTGAATCGAGGATCCAGACATGACTATCATTTTCCGCTAAACACGTTTCTACAACAAGCAAATCATATTTACTTTGTTGTTTCTTCTCAGCACGACTCATTACTGAGCTGGGAAGAGGACATTCCTCTGTTAAGACAGACCTAAGATCATCACGAACAAGAATCATATTCGAGTTCGTTTTCCAGGTCTCGTATTTTTCGCCAGTTAACTTAACCGAAGCTAATACGTTTTTAAACGAGCTAGACATGCTGAAAAGAAATGTAAATTTATTAGTGAAACAGTTTTAACATATTTAAACCAATAAGAAAGTTTAGCAGTAAATAAAGTACCCAAGCTCTTTATTTAGATGCAACGATACTTTACTGAGTCAGAATGGTTGCTACCGTAGGGCAGTCAAGCACCATTTCACTAAACCAAGACATTCTTGACTAAATGCTAATACCAGAATAACTCTTATTCCTATAGCATATTAGTTATCGTTTTTGGTCAAGATTTACTAACACCTTAGCAAATTTGCAAGTGTGACCCTCCATTTTTAGAATGAACAGGACGGCCCCAACATAGCAACCGTATGGAATGTCAGTGTTGGGAATGACCCTATGTTTCTTTATCCAAAAATGGTGACTGAGGTGTTCGATCTCCCATGCCCAGCCCTCCGTTTGGATGGTGCCCGAAGGGCAGCCTGCAGGCGGAACATGGGAATCTCACGGTTCAATCCAATGGAGGAGACCGTAGGATGTACTGACGTACTTCCTTCTCCCACTTACTATAGATACTTACTCCATTCACCTTGCTATTGAAATTTGCAAACACCACCAGCCTGGAGATGCCCCATATGGCATCATGAGGCCAAGAAATATTCTCACGTTGTGAACTATAAGGAGTGCGTAGCAGGTGAGGGATATATCATATATTCCTTCTCAACACTTCTACTAAGCATCGTGGACGATTTTAGGGTAAATTACTCAGGTTTTATCCGGCTAAGAAATTAAAACCTTAAGTCTAGGTAAACATTTTACCGGAGATGTCTAGGTTATTAACAAGTTTAATTAACCTCAAACCTCTCGCGCACGCTCATAAAACCGGGTTAACTTTACTCAAGTACCGGATCGTCCCCAGGTAGGAGGTGTTCCGTAAACCGTCAACTTAAATACCTCCAACCTCGAACAGGATTTCACCGGGTGAGTTTCTCATAACCTTAGTATTTACGAGATATCGACCTATTTTATCTAATAAAACAGACCGAATCATTTAACTCTAAATGAGCATGCCGTTATCTTTGTTATAGATTTTATAAGTCTATCCAATTTTACAACTCTTGCAAAAACTTAAACATACTATAACAAACATCTACATGCTTCTCAAACATGCAACATTAAGGCATGACAAATTGAATGCTTAACTTCATAATTAATATAACACTTATACTAATTATGTTCTTAAACATACAACTCCTAATTCATAAATTAATATAACACTTATATCAATTCTCATGAATTAAGCATGCATCCTATACATTATAACACTTATAACATACAATATGCAACTAATAATGTTGAAAGTTTAATTTCATAATTAATATAACAATTATATCAATTATTTTATTAAGCAAACAATATCTAATTCATGAATTAATATAACTCTTATATTAATACTCATGAATTCCTAAAAATTGCATACTATATATTATAACACTTATAACATATTTTCAATGCATGGAGCATGCTTCCTACGGTGGGATTTTAAATCTATATGGCATACTATATGCACATACAAACATGAAATTTAATTAAAACATACATTCGCAATGCATAATTAGTTAAACACACTAAAGTGGATCGATTTTGGCATTTAGCAAGCAATAATTATTTTATTATAAGCTTGATCAACAAGCTAAGTCTTGAGCGGACTTCGAACTCTTCGCACCGCCTTTGACAAACTTGCTCCCCCGAACGCTTTGACCAATTTCTATTTGAGCTTCTCTTCGAATTGCCTAGAATGAGTTTGAACTTATACCGAACATTTCGGCGAGCTCAAAACTCGAGCTTCTTTCACAAAGAAACCTATATGGACTCTAATGACTCTAAAAGAATACATACTCTTCAGCACACATTAAAGCCCATACAATCTCGGGCAATTACAAATAAAGAAATTCAAAAAGAAACTATGCCAAAATCGATATTCACTTTAGACGCCAATTCAGAAACAATTTCTAAATTAAAATACCCACCAACTTAAATTGATGCAAATTGAGTTAATCACAAAATCGCTCCGATACCAATTGATGGAGCGATAAACGCAGTGGAAAACGATTTTGGATCGATGATACTCTAATTTCATCAATTTAACAAATAGAAAACATGCTCAAAACGACGAAAATAAGAAATTAGAAATACATACCCTTGTAGTTCCAATAACTTCAAGTCCGTCAGTCGTTCCTCGTCACGAACTCTTCTGACCTCTTCACACGAACGCCCCGAGGACCACCCCAGGTAGTCCCGCTATCCTCGGCGCCGAGCAACGGAATTGTGGGACTCCGAAACGAAGAGAAAAGAAAAGAAAAAGAAGAAGATGAAGAAGAATGGAACTGAAGGCAGAGGAGGCTGGGCACCAAAATGAATCCATAGAAAGAAAAAAAAGTCTTTCGTATACCCTTCTTCCCAAACTTACAAATTAGTCTGGCCAAAACTTTACATTTTTTTTTATATATATACATAACTTAAAATATATATATATTTAATTATTATTATTATTAAAAATAATAATAATAATTTTATTTATTAAACTTTTTAATAAATAAAATATATATATATAATTATTAATTAAACTTTTTAATTAATAATTATTATTTTATTCAATATCAAATATTAATTAAATAATATGACTAAACCCGATTTTCCGAAAACCGACTTTACACATGAATTCTATTGATGTTTTAGGCCATACTCATATTTAAATATGTCCATCATTCTTCCACAAACCGAATTTGAACAATTCTTTTTCTTTTTCTTTTTAAGTTCTTTTAAACTGTTGTACGACGTTATCCGAGCTAGCCAGGAGAACCTAAAGGACCTACATATGATGAGCTCCAACGATACGAGATTATCCGGTCAAAACTCTTTTAACCGAACTAATCAACATTCGTTAACCCCCAGAGACTCCACTATAGTCCGAGGGTTGCACTCTCCTCACTGTAGATATATTATGTCCTCTGATATAACCGTCATGGGTAAGTCGATCCTTCACAGATGTCCGTTATCACAGCTAGGTCTTTTAAACCGTTTAACCTCTGTGATACCTCTTGTTCCTTAAGTACCACTGACACCTCTAAAGAACATTTGATCTGTGATCCAATCATCAGATCAGAATCCTCTTCACACAGAAGAGGTGAGGCCTCATGTTCAAGCCCCGAGATCAGCTATTAAGGGAACACCTCCATACTAGACCCTAAAGAGGGTAGAAGTGAATTCCATCTTGCTACACTATGTCTCCAGCTACCTATTCGAGTTTATCCCCAAGTTGGTAGGCTTATTGAGCGGGCGACCTGCCACTCTCACCCATACAAGTCTAAGGATACTCTCGAATAAGCAGAAGTTCATAGTAAGCTCAGGATTAAGAACGAGTTACCTTAGGTCATCAAAAGTGATAAAATCGGTCTCACCAGTAAACGACGTTATAAAGAGAAAGCGACTTTATCGTGATTCTGTCTAATGCAAACTCTTTGCATAGGACGCCCCCGCTCGCACATCTCCATGTGAAATGATTCGGATGACATCGTTTTGTACAATACAAAGCGGGCCGCATCCTATAGTGTTACCAGAATAAGATACCCAGCCTTATCCATATACTATAGACCTTTTGACTGACTACTTGAGCTTGACCCACAATCATGTCATACATGAAGCTCAAGTACTCATATTCAGCCAAGGGTGTTTGTTATCGGTACATGTTAATGCAAACACGTTTCACTATATTCAATAAGCACCATTACTGAATAAATCTCAATAACTCTTTATTGCATTTAATAGACATATTACATTTACAACGTTTACAAACCACGAGTGTTAGGAGATAAAACCCAACATAAGGCTGGGTACCTTATGTTGGGGACACTATTGGACGCGGCCCGCTTTGCATAGTACAAACGATGTGATCCGAAATCGTTCATGTGGAGACATGCGAGTGGGGGCGTCCTGTGCAATGAGTTTGCATAAGACTGAATCGCGAAACAAGTCACTCTTTCTTTATAACTCTGTTTACTGTAAAGACCAAATTTTTCATATGATGACCTAGGTAACTCGATCTGAATCCTGAACACAATATGAACTCATGTTTATTCGAGCTTATCCTTTGACTTGTATGGGTGAGAAGGGCCCGAGATCGCCGACTCAATAAGCCTACCATATTGGGGATAAGACCGGGTAGGTAGCTGGAAACATAGTCCTGCGAGATGAAATTCATTTCTACCCGCCTTGAGGGATTAATAGAGAGGTTGTTCCCTTATGTGTTGACTCTGGGTCTTGAACTAGGGATCTCACCCTCTCATTAGCCCGAGAGGGACTTGGTATAGTGATGAGATCACATACGAATCGGTTGGTGGTTGGACCACAAACCAATAGTTCATTAGAGGATCAGTGGGACTTAAGGAACAAGATGTAATTACGGGGGTAAAACGGTTATTTTGACTAATAGCTCTATTAGAGCTATTATTATGTCCCTAATACTAGCTAAAAATCGTGCTTAATATTGATTAAATGACCTCTTTTAATGACGTATTTTGATGCTAAAAGGAGAGTTTTAAGGCTTCGGGATGAACCGGGCAAAGAAGAGGAAAAAAAGAATCAAGTTGTGGCAATTAAGTAAAGAGAAGGTGCACAAATTGGCAAAAAACCCGAGAGCAAAAGCTGCAAATTGATGCACAGCCAGACGTCCGACATTAAAAGCAGCAGGCACCATGCCCGTCATTAAAAGTCCAAGAGGCCAGCTGAGGCACCATGTCCTCATTGCAAAGCCACAAATGCCCGTCATTAAAGGTCAAAAAAATGCCTGTCATTGTAAAATTTTCAGAGAGGTTAGCGCCCAGGCGCTGTCCCGATTCTGTGCGTGCGTGCCCGCAGCGCCTAGACGTTGGTCTGACGCTGTTTTGGGTATAAATATCCGATTTTCTGATTTTAGGTCATTCTCTCCCAATTTTCCTTAGCCTCCATTGTTGTAGAGCTCGGTTCTTCAGCTCAAAACTGATTTCTTACCCATTTTAATACATTGGAGCTTATTTCTTGCTAGTTTCTATTGATTCTCACAACGGGCAACTAAAGTAAGTGCTCTAATTTGAGATTAGGGATTGTTTTGTTGATGTATTAGGTGAGACCTGAACTTTTTATCGTTCTCTTAGCTTGTTCTAGCGTTCAATTCCATCTCTAGCCTCGTTCTTTAATGTCCAACATGATTTTCTTTATGGTTGACACTCATTTGGTTAATTGTGTGTTGGTTCGATTAAAAATCCATGACTTAGCGATCACACTTCATGTTTTGAGTAATTAAATCTAGCATTCTGAATTAAATATGGCCATGTTTGTTTGGGTTGCTGATAAATTATAGAGATAGAATAAAATCGAGTCTCATTGTTAGAGATTTCAGCAATTGGCTCGTCTCACGAATACCCGTCGCTCGCGACTAATTCTAATTTGGGAGAGCGATCCCCCCTGAATTAGAGTTACTAGCGAAGCCTAGTTTAGAGCCGTCAACTCTTTATTAATTACTTGGGATTACTAGTTCTAATTAAAGCATGCGATTACTTGTTTTGATTAGGCCTTGTAATGTGCGTGAGTGTTAACAAAAACCGGCTAAGTATTCTTTGTGTCTATGATCTGAATTACATCAACAGTCAATCCCGACACTCAAATTAGGAGCACATATTTCATTTAATTTTCCTTCCGTTAGCTATTTTACTGTTTTAGTTTAATTCCCCGTTAGCATTTCCCCCTTTATTTTACTGTTTTATTTTGAGTTTTATTAAAGGCAAGTAAAAATTAATTAAGAGGAAATAATTTAGGTTCCCTGTGGTTCGACACCCGACTACCACTAGTTGCAAAGCTCAGTAGTATCGGATTTATAAATGTTATTTTGGCGGGATTCGACACCCCGAACATAGAGAATTTTATAACCAAAAGTTCTCTTACCAAAAATTGGCGCCGTTGGCGGGGAACCATTTAGATTCTCTTAGTTAAATTTTATTTGTTTAAAACCAAAAAAAAAAAAAAAAAAAATTCTTTTCTTCTGTCTTCTCGTTTAGCATGGCAGGTTTTCCATTTGATTATTGGGGACAAGTTTCAAGTTATGAAGTTGAAAGAGCTCCTCTGAATTCTTGCCAAAGAATGTCATTGGAGCATATGGTTAACAATTTAGGGTATGTTTGGGAGTGATTTTGACTTGGTCAAAATCAATTTTGCCTTTGCTAAAATCACTTCCTACCAAAAGAATGATGTTTGACAAAGAAAAAAATTGATTTTGAAAAAATCTGGAATCATTTTTAATTGATTTTTTAAGTATTAGATGTTAGGTGATTATTGTGGGGCTGATGGACCGAGAATCACTCCTATTTTATTCTTATTATTGAAATACCCAAACTGCCCCTATATTTAAGGCACAATTCCCAACCCTAAAATCATTTTTTTCCCTCAATTTTTCTCCGTGCTCAACTGATTCCTCCGATTCTGCTCCGATCTCGTTCGATTGGTTCCTCCTTACGTCGTTGTGGTTTCTTCAATGTTCTTTGTTATCTTTTGAAATCTATCAGCAGTAAAAAATGAGAGATTCATATTTCTATCGATCGATTCCTCGCTCACGGACTCCTCAAATTCAGGGTTTTTTTTTTTCTTGTTGAAGTTGTTTATCTTAATCCTCTCTGAGTTTTTCTTTTTCTTGTTGAAGTTGTATATCTTAATCCTCTATAGGTTTTTCTTTTTCTTGTTGAAGTTGTATATCTTAATCCTCTATTTCTCACTCTGTTTTTTCTTGTTGAAGTTGTAGCCTTCTTCGATTATGAATCTCTTGATGAAATCAACTTCTGAAAATACGATGAAAACATCTCCATGTTGATGAATAATTTTATTCCACGATTTTAATCACTGATTGTTGTTTCAAACCCTTATAGTATGTCGTGAAGAGGAAGGTTGTTGGGATATGGGATATGGGGTTGCAAGGACTGTGGAAAGGTGAAAGCCGGAGGCGCCTACACATTGAAGTGTGTACAATTGATTCTTGTTCTGGAATGATGTCTTTTTCCTTTCAAATCCAGTTCAAGGTTTTGATTTTGTTTGTTTTGTTTTGGGAAGCACTGCAAGTGTCGTGACAGTTAGGAGCACAATCCGAAGGTTGAGGGAGCAGACCGAGAGTTGGTTTGATTTAGATTTTGTTTTTCTTGTCCTGAGTTATTGTCGGTTTTATAGTGTAGTAAATTTTATAGTGTAGTAGAGTTCTTGGAAGATTGTTGGAAGCAATTTGAGTACCCATTTGACTTCTTTTCAAGTTCGAGGCTCCAAAGCTTTTAAACTAGCTCTACTTTTAGCCAAATCATTTCTAATCATCCTGGATTTTTGAGACTGCAACATTTATACTTGTCACAATTTTCTTACTTTCAAATATGACTTGTTTTTTGGTCAATTTCAGTTCATTATCAGAAAAGAAAATCTCTTGGTTGTGCTTGATACTCAGACCATTGTGATTATTCTTGATTACATCTTGATGAAATCAAAGTATGTTGATTATTCTTGGTCAAGTTACATTCATGGTTTTACTTAATATATAAATATATATAAACTTTTCCTAGTAAACCTTTGTTTTTGGATGATGACTTTCAGGCGATATTAGTATTTCGTCTACTTTTCTGTAAACCTTTGTTTTTTTCAAATGTGAATCTTTACATTATAGCCTGCAAATTTGATTGCCTACAGAAGAAATATCTTGTAGGGTACATCAAGTATAGAAAAATTCACTCATTGGAGATTTGCAGTCACATGCAAATACATTTAAGAATCATTTATATTCAGAATGAAAGGCCACATTCTGCATCTGAAGCCTCTTATAATATATACCTGTCTTTCTCATCAATCAAACATTCACAATCCAAAATTTTGTATGATTTGATTTGATACAGGATAAATACATTGATGTCATCTGAAGCCTCTTATAATAAATTGTGTTATTTTATTTAAGAGATTGATGTCATCTGTGTTTTTGGCAATGCAAAATAAGGTTGTAATTTAGGGCCTTATTTAGAAGGGACAGAAAGAAAGTTTTGAGTGAATTTATGAACAGAGTCTTTGGAACTTGTACGTAGGAAAAGAATTGTGTGCACTGTATATATATATATATATACATACACACACTATTTAATTAAGATTTCTACATTATTGTTGCCATTGAAAAGGTCCTCAAGCAGTAGGAAGAATACCTGACAATCAATTTGGATATCTTTTGCAAGGTCGACCAGCTTGATTGTGCAAGTTGGTCGGCTATTTTGTTGCTAAAGCTTTGCCATAGGTTACTACTAGTTCTTGGGTTGTATATAATAAATATAGCTTTAATCTCAAGTTTCTTAATGTAGTTGATGGAATGTATAGCCCTCATTGTTGTGCTGTCTTTTTGTTGTGAAATTGTGATGAAGCATCGCTGCTTTGCAATTCACAGCACACCGTTATGGCTTTTAGGTGAGACTACTCAGGAATCATGAGTCATTTTCTTACTAAGAATATTTGCATTTTTGTTATATTGATGAACTAAGTTCTGTTCCAGGTGTGATCTCGGGTGTGAACTGCGATGTTGCGGCGTGGCCTGGGCGGGAAAGGGAAATGGATGGCGAGCATAAGGCTTACTTTGGAATAGTAACAATAGATAGAACAATATAGTTTGAATGCAATGGAAAATGAGAAAAACAGGTGTGGATTGAGGAGATACAATATACGATGAACTTCCGTGCCTACTTGAAATGATTCTGACCCTAAAACTTAGGCTTAGGCTTAACCAACATTGGAATAAAATGAAGCTTTTGCTTTCTATAATTTGTTGTGTTCTTGTCTGAGATATAAATACATGAGAATTCTTCTTTTTTCTCATTTGATTAAATTAAATGATGGTTTTAAGATTGTGAATTTGTTGGTGGGATTGAAGCGTTTAAAAGTATTATTTTTTATAAAGTAAAAATAGATATCCCTAGGATTTAAATGGGAGCACTTTAAATTGTGATTTTATGAGGAAATGAGAAATGTGAGCGAACATGAGCTATGATATATCAAGATGAACTAGCGATCAAGAAGTCTCATATCAAATTTCATTCATTTAATAACAAATATGGACCAAATGAATTTTGAATAAATGGTCTTAATTGTTTTAAGAAGATTTTATAATGATATGTAGTTTAAGTTTTTATAATAATACAAACATTTTAAGATTGAATGATATATGAATTGAATGATATATGGATCATGATTGAACATATTTTTTAGTCAATAGTTACTTAAATAATGTCTTTAATTAATGCCCTTTTGGTAATTCAACAATTCTAAAATCAATTTTGAAACCAAACATGAATAATTCAAAATCACTTCTCATTATATAAAAATCACTTCAACCAAACATGAAAATGATGATATGAAAATCAATTTTACAAAATTAATTATACTTAAATCACTAATTCAACAATCACTAATTCAAAAATCACTCCCAAACATGCCCTTAGTCAACAACACACTCCAATTTGCGCAGGAAGGTCGCCGGTCTCGCCTAGAGACTGAAGTTGAGTTGCAAGGAATGGAGGAACACGGTCTCGCCTAGAGACTGAAGTTGAGTTGCAAGGAATGGAGGAACAGCAAAACCAATTTCCTCAGAATTATTGTCGAGGTATGTCATTGAAACAAATGGTTAATAAATTATTTAATAACACTCTCCAATTTTCGCAGGGATCTCGCCAGTCTCAATTAGAGACTCGGCTGTGTTGGGAAGAACGAGTGAGCAAGTTAACCACTTGCTCAATCCAGCGAAGGAATTGGAGGTTGAGGAAGAACGTCCAGTTGAGCATACCACTGAGGAAAGGTTCTTTGAGGAAATGTACCCCGATAGTGATGAAGAGCTTGAGACTGCTCCGCCATGCGAGGATGAGATTAGTGAGATCAAGGAAGAGGTCGAGCCTAGTCCCGAGGAGGAGATTCAGGTGATAGAGTTTGAGGCTGACAAGCCTCTATCTGTTTTATTTCCTATTAAATCCTCTATTGATGCATGCTTTCTTCCTTATTCTCCTGTTGATTCTTTTATTTCCATTGAGTCTGTTGAGTCTTGTTTTATTTTATTTCAGTCTGTTGAGTCTTTATTTTTCCCATATATTAAAAATATCAAAAAAATAACAACTCTGTCTGGCTGTCTCCAAAAGTCGAAGAGCTTGCTTCTCTTAGCAGGTTTTGCTGATTCAAGGAAGAAGGGGTCGAAGAAGTACGAGAATTTTTACGTACCCTGACGGAGTGGAAGACACGTCGAGCATAACGACGTTAAAAAAATGGCGCTTCTCGGAGGCACCCGAGCTTGAACTGTATTTTCTGCTTGTTTTGTAGTTTTTGTTGTTTATATTTAGTTGTTTAAGTTTGTTGTTTTGCTTTCTTAGGTAATAAGCGAGAGATGATCTGCATTTTGGATCTTTTTTTAAGACGAGGTTGCGCATCCCTACTCACCGATCCAGCGAAAATTCAGGGGAGGTTTCTGTTCCCTTTAATTTTTGTCATTATCATTGTTAATCTGTGGGATTAGATGCATTGAGGACAATGCAGTCTTTTAGGTGGGGGTGGAGTTTATTGTTGGACTTCGTTGTAGTTTTTTAGCATGTCATACTCTGATTTTTAGATATTTAGGAATCTGTATGCATGTTGTCCGATGAGGACTTTCTGTGATTTATTTGAGAATACTCCATAGTTGTGCATTTCGAACAAACCATGAGAATGTATGCATATTTTGAGCATATTTTAAAAAAAATCGATTATTCCCCTACATTCACTGAGCACGCAGACCTCTTGCTCTTAGCTCTGTAGGCTTAGAATTATTTTATTTGGTCTGAAACCTCGTTGTCACCCCGAAAGGTTCATTTAGGGAGGGTTGATGTGTTAGAATTTGTAATGACTCATCTGTTTTAGCAAAGCTATATGCCTTAAAAAATTTATTGAGAGTAAAAGCATATTTGTAATAAATTCTGAGGTGCTCCTCCTTCTTGTGTTGCCAGTGTAACCAGGGGCGATCGTGTAACCCACGGTTGCCACTACATGAAAGGGCAACTAACAGAAGTGAGCACTAGTCCTTAAAAACGTGAAGCAAATTCAAAGCTTGCACTACAACAAATTCCACCTAAGATGACAGTTAGAAAATGGAGGAGACCCTAAGATGGCGGTTTTTGGAAAATTCGCTCAGTTTTACGATTATTTTTTTATTTTTTCGAAAATTAAACATATAAGGGCGATTTTGCACCGCCATTATAATACCCATTTGATGACGGTGTTAACCCGTCATCGAAACAATAAAAAAGTTATTGTACGGAAATTATACCTTTAATGGCGGTTTTAGACCGCCATTAATAGAGCCCTTTAATGGCGGTCGAACACCGTCATACAAAACCTCTAAAATGACGTCGTTCTGTTTTATCAAAACGACGTCGTTTTGATTCAACCCTAACTCCAACCCTCCTCCTCGAAAACATCTCATCTCATCCTCACTCTTCAAAATCCCTCCTCCTCGAAAACATCTCATCTCATCCTCACTCTTCAAAATCAAGACTTCCCTCCTCCGCAAACGAGACATCAGTGCCCGAAATCCCCTCTGCAAACAGCGTTGTTCAAGTCATCGGCGACGAAGATGGTGGAAGAAGATGTAGCTTACTAAAGGTTGCACTCTTCATCTCGAGGTTTAATATTGTAGAATCTTACTTTTCTTCATCACTTGCATTTTCTCTCTTTTTGTGTTAAAATCATTGAACAAAGGCAAAATAAGTAAGAAAAATGCATAATGAAGAGAATGAAGAGAATGAAAGAAGCTTAAACTACCATGATAACTAATTAGTGAAAGGGTGAAGGGATATTATTTGTAGAAAACCATCATCAGTGCATACCTTGATAACAATTGTGAGGTACAGGTGATATGAGGTCTTTAGTTCTCAAAAGAAATATTTTAATTCTTGATGGAATAGTTTTTTGTTCTAACTCTATTCCTCTCCTTTTATTTTGATTCATTTTGTTTTTGTTTTCATTTTGTTTCATTTTCATTGTTTTGTTCTGTTTTACTCAATTTTGAGATGATACATTTAGAATAATTTGATCCCAAAAACAACAAAAGAGATATTTGGTGTTGTACATAGTACATTGTTTGTGATCTGTACAAATTAGAGAAGTAACATATATGAAGAAAGAATTAGTTTTTTTTTTTTTTTTTTTTTGATTACATTGGAGGGTGGGGATTCGAACCACAGACCTCGTGGTCATCAACTGATACATATGCCAGTTGAGTTATGCCCGCTTTGGCAGAAAGAATTAGTTTGACTTAAATGTGATGGAGAAATGAATAATTAGGGGCCCGTTTGATAACGTTCTCGTTTCTTGTTCCCTGTTTCCTGTTTCTTGTTCCCTGTTTCTTGATCCTTGTTTTTTTAGAACTAGAAACAGGAACATGTTTGATAACTACTCTTGTTTCTTGTTTCTTGAAAAAAAGAAACAGAAACAGAAACTTGTTTGATAACGTTTCTTGTTTCTTGTTTCTTGTTTTAAAAAAAAAATAAACAAAATAGATTAATAATTATTTTTTTTTTTGTTAATTATTATTTTTTTTTTTTATGTTTTTATGTTTTTTTCTTTTTCATAGTTTAAATATAATTTAGTATACATAATATAAAAAAATATAACATGCATTGAAATATATATATATATACAAAAAAACTATCCAAAGTTTACATAATCGAATACAAATAAGTCTCGATGCAAAATTAAAAACAACCATGAAATTTTCTTTATACTTCAAATGTTACCCAAATTTGATTTGGTATATGTTTTTGTGTGTTAACCGGGTAAGGAGACATTTTAACGTAGATATTTACATTACTATTAATATATGAGTTACTTCAAATGTTCACGTTACTATTAATATATTCAATATATAAATTAATAAATAAACATTTTATGGAAATGTTGATAAAAAAAAAATATCGATAAAATGTGATAGATATTTATGAAAAAAATATATATATACTTAAATTAATAATAAATAAACATTTTAACGTAGCTAGATAGGATAAAAGACTTATTATTAATATTAGGTGCACATTACTATGTTTTGCAAATTTAGCAAACTTTAAAATGTTTTACAAATATGGCAAAAAAACCCGTTTCTATCACTGATAGACTTTATTATATCACTGATAGACTTCTATCAGTGATAGACTATTATCACTGATAGACTATTATCACTGACAAAAATCTATAAAAAGTTGAGGTGATCAGCGATAGACTTCTATCAGTCATAAGATATCAGCGATAGAAATTGCTATATCCGCAAAATTTTTAAAAACATGCTATATTTGCAAACAATAAGTCTTAAATTGTCATTTACTACAATTTCCCTTACTATTAATAGATTCTCAAACAAAATAAAAATAAAAAGTGACAAAATTCAAAATTAAAATAATATATAGAAAAATACTGCAAAATTAAGAGAAAGTAAAGATAAAAAAACAAAAATGACAATTCTAGGATTTGAACTCATGACCTTGAATGTAAGGGACCTATGTAAGTACACCTCTTGCCAACAAACCAACCACACTTTTTAGGCTTAAAAAGGAACTGAAGTTTATAAATGGAAACGGAACAGAAGAAACAACTTTTTGGTGTTTCTCAATTTTTGCCATTTTTTTAGAAACGTTTCTCAAAATTTAGAAACAAGAAACGGGAATAGTTATCAAACAAGTCTGTTTCTTAAAAAATGAGAAACAGAAACAGGAAAGGGAACGTTATCAAACGGGCCCTAGATAACCAATTCTTTATTCAATTTTATAAGTATAGCAAGGAATGCACATAATGAAGAGAATGAAGAGAATGAACGAAGCTTAAACTACCTTGATAACTAATTAGTGAAAGGGTGAAGGGATATTATTTGTAGTGGACCAAAAGACTACTGAAAACCATCATCAGTGCATATACATGTTGATATGAGGTCTTTAGTTCTCAAAACAAATATTTTAATTCTTGATGGAATAGTTTTTTGTTCGGCTAAGTGCATATACACTTCAGTTAGTTAAGATCACTACATTGTTTACCCTTCCTCCCTTTTCCTTTACCCTTATGGTTAAATCTATTTAAAAATTCACAATTGCATACTCACAGTTGAGCAATTTTCAATCATGTACTTAGTCTCTGCATAAACAGTCTATTTAAAGACTTGTACAGAATGTTTGTAAATGTGAGTTGATCCAAAACATTAATATTTTTCAATCTCCCTCAGTTTTTACGTAGCACAGGACAGAAAGCAAGATGTATTGTATACAACCCACAAAAACAATACACAACCTCATAATATCTTTATCATGATTAAAAGTTTCCAGAAGTGAAATAATTGCTTCAATACACATCTTATCGAAACAATCAGTGCATATTCTGGTGGCCATCTGAATTGTTGTCTTGTCAATCTTTACTATATGGACTTGATTCTGACTTTGTTTTAGCAGATAGAACACTAGTTGCCTGGTGAGCGCGTAACAAATCCTTATTAAGTTATGGGTTTTTATACTTTCTCGATAACCTTTCTGAACGTCCGTCTTCGCGTGTGAAAGAAGTGCTACGACCTCCTCTCAATTGCCCATGGTCGATCGAAGGTCCTGTGCCACCTATCGGAACTTGTCTTTGATTGGGATTTCGATTGAAAAGATGTTAGGTCGGTTCCTCATGTCGAACTTCAGCCCCTTCGAGTTGGCCACGAGGCAACAGCCTCTGAAAGCACGCTTGCTTTTCTTGTTTCACTCTGCTTATTAGTTGAGTCTAAAAAAGGGTCCGGTCTAGAAAGAAAAGAGAACTCTCAGAACAAACTTTTTGATTTTTAATGAATTTGTTCAGTCCATTGCCAATTTTGCATTGTTTTTTCTTTTCTTTTTGGGTGGGTTAAATCATTTAAAAATATAAGCTTAATTTTTCTTAATTTTTCAGGTTATGTGAAGGATGCGAGCTCTTAGATATAATAACTTTTTAGGTACCACTTGAGTGTAAAATTTCAGTATGGTTAGTTTTACTTCTGTTATTTTTTGATGAAACCGTTTTGTTCTTATCTAGGTTTTCCTTTATTTTTTTTAAAGTGCAGGATGGGAGAGCATGTACAAGATCCATGTTTACTTTCTTGCTCAACCAAATTGTTTTTAGCTAAAGCTTTCACACTCTTTATCACAAATTTCACAACTGCAAGTTCAAACGGATAGGTTAATTAAATTATTTAGTTTTTGTTAGTGATTCATGTGTGATTTCAAACTACAACTAATTATTTTATATTCCCATGAAAATATTGATGAACCATGCCATGAGCAAGCTCAATTCAACCAAAGTTATTGGTTTGTCTAGCCTAGTTTACTACTCTCCTCTCCCACTAATTTATACATGAAGGGTGCTTTGTTTGAATACTACTCCCTTCCCCATCACAACCATCTATACAGGATGGTATTTTGTATCTATCCGTCTTTAGGCTCAGGACTATTGATCATTCAATGAGAAAAGCTAATTTGTTAAAGTGGTGAAGGGATTGCAAAGATAGTAGGAAAGAACATTCATAAGAATAGCTTAAGTTGGTCTGTTGGAGTTGTGTTTTTCAATTCTTTTTTGTTTCTTGAGTTGTATCACTTAAACTGTTATTTTGTATTATAATAAGTTTACAGTTGAGTAATCTAGAAAATGCTTGATTCATTCTCAGTTTTTCATTAGTTGGTAATTACACGTATTGGGCTGCATTCATCTATTGATAAATTAAAAAGTTGTTCTTATTAACCAACAATGTCGAAGGTACTTTCAAGTGATAGAAATGAGGTATGTTTCTCGATTTTTATTTAGCTCACAATTTGAGTTGAGTTTGATATTGAGACACTTAGTATGTTGAAGCTCTTATAGATTGATTTGGATTTGGCGATTAAGTCAATCATTATGATATTTTTCTCCTTTGTTATTGAGATTTACTTATAATATGGAGACTCAGCATGCCAATTTGTTGCTCGGTTCTTGTGTTCATCTAAATATGATTATAATTTGTTCATCGATACAAGTGCATTTGCTAGTTTGTTTTCTCTTAAATTTCTTCTTTGTTTTGTCAATGTGGAATCTGAATGTTTCTAAGAAAATGCATTATCTACTTAGTCTAAAGTTAATTGATTGAACAATTTTCGTAACAGGTTGTTAGATGTTTATTGATTGAACTATTTCCAGAATTAGCTTTGAATGAACAAGCTCGCAAGATGGTGCGAGAACTACACTAGGGCGTGCATACAAACGGAAGAAGATGCTCAGAAGGATGGGAGGAACTACACTAGGGCGTGTATATATATTCTCCTAACGTATGTGAACAAACTAGCTAGTTATATTTTTACATATACATTGTATTTTTTCATTTAGTCATAATATTTATCTTTTGATTTCGTGTAGTTTAATAGTAAGAATTCATTTACACGAGAAGAACTCGACACAGTACAACAGAATGGGTCAAACATGTTGCAAGCTTCGCATTTGGGTAAAGTAGTGTACTTTGTAACTTTTGTGCCAATTTTGGATGTAAATATGAAATATGGGTACTGTACTTTGTATTTAGACTCTTTTCAGGAACTATGATAGTTTTTGTAGCAATTTTGGATGTAAATATGAAATATTTTGTTGTTTTGAATGAAATGACTAGAATTCTAGGTTATTCCACATTTAACATTGTATTTATCGAATTAGAAGAATGTCAGTTATGCAACGTCACTGAAACAACACGACATTATATTGTTTGTATCTGGTGGCCAAACAATGATTTTTTGCCCGTCATCAAAAGTACTTTCAGTGACGGTTTTAGCCCGTCATTAAAAGGACTTACAATGGCGGTTTAAAACTGTCATCGTATCCCTACGATGGCGGTTACCTAAGACGGCGGCTTGTAACCGCCATTAAAAGATAACCGCCATCATACCTCTAAGATGACACCACTTTAGAGGGCGGTCGTAAAACCGCCATCATATACCTAAGATGGCAGTTCAGAACTGCCATCGTAGGTCAAATTTGTTGTAGTGTTGACGTGTTAGGCTCTCAAGAAAAGAAAAGAAGAAAAAAATAGTTAGGCCTTTTGTTTTGTTGCTATTTCCGACATTGAAAAGCCGTTAGACTGTTCTCATTGCCAGAAGTAGGGGGAAGATGAGTATTAGGATCGATTAAGATGATTCCGGGTCTATGGAAGCTAGGATAGGAGGCGCTAAACATCACACACACACACACGTGAGGGAATAGGAGTAAATCTTTTGAAATGTTCGCAATTTATGCATACGCTTGATTGTTTTCCGTTAGCATGATTATCTTGTTTTTTCAAGTATTGAGATTCGAGTCGTCAGCATGCATGTCTATTCTTATAAGATAAATCAAAGTGTTCCTTGCTCGAGGACTAGCAAGATTCAGGTCGGGGGTATTTTGATAGCTCTAAAATAGAGCTATTATTATGTCCCTAATACTAGCTAAAAACCGTGCTTAATGTTGATTAAATGACCTTATTGTAGGTGGTTCACGGTGGAGAGCTCGAGAAGTTCAAAGACGTGTTTAGATGCGAAAAGGAGCGTTTTAAGGTTTCGGGATGAACCGGGCAAAGAAGAGGACAAAAAGAATCAAGTTGTGGCAATTAAGTAAAGAGAAGGTGCAAAAATTTGCAAAAAATCAGAGAGCAAAAGCTGCAAATTGATGCACAGCCAGACATCCGACATTAAAAGCAGCAGGCACCATGCCCGTCATTAAAAGTCCAAGAGGCCAGCTGAGGCACCATGTCCTCATTGCACAGCCACAAATGCCTGTCATTAAAGGTTAAAAAAATGCCCGTCATTGTAAAATTTCCAGAGAGGTTAGCGCCCAGGCGCTGTCCCGATTCTGCGCGCGCGTGCCTGTAGCGCCTAGGCGCTGGTCTTACGCTATTTTGGGTATAAATATCTGATTTTCTGATTTTAGGTCATTCTCTCCCAATTTTCCTTAGCCCCCATTGTTGTACAGCTCGGTTCTTCAGCTCAAAACTGTTTTCTTACCCATTTTAATACAATGGAGCTTATTTCTTGCTAATTTCTCTTGATTCTCACAACGGGCAACTAAGGTAAGTGCTCTAATTTGAGATTAGGGATTGTTTTGTTGATGTATTAGGTGAGACCTGAACTTTTTATCGTTCTCTTAGCTTGTTCTAGCATTCAATTCCATCTCTAGCCTCGTTCTTTAATGTCCAGCATGATTTTCTTTATGGTTGACACTCGTTTAGTTAATTGTGTGTTGGTTCGATTAAAAATCCATGACTTAGCGATCGCACTTCATGTTTTGAGTAATTAAATCTAGCATTCTGAATTAAATATGGCCATGTTTGTTTGGGTTGCTGATAAATTATAGAGATAGAATAAAATCGAGTCCCATTGTTAGAGATTTCAGCAATTGTCTCGTCGCACGAATACCCGTCGCTCGCGACTAATTCTAATTTGGGAGAGCGATCGCCCCTGAATTAGAGTTACTAGCGAAGCCTAGTTTAGAGCCGTCAACTCTTTATTAATTACTTGGTATTACTAGTTCTAATTAAAGCATGGGATTACTTGTTTTGATTAGGCCTTGTAATGTGCGTGAGTGTTAACAAAAACCGGCTAAGTATCGTTTGTGTCTATGATCTGAATTACATCAACAGTCAATCCCGACACTCAAATTAGGAGCACATGTTTCATTTAATTTTCCTCGAATTTTTATTTTTCCGTTAGCTATTTTACTGTTTTAGTTTAATTCTCCGTTAGCATTTCTCCCCTTCATTTTACTGTTTTATTTTGAGTTTTATTAAAGGCAAGTAGAAATTAATTAAGAGAAAATAATTTAGGTTCTCTGTGGTTCGACACCCGACTACCACTAGCTGCAAAGCTCAGTAGTATCGGATTTATAAATGTTATTTTGGCGGGATTCGACACCCCGAACATAGAGAATTTTATAACCAAAAGTTCTCTTACCATTGACCCAGCTGTAATTACGAACGACCTGTGAAGGATCGACTTATTGATGATGGTTATATCAAGAGGACATAAATATATCTACGGTGAGGAGAGTGCAACCCTTGGACTTTAGTGGAGTCTCCGGGGGTTAAGGAATGTTGGTTAGCTTGGCTAAAGAGTTGGCCGGTGAATCTCGTATCGTTGGAGCTCATGATATGTAGGTTCTTTAGGTTCTCCTGGCTACTCGAATTAAGCCGTGTAACAATATGAGAGAAAAAGAATTTGAATTTATTCAAATTCATTTTTGGAAGAATGATGGACATATTTAAATATTATTTAAATATGAGATCGGTCTAAAACATGAATAGAGATTCATGTGTGATGATTCAGTTTAAGAAACAGGGATTAGTCTTATTATTTAATTAATATTTGATATTGAATTAAATAATAATATTAATTAATTAAAAAGTTTAATTAATTAAAATTTAATTTGTTTATTAAAATTAATTATGAATGAATTTTAAAATGACAAAATATTACAAGTGGGATTATCCAAGTTAAGTGAATTTATCCAAGTTGAGTGAGTTTATCCAAGTTGTGAAGTGTATTGTGAATCACCAACCACGTGCATAAACTCATCAATTGTTGAACACTTCTGTGAAGACTAATTCATCCATTTTTGAGGTGTCATGCTAAGCAAAGAGTTTGTTGCATGTGAATGACCTATAAATTGGATGGAGTTCAAATGGTTTGAGTTTGATGATGTTTGAGTTTTGTTGGAAGCTTTGATTGTGTGACAATTCTCCTTCAAAACTCTCATCACAAAGATCTCTTCTCTATCCATCTTTTCTTCCTTTTTTTTTTCATAAAGGAGTCTCATCACTCTGTTGCTCGGTCCGAGGATAGCGGGGCTACCAGAAGTGGTCCTCGAAGTGTTCGAGAGAAGGTTCGAGGTGTTCGTGAGAAGATTCGAGCATCGGGATTAGAAGATTTTAGAACTACAAGAGGTATGTGTTCTAATTTCTTTAATTTCCAAGTTTTGAGCATGTTTCTAGTTTAGCTAAATTGATGAAATTAGAGTGTCAATGATCCGACTCTCTTTCGCTGCGCTACATGCACTCCATTAATTGGTATCAGAGCATTTTTTGGTCACTCAATTTGCATCAATTTGAGCTCGGTGGGTATTTGTTTTAGAAATTAATTTTTTGGGCGTCTAAAGTGTTTTTCCGGTTTTGGCATAATTTTTTGAGCTTTGATTTGTACTTCGTTTTGTAATTACCCGAGTGTGTATGGGCTTTAATGTGTACAGAAGAGTCTGTAAAAAATTCGGAGTCATTAGAGTCCATATAGGCTTTCAATTCGAAGAAAGAAGCTCGGGTGTCCGGAAAAACAGAATGCTGTTTTTTTTTTATAAAAAATACAGCACAAAACCGGTTCAACGCAAGGTGGAAGAAACGGTCTGGTTCGGTTCTCGGACGGTCCGGTTCACTGAAAGTCAGACCGGTTCCTTGTTCTTTACCCTCTGGAGGTCCGGTTCAGCGTTCGTTTGGTCCGTTTCGGATCGTTATAGGTCCAGTTCCGGGCTGTTGAAGTCGGGACAACTGTTTTGGACCGATTGAGCTTATTTGAAGCTTTTTTGTTGTTTTTTTTTGGCCGGTTCAAGCAATTTTAAGCTGGTTCATGGCGGTTCGAAGTGTTCGAAAGTGTCTCAACATAGTTTTTGATTTATTCTTGTAATAATTTAGTTGCTTGCTTGCCTATGATACCAAAACCGGTCAACTTTAGTGTGTTTAATTAATTATGCATTGTGAATGTATGTTTTAATTAAAGTCTCTTGTATGTGCATAAAGTATGCCATATAGATTTCAAATCTCACCATAGGAAGCATGTTGCATGCAAAGTATAATATAAGTGTTATGTTCTATAGTATGCATGCTTTATTCTTGCTTAATATAAGTGAAGAATTAATATAAGTGTTATATTAATTTATGAATTGGTGTTGCTTGTTTAAAAGTGTAATTGATATAAGTGTTATATTAATTGTGAAATTAAACATACAACATAGTTGCCTTAGTTGAATATAATTGTTATATTCTTGCTTGGGAAGCATGTTATAAAATGATCGTAATGGTTATATTCTAGCTTAGGAGCATGTTATAGAATGTCTTTGTTTTATAAATCGTTGTAAAATGAGATAGACATTTAAAATCTATAACAAAGATAAATGCATGCTCATTCAAGGTTAAAGAATTCCAATGCGATTAGGAATTTAGTATCGATTCGTTTTAATAGTTAAAATAGGTCAATAACTTGTAAAGCTAAGGTTACGAGAGAACTCACCCGGTGAGATCCTGTACTAAGGTTGGAGGTATTTAAGATGACGTTTTACGGAACACCTCCTACCTGGGGACAACCCGGTACTTGAGTTAGGTTAACCCGGCTTTATGAGCATGTACGTGAGAGGTGTAAGGTTTTAAAGCATTTATCACCTAGACATCTTAGGTAAAAATCCAATTTTACCTAGACTTAGGTTTTATTATCTTAGCCGGATAATACCTAAGTAAAAGTATACCCAATTTGTATAAAATACTTTGTAGGGTGTTAAGAAGGTATATATGATATATCGATCTCCTCCTAGGCTCTACGCGAAGTTCACACCGTGAGATTTATGCTCGGCCTCGTGATGTCAATAAGGCATCCCCATTCGGATGGTGTTTGCATAAATCAAGAGCAAGGTGAATGGAGAAAGTATTTATTGTAAGTGGGAGAAGGAAGTATATCAATACATCCTGCGGTCTCCTACATTAGGTTGAACCGTGAGATTCCCATGTTCTGCCTGCTGGTCGCCCATAGTAGCACCGTCCATTCGGAGGGCCGTTTCATGGGAGTCGGAACAACTCAATCTCCATAAATGGATAGGGTCTCTTAGGTCCATTCCCAACTCTAACATTTTCATCCGGTTGCACTGTTGGGGCCGACCTCTGAGTTCTGAAAATGGCGGGTCACACTTACAAAGGATTACTAAGTTGTTAGTAGATTCTTGACCGAAGTAGCGATAACTAAGATGTTATAGGAATATGAGTTATTCTGGTATTAACATTTAGTCAAGAATGTCTTGGTTCAGTGAAGGAGTGATTGACTGCCCCTCGGTAGCGGTTGCTCTGACTCACTGAAGTATTGTTGCAAATTAATAATGAGTTGTTGGGTACATTATTACTTTTGCTAAATCTTGATTGGATGTATGAAATGGGTTAAAATCAATTCACTAATAGAATTTATTCTTTTTCAGCATGTCTAGCTCGTTTATCCATTTACTAGCTTATGATAAACTAAACGGCGATAACTACATGACCTGGAAATCAAACTTGAATAGGATTCTTGTTATCGATGATCTTAGGTTTGTCTTAACAAAGGAATGTCCTCCCCCTCCTAGCTCGTCTGCAACTCGAACTGTTCGAGATGCATTTGACAGGTGGACTAGGGCTAATGATAAAGCCTGAGTCTACATCTTGGCCAGCACATCCGATGTTTTAGCTAAGAAGCATGAGGTAATGGTCTCCGCTAAGGAGATCATGGATTCATTACAGACGATGTTTGGACAACCGTTCTCATCGGTCTATCATGATACCCTCATGGCGAGTAAAGTTGAGAAGAAACAACAAAGTAAATATGATTTACTCGTTGTTGAAACATGTTTAGTGGAACATGATAGTTCTGCCTGGATACTGGATTCAGGAGCGACTAACCATGTTTGTTCTTCTTTCCACGAAACTAGTTCCTGACAGCTGCTTGCTGAAGGTGAGATAACTCTCAGGGTTGGAACATGAGAGGTTGTCTCAGCCAAGGCAGTGGGAGCTGTCAAGTTGTTATATAGAGATAATTTCATTTTACTTGAAAATGTACTGTTGGTTCCTAGCTTTAAAAGGAACCTTGTATCTATCTCTTGTTTACTTGAACATTTGTATAAAGTATCTTTTGATTTTAATGAAGCGTTCATTAGCAAAATAGGTGTACATATATGTTCTGCGAAACTTGAAAACAACTTGTATGTGTTAAGACCAACAGAGGCAAAAGCTATTTTGAACACCGAGATGTTTAAAACAGCTAAGACTCAAACTAAAAGGCAGAAACTTTCTCCAAGTACCTATCTTTGGCACTTGAGACTAGGCCACATTAATCTCAATAGGATTGAGAGATTGGTTAAGAGTGGTCTCCTAAATCGGTTAGAGGACAACTCTTTACCACCATGTGAGTCTTATCTTGAGGGCAAGATGACCAAACGATCTTTTTCTGAAAAAGGTCGTAGGTCCAAAAAACGTAGGCTGAACCCCTCTATGAAAGAGGTAGTCAAAAAAGAAATAATTAAATGGTTAGATGCTGGTGTGATCTTCCCCATAGCTAGTAGCCAGTGGGTGAGTCCTATCCAATGTGTACCTAAAAAGGGTGGGATGACTGTGGTAGTCAATGAGAACAACGAACTGATTCCAACTAGGACTGTCACAGGGTGGAGAGTATGTATGGATTACAGGAAATTAAATAAAGAAACTAAAAAAGACCACTTCCCTCTACCGTTCATTGACCAGATGTTAGACAGAATAGCTGGTAGAGCCTACTATTGTTTCTTAGATGGTTATTCTGGCTATAATCAGATTACTATAGACCCCAAAGACCAAGAGAAGACTACCTTCACTTGCCCTTTTGGAACTTTTGCCTTTCGCAGAATGCCTTTTGGCTTATGCAATGCACCGGCAACTTTCCAAAGGTGCATGATGGCAATCTTCTCTGAGTTGGATGAGTCCATGATAGAAATATTCATGGATGACTTCTCAGTCTTTGGGGACTCATTTACAAACTGTCTAGAAAACCTACGACAAGTCCTGGCTAGGTGTGAGGAGACCAACCTAGTCCTCAATTGGGAAAAGTGCCATTTCATGGTGGATGAAGGGATTGTCTTAGGTCATAGAGTGTCAAGGGCAGGTGTAGAGGTCGATAGGGCCAAAATAGAGATCATAGAGAAGTTGGTAGAGCCTCAGAATGTCAAGGCCATTAGAAGTTTCTTAGGGCATGCTGGTTTCTACAGAAGGTTCATTAAGGACTTTTCTAAGATAGCCAAGCCTCTGTGTGAGCTGCTAGAACTAAATAGGCCATTCATCTTCTCTAAGGAATGTGTAAGAGCTTGGACCACCCTTAAGAAAGCACTAGTTACAGCACCTGTTATTATAGGGCCAGATTGGGATCTCCCATTTGAGATGTTATGTGATGCTAGTGACTATGCTGTAGGGGTCATGTTAGGCCAGAAGATTGACAAGCTAACACACCCTGTCTATTATGCTAGTAAGACCTTGAATGAGGCTCAATGTAATTATACAACTACTGAGAAAGAGATGCTTGCTGTAGTGTTTGCTTGTGAGAAATTCAGGAACTATATTGTAGGCACTAGGACAATTGTATACACTGACCATTCTGCCTTGAAATATCTTATGAGGAAGGTTGATGCCAAGCCTAGGTTGATTAGGTGGGTGTTATTGCTGCAGGAATTTGATTTGGATATACGAGACAAGAAAGGTTGTGAAAATGTGGTTGCGGATCACCTTTCTCGATTGCAGCACAATTGCGAAAAAATTGCGGAGCCCGCAATTTCTGATGCTTTTATTGATGAACATGTCTTTGTTTTGACTCATCGTGATAACGATGAGGAACCTTGGTTTGCTGACATTGCTAACTTCCGTGCATCACAGGTATTACCAGTTTTCAAGGGAGGACAAGAGAAGAAGAGGTTCCTTCATGAAGCAAGGAAATTCATCTGGGATGACCCCACACTTTACAGAACCTGTGCTGATGGCTTGCTAAGGAAGTGTGTTTCAGCTGCTGAAGCGAAGTCTGTGCTGCAGCACTGTCACGCAGCTCCTTATGGTGGACACTTTGGTGGCCAAAGAACAGCTGCAAAGGTATTTCAGAGTGGCTACTATTGGCCAACAATCTTCAAGGATGCCCACAACTATGCCCACAGCTGTGACGAATGCCAAAGAACAGGTAACCTCAGTCGAAAGGATGAGATGCCCCTCACCTACATCTTAGAGTTGGAGCTCTTTGATGTATGGGGCATTGACTTCATGGGGCCATTCCCTCCATCATCAGGTAACCTTTACATATTAGTGGCAGTAGACTATGTGTCCAAGTGGGTAGAAGCCAAAGCATGTCCTAATAATGATGCTAAAACAGTCACCAAATTCTTGCATAGGCACATTTTTACTAGGTTTGGGACACCTCGTGCCATCATTAGTGATGAGGGGTCACATTTCATTAACAAGGCTATGGAGAGAGTGTTGGCTAAGTATAACATTAGACATAGAGTAGCCACTCCCTATCACCCACACTCGAATGGACAAGCTGAAATTTCAAATAGGGAAATTAAGAACATCCTAGAAAAAGTGGTCAAACCTAATAGGAAAGACTGGTCCTTTAAGCTTGAGGATGCACTTTGGGCTTATAGGACAGCATATAAGACACCCCTAGGTATGTCTCCTTATAGGCTGGTATATGGCAAGACCTGTCACTTACCACTTGAGTTAGAAAACAAAGCATTTTGGGCCATGAAGGAATTGAATTTTTGTGTAAAGGATGCAGGAACACTGAGGTCTTTGCAATTACATGAGCTTGATGAGCTTAGACATATGGCCTATGAAAATGCTAAAATGTATAAGGAAAAGACCAAGATTTGGCACGATAGTAGACTTAGAGTTAAGGATTTTAAGAAGGGTCAACTTGTCTTGTTGTTTAACTCACGGTTGAAATTATTTCCAGGGAAACTTAAGTCTAGATGGTCAGGTCCATTTGTGATTACTAATGTGTTTGTTCATGGTGCCATAGAGATAAAGAACTTGCAGCAAGGCCAACCATTTATGGTTAATGGTGCAAGGTTGAAGCACTACTATGAGGAAGGAGATGTGAAGACTCTCTCGGCCTTCCTCTTGACTGAAGCATGAAAAGAGAACGAGAGAGGACGAGTGATTACTGTGCTCGTCAACATAAGGCTCATGCCTTAGTTTATTTTTTGCGATTTTCCGGTTATCATTTGTGTGTTTTGTTGTATGATTTTAATTACGAATTTGATGTTGCTTTTATTTCTTTTTGTAGGGAATCGAAAGAGGGAATGAAGGAGAGTAATTCCAGCTTTAAAAATCAAGAAACGATCGAGCCAAATAAAAGATACGGACGAGCAAAGTTTGCCATTTAGATGAAAAAAATCCCTAAAATTGCGCTGGAATTGCAGGATCCGCAAAATATAGCCGTTGGGATTTAGTCGTTTCCTTTATATCCGTTAGAAGGCGCTCGATCGATACGATTCTCTCACTCTCTGAATTCCAAGAAAGCTGCGATTCTCTTCATCTTTGATCCTTCTCTCCAAACCTCCAAGACTCAACAATGGTGTTCACACGGGCTGAAAGATCTGCAGCCAAGAAGAGGGCTGATGACGCTGCTGAAACAGCTGCGAGAGACGCACTACTTGCCTTGGCTACGGCTGACGCTGCACGCACCGAACGTCTCCCCAAGCTTCCGATCCGTAGGAAGAAGTGGAGGGTTGTCACAGAAATCCCTGCTGGACCCTCTGAACCAGCAGGCACACCCAAGAAGCGCCGGTGGAGTGTCGAGACGGCCGCCGAACCAAGCAAAGCAAAGACTCCCTCTGTGGAGAGTCAAGAAACGGATCGTGCGTCCCACGAGTCGACCAAGAAGGGTTCGTCGCCATCTGCATCGCCTGCGCACAGCCCTTCACCATCTGAACCAGTGCAGAGCCCAGAGCTGCCGTCATCACCGCCAGCGCAGAGCCCTGAACTGCCATCTTCGCCACTGAGTTCTGCGCAGACACCTACAGCAGAGCAAAACACCACGCCGTCACACACTTCCCCACGGCCTGACCCTGAATTCCCATATGGGGATTATCAAGAATCAACGCAGGGCAGTGGGGAAGGTGAGGACGAGGAGGTTTTCTCACCTATGAGGGAAGCAAGTGCCGAGAGCCCTGCGCAGCAGGATGATTCCATGGAAGAGACGCTGGGGGCATGCCTCCAGCAGATCAACATCAAGGCAAAGCTCAAGAAGAAGAAGAAGGCCAAGATTGTCAAGGCTAAGCGATCCAAGAAGCTGAAAAAGAAGAAGGCCAAAAGGGCGCCTTCAGCAGACAAAGAAAGCACTGAGCCTTCGCTTAAACGACTCAAGGTTGAGGCTGCCGAGTCAGCCAAGCCAGCAGATAAAGGGAAGGCCAAGCTCTACCCTGAAGATGAGCCTCCGTCAGTGAGGTATGTTTCCTCTGATGCTGAGTCCAGAGGCGTTGAGCTGAGGAAGAGGGAGTTGCTGCACGAGAAGGGCTTCCTCGACAGACCTGCTGACCTGCCGCAGTTCTTGCGCGCAGGGATTATCAATCACAGCTGGGAGGAGTTGTGTAGGCCACCCAATCCGGCTTACACAGCTATGGTATACGACTTCTACGCCAACCTGCGCAACTCTGAAGAGGGGCTCTCTGTGGTGAGGGGAGTAGAGGTGGACTACTCAGCAAAAGCCATCAACGAAGCTTATGGCCTCAAGGGCCAAAGACACACTGATTATGCACGGATCGTTGATGAGCCTACTGAGGCAGTGCTGGAGGAGGCCATTCGAACCATTGGCCAACCTGAAGCAGCGTGGACTGTATCACGCAATGGGAGGCACACTCTCATGAGTGCCAACCTAACAGCAAAGGCAGCTGTATGGTTTGCCTTTGTACGGAGGAAGCTGTCCCCTGTGACCCATGAGACGACCATCAACCAGAGCAGATCGCTGCTGGTCTACGCCATTATGCGAGGTCTCACGGTCAATGTGGGGGAAATTATGTTAGCTGCCATTGCTGAGTGCGCCAAGAAAGGTAAGGGACCACTGTTTTTCCCTAACACCATAACCAAACTATGTTTGCTTGCAGGAGTCCCCACTGAGCGACTGGAGCAGCAGATGGCTTACACAGGCCACTTGGAGCTGCCTGCTAGCCTGAGGCTGAAGAGGAAGGGGAATATGGAGTTTGAACTGGATAGGCTGGCTGCTGATCAGTCCCTATCCATGGCATGCCTGATGGATATGCAAAGGAGGATGGCTCAATGGGCCACTTATGCGCAGGCTCGGGACAAGGAAGTTGCAGACCAACTTGGATGCATCTTCCCTGACTTCCCCACAAATCTCCTGACTCCATGGGTGCCTCCACGACCACGACAACCAGATGAGGATGAAGATGTTTGAGTGCTGGTTTGAATTGCACTGAAGGGAGTATTGCTTTTCCCTTAGAAAAAAAAACCAATTTTCTGCTTTCTGATAGACTATGTGAATTATGCTGTTTTTAGTACACTTTTGATCTGTTTTAGATGCTTAGTTTTGTGTTTTTAATTTTGCTTAGTATAGCTTGATGATAGGTGACTAGGTAGGGTAGTTTTGTTTTATTTTTAGAGAGCTTGAATGACTGGAAAGAGCATGCTTAGGGGCCTTAATCACTGTTATATCTGCCCTGACTTAATTGCGAAATAATTGCGGTCCCCGCAATTTTTATTACTGAAAGCATGTTTTGGACTATCTGTTTAGCTAGGCTGTGATCTGTTTAAATTCCATCTTTTGCTGCTATCATGACTACCATATATAGCTTATCTAAACGCATGCTGGATGAGTGTCATAGGACACCCTTTGCTAGTTTAAATCAACCTCTAAAAAGCTCAGCATGCACAGCTTTAAGCCCTTATCTGTCTGTTTTTTTTTTTAAATTACTGCTGCTGTGGTATTTGCCGTTCGAATGTTTTGTCTATGCCTAGGGCTTTAGATTCTCTTTGTTTTACCTTAGACTAGATGCTTCTAGGATAGTTTGGGGGTGTGCCACCTCAGACACTCATTGGGGACAATGAGTAGTTGAAGTTTGGGGGAGGCCACCCTAGGCCTAGGAACATTCCTCTCTCCCTTAGAAACATAAGCATTCTTCTTCTCCTTTACAAAAAAATGATGAACTGAAAAAAAAAAAATGAAAAATAGAATAAAGAGGGGGGTCTCTCTTAGGTTGCTAAGTAATCAGTGCCAAGTGTGTGACCCACAAGTGGCATTGCATCAAAAGGCAACCAAAGGAGAGGCTCCACCTAAGTAAAAAAAAAAAGGGAAAAGAATAAGGAAGAAGAATGTATACCTAGGAGTTATAACTTTGTGGCTTAGATGTCCTATTTAAAAAGAACTCTGATCCTCAATTAGCTAAGCACAAAGTTGTAACTTGTAGGTTTGTTTAGGGAGATGAGTGTTTATTCAATGTAGTGATGCCAGGGTTTAGGTTGTTCTTTAAAGTACTACTGTCACCGTTAATACTAAGACTGGCATGACTCTAAGGAATCCTCGACAAGTTAAAAATAAAGCTAGAAGCATGTACTGAGTCTGAGGTAAAGCTAGGCAGAATTTGAAACCTTAGGGATAGTGGCATGATATGACAAAAGCAAATAGATCAGTTGTAGGAAGTTAATGAAAACAGAAGGAATGTTAGGCAGGCAAAGTCAGAAGAAGCTAGATAAGAGGGTAGTTTTAAGCTTAGAAGTGTGTCACAGGACAGCAGTGCTATAGATAGGGATATAGGGGAGTCAGTAGGTGGTTAAAGAAGATGAAACAACAGCCTAGGTAAGTCCTTAGTGTGCTTGAGGACAAGCAAAACCTTAAGTTTGGGGGTGTGTTAAGTCTCTGAAAGTGACTTATTTAGGACCCATTTAGCTTAAGAAGATGTACACTTTTAGGTGTTTTTGATAGCATTTAGCTTAAACCTATGCTTAAATATGAGAATGAGAAGAAGGTAGCTAAATTAGGACTTATGCACAATAGGAAAGAAAAGGGTTGAAAACCGAAGGAAAAGAATGAAAAAAACTGCATTGCGACAGCATTGCGGAAACATTGCTGAAGCCGCAATTATTCAAGTGAAAACCGTAAGTTGACTGATCTTTTTCTGTTAATTTCCGTGATTTCAGGGATTCGTTCTTTCTCCTCCATCCATTCTGATATATGACGTTGAAGATTGATGGTTCTCCTTGGCCCAAACGCACCTGCAAACTACTATAAAAGGGGGTCAAAGTCGGAGGTTCAAGCATCATCCGAAAGCGTAGAAGTCTTCTCGCAGTCCATCTTTTCTCCTGTTTTTCCTTTGCCGTCTGTTGGAGTGAGAGTCTCAGCTGTTGGAATCGACAATCTGATAGGAAGGAGAGAAGATCCACCTTCTCTCCCGATTGGATTCATCCAAGCAAAGCTATTCTTTCATGCCCTTCAGCCGAGGCGGTTGCGACGAGCTCCCAGGCAACATTTACTGCTTTCTGTCTTTCCTTTTCTAGTTTACATTTCTGCTTTGTGTTGTTCTCTTTCTAATAGCTAGAACACTCCATTTCGTTGCTTTCTGCCTTGCTGTTATTTACTTTTAAGCTTTCTTTTGTCCAATCAAACAATCAAGTAATCAAATCTCCATTCTTCATTTCACAGTTTCTTGCCTCTGCATTCTACTGCTTTCCTTTACTGTTTTGTCTCTAAATTCCTTCTAAGCATGTCGGTTTCATCTCGTATTTCTACTTACTCCATATCCATGAGTAGCTAAGTCACTTAGGGGCATGCTAATGACAGAACTATAGGCTAAAAAACGTGAACCAAGTATGTAGGATAGCTCTCGAACCATTGATTGTATGTAAGCTTCATCCCACGGGCAATTTCGATTGGCCATCCATTTTGTCCAAAGAACTCCTAACCTCTGGAAGGAGTAAGAGTTCAGAGTCATATTATCATGCTAGTCTTTCAAGGTAACCAGAAAACGGCCTAGGAATAGGCGTTTCCCTAGTACAAACCATATCTTTCTGCCTTAACAAGATGCTTAAGACCTTACTTTGAGTTGAGTAAACTAAAGAATCTAATGCATGGAATCGGACGATACATGAGTTTGAGATAGTTTGATGCATAGAGAGTAGATCCAGTGTTTGAGAATCGTATAAAAATGCCTATAGGATAGTTATTAGTAGCCCTTAATTCACCCATTTACACACTTTCGCTGTTATTGTAATTGCGGTAGAATTGCGGTCTCCGCAATTCCGTCTAAGTTTCCATTCTGTTTAGCTGTCTTTGCCTTCATTTATTAATTTCGTTTCTTTTCATTTTAGTTTGGCTTTAACTTGTTCTTGTTTATGTTACTACCCTTTACACATTCAGCAAAAATTAGACAATTAAAAACCAATTTTACCCCATCAAATCCACCCCTTCTTTCTTAACAAAACACTTCGCGAATAGCTAAAAATAAGTCTCTGTGGGAAAACGAATGAAATATACTTACTACTTGCTATAAGATCATGTATGCTTGCATGTTCTGAGTGCTCTATCTCTTTTATTGCCTAATTATTTCAACACATTGAGCACGCAACAATAGCTTTGACATTTTTAGGTTCCACTAATTTCTCAATGATCTCTATTTTGGCCCTATCGACCTCTACTCCTGCCTTGGACACTCTATGTCCTAATACTATTCCTTCTTCCACCATAAAGTGGCATTTTTTCCAATTTAAGACTAGGTTGGTTTCTTCACACCTAGTTAAGACTTGTCCTAAGTTTTCTAGGCAGTGGTTAAAGGAATCACCAAAGACTGAGAAGTCATCCATAAATATTTCTATTATGGACTCATCTAGGTCAGAGAAGATAGCCAACATACATCTTTGGAACGTTGCTGGTGCATTGCATAGGCCAAATGACATTCTGCGAAAAGCAAATGTTTCAAAGGGACATGTAAATGTTGTTTTCTCTTGATCCTCAGGGTCTATGGTGATTTGGTTATATCCTGAGTAACCATCTAAAAAGCAGTAAAAGGCTCGGCCAGCAATTCTATCTAACATTTGGTCTATAAAGGGTAAAGGAAAATGGTCTTTTTTTGTTTCTTTATTAAGTTTTCTATAATCCATACATACTCTCCATCCTGTAACAGTTCTAGTTGGTATTAATTCGTTAGTTTCATTAACTACTACAGTCATACCACCCTTCTTAGGTACACATTGAATAGCACTGACCCATTGACTATTGGTTATTGGAAAGATCACACCTGCATCTAACCATTTAATAATTTCTTTCTTAACTACCTCTTTCATAGAGGGGTTCAACCTACGTTGGTGATCTACTCTAGGTGTATGTTCTTCCTCTAATAATATTTTATGCATGCAGTAGGAAGAACTTATACCCCTAATGTCAGCAATCGTCCAGGCAATAGCTTTTTTATGTTGCTTGAGCAGCATTATTAACGCAATTTCATGTTGTTTACTTAGTTTGGACGAAATAATAACAGGCAAGGTATCTTTCTCTCCTAGATATGCATATTTAAGGTGTTCAGGCAATGGTTTCAGTTCTAGTAAAGGTGGTTGTTCAATTGATGGCATCAAAGGAGTTGTGGTTCTTTCAAACAATTCATTGGTCATGCATACATGCTGAGGGTTATCCACAGATACATCCATCAATTCAGAAACATTTAAATTATTTACATTTATTTGTGCATAATTGGTAGCATGCTTAATTAACAATTGATGCTCAAGTTCTTCTTCCATTAATGAGTCTACTATATCTATAGTTGCACAGGATTCAAGATCAGAGGGGTACCTTAAAGCTTTAAACACACTGAACTTAACCTTTTCATCATGAACTCTCATGGTGAGCTCACCTTTTTGGACATCAATTAGAGCCCTACCTGTGGCTAAGAACGGTCTGCCCAATAGGATTGGTACCTTTATATCTGCCTCGTAGTCCAAGATTATAAAGTCTGCAAGAAAAATAAATTTGTCAACCTTGACAAGTATATCCTCAATCTTACCTTCAGGGTATGCGATGGATCTGTCTGCAATTTGCAAGGTGACAGTTGTTGGTCGTGCTTCACCTATCCCAAGCTGTTGGAATAGTGACAAGGGCATGAGGTTGATGCTGGCTCCCAGATCACACAAGGCTCTGCCCACATGCTTGCCTCCCAATTCTACTGGTAAGGTAAAGGAACCAGGATTCTTCTCCTTCTTTGGCAGTTTATTTTGGAGTATGACACTGCACTCCTCAGTGAGATTTACTGTTTCAAACTCACCAATAACTTTTTTGTTAGTAATAATATCTTTTAAGAATTTTACATATGATGGCATAGATTGCAAAACTTCCACAAATGGAATATTAACATGCACTTGTTTCAAGATTTCCAAGAACTTGTGGAAATGAGCTTCCTGCTCTTGCTTCTTCTTGAGTCGTCTAGGGAATGGAGGTGGTGGCACATATGTAGGCAAGTCAGGTTGCCTAATGATAGGGGGAGGCCTAGGAATTTCTTCTGGTTCCTCAATAATAGGTTCCAGCCTCACCCTTGTTGTGCTTGGTGGTAATTGATCAAGGTTAGGCAGAGAATCCAGTGGAGCACTAGACTCTTCATTCTCTACTCTCTTTGGGGTTTCTCTGTTGTTGATCACCAATGGCCTTCCACTTCGAAGTTCAATGGTTTGAACTTGTTCCTTACCATCCCTTCTTGGAGTTTCAGTGTCTGCAGGCAATCTGCCTTGGGGCCTATTCTTCAGCTCGTTCGCCAACTGCCCTATTTGATTTTCTAAGCTTCTCAGTGTTGCTTGCTGGCTCTGCAGAGTTGCATCATTCTTTGCTATGTATTCCTTCAGCAAGTTCTCCACTGATGTTCCCATTGGTTGGTTGTATTGTTTTTGATATGGGGGTTGGCTAGTTTATTGAGTGAAACCAGATGTTCCACTTGGTCTTGGTTGATTTTGCATTTGCCTTGTGTTTTGTTGTCCACCCCACGAGAGATTTGGGTGGTTTCTCCAACCAGGGTTATAAGTGTTTGAGTATGGGTTGTTCCTTGGTTGTTGTTGACTTCCAACGTAACACACCGAGGATGGATTACCAGGGCAAAAATCATACATATGCCCTTCCCCACAGAATCCACAGACTAGTGCCTCACCTTGGTTGGCTACTGATGTGCTTGTTGAAACAGCTGCCACGGTGTTGACACTTTGTTGAATATTGGTTTGAGCCATTTGCTTCACTAGGTTGGTCAGAGCATTGATCTGGCTGCTCATTGCACTGAGTGCATCCATGTCTTGAGCCTTCTTTCTGTTTGGCTCCACAGGATCGTCTGACCACCGTCAATGTGATGTTGAGATTTTCTCCAAAATCTCATAGGCTTCATTGTAACTCTTTGATAGCATGGAACCTCCAGCTGAGGAATTCAACACTTGCCTCGTGCTGGGGTTGCATCCTTTGAAGAACACTTCAATTTTAATACACCATGGAATGTCATGGTGTGGACATTTGAGTAATAGGTCTTTGAATCTGGTCCAAGCTTCATGTAATGATTCGTTTTCGGCTTGCTTGAATTTGATAATATCATCACGAAAGTTAGAGTTCCTATCTGGAGGGAAGTATTTTACTAGGAACTTCTCTGCTAGGTCTATCCAATTGACAATTGAACCAGAGGGGAAGGAATTCAGCTACGTCTTGGCCTTATCTCTTAATGAATATGGGAAAAGGTAAAGTCTCAAGGCTTCTTGAGACACTCCTGGGATGACAAAGGTGTCACTTACTCCCAGGAAGTTTCTCAAGTGGTTGTGGGGATCTTCGTTCTCCACTCCAAAGAATTGTCCAACTATGGACAACATTTGAAACATGACGGGTTTTAATTAAAATGAGTGAGCTGTAATCTCAGGGCGTATGATGCTCGGATTAAGATCATCAGGCATTGGTACAAGGTATGATAGAATGGCACTATCCTTATCATTCTCAATTTCAATGGGGTTGCGAATGATAGGTGCTCGGTTTGGTGCTTCTCCTGCTCGATCCATTTCAGCTTGTTGAGATTGTGATGACTCTGCGTGGTCCGCAATGTGCTGAATTACAGGTTGTTTTGCCTGTTTAAAAATGCATTTCTTAATTTTGTTTCTGGCCCTTAAAGTCCTTTCAGGTTCAGGATCAAATTCTAGATTGTGATTGGGAAACTCATTCATAAACCAGTTTGTTGGTACCTGAAAAATAAACTTGTTGCGTGCTCAGTGTGTATGTAAAATGTAAATGCGAAGAGCACTCAGATCATGCAAGCATACATGGTCTGCAGCAAGTGATAAGTATTTTTTAATTCGTTTTCCCACAGAGATTGAGTTTAGTTACTAACGAGTTGAGGTGCTAAATTAGATAAGGTAACTTAAATTGGGTAGATTTGGGGTTGATGTACTGAAATAATAAAGAAGCAAGAAGGATGCAATTGATAATGTAAAGCAAGAGAAGAGATAAAGCTATAATGTGGAGAGGAAGAATTGCGGGTCTCGCAATGTTTTCGCAATAAAATCGCAAAGATAAAAAGCTAATAAAAAGACTAAGGCAAAAAGCAGGAATGTTTTATTGCGGTTCTCGCAATAATCTAGCAATAAATTAGCAACGATTTTAAATGTAAAGTAAGGCAACAAGGTCGACTTAAGACTCCTCTATAGGCACTTAGCTACGCTCATTCAGCAGTAGATTAGCATATCATGCATCGTCTTAGCTCAATCTCATGCATCTCTCGATTACATGCATTAGATCTTTAGTTCACTCATATCCAAGTAAGACATAAAAACCTATTCATACAAGCAAGCTTACAAACGTGATAGGAGAACGCCTATTCCTAGGTCATTTTCTGGTTACCATAAAAGGCTAGCATGAATGGATGACTCTGAACTCTTACTCCTTCCGGAGGTTAAGAATTCTTTAGACAAAATGGATGGCCGGTCGAAATTGCCCATGGGCTGAAGCTCACATACATTCAATGCAATCATGCTGCTCTACATGCTAGACTCTCGTATTTCTAGCCTATAGATTCATCTTTAGCAGACCTTTCTTAGATTAGTTACTCATGGTTTTCGAAGAACTAAAAGAGTTTGATTGACCATGATTTAGAGAATTCAGTAAAAGCAATTGAATAAGAAATAACAAAATGAAGAACTCAACAAAACTTAATTGATTACTCTCTAAAAATAAGGTTTAGAACATTTCATAAGAACGACGTGCAATGATATGAAAGCAGTAAAGATAAAGTGTATTGGAGAACGAATCAGAACAATGTCGCAAATGGAATCAGTAGAGAGAAAACAGTAAAGAAAACTGTAAAGTGCTTGGATCCTCAAATGGAATCAGTAGAGAGAAAACAATGTCGCAAATGATGAATAGTGATTTTGGGGATTCTCAAAATTTTTGTCTCTATCTTCTTTGTCCTATTAGCCTCAATTTATAGCCAATCATTAGGTCTAAACCTAATGGGCCTATTTAGGCCCTTCCAAAATTGGCTACCCTAAAAAAATAATCCTAAAACCCTAAACTAAACACCAAATTGAAATTTTAAAATGATAAATTTAAAATCGGAATCCCGAGACCGAGACACCTAAAATGATGGACTTTAAACTGGAATCCCGAGACCGAGACACCAAAAATGATGGACTTAAAATTGGAATCTCGAAACCGAGACACCAAACTTGGAAACCCTAAATTAGAAACGCTAAATTGAAACCCTAAATTAGAAAACCCCAAATTGAAACCCTAAATTGGAAACCCTAAAACGGAAACCTGGACGCCTAAACGATTTGCTAACAAAAGCATTTTTAGTGATTTTCTTGAAAATCCCGAAAATAACACGAAAATGACCAAATTAAAGAAAAACTCAAAAATACTTAAAAATAAGTGAAAAAACATAAAATGACATGGAAAATCCAAAATGATGATAAATAAGGCCGGACGAAATACGGTGTCAACAGCTTGCCCTCCTTTGTATATCCTTGAAGAATTGAAAGGGTAGACAAATGATAAAGACAAAGTATTTGGGCGGCCACAATTGTTTATCATCAACAACAACGTGGACCTCGGTTAAGCAGGCTTCGACCGCTACCGGGACTTACCCGCAGACATAGGGTTCGATTTAACCAACAGAAATTTAAACGGACCTGGTTTTGCCAGGCTTCGACCAGCTACCGGGACTTACCCGCAGACATAGGGTTCGATTTAACCAACAAAAATTTAAACGGACTTGGTTTTGTCAGGCTTCGACCAGCTACCGGGACTTACCCGCAGACATAGGGTTCGATTTAACCAACAGGAATTTAAACGGACCTGGTTTTGCCAGGCTTCGACCAGCTACCAGGACTTACCTGCAGACATAGGGTTCGATTTAACCAACAAAAATTTAAACGGACCTGGTTTTGCCAGGCTTCGATCAGCTACCGGGACTTACCCGCAGACATAGGGTTCGATTTAACCAACAGAAATTCAAAAACAGAGTGAGATGAGTGGGATTTTTTTTTGTGTGTGTGTGTGTGTGAGACAGCGGTTTTTATTTCAAAACTTAGTTGTCAAAACAAAAGACAGCGGTTTTTATTTCAAAACTTAGCTGCAAAACAAAAGACAACGGTTTTTATTTCAAAACTTAGTTGCCGACACAAAAGACAGCGGTTTTTATTTCAAAACATAGCTGCAAAACAAAAGACAACGGTTTTTATTTCAAAACTTAGTTGTCGAACAAAAGACAACGGTTTTTATTTCAAAACTTAGCTGCAAAACAAAAGACAACGGTTTTTATTTCAAAACTTAGTTGCCGAACAAAAGACAGAGATTTTTATTTCAAAACTTAGCTGCAAAACAGAAGACAACGGTTTTTATTTCAAAACTTAGTTGCCGAACAAAAGACAGCGGTTTTTATTTCAAAACTTAGCTGCAAAACAGAAGACAACGGTTTTTATTTCAAAACTTAGTTGCCGGACCAAAAGACAGTGGTTTTTATTTCAAAACTTAGCTGCAAAACAAAAGACAACAGTTTTTATTTCAAAACTTAGTTGCCAAACAAAAGACAACGGTTTTTATTTCAAAACTTAGTTGCCAAACAAAAGACAACGGTTTTTATTTCAAAACTTAGTTGCCAACAAAAGACAGCAGTTTTTATTTCAAAACTTAGCTGCAAAACAAAGGACAACGGTTTTTATTTCAAAACTTAGTTGTCAAACAAAATACAGCGGTTTTTATTTCAAAACTTAGCTGCAAAACAAAAGACAACGGTTTTTATTTCAAAACTTAGTTGCCAACAAAAGACAGCGGTTTTTATTTCAAAACTTAGCTGCAAAACAAAAGACAACGGTTTTTATTTCAAAACTTAGTTGCCAACAAAAGACATCGGTTTTTATTTCAAAACTTAGTTGTCAAAACCAAATTCAGCGGTTTTTATTTCAAAACTTAGCTGCAAAAATAAAAGACAACGGTTTTTATTTCAAAACTTAGTTGTCAAAACCAAAGACAACTGCTTTTATTTCAAAACTTAGCTGCAAAACACAAAACAACGGTTTTTATTTCAAAACTTAGTTGCCGAACAAAACACAGCGGTTTTTATTTCAAAACTTAGCTGCAAAACAAAAGACAACGTTTTTTATTTCAAAACTTAGTTGCCGAACAAAAGACAGCGGTTTTTATTTCAAAACTTAGCTGCAAAACAAAAGACAACGGTTTTTATTTCAAAACTTAGTTGCCGAACAAAAGACAACGATTTTTATTTCAAAACTTAGCTGCAAAATAGAAGACAACGGTTTTTATTTCAAAACTTAGTTGCCGAACAAAAGACAGCGGTTTTTATTTCAAAACTTAGCTGCAAAACCAAAAGACAACGGTTTTTATTTCAAAACTTAGTTGCCGAACCAAAAGACAGCGGTTTTTATTTCAAAACTTAGCTGCAAAACAGAAGACAACGGTTTTTATTTCAAAACTTAGTTGCCGAACAAAAGACAACGATTTTTATTTCAAAACTTAGCTGCAAAACAAAAGACAACGGTTTTTATTTCAAAACTTAGTTGCCAATATAGAACTTTAAAAAGACTCTTTGGAAACCATTAGAAACTCTCATGAATATGAAGAAGTCCTAAATGCATGATTTGTTTTTTGCTTTTTTTTTTTTTTTTTTAATGAAATTGACCCTCAAATGAGAATATGATGCAAATGCGAGTTGCAAAATGTGACTCGAATGTCGCACAAAACATGAGTGCATGCGTTGTTGTGTAATGACAAAGATGAAGCGTTCATTAATTCTGGGAAGCGATAACGCAATTAAGAGTTTATGAAGATATGTCTTGATTCTCTTGGTTTGGCCAATGGATTTGACTTTGGAAGCATGACGCAATTATGCATATGCATGCTAATGGTAGAAACAAATGTGTATGAATGCAACATGTGTGCATAATATGTTAAACGTAATGGATGTCATGAATGCAACATGTATGCATGTGCATTAACAAAATGTCATAAATGTAGCATATATGCATGAGCATGCTTGGAGGAGGATGACGGATGTCATGAATGCAGTATGTATGCATGATACTGATGCATATGCATCCTAAAAATAGGATAATGTCATGAATGCAACATGTGTGCATGTGCATTAAAAAAATGTCATAAATGTAGCATATATGCATGAGCATGCTAGGAGTAGGATGACGAATGTCATGGATGCAGTATGTATGCATGATACTGATGCATATGCATCCTATGGATAAAATAATGTCATGAATGCAACATGTGTACACATGCTTTTCGAGGGTAAAAGAATGATTGAATGCAACACATGCATAATATGTTAAAGGTGATGAATGATTGAATGTATCATGCTGAGGGTAGAAAACTGTAGAATGTAACGTGTATGCATGAATCATATGATCTACCAACTAACCATGATATGTGAAAATGTTTTTTTTTTTTTTGAAATTATGATGTTAATGATATCAACTTACATGATGGAATGCATGATTTGTGAAAACAAATGCTTAATCAAAAATAAATTTTGTGTTAATGAAATGATCATTTTTGCTTAAGTCTGTCGATCTTATCAGCCAATACTTAGCGGAGAATCAAATGAAAATAATGGTGTCATCATCAGGCTTTTTTTTTTTTTTTTTTTTGGGATGCTTTCACCTGAGAGAAATTAAATGTGTCAGTCCTAGATCACTCGAGCATATTGGACAATGTAGGCTGTTGGGTAGATTCTCATGTGCTAGATTAGAGAACTAATCAAAAGTAATTGATAATGTGGAACATCTTCTGATTAAATTGCTTCATAACTTAGCATTGTAATGAACAAGAATGTTGGATTATAAGAAAGTGAATTTAGATTTAGAAATATGGGATGACAACCAATGAGGTTTTTTTTTTTTTTTTTTTAAGCAAAACAAGGAAGGAATGCGAAGGAAGATGTAGTACTCGCATGCTTTCAGAAGATCTCTTGGACAATAAGAGTTTGAAAATGCCTTTTCACATTTGAGTAAGAAATTGGAAACTGGTTAGACAGAAGGATGAGTGACATGACTCCATTTCCTCGGACAAAAGTTTTGATAGCTAGAAGTAGCTTCTTCAGAAATTCTCGCTTTCTTTGAGTAAGCTCGAGGTTTTTGATGATATTTAATCCAACGTGGCAAAGGCGTAGGCTTTGCCCTAGTTTTGCAGATGTTGATCCGACGTGGCAAAGACATAGGCTTTGCCCCAGTATGGATGATGTGTGACTGATTAGCTTCTTGTTCTACTGATTGCACCAGCTTTGCATTTTATTTATTTTTTTCTTTTTTTTGGAATGATGCAATAAAATGCCCCAACTTGATGACGATGACTTCGCTCTATTTGTGGCAAAGACGTGGGCTTTGCCCCAGTGTTCATGATATTGATCCAGCGTGGCGAAGACGTAGGCTTTGCCCCAGTATTGATGACGTTCAAATGAGACACTTCAAGCTTTGTGAGATGTAGCTTTTTGATCAATTGATTGCACCAATTTTTTTTTTTTTTTTTTTTTTTTTTTTTTTTTAGACATGATGCAATAACGTGTTCCAACTTGTAGACGGTGGTTTCGCTCTAATTGTGGCAAAGACGTGGGCTTTGCCCTAGTGTTGCAAAGATGAGGGCTTTGCCCCAGTTGCTGATGTCCAACAAGCTTTGTGAGATGTAGCTTTTTGATCAATTGATTGCACTAATTTTTTTTTTTTTTTTTTTTTTTTTTTGGAATGAAAGGTGCAATCAGATGCTCAAGCTTTGACGACGACTTCGCTCTATTGTGGCAAAGATGTGGGCTTTGCCCCAGTGCTGCAAAGACGAAGACTTTGCCCCAGTCTATGATAATGCTTCAGCGTGTGGCAAAGGCATAGGCTTTGCCCCAGTGTTGCGAAGACGAGATCCAACATGGCTCAGACATAGACTTTATCCTGATGTGGCAAAGGCGAAGGCTTTGCCCCAGCTTATTGATTTACCGCGGAGACCTTTCAGCATCTTCAAGATGTAGCTTTTATTGCATCATCCTTGCGTTTTTTTTTTTTTTTTTTGTGTGTGCAACCAGACTCTGATGTCACTCTAGGAGACATTCCATATCATTTCTTCATCTGCGCTCCTTGAAATCCTGATGACGTTAACCCCGAGCAAAAACTCATTTAAGACTTTGAGATAATTTCCAAAGTTACTACCTCTCTAGTTCTCAAAACCAACATCCTTAGTCTTGGAATCAATTTCTAATCGAGGAAAGAGATAGATCAAAGGATAGGAAAAAGGAGAATGAATTTATAACAGATGAAGCTGGCATGGAAGAGTGTATGAGAAATTACAAGTTTTAATTATGAAGCAGTAAATCCCAAGCATTCAACATTATTTCATTACATCTGAAGCTCTCTTGGTCCGGTGGATAATTTTGAGAGGTTCGCCACATAATTGAGTGTGACTTGCTTTGCAAAAGGCTTGGCGGATAGAAAGATGTAGAGATACACCGTATAAATGTAGATGGTGAAATGAACCAACTATTTTGCGGTGGATCTACAAATTTAGAAGATTGCCTCAAAATTATGTGTGGCATGCATGTACAAGGTTTTACAGTGTAATTTTGAACAGTCATTGCAAGATGGGCTTGCCCCATTGTGATAATTAGAACACTGCTTAGTGGGGTATGATGGTATGATTTTTAGCACATGAAAGATAATGAAGGTCAAAATAAAGTTCCTCTTGAAATAGAGTTCAACTTAAAGCTTGAGAGGAGTATTTTGAACAGGTGATGAAACGGCCGAGACTTGACAAAATTCCCAATAGAAGAGTAGTGAAAGCAACCAATTTTTTTTTTTTTTTTTTTAAATGATGAAACACCATGATTTGGTCATTAATTCTTGCTAAGGTTTCAACTGATAAGAACAATTAAAGCAATCACAAGAATGATCAAGTAAACACACAAAAGACTTTTTTGATTATTTTTTTTATTTTTTAATGCAAATGATGAGTTTTTTTTTAATTTCAAAATATGCACGAGATGCAATTTTCGAAAGACATGATTTTTATGTTATGATATGCGAAATGAGACGATGCATGAAATTATTGCTGCATGCAATTTTATGTAATTAAGAACAAATGAGATCCTTGAACGACTCGTCATGTGAAATGTGATAATGCATGCATGAACGACATGATACAATGTAATGCAACTGAATTTTTTTGTTTGTTTGTTTTTTTTTTTTTTTTTTTAACGCATAAACAATTTTCATGATGTGATAACGTGGTGTTATGCAACGATTTTGATTTTTCTATCATGCAAAATGAAACGACACATGCATGGACACCCCTTTTTATTTTATGCATGATGTTATGCAAAATGTTTTTTTTTTTGAAATGATAGAGATAACCATGCAAATGAGCTATTGAATCCATGATATGATGCAAATGATTTTTTTGCTTTTTTTGAGATGTTATGACTTGACATGCAAGATGAGTCGACGAATGCACAATGCAACGTTATACAAATGATTAATGACTTTTTTTTTAATTGAGATGTTATGACATGTTATGCAAGATGAGCTAATGCATATTTTTGTTTTATGTGTGAATTTTTTTATGCATGTCTTTGAGACTATGTATGCCATGCAAAGTGAAATAATTAATGGATGAACATTTTCTATGATACCTGTGATTTTTTTTTTGTCATGGAAATGAGATAATGCCGAAACATTTTTTTTATGATGTGATGAATTTTGGTGCATGTACAAAGATGATACGATGCAACGAATGATGAAATGTTATGACTTCTTGTTCAAATGAAAAATGCATGAACCTCTTTTATGACGTGATGATGTGATGAACTTTGATGCATGCTTAATGAATTAACAATGTATGGACATTCTTTGTGAATGCATGATGATATGCGACTGAAAGATAATTCGACATGCAAAATGAATTTATGATGCATGGACACATTTTTTTTTACGCATGATGATATGCAATTAAATGAATCGACATGCAAAATGATTTTATGATGCATTGACAATTTTATTATGCATGATGATATGTAATTGAACAATTCGACATGCAAAATGATATGATGCATGAACATTTTTTTTTGAGATTTTATGTTTTATGACTTGCGCAAAATAAGATAATGCATGAATGAACGTTTTTATTACGCGTGTATGTGTGACATGACACCATGCAATATGAGATTATTTTTTACATGCAAAATGCAAGAATTGATATTTTATTACACGTGCACGTGTGAAATGACACCATGCAATATGAAATAATTTTTTGACATGCAAAATGCATGAATTGATCATTTTATTATGTGTGCACGTGTGAAATGACACCATGCAGTATATGAGATTATTTTTTGACATGCAAAATGCATGAATTGATGCTTTTATTACCGTGCACGTGTGACATGACACCATGCAATATGAAATGATTTTTTTGACATGCAAAATGCATGAATTGATCTTTTTATTATGTGTGCACGTGTGAAATGACACCATGCAATATATGAGATTATGTTTTGACATTCAAAATGCATGAATTGATGCTTTTATTACCGTGCACGTGTGAAATGACACAATGCAATATGAGATGATTTTGACATACACAAAATGCATGAACCTATGTTTTTATCACACGTGCACGTGTGAAATGACACAATGTGCTATGATGATTTTGACATGCAAAATGTAAGAATTGAATGATTTTTCTATGATTTTACGCATGAGAAGATGCATGAGCATTTTTTTCTATGCAAAAATGATTTTATGCGTGCGTGAGATGACATCATGAAATTGATGAAATGATTTTTACATGCATGAATTGATGCTTTTACTACATATGCATGTGTGAAATAACACCATACAAACATAAGACAATGCATGTTATGCATGGATTTTTTTTTTTTATGTACGCATGATATTGTGCAAATGATGGATGAGAAATGATAAATATTTTTGGAATGAACATTTATATGCACGCAAATGATATTTTTTTTTTTTTATTTTGTGTATGTCATGCAAAACGAAAGAATTCACAAATTTTTACTTATGCATGAATGATGAAATGAGACTCGGTTTTTTTTTTTGCGATGCATAAACGAGATGCAATTAACGAAAAAGACCTATTTTTTTTTTTTGTGCACGTCTCTAAACCCTGAACGAAAGACTTTATTTGGATGAGAACGCGATGACTCGTAAAAAAAATGCATGATCCTTAAATTCTAAGATGTGGAAATACAAATGATTTTTTTGATTTTATTTAAAAAAAAAAAACGACGTGTAGAACGAATATCACTAGAAGAAAATTTTCTGAAAACGAAAAAATGGAAAATGAACGAAGACTTTTCGTGCGCCTTTACGGGGGCAGGTTACATCCTCCCGCAGGTCGACATTACTCGACTCTCCATTCTAAACCTAAACAAAGAGGTCCTCAATTATAACTGAATGCTAAAAATTAGCAAACGAATTAATTTGAACGTGAATCTTTCGTGCGCCATACAAGGGCGATATGTCCCTTTGAAGGTCGACATTACTCGATTATCTATTCTAAACCTCAGGAGGATGACTCGAAATTTTTTTGTAAAATATCAAAATAAAACACATATAATGAAATCAACACACGCAGCTTAAATATGTGAATGAAACACGCAATATGATACAAGCACGAGAATCAAACATGCGACAAAGTAGGTGTATTCTAAAATTCAGAGTTTGGACAATTAACGGTTAACCCTAGGATGTATATGGGTGTGGTTTAGGTTCTAACAATCCTAGAAAAACGGTCCCCGAGCTTTCAAATTGATTAAACAACGCGAATAGCTCGAGTAGAGAATTTCATGCGCCTGCACGAGAACCGAAGTTCCACGAAGGTCACACTACTCAATCTCCGAATCTAATCCTAAATGGTAGAGCCCGGGTAGGAGGCTCGTGAACGTGTGTGAAATGCATGATCATGCAAACAATTTAAATTAAAACAATGCATAACAACGAAAATAATAAACATGATGTGAGGGTAGGGTTCTAAACATAAGGATAAAGGCCCCCAAATTAATTTGAAAGCTAAAGATTAGCCAACGAATTAATCTGAGCGAGAATCTTTCGTGCGCCTATACAGGGGCAATTATATCCCCTTGAAGGTCGACATTACTCGATTCTCAATTCTAATCCTAAGAGATAGAGCCCGGGTAGGAGGCTCGTGAACATGTGTGAAATGCATGATAATGTAAACAATTTAAATTACGATAAATGAAATAATTTAAATAAAACAATGCATAACAACGCAATGAATTAAATAATAAACATGATGTGAGGGTAATGCTCTAAATCTAAGGATAACGACCCCCAAATTAATTTGAAAGCTAAAGATTAACCAACGAATTAATCTGAGCGAGAATCTTTCGTGCGCCATACAGGGGCAATTATATCCCCTTGAAGGTTGACATTACTCGATTCTCAAATCTAATCCTAAAAGGTAGAGCCCGGGTAGGAGGCTCGTGAATGTGTGTGAAATGCATGATAATCCAATAAACAGTAAGTTGCGATAAATAAATCAAGACAATTAGAACAACACATAATTAAATAAATAAAACAAAGACAAACAAGGACCAAAAATAAAATTGGATAAATGTAAGATAAAAATGCGATGACCTAGACCCACTAAAAATATCCCCAGTGGAGTCGCCATGCTGTCGCAACGTTTTTGCAACGGGGAGCGGTCGACAACCTTCTGTTAAACAGGGGTTTTCACAAAAAAAATTGAGTTACCACCAATCATTTAGGATGTGATTTGTCACCTTAAAAATACGGTCTACAAAGTAAAAACACGAGGTTCGGGGGTCGGTTGAGTGTAGGGAAAGTTCTAGCACCCTACAACATCCCGTTTAAACGGTAGCCAAAACGTTTTATCCTAATTATCTAGTTAATTTCAAATGGTCCTAAAACATAAATAAAATAAACAACTAAAATTATAATGTCTCAACTAATCAAATCCTAACTTTAAAGAAAGTAGGAATTTGATTTTGTGAGTGAGATCGTTAATTTCGCCACTAATCGCCTTGATCTCGATACCGAGATCATACGACAAAACAAGAACTTTAAAAATCCTTTAATAAAATCGTTTTGTTTCAAAATCAATTTAAAATTTAATTAAAACTTTAATTAAAATTAAAACAATTTTGGTTTGAAAACAAACGATTTGAAATTTAATTTAAAACTTGATTTGAACAAAAATATATTCTTGTTGTGAAATAGTAACAAAATTCAATTTAAAAATTAAGGGAAAACTCTTTTTTAAAACAAGGGTGTTCTTGTAATTAGCGCATAATGGCAGTAATAATGAATCCTCAAAAATAGGGAAACCCTATTTATCCCGGGATTTCAATTAAAGTTAAAATACCCTCGAGATGAGAGGAACAATCCTTCATCTCTCTCGGGGTTACAAATTAAAACTAAAATACCCTCGAGATGAGAGGAACAATCCTTCATCTCTCCCGGGGTTACAAATTAAAACTAAAATACCCTCGAGATGAGAGGAACAGTCCTTCATCTCTCCCGGGGTTACAATTTAAAATTAAAACATGCGCATAAAATATGAACGAAGACGACAAAAATAAGAGAAACGACAGATATAATTACTAACAAAAAAATCATTGGTGAATTTGAAACAGTGAATCTCACTGAGGAGTGTAGTGCTATACTCCAAAATAAACTGCCAAAGAAGGAGAAGGATCCTGGTTCCTTCACCTTACCAGTCGAATTAGGAGGCAAGCACGTGGGCAGAGCTCTGTGTGATCTGGGAGCCAGCATCAATCTCATGCCCTTGTCACTATTCCGTCAACTTGGGATAGGGGAAGCACGACCTACCACTGTCACCTTGCAGCTTGCAGACAGATCCATCGCATACCCTGAGGGTAAAATTGAGGATATACTTGTCAAGGTTGACAAATTCATTTTTCTCGCAGGCTTTATAATTCTGGATTATGAGGCAGACAAGGAGGTACCGATCTTATTGGGCAGACCATTCTTAGCCACAGGTAGGGCTCTAATCGATGTCCAGAAAGGTGAGCTCACCATGAGAGTTCATGATGAGGAGGTTAAATTCAGTGTATTTAAAGCATTAAGGTACCCCTCTGATCTTGAATCCTGTGCAAATATAGATGTAGTAGATTCACTTATGGAAGAAGAACTTGAGCATGAACTGTTAATTAAGCATGCTACTAACTATGCACAAGTAGATATAGATAATTTAAATATCTCTGAATTGATGGATATATCTATGGACAACCCTCAGCATGTATGTATGACTAATAAACTGTCTGAGAGAACCACAACTCCTTTAAAGCCATCAATTGAACACCCACCTTTACTAGAATTAAAACCATTGCCTGAACATCTTAAGTATGCATATCTAGGAGAGTAAGATACTTTGCCTGTTATTATTTCGTCCAAACTAAGTAAACAACATGAAATTGCGTTAATATTGCTGCTTAAGCAACATAAAAAAGCTATTGCCTGGACGATTGCTGATATAAGAGGTATTAGTCCTTCCTACTGCATGCATAAAATATTATTGGAAGAGGAACATACACCTAGGGTAGATCACCAACGTAGGTTGAACCCCTCCATGAAAGAGGTAGTTAAAAAAGAAATTATCAAATGGTTAGACGCAGGTGTAATTTTCCCCATAGCCAATAGTCAATGGGTTAGTCCGATTCAATGTGTGCCTAAGAAAGGTGGTATGACTGTAATAGTGAATGAAAACAACGAACTAATACCAACTAGAACTGTTACAGGATGGAGAGTCTGTATGGACTACAGAAAACTTAACAAATAAACCAAAAAAGACCATTTTCCTTTACCATTTATAGATCAAATGTTAGATAGAATAACTGGCCGAGCCTATTACTACTTTTTAGATGGTTATTCAGGATATAACCAAATTACCATAGACCCTGAGGACCAGGAGAAAACGACCTTTACATGTCCCTTTGGAACATTTGCTTTTCGCAGAATGTCATTTGGCTTATGCAATGCACCAGCAACATTCCAAAGATGCATGTTGGCTATTTTCTCTGACTTAGATGAGTCCATGATAGAAATATTTATGGATGACTTCTCAGTCTTTGGTGATTCCTTTAACAACTGCTTAGAAAATCTAGGACAAGTCCTAACTAGGTGTGAAGAGACCAACCTAGTCTTAAATTGGAAAAAATGCCACTTTATGGTGGAAGAAGAAATAGTCCTAGGACATAGAGTATCCAGAGCAGGAGTAGAGGTCGATAGGGCCAAAATAAAAATCATAGAGAAGCTAGTGGAACCTCAAAACGTCAAAGCTATAAGGAGTTTCCTGGGTCATGCAAGTTTTTATAGGAGATTTATCAAAGACTTCTCAAAAATCTCTAAACCCTTGTGTGAGCTTCTAGAGCTAAATAAACCTTTTCTCTTCTCAAAAGAATGTTTCCTAGCATGGACAAAACTTAAAGAAGCCTTAGTCAAAGCACCAATTATAGTAGGCCCAAATTGGGATTTACCTTTTGAACTAATGTGTGATGCTAGTGACTATGCGATTGGGGCTATGCTGGGGCAGAAAATAGATACACTAACACACCCTGTATATTATGTCAGTAAAACTTTAAATGAAGCTGTAGTGTTTGCGTGTGAAAAATTTAGGCCTTATATTGTAGGTACTAAAACAATTGTGTACACTGATCACTCTGCAATAAAATATTTAATGAGAAAACCTGATGCTAAGCCACGGCTAATTAGATGGGTGTTATTATTGCAAGAGATTGATTTAGACATTAGAGATAAAAAAAAAAGGATGCGAAAATGTAGTTGCTGATCATTTATCTAGATTGCGGAGTAATTGCGAAATAATTGCTGAGCCCGCAATATCTGATGCCTTTGTTGATGAACATGTCTTTGTGTTAGCGCATTGTGATAACAATGGGGAACCTTGGTTTGCGGATATTGCTAACTTCCTTGCCTCGCAGGTATTACCAACCTTCAGAGGGGGCAAGAAAAGAAGAGGTTCCTACACGAAGCTAGGAAGTACATCTGGGACGATCCTACACTTTACAAAAGTTGCGCGGATGGATTGCTGAGGAAGTGTGTATCAGCTGCTGAGGCAAAGTCAGTATTGCAGCACTGTCATACATCTCCTTACGGTGGACATTTTGGTGGTCAAAGGACGGCTGCAAAGGTGTTCCAAAGTGGCTACTACTGGCCCACGATCTTCAAGGATGCCCACGACCATGCACACAGCTGCAATGAGTGTCAACGTACAGGTAACCTCAGTAGAAAAGATGAGATGCCTCTCACATATATCTTAGAGTTGGAACTCTTTGATGTATGGGGCATTGACTTCATGGGACCATTCTCTCCATCTGCAGGTAATCTTTACATACTAGTAGCTGTAGATTATGTTTCTAAATGGGTAGAAGCCATTGCATGTCCCTCAAATGATGCCAAAACAGTCATTAAATTTCTGAATAGGCATATTTTTACAAGATTTGGTACACCACGTGCAATAATAAGTGATGAAGGAACCCACTTTATAAATAAAGCTATGGAAAAGGTATTAGCTAAATATAATGTTAGACATAGAGTAGCAACCCCTTATCACCCACACTCAAATGGACAAGCTGAAATATCTAATAGGGAGATCAAGAGCATACTTGAAAAAGTTGTTAAACCTAATAGAAATGACTGGTCTTTTAAGTTAGACGATGCACTGTGGGCGTATAGGACTGCATATAAAACACCCTTAGGTATGTCTCCTTATAGGCTAGTGTATGGAAAAGCATGCCACTTACCCTTCGAATTAGAAATCAAAGCCTTTTGGGCTTTAAAAGAGTTGAATTATTGCGTAACCGATGCGGGAACATTGCGGTCTCTACAATTACATGAGTTAGATGAACTAAGACACATGTCATATGAAAATGCTAAAATGTATAAGGAAAAAACTAAGATTTGGCATGATAGTAGACTTAGGATCAAGGACTTTAAAAAGGGTCAGCATGTTTTATTATTCAACTCGCGATTGAGGTTATTTCCAGGCAAACTTAAGTCTAGGTGGTCGGGTCCTTTTGTGATTACTAATGTCTTTGTTCATGGTGCTATTGAAATTCGAAACCTAAACCAAGGGCAGCCGTTCATGGTAAATGGCGCGAGGTTGAAACACTATTATGAGGAAGGAGATGTGAAGACACTCTCGGCCTTCCTTCTATCCGAAGCCTAAGAGGCGAATCAAGAGAGGATGAGTGATCACTGTGGTCATCCGTCAGAGGGTTATGCCTTAGATTTTTCTTTATTGTTTTTTATTGCGTATCGTATGGTTATTTTCTGTTTTAATTAAGTGTTTTTATTTTTTGATTAGGAGTATAGTAATGGGAGATTTTAAGCGAAAATGAGGGAGGTGAATCAAGAGGAGAAGATCAAAGAAAAGATCTGGAGAAATCAGAGATTTGGGTGCTAAAATCTTGCAACACAATCAAGAAAAATCCTAACGGTTATATTGAAAATGCTAAATAATTGCTGAAGAATTGCGGCGTCCACAACAAAAGAGCCGTTGGGAGAACACTTGAGTATAAATAGCCGGCGTTGGGGATCGCTTCCCTCTCCGATTTCTCAAACCGTTGGAACTCCACAACTCAGAACTCTCATTCCTCTGAAACTCCCAAACTCAGATCTTCAAAGAAGCAACAATGGTGACCACAAGAGCAGACCGATCCACACCCAAAAGAGCGTCACCTGACGCATAAGAGACAAGACTGGTAAGGGAGGCGTTGCTGTCTTTGGCAGACGCCGACGCTGCGCAACCCTCAAGGCCCTCAAAGCTTCCTGTGAGAAGGAGGAAATGGAAGGTGGCGAAGACGGTAGCCGCTGATCCCTCTGATCCGACAGGAACTCCTAAGAAGAAGAAGTGGAAGATCGCAGTGTCTGATTCCCCGATCAGAGAGAAGGAGACCCCGAGCGAGGAAAGCCTCGATAGTGGTCGGCCATCATTTGAAACGGCCATGCAGAGCCCTGAATCTCCTCAGCATGCGCCGGAGCCTGAGATTCCGTCTGAAGAGCGCCAAGATTCGGTGCCAATAGATGATCCGGCTGAGAAAGAAGAAGTGTTTTCCCCCTTCAGGGATGTCCATCTCGACAACCCTGTGAAGGGGGAAAGCAGGGACTCAATGGAGGAAACGCTGGGTGAGTGTCTCCAGCACATGGCCACAAAGGCACGGCTCAAGAAGAAGGCACCTGTGATTGTAAAGGGTAAGCGGCCAAAGGCCTCCAAACGAACCAAAAGGAAGAGGGTTGAAGCTGAACCCTCTATGAAGAAAATGAAAACTGAGGCCTTTAAGTCGGCCAAAGAAAGGGAAAAGGGGAAGAGAAAGATGTATCAAGAAGAGGAGCCTCGAGCTGCGAGGTATGTTTCCAAGGAAGCAGAGGCCAAGGGCCTCGAACTGATGAAGAAAGAACTCCTCCACGAGAGAGGATTTCTTGATGCCCTTGCGGACCTGCCGCAATTCTTGCGCGCAGGGATTATTAACCATGGTTGGGAGGAGCTATGTAGGCCTCCAATTCCAGCCTACCCTGACATGGTGTACGACTTCTACGCCAACCTCACGCATCCTGAAAATTGTCTGTCAATGGTGAGGGGGATAGAGGTTGATTTCTCAGCCAACGCCATCAACGAAGCCTATGCTCTCAAGGGGCATAAGCACTCTGAATACGCAAGAATAATCGAATCACCCTCAGAGGCAGTCCTAGAGGAAGCCCTGAATACAATAGGCAAACCTGAGGCAGCTTGGGCAGTCTCAAGGAATGGGAGGCACACATTAATGAGTGCGACCCTCAGATACAAAGTAGTCGTCTGGTTCTCCCTCGTACGCAGACGAATCTCCCCGGTCACACATGAAACAACCATCAACCAGGGGCGATCGCTGCTGCTCTATGCAATCATGAAGGGACTCACCATTGATGTGGGTGAAGTCATTGCCGCCTCTATCACCGAATGCTCAAAAAAGGGTAAGGGCCAACTCTTTTTCCCTAATACCATTACTAAGCTTTGTTTGCGTGCAGGAGTGCCTGTTACGAGGGATGAGAGGCAATTGGCCTATACTGGCCATCTGGAGCTGCCCACGATCTTGAGGATGCGAAGAAGGGGCAACATGGAGTTCGAGATGGATGGACTGGCTGCTGCACAGTAGTTGTCCATGGCCTGCCTGATGGACTTGCAACACAAGATAGCCCAATGGGCTGAGTATTCGCAGGCAAGGGACTAGGAGCTGACTGAACATCTGCGGTGCACGTTCCCCACCTTCCCTGTTGGTTTGCTGAAACCTTGGGTGCCTCCAAGAGAAAGGAGTGAAGAAGATGAGGATGTTTGAATGCCAGACTGACGGCATTCGAGGGAGTATTTCTGATCCCTCTAAAAAAAAACAAGAAATCTGCTTTTCTGTGAACTGTTACCCCCCCCCCCCCCCCCTATAATCAATTATGTGTTCTGTTTTGAATTGTAATTTGTTTGTTTAGAGTAGTTTAGTTTTGTTTAAATGTCATCTGAGTAGGTAGCTTAGGTAGTTTTGCTGTTTTTATAGTTGTCTATGAACGAATATCGCATGCTAGGAGCCTTGATCACAGTTAAATTTGCTCTGTTGGAATATTGCGAATTCCTTGCGGTGACCGCAATATTTTGTTAGTTTTTCGCATGCTGTTGGATGACTTTTTGATTGGCTGTCTGTGTTTAAATCTCAATATTTTGCTGCTTTACTGAATTCAATAGGTAATCTCTATTGAGCATGCTGGATGAGTGTCAAAGTACACCCTTGTTCGTTTACTTTAGCTCCATACATTGCTAAGCATGCACCTCTGTGAGACCTTACCATGTTGTTTTTAGAACAATTCTGCTTATGAGTTATCTATACTACGAAGGTCATTCTATACCTAAGAGTTTTAAGTTCTACTTGTTTTTCCTTAGACTAGATGCTTCTAAGACAAGTTTGGGGGTGTGCCACCTCAGACTTTCATTGGGGACAATGAGAAGATAAGTTTGGGGGAGGCAGCCTCTAGGCCTAGGAACACTCCTCTCTCCCTCTTGAAAAACATAAGCATTCTTCTTCTTTGAAAAAAAAAATGAAAAAGAAAGAAACAGAAAAATAAAGGGTAGTGTCTCTCTAAAGGATGCTGAGTAATCAGGGCCATTTGTGTAACCCACAAGTGGCACTGCATCAAAAGGAAAACCAAAAGAAGACTCTACCGAAAGAAAAGAAAAAGAAAAATCAGACCAAGGAAGAAGAATGTATGCCAACAAGCTATGGCCTCAGTGCTTAGGTGTCCTGTATAATTGAACTCTGATCCTTAGTTTGCTAAGCACAGGGCTGTAGCTTGAAGGTTTGTCATGGGAGATGAGTGTCGATCCAACTCAGTGATGTCAAGGCTTAGTTGTTCTATGGACTGTACTATGATTCTCGTATGTGCTAAGCTTGGCATGACTGTAAGGATTCCTAGGTAGCTCAATAATAAATACATTAGAAGCATGTACTGAGTCTGGGTTAAAACTAGGGAGAATTTGAAAACTTAGGGATAGTTGCACAATTAACCTAATGACATAGGCAGATAAATCATTTGTTAGGAAATTTGTAAAGGACAAAAGGTTTTAAAGGCAAGAGAAACAAGAATGAGCAGAATGTGAAGTTAGTTTGAACTTAGGAGAGTGTCACATGGCAGCAGTGCCTTGGATAGTAAGCCTAGGGAAGTCAGCAAGTCAGTTAGATAGAGTTTAAAAGTCAAGAATTAGCAGCCCAAGTAAGCCTTTATATTGCTCGAGGACGAGCAATAACTCAAGTTTGGGGGTGTGTTACCTCTCCAAAAGTACATTATTTAGGGACTTATTTACCTTAAAATTATGTAATCTCTTGAGCGTTTTTGTTAGAATTTAGCTTAATACGTGCTTAAATATGAGAATTCGAGGAATGAAGCTAAAATAGGACTTATTTGGAAAAGGAACGAAAAAGAATAGAAAATAATGCTAAAAGAGCTAAAATGTACATTGCAGAAGAATTGCTGAAACATTGCTGGGAGCGCAATAAACATTGCGGCAACCGCGAGGAATCCGCAATGCCAAGCTGCTGCTGCTGAGTTTTCCCAGCCGCCAGTCATCACGGTTGCAATATTTCAGCCGCCTAAACCTTCCCCTGCTGCCACGTAGAGGGTTGCTGTTTAGAATGGATGGTTCTCCATGACTGAAGGTACCTGCAAAAAGCTATAAAAGGAGGTGAAGGAGAAAGATAGCTCGGAAGCGTGGAGTTCTCCGTCTCAACGCAATCCAAATACTCATTTTTCCTTACCCCGTTTGTTGGAATGAAGAAATCAGCCCTTGGCGTCGATAATTCGAGAGGAAGAAGAGAAGATCCTTCTTCTCTTCTGATTGAATTCATCCCCAAGAACAGCTAATCTCCCCCTTCATCCGAGGCGCTTGCGACGAGGAGATCCGTGCACACTTTTATACAGCTTCCTTACTGCTTTCTGTCTTTCGTTTCTATTTGTTACACTGCTGCGATTCGTCTTCAATTTGTTCAGTTCTTTACTGTTTTTCATACCTTCGCACATTTGCGTTTTGAACCTTCATTTATAAAGTAATCGTTTAAGCTTATTCGAGTTCTTCAACTTGTTAACTTTATTCTCTTGCTTTCATTAAGTACTTTAAATCATGCTTAATCAATCTAGTCTTTCCAATTCCCCATCAACCATGAGTAACTAATCACACAAGGGTCTGCTAAAGATGAATCTATAGGTTAGAAATACGAGAGTTCAGCATGTAGGATAGCTTCGAATGCATTGAATGTATGTGTACTTCATCCGATGGGCAATTTCGATCGGCCATCCATTTTGTCTAAAGAACTCCTAACCTCCGGAAGAAGTAAGAGTTCAGAGTCGCCCATTCATGCTAGCCTTTCATGGTAGCCAGAAAACGACCTAGGAATAGGCGTTTTCCTAGCACGATTCATTAGCTTGCTTGTATAAATAGTTGTTTATGTCTTGCTTGGATATGAGTGAACTAGAAGATCTAATGCATGCAATCGAGAGATGCATGAGACTGAGCTAAATCGATGCATGATAAGTTAATCTACTACTGAATGATCGTATGTAAGAGCTTATAAAGGAGTCTTAAGTCGACCTTGTTTCCGTATCTCACCTTTAAATCGTTGCTACATTAATTGCTAGATAATTGCGGGAACCGCAATTCTATAGTTCTGTTTTTGCCTTAGCGTTTTTTCCAGTCTTTTACTTTTGCGATTTTATTGCTAGAATATTGCTAGATCCGCAATTCTTTCTTCTCCACATCAAAGCTTAATCTCTTTACTTGCTTTCGTTTATGCTTGCATGCTTCGTACATTCCTTGTTAGTTCGGCACATCAACCTCAAATCCACCCAATTTAAGTGACCCTCTCTAATTTAACACCTCACTTCGTTAGTAACTAAACTCAATCTATGTGGGAAAATGAATTAAAAAATACTTATCACTTGTTGCAGACCATGTATGCTTGCATGTTCTGAGTGCTCTCGCATTACATTTTTATTTACACACTGAGCACGCAACAAGTATGCATTGGGACCAAATCACAAAGTATTTCATCTTGAACTGTATCATTTTCTACCTCATTAGTAGGCTGAATTTGAGTAGGTAAACTAGAATTTTTCAAAGATGAATTAACAATGAAAGTTGGTTTAGGTTTAGTGTACCTTGTAGACTTCTTATGGCAATCTTCTCCTCTTTATACATATTGTATGACCCTTTTCTCCCTTGCTTGGTCCCGCAAATTCAACTCTTGATTTATTTGAAATAGCTCATTGATGCATTGAGGCATCTCAGCTATATTATCTAGAAATTTCTTCATAAAATGATCATCACGATTCTAGGTCTCATGGCGTTTTCTTCTTTGGTGCAACATGGCTGCCAAATAAAAAACTTCACAAGCGATTTCTCGCGTGTTTACTCTCCTTTATAATAAAGATCACTCATGTTTATACTCGATTATAATCTCATAGCTCACTTCTCTCAAGTTGGTTGGAGAAAAAATGAGAGTTATGAAAGTATTTGCAATCAAGTATTAAACAAGCATGTAAGAAAAGCAACTATTAATCTTAATTAGTGGATATATTCCAACAACAAAGTTTCAGAATATGAAATGAAAAGACACAATTTGACTTTTTATGGTTGAGAATGCGGTTGGAATCATTGAGCACAACTTACAACTTATGCATTAATTACTTGCATTGGAATTGCAATTTACAACTCACACATTAAGTTTTGTCCATTGAAAAAACAATTGTCATGCAAATTTTAATTTCCTTTGCTTTTGGAGCCCAAATAAACACAAATAATCGAATTTGAAAACAATTTTTTTAATCAAATACTCAAAACTTCAGATTTCATAAAGAACGTGAAAATAGACTAATTTGACACTTTTTTTTAAAATTTGGACAAAATGTAAATGATAGATAGATGTAATAGATTGTCCTAACAATTCAAAATTGAAAAGAACAAAAAATTACAGAATTGAAAGCAACATGGAAAATGAAAGACAAGAAATTTAAAAATAGATTTTTTTTCCTAATCTTGAGCTTTCGGTTAGAAAACCCTAAGCTTTGATATCAAATGATACGAAACCCTAATGAATTGGATCAAGAACCCCTTGGTTATACGAACCCTTGAATCACAAATACTAAAACCTCTTAGTCAATTCGGTTTCACCACAAGATAAAGAGAAGAATAGAAATACCTTTAGATCGAATATTCAAGGATGAGGAACTTGTCCCTAACCTTGAACTGAAACACTCCACTATTAGATTGATCAAGTCTAATAGAATGTTTCTAAAACATGCAAGTCAAACAAAAAATGCAAAGGTAACAAATAACTCTCAGCTATGAAAATGCTCCAATGAAGTTTTCAATTCAAATATCAAAGTTGTGTTTTATATTAGACAAGGAAATCAGCCAAGAGACTCCTTAACTCCCTAACATAAATCATAATATGAAAAGTCACCTTGAAATACCAAAATATGCCTTGATATTCTAAAAGGCATCTTGGAAAACTAAAAGTCATCTAGAAATATGAAAGATCACCTAAGACTTTGTTACACTTTTAATGAGTGTAATAAGTGACCATATGTGCATATTAAACTTAGTTTTAATAAAATACTTTAGTCTTCCATAAATTGGACTTGAGACAAATTGAAATCCATGTCTTTCTCTTCATCGTTGACTTTGGCCTTTGCACCATAACAATGGTTTTACCTCTTTGAGCTTCATGTTGGATATGAATTAGATTGTCAAGATAATTCATATCAGTAAACTACGAGTAAACTTTCTTATTTGTTGTCATACTAGAGTCTATAAGCATTCTTGAATTCATAGTTGCATATGAGATATGTCAAATGAAGGTTTAAGAAATCTTTTTTGAAAAGAAATCTTAAAGAATGCATCTACAAATCAATTACATGAGATCATTTTCAAAAAACAAAAGCAAAATGTTTGCAAGTTGTAAAAGTTCATTTATGAAATGAATTTGACCACTAGATCTTTGAATATAAGGTTTGATAAAAGTATAAAAAATTATGACTTTGAATATAGGTTAATGATCTTGTATAGACAAGAAAATTATTAATTGCTTAGTGGAATTTTCTCATATTTTATGTGGATGACATATTACTCGTTATGAATGATGTTGTTGGGTTTTATGTCCTAAAACTCGTGGTTTGTAAACTGAATGTATATTCTATTTAGCAATAAAGTTGTTATTGAGATTTATTCAGTAAAGTTGTTATTGAATAAAGTGAATTGCGTTTACATTTAACCTAACTCCAATAAACAAAGAACCCATGGCTATAGATTGTATACTTGAACTTCATGTGTGACATGATTGTGGATCAAGTTCGAGTAATAGCTAGAACAGTCTATAGTACAGGGATAAGGTTGGGTACCTTATCCTGAGAACACTATGGACGCGGCCCACTTGGTATAGTACAAACGATGTGATCCGAAATCGTTCTTGTGGAGACATGCGAGTGGGGGCGTCCTATGCAATGAGTTTGAATAAGAATGAACAGTGAAATCAAGTCGTTTCTTTATAACTTCGTTTACTGTAAAGAACGACTATTTCATATGATGACCTAGGTAACTCGATCTGAATCCTGAGGACACTATCAACTCCTATTATTCGGGATTATCCTTTGATTTGTATGGGTGTGAGTGGCCCGAGTCACCGACTCAATATGCCTACCACTTTGGGGATAATACCGAGTAGGGAGCTGGGAACATAGTCCTGCGAGATGGAATTCACTCCTACCTGCCTTTAGGGTTTAATAGAGAGGTTGTTCCCTTAAGTGCTGACTCTGAGTCTTGAACAATGGGCGCCCACCCTCTCTCTGGCACGAGAGGGATCCGGTTTGATGGTTGGACCACAAACCAATTGTTCATTAGAGGAGTTGTGGGGACTTAAGGAGAAATATGTAATTACAGGGGTTAAATGGTTTATATGACCCAACTGTAATTACGAACGACCTGTGAAAGATCGACTTGTCGATGACGGTTACATCAAGAGGACAAAAATATATCTACGGTGACGGGAGTGCAGCCCTTGGAGTTTATTGGAGTCTCCGGGGTTAACGAATGTTGGTTAGCTTGGCTAAAGAGTTTGACCGGTTAATCTTGTATCGTTGGAGCTCTGATCCGTAGGTCCTCTAGGTTCTCTTGACTAGCTCGGATAAATTCGTGTAACAATATAAGAGAAAAAGAATTTGAATTTATTCAATTTTCGGTTTTTGGAAGAATGATGGACATATTTAAATATGATTTAAATATGATTAATTAAAATATATATTAATAATACATAATGTTTTTCCATGCATTATGCATGCTTAACACTTGTTCATGACTAACCCATTTTTTAAAACTTAACTTTTAAATTTTGAAAAAGAAAAAAGGTTGAAAAAATGAAAAGTGGTTGTTCCATGCATTAATCGAACAACCACTTGGTGTAGTGGGTGAGCGCTCCGCCTAAGATAGCAGAGAGTGGGGGTTCGATTCTGCCCTAGGGCAGATTTTCTTAAAAAAATTATCAAACAACCACTTGGTGCAACGAGTGAGTGAGCGCATCACCTAGATAGCCCAGAGTGGGGGTTGATTGATCCTGCACCGTGCAAACGGGGCATGGATGATTTAAAATATTTAACTGCATTATATACCGCCTATAAAGGCAAATTTAATCGTACAACCACTTGGTGCAGTGGGTGAGCGCTCCACCTAAGATAGCAGAGGGTGGGGGTTGATTGATTCTGCACAAGCGGTATAGCAGTGCTATAGGGTTGTATTCGGAGAAATCTGAATTAGGGTTTGTTCGAGGGGTTTGTATATTTAGATCTTTGGTCCAACCAAGAGATCAAAATAACTCTCTTATCTCATGAGAGTGTGCGCGCTAATTGTTCAAGCCCCGGAGTCAGCTATTAAGGAAACAACCTATCTACTAACCCTGAAGAGCGGGTTAGGAGTGAATTCCAATCTTGCTACACTATGTCCCCAGCTACTTATTCGGCTTTATCCCCAAGTTGGTAGGCTTATTGAGTGGGCGTTCCGCCACTCTCACCCGTACAAGTCAAAGGATACTTCCGAATAAGCAGGAGTTCATAGCAAGCTCAGGATTAAGAACGAGTTACCTAGGCCATCAAAGTGTATAAGTCAGTCTCGATCAGTAAACGGTGTTATAAAGAGAGAGTGACTTAATACGCGGTTCGATCTTGTGTAAACTCTTTACACAGGACGCCCTCACTTCTCACATCTTCATGTGGAACGGGGCATGTATGATTTAAAATATTTAACTGCATTATATACTGCCCATAAAGGCAAATTTTAAGTTGATTGATTCTGCACCGTGCAAACGGGGCATGTATGATTTAAAATATTTAACTGCATTATATACTGCCCATAAAGGCAAATTTTAAAAAAAAAAATTGTTGTGAAACAATAGAACAAGTACATAAAGTAGGGAGAAGACAGAGTAGGGAGTCAATGTATTCTTTATTCAGTTGTGTATGTCAAAGGTCATAATGACCATTATAAATAGGTTTACAAGGTAGAAGATTATGGAGGATCATGGAGGGGATAATGGGAGAGATAAGACAAATTTATCTTATCTATATGGACATAAATATTCATAACAGCCAAACCGAGCATAGCTCAATTTGCATAAGGTTGTGCCCGTGACTATGAGGTCATGGGTTCAATCCTCACTTTAATTAAAATATCGTTGCAAAAAAAAGTCTTTATTACCTTTAGTTAAATCATAAATTTAGTTTTGCCAAACCGAGCATAGCTCAATTGGCATAAGGTTGTGCCTGTGACTATGAGGTCATGGGTTCAATCCTCGCTTTAATTAAAATACCGTTGCAAAAAAAAAAAAAAAAATTGATTGTAAATAAGTCTGTCGAATAATCTTCTAAAGAAATTTGAACGATAATATCATCATTTTCTTCAAGATCATGGGTGTAGAAGACCTTTGGTGAGACATGCTTCGCTCTTCATATAATGTTGGTCAGATGATCATCGTGGGAAGACAAGCCACAAGTGTTTTACAAACATATTGAATCACCGATCTCAGTCATGCACATTATCGACTTGTCTCATGAATTCGCATGATTTCAACATGATTTAAAAGTATTTGTTATAGTCTGCTTCAAAGACTTCGTTAATATAAAAGTTCTTCCACGTGTATTAAATAAATTTTCTAAGATCTCACATTAAATGAATTAGATAAATAACATGCATCTTCACATCCAACTAAATAAAAATTAGATTTACAAAATAAATCTACGTAAATCAATCCTCATAATATATGTTTAACTCTATTTCGATATCTTTCTGTTGGAGAGATATTATATCAATGTATACTGAAAAATACTACAACATGTAGTACTGTATAATTAGTAAACATACATAAGTGCATTTATTTCCTAAAAGTGTGGTTCTTCAAGACCGATAAGTTTCTCATTATCTTCTCGATATCAGAAGATATATTTTTCACATCAAGTGAAGGAAATATCATCGAAATGTTCAATGATGTACTTAGTCTATGTAAAATATTTTATGTATAAATTGATTGATGGAATTTATTCTCTATATACTGAATTTGCAAGCCAAGGCAAAACTTTATTTTTCGAGAACTTTGATCTCGATCTATTTCTTAAGGAATTATATTGCCTTTGAAATCTCTTCAGAAGTTTCCATTGCATTTAGATTATCAACATATACAACAATAATATATAATAAATTCTGACTGTGATTTCTTTGTTAAAACATAAGGCCAAAGAAGGTCCTTATTTCAATAGATATTCACTATATTCGTTTAGATTGTTTTAATCCATATAAGGATCTAATCTGTAATTTGATCGAATATAATTCCCTAGCCTTTGAATTATATGACTCTGGTATATACCTTTAATCCTTCAGGGATTTTCATATAAGAAGATCCATATATAATATGTTTTTGACTACATCCATAAGATGTACATGTCAATATTTTCATACACAGTCAGGTCAGTTAAATTACTCATTGTTATTGCATCTACCCTAAGATAATATGTCTCCTCATAATCTATAACAGACATTTGTGAGAATCTTTGAGCAACAAGTAATCCTTGTGCAACAAGTCTCGCTTCATATCTGGTGACCTCATTCTTTTTATTTCTTTTTCTTATAAATAACAATTTGTATCTCCCATGTTTGACACTTTCTGGTGTCTGGACTACTGGTCCAAGGTCTCACGTTTTGAAAAGGAGTTTAGTTGTGTTTGGACTACTTCTTTCCACTTAAGTCAATCTTTTCTATGTCTACACTTTTCTACAGAACTAAACTCATAATCCACATTTTCGTAAATATCGTGAGCAACATTGTCAGCAAAATAGTTGTCAGCTTATATTTGTTTGGTTCCATCTTTTTCTTGTCATGACATAATTTATCGAGATCTCATTATTCTCCTCAGCTATTTAACCTTTTTCGATATTCTTATGAGTAGTCATATTCAAGAATTCTTCAGGAATTCTTCAGGAATATTGATAGCTCTAAAATAGAGCTATAATTATAGACTTAATTCTAGCTAAATGCCATGCTTAATTCAATTAAATCTACTTATTTTAGGTATTTCGTGGCAAAGAACTCGGGAAGTCAAATTATGAATTTCAGGGCTAAATCGGTCATTTAAGAGGTTTCGGGAAGTGTTCGGGTCAAAAAGATAGGCCAAACGGAGTTCGGGAGCAAAAACGACCCAAAATGGGTTTTAGACCCGAGAGGTCAGCGCCCAGGCGCCGGCGCCCAGCGCCCAGGCGCCAAGCACCAGCGCGCGCCACACGCCAACACCCGCGCGCGCATCGCCCAGCACCAGCGGCACGACCGCGCCCAGACGGCCAGACGCGCGCGCGCCCCGTGCGCCCGTCATCGAAGGTCCGCGCGCGCGCCGCCTCGCCTCGCCCTCGCCCGATCCGCCCGCGTGTCGTCCGCCCGCGCGCCCCAGCGCCCGTGTCCGTCGCGCGCCATCGCCTCGCCCGCGCGCGCCACACGCCAACACCCGCGCGCGCTCGCCTGCCCACGCCCGTGTCCGCGCGCTCACCCTAGCCATGACTGTATTTGAACGTCATTAAAAGTCCCAAAAATGCCCGTCCTTAAAAGTCAAAGAAATTCTTGATTTTATAATTTTTTCCAGAGAGCTCAGCGCCTAGGCGCTGACTTATGGCGCCTAGGCGCTGTCCGGAATCTATGCGCGCGCGCCCGCGGCGCCTAGGCGCTGACTTATGGCGCCTAGGCGCTATTCTGACGCAGAAATGGGTATTTAAGCCCATTTTCTGATTTTAGGTCATTGTTCTATTCTTTTCCCCCTCGGGATTGCCGTTTTTCTCTCTCTTTTTCTGGTTTTTACCCATTTTTGGGTTGTATGAAGGAGACAACCTCCATGAATGCTTGGGCAAACTTCATCTCCATGGATAGCTAGAGGTTAGTGGTTGATTAGTTAAGTTTAGGGATTGATTACTTTTGTATTAGGTGAGGTTTAAGCTTAATTGAATATGTTTAGCATGAATGAATGAATTTCTTGCATCCCTTGGTCTGTATTAAGAACGACTAACTTGCCTTTCCAATTAGGAGTGACGTCCATAATTAGTTACGCATGCTTAGTGGGCTAATATTGATTTTTGACAAACCTCAATACTTAGTAGCGAAAGTCTAGCTCGTGGCTAATCAATTCGAACCCAAGTGACGTTGGGGATAGGAATTGATTAACGTTCTCACGGCGGGCTTAAGACTAAGAGATAAATCGAATTAATTTTAGGATTAGTTCGTCTCAATGATACCCGTTACTGTTCGTTAATTAATTTAAGAGTCATGAACTTAGATTAATTAGTGGGCATGTTTAATTAGGATTGCACTCACCTAATTAATTCATTGGGATGTTTTGGACCCGTTTGGGACATAACATTTTGTGTGCATGAAACGTCTCGGCTAATTCACATGTTAATCAATGAACCGAAATACATTAGATCAATCCCGACACTTGCTAATCAATCGAATTCGTCAATTTCATACTTCCCGTTTTATTTCTCCGTTAGCTTAAATTCAGTTTTCGCCACTGTTTTTCCCTTATTTTCCGTTAGCTTAAATTCTGTTTTTGTTACTTTGTTTTTCCAAACAAAATCCCCCCATTTTATCATTGCAAATTTAGTTCAATTAATTTAGGATTATTGATCACTCCCTGTGGATCGACCCCGTTACCACTTAGCTCCAAATTGCTCGGTGCATTCGGGTTTATAAATTTCATTTTGGCGGGTCTCGACAACCCGAAATTTGTGAACGTACAAAAGTTCACTACCAAAATTGGCGTCGTTGCCGGGGAGTAAAATATAATCTTACTTGATTGGATTTTATTTGTTTTGAGTTTTTTTTTTATTTTTTTTTTATTTTTTTTATTTTTCTTTTGTAAATAATTTTATTTTATTTTATTTCTTTTTATTTTTATTTTCTTGGTTTCTATTTATTTTTATTCGTCTTGTACAGTATGACCCGTTTCTTTTAAGATTTTGTGTACAGTTTTATTTTAAATTTTGAGGAGAGTGGAAGAGATGGAGGCTGAGGCTAATTTTGAGGATCAAAGGACCATGAAGCAGTTGGCATTACCGGACGTAGACCGCCAACCATTATGTATTGTGTATCCGGTAGTTCCAGGTAATTTTCAATTAAAATCTGGATTAATTAACCAACTACCTTCTTTTTGTGGTAATGCAGGTGAGGATCCTCAGAAGCATCTTAAGGAATTTCATCTGGTATGTTCGGGAATGATGCCCCAAGGAGTGACTGAAGACCAACTGTGCTTAAGGGCCTTTCCTTTCACTTTGAAGGAAAAGGCAAAAGACTGGCTGTATTGTCTTCCATCTGGGTCTGTCTCGACATGGAACGGACTGAAGGGCCTATTTTTGGATAAGTACTTCCCTGCCTCAAAAGCCACTGAAATCCGAAGTCAAATCTGTAGGATCACGCAGGGAGCTGAGGAGAATTTATTCGAATGTTGGGAGCGGTACAACCGACTGTGCGGGAGCCACCCCAATCACCAGATAGCTGAGCATCTCCTCATTCTGTATTTTTACGATGGTATGCTTCCTCGAGACCGCCAGATTATCGATGCTGCTAGTGGAGGATCTCTCCTTGATAAGACGCCCGTGGAGGCCAGAACTCTAATCTCTAATATGGCGGGTAACCTTCAGCAGTATGGTGGTGGAGGAGTGGAGAATGCCCGCCTCTCAAAGGAACTGAACGAGCTCAAAGCCCAAGTACTCGAGGTAAGTAACTCACTTCTCATAGTAGCCCAAAGCTTACAAAGATCTCAATCTTCTGTTGCAGACCGAAATGTCGAGGAGATGGTGAGTTCTTACTTGGGGAAATTTTCGGCCATGTTTGAGAGTACTGGAGTTCAAGTGCTAGGTCTGGCTGATACAATGAAGAGGCTGGATGAAAGGCTCAGTAAGGTGGAGGATCAGTGCTCACGGATACCGCCGCAACAACCGATGGCGAACACTTGTGAGCAAGTGTGCGCCATAACCTTGAGAAGCGGGAAGGAAATCTCTACACCAGTGGAGGAAAGTCCTGAACCAAGATGGAAAGGGGTAAATTTTGATCCCACCTGTACTAGAGTGTATGTGCCTAAAGCCCCCTTCCCGAGTAGATTGATGGATCCTCCAGCCCAGTTCGAGAGCGAAAAGAAGAAAAGTCCTCCAGTTGTTCCAAAGTATGTGCCCAAGCCTCCCAATCCAAGAAAACAGCTGAGTCCCAGGATCATTGAAGAAGAGGACCAAAATGAGGAATCTCCTGTGCCTAAGCAAAATTGTGTTCCAGTTGCGCCATTCCCAAGCAGGCTTGCTAAGCCAAAGCCTAAGGTTGATGAGGAAGATAAAGAAGTCTTGGAGACTTTTAAGAGGGTTGTGGTGAACATTCCCCTTTTGGAAGCCATCAAGCAAATCCCTAAGTACTCGAGGTTTCTTAAGAGTTGGTGCACCTCCAAAAGGAAGAAAAAGGCGGAAGAAGAAGTGAAAAGCTTGAATGACTCAAGAATGTCCAACATTGTTCTACCAACGAAATGCAAGGATCCAGGTAAGTTTACTTTACCTTGCATATTAGGGGACAAAATGATTCATGATGCCATGTTAGATCTAGGATCATCAGTTAATGTGATGTCTTATGATGTTTTTCAAGATCTTAAATTGAAATATATGCATAGATCTGGTGTTATAGTGCAACTGGCTGATAAATCATTTGTGCATCCTATGGGAAAAGTTGAAGATATTCTTGTTAAAGTTAACAATATGTACTTCCCCGCTGACTTTCATGTGCTTGAAATGAATGAAAACTCATCTTGTATGCCCACGTCAATTCTTTTAGGACGTCCTTTCATGAAAACTGCTAAGGTTAAAATTGATGTGGATAAAGGAGTCTTATCTGTTGAATTCGATGGGGATAAGAGTGAGTTTAAAATGGATGCATTAACTGATGAACCTGATGGGAATGTGAATGTGGAAACTGTGAATGCACTGTTTGGGAATGATGTTGTTAGTGTGCAGGAGAAGCCTAGGAAATACTTTTCTGTGGACTTTGGCAGGAAGGATGGATATAGGAAGATGGATGGAGTATCTTCCAAGATGTTGGACTATGGATGAGTAGAGTCCGAGAATACAGTCGAGCAATCGACTTTAAAAATTTGCGCTTCTCGGAGGCACCCGAGTTTGAACTGTTATTTCTGTTTGTTTGAGTTTATTACTTTAAGTAGCTTAGTTTTTAATACTTGCTTGTTTTGTTTCGTTTTTTCTTAGGAGAATAAGGAGATTGTCGGCTTATGGACTTCAAATTGGAAAGAAAAGATAGTGCCCTCTAACCGCCAACCTTGCAAAGATCAGGGAAGTTCTCGTGTTCCCTTATTTTGCTCGTTTATTGCTTTATCTGATGGTTGATGCATTGAGGACAATGCATCTCTCTAAGGTTGGGGGTGGTTTGTCTGTGGACTTCTGCGTAGTTATCGAGCATGGGTTTTCTCTGATTTTGAAGTGTCGTAGTCTAAATTTGCATGTTGTTCGATGAGGACAATCTAAGATGTGCTTTTAAAATCTTCGTAGTTGCATAATAGGAGAAGCATGAGATTATATGCGTTAATTGAGCATTTTTCGAAATTTTTTAAAATTTTTGCCGTTGCTTCCTTGCATCTATCGAGCACGTAGCATCTTATTCTGGACTCTGTAGGCTTAGAATTGCTTTATTTAGCCCGAAATCATGTTGTCACCCCGAAAGGCACCCTTAGGGAAGGCTTGATGCATGATAGGTTGTAATAGGTTAATTGAATCGTAGCGAAGCTATTGCCTAGTAAAAAAAAAGCAAGCATGAAAATAAAAGCTCCTGAGATGCTCCTCCTTCTTAGAATCGCGACTAAGAAGTGAGCATTAGTCCTTAAAAATGTGAAGCTTGCCCGTAGTCAGATACATTGTGCAATGAAATTGCAGGTAAGTTGGAACGAAGACAAGCTTGACATGTTAGGCTCTCTTGGAGGAGAAAAAGAAAGAAAAAAAAAAGTAAAAAATTTAGCGAGTTCAAAAGAAAAAGAATTAGGCCTTTTAATTTGTTACTCTCTTGATTGTTGAAAAGTCGTAGACTGTTCTGTATTGCTAGAAGTAGGGGGAAAACGTGATGTAAGGTTGCATAAAGTTTTTCCGAGTCTATGAGAGCTAGAATATGTTTGCTGAACACACACGCACGTAGGGGAGTAACGGTTAGATTTTCGAAGGGTTCTCAATCAGTGCATGCGATTAATTGCTTTCTTGTTAAGTAAATGCCTTGATCTTTGAAGCATTGAGGTTTGAGTCGATAGCATGCAAAATTTAGTTCTGTGGTGATAATTTAAGAATAGCCTTGCTCGAGGACTAGCAAGATTTAGGTCGGGGGTATTTTGATAGCTCTAAAATAGAGCTATAATTATAGACTTAATTCTAGCTAAATGCCATGCTTAATTCAATTAAATCTACTTATTTTAGGTATTTCTTGGCAAAGAGCTCGGGAAGTCAAATTATGAATTTCAGGGCTAAATCGGTCATTTAAGAGGTTTCGGGAAGTGTTCGGGTCAAAAAGATAGGCCAAACGGAGTTCGGGAGCAAAAACGACCCAAAATGGGGTTTAGACCCGAGAGGTCAGCGCCCAGGCGCCGGCGCCCAGCGCCCAGGCGCCAAGCACCAGCGCGCGCCACACGCCAACACCCGCGCGCGCATCGCCCAGCACCAGCGGCACGACCGCGCCCAGACGGCCAGACGCGCGCGCGCCCCGTGCGCCCGTCATCGAAGGTCCGCGCGCGCGCCGCCTCGCCTCGCCCTCGCCCGATCCGCCCGCGCGTCGTCCGCCCGCGCGCCCCAGCGCCCGTGTCCGCCGCGCGCCATCGCCTTGCCCGCGCGCGCCACACGCCAACACCCGCGCGCGCTCGCCTGCCCACGCCCGTGTCCGCGCGCTCACCCTAGCCATGACTGTATTTGACCGTCATTAAAAGTCTCAAAAATGCCCGTCCTTAAAAGTCAAAGAAATTCTTGATTTTATAATTTTTTCCAGAGAGCTCAGCGCCTAGGCGCTGTCCGGAATCTATGCGCGCGCGCCCGCGGCGCCTAGGCGCTGACTTATGGCGCCTAGGCGCTATTCTGACGCAGAAATGGGTATTTAAGCCCATTTTCTGATTTTAGGTCATTGTCCTATTCTTTTCCCCCTCGGGATTGCCGTTTTTCTCTCTCTTTTTCTGGTTTTTACCCATTTTTGGGTTGTATGAAGGAGACAACCTCCATGAATGCTTGGGCAAACTTCATCTCCATGGATAGCTAGAGGTTAGTGGTTGATTAGTTAAGTTTAGGGATTGATTACTTTTGTATTAGGTGAGGTTTAAGCTTAATTGAATATGTTTAGCATGAATGAATGAATTTCTTGCATCCCTTGGTCTGTATTAAGAACGACTAACTTGCCTTTCCAATTAGGAGTGACGTCCATAATTAGTTACGCATGCTTAGTGGGCTAATATTGATTTTTGACAAACCTCAATACTTAGTAGCGAAAGTCTAGCTCGTGGCTAATCAATTCGAACCTAAGTGACGTTGGGGATAGGAATTGATTAACGTTCTCACGGCGGGCTTAAGACTAAGAGATAAATCGAATTAATTTTAGGATTAGTTCGTCTCAATGATACCCGTTACTGTTCGTTAATTAATTTAAGAGTCATGAACTTAGATTAATTAGTGGGCATGTTTAATTAGGATTGCACTCACCTAATTAATTCATTGGGATGTTTTGGACCCGTTTGGGACATAACATTTTGTGTGCATGAAACGTCTCGGCTAATTCACATGTTAATCAATGAACCGAAATACATTAGATCAATCCCGACACTTTCTAATCAATCGAATTCGTCAATTTCATACTTCCCGTTTTATTTCTCCGTTAGCTTAAATTCAGTTTTCGCCACTGTTTTTCCCTTATTTTCCGTTAGCTTAAATTCTGTTTTTGTTACTTTGTTTTTCCAAACAAAATCCCCCCATTTTATCATTGCAAATTTAGTTCAATTAATTTAGGATTATTGATCACTCCCTGTGGATCGACCCCGTTACCACTTAGCTCCAAATTGCTCGGTGCATTCGGGTTTATAAATTTCATTTTGGCGGGTCTCGACAACCCGAAATTTGTGAACGTACAAAAGTTCACTACCAAATATCCACATTCTCAATTGAATCATTTTGATCATGGACTACTCTTCTTCTTCTTCGAGGATTTTTATATTTGGAACTCATTGATCTATCACGCTTCTGTCGTGTCTCAAACTTGTTAGTTGTGGCAACTTACTATGTTGGGATATCAAAATATGGCATTTGATTCGCAATTGAACTTCTAGTTCACATTGATCTGCATGGGGATCTAAATGAGACAATAACAAATGCATTTCATTCAATTTATTTTTCCAACTTCTTCTCAATTTCTCCCCGTAATGTTGGGAAATTTTTCTCATTAATGACAATAATTAACAAACATGTAGTAAATACAATACCCATTTGAGGAACCCATCATTTGTATGTTGTGGTGGAACAACTTGAACATTTACTGCACATCCTAGTTGGAATATATTTTGGCTTCTGGCCATAAATGAATTAGTATAAGCTACTAGCTTCATGCAAAATAGGATGAACCCATACATATTTTAGAAGTTTTGCTCTCATGATTTCATTAAAAGTAGTTTGTGTATGAACATGAATTACAAGATGTTCAACACTTATCTCAATACTCATTAAACACTTATTCACTAGCATTATCAAGATAAAAAAAAATTATTTCATAATAATAAAATTATGCTCTTAGCTTAATTATTTGGAAAATGCTTACGGATTGAAATCTTTCTTCTTCTTTCTTTTAAAAACTCAAAAGTTGAGTTTGCTTTTAAAAAAAACTTGAAAAAGACCTTTGTTTCTCCTTCTCCATCCTTCTCCTTTTGTTTTCTTTTCTAAAGGAGTCTCACCACTCTATTTCTCGGCCCGAGGATAGCGGGACTACCGGAGGTGGTCCTCAAAGAGTTCGAGAGAAGATTCAAAGAGTTTGTGAGAAGATTGAAGCGTCAGAATTGAAGAAATTTGAACATCAAGAGGTATGTGTTCTTATTTCTTTTATTTCCAAGCTTTGAGCATGTTTCTTGTTTAGTTAAATTGATGAAATTAGAGTGTCAACGATCCAAATCACTTCTGCGACGTTATATGCGCTCCATCAGATGTAAGATTTCAATCTAACATAATTTTTTTACGACCTAACCAAATTCAAATGAATGATTTAGAATTACCTGGTATGTCCTCTAAATAGAGATTTCAAGGACAAAATGTTAACTATGTCTCACACATCTTATATTGATAAAATTGTTGTCAAGTATATGATGCAGTACTTCAAAAATGATAATGTATCATTCTTTATCTTGTCTAAAGAATGGTGTTCTCAGACATCTCAAAATGTTGAGAACATAAGATTGACTATCTACATTTGAGTGAGATACAATCTAGTGTATAAATGAGAATTAACATTCGATATACAGTAAAATTGGTTAGCATACATTAGTTAACCCAATGGTATGACCACTACGTGGAAAATTAATTTTTTTTTTCTCAATATATGAATGGATATTGAGAAATTATATTCTTGTGTATGGGGTTAAAATTTTGATATTTACGAGTTGTACTGGTTTTAACAAAGATTTATGGAAATCTATGTTTTAGGCTAAAGTGTTTTAGAGTCACCTAGAATTTCTAAGATTACGAGACATGTCTCATCTTCGCTAGGGCAAGTGGGAGAACATATGTAGAGTCCCTAGGATACATGTCTCATCGGCTTTAGTGCAAGTGGGAGATGTTGATACATGTTCCATATATGACCAAGTTTGTCACACTTTTTTTTTTTTTTTTTGAGTACATTGGGGGTGGGGGGATTCGAACCACAGACCTCTTGGTCATCAAATCATACATATGCCAGCTGAGCTATGCTCGCTTTGGCAAGTTTGTCACACTTTATTATGATAGAGTAGTGGTGTAGTGGCTAAAATGAAGAAACTGAAAAACTACCAATGTATAGGATATCATGCTGAGAGATAAAGCATCATGGTAGGGACCAAAATGACTTTTAGATGACATTTGTTTTAATCATACTATATCTAAAGGGGATTATGGGGAGAAACTTTTTCTCCTCATTTTGCCCATTTCTTTTTAATCTTCCTTATAATTAAAAACGTAATTTCAAATTTTTATAATTTTAAAATTAATTAAATGTTGTTTTTTTGTTTTTTCATGTATTATTTAAAAAGTCATTTCAAATGGTTCAACTTCTCAAACTCTCTACTACTTTCACTTCAATGCAAAAGTTAATTAAAACTAACAACTCTCTAATGCTTCAACTTCCAAAACTCTCCACTACCTTGATTTTAATGAAAAATTAATTAACATCTATAATCTATAGGGATAAATTTTTTATGCCAAATTTAACATTTCTTTTTAAGTATGGTCACTATTATTTTGATGACAATTTTGTCATTCAAATGGGGAGAAACTTTCTCTCCTCATTTTTCCCTTAATTTTTATAGTTTTTTACTTTTTAAATTATTATTTTAATTCCTAAAAAATACAAGAAGAAAAAACAATCAAGTGGTCATCCAACATTTTTAAAAAAAAAAATAAAAATTAATTACTGTTAACCGACAAATTTCGGCTAATCAACGGTCGCCACGTGTCTTCATCACGGCCGGTGGATCAGATAAACTTGACCGAGCAAATTTGGTCACACCGTAATTGGGCTCGAAATCGGATCGGTCCAGAAAAAATATTCAAAAGACAATTTGGCCCAAAGGTCAAGCCCATTGGGCTGAAAATTCAAAAGCTCATTTGAGCCAAGCCCATTGGGTCCAAGCCCATTGGATCCAAGCCCAAGCCCATTGGATCCAGGCCCAAGCCCACCAGGCCCATGAGAACTCTATAAATAGAGTGCTCATTTTCATTTGCAAGGGTCAGAAATTTTCTACTCCTAAGAACTCAGAGAGAATTCCCAAGCAACGAAGACTCCCTGAATCCTTGGAAGACTGAACGATCATCCAACATCGAGAACAAGCTGCGAAGCCCTCGAAACAAATCCAACGTCGAGAACAAGCTGCGAAGCCCTCGAGATACATTTACATTTAAGAGAGAGAATCAGAGGATCAAACATTAGAGATTGTAATCCACTATGCACTGATACATACAAATACATCAATACGATTCAAGTTTCATTTACACGTGTCGAATTTCCATCCTTCGTCGAAATCTCGTGTGAACAGATTGGCACGCCCGGTGGGACCTCTCTACCTGTCATCTCTCTCTCTCAACAAAAAATTAACAACAACATCAAAGAAAACAACATCCAAGGCTGTCAGTTCCAACAGCCCTTACAGGGGACCTGCCACCCGCAGCCGCTTCATCAAAGAAGTCTCGCAGACGGACGAGCACACTTCTGCCATTTTGAGCAAAATAAACAAACGACTGACGGAGTCCGCGCAGGTTGGGATAGTCATCAAGGACAATCCCTTGTTCGATGAAGTTGCTCCCTCATCTGATCAGTCGGAGAAGGTTTCTGACTCCAACGTATCTGTAATGATGGCGGATGCGCACTAACGACGAAGCGATGGCTGAAATGGAAAAGAAGATTAACTTTCTGATGAAAGCAGTCGAGGACAAAGACTTCGAGATTGCCCAACTGAGGAATCAGATGCAAAGTCGTGAGGTCGCGGAGTCAAGTTTAACCCCTGCGGCCAGAAAGAGTGACAAAGAAAAAATGGTCATCTAGGAAGACCAAGCGCAACACTAGACGTCGGTCGCTTCCTTATCTGTCCAACAACTGCAGGACATGATTACCAACACCATCCGAGCCCAGTACGGTGGACTGATAGCACTCCAAAAGTGCTAATATTTAGCTCCTAAGTCTTGTAAATTAGAGTAATTATTTGGGTTTAATTGATTTATTTGGTATAGTTTAATTGCTAAGGGGTAAATCGGGCATTTGCGATTATTAAGAGCTTAAATGAATATTTTATAATATTTTATTAGTTAGTCGTTTTGAGTGATTAAGCTACATTAATTAAATAATCTAATATTAACTCAAAATTGATTTGTGGCTTGATGGTGTAGGGCTTGTTAAGAAAATAGGGGTGCCTTGGCTCAAATCTTGGTGGATTCAAGATTTTCCCTCATTTTATAAAAGTCAACGGTCAATGGTCAACATCCAAGCCGACCCGCGCGGCCCAATTTCGGCCCAAAACTCATTTTTCAGCTTTTTAAGCATTTAGAACTAGTTTTTCAGCCACCATTCACCTAAAAACGTGAAATTTCGATTTTGAGAGTTTTGGTCTCGGGTTTGGTGATATTTTCATCAATTTTCAAGGTTTTTGGACAATTTTGGATCGATTTTCATCACGGTTGGCTAAGGTAAGTGCTCTAATTTGAGTTTAGGGGGTCTTTGATGCGATTTATGAGGGTTTGTTCTTAATTTTGTAACTTAGCATGACTGATTGGGCAATCTTTTTTCTTCTAAGCATATCATATGAGCATGTTTGATTGATAGGAGTAGATGACTTTGATTTCAAGCATGATTCATTAGTTAAAGATTATGATGTCGTTCCTCTCTTAATCGCCAAGTAACATGGATAAGTTGAGCCATAGGTAACATAGGCTTCCTTGTTGTTCTTGGTTGTAACTTATCTTGAAGAAATAGATAAATCGGAATATTAGCTTAGGCTTCCAGGTTAAACATCCGTCGTAGTGCTCCCGTTACTGTCAATTAATCATTATGGGTGGTGTTGGCCCCCTTTTAATTCATTGCCACGTTTAAATAGAATCGAACATTCGTCTCTGTTCTTTATTTAATTTAGGATTGATCCTCTTAGATTAATTAAAGAACGGTCTATTTAGAACTCCACGTTTCTATTTTATTATTTGGGTTACTTGTATTAGTAATTTCGTGCAAGTAAATTACGTGTTTAATTATGCTCTTGCTAAGTACGTTTGAATTCCAATGAATCGAGTCGCATCAAAGTCAATCCCGACACTTTAATTAGGAGCACGCGTTACGTTTAATTTTTCCGTTATTTAATTTTCCGTTAGCTAGTTTACATGTACTTAGTTCAATTCTTCCGTTAGCTAGTTTGCATGCTTACTTTAATTTTCCGTTACCAATCTCTCTTTTATTTATCGCTTTATTTTATTGTTTTAGTTAATTAAAAAACAAATAGAAATTAATTAGGAGAAAATAATTTAGGTTCCCTGTGGATCGACCCGACTACCACTAGCTGCAAAGCTCAGTTGTAGCGGAATTATAAATGTTATTTTGGCGGGACTCGACACCCCGAAATTTATAGGATATTCAAAAATCCTAGTACCATGGACCAGCCCAGAGCACCCTCTTGTATACCAAACCGTATTCCAAGAGGATCGACAATTTAAGGATGCCCACCGGATACCAGCCTCCGAAATTTCAACAGTTCGATGGGAAGGGCAATCCTAAACAGCACATTGCCCACTTCGTCGAAACGTGCGAGAACGCTGGAACTCGCGGAGACTTGCTGGTTAGTCAATTCGTCCGAACTTTGAAAGGAAACGCCTTTGACTGGTACACCGACTTGGAACCCGAGATGATTGACAGTTGGGAACAGTTTGAGAGAGACTTCTTGAATCGCTTCTACAGCACGAGGCGAACAGTCAGCATGTCTGAACTCTCGCACGCTAGCCAAAGAATGGGCGAGCCAGTCGTCGATTTCATTAACCGTTGGAGATCGTTGAGTCTTGGCTGTAAGGACCGACTCACAGAAGTGTCTGTTGTCGAGATGTTCATCGGCGACATGCATTGGGGACTTCACTACATCCTACAAGGGATAAAGACCCAAACATTCGAGGAGTTAGCAACTCGCGCCCATGATATGGAGCTGAGTATTGCCAATAGAGGAAAGAAAGACCTCTTAATCCCCGACGTAAAGAAAATAAAGACGGAAATGAAGGGCGTTGGGAAGATCACGTAGAATGTCGTGAAAGAATCTATGGTCGTCAACACGGCCCCTTTAAGGTTTTCCTCCAAAGCAAAGGAAAACAAAACGGAAGCAAGAAATGAGAAAGGCGAAACACGTCGCCTTACTTTGAAAGAAAGACAAAAAAAAATATACCCGTTTCCAGACTCTGACATCCCCGATATGTTAGAGCAATTGTTGGAAACGCAACTCATCGAACTGCCAGAATGCAAACGACCGGAGGAGTTAGGAAAGGTAAATGATCCTAATACTGCAAATACCACCGGGTCGTCAGTCATTCTGTAGGCAAATATTTTGTCTTAAAAGAGCTAATCATGAAGTTAGCTAGTGAAAAGAGGATTGAGCTGGATCTCGACGAGGTAGCTCAAGCAAATCACGTCGCCGTAACATTGAACTTCGACGTTCAATTATCTCCTGTTTCACCTAAGAAGCAAGATGAGAGTTTGATCCAGTTTGGGACTTGTGAACCTGTAATTGTTCGATTCGAACATGAAATCCTACAGAAGACTTCGCGGGTGAAGCCCGAACCCGTTGGGGATGAGAATGAAGGATGGATAGTCGTAACTCGTCGAAAAATGCGGCGATAGAGACCTGTACAGAAAGAAGCCTGCCTACTTCGAGAGTATAGGCGAAAAAGCAAACTTCCAAAGAGAAAAGGAAGAAAGAGTATGAGAAGGCCTAAGCTTGTCGTGGAGGAAAACAAAGACCTCCCTCGACCCCAGCAGCCTATGACCCTACGGGAATTTTTTCCCAAGGGATTCTTTAATGAAAAGCAGGAAGAAACATTTGAAGCTGCTACGTGCCACGTCGTTGGTGCAATCGAGGATGATAGCGCCACTTCAAGTTCAACGGAGTTGGTAACAAAGTTGGACGATACACCTTCCCTCAATGTAGTAGATTCGCCTCAAATGGACAAAACTGCTCACGTCGACACGTTGAAGGACTCTAATGTTTCAGAACCTTCAACCTCTACAACACATGCATGCGTGTCCGATTGCTTGTCCATAAGCTTCACCGATGATGATTTGATGTTGGGGTCAAAATCTCACAATAGACCTTTGTTTGTCTCAGGATACATTCGAGAATAGAGGGTCGGTCGAATCCTCATTGATGATGGATCGGTCGTCAACATAATGCTGAAATCAGTCATGAAGGAGATTGGCATCCTGATGGAAGAGTTATCAAGTAGCAAGCTGGTAATCCAGGGTTTCAATCAGGGAGGACAACGAGCGATCGACATGATTCGCCTACAACTCATCATCAGAGACTTAAAAGCACATACCCTATTTCATGTCATAGACTCTAGGACTACCTATAAAATATTGTTGGGTCGCCCTTGGATTCATGGAAATGGGGTAATAACTTCCACCTTGCATCAGTGCTTCAAGTTTTATCAAGACGACGTCAAAAAGGTTGAGGCAGACACTAAGCCATTTTCAGAGGCCGAGTCTCATTTTGCGGATGCCAAGTTTTATATAAATAACAACAACATAGAAGAAATAATGCCAAAAGAAATCTCTTTGATCAGCGGGGAGCAGATGACTTGCGCAGGGAAAGAATCAATCAAAGAAGAAAATGTTCCCAAGTTTTGCGAAAGCAAGACATCCGTCAGCCCTACGAAGGCTAAGGCCTTGAAAGACGAGAAAAGTTCGAACCCTTCTGTTCTGCGCTACGTTCCCTTGTCCCGGCGTAAGAAAGGTGAATCACCATTCGCATAATGTACTAAAAGTTTGAAAGTTGGTGACATTAAGATCCTGAAAGAAAACTTTGTCACCCCTCTTACGAAGATAACGAAACAAGAGGTCACGAAGTCCAAAGAGACTTAGAAAGGGATGGTCCTGCCTGAGAAACGAACGAAAGAAGGATACGATCCTAAGGCATATAAACTGCTAGCAAAGGCAGGATATGACTTCACAACTCACACTAAGTTCAAGGGCCTGAAAATCCTCGAAGGCAGGTCAGAGCTTTCTTCGACACAAAAGAAGCTCCTAAAGGAGGGATATTCTATACCGGCATCAAGAAAGGGGCTTGGATATAAGTCGCCCAAACCAGTCCGTATAACCCGAAAAGGGAAGGAGAAAGTGGTCAACAGTAATAACATAACGACCAGGGAGGTAGACAACTCAATAGGAAAGGAAGTTGTTAAGCGAAGAGTCCCCATCAATAAACGCATCAAGTCGTCGGCTACGAGCGCTTCGGCCTTCCAGCGATTGAAAGCGGCTGTGACAGAAGAAAACAGTTGGCACTCAACACCTGATCCCATCAGATCTTCCGTCTTTCAAAGGTTGAGTAAGTCGACAGATAAAAAAGAAAATACGTTGTCCACTGAACCTCTCTCGCGACAATCAACATTTCAAAGGTTGAGTAAGTCGGCAGATAAAAAAGAAAACACGTTGTCCACTGAACCTCTCTCACGTCAATCAACATTTCAAAGGTTGAGTAAGCCAGCACATGAGAAGGAAAACACACCGTCCACTAAACCCCTCTCACAGAAGTCAGCATTTCAAAGATTGAGTAAGCCGACAGAGGAGAAAGAAAATACGTTGCCCGATAAATCTCTCTCACGAACGTCAGCGTTGCAAAGATTAAGCGTGACCACAAAGAGAGATAAGAAACTTTCATCCACTTCCATTTTCGATCGCCTCCTACACGAAGAGGCTCGAGAGACTTTGAATGATAAAGAGTCTAGCAAGACAAAAAGGAACGAACTAAGAATTGAAGACACATTTCTAACACTTAGAAAAATTCTTTAATTCGAGTCCATTGGAAAAACCCCTCTCCACTGGTAAAACGACCGGTAAAAATCAACCGAAAAAGTTGACCGGTATATACCACCGGTAAAAATCACCGGTAAATATATCACCGGTATATATCATATATACACCGATATATATTATACCGAGGAAATATTGACCGGTATATACCACCGGTATATATATATCACGGGTAAATAATATATATACCACCGGTATATATCACCGGTAAATACCATATATACCACCGGTATATATCACCAGTAAATACCATATATACCACCGATATATATCCCAGTAAATATTATATATACCACCGGTATATATACCACCGATATATTTTCCAGCGAAGAGAACTCTATGAAAAAGTACCGATATATATCATATATACACCGGTATATATTGACAAAAATACCTTATTTTGACGTTCGACTTCTCATCTACCTCAGCACCTCTACTGCCCCTCGATCTCTACGTCTCCTCCGGTCACGAACTCAGCACGGGCACCAACGAGAACCACCCTTAGAGTAGTCCCAACTATTCTCGGGCTTAATAGCGGAGTAGTAGGACTCCTTGAGGTAAGGGGGTTTGTTGAGAGGGAGGAAGAAGGTGATGAAGCTTGGATGAGTTTTGATATGAGTTTACCAAGAACTTGATGAACAATTCATCAAGAACATGAAGAACTCAAACAACAAACTCATGAATTTCAACAATTGAAATTCAAAATTAGAGGAATAAGTATAAACAACTTTACACTTACTTGGAGTTCTTCCAAAGAACAAACCTCTAATATTCAAATGTCCAAAGCTTCAAAACTTCATCAAACTCAAGCAACAACCAAGAACTTCTTCTTCAACCCTTGAAGATGGATGTTCGATTGAGAGAAAAAAAAATCAAGAGAGAGGAAGAGCTTGAGAGTGAAGTCAAAAAACCTTTTTTTTTTTTTTTTGAAATTTTCCAATTCTCCAAAGATGGAGTATGGAAGTGGATAAATGGAATCCACATGTAGCCCATGCACAATGCATGGCTCGATGGTGGATTCTTAAAAATAATAATAATTATTATTATTATTATAAATAATTATTAATATTATAAATTATTAATTATAATTAAAAAAAAATTAATTATAATATTTATTATTAATATTAATATCAAATATTAATATTATAATAAACTATCCACTAATCCCGGTTTCCGAAAACCGACTATTCCAATATATGAATCAAAATTCATAGTTTCCACCGGTCGATATTTAAATCATATTTAAATATGACTTCTTCCAATTATATATTTAAATAATATTTAAATACACAAACCCCCGAACAACAGACCCGAATTCGGATTTCTCCGAGTTCTACCCTATAGCCCTGCTATACCGCTTTATCCGAGCTAGCCAGGAGAACCTAAAGAACCTACAGATCATGAGCTCCAACGATACGAGATCATTCGGTCAAAACTCTTTTAACCCGAAACGATCAACATTCGTTAACTCTTAGAGACTCCACTATAGTCCGAGAGTTGCACTCTCCTCACTGTAGATATATTATGTCCTCTTGATATAACCGTCATGGGCAAGTCGACCCTTTACAGGTTGTCCGTAATCAGAATTGGTTCATAATAACCGCTTAACCCCTGTGTTACATCTTATTTCCTCAAGTTCCACTGAAACCTCTAATGAACAATTGATCAGCGGTCCAACCGACAGATCAGATCCTCTCTCAAGCTTGAAGAGAGTGTGCGCAGATTGTTCAAGACTAGATGTAAGCTATTAAGGGAACAACCTATCTACTAACCCTGAAGAGCGGGTTAGGAGTAAACTCCTTCTTGCCACACTATGTCCCCAGCTACCTATTCGAGTTTATCCCCAAGTTGGTAGGCTTATTGAGCGGGCGTTCCGCCACTCTCACCCATATAAGTCTAAGGATACTCTCGAATAAGCAGGAGTTCATAGCAAGCTCAGGATTCAGATCGAGTTAGCTAGGCCATCATAAAGTGAAATAGTCGATCTCTTCAGTAAACGGTGTTATAAAGAGAGAGCGGCTTTTTCGTGGTTCAGTCTTACGCAAACTCATCGCGTAGAACGCCCCCGCCCGCACATCTCGATGTGAAACGATTCAGATCACATCGTTCTGTGTAACACAGAGCAGGCCGCATTCAATAGTGTTACCAGGAATAGGTACCCAGCCTAATCCATATACTATAGACCGTTTTTTACTATAAATGCTAGAGCTTGATCCACAATCATGTCATACATGAAGCTTCAGTATTTCGCATACGTCAAGGGTTTTGTGTGTTGGTATAGATTAATGCAAAACACGTTTCACTTTATTCCGGTAAACGCATTTACCGAATAAAACTAATAATTGATTATTCTAAATAGTATATTTACAAACATAGTTTACAAATCACGAGTTTAAAGACATTAAACCCAACAAACTCCCACTTGGACTTAAACGTTCGTGGTGTATATGTTGGTAGGGAGAGAACTACAATGTCTCACATTAGTTGTAATCTCTCACTATCCTTTTTAGCAATTCGGATCCCTAGACTCTTCTAGTTGTTCTCTCAAACACTTAAGCCATGAGAGACCTAGTAAACCTATATGCATGAAGTACTACGAGGTTCCCTATGTGACCATCACATAGCCTCATGGTACTACTTAAGAGTTCAATAGTCTAACTATTGCTGCTTTAAATAAGTTGCAACTCGTGCTAGTTATTACTAGGGCACCCATAATGCAACATTTGTATTATGTTCCTCATGAACGTTTATGACAAACTTTTAACCAGGATTAAACACTCTCTGACAACTCCCACTGCGATAAGCATATTGGGTTATGTATTTCAGAAAAGATACATCTTAACATCCAATTTCTTATTGCATAGGGATAGCATCTCTTTTACCTAGATTGTAGACAACTCTTGTCAATATCAGGTATAAAGAGATTATACTAGAGATTTGTTCTTACGACTCAGATGAACCTGAATACATATAACAAATAACCGTTTTCAGAGCAATGTGAAAACGTGTCACTAGTATATGCTAAAAAATCAGAACTTAATCCTACATCATTTAAAACGATTAAGACAAGAATTATGCAACCCATATTATAAAAGCTACGATCTCAACATTCAAAATCACGAGACTTTGATAATCAAATCAATCCCTACATTATTTAAGATTAAGTGCTAGGTTCAATTCAGAAGTGAACTGAACAAGCTAGCAACATTATTGCTCTTAATCTAAAATAATGATTTACAGAGGTTGAGACTCATAGACACTCTTACCAAGATAGCTAATCTTGATACGAGTAGCCTAATTAACTTATATTTGGTAACAAGTAAAGAATTTGATACACAATCAACCCCTCTAGTTTGGGACAATCCCTTTACCAAAAGTTCAACCCTTAAAGGTTTTTACCTTAAAGGTTCGGTATCCAAACCTTTGTAAATCTGTGATTTTAAATCATTAGTTTCTAGGCTATAAATTCATTGTTTAATTAAAAACAATGAATCCTCAATATTATCATTAAACAAGATAATATTGAGTCATATGGACACCCCAATGTTTGATGGTTTTCTCAACTATTGAGTATAACAAAGACAACTTTCTATAACATAAAGTCTTAACCAAAATGTTGTTTTCTGATTTACATAGAACAGAGTATATATATTTTGTTAAAATGAACAGTTCATTTATATACAACAAAAGATACAATATATACAGAAGTTCTATTGTAACAGAAATATATACAAATAATTACATAACCAGAGTATGTGATTAAATATATACAAACAACACTCAAAACAGACAAGCTTCCAAGTGAGCAGCTATGAAGATGTCTTCAAAAGTCATCCATATGGAGAAACCAACAGTCAGGAACTAGTTTCCTGAAACAGAAAGAACAAACAAGATTAGTGGTTCCTGAAAAATAATTCAGGTATGACATTCATAAATCCACCAAACTTGTTTAGACAAATAAATCTTATTGACCTCGTCGTTCTTTCTTGGTGCGTTTCTCCTCAAGGTATTTCGGGCAATTTCGCTTCCAGTGCCCATCTTCGTTACAATGGAAACATTTTCCTTTGTCCGAAGTTTTAACACTGGCGACAACCACCGGAGCCTTGCCTTTTCTCCTACTTCTCTTTTTTTTACGAATAGTCTTACTACTCGTAGTAATGGCTTCAGACTTACTTCCCGACCCGGTCCCCTTCTGGAATTTCTTTGAAGTGACTACATTAGCCTTCTTCTCCTTTCCTTTAGAGGCTCGTAGGGACTCGTAAGTCTGCAGCTCATGCAAAAGAGTGGTCAAGTTATATTCAATCTTATTCATGACAATATTAGATCTGAAATTTAGAAAGCTCTTCGGAATAGATTCTAGAATGAAGCTAACTTGGCTCTTTTCATCGATCGTAGCCCCGTTTACTTCTGCTGTCATGTAGTGGACCATCATATTAAGGACATGCTCCCTAACAGATGTGCCCTCCTTCATTCGAGCATTGTAAACGAACTTGAGGGATTCATGGCGAAGCGTTGAGAACGGTTGTCCAAACATCGCTTGCAATGAAGTCATGATTTCCTTAGCGGAAACCATTACCTCGTGCCTCTTGGCCAAGACATCTTGCATGCTTGCCAAGATATATACTCGGGCTTTATCATTAGCCCTGATCCAGCGATCGTATGCCTCACGAACACTTCGTGAAGCATTTGCAGCAGAAGCCGGAGGACAGTCCTCCGTTAAGACAAATCTTAGGTCGTCCAACACTAGAATCGTATTCAAGTTGGACATCCAAGTCGCATAATTTTCGCCGGTTAATTTGTCGTTCGCTAACAACTGTACGAAAGAACTCGCCATGCTGAAACAGAATGTAAAACTATCAGTGAAACGATTTTAACCTATTTAAACCAATTAAAAAATTTTGTAGTAAATAAAGGACCCAAACTCTTTATTTACTAACAACGATACTTTAGTAAGTCAGAATGGTCGCTGCCGAATGGCAGTCGAGTCACTCCTTTACTAAATCAAGACAGTCTTGACTAAATGCTAATACCAGAATAACTCATATTCCATTAACATCTTAGTTATCGTTTTTGGTCTAGATTTACTAACTCCTTAGCAAATCCCGTAAGTGTGACCCTCCATTTTTAGAACGCACAGGACGGCCCCAACATAGCAACCGAATGGATCGTCAATGTTGGGAATGACCCTGTGTTTCACTATCCATAAATGGTGACTGAGGTGTTCGATCTCCCATGCCCGACCCTCCGAATGGATTGGTGCCTCCTAGGGTCACCTTGCAGGCGGATCATGGGAATCTTACGGTTCAGTCCAACAGAGGAGACCACAGGAAGCACCGACGCGCTTCCTTCACCCACTTACTATAGACACTTACTCCAATCACCTTGCTATTGAAAGTTGCAAATACCATCCGAATGGGGTTGCCCTATTGACAACACAAGGCCGAGCAAAATTCTCACGTTGTGAACTTTAGGGAGTGCGTAGCAGGAGAGGGATATATCATATATTCCTTCTCAACACTTCTACTAAGCATCGTAGACGGTTTTTAAGGGTACTTACTCAGGTTTTATCCGGCTAAGAAAACAAAACCTTAAGTCTAGGCAAACTATTTTACTTGAGATATCTAGGTTATTAACAGATTAATTAACCTCACACCTCACCCGCACGCTCATAAAGCCTGGTTAACTTTACTCAAGTACCGGATTGTCCCTAGGTAGGAGGTGTTCCGTAAACCGTCAGCTTAAATACCTCCAACCTAGAACAGGATTTCACCGGGTGAGTTTCTCATAACCTTAGCATTTACGAGATAACGACCTATTCATCTAATGAACCAGAGGTATCATTAACCCTAAATGAACATGCATTTCTCTTTGTTATAGATTTTAAAAGTCTAAGTCATTTTTACAACACTTGCAAAAACTAGACTTACTACAACAAACTTCAATATGCTTCTCAAACATACAAACACTAAGGCATGGTTAGTTGAATATTTAAATACATAATCAATATAACGCTTATATCAATTATGGTCTTAAACATACAACTCCTAATTCAAAATAAATATAACGCTTATATTAATTCTAATGAATTAGGCATGCATCCTATACATCATAACCCTTATAACATACAAAATGCATGAAATATGCTTCCTATGGTGGGATTTGAAATCTACATGGCATACTTTATGCACAAGAAAAGGCGTTAATTTAAACCATACATCTCATGCATCCTATAAATTAAACACACTAAAACGAATCTGATTAGGCAACAAACAAGCAACAACTAATTATTACAAGCTCGACCAACCCCGAGCTAGGCTCTTGAAGCTTTTCAAACTCTTCGAACAACCTCAACCTCCTCGGCTTCTGGCTTCTTGCACCCCACTGCTTCCGTAACAGCCTAAAACTCTAAGACTCAACGAATACAGACTCTCAGCCAAACATTAAGCCTTAATTAACAGACAAGGCTATTACAAACCGAAAGTAAAGAACAAGAAATTAAACAGTTGCCATAATCTGATACATTTCAGCCACCCAAGTAAGAAAACAAACTATACCCACCTAGGACTCAATTCATTCCAAATTGAGAACTAAAAGCATGCTCTGATACCAATTGCTGGAACCCCCACTCAACCAACTGCGAGGGTCCCGGCCCTCGACCAGAGGCGCAGCGGAAGAAAAACTTAAATTAAAAGCCTAAAACTGGTTGAGGACCTATAGCAATCAATAAGGAACGAACTATGAATTGAAGACACATTTCTAACACTTAGAAAAATTCTTTAATTCGAGTCCAACGGAAAAACCCCTCTCCACCGGTAAACCGACCGGTAAAAATCAACCGAAAAAGTTTACCGGTATATACCACCGGTATAAATCACCGGTAAATATATCACCGATATATATTATACCGAGGAAATACTGACCGGTATATACCACCAGTATATAATATCACGGGTAAATAATATATATACCACCGGTATATATCACCGGTAAACACCATATATACCACCGGTATATATACCATCGGTAAATATTATATACCACCGGTATATTTTCCAGCGAAGAGAACTCTATGAAAAAGTACCGGTATATATCATATATACACCGGTATATATTGACAAAAATACCTTATTTTGACGTTCGTCTTCTCGTCTACCTCAGCACCTCTACTGCCCCCTCGATCTCTACGTCTCCTCCGGTCACGAACTCAGCACGGGCACCAACGAGGACCACCCTTAAAGTAGTCCCAACTATTCTTGGGCTTAGTAGCGGAGTAGTGGGACTCCTTGAGCTAAGGGGGTTTGTTGAGAGGGAGGAAGAAGGTGATGAAGCTTAGATGAGTTTTGATATGAGTTTACCAAGAATTTGATGAACAATTCATCAAGAACATGAAGAACTCAAACAACAAACTCATGAATTTCAACAATTGAAATTCAAAATTAGAGGAATAAGTATAAACAACTATACACTTACTTGGAGTTCTTCCAAAGAACAAACCTCTAATATTCAAATGTCCAAAGCTTCAAAACTTCATCAAACTCAAGCAACAACCAAGAACTTCTTCTTCAACCCTTGAAGATGGATGTTCGGTTGAGAGAAAAAAAAACCAAGAGAGAGGAAGAGCTTGAGAGTGAAGTCAAAAGACTTTTTTTTTTTTTTTTTTTATTTTTTTTATTTTCCAATTCTCCAAAGATGGAGTATGTAAGTGGATAAATGGAATCCACATGGAGGCCATGCACAATGCATGGCTCCATGGTGGATTCTTAATAATAATAATAATAATTATTATTATTATAAATAATTATTATTATTATAAATAATTATTAATATTATAAATATTATAAATTATTAATTATAATTAAAACAATTTTAATTATAATATTTATTATTAATATTAATATCAAATATTAATATTATAATAAACTATCCACTAATCCCGGTTTTCGAAAATCGACTATTCCAATATATGAATCAAAATTCATATTTTCCACCGGTCGATATTTAAATCATATTTAAATATGTTTCTTCCGATTATATATTTAAATCATATTTAAATACACAAACCCTCGAACAACAGACCCGAATTCAGATTTCTTCGAGTTCTACACTATAGCTGTTATACCGCTTTATCCGAGCTAGCCAGGAGAACCTAAAGGACCTACAAATCATGAGCTGCAACGATACGAGATCATTTGGTCAAAACTCTTTTAACCCGGAACGATCAACATTCGTTAACTCTCAGAGACTCCACTATAGTCCGAGAGTTGCACTCTCCTCACTGTAGATATATTATGTCCTCTTGATATAACCGTCATGGGCAAGTCGACCCTTTACAGGTTGTCCGTAATCACAGCTCGGTCATAATAACCGCTTAACCCCTGTGTTACATCTTATTTCCTCAAGTTCCACTGACATCTCTAATGAACAATTGATCAGCGGTCCAACCGACAGATCAGATCCTCTCTCAAGCTTGAAGAAAGTGTGCGCAGATTGTTCAAGACTAGATGTCAGCTATTAAGGGAACAACCTATCTACTAACCCTGAAGAGCGGGTTAGGAGTAAACTCCTTCTTGCCACACTATGTCCCCAGCTACCTATTCGAGTTTATCCCCAAGTTGGTAGGCTTATTGAGCGGGCGTTCCGCCACTCTCACCCATACAAATCTAAGGATACTCTCGAATAAGCAGGAGTTCATAGCAAGCTCAGGATTCAAATTGAGTTACCTAGGCCATCATAAAGTGAAATAGTCGGTCTTTTCAGTAAACGGTGTTATAAAGAGAGAGCGATTTTTTCGTGGTTCAATCTTACGCAAACTCATCGCGTAGAACGCCCCCGCCCGCACATCTCGATGTGAAACGATTCAGATCACATCGTTCTGTGTAACACAGAGCAGGCCGCATTCAAAAGTGTTACCAGGAATAGGTACCCAGCGTAATCCATATACTATAGACCGTTTTTTACTATAAATGCTAGAGTTTGATCCACAATCATGTCATACAAGAAGCTCCAGTATTTGGCATACGTCAAGGGTTTTGTGTGTTGGTATAGATTAATACAAAATACGTTTCACTTTATTCTAGTAAACGCATTTACCGAATAAAACTAATAACTGATTATTCTAAATAGTATATTTACAAACATAGTTTACAAATCACGAGTTTAAGGACATTAAACCCAACATTACAAGGTAATGCCCTTTGGATTAAAGAACGCCGGTGCAACTTATCAACGTGCCATGCAAAAGATATTCGATGATATGCTGCATAAACATGTCGAGTGCTACGTCGACGATCTCGTAGTCAAGTCCAAAAAGCGACAGGATCACTTGAAAGATCTAAAGGTGGTTTTCGATCGTTTGAGGAAGTACTAATTGAGGATGAACCCTCTCAAATGTGCATTTGGTGTAACTTCGGGGAAATTCCTTGGTTTCGTCGTAAAACATCGAGGGATCGAGATTGATCAATCCAAGATCGACGCCATTCAAAAAATGCCAGAGCCGCGAAACTTGCATGAACTAAGAAGTCTCCAAGGACGACTTGCTTATATCAGGAGGTTCATCTCCAATCTAGCAGGTCGATGCCAACCATTTCAGAGATTGATGAGGAAAGACACGACCTTTGAGTGGGATGAAGCATGTCAAAATGCCTTTAACAACATAAAGCAATATTTGCTTAACCCCCCTGTCTTGGCACCCCCGTAGCAGGAAAACCATTGATACTCTACATTACTGCGCAAGAAAGGTCGCTTGGGGCATTGCTTGCACAAGAAAGTTAGAAGGCTAAAGAATGTGCCCTCTACTACTTAAGTAGAACTCTCAATGGGGCAGAGCTGAATTATTCACCCATTGAGAAGATGTGTCTTTCGCTCTTCTTCGCCATTGACAAGTTGAGGCATTATATGCAGGCATTCACAGTGCATTTGGTGGCTAAGGTTGACCAAATCAAGTACGTTCTGTCTAGACCAATTATCTCGGGTCGGTTGGCAAAGTGGGCAATCTTACTACAACAATATGACATTGTTTATGTTCCGCAAAAGGCGGTGAAGGGGCAAGCCTTGGCTGATTTCTTGGCAGATCATCCAGTGCCGTCAAACTGAAAACTATCCAATGACCTGCCTGACGAAGAAATCTTCTATGTGGAAATCGCTGAACCTTGGACCATGTATTTTGACGGTGCAACTCGAAGATACGGCGCAGGGGCAGGTATAATATTCATTACCCCGAAAAAGCACATGTTGCCGTATAGTTTCACATTCGGAGAGGTATGTTCGAATAATGTTGCTGAGTATCAAGCGCTCATTATGGGTCTCCAAATAGCCATAGAGATTGGAGTAACTTGCATTGAGATCTACGGAGATTCAAAGTTGATAGTTAATCAGTTGTTGCTCCAATACGAGGTAAAACACCAAGATTTAATACTTTACTTCAATTATGCAAGACGACTACTGGAAAGCTTCGACAGTATGACAATGGAGCACATTCCAAGAGCCGAAAATACAAAGGCAGATGCATTAGCAAACTTGGCCACAACTCTAACTGTCTCAGAAAGTGAAGTAATGAACGTCCCGATCTGTCAAAGATGGACTGTACCACTAACTGAAGAAGAAAGGCAAGAAGCGAATGTGATATCGGTCTTTGTAATTGAAGAAGAGGATTGGCGACAACCAATTGTAGACTATCTACAACATGGAAGGCTTCCTAAAGATGCCCGGCGTAAAGCTGAAATACGAAGAAGAGGTGCACGATTCATCTACTACAAAGAGACCCTTTATCGGCGCTCTTATGATGGACTTTTTCTTCGATGCCTAAGTAAAGAGGAATCAGTAAAAGCACTAGCGGAAGCACACTCGGGTGTTTGTGGTGCTCACCAGTCTGGACCAAAACTTCACTTCCAATTAAAGAGAATGGGTTATTACTGCCCGATGATGGTTCAAGATTCAATGGAGTATGCGAAAAAATGCGAGGCTTGTCAGTTTCATGCAAACTTCATACATCAACCGCCAGAACCCCTTCACCCAACCATAGCTTGATGGCCTTTTGAAGCTTGGGGGCTCGATCTTGTTGGTCCAATAACGCCTAAATCATCAGCAGGACACTCGTATATCCTCGCTGGGACATATTACTTTTCAAGGTGGGCTGAGGCACTTGCTTTAAAGGAAGCCAAAAAGGAAACTGTCGTGGAGTTCATCCGAACCCACATCATTTATCGCTACGGCATCCCTCACCGCATCGTGACCGACAATGGAAGACAATTTGCTAACAGTCTTATGGACAAGTGAGAAATTCAAGTTTAAACAGTGCAAGTCGTCCATGTACAACGCTCCGGCAAATGGATTGGCAGAAGCATTCAACAAGACATTGTGCAACTTGTTGAAGAAAGTGGTTTCCAAGTCAAAAAGAGACTGGCCGGAAAAGATTGGTGAGGCATTATGGGCTTACCGAACTACACACCGCACTCCTACCGGGGTCACACCTTATTCCCTAGTCTATGGGGTTGAAGTTGTGCTCCCTTTGGAAAGAGAAATCTCATCCTTAAGGATAGCGGTGCAAGAAGGGTTAACTACGGAAGAGAATGCAAGATTGCGTCTCCAAACATTGGAAGCACTCGATGAAAGAAGATTAGATGCTCAACAAGCCTTGGAATCCTACCAAGCACGAATGACTAAGGCCTTCAACAAAAATTTGAAGCCTCGATCATTTCAAGTTGGTGATCTAGTACTTGCAGTTCGAAGACCCATTATCACAACGCGACACACGGGGAGCAAGTTCACCCCTAAATGGGACGGACCCTATGTTGTCAAAGAAGTCTACACAAATGGGGCATACAAAATTGTGGATCAGGACAGATTAAGGATTGGCCCAATCAACGGCAAATTTCTTAAGAAATTTTATGCATAAAATGTAATACTCCTTAACGTAAGAGTATAAACTGCATGTTGCTCCTAGCCCGCATGAGCTTAAAAGGTGAACGGCCCCAAAGTAAAAAAAAAAAAAAAAAATCACTCATCTGAACTACGTTACGACTTGATCCCTTCCATCTAAGGGTACGTAGGCAAGTTAAAGAAATATATATATATATACTTTGAGTTCAGTCACAAACTAAATTTCATTCAATTCTATGCAGTCATAAAAAAAGGATTTGTAAATTCAATCACAATGTGAACAAAATAAATAAACGACTAATAAAATAAAATAAAAAGTCAAAGTAGCCATCCGAAGTCCCTCAATTCTTCGCGCGCAGTTTCTAGAAAGCCACGTTGTACGTCTAGAGAAGCTATAGCTTCATCACCAATAGCGGGGGTATCTTCAATGTTGCTAATTTCCACGCATATTCTGTTTTCTTCAAGTTGTTTTTCATTCAAATGTCTTTCTTTCTCCAAAATAACTGCAGAAAGTGATTCGTGGTCAGCCTCCAAAGTCTTCAGTTTGGCCTTGAGACTTTCAATCTCCGAGAGCATCTGCTCAGACCGGTCCTGGAGTACGTTCTTTTCTTCGAGCAGAAAGTTTTTACCAGACGAGACACCCTCCAAGCTGCATCTCAACTTTGTCAGGTCCCGATTCTTGCCAGATAAGGTCAGGCACGAAGAGTAGCGAGATTGCAGCTCGTTGTACTGGTCCACATTTCGAAAGTACTCAGCCACAAGATTCTTCAGAGATGCCAAGCTCGTCGCATCGACTTCAGAGGCGGCATCGAATATTTTCTGAATCTCAAGTTCAAGGGAGGAAGCCTTCTCAAAAGGAGTACGACCAAGTTTTTGTTGTACAACCTTCCACATGGCTAAGGCAAAATCGCGACGTGCTTTGGAAATTTTGTCGTCAGCAACAAAAGTGGAAGCCTCTGAAGTCGCAATATCCAAATCCTCAACCGCCTGTTTAGGAGGGCTAGAAGCCACGATCATCAATGACTGTCTGCTCGAAGACGCCTACAAAATAGAAAAAATAACAATAGGGAAATGAGTAAATAACGATGAATAAGCATATAAAAATGTTCGAACAAAAAAGGGATATATATATATATACAAAGAGGAAGGGATGAATGAGTCATTAACCAAAGGTGCAGTAACTTCAGGAGACTTTAGGCCATCAACAATATTTTTCGATCTCTTCCGAGATTTAGTCTTCTGAGATTTAGTCTGCTTCCAGCAGCGGTCGCTGTTGCGTTCGCTGTTGCTGCTCTGACTGCCAGCGTCTTCGTCAGAGCTACTCACTTCGTGAGTTGGCACCTCTTTTCTCGCGGCGCAAACTTTTTTACCGGTGTCTTTGGGAGATTTTGTCTTAGTCACGGGAGGAGGAGTGAAACTGCTAACTAACAATTGTATGTTCACCCCGAAATAGTTCCCATGTTTTTTGTTCCACCACTTCTTGTAGGATGCGGTGACATGATCAACAGGGTTTGGCATACACTGAGAGAGATGTACACGGGACGAGGTTAGTGTCTCAGTGCAAATCCTCCAATGGTGGAATACATTCTCCAGGTTGATCGTGGGCGGATCTTCACGTAACTCATTCGGTATATCTTTATAAAAGCCAAGTTGTCGACTAAATCGACAAGGGTGGTAGGCCTCGATAGCCATTTGTGTTCCGTGATGAGAGGATAAGTAACACGATCGAATGCTTATAAAGTATGAAGATGAAGAGAATGATAAACCTTTAATATCGTGTAAAATGCCGCCCTGACTCTTGGGTTGGGGGTTTGCATGCCATGCTATAGACGTGCCTTCATGGACTACTTTGCGGGCTGCGAACGCATCATAGTATTTCGCGCCACCTTCTCCTGAGTAGTCAACCATCAATGGGCCAGTTGTTGAGGATATTCTAAAGTGTGCACCAAAGTAAAGGGCAAGCCAACCGTAAACATAATGTACTGGGAAGCAAATGTCGGAGCGCCCGGATGAATGAGGGGTGTTGTAAAGTTTGCTAAGTCCATGATAAATATTGGATAAAACCGGGACTGCAAGGTTGAAAAGGCTACCTTCAGCCATGAGAGATGCTACCTTAAACACACTAGGACGAAGAAAGTTCCCACTCTTATAGGGAAACACGAAAACACACAACCAGCACGAGATAAATCCAGCCATATTTGTTTGGTCCTTCAATGGGGTTATATATTGATTAAATTAAGCAAATAACCATGCAATACACGGTCTGCAGCAAGTGATAAGTATATTTTATATCGATTTTCCACAGAGACTAAGTTGAGTAAATGTTGATTCTAAGCGTGTTAAATTAGATAAGGTAACCAGGAATTAAATGGATTTTGATTCGAGACACGAATTTGTAAAGGACACAAGGAAAATGGAAAGTTACAGCAATGCAAAAGAATTAAGGAGACTACAATATTGAAAAATAGTATTGCGGGTCTCGCAATACCTTAGCAATAAGCTAACAACAAATTAACAGACTAGTAAAATCTAACGTAAGTCCAAGAAAATAAGCTAACTAACTCACAGAATAGAAAAATAGTATTGCGGGTCTCGCAATACTTTCGCAATGAACTAGCAGTAGATTAAAAGACTAGTAAAATCGTAGGTAAAGACAGCAAGGTTGGCTAAGAGTTCTCCATAGGCATAAACCATGATCATTCAGCAGTGAACAAGCATTACATGGATCGTTTTAGCTAGAGCTCATACATCTTCCGATTATATGCATTAGATTCTTAAGTTACTCATATCCAAGTAAGGCTAAAAACCTATTTATAATTGCATGCTATTAAACGTGCTAGGAAAGTGCCTATTCCTAGACCACTCTCTGTTTAACATGAAAGGCTAACATGAATGAATGACTCTGAATTCTTACTCCTTCCGGAGGTTAGGAACTCTTTAGAACAAAATGGATGGTCGGTCGAAAATGTCCATGGGATGAAGTTCACATTCATTCAATGCATTCATGCTTATTTACATGCTGAATTCACATAGTTATGTCCTACAGATTCATCTTAACAAACCCTTATGAAATTAGCTACTCATAACCTTAGAAGAACTCAACAAAACTAATTGATTACTTATGGAAATGGAAGAACTCAACAAAACTAATTGATTACTTATGATAAACAGATCTAGTAATAATTCGAAAAGCAAAAACACAATTCAATCCGCAAGAAACAACAGAAGGAAAGCAATAGATAATCCGAAAACAGAAACTAAAGTAAAGAAGTAGATAAGTGAAGGTTCGATTGTCCACGATCCGCCTCGGTTGAAGAAGACGAATGGCTTGACTTGGGAAGGGAACTCAATCAGAAGAGAAGATGGATCTTCTCTTCTTCCTCTTGAATTACTGACGCCAAGGGAGCCTTTGTTTCTTCGATCCAACAAAGGAGAGAATTCTCTTCTTCTGCGGTTTGGCCTTTGTCGAATCTCTTCACCGTCGAGGGATTGATTCCTTCCTTCATCTAGCTCTCTTATATAGCCCTTAGTGGTTCCATAGTCTGCTCCCCAATCACGGATCTCCATCCAAATTAGGGAAACAACCTCATACGTGGCGGATACAGGAAGGGTCGGCGGCTGGAAAAACGCAGCAGAAGAGATCAGTATTGCAATTGCGTTGCGATCGCAAAGCTCTGTTTTTTGTTGCCCTTCTTCTAATCCCATTGCGCTCCTCGCAAAACTTCAGCAATACATCTGCAAGGCATTAATTAGACATTTTTTCACCAATTATACACTTATGCACAAATATTTCACATAAGCCTTAATTTTAACACCATTTCACAAATGTCACTATTAAACACATATTATGCTTAATAATGGCTAGAATGCTTCAAAAGACTTCATGAATTAGAGCAATTATGGACCTAAATAACTCTCATTTGGAGAGTTAACACACCCCCAAACTTGAGCTATTGGTAGCTCTCGAGCAATACTATGAACTCATTTTCCCTCTCTTTCCCTAGCTTCTAGCTGCTAAGTCTCTTCCTTCTCTCCAACTAACCAAACTGTTATTCTCTCGGCTAACTGCTGAAGGCACTGTTGTCATGTGACACCCTTCAAGCTAAAACCAACTTCATGTTTTATCATTCTGAATTTCTTGCCTTTAAAACCTTTTGCCTTTAATAACTCCCTACCTTCTGGTTTCTGCCTATATCACCAAGCTCATTGTGCAGCCAACCTTTAGCTTTAAAATCTACTTATTCTTATCTTAAAACTCAGTACATGCTTCTAACGTTTATTCTTTTATTTCCTAGGAATCCTTAAAGTCATGCCATGCTTAGAACCAAAAAGTGTCAGAGTACAGAATCCATAGAACAATCTAAGCCATGGCATCACTCTAGTTAGGACATACACTCATTTCCCTAGATAAGCCTTCTAGTTACAGCCCCCTTGCTTAGCTAACTTAGGATCGGATTTCAGTACATAGGGACATCTAAGCATTCAAGGCTGCAACCTTCTGGCATACATTCTTCTTCTTTGTTTCCTTTTTCTCTTTTTGTTTTATATCTTTGTTTTTTGTTTGCAAAGTTTTATTTTCCCTAAGTTTGCCTTTTGATGCAGTGCCACTTGTGGGTTACACAAATGGCCCTGATTACTCAGCATTCCTAGAAAAAAAAGAAAAATGCTTTTTCCTTTTGTTGTTTTTTTTTTTTTTTTTTCAAAGAAGAACAATGCATATCTAATAAGGGAGAGAAGAGTGTTCCTAGGGACTAGAAGGTTGCCTTACCCCCAAACTTGGACTTCTCATTTTCCTCAATGAGAGCATTGGGCGGCACACCCCCAAACTTAATTAGAAGCATCTAGTTTAAGTAAAAAACTGGCAGGTTTTAAATAGCTAAAGGTTGGAATGGCTCCCCTAGGTTAGATAACACAGTAGGTAGAGGTTTATTCAAAACAAAGGTAAGGTCTTACAGAGTTTCATGCTTTCCAACCTATGAAGCTAATTCAATCCTACAGCGTGTACTTGACACTCATCCAGCACACTCAACAAACAGCCCACAGAGAGAAATCACAATTCAGCTAAGTATTAAGAGATAGAGACAGAACAAATAGCAGGAGATTCATTGCTCAGCAACAGCATGCTTGGATTTTTCTAATGAGAGCATGTTGATCTACACACAAACATGCTTGAGAGGTATATGCGGAGAGCGCAACAAAATCGCAAACAACTAACAGAGCAAATATGTCATTCATCAAGGCTCCTCACTATTCTAATTCTATTGTGGGCCCATGGGGCTTTTGGAAAAGTAAAGACAGCAGAAAAGAATTATCTAAACTAACTGTGCTATACTAATTTAAACTAATCTAAGCTACTCTAAACTAAGCTAATTACTGAAATTAAAACAGAACAACATTTGATATGGGGGGGGTAACAAGTATCAGAAAAGCAGGGTGAGGGAAGAAAGAATAACTCCCTCGAATGCCGTCAGTCAATGGCATTCATTCATTTTCTCCTTCTTCTTCTTCATCAATCTCCTCCACGCTCGGAGGCATCCAGGGGTCCAACAAGGCAGCAGGGAAATCAGGGAACTTGCACCTCAAGTGCTCAGCCAGTTCTATGTCTCTTGCTTGTGAGTACTCTGCCCATTGGGCTAGCTTCTGTTGTATGTCCAGCAAACATGACATAGACATCACTTGAGCAGATGTAAGCCTGTCCAGCTCGATCTGCATATTCCCCTTCCTTCTCAATTTGAGATCATTTGGCAGCTCTAAGTGGCCTGCATAGGCCAACTTCTTCTCGTCCTTTGTCACCGCCACTCCTGCACGGAGACAAAGTTTAGTTATGGTATTGGGGAAGAAGAGTCTGCCTTTTCCCTTCTTTGCGCATTCGAGGATGGAGGCAAATATGAGCTCGCCCACGTCAATTGTCAGCCCTTTCATGATCGCATAAAGAAGCAAGGACCTCCCTTGATTGATTGTTGTCTCGTGTGTCACTGGGGTGATCCTTCTCCTGATCAGGGAAAACCAGATGGTTGCCTTGTCTTTAAGCACTACACTCCTCAAAGTGTGCTTCCCTTGTTTTGAAATTGCCCACATGGCTTCGGGCTTGCCAATTTCACTCAACACCTTCTCCAGAATAGCCTCAGATGGGTTGGCCATTAGCTTTGCATAGTCCGAATTCTTATGCTCTTTGAGAGCATAAATTTCATTGATTGCCTCAGCTGAGAAATCAATCTCAACACCCCTCACTGTGGAGTAGCAGCCTTCTGGATGGATCAGGTTGGCATAGAAATCGTAGACCATCTCCGAATAGGCTTGAATTGGTGGTCTACACAGTTCTTCCCAGCCATGGTTTGCAATGCCTGTGCGTAGAAATTGCGGCAGGTCAGCAAGGGTATCCAAGAATCCTCTCTCATGGAGGAGTTCCCTCTTCATCAAGGTCAAGCCCCTTGCCTTCGCTTACTCAGACACGTACCTCTCAGCTGGAGGTTCATCTTCTTGAAACATTTTCTTTTTACCCTTCGCCTTGGCCTTAGCCTTAGCTGCTTCAACAGCTTCTGTTTTCATCTTCTTTGCAGGGTGCTGGGACTCGTTCTTCTTCTTAGCCTTCTTGGAGGCCTTCGGTCTTTTCGCCTTTATTACTACGGGAGTCCTCTTCTTGTGACTAGGAAGTGGTCTGTTTAGACTTTCCCAATTTATAACGGTTTGAACAATTAAAGGCCACGCCTTTGCGGACTCCGCAACGCAATCGCAATACAAAAAATCTTCAAAACATAACCGTTGGGGATTTTATTTCCCGTTTTGGCGACTGCCGCAGTATCTTCACAATCCCAAATCTCTGATTTTTTCTGATTCTTCCTATAACTCCACTCTTCCTCTCACTTCATCAACCGATCTTGTCGTTTTGAATTTCAAATATCGCTCTCCTAATTTCAATCAACATTAAACAAAATTAATTAGTTTCAGTAATTAAGACTTCCATCGAAAGTATTAAATTAAAATACTCAAGCAGATTTGACAAAAATATACGTATAATTTTTTTTTTTTAAAAAACTGATGAACGTCATTTATGTCATGTTTTTACCCTTTAAAGCATACTCATTAATTGACTTTTTGAGTTAAATTGAAGATAATTGTGCATGTAATTGATAAGAAAAGAATAAAAATAGGAAAGTCACATGCTCAAGGTCGTTTTGTCATTATGAAGCAATTAAGAGGGTAAAAGAGTCATTTTTTGATAAGAATTAATGTTATTTTAATTATTTTCAGGAAAACTGTATTCTGCTTCAGCTTGTGGCCACAGAGTTTCAGCTTGTGGCCACAAAGGAGTCACAGAGTGCAGAATCCAACTTGTGGCCACATAAGAGGCCACAGAGTGCAGAACCCAACTTGTGGCCACACAAGAGGCCGCAGAGTGCAGTTGACTGGTCAAACGAATTTGTTGAGATATTTGTCAAAGATCTTCCAAGATTCAGCCAACCAACTCCCTATTTGACATAACAACCCTTCCCAAAGATCTCTCCCTCATTTTAGCAACCTCCAAACAAACCCTAAGGCCTATAAAAGGCACCTCAAGCCTTCATTCAAATCATCGATAATTTCTTTACAACAATCAATCTCCACATAGTCGATCAACCTCCTTTCTCTCTCGAAGAACTCACCCAAATTCCCGAAATTCCAAACAAGAGCGGACCACTCCTCTGTAATAGTTCTACTTCAGCCAGCTCCGAAAGGAAGGTGCTGCGAGGATTCGATTTGCATTGACGACGTGAATCGAGCGAGTAGAGACCCTTCATCCGTTGTCCACGAGTTCGAGAGAGAGAAAGTTGGAAAATTTCCAGATTTACTTTCTATTTAATTCTGCACATTTTCTATTTACATTCTGTTTTTATTTTGCATTTATTTTCGTTCTTAACTTTACATGCAAAATTACCATTTTACCCTTTTCGCAACTTTCGCATTTATAATTTAATTTTAAGTTCAGAACCTTTGTTATTCCAATTCTGTCCTTTATTTATTATTTACATTCTGTTTTTATTCCATTTTCATTTTATCTTTAATTTTCGAGTAAAATTACCATTTTACCCTTTTAGCAATTTTTGTACTTATGCATTATTTTTCAATGAAGTATTTTAGTCTAGTTCTCATTATGAGCTAAGTTTTCCTAAGAGATTCAATTATGTGGATGCCCGTTAACAAATGAGCTAGCTTGACAACTGTAAATTACGGTTTTACCCCTTATGCCTTATGTGGTTCGTCCTTTACTGAATATATGCAAAAATGTTATATTAATTTGATCACTTAATTAGCATGAAATGTTAATGTCGATACTGGATAGGTTGGGCAATTAACGGCTCTCGTAAAGGTGATATAGCAGAAAAACCTAGGAATAGGATTTCGTCGATTGTCCTCGATGATTGGGGCAAAAGACTATAGGATCAATAGGATTGCATTCTTAACCATCTAAGATCACATTATCCACTGGACCGTGAGTATAATGGCTTAGACTCCTAAAGGTACTTGCAAAGAGGCTGAATAGGAGACGAATCCGATCCAAAAACATAAGGTACTATGTGGTGACTCTGTGGTCACAGGCTGTCAAGTAAACTCAACTTAGGGCTGAAACATGATTGGATCCCTGTTTTTATTATTGCTTTCAACCCAAAACCAACCAACAATTATCAATTTTATTTGTGTTACCTTTTTATTGCGTTCGAAAAAACAAATTCTTTATAAAACTAAATTCTTCAACAGTCTCTTGGGATACGATACTTGGAATACTTTCCAAATTATTACTTGATTGACAGTGTATACTTGCACTTGACCATAAACTTCATTGCAGGTTATTGAACCAAAATATATACCCACGTTTTGGTCCATCAAGTTTTTGGCGCCGTCCGGGGACTGTTAGCGGAATTTTATTTTATTTAGATATTGTTATTCGGTTGCGTTTAGGAAAAATAGGAGTTGAGCGCACGGGAAATCTATAAGAAGTTTTGTTTACTCAAAAAACTTCCAAATCATCCGCCTAGAGTCGATCCTCCTATCAACCTACAAAATAAAATATCTTTTTCTCAAAGAATCTGATTTTTGTTTTGTTTCCTTTTGCAGGTTGAGCTTAGTGCTTGAACAAAGAGCATAACACTTTTGATTTACACAATGGAAGTAGACGTCACAACAAAGATAACAAACATGCTAAGAAAATCAATCATGAGAAATGATACCCACATTTCTCTTGTGTACAAACTTTCTGATATCTTTTGCGTTAATTGTTGCGAGGAACATTTCTCTCAACATTGTCCACTTAATCGTTATTTGTCTATTTCTTGTGTTTATTGTAGAGGAAGTCATGAATTTGATGATTTTCCTTATAACCCTGACTCTATATTTTTTATAGGGAAACCAGGCAGTGAGAATATGTTAATTCCTTACCTCACTGCTTGCGACTCAAGATGGAGACATCACTCCAACTTTCTATGGGGAGATCAACAAAAGGTGCAAGAACAAGCGATCCCACAAGTGTCAACCAAGGACAAGAGCATCGAAGAACTTATAAAGGAATATAGAGCGGAAACCGATGTTGAGATGCAAAGCCAAGGAACATCTATTCAGGATTCCGAGATCCAGATAGAACAAAGTGTGGACGAATTGAAGATCAACCCACAAGAAACCTTGCTTAAAGGCATAGAGACTTCTGAATATGAGGAAATAGAACAAAGTGAGGCAATGACACTCAAAAGTGACTTTGAAGATAAAAAACCTTTGTTCCTAGAAGAAGCAATGAGCACTCTAGCAATTGAAAACATTAAAAGGCCAGAATGGAGAGAAGAGATTAAAGAAAATCCATTTGAAGAAAACAAAAAAGAGAAGGAACCAGAAAATGAAGTTGTACTGAGCCATGAGGCAACAACTTCACAAAAAGAAACATTCAATGTTCTCCAAGCATTGAATTTCCCCGATGAAATCCAAGAATTTCCTGTTATTGGTTTAATTGATATTTCTACTTGTTGTAACTTGCAGGAAACACTAAAAGAAAAAGAATTCAGGGAAGAAGTAGAAGATGAGACTATGAAGGAGGATAATGCGCCAGAAATTACGACCGCAATTTCTGCATACAAAAGCATACATAGATCTCTTCAGCTGATGAAAGAAGACTTTAAGTCAACAAAGCCATACATGATTAAAGCACCTCAACTAAGGCTTAAATCTCGTCCATTATCAAGACCTAGGTGCAAGATGAAAGTTGACGGTCCAATGAGAATGAATAAGACATTAATCTCCCTTTTGAAGATTAGATAAGTATTCTTTTAATATGTTTTTATTTCATTATTTTTTTTAAAAAAAAAAATGCTATAAGTTCTGTAGAGTAGTTTCAAGCAAAATCAACTCTGGCGTAGACTGGTCCTGCCAAGGAAAAGGTATTTAAGTTGACCGTAGGGAACACCTTTTCCTGGGGACCTAACTGGGAGATGATTTGAATGAAACCGCTCCATAGAAACTGATAAGGAGTATTAAAAAATATGTGTTTTTTTTAAAAAAAAAAAATTTAAAAAATTTAAAAAGAATAATAATAATAATAATAATAGTTTAAAAAAAATAATAATAAAAAATAAATAAATAATCAGCTTGTTATTTTTCTATGAACCTTTTGATGCTCTTATGTGTGTTTCAGGAATGATTTTCAAGTAATTGACTTGAAATTTAAAATACGAAGAAGGGTTAAATATTCTCCACCCGAGCCCATGAAAACTTGAACTACCGCTTGGCGTAAAATGATCAAAGAGATGGGAGAACATAGGCGACGAGCCCTAGCTGAATCTGCTAGAAATTCATCAAGTGAAAAAGAAGTCCAGCCGAAAGCTGGGGGACCTCAACAAAATCGCATTCTGTGCGCGAGGACCCAACTCCGATTTCAAAAGTAAGTATTCCTCCAACAATTCTTGAACGTTCTGATAAAGAATCTTTAGTGTACAGACACACCAAGAAGCAAACAGAGATCCCAATCGACCACCAATTTGAATTAAGAAGAAGAGATACAGTTGGGAGTCTGATGCAAGAATCAATTCTTTCCCCAATCATGGTGGAGAGGATGCTTAAAGAAGTCGTGGAGAAGGCAGCCTTGCTAGCAACGAAATATCAAGTAAAGAAGAGTTGTCAAGAGGTAGAGCAAGTTATCCAAAGAGATATCGCTGAACAAACAAGGAAAGAAGAGGAGAGAATACGAGAAGAGAAAATATTGATACAAGCTGAGGAAAAAAAAATGAAGAAAGATTGAAAAAAAAATTGATTAGAGAAAGAAAAAAAAAAAACAAAGGAAAAGAGATAGCAACTGGGGAATAATTCGACCGATTATTTGAGTATGAGACTAAAGGAATGAAATTTGAGTCAAACACTTCTTCAACTGAGAAAGAGATTGAAGGAAATACTGAAGAAGTTCAGGAAGGGAATCCTACAAATGACACAACCATTTCCTCGGAACGAGGGATGTTGCTGCATTGCATCCTAAAACGGTCTTGATCCCAATATTGGGAGGTTTCTAAGAGAAGAGTTGATTGGTTATGGCAAGAAGATGGCTGAAAAATTATTCTTTGAGTCACTTGTCACTCGACTTTGCCTCAAAGTAGGATTTAAGCCTCGACAAGGTGAGAAGACAAGTTTTCCAAAGTCAGCCATCACTGCGCAGCTTGTTCACAAGTTACAGCTTTTCAGCAACCAAAAGACCGAGAAAGCATCGACGTCATGTGCGCCCAAGCCAAAAGGTTGTTCCACCTCTGTGGCCACAGAGCAGTCACAACTTGCCACCAGTTCAGAAAATATTCCAAGCATCACCCCTTTTCAATGGCAGCATATGATCCAACAGAATATGGCCTACTGGGCATATGCCAAAGAGAGGGACGAGCTCATTCAAAGGTTCTTTAATGCCTTGGCCCCGACCTTGATGCCTGTTTTTCCGATGTTTCCTCCCGTTTTCCTGAATCTTCCTTCGAATACTGATTCCGAAGACGATACCTCGTCTGAAGATTAGGGGAGTACCGTTCTTCCTTACTCTCTACTTTTTTCCTTCATTTTCTGAATATTTTGTTATTTGTTAAGATTCAGTTTTTAGTTGTTTGTTTTCCTGGTAGGGTAGAAGTTGCATTTTGTTATTTCATTATTTCATTGTTTTTCTGGTAGGGTAGAAGTTGCAATTTGTTATTTCATTATTTCGTTGTTTTGTTAGGGTAGTAGTTGTAGTTGTTCCTGCTAGGATAGACGTTTTGTGGAATGTGCCTAATTGAACTTAATGACTTGATTGCACAAGTATGAGAATGTTTTAGCATGTTATCTTTCTTTTGTTTTCTTTAAAGTAACCTTTATGATGATAACTAGAGTTTATCTCTGCTCAAATAGTGCCACATGTCATAGCTTGTAAGTTTTTTTCAAAAGCATAGGTTTCCATTAGTACTTTTCTATGCAAAACTTTTTCACAAGTCTAAACTTCCTTTTGTTTAACCCGTTTAACATGTTTAGGAGAGTTTAGCCTTGACGTTTTTTTGTAGACTAATGCTCACACCATCCTTTTTGAAAAAATCTCTTGAATAGTCAATGAGGACATTGTCTCCTTTAAGTTTGGGGGGGTGAAGTATATTTGTAATGTGTTGACTGCTAGGTCTTGATTGTTATGTCTCTTCCAAAGGAAGAAGAGTTGAAAAAAAAAAAAAAAAAAAACCTTATTTCTAGAGGTACTCCTCCTTCTTAAGTTAGCTGAGTAACCAGGGGCGATCATGGGCCCCATGGTTGTCACTGCATGAAAGGGTAACTAGGAAGTGAGTATTTATCTTAGTTTGTGAGGCTTGCTCGTAGCTAGATGCACTGTGCAATGAAATTGCAGGCAAGCTGGAACGAAGGTGAGTCTAGCAATAAAGATTCTCTAGAGAATGGTAAAGAAAAAAAGAAAAAAGAAAAAAAAATGAGAAGCGTAGCAGCAACACAAGTTTGGGGGACATAAGGAAGGAAAAGTCTAAGCTTAGTTTATTTCACGAAAGGGATTATCCTAGACTCAGTGACTAAAGGTTAGATAGATTAAACATATGGTTAGGATAGACTAGAAAAAACCTTGTTTACAAAATGAAAGTAGAAACTTATGTGAGAAATTACTTATGGGATTATGACTGGCACTAGAGTATGAGACCTCTCCTGAAAGGTTGTTTATAAGCGAACTTTGTTTGAAAGCATGTTAAACATTTGCATAATTGTACATTCTTGTTGTTATTATGTGTTGAATTGCTTGAGGACAAGCAATAAGCTAAGTTTGGGGGTGTGATGAACGTCATTTATGTCATGTTTTTACCCTTTAAAGCATACTCATTAATTGACTTTTTGAGTTAAATTGAAGATAATTGTGCATGTAATTGATAAGAAAAGAATAAAAATAGGAAAGTCACATGCTCAAGGTCGTTTTGTCATTATGAAGCAATTAAGAGGGTAAAAGAGTCATTTTTTATAAGAATTAATGTTATTTTAATTATTTTAAGGAAAACTGTATTCTGCTTCAGCTTGTGGCCACAGAGTTTCAGCTTGTGGCCACAAAGGAGTCACAGAGTGCAGAATCCAGCTTGTGGCCACATAAGAGGCCACAGAGTGCAGAACCCAACTTGTGGCCACACAAGAGGCCACAGAGTGCGGTTGACTGGTCAAACGAATTTGTTGAGATATTTGTCAAAGATCTTCCAAGATTCAGCCAACCAACTCCCTATTTGACCTAACAACCCTTCCCAAAGATCTCTCCCTCATTTTAGCAACCTCCAAACAAACCCTAAGGCCTATAAAAGGCACCTCAAGCCTTCATTCAAATCATCGATAATTTCTTTACAACAATCAATCTCCACATAGTCGATCAACCTCCTTTCTCTCTCGAAGAACTCACCCAAATTCCCGAAATTCCAAAAAAGAGCGGACCACTCCTCTGTAATAGTTCTACTTCAGCCAGCTCCGAATGGAAGGTGCTGCGAGGATTCGATTTGCATTGACGACGTGAATCGAGCGAGTAGAGACCCTTCATCCGTTGTCCACGAGTTCGAGAGAGAGAAAGTTGGAAAATTTCCAGATTTACTTTCTATTTAATTCTGCACATTTTCTATTTACATTCTGTTTTTATTTTGCATTTATTTTCGTTCTTAACTTTACATGCAAAATTACCATTTTACCCTTTTCGCAACTTTCGCATTTATAATTTAATTTTAAGTTCAGAACCTTTGTTATTCCAATTCTGTCCTTTATTTATTATTTACATTCTGTTTTTATTCCATTTTCATTTTATCTTTAATTTTCGAGTAAAATTACCATTTTACCCTTTTAGCAATTTTTGTACTTATGCATTATTTTTCAATGAAGTATTTTAGTCTAGTTCTCATTATGAGCTAAGTTTTCCTAAGGGATTCAATTATGTGGATGCCCGTTAAGAAATGAGCTAGCTTGACAACTGTAAATTACGGTTTTACCCCTTATGCCTTATGTGGTTTGTCCTTTACTGAATATATGCAAAAATGTTATATTAATTTGATCACTTAATTAGCATGAAATGTTAATGTCGATACTGGACAGGTCGGGCAATTAACGGCTCTCGTAAAGGTGATATAGCAGAAAAACCTAGGAATAGGATTTCGTCGATTGTCCTCGATGATTGGGGCAAAAGACTATAGGATCAATAGGATTGCATTCTTAACCATCTAAGATCACATTATCCACTGGACCGTGAGTATAATGGCTTAGACTCCTAAAGGTACTTGCAAAGAGGCTGAATAGGAGACGAATCCGATCCAAAAGCATAAGGTACTATGTGGTGACTCTGTGGTCACAGGCTGTCAAGTAAACTCAACTTAGGGCTGAAACATGATTGGATCCCTGTTTTTATTATTGCTTTCAACCCAAAACCAACCAACAATTATCAATTTTATTTGTGTTACCTTTTTATTGCTTTCGAAAAAACAAATTCTTTATAAAACTAAATTCTTCAACAGTCTCTTGGGATACGATACTTGGAATACTTTCCAAATTATTACTTGATTGACAGTGTATACTTGCACTTGACCATAAACTTCATTGCAGGTTATTGAACTAAAATATATACCCACGTTTTGGTCCATCAAAAACATTAGAGCAAAAGGATATTTCAAATAACGCCCCTGCTCATCTCCTCTTAGGCGACTTCAAACCTCGGACAAGAGGAATGCCGAGAGCGTCCCTACGTCTCCTTCCTTGTAGTAGTGCTTCAATCTTGCACCATTCACCATAAACGGCTGACCCTGTTCCAAATTTTGGATCTCAATTGCACCGTGCACAAAAACGTTAGTAATGACAAAGGGACCAGACCACCGAGACTTGAGTTTCCCAGGAAACATCTTCAACCGTGAATTAAATAATAAAACATGTTGGCCATTTTTAAAATCCTTAGGCCTAAGTTTACTATCATGCCAAATTTTAGTTTTTTCTTTATACATTTTAGCATGTTCGTATGACATGTGCCCTAATTCATCTAGTTCATGTAATTGCAGAGACCGCAATGTTCCTGCATCGGTCACGCAAAAGTTTAATTCCTTTAAAGCCCAAAAGGCTTTGTTTTCTAATTCAAGAGGGAGATGGCATGCTTTTCCATAAACTAACCTATAGGGAGACATTCCTAAAGGTGTTTTATATGCAGTTCTATATGCCCATAATGCATCATCTAATTTAAAAGACCAATCCGTTCTATTTGGTTTTACAACTTTTTCTAGTATACTCTTGATCTCTCTATTAGAAATTCCTGCTTGTCCATTTGAATGGGGGTGATAGGGTGTTGCTACCCTATGCTTAACATTATATTTAGCTAACACCTTCTCCATAGATTTGTTTATGAAGTGTGATCTCTCATCACTTATGATGGCACGTGGAGTGCCAAATCGTGTGAAAATATGTTTATTAAGAAATTTTATAACTGTCTTAGCATCATTTAAAGGACATGCAATGGCCTCAACCCATTTTGAGACATAGTCTACATCTACTAAAATATACAGGTTACCAGCAGAAGGTGGAAATGGACCCATGAAGTCAATACCACATACGTCAAAGAGTTCTAACTCTAAGATGTATGTCAGAGGCATCCCATCCTTCCTACTGAGGTTACCTGTTCGTTGGCATTCATTGCAATTTCGCGCGTAGTCATGTGCATCCTTGAAGATTGTTGGCCAGAAATAGCCACTCTGAAGTGCCCTCCATACGGCGTTGTATGACAATGCTGAAGGATGGATTTTGCTTCAGCAGCTGACACACATTTCCTTAGCAATCCATCCGCACAGCACTTGTAAAGGGTAGGGTCGTCACAAATGTACTTCCTAGCATCATTCAAGAACGTCTTCTTGTCCTGTCCTTTATTGAATTCAGGTAACACCTGCGAGGCAAGAAAATTAGCAATGTCAGCAAACCAAGGCTCATCATTATTATCACATTGTACTAAAACATAAATATGTTCATCAATAAAAGAATCCATCATTGCGGGCTCCGCAATAGATTCGCAATGACTCTGCAATCTTGATAAGTGGTCAGCAACCACGTTTTCACATCCCTTTTTGTCTCGTATTTCCAAATCAAATTCGTGCAGAAGTAACACCCATCTAATCAGACGAGGTTTGGCATCAATCTTCCTCATTAGGTACTTTATTGCAGCATGATCGGTGTAAACGATTGTTTTAATTCCTACAATGTATGCTCTGAACTTTTCACATGCAAATACTACAGATAGCATCTCCTTTTTTGTGGTAGTGTAGTTGCATTGAGCCTCATTTAATGTTTTACTTGCATAATAAATAAGATGTGTTAATTTTTCTCTCTTCTGGCCAAGCATGGCTCCAATTGCATAATCACTTGCATCGCACATCAATTCAAAAGGCATATCCCAATTTGGACCGATTATCATTGGAGCTTTGACTAAAGAAGTCTTGAGCTTATTCCAAGCTATCAAACACTCATTTGAAAAGATAAAAGTTTTATTTAGCTCTAACAGCTCACAAAGGGGTTTGGAGATTTTTGAGAAATCCTTTATGAATCTTCCGTAAAACCCTGCGTGTCCTAAAAAACTTCTTATGGCTTTTACATTTTTAGGTTCAACCATCTTCTCAATGACTTCTATCTTGGCCCTATCAACCTCTATTCCTGTTTTGGACACTCTATGCCCCAAAACTATGCCTTCTTCCACCATCAAGTGACATTTTTCCCAATTCAAGACTAGATTGGTTTCCTCACACCGAGTGAGAACTTGTCCTAGATTTGCTAGACAGTGGTTAAAGGAATCACCAAACACTGAAAAATCATCCATGAATATTTCTACTATGGACTCATCTAGATCAGAGAAGATTGCCAACATACATCGTTGGAACGTTGCTGGTGCATTGCAGAGGCCGAATGGCATTTTGCGAAATGCAAACGTGCCAAATGGACATGTAAATGTTGTCTTCTCTTGGTCCCTAGGGTCTATGGTGATTTGATTATACCCTGAGTAGCCATCTAAAAAGCAATAGAAGGCTTGGTCGGCTAATCTATCAAGCATTTGATCAATGAAAGGTAGAGGGAAATGGTCTTTTTTTGTTTCTTTATTAAGCTTTCGGTAGTCCATACACACTCTCCATCCCGTGACGGTTCGAGTGGGTATTAATTCATTGCTCTCATTAACTACTACTTTCATACCTCCTTTCTTTGGTACACATTGGATGGGACTGACCCACTGACTATTAGATATTGGGAAGATCACACTCGCATCCAACCATTTAATGATTTCCTTCTTAACTACCTCCTTCATGGAGGGGTTCAACCTACGTTGATGCTCTATTCTAGGTGTGTGCCCTTCCTCTAACAGTATCTTGTGCATACAATAAGAAGAACTTATGCCCCAAATGTCAGCGATTGTCCACCCAATTGTTTTTCTATGTTGCTTAAGCAGCAAAATTAACGCATTTTCATGTTGTTCATTCAATTTGGACGAAATGATGACAGCCAATGTGTCTTTCTCTCCTAAGTATGCATATTTAAGGTGTTGTGGCAGTGGTTTTAATTCTAACAAAGGTGGTTGTTCAATTGATGGCATCATGGGAGTTGTGGTTCTTTCAGATAGTTCATTGGTCATACATACATGCTGAGGGGTTTTTATAGATGTATCAACAAATTCCGTAATATTTAAATCATTCAAGTCAATTTGTGCGTAATCAGTAGCATGCTTGACTAATAACTCATGCTCATGCTCATCTTCAATTAATGAATCCAATATATCTACAGTAGCACAGTTTTCAAGGTCAGAAGGATACCTCAAGGCTTTAAAAACACTAAACTTAACCTCTTCATCGTTGACTCGCATGGTAAGTTCACCCTTTTGAACATCAATCAGGGCCCTACCTGTGGCTAAGAAAGGTCTGCCTAAGATGATTGGCACCTCTTTGTCTGCCTCGTAGTCCAGAATAATAAAATCTGCAAGAAAAATGAATTTGTCAACCTTGACTAGAATATCCTCAATTTTACCTTCAGGGTATGAGATTGATCAGTCTGCAAGCTGCAAGGTGACTGTGGTTGGACGTGCCTCGCCTATCCCAAGTTGTTGGAATAATGATAAGGGCATTAGGTTTATGCTAGCTCCCATATCACATAAAGCTCTTCCCACATGCTTGCCTTCTAATTCCACTGGCAAATTGAAGGAACCAGGATCCTTCTCTTTCTTTGGCAGCTTGTTCTGGAGTATGGCACTACACTCTTCAGTGAGATTCACAGTTTCAAACTCCCCAATGACTTTCTTATTAGTTATGATGTCTTTCAAAAACTTTACATACGTTGGCATGGACTGCAAAACTTCAACAAAAGGAATGTTCACATGAACTTGCTTCAGGATTTCCAAAAATTTATGGAAATGAGCTTCTTGTTCCTGCTTCTTTCTAAGTCGTTGTTGCGTGCTCAATGTGTTAAAATAAGCAAGTAATAAGATAGAGAGAGCACTCAGAACATGCAAGCATACATGATCTTATAGCAAGTAGTAAGTATTTTTTCATTCGTTTTCCCACAAAGATTTATTATAAGCTACTAGTGAAGTGTAAAGTTAAGAAAGAATGGGTGGATTTGATGGGGTCAAATTGGTTTTAAATTGCCTAACTCCTAAGGGATATGTAAAGGATAGCAACATAAACAGATGCAAGTCAAAGCTAAACTCAAACGAAAAGAGAAGAAATTAATAAACGAATAAGAAGACAGCTAAACAGAATGGTAACTTAGTAGAATTGCGGAAACAGCAATTCTACCGCAATTTTCCTAACAGCGAAAGTGTATAAAATGGAGAAACAAGGGCTACTAATGACTCTCCTATAGGCATTTTTATACAATTCTCAAGCATTGGATCAACTCTCTATGCATCAAACTCACTCAATCTCATGTATCGTCCGATTCCATGCATTAGATTCTTTAGTTTACTCATGTCCAAGTAAGGTCTTAAGCATCTTGTTAAAGCAGCAAGTTATGGTTTGTACTAGGAAAACGCCTATTCCTAGGTCGTTTTCTGGCTACCTTGAAAGGCTAGCATGAGTGTATGACTCTGAACTCTTACTCCTTCCAGAGGTTAGGAGTTCTTTGGACAAAATGGATGGCCAATCGAAATTGCCCGTGGGATGAAGCTTACACACAATCAATGCTTCGAGAGCTATCCTACATGCTTGGTTCACGTTTTTTAGCCTATAGTGTTGTCATTAGCATGCCCCTATGTGACTTAGTTACTCATGGATGTGGGGAGAACAGAAATAGAAGATAAAACAGACATGTTCAGAAGGAATTTAAAGACAAAACAGTAGGGAAAAACAGTGGATCGCAAAGGCAAGGAACTGTGAAATGCTGAATTTTGCTTTTGATTACTTGAATGTTTGAATGGACAAAGGAAAGCTTAAAGTGAATAACATAAAGGCAGAAAGCAACGAAATGCAATAAACTAGCCACTAGAAGGGAAACAACAACTAAACAATGCTGGAAATTAGAAATGAAAGGCAGAAAGCAGTAAAAGAGCTTGAACGCCTCGTCGCAACCGCCTCGGCTGAAGGATGAGAAAGATCAGCCTTGCTTGGATGAATCCAATCGGGAGAGAAGATAAATCTCCTCTCCTTCCTATCAGATTATCGATTCCAACAGCTGAGCTTCGCAAACCAACAGACGGCAAAGGAAAACAGGAGAAAAGATGGAGCTGCGAGAAGACTTCTACGCTTTCGGATGATGTTTGAACCCTCGACTTTGACCCCCTTTTATAGTAATCTGCAGGTGCGTTTGGGCCAAGGAGAACCATCAATCTTCAACGTCGTACTTCAAAATGGATGGAGGAGAAAGAACGAATCCCTGAAATAACGGAAATTAACAGAAAAAGATCAGTCAACTTACGGTTTTCACTTGAAACATTGCGGTTTCAGCAATGTTTCCGCAATGCTTACTTTTCATTCTTTTACTTCGGTTTTCAATCCTTTTCTTTCCTTTTGTACATAAGTCCTAATTTAGCTACCTTCTTCTAATTCTCATATTTAAGCATAGGTTTAAGCTAAATCCTATCAAAAACACCTAAGAGTGAACATCTTTCTAAGATAATTAAGTCCTAAAAAGGTCACTTTTGGAGACGTAACACACCCCCAAACTTAAGGTTTTGCTTGTCCTCGAGCAATCTAAGGACTTTCCTAGGCTGCTGTTTCATCTTCTTTAACCCCTTACTGACTCCTCTACATTCTTATCTATAGCAGTGCTGTCCTGTGACACACTTCTAAGTTTAAAACTATCCTCTTATCTAGCTTCTTCTGACTTCGCATGCCTAATACTCCTACTGTTTCATTAACTCCCTACAACTGATCTACTTGCTTTTGTCACATCATGCCACTATCCCTAAGGTTTCAAACTCTACCTAGCTTTACCCCAGACTCAGTACATGCTTCTAGTTTTTACTTATGAGCTACCTAGGATTCCTTAGAGTCATGCCAGTCTTAGTATTAACAGTGACAGTAGTACTTTAAGAGAACAACCTAAACCCTGGCATCACTACATTGGACATACATTCATCTCCCTAAACAACCCTACAAGCTACAACTTTGTGCTTAGCTAATTGAGGATCAGAGTTCTTTTTAAACAGGACATCTAAGCCACAAAGTTGCAACTCCTAGGTATACATTCTTCTTTCCTACTTTTTCCTTTTTTTCTTTCTTAGGTGGAGCCTTTCCTTTGGTTGCCTTTTCATGCAATGCCACTTGTGGGTTACACACTTGGCACTGATTACTCAGCAACCTAAGAGAGACTCCCCTCTTTATTCTGTTTTTCATTTTTTTTTTTTTCAGTTCATCATTTTTGTAAAGGAGAAGAAGAATGCTTATGCTTTTAAGGGAGAGAGGAATGTTCCTAGGCCTAGGGTGGCCTCCCCCAAACTTAAACTACTCATTGTCCCCAATGAGTGTCTGAGGTGGCACACCCCCAAACTTGTCCTAGAAGCATCTAGTCTAAGGTAAAACAAAGAGAATCTAAAAGCCCTAGGCATAGACAGAACATGCTAAAAGTAATTATCACAGCAGCAGAATTTTGAAAAAAACAGGCAGGCAAGGACTTAAAGCTATGCATGTTGAGCACTGTTTAGAGGCTAATTTAAACTATCAAAGGGTTTCCTATGACACTCATCCAGCATGCTTTTAGATAAGCTATATAAGGTAATCATGCTAGCAGCAAAAGAAAGAATTTAAACAGACCCAGCCTAGCTACATAATCACTCAAAAACACGCATTTACTCATAAAAATTGCGGATTCCGCAATTATTTCGCAACAGATATAGGGCAGATATAACAGTGATTAAGGCCCCTACGCATGTTTTTTCCAGTCATTCAAACTCTCTAAAAATGAAACTAAACTAATCTACCTAATCAGCTATCATCAGACTACACTAAACAAATTTAAACATTAAAACTAAACAACTAAAACAGATCAAAAAATTAACTTAAAATAGCAGAATTCACAAGGTTCAACAAAAAGCAGTTTGATTCTTTTTTTTTTATTGTAAGGGAACAGCAATACTCCCTTTAGTGCTCCTCAAACCAGCACTCAAATGTCTTCCTCATCATCAGTCCCTCGTGGTCGTGGAGGCACCCATGGAGACAGTAGGTTCGTGGGAAAGTCAAAGAAGATGCATCCCAGTTGGTCAGCAACTTCCTTGTCCCTCGCCTGTGCGTTGTGGCCCATTGAGCCATCCTCTTCTGTAGATCCATCAGGCACGCCATGGACAGCGACTGAGCAGCAGCCAATCTATCCAGCTCGAATTCCATGTTCCCCTTCCTTCTCAGCCTCAAGCCTGTAGGCAGCTCCAAATGGCCCGTGTAAGCCATCTGCTGTTCCATTCGCTCAATGGGGACCCCTGCACGCAAGCATAGTTTAGTAATAGTATTAGGGAAGAACAATGGACCCTTACCCTTCTTGGCGCAGTCAGCAATGGCAGCTGCAATGACTTCGCCCACGTTGATTGTGAGACCTCGCATGATTGCATAGACCAGCAGCGATCTGCTCTAGTTGATTGTGGTCTCATGGGTCACGGGGGACAGCTTCCTTCTCACGAAGGAAAACCAGACAGCCGCCTTAGCTGTGAGGTTGGCACTCATGAGAGTGTGCCTCCCATTGCGCGACACGGTCCATGATGCTTCAGGCTGGCCAATTATCCGAATGGCCTCTTCCAGGACGGCTTCAGTAGGCTCATCAACAATCCTTGCATAGTCAGTATGTTTTTGGCCCTTTAGGCCATAGGCTTCGTTGATTGCCCTTGCTGAGAAGTCTACTTCAACTCCCCTGACCACAGACAATCCCTCCTCAGAATTCCTCAAATTGGCGTAGAAGTCATACACCATGCTTGTGTAAGCTGGATTGGGTGGTCTGCACAACTCCTCCCAGCCGTGATTCGTAATTCCTGCGCGCAAGAATTGCGGCAGGTCAGCAGGTCTGTCGAGGAAACCCTTCTCGTGTAGCAGCTCCCTTTTCCTCAGCTCAATGCCTCTAGACTCAGCGTCAGAAGACACGTACCTCACTGACTGAGGCTCATCTTCAGGGTACAGCTTGGCCTTCCCCTTGTCTTTCAGTTTGGCTGACTCAGCAGCCTCAATCTTGAGCTTCTTTGGGGAAGGCTCGTCACTCCCCTTCTTGGATGAAGGCGCAGCCCTGGATTTCTTCTTCTTCTTGGACTTCTTTTTTGTTCTTGGCCGTTTGGCCTTGACAACCTTGGCTTCCTTCTTCCTCAACCGTGCCTTCGTTGTCATCTGCTGGAGGCAATCCCCCAGTGTCTCGTCCATCGAGTCATCCTTCTGTGCAGGGCTCTCAGGGCTGGCTTCCCTCAAAGGAGAGAAGACCTCTGCTTCCTCAGCTTCCCCACTGCCCTGCGTCGATTCTTGATACTCGCCATATGGGAATTCAGGGTCAGGTTGTGGGGAAGTGGGCGATGCCTCAGGGCTCTCTGCTGGTGGGGTACACTCAGAACTCTGCGGTGATGAAGGCAGCTCAGGGCTCTGCGCTGGTGGCGATGAGGAGAGCTCAGGGCTTCGAACCGGTGGAGATGGAGAAAGGTTGTGCTCGGCTGTCTCGTGGGATGGCTGGCCTAGTTCTTGACTCTCCACAGAGGGAGTCTTTTTCTTGATTTCTTCTTCGGCCACAGCCATACTCCATTTGCGCTTCTTGGGTGTGCCTGCTGGTTCAGAGGGTCCAGCAGGTATCTCCGTAACTACCTTCCACTTTTTCTTGCGGACAGGCCGTTTGGGCAGGCGTTCAGTGCGCGCAGCCTCAGCATCAGCCAAGGCAAGCAGTGCGTCCCTCGCAGCAGTTTCAGCGTCATCAGCCATTTTCTTGGACGCAGATCGTTCGGCTCTTGTTAGCACCATTGTTGAATTGTGGAGATTTGGAGAGAGGAATCACAGATGAAGAGAAAAGCAGCTTTCTTGGAGTTCAGATAATGGGATAGTCGTGCGGATCATCGCGCCTCTAACGGATATAAAGAAAACACAAAAAATCCCAACGGCTATATTTTTGCGGATTCTGCAAATCCAGCGCAATTCTAGTGACCGTTGGAGATTTTCTGCATTTAAATGTCAATCTTTGCTCAGCCGTATCTTTGATTTGGCCCAATATCTCCTTGATCTTTCTAACTGGATTTAATCTCCTTGATTCCCTCTATTGATTCCCTACAAAAAGAAATAAAATCAACATCAAATTCGTAATTAAAATCATACAAACATATACACAAACGATAACCGGAAAAAATGGAAAAAATAAACTAAGGCATGAGCCCCGTCTGGACGAGCACAGCAATCACTCGTCCTCTATCGTTCTTGATTTCACGCTTCAGTCAAGAGGAAGGCCGAGAGAGTCTTCACATCTCCTTCCTCATAGTAGTGCTTCAACCTCGCACCATTAACCATGAATGGTTGTCCTTGCTGCAGGTTCTTTATTTCGATGGCACCATGAACAAACACATTAGTAATTACAAATGGACCTGACCATCTAGACTTAAGTTTGCCTGGAAATAATTTCAATCGTGAGTTAAATAATAAGACAAGCTGGCCTTTCTTGAAGTCCTTAATCCTAAGTCTACTGTCGTGCCAAATCTTGGTCTTTTCCTTATACATTTTGGCATTTTCATAAGACATATGCCTAAGCTCATCAAGCTCATGTAATTGCAAAGACCGCAACGTTCCCGCATCGGTCACGCAATAATTCAACTCTTTTAGTGCCCAAAATGCTTTAATTTCTAACTCAAATGGCAAGTGACATGCTTTACCATACACAAGTCTATAAGGAGACATACCTAGGGGTGTCTTATATGCAGTCCTATATGCCCAAAGTGCATCCTCGAGTTTAAACGCCCAATCCTTTCTGTTGGGTTTGACCACTTTTTCTAGGATGTTCTTAATCTCCCTATTTGAAATTTCAGCCTGACCATTCGAGTGTGGGTGATAAGGAGTGGCTACTCTATGTCTAATGTTATACTTAGCCAACACTCTCTCCATAGCTTTATTAATGAAATGTGTCCCCTCATCACTAATGATAGCACGAGGTGTTCCAAACCTAGTAAAAATGTGCCTATGCAAGAATTTTATGACTGTTTTGGCATCATTATTGGGACATGCTATGGCCTCTACCCACTTGGATACATAGTCTACTGCCAGTAATATGTAAAGGTTACCTGAGGATGGGGGAAATGGTCCCATGAAGTCAATGCCCCACACATCAAAGAGCTCCAACTCCAAGATGTAAGTGAGAGGCATTTCATCCTTGCGACTAAGGTTACCTGTTCTTTTGCATTCATCACAGCTGTGTGCATAGTTGTGTGCATCCTTGAAGATCGTTGGCCAGTAGTAGCCACTCTGGAACACCTTTGCAGCTGTCCTTTGGCCACCAACATGTTCACCATAGGGTGCTGTATGGCAGTGCTGCAGCACAGACTTCGCCTCAGCAGCTGAAACACACTTCCTGAGCAGACCGTCAGCACATGTCTTGTAAAGTGTGGGATCATCCCATATGAATTTCCTTGCTTCATGGAGGAACCTCTTCTTCTCTTGGCCTCCCTTGAAAGTTGGTAGTACCTGTGATGCAAGGAAGTTAGCAATGTCAGCAAACCAAGGTTCCTCATCGTTATCACGATGAGTCAATACAAAGACATGTTCATCAATAAAAGCATCAGAAATTGCGGTTTCCGCAATTTTTCCGCAATTATGCTGCAATCTAGAAAGATGATCCGCAACCACATTTTCACATCCTTTCTTATCTCTAATGTCTAGATCAAACTCCTGCAGCAGCAAAACCCATCTAATCAACCTAGGCTTAGCATCAGCCTTTCTCATAAGGTACTTCAAGGCAGAATGGTCAGTGTACACAATTGTCCTAGTGCCTACAATGTAATTCCTAAACTTCTCACAAGCAAACACTACAGCTAGCATCTCCTTCTCAGTAGTTGTGTAATTACATTGTGCCTCATTAAGTGTCTTACTAGCATAGTATACAGGGTGTGTTAACTTGTCAATCTTCTGTCCTAACATAACCCCTACAGCATAGTCACTGGCATCACATAACATCTCAAATGGGAGATCCCAATTTGGCCCTACTATAATAGGTGCTGTGACTAGTGCTTTCTTAAGGGTTTTCCAAGCTAGGAAACATTCGTTAGAGAAAATGAACGGTTTGTTTAGCTCTAGAAGCTCACATAGAGGCTTGGAGATCTTAGAAAAGTCCTTAATGAACCTTCTATAGAAACCAGCATGTCCTAAGAAACTTCTAATGGCCTTGACATTTTGGGGTTCTACCAATTTCTCTATTATTTCAATTTTTGCCCTGTCAACTTCTACACCTGCCCTTGACACTCTATGACCTAAGACAATCCCTTCATCCACCATGAAGTGGCACTTTTCCCAATTTAGGACTAGGTTGGTCTCCTCACACCTAGCCAGGACTTGTCCTAAGTTCTCTAGACAGTTTGTAAATGAATCCCCAAAGATTGAGAAATCATCCATGAATATCTCTATCATGGACTCATCCAAATCAGAGAAGATTGCCAACATGCACCTTTGGAAAGTTGCCGGTGCATTGCATAAGCCAAAGGGCATTCTGCGAAAGGCAAAAGTTCCAAAAGGGCAAGTGAAGGTAGTCTTCTCTTGGTCCTTAGGGTCTATAGTAATCTGATTATACCCTGAGTAACCGTCTAAGAAGCAGTAGTAGGCTCTACCAGCTATCCTATCTAGCATCTGGTCAATGAATGGTAGAGGGAAGTGGTCTTTTTTTGTTTCTTTATTTAGTTTCCTATAATCCATGCAAACTCTCCATCCTGTGATAGTCCTTGTTGGAATCAGTTCATTGTTCTCATTGACTACCACAGTCATCCCCCCCTTCTTAGGTACACATTGTATAGGGCTCACCCACTGGCTACTAGCTATGGGGAAGATCACACCAGCATCTAACCATTTTATTATTTCTTTCTTAACTACCTCTTTCATAGAGGGATTCAGCCTACGTTGGTGATCTACTCTAGGTGTATGCTCTTCCTCTAGTATAATCTTATGCATGCAATAGGAAGGGCTAATGCCTCTAATATCAGCAATAGTCCATGCAATAGCCTTCCTATGTTGCTTAAGTAGTAAAATCAGTTCAACCTCATGCTTTTCACTTAATTTAGAAGAAATAATCACAGGCAAAGTATCATTACTTCCTAGATATGCATACTTGAGGTGAGTGGGTAGAGGTTTCAATTCTAAGACAGGTGGATGCTCAATGGATGGTTTTAATGGATTCAAAGATTTTTCAGTTAAGTCAATATTCATACAAACATGCTGAGGTTTATTTACAGGTATGTCCATTATCTCAGCTATGTTTAAGTCAGTTAATTCTAATCCTACATATTCATGAGCATGCTTAGTCAACAATTCATGCTCCAATTGCTCTTCCATTAATGAATCTACAATGTCCATGCTAGCACAAGATTCAGAGTCAGAAGGATACCTCAGTGCTTTAAAAACACTAAACTTAACCTCCTCGTCATGAACCCTCATAGTGAGCTCACCTTTTTGGACATCTATCAGTGCCCTACCTATGGCTAGAAATGGTCTGCCTAATAGGATGGGGACCTCATTGTCTGCTTCATAATCCAGGATAATGAAATCTGCAAGGAAAATAAACTTGTCAACCTTTACAAGAATATCCTCAATCTTACCTTCAGGGTATGCTATGGATCTGTCTGCTAGTTGTAAAGTGACAGTGGTTGAACGTGCTTCTCCTATTCCTAGCTGGCGGAATAGTGATAGGGGCATGAGGTTTATGCTGGCTCCCAGGTCACAAAGAGCTCTTCCCACGTGCTTGCCTCCTAGCTCTACAGGTAAGGTAAAGGAACCAGGATCCTTCTCCTTCTTGGGTAGCTTGTTCTGGAGTATGGCACTGCACTCCTCAGTGAGATTGACTGTTTCAAACTCACCAATTATTTTCTTGTTAGTTATAATATCCTTCAAAAACTTTACATAAGAAGGCATAGACTGTAAAACTTCTACAAAAGGAATATTAACATGCATTTGCTTAAGAATTTCTAGAAATTTATTAAAGTGCACTTCCTGTTCTTGTTTTTTCTTTAGCCTTCTAGGAAATGGAGGTGGTGGTACATATGCAGGCACTTCAGGTCGCCTTAGGATAGGTGGAGGCCTTGGAATTTCTTCTATCTCCTCTATGATTGGCTCCAGCCTTTGTCCTGATGTGCTTGTTGGTGGTGGACCTTGGTTTGGCAGAGGCTCCAGTGGAGCACTAGACTCAGTGTTCTCTACTCTCTTTGGTGTGTCCTTGGTGCTGCTCACCAATGGTCTCCCACTTCTAAGTTCAATTGCTTGAACTTGCTCTTTACCATCTCTCCTTGGCACTTCAGTGTCAGCAGGTAGTCTACCTTGGGGCCTACTCTTGAGTTCGTTGGCTAGTTGCCCTATTTGGTTCTCTAGGCTCCTAAGAGTAGCTTGCTGACTCTGTAGAGTGGCATCATTCTTGGCTATGTATTCCTTAAGTAAGTTTTCTACAGAAGATCCTACAGGTTGGTTGTATGGTTTTTGATACATGGATTGGTTATGTTGGGGAGTGAAACCAGGTGTTCCACTCGGTCTTGGTTGGTTAGGAGCTTGGTTAGCATTTTGTTGGCCACCCCATGACAGGTTTGGGTGGTTCCTCCAACCAGGGTTGTAAGTATTGGAATAGGGGTTGTTCCTAGGCTGCTGCTGGCTTCCAATATAGCAGACCGAGGCTGGATTCCCAGGGCAGTATTCATACAGGTGCCCTTCCCCACAGAATCCACAGATAAGTGTCTCACCTTGACTTGGTTGGGTTCCCATTGACATGGCTGTGGCGGTGTTGACACTTGTTTGGAGATTGGCTTGAGCCATTTGCTTAACTAGGTTGGTCAGGGCATTTATTTGGCTGCTCATTGCACTTAGAGCATCCTTGTCTTGAGCTCTAGTTGGCTCAACTGGATCATCTGACCACCTACAGTGAGATGCTGAGATCTTCTCCAAGATCTCATAGGCCTCGTTGTAACTCTTGGACAACATGGAACCACCAGCAGATGAATTTAAGACTTGCCTAGTGCTGGGGTTGCATCCTTTGAAAAAGACCTCTATTTGGATACACCATGTGATGCCATGATGTGGACATTTGAGAAGAAGGTCCTTGAACCTTGTCCAAGCTTCGTGAAGAGACTCAGTGTCAGCTTGTTTGAACTTGATTATGTCATCACGAAAGGTAGAATTCCTATCAGGTGGGAAGTATTTGACTAGGAATTTCTCTGCTAAGTCTGTCCAATTAAGGACAGATCCAGAGGGTAATGAGTTTAACCACGTTTTGGCTTTGTCCCTCAAAGAGTAAGGGAACAGGTATAGCCTCAAGGCTTCTTGGAAAACTCCAGGGATGATAAAGGTATCACTGACTCCTAAGAAGTTTCTAAGATGGTTGTGGGGGTCCTCATTTTCCACTCCAAAGAATTGTCCCACAGTGGACAACATTTGGAACATCACTGGCTTTAACTCGAATGAGTTGGCAGTGATTTCAGGACGAATTATGCTGGGGTTCAGCTCCCCAGGCATAGGTACTAGATAGGAAAGTATGGCGCTATCCTTATCATTCGCTATTTCGATGGGATTGCGAGTGACAGGCACCGGATTTGGAACTATTCCAGCCATTTCTTCTTCAGACAATTGCGGAGGAATTGTGGTTCCCGCAGTTATTTGAGGTATAGAGGGTTCGTTAAAGAGACGTTTCTTGGCTCTATTTCTGGCTCTAAATAGTCTCTCGGGCTCAGGATTGAACTCTAGATCACTACTTGAAGGCTCACTCATAAACTAACCCGATGGTACCTGTAAAAGAAATGAAACTAGATTAGTTACAATAGACAGTAAACTTGGTGTTTCAAACTTAACAAACTTCGTTTTCACTTAAATAAATCCCCGGCAGCGGCGCCAAAAACTTGTTGCGTGCTCAATGTGTTAAAATAAGCAAGTAATAAGATAGAGAGAGCACTCAGAACATGCAAGCATACATGATCTTATAGCAAGTAGTAAGTATTTTTTCATTCGTTTTCCCACAGAGATTTATTATAAGCTACTAGTGAAGTGTAAAGTTAAGAAAGAATGGGTGGATTTGATGGGGTCAAATTGGTTTTAAATTGCCTAACTCCTAAGGGATATGTAAAGGATAGCAACATAAACAGATGCAAGTCAAAGCTAAACTCAAACGAAAAGAGAAGAAATTAATAAACGAAGAAGAAGACAGCTAAACAGAATGGTAACTTAGTAGAATTGCGGAAACAGCAATTCTACCGCAATTTTCCTAACAGCGAAAGTGTATAAAATGGAGAAACAAGGGCTACTAATGACTCTCCTATAGGCATTTTTATACGATTCTCAAGCATTGGATCAACTCTCTATGCATCAAACTCACTCAATCTCATGTATCGTCCGATTCCATGCATTAGATTCTTTAGTTTACTCATGTCCAAGTAAGGTCTTAAGCATCTTGTTAAAGCAGCAAGTTATGGTTTGTACTAGGAAAACGCCTATTCCTAGGTCGTTTTCTGGCTACCTTGAAAGGCTAGCATGAGTGTATGACTCTGAACTCTTACTCCTTCCAGAGGTTAGGAGTTCTTTGGACAAAATGGATGGCCAATCGAAATTGCCCGTGGGATGAAGCTTACACACAATCAATGCTTCGAGAGCTATCCTACATGCTTGGTTCACGTTTTTTAGCCTATAGTGTTGTCATTAGCATGCCCCTATGTGACTTAGTTACTCATGGATGTGGGGAGAACAGAAATAGAAGATAAAACAGACATGTTCAGAAGGAATTTAAAGACAAAACAGTAGGGAAAAACAGTGGATCGCAAAGGCAAGGAACTGTGAAATGCTGAATTTTGCTTTTGATTACTTGAATGTTTGAATGGACAAAGGAAAGCTTAAAGTGAATAACATAAAGGCAGAAAGCAACGAAATGCAATAAACTAGCCACTAGAAGGGAAACAACAACTAAACAATGCTGGAAATTAGAAATGAAAGGCAGAAAGCAGTAAAAGAGCTTGAACGCCTCGTCGCAACCGCCTCGGCTGAAGGATGAGAAAGATCAGCCTTGCTTGGATGAATCCAATCGGGAGAGAAGATAAATCTCCTCTCCTTCCTATCAGATTATCGATTCCAACAGCTGAGCTTCGCAAACCAACAGACGGCAAAGGAAAACAGGAGAAAAGATGGAGCTGCGAGAAGACTTCTACGCTTTCGGATGATGTTTGAACCCTCGACTTTGACCCCCTTTTATAGTAATCTGCAGGTGCGTTTGGGCCAAAGAGAACCATCAATCTTCAACGTCGTACTTCAAAATGGATGGAGGAGAAAGAACGAATCCTTGAAATAACGGAAATTAACAGAAAAAGATCAGTCAACTTACGATTTTCACTTGAAACATTGCGGTTTCAGCAATGTTTCCGCAATGCTGCCGCAATGCTTACTTTTCATTCTTTTACTTCGGTTTTCAATCCTTTTCTTTCCTTTTGTACATAAGTCCTAATTTAGCTACCTTCTTCTAATTCTCATATTTAAGCATAGGTTTAAGCTAAATCCTATCAAAAACACCTAAGAGTGAACATCTTTTTAAGATAATTAAGTCCTAAAAAGGTCACTTTTGGAGACGTAACAGTCGTCTAGGAAATGGAGGTGGTGGCACATAAGTAGGCAAATTGTGTTGCCTAATGCCAGAGGGAGGCCTAGGAATCTCTTCTGGTTCCTCAATGATGGGCTCAAGCCTCGCCCTTGTTGTTCTTGATTGCACTTGGTCAATGTTAGGCAGAGGGTCCATTGGAGCACCAGACTCTTCATTCTCTACTCTCTTCGGTACTTCTCTGCTACTAATCACCAATGGTCTTCCACTTCGTAGTTCAATAGCTTGAACTTGTTCCTTACCATCCCTTCTAGGATTCTCAGTATCAGCAGGCAATCTGCCTTGGGGCCTATTCTTTAGCTCATTTGCCAATTGCCCAATTTGATTCTCTAAACTTCTCAAAGTTGCTTGCTGACTCTGCAAGGTTGCATCATTCTTTGCTATATATTCCTTCAACAAGCTTTCCACTGATGTTCCCATAGGTTGGTTACTGGCATACTGTTTTTGGTATGGAGGTTGAGTACTGTTGTCCGAATTCGCAAGTGTACGAATCGTTCCAAGTAATATAGTAGTGTAAGTATTAATTATCGTTCTCCACAGGGAATGAAAGTTACCAATTACCAAATTCTTTAGCTTCAATTTTATCTGAGCAATCGATCAGTCAAGGATGAATGAATTATTAAAAAGCTTTGAACTAAAGTAATTAAAAAACTAAAACTAACAACCGTTATGATAAATGTAGATGATTGAGACTCTAGAGCAAAGACTTCATCGCTATCTCCTCCTATTCTTCAATAATTGAAAGTTATAAAAGTTTGATTTCTAGACTGTTGACAAGTTCTACTCAAATGACTTGCTACTCTCTCTCGAGTAATAACAATATTCATTAAAATGTCAATTACCTATATTTCTATGACAATCAGAACAATTCAATTATGAAGGTTGTAAAACTAGCATTGCCACAAAACCTACAAGGATATGTCTATCGCTCATATAAATTAGGGAAAACAATTAAGGTTCGTCAATGATTATCGTCTATCGACCTCAAAACATTGATATAAAGTCACACTAAGATTGGCCAAATCCTAACATGCGTTAAGCTCATAAGGGTTTTCACAATCTAATATGAAATCAAGTTCTTAACAATCAATAATGAAAAATAAGGTTCAATAACGACTACATCAACGCTCTAGTTAAGAGAGTTAGTTCATAATGAAAAACTCAAGAACAATCTCAAAATTCAGCAAGTTCATAACAAGTAAGAAAAGAGAGGATTAAAAGAGGAAAAGAAACAAATCCTGGCGATTCCACGAGTTTCCTAGCGTTGCTCTCGCTCCGTTTGGGTGCTCGAATCTTCAAAGTCCATGCTCAGCCGTTTCTCTCTGTCTCTTCTCCAATCTCCCTTCGATCTCCCATTTAAAATCTAATAAACTGCTTTTATACTTAGGGCAAAGGTCGTCGCAGCGCCTAGGCGCTCAGTTACAGCGCCTAGGCGCTAGGAGGAATCACCGCTTCAGACTTCGTAGCGCCTAGGCGCTGAAAGGCAGCGCCTCGGCGCTATAGCTTCTGCCCATTTTTACGTTCGGGCGCCTAGGCGCTGAAAGACAGCGCCTCGGCGCTACAGCTACTGCATTTTCCATCTGATCAGCGCCTAGGCGCCGAAAGGCAGCGCCTAGGCGCTACAACTTCTGTCCAATTCTTCTCATCAGCGCCTAGGCGCTAGGCTTTTTCCATCAATTTTCAGCTGCTTCGCCCCCATTTTCACTCTTATTTCCGATCTTCATCCAACTTCTTTCTTTCTTCACCTACATGCAAAATAAGCAAAAATCAGATAGAAACAAGAGACAAAACGTCTTCTTACTCAATTAAAACTCTAAAAACAACTTGCTTTAATAAGTCTAAATATCACTTAACAAGTACATTGCGTGAAACCAGGTGGTCCACTTGGTCTGGTTTGGTTTTGCATCTGGCCAGTGCCTTGTTGTCCATTCCAAGAGAAATTAAGATGGTTTCTCCAGCCAGGGTTATATGTATTTGAATAAGGATTATTTCTTGGTTGTTTTTGGTATGGAGGTTGAGTACTTTGCGTGAAACCAGGTGGTCCACTTGGTCTTGTTTGGTTTTGCATCTGGCTAGTGCCTTGTTGTCCATTCCAAGAGAAATTAGGATGGTTTCTCCAGCCAGGGTTATATGTATTTGAATAAGGATTATTTCTTGGTTGTTGTTGACTCCCAACATAACACACAGAGGCTGGATTTGCAGGGCAATAGTCATACACATGCCCTTCTCCACAGAATCCACAAACGAGTGCATCTAACTGATTAGCCACTGTTATGCTTGTTGAAGCAGATGCCACTGTATTGGCATTTTGTTGGATGTTGGTCTGAGCCATTTTCTTCATCAGGCTTGTCAAAGCATTTATATGGTTTCTCATTGCACTGAGTGAATCCATGTCATAAGCCTTCCTTTATTTGGCTCCACAGGATCATCTGACCACCAGCAGTGTGAAGTTGAGATTTTCTCTAAAATCTCATAAGCTTCGTTATAGCTCTTAGACAGCATAGATCCTCCAGCTGAGGAATTCAGGACTTGCCTCGTGCTGGGATTACATCTTTTGAAGAACACTTCAATCTGGATGCATGGTAGACGTACTTTATGTGGTACTCAAAATTCAAGCTGTCGAGGCTTGCCAAAATACAATTTATAAACCCGAGTACACCGAGCTATTTGCAGCTAAGTGGTAACGGGGTCGATCCACAAGGAAATAAGAAATCTAATTTAACTAAGCCTAGTTTGCTAATTATAAAAAGTATGAACAATAAAAGAATGATAATTTGGTTTCGGGGGAAGGGAGCTCCTAATATGCAACTAACGGAAAATTAAATGACGAGTGCAAAAATTAAACGGACGTGCTTAACTTCGAGAAATGGAATTGATCGTTATGGATGTTCGGATCATCGATACAAATTATCAACTAATCATGCTTATGCACACAATTCATTTGGCTAATGCTAGCTCAAATGACCCAAGGATTTAATTAGACACGTGCAATTCTAATCGTACTTGGCCAATAATCTATTCAAGGTAGCGACCCCTAAATCGACTATAAGCCAGTGACGGGAACATTGTGACGGCTTAATCCTAAGACTAACCCGGTTTCTCTCTTGCCTTAAGCTTAACATGAAAACATTAATTAACTCAGATTACCAACTGTCACTTTGGGTTGAATTAATTAGCCATGCTTAAACCCGTGCTACCTAGCGGTTTGGGCAATTATACGTCTCAACCTTTAGCCCTCTATCATGCATAGGAACTAGGGCGTCAACCTAATTTAGCTACACATGCTAGATATTATGAAGAACAAGCAAGAGAATGCATAAACATACTAATTAGCTCAACATTTACAAAGGGGCACACCTCCCCAAACATCCATAATTTCACAAACCAAAACTCAAAATCAAGCACTAACCTTAGTTTAGCCTTCCATGGAGGATGAATAAATCCAATCCCCCATGGAAGAGCTTAGTAGCATACAAAGAGGAGAAGAAGAAGCCCAAAAATGGTGGAAAAAGAGTGTAGACCCGAGAGCAAAGTTGGAAGAAGAAGGAGAATCAAAAGTTTTTCAAAATGTGGCGTTTTCACGCCTTTAAGTGTCGGAGCATCGAGACGCTAGGCAAGCGTCTCGACGCTGTGCCGTAAGTTGGCCGCGCGCGCGCGCGGGCGTCGAGACGCTCGGACAGCGTCTCGACGCTGTCGCGCGTCTATCTGGGAAAATTGTCGGGCTGGCGTCGAGACCCTCGGGCGGCGTCTCGACGCTGTCGCGCGCTTCGTCTGCGGTGGGCAATCGGGGCAGCGTCGAGACCCTCGGGCGGCGTCTCGACGCTGTCGCGCGCTTCGTCTGCGGTTCGCAATCGGGGCGGCGTCGAGACCCTCGGGCGGCGTCTCGATGCTGGGGCGTGCGCGTGCTTCGGATGGTGTCGGGGCAGCGTCGAGCTAGCGTCGAGCTAGCGTCTCGACGCTGCCGCCCATGCAAGCTTGCTCTCGGGTTTTGATGCCAAAATTTGTCTCTTCAAGGCAATTTTTGCCATCTCTTGGATTCTGTAAAGGAATGCAACATAAACAAATGCAAGTTGGAATTAGACTCAAAAGACAAGAGATGGAATTAATAAACGAAGAAGAAAACAGCTAAACAGAATGGTAACTTAGCAGAATTGCGGATACCGCAATGTTATCGCAATTGTAAAAACAGCAAACGTGTGTAAAATGGAGAATTAAGGGCTACTAATGACTATCCTATAGGCATTTTTATACGATTCTCAAGCACTGGATCTACTCTCTATGCATCAAACTCACTCTATCTCATGTATCGTCCGATTCCATGCATTAGATTCTTTAGTTTACTCGACTCAAAGTAAGGTCTTAAGCATCTTGTTAAAACAGGAGTGTTTAGTTTGTACTAGGGAAACGCCTATTCCTAGGCCGTTTCCTGGTTACCATGAAAGGCTAGCATGATTATACGACTCTGAACTCTTACTTCTTCCAGAGGTTAGGAGTTCTTTGGACAAAATGGATGGCCAATCGAAATTGCCCGTGGGATGAAGCTTACATATAATCAATGCTTCGAGAGCTATCCTACATGCTTGGTTCACGTTTTTTAGCCTATAGTTCTGTCATTAGCATGCCCCTAAGTGACTTAGCTACTCATGGATATACAGAGAACATAAATATAAGATAAAACAGACATGCTTAGAAAGGAAATGTACTCAAAACAGTAAGACAAAACCGTAGCAGCAGAAGATGGAAACTGTGAAATGAAGTCTTGCAATTTGATTACTTTGAATGTTGAACGGACAAAAGGAAACTTAAAGGAAATAATTCAAAGACAGACAGCGACGAAATGCAGTAGATAGAACACTAAACTAGAAACAACAACTGATCAAAGCTGGAAATTAGAAAAGGAAAACAGAAAACAGGAAATGACGCGTGAAAGCTTCGTCGCAATCGCCTCGAATGAAGGATCAAAAAAGAGCAGCCTTGCTTGGATGAATCCAATCAGGAGAGAAGAAGAATCTCCTCTCCTTCCTATCAGATTATCGACTCCAACAGCTGAGCTTCGCAAACCAACAGACGGCAAAGGAAAAACAGAAGAACAGATGGACTGCGAGAAGACTCTACGCTTTCGGATGATGCTTGAACCTCCGACTTTGACCCCCGTTTATAGTAGTTTGCAGGTGCGTTTGGGCCAAGGAGAACCATCAATCTTCAACGTCATATATCAGAATGGATGGAGGAGAAAGAACGAATCCCTGAAATTACGGAAATTAACAGAAAAGGATCAGTCAACTTACGGTTTTCACTTGAATAATTGCGGCTTCAGCAATGTTTTCGCAATGCTGTCGCAATGCAGTTTTTTTCATTCTTTTCCTTCGGTTTTCAACCCTTTTCTTTCCTATTGTGCATAAGTCCTAATCTAGCTACCTTCTTCTCATTCTCATATTTAAGCATAGGTTTAGGCTAAATGCTATCAAAAACACCTAAAAGTGTACATCTTCTTAAGCTAAATGGGTCCTAAATAAGTCACTTTCAGAGACTTAACAGGCATCCCACAACCCAGCGTCACATCTCTAACTCCTTTGCAAAAGGAAAAGAAGGTAAGTCTGAAAGGTTTAAGGATGTCTGCTTCTAGATAGACCTACAAGTCGCATCCGACAAGTGGACACCCGTAGCAGGGGCAACACTTAGGCGTGAGTGGGCGTCCCACCACCCAGTGTCACATCCTTAACTCATTTAGACTGGAAAAAAAACAACATTTTTGGTTTAGGAATCTTTTGTTTTGTATTTTAAAAAAAAACAACTTTTCCACACGCTCAAATACACATGAAAAAAAAGTATTTCCAATCTCAAAGAGGTTAAAGATGTCTGCTTCTAGATAGATCACCTACAAGTCGCATCCGACAAGTGGACACCCGTAACAGGGGCAACACTTAGGCGTGAGTGGGCATCCCACAACTCAGCGTCACATCTCTAACTCCTTTGCAAAAGAAAAAGAAGTTAAGTCTAAAAGGTTTAAGGATGTCTGCTTCTAGATAGACCTACAAGTCGCATCTGACAAGTGGACACCCGTAACAGGGGCAACACTTAGGCGTGAGTGGGCGTCCCACCACCCAGTGTCACATCCTTAACTCCTTTAGACTGAAAAAAAAACGTTTTTAGTTTAGGAAGCTTTTGTTTTGTATTTTGAAAAAAAAAGTAAAAAAAATAAATAAAAAAAAATTCCACAAGCTCAAATACACATAAAAAAAAAATGGCGTCGACACGAGTTTCAAATTGAGATTGTTTTGTTGTCAAATTATATTCAATTCCAAGAAAATAAAAAAATACATGGAGATGAGATGTCGCGCTCCAAATTTCTATGTCTAAATTTTTATATTTAAAACTCCCAATTTCAAGTTTCCAATTCCAAAAAAAAAAATTTACATACGATTTTTACAAAATTCTTAAGTATAGATTTTGAGTCTAAGCTTACAATTTCCTAAGTTACAAATTAGATAAAATTTCTAATTACCAACTCTCAATTACATAGTTTTAAAATCACATATTAACATTTTCATATTCTCATAAGCTACAAATTAAAATTCTCAACCACAAATAATCATAACCACGAAATTAAAAGCTATAACAGTCCATAATCACAACCACAAAATTAAAAGTCATCAGAGTACATAGTCACAACTACAAAATTAAAGGTCATCAAAGTCCAAACCACAAAATTAAAAGTCACAGTCCATAATCACAACCACAAAATTAAAAGCCAATCACAGTCCACAGTCCATAATACAAAAATTAAAATCCCAAAATTAAAAAACCCAACCATCCACAGTGACAATACAGTCCACAAAAATTTAAAATTCCAAAACTAAAACAGCAGTCCATAGTCACGATACAGTCCACAAGAAAAAAAAAATTAAATCCCAAAATTAAAACAACAGTCCATAGTCACAGTCACTATATGATGCAAAAAAAAAAAAAATATATATATATATATATATCAAATCAAATTAGTAAGTTAAGGAAAAAAAAAAAAAAAATCAATAACTTACAGAGGCGGATTTGCACGCCCACTGCCCCTCTTTTTAGACTCACGGCGGCAGCAGACTAGACGTGGCGGCGGGCTGCGGCGGTGCGGGGCTTGCGGAGCGAAGCGGCGCAGGCTGCGGCAGAGCGGAGCGAGGCGGCGCGGGCTGAGGCGTGCGGCGGGCCGCGGCAGTGCAGAGCGAGGCGGCGGAGACACGGGCTGGCGGCGGCGGCTGACTTCCTCTCCTCTTGCCTCTTCAACTTCTCCAAACAAATGAGATGCATGCATCTCATTCTATTTATAAGGGCTAGGAAACCTAAAAGAATTAAGTTTTGTAGGGTGAAGTTACTTAAATGTCCTTCACTTAAGTTAAGAAATTTTGCAAAAAAGATTGTAAAAAGTTGGACTCAATCTTAGAACCAAGGTAAACTAAAGTCATCCAAGTTCCACTCTACCAAACAAGCTTCTTTGTTATCATTTGCCTTCACATTCTAATATTGCATTCGACTTATTATTTATGCCAAAATAAAATTTTCAACACTCCTACTCTGAATTCAAGCCAAACTTCAAGAAAATATCATAGTTTTCCCTATTAGAATTAAAATTTTGGGCATATTCCAAATTTTATTTCCAAGCATGATTTAGAGTCGAAAGTTATCTAAATCCAAGTCTCAAATCAAAATTGGCGTTTGGGTATACTTCATATTTTATCCACGTCGAACTTGGAAAAAAGTTCAAAGTCAAACCCTATTCAAAATTCAATTGGGCAGACGCAAGACTCTACTCTACATCCCAAAGTAAACTAAGGTAGAACAAAAAAATCTACCGAAGTTCAAATCAAGTTTTTGCCAAATAAGAAAGATCAAAATTGTGAGCTAAATTCATATTTTTGGTCAATTGGCATAAAAGGGTGTATCAATCAAAATAGTTGATTTATGGATCAAATCTCATATTTCGATAAAATTGATACGTCAAAGCAGAGTCAAAATTAGGGGTGTCTTATGTTTCGATTTATCTATTTAACTTTTCCGAGACTCACCCACACATACTTGTGCATAACTCTCGAAAAAGGGGCATTTGTTGACCGAGAAATTTCGGCAAATCAACGGTCGCCACGTGTCTTCATCACGGCCGGTGGATCAGATAAACTTGACCGAGCAAATTTGGTCACACCGTAATTGGGCTCGAAATCGGATCGGTCCAGAAAAAATATTCAAAAGACAATTTGGCCCAAAGGTCAAGCCCATTGGGCTCAAAATTCAAAAGCTCATTTGAGCCAAGCCCATTGGGTCCAAGCCCATTGGATCCAGGCCCAAGCCCACCAGGCCCATGAGAACTCTATAAATAGAGAGCTCATTTTCATTTGCAAGGGTCAGAAAATTTCTACTCCTAAGAGCTCAGAGAGAATTCTCAAGCAACGAAGACTCCCTGAATCCTTAAAAGACTGAACGATCATCCAACATCGAGAACAAGCTGCGAAGCCCTCGAAACAAATCCAACGTCGAGAACAAGCTGTGAAGCCCTCGAGATACATTTACATTTAAGAGAGAGAATCAGAGGATCAAACATTAGAGATTGTAATCCACTACGCACTGATACATACAAATACATCAATACAATTCAAGTTTCATTTACACGTGTCGAATTTCCATCCTTCGTCAAAATCTCGTGTGAACAATTACCCTTTGGCCTTTTCTGATCTCTTCTAATTCACAATCAAACCTTTCATGTTTTTTGCAAAAACCAATAAAAAGATTTCATCTTTTCTTTAATATATTTCTCTAATTAAATTCAATCAATGGACCATGAAACGTGGGTATTTGATATATTAGGTTAGATATATGAAAAAACAAAATCCTCAATTTATGGATATTTAATAGGTTAGAGGTATGAAAAAACTAAACATAATTATCGATGACGAGGTATATGTTGATGGACCATGAGAACACTTAGGCTTACAATGTAAGTCAGTCTAGAGAACCCCTAAACTTGGGCTATGATACCAACTGTAACGACCTGACATCCTATGACATCACTCTAAAACCGTTACTACATACATAACGTCATAAACCTCATTAAACAGTTAAAGTCTTTATTTGAGAATTAGGAAAACAAATACATAAATGTTCATAAACATCTCCAAAATCGATGGAAATACATTTGGTTTGGGATCCTCGTAAAAGCATAAAAATAATTAATCAAGTTCATTTAAGACAAAATTTAAAATCAAAACTGTTAATGAATCCTTAGCAAAAGCGATTAAACTGACTCAATGAAATAAAAAAAATAAAAAAAAATACGGAAGCTCTAACTTCTCAGATCCCATGGCATCATCAACAAATCACCTCGTCAAACGCCCTATATATTCCCGACATTAATTGGAAAAAAAATGTTGTAAGAAAGACTGAGTATTTTAAAGAAAATACTCAGTAAGTAACCCTACTACTGGGGTCAGGCTATGCAATCATATGCAACATGAATGACTGAAACTTCAACTAGTGAGACCTAAAGCTGACTATTTTGTTATGGCCATCTAAGTGAACAACTGGCCCAGTCCTGCCATAAACACTCTTAACTACTCGGTATAGTAGACTCCTCTGAAGACTTACCCCTACTGATGGTTAGTTGTCATCCAGTCAGTGGAGAAGTGCCTCAGTCTACTAGGTATCAAACATGACTGGTAGGAGGGATAATTGTCACTAAACTCTCATGACTGGTATATATGGCATGTAATAAATGTGATCCCACAACATACATGTTCAACAAGATAAAACATGTCATTCACATAACTTCATTCATAAATTTTTCTTCTAACAACATCAGAATACTTCCTTCAACATAACATGAGCTTTCAAAGCTAGATAAAACAATTCATTCAACATTTATATAGAAATCAATTCAACATCTCAACAAATATCATAAAGTTTCCAACCTAGCCCGAAGCCTAGCCAGCAGTAAGGTCACTTACATTAAATCGAAACCCAACAAATTTTTAAAAAAATGCTTGTTGACACCGTATTTTGTCCGGCCTTGTTGATCATCATTTTTTGTTTTTCACCTCATTTTATGTTTTTTCACTTTTTTTTAAGTATTTTTTAGTTTTCCTTTAATTTCGTCTTTTTTTCGTTATTTTTGAAGTTTTCGAGAAAATTGCAAAAAATGTGGTTTTATTAGTAGATCGTCTGAGGCGTCCAGGTTACGTTTTAGGGCTTCCAGCTTAGGGTTTCTTATTTTAGGGTTTGGTGTTTTAGTCTCGGGATTCCCGCTTAGGGTTTCTTGTTTTAGGGTTTGGTGTCTCGGTCTTGGAATTCCAGCTTAGGGTTTCTTGTTTTAGGGTTTGGTTTCTCAGTCTCGGGATTCCAGTTTAGGGTTTCTCGTTTTAGGGCTTTCAGCTTAGGGTTTCTTGTTTTAGGGTTTGGTGTCTCGGTCTCGGGATTTCAGTTTAGGGCTTCTTGTTTTGGGGTTTGGTGTCTGAGTCTCGCGATTCCAATTTAGGGTTTTGTTTAGGGTTTTAGTTGTTTAGAGTTTAGGTCCATTTGTTTTGACCTAATTTTGTTTGCTATAAATAGAAAGGAAGGTAGGACAAAAAGGAGAGAAGAAAAAGTTGGGGGGGGATAAAATTTGGGGGATCCCAAAAAGATAGAAAATTGATTTTTTTTTCTCCCCATTCTCTCTCCTACTATTCATCATCTTCTTCATCGTTCACCTTCATCATCTTCATCCAACCTCAACTCCGGCGATTTCAAGGCGGCGGGCTCACGGCGGCGACGTTCACCTTCAGCCTCACCACGGCGAATCTCAAGCAGACGAACGGCGGGGCTCGAAACTCAGACTCATGGCGGCGAACGAACGGAGCTCCGTCGAACCAGGCGACTCAGATCTGCAAAACTCCAGCGACCTCATCATCTTCTATGATCTCGACGGCGTGCGGCGAACCTTGAGTCTTTAGCGATTTCTAGGCGGCGGTCTTCTTCGATCTCAGCGGTGGCGAACTCAAAACAGACCTCAGACGACGACGGCGGTGCAAGCTTCAACCATCTACGGCGTCCGCCTTCATCCACGACGGAGCTTCAATTGAGCTTCGGACCTCCAGACGAACCTCGTGCAACCAGCTTCTCCACACAGCAGCAGCTGCAAACCTCCAAACGGTGATTCGACCTTCAACCCAACGGCGGCGAACCTCAGATCTGAACCCAGACGAACCAGGCGTTGCACCTCGATCCTTCAACACAGCTCCGTCCTCCTCAGACCTCAAACGGTCGTGGGGTCACAGCGAGCTCCAGCGGCAGTAGCCTCGTGAAGAAGAAGAGGTTGATGAACGGCAGGGGTCTTCAACGGTTGAGAAATTTCGTGGGTAACATTTTCTTTAGTTTTTTTGTTAAATTACAATTCTGCCCTTGTTGTGGTGTGTTCATATATAGCTAGGCTATATGCATATATACTCATGCTTATTCAATATATGCATGCTTGTTTATCTAGATACCGAGGTTATATCGCATATGCCTGCTGGTTTGTTATTTGTTTCAGTTTTTAAATTTCAAGTTTGTTTTCGGGATTGTTTACGTTATTTTACTCATTTATTTATCTGTCGTTCTTTTTTGTCGTCTTCGTTATTATTTTATGCGCATTCGTTTAGCTTTTAAATTTGCAATCCCGGGAGAGGTGAAGGAATCTTCCTCTCACCTCGAGGATTTGCGTGTTATTTTTAATTTGGAGTCTCGGGATAGGTGGAGGACTCTTCCTCCCACCTTGAGGGCATCGTCGTTAAGCTTCGGTATTCTAAACTTTTAATCCCAGGATAAATGGGGAGTTCCCTATTCGGAGGATTCGCTCTTATTCTTTTAAAAATGTCATTATGTGTTAATTACTGAATTGCCCTCTTTTAAGTTTTAATTTGATTTTTAAATTTAGTTTTAAATTGAATTTCAAATTTATTTTGATTACAAAACGAAAAGAATTTCATTTTCAAATTGAGTTTTAAATTGAATTTCAAATTTATTTTGATTACAAAAGGAAAAGAATTTGATTTTCAAATTGAGTTTTAAATTGAATTTCAAATTTATTTTGATTTCGAAATAAAAGGATTTTATTTTCAAATTGAGTTTTAAATTTAATTTCAAAATTGTTTTGATTTCAAAATAAAAGGATTTTCTTAAATAATTTTAAAATTCTTGTTTTATTGTATGATCCCGGTAAATGGGATTAGGGCGATTAATGGCAAAAATTAATAGTTAATTTCGCTCACAAATCAAATCCTTATTTTATCTTAAAGTTAGGGTACGATTAGTTGAGACATTTGTTTTAATTTTAATTATTGTTTTATTTTATTCTTCTCAAATTAAGGACCTTTGAAATTAGTTGGATATTTTAGTATAAATTGTTTTTGGCTACCGTTTTAAACGGGATGTTGTAGGGTGCTAATACCTTCCCTATACTCAAACGACCCCCGAGTCCATTTTCTGTTTTCGTAGACCGTCTTTTTTTGGTGACCAATCACACCCAAAATGATTGGTGGCGACTCCGTTTTGTTTGTATTTTTCTTGTAAAAACCCTGTTTAACAGAAGGATGTCGGCCGCTCCGCGTCGCAAAAAACGTTGCGACAATGCTTACGAAAGCTCTTGGTCTCAACATACAACAATTTCCAGCACTTAGTACAACTTTTGAGACTAAAAAGTGTGCTGTAAAATCTGCCAAAAAGGTGAAATAGAGATACCTATGCATTTTTTGCTCATCGACACTCCTAAGCTAAATTCCTTCAACACTACAACCGAGAGGATTTCCAAGTTAGGTCTAATGTGGAAAAATTGAAACAAAGCCCAAGTCTTATACTAAAAATTACAACATTCGCAATGAATTCGAATAGGAATTAAAGCTTCGTTATCCACCGAAAACTCGCTATAGAGTCATTTCATTGATGGACAGCGTGCTCAAGTGTGTAAAAACACGATTTCAACACTAGAATGGGGCGGGTATTGAATCTCAAAGTAGCCTTGTAAAACCACCACTTTTGAATCAAGTTAGGCATAAAAAGTAATGTGTTAAGGTTAAAAGAGTCCAGTTTAAGTCAAAAACACGAAATGACAAATCTCGGGACCACAAAATGAAAACAAAAGAATTTAAGGGTAAAACAAGGCAAAATTGAGCTAATTAGACCTTATTTTGCGATTTGTAGGAAAGACAAAATTGCGACTACAATGTTGTACTATGCGGGTGCAATCTCATCAAGAAGCAGCAGCGATGCGGCCAAAATGCGACTGCAATGTTATCGACGACCAAGTCACAGCAGTTACAGTCGTCGTTAGAAAGGTCGTTTGACCTACCTTATCTTGCGGTTGGGGACTTCGGGTTTCTCTGAAGAAGTTGAAACAAACCTCCAACAACCTTTTTACTTCACTCCTTACCTATAAAAGAACCCGGAGGGCCACCATTTTGGGAGAGCGGAAGAAGCATATAGAGATCGGATTGAGCTGCGATCAAGTCTTGACAAAGCTTGGGTTCTCAACCAACTTTACTTTTTTCCTTAGATTAAATTGTTCTTTATCTTCATTTACTTTCTACCATTTCCCCTGTTTATAGTTTCTGAATCTTAGACTAGTTGTTTTCCCATTCAGTTGTAATTTCAATTCTTTAAACTTTGAATTGTAAGGATGAGCTTCAAATCAATATAGGTTTCATTTCTTTTTATTATGAATTAATTCCCCTAGGGATCTGATTCAGTGGATGCCGTGAAAATGAAGTGTTCTTATCCTTCTAAGAGTTAAATTATTTGTCGTGCTTACTTTATGATTTGTCCTCGTTGAATACAATCCAGTCTTGTTCATTTGAACTAGCTACTCAAATTAACATGGTAGTTGAGTCAAAGCACTGAGAAGACTTTGGCAATACATGGATCTCACGAGGAAATATGGGACTAAGAACCTAGGAATAGGTCGTCATGTGACCTTAGGAATAAGGCACACCGTAGGACTAAAGAGTTGTGTGCGTGAATCATATGAGTTTGCATTAGCACTTGGAATAAAGCTTTAATGGCTATGGACTCCTAAAGGTATACTCACGGAGGTAAAATAGGAGACAATCACACAGTCCATAAGTAAATAAGCAATACGGCCAATAATGCGGCCGCATCAGGGCTAAGTCGACCTTCAGGAACTGTGGTTGATACCATGTCCCTCCTTATACTTTGAATTTATTCAACACTAACACCAATTAAACACATCATTATTCGGTTACCTCACATTTTCTCTCATTTGTTTTCAAACCATTGTCACATCTTTTAAACTGAATTCTAAACCAGTGTCTTCGGATACGATACTCGAAATATTTCCATATTTTATTACTTACTGACAATGTATACTTGCACTTGGACGCTAGTTTCCAAATTCAATTAACTCGTGAGCAAACTTCATTCCGGTTTCTATGTAAATGTGAATCAAGGTGTAGATTGTTAGCATTATTTAAGTTGTTTTAAATTTAATTGTATTTACCTTTTAATCCTTTTGTTGTTAGTTTACTTTTTAACCCTTTTCCCTTCCGCATTAGTACTAAAATGGAATAAACCTATGGGCTTTTGTAGAACATTTATTTTGAGCATTTAGTTGTAGAAAGATACTTTGTATTGAGGGTAAAAAGAAAGAGAGGGATTGGGCTTTCTAATTATGGATCTTCACTCAACTTATCTCCAAAGGAAAAGAGGGAAACCCGTGAGGCTTTTTCATCCCATATTTTTTTACCCGAGCGAGAGGACATTTGAGAAAAAGATCGAGTGTCGTCGTTTCTCTGCCATTCACCACCATCGACGAAAGTTTGTGTAACGACCTGAATTCCAGGTAAGAGAAATTTAATTAATTGTTATTGTTATCGGGCTTGTCAGTGGGTTAAATGGTTTAATCATATGAAATTTTGGGCTTAAAAGAAATTGGGCTTAGGGTTGACTAAGTCAAATAGAGTTATTTGATTTGAAAAGTAATTAAAAATAGTAATAATAATAATATTATTATTTTAATATTTTAATTATAAAAAAAGGGCAGACGCAGGTCTTCGTGACCCACGTCACCCCACATATTCTCTCAATCTCTTCTCTCTCCCCTCTCACTCCCTCAGCTTCGTCCCTCCTTTGATCCCCACTCCTTCGCTCGTCGTCGCACGCGCCGACACTCCATTATGCCCAGCTGCTCTGCACGTCGTCGACCGTCGCTCCTTCTCCCTCTTGATCTTCGTCGCTGCCGCTCTCTCCCACTCTCCGATCTTCCAGTCGCTCCGCATGTCATCGTCGCACACCCATCTCTCCCTCTCTCAGCTTCGACCACTCTGTCGCACCACCGTCCGTCGCCGCCTTCGACCATTACATAGCCACACGCCGCAGCTCCTCCGCTCGTGATTAGTGTAAAAGTAGGTGTGACGTCAAGCTAGGACTGCGTAGGTGGAGACCAAGGGAGTTCGTAAGCAATTTTAGTAATTCGTTGCATTTCTCTTAAAAGTAAGTAACTTACTGGCTAGCTTTTGAGCTAGGTTGAAAAATTTTCTGATGTTTGTTTGAAATGTGCAATGTATTTCTATGTATCTCTGAAATTATTTATATGGTTTAAGAATGTGAAATGTGAAATGTGAAATTACTTCTGTTGGCTTTGAGGAAATTATTCAGGTGAAGTCGTTGATGATTTGAGAAGGTTATCTCTTTATGAGTTTTGAGTTATGTCTATGCATTGAAATGTGTTTGTAAAGCTTGAATGTTGCTGATGTGAAGTGTTTATGAATGAGATGCATGCTGAAATATGACCGTTAATGCATGAGAAAAAATTACTCCATGTTGCATCATTTCTAGTGTCTGAAATGTTTTATGTGAGACCCATGCATTTGTGTGTGACATATAAGTCATGAGATTGTAAAATAGCTACCCTCCATTCCCTTTAAAATCTGTCTGCATGAAAGTGATGCAGTTTTAGGGGTTCTAATCACATGCAAGTAATGTGCTTAGAGTCGGTGAGTATGGAAGTGATGCTCACCTATGCATGAAAGTGATGCATACCTAAAGGCTGGTGTGCATGCAAGTGATGCATGGCTATAAAATTCCTAGTACATGAAATTGATGTATCTGGGACTGATGTGTATGAAATTGATGCACATCCAGAATAACATGAATGGAGTGGTAAGCTAAAGAGGCAGATTTAGGTCCCACTAGTTAAAGTCTTTAGTCCGTTCATGATTGCATAGCCTGACCACGTTAGTGGAGTTGCTTACTGAGTATTTTATTAAAATACTCATTCTTTCTTAAAACTTTTTTTTTTTTAGGAAATTCAGGAACATACAAGGCGTTTGACGAGGTGATCGGTTAATGAAGCCATGAGACTTGAGAAGTTAGAGCTTCCGCATTTAGTTATTTATTCATTTGAGTATCGTTACATTCTTACATTCTTACATTCTAGTTAAATTCTTACATTCTTCTCCTAAGAATTAGGACTGACAGATTTGACTTAAAGTTTGTTTTAAATGAACTTAAATTAATTATTTATTGTTTTATTGGGATCCCAAAAGTAAATGTATTTGTTTTGATGTTGAGATGTTCTGGAAAAAATATATTTTTATTTCTTCATTTCTAAATTAAAGTTTTAAATTATTTATTGAGAATTATGATGTCATGCATGTAGTAACAGTCCTAGAGTGAGGTCATAAAAAGTCGGGTCGTTACAGTTTGTGTTGGCATTCTGTGCCCCACGGCCGTCGAGGAGAAGTCGTCGTGGTGTTGATGTAGTCTGCGAAGATAGAGAAAGGGTGGATAGGGAAAATGACTCGGGCTAAGTCTGATTTCTTCTTTTCTTGTCAGATTTTTTGGTCCAACAAAAGGTTGTATTGTTCTCTCTTGTTCTTTCTAATTCTTTCTTGTTTAATCTCTCTTAAATCTGTAAATCTCATACTTGTATGTGCTGAAATTTCCTCTATAACAGTGGATAGCAAGCGTTCTCAAACCTTTGCAAGTGGAGTAGATCATATGAATGAACCACTATAAATTCTCTATGTCGATCTCTCTAAACTATTATTTTGAATTCTTTAACATTTTGTTCAACACTTTATTTTTCTCTAAAACGCTCAATGTCGCCTATATTTTTCTTAATAAAGATCACCAATATAATGGTAAAGGTTCATGGTTTTATAACATTCATGATCATGATCAAGATCAAGAGTAGAGAAAAGTCGTTTCTAAACTCGGGATTTTGATCATTGTTGAATGAGAAACTTTGATCAATTACAAATTGCCACGCCATTATTCCATAATTAATGACGAAACATTCGAGAACAATCATAGATTGACATGTATCACAAGTTATCTCTAAAGACACAAATTGACAATTTTCAAATAATGTCACGTATCTTCATTATGACAATTTGATCAAATAAGCCTAGCCGATCAAATTGGGTCATATTGCAATTGGGTTCAATATCAGGTGGGTTTAAAAGCAAATTAAATGACAATTTGGCCCAAAGCTCAAAGAATTAGGCCCAAAGGTAACAAAGTCTAAACCCAAATGGTTGGGCCCAAAAGTCATCAAAGCCCAAGCTCACCATATTCCTATGGAATCTCTATAAATAGAAGAGTTTTCCTTCATTTCAAAGGTTCAGAAAATCTATCTCTAAAAACAAAAGAACCTAGAGCTCTCAGATAATTCAGAAAAATGATGGAACTAAGGTCCTAAAACAACCAGAGGCGCAGCGGAAAGAAGCATAAACTGGCTGAGGATCTTCAGCAATCAATACGTAACAAACGGGAGTGAGAAAAATAACTAACACTTAGCTTTTTCTCAAACCCGAGTCCCACCGGTAAATGTCATCCTGATCGGTAAAGAGCACTGGTAAAGTAAACCGGTAAAGGTTGACCGATAAGGCACAACCGGTAAAGCTCTCGGTGTGTCACCAGTAAACTTCACAAGTTTACACCGGTAAGAAGCACACCGGTAAGCTTCGACAGGTAAAAACACATGAGTTTTACCAATACCGGTAAACCGATATCGGTAAAAATCACGTCGGTAAAACAAACCGAGAGGCTACCACCAGTAAATCGATATCCCTAAGCTTCATAAGCTACCATCGATAAACCGACCGGTTAGCCTCGACCGGAAAAACCATACGAATAAATCAGCACCAGTAAACCAGTACCGGTAAATTCGTATCAGTAAAACTGGACCGGTAAACCGATTCGGTAAGCTTCACCAAACTTACACCGATAAACCAGTACCGGTAAGCTTACACTGGTAAAATGATACCTGTAAGCCTAGATCGGTAAACCGGTCGAGTAAACTTCACTAAGTCTACACCGGTAAACCGATAAACTGGTAACTATTATCGGTCAGCTACTTCGGTAAATCATTTACCGGTATACTCGATCGGTAAATATCGACCGAAGAGCTTGCCACACGTTATCTCATAACGTTGGTCGAGCCACCGGTAAATTTCTCGTCGGTAAGTTTCAACGGTATACCAACCGGTAAATTTACCAGACAACCCAAAACAGGAAAAAAACGTACCTTTTCTCTGTTTGTCTTCTCGTCTCCGCAGCAACCTCCCTTGCAAAATCCTCTGATCCAATTATGATTACGAGCAAGTCGAGGACCACCCTTAGAGGAGTCTAGGGTATTCTCGGTCTTAGTAGCGGAGTTGTGGGACTCCTTTGAGCTAAAGGGGTTTGTTGAGAGGAGAAGAAAGGAAGAAGAAGATGATGGTGGTGAAGAGAAAGAAGATGAAGTTTTTTTTTAATATGTTGAAAACTTCAACCAAATTCAAACCTTCATCTTACCTATTCACATATATTTCAACAAGTTGAAACACAAAATTGAGGGAGAAGAAAGAACCTTTCACTTCTTTAACAAATTCTTCATAAGAATTCCCTCAATTTTCTTCTGCCATCAACAAGCTTCAAACTTCATGGGAGTTTCTTAAACCATTGAAGAAAAATCGAGAGGAAGAGAGAGAAATTGAATGTCTCACATTCTGATGGAGCGACATGCGCAGCGGAAAGCGATTTCGGACCGATGATACTCTAATTTCATCAATTTAACAAATAGAAAACATGCTCTTAAAGCGAAAATAAAGAAAATTAGAAAACATACCCTTGAAGTTCTAATTTTTCTTCGCGTTCCGCCGGCCGTTCTTCGTCACGAACTCTTCTAGCCTCTTGTCACAAACGTCCCGAGGACCACCCAGGTAGTCCCGCTATCCTCGGCGCCGAGCAACAGAGCTGTGGGACTCCGTTACAAGAGAAAAGAAAAGAAAATGAAGGAGAAGAAGAAGATGGAAGACTGTGGGTTTAAGAAGAACTTGAAAAAAAAGAAGCTCAGAGAGCTAAAAAAAAAACTTCAAAGTTTTCTTTCTTTTTTTTCTACGAAGACTCCTCAACCCACAATTAAAAGTTAAGCCATATATAAATATATAATTCTCAACATGTGTCTTACATGCAATTGCATGTAAGACACATTTTATAAATATATATATATATATATATATATATTAAAATTATTATTATTTTTAAAAATTAATACAATATTAATTTTAAATAATAATAAATATTTTATTTATTAAACTTTTTAATAAATAAAATATATTATTAATTAATTAAACTTTTTAATTAATTAATATTATTTAATTCAATATCAAATATCAATTAAATAATATGGCTCAACTCGGTTTTCCAAAAACCGAAAAAAATTGCACATGAATCCAATTCATGTTTTAAACCATTGCCATATTTAAATCATATTTAAATATGTTCATCATCCTTACTGTAACCGAATTTGAACAATTCAAATTCTTTTTCTTTTTCTTTTATTTTCTCTTATATTGTTGCACGGCGTTATCCGAGCTAGCCAGGAGAACCTAAAGGACCTACAGATCATGAGCTCCAACGATACGAGATTATTCGGTTTAAACTCTTTTAACCCGAATCAATCAACTTTCGTGAACCCTCGGAGACTCCACTATAGTCTGAGAGTTGCACTCTCCTCACTGTAGATATATTATGTCCTCTTGATATAACCGTCATGGGCAAGTCGACCCTTCACAGGTTGTTCGTAATCACAGTTGGGTCATTTAAACCGTTTAACCCCTGCGTTACATCTTTGTTCCTTAATTACCACTGACACCTCTAATGAACAATTTGATGGAGCGCATGTAGCGCAGCGGAAGCGAGACAGATCATTGGCACTCTAATTTCATCAATTTAGCTAAATAAGAAACATGCACAAAGCTTTGAAATAAAAGGAATTAGAACACATACCTCTTGTAGTTCTAAAGACTTCTCTTCCAACGCTCGAATCTCCTCACGAACCCTTCGAAGCTTCCCTCGAACTCCTCGAGAACCACCTCCGGTAGTCCCGCTATCCTCGGGCCGAGCAACGGAGTGGTGGGACTCCTTTATGAAATAAAAAGTTTGGAAGAAGAAGATGGGAAGATGAAAGTGATGAGGATTTTGTGAGAAGAAGTCTAACACTTAGCTTTCTAATTTCTCAAGTAACATGAACTCTTCATGCTCATCCAAATATTCAAACTCTTTGAAAATTCATCAACTTCAAACCATTTGAACTTCATCCAATTTATAGGCAATTCACATGCAACAAAGTCTTTGCTTAGCATGACACCTCAAATTGGATGGATTAGTCTTCAACCAAGTGTTCCAAAATTGATGAGTTTATATGCATGTTGTTGGTGATTCACAATCCACTTCACAACTTGGATAAACCCACTCAACTTGGATAAATCCACTCAACATGGATAATTCCACTTTGACTTATAATCACACTTGTAATATTTTGTCATTTTAAAATTAATTCATAATTAATTTTAATAAGCAAAATAAATTATAATTAATTAAACTTTTTAATTAATTAATATTATTATTTAATTCAATATCAAATATTAATTAAATAATAAGACTAATCTCGGTTTCTTAAACCGAATCATCACACATGAATCCCTATTCATGTTTTACACCGATCCCATATTTAAATCATATTTAAATATGTCCATCATTCTTCCAAAACCGAATTTCAATAAATTCAAATTCTTTTTCTCTCATATTGTTACACGGCTTAATCCGAGCTAGCCAGGAAAACCTAAAGGACCTACAGATCATGAGCTCCAACGATACGAGATTAACCGGTCAAACTCTTTAACCAAGCTAACCAACATTCGTTAACCCCCGGAGACTCCACTAAAGTCCAAGGGTTGCACTCTCCTCACCGTAGATATATTTCTGTCCTTTTGATATAACCATCATTAGTAAGTCGATCCTTTACAGGTCGTTCGTAATTACAGCTGGGTCAAAATAACCGTTTTACCCCCGTAATTACATCTTGTTCCTTAAGTCCCACTGATCCTCTAATGAACTATTGGTTTGTGGTCCAACCACCAAACCGATTGGTATGTGATCTCATCACTATACCAAGTCCCTCTCGGGCCAATGAGAGGGTGGGATCCCTAGTTCAAGACCCGGAGTCAGCACTTAAGGGAACAACCTCTCTACTAATCCCTTAGAGCGGGTAGGAGTGAATTCCATCTCGCAGGACTATGTTCCCAGCTACCTACCCGGTCTTATCCCCAAGATGGTAGGCTTATTGAGTCGGCGATCTCAGGCCACTCTCACCCATACAAGTCAAAGGATAAGCCCGAATAAACAGGAGTTCATAGCGTGCTCAAGATTCAGATCGAGTTACCTAGGTCATCATATGAAAAAGTCGGTCTTTACAGTAAACGGAATTATAAAGAAAGAGCGACTTGTTTCGCGGTTCAGTCTTATGCAAACTCATTGCATAGGACGCCCCCACTCACATGTCTCCACATGAACGATTTCGGATCACATCGTTTCTACTATACAAAGTGGGCCGCGTCCAATAGTGTCCCCAGGATAAGGTACCCAGCCTTATCCCTATACTATAGACCGTTCTGGCTATTACTTGAACTTGATCCACAATCATGTCATACATGAAGTTCAAGTATACAACCTATAGCCATGGGTTCTTTGTTTATTGGACTTAGGTTAAAAGTAAAAACAATTCATTTTATTCAATAACAACTTTACTGAATAAATCTCAATAACAACTTTATTGCAAAATAGAATATACATTCAGTTTACAAACCACGAGTTTTAGGACATAAAACCCAACAAACTCCCACTTGGACTAAAACGTCAGTGGAATATTACATGCGGGATGAGAAAAACTGGCATATCAAATATTTCCCTGGCTTTTCTCCCACTATCCTACTGTACAACTCGTAGTCCTAGACTCACTAGGTGCCCCTCGAACACTTTAGCCGTGAGGGACTTTGTAAACGGATCAGCAATATTGTGCTCTGAGGCGATCTGCATGACGATCACGTCTCCTCGATGCACTATCTCCCTAATGATATGATATTTCCGCTCAATGTGCTTTCCACGCTTATGGCTTCTTGGTTCTCTCGAATTTGCCACAGCACCAGTATTATCACAATAAAGTGTGTTAGGCAAATTCATATTTGGAACAACTTCCAAATCCGTCAAGAACTTTCTAAGCCATACAGCCTCTTTCGCAGCTTCGCAAGCCGCGACATACTCAACTCCCATGGTGGAGTCAGCAATACAACCTTGCTTTATACTCCTCCATACTATTGCCCTCCGTTAAGAGTGAACACTGATCCCGATGTGGATTTCCTCGAATCCTTATCGGTTTGAAAATCAGAGTCAGTGTATCCTGTAAGGATCAAATCCTTCGCACCATACACGAGCACATAGTCCCTCGTTCTCCGAAGATACTTGAGGATGTGTTTAACGGCAGTCCAATGATCATATCCTGGATTGGACTGATACCTACTGACAATTCCCACTGCATAGCATATGTCTGGTCGTGTACATAACATGGCGTACATCAGACTACCGACTGCTGATGCATAGGGAATTCGTCTCATATCCTCAACTTCTTTAGGTGTCTTAGGACACTCTTCCTTTGACAATTGAATTCCATGCCTGAAAGGTAAAGAACCCTTCTTGGAATTCTGCATCGAATATCGTATCAACACCTTGTCGATATAAGATGCTTGAGACAGCGCTAGCGTTTTGTTCTTACGATTCCTTACGATTTGAATCCCTAGAACAAACTGAGCCTCTCCCAAATCTTTCATTTGGAATTGGGTCGCTAACCATTGCTTAACGTCAGTTAGGAACCCTACATCATTCCCAATGAGTAGGATATCATCTACATATAAGACTAAGAAAGCTACAACAGAATTGACTATTTTCTTGTAGACACAAGGTTCGTCAACATTTTGTTCAAAGCCATAAGATTTGATCGCAGTATCAAACCTTATATTCCAGGATCTAGACGCTTGTTTCAACCCATAAATGGATCGATTAAGCTTGCAAACTTTTTTCTCTTGACCCTGAACTATGAACCCCTCTGGTTGAGCCATATAGATACTCTCCTCAAGATTGCCATTAAGAAAGGCTGTCTTGACATCCATTTGCCAAATTTCATAATCATAAAACGTGGCAATGGATAAGAGTATTCTAATCGACTTTAACATGGCAACAGGGGAGAAGGTTTCTTCATAGTCCACCCCTTCCCTCTGGGAATAACCCTTTGCCATAAGTCGAGCCTTAAAGGTTTGCACCTTACCGACTTGGTCTCGTTTCCTCTTGTAGATCCACTTGCAACCGATAGGTCTTTCACCATCAGGTTGCTCTACAAGATCCCAGACCGAATTGAAGTACATCGACTCCATTTCGAGGTCCATGGCTTTAAGCCACTGGTCCTTGTCTATGTCATTCATTGCCTTTTTAAAGGTCAATGGATCCTCAACGCCGTCATCAGGTATGACGACCTGGGTTTCCGTTAAACCCATATAGCGTTCGGGTTGTCTCACATCCCTCCCACTACGTCGAGGTATTCTCAACTCTTGAGAAGGACCAGCCTGATCAACAACTCTTGTTGACCCATCTGTAGCTTTCCTGGAAAGTTCGGTCAAAACAATTTTGCTCGAAGGTTGATGATCTCTCATGTGGTCTTCCTCTAAGAACGTGGTGTTTGTCGATACAAGCACCTTGTCCTGTTGAGGATCGTAAAATAGACCACCTTTCGTTTCCTTGGGGTAGCCTACGAATAGGCATAATTTTGAACGATGTTCCAACTTCTTTGGATTGGGCACCAACACATGTGCCGGACACCCCCAAATTCTGAAGTGACGTAAACTACCTTTACGCCCTCTCCATAACTCATAAGGTGTTTCTGAAACACTCTTAGAGGGAACCATGTTCAAAATATATACAGCAGCCTCTACTGCATATCCCCAAAACGAACTAGGCAGTTGAGCATAGCTCATCATAGATCGAACCATGTCTAACAGGGTTCTATTTCTCCTTTCGGACACACCGTTCTGCTGCGGTGTTCCGGGCGCTGAGAGTTGGGATACTATTCCATGTTCTATCATATAGTCCTGGAATCTTAAATCCATATACTCTCCACCTTGATCTGATCAGAGTGTTTTAATCGTTTTACCTAATGTGTTCTCAACCTCTGCCTTATACTCCTTGAACTTTTCAAGAGCTTCAGACTTATGATGCATTAGGTAAAGATAGCCGTACCTAGAATAATCATCAATGAAGCTGATGAAATATTCATACCCTCCCCGTGCTTTAACATTCATCGGACCACAAAGATCTGAATGTACAAGCTCTAGAGTTTCTTTGGACCTATGACCTTTTTCAGAAAAAGATCGTTTGGTCATCTTTCCCTCAAGACAAGACTCACATGGTGGTAAAGAGTTGTCCTCTAACTGATTTAGGAGACCACTCTTAACCAATCTCCCAATCCTATTGAGATTAATGTGGCCTAGTCTCAAGTGCCAAAGATAGGTACTTGGAGAAAGTTTCTGCCTTTTAGTTTGAGTTTGAGCTGTTTTAAACATCTCGGTGTTCAAAATAGCTTTTGCCTCTGTTGGTCTTAACACATACAAGTGGTTTTCAAGTTTCGCAGAACATATATGTACACCTCTTTTGCTAATGAACGCTTCATTAAAATCAAAAGATACTTTATACAAATGTTCAAGTAAACAAGAGATAGATACAAGGTTCCTTTTAAAGCTAGGAACCAACAGTACATTTTCAAGTAAAATGAAACTATCTCTATATAATAACTTGACAGCTCCCACTGTCTTGGCTGAGACAACCTCTCCTGTTCCAACCCTGAGAGTTATCTCACCTTCAGCAAGCAGCTGTCAGGAACTAGTTTCCTGGAAAGAAGAACAAACATGGTTAGTGGCTCCTGAATCCAGTATCCAGGCAGAACTATCATGTTCCACTAAACATGTTTCAACAACGAGTAAATCATATTTACTTAGTTGTTTCTTTTCAGCTTTGCTCGCCATGAGGGTATCATGATAGACCGATGAGGACGGTTGTCCAAACATCATCTGTAATGAATCCATGATCTCCTTAGCGGAGACCATTACCTCATGCTTCTTAGCTAACACATCGGATGTGCTGGCCAAGATGTAGACTCGGGCTTTATCATTAGCCCTAGTCCACCTGTCAAATACATCTCGAACAGTTCGAGTTGCAGATGAGCTAGGAGGGGGAGGACATTCCTCTGTTAAGACAAACCTAAGATCATCGATAACAAGAATCGTATTCAAGTTCGATTTCCAGGTCGTGTAGTTATCGCCGTTTAGTTTATCAGAAACTAGTAATTGGATAAACGAGCTAGACATGCTGAAAAGAATGAATTCTATTAGTGAATTAAACTTTACCTATTTTTAACAACCAATCAAGAATTTTAGCAAAAGTAATAATGTACCCAAAAAATCATTATTAATTTGCAACGATACTTCAGTGAGTCAGAGCAACCGCTACCGAGGGGCAGTCAATCACTCCTTCACTGAACCAAGACATTCTTGACTAAAAGCTAATACCAGAATAACTCATATTCCTATAGCACCTTAGTTATCGCTACTTCGGTCAAGAATCTACTAACAACTTAGTAATCCTTGTAAGTGTGACCCGCCATTTTCAGAACTCAGAGGTCGGCCCCAACAGTGCAACCGAATGGAAATGTCAGAGTTGGGAATGGACCTAAGAGACCCTATCCATTTCTGGAGATTGAGTTGTTCCGACTCCCATGAAACGGCCCTCCGAATGGACGGTGCTACTATGGGCAACCAGCAGGCGGAACATGGGAATCTCACGGTTCAACCTAATGGAGGAGACCGCAGGATGTATTGACATACTTCCTTCTCCCACTTACTATAAATACTTTCTCCATTCACCTTGCTCTTGATTTATGCAAACACCATCCGAATGGGGATGCCCTATTGACATCACGAGGCCGAGCATAAATCTCACGGTGTGAACTTTGCGGAGAACGTAGGAGGAGATTGATATATCATATATACCTTCTCAACACCACTACTAAGTATTTTAGAATGGTTTGGGTAAAGTTTTACTTAGGCATTATCCGGCTAAGACAATAAAACCTAAGTCTAGGTAGAACATACTTTTACCTAAGATGTCTAGGTGATAAACGTTTTATAACCTTACACCTCTCACGTGCATGCTCATAAAGTCGGGTTAACTTAACTCAAGTACCGGATCGATCCCCAGGTAGGAGGTGTTCCGTAAACCGTCATCTTAAATACCTCCAACCTTAGTGCAGGATCAAACCGGGTGAGTTCTCTCGTAACCTTAGCTTTACAAGATATCGACCTATTTTAACTATTAAAACGAATCGATACTAAATTCCTAATCGCATTGGAATTCTTTAACCCTTAGTGAGCATGCATTTATCTTTGTTATAGATTTTAAATGTCTATCTCATTTTACAACGCTTTATAAAACAAAGACATTCTATAACATGCTTCCTAAGCTAGAATATAACCATTACATTCAATTTATAACATGCTTCCAAAGCAAGAATATAACAATTATATTCAACTAAGGCAACTATGTTGTATGTTTAATTTCACAATTAATATAACACTTATATTAATTTTACTTTTAAACAAGCAACATCCAGTTCATAAATTAATGTAACACTTATATTAATTCTCATGAATTAAGCATGCATATTATACAACATAACACTTATATTATACTTTCAATGCATGCAACATGCTTCCTATGGTGGGATTTGAAATCTATATGGCATACTTTATGCACATACAAGATACTTTAATTAAAACATACATTCACAATGCATAATTAATTAAACACACTAAAGTGGACCGGTTTTGGCATCACGGACAAGCAAGCAACTAAATTATTACAATAATAATTCATCAACTAAGTTGAGACGCTTCCGAACCCTTCGAACCGCCACGAACCAGCTTGAATTTGCTTCAACCGGCCAAAAAAACAGCAACTACAAAACTTCAAAAAAACTGAACCGGTCCATAATAGTTGTCCCGACTTCAACAGCCCGTAACTGGACCAATACCGACCCGAACCGGACCAAACGAATGCTGAACCGGACCTCCAGAGGGTGAAGAACAAGGAACCGGTCTGACTTTCAGTGAACCGGACCGCACGAGGACCGAACCGGACCGTTTCTTCCACCTTGCGCTGAACCGGTTTTGTGCTGGAATTTTGCAGAAAAAAAAAACAGCAAAAAACAGCATGCTGTTTTTTCCGACACCCGAGCTTCTGTCTTCGAATTGAAAGCCTATATGGACTCTAATGACTCCGAATTTTTTACAGACTCTTCTTCACAGATTAAAGCCCATACACACTCGGGCATTTACAAAACAAAGTACAAATCGAAGCTCAAAAAAAATATGCCAAAACCGGGAAACACTTTAGACGCCCAGAAATTTAATTTCTAAAACAAATACCCACCTAGCTCAAATTGATGCAAATTGAGTAACCAAAAAACGCTCTGATACCAATTGATGGAGCGCATGTAGCGCAGCGGAAGCGAGACGGATCATTGGCACTCTAATTTCATCAATTTAGCTAAATAAGAAACATGCACAAAGCTTTGAAATAAAAGGAATTAGAACACATACCTCTTGTAGTTCTAAAGACTTCTCTTCCAACGCTCGAATCTCCTCACGAACCCTTCGAAGCTTCCCTCGAACTCCTCGAGAACCACCTCCGGTAGTCCCGCTATCCTTGGGCCGAGCAACGGAGTGGTGGGACTCCTTTATGAAATAAAAAGTTTGGAAGAAGAAGATGGGAAGATGAAAGTGATGAGGATTTTGTGAGAAGAAGTCTAACACTTAGCTTTCTAATTTCTCAAGTAACATGAACTCTTCATGCTCATCCAAATATTCAAACTCTTTGAAAATTCATCAACTTCAAACCATTTGAACTTCATCCAATTTATAGGCAATTCACATGCAACAAAGTCTTTGCATAGCATGACACCTCAAATTGGATGGATTAGTCTTCAACCAAGTGTTCCAAAATTGATGAGTTTATATGCATGTTGTTGGTGATTCACAATCCACTTCACAACTTGGATAAACCCACTCAACTTGGATAAATCCACTCAACATGGATAATTCCACTTTGACTTATAATCACACTTGTAATATTTTGTCATTTTAAAATTAATTCATAATTATTTTTAATAAGCAAAATAAATTATAATTAATTAAACTTTTTAATTAATTAATATTATTATTTAATTCAATATCAAATATTAATTAAATAATAAGACTAATCCCGGTTTCTTAAACCGAATCATCACACATGAATCCCTATTCATGTTTTACACCGATCCCATATTTAAATCATATTTAAATATGTCCATCATTCTTCCAAAACCGAATTTCAATAAATTCAAATTCTTTTTCTCTCATATTGTTACACGGCTTAATCCGAGCTAGCCAGGAAAACCTAAAGGACCTACAGATCATGAGCTCCAACGATACGAGATTAACCGGTCAAACTCTATAACCAAGCTAACCAACATTCGTTAACCCCCGGAGACTCCACTAAAGTCCAAGGGTTGCACTCTCCTCACCGTAGATATATTTTTGTCCTCTTGATATAACCATCATTAGTAAGTCGATCCTTCACAGGTCGTTCGTAATTACAGCTGGGTCAAAATAACCGTTTTACCCCCGTAATTACATCTTGTTCCTTAAGTCCCACTGATCCTCTAATGAACTATTGGTTTGTGGTCCAACCACCAAACCGATTGGTATGTGATCTCATCACTATACCAAGTCCCTCTCGGGCCAATGAGAGGGTGGGATCCCTAGTTCAAGACCCGGAGTCAGCACTTAAGGGAACAACCTCTCTACTAATCCCTTAGAGCGGGTAGGAGTGAATTCCATCTCGCAGGACTATGTTCCCAGCTACCTACCCGGTCTTATCCCCAAGATGGTAGGCTTATTGAGTCGGCGATCTCAGGCCACTCTCACCCATACAAGTCAAAGGATAAGCCTGAATAAACAGGAGTTCATAGCGTGCTCAAGATTCAGATCGAGTTACCTAGGTCATCATATGAAAAAGTCGGTCTTTACAGTAAACGGAATTATAAAGAAAGAGCGACTTGTTTCGCGGTTCAGTCTTATGCAAACTCATTGCATAGGACGCCCCCACTCACATGTCTCCACATGAACGATTTCGGATCACATCGTTTCTACTATACAAAGTGGGCCGCGTCCAATAGTGTCCCCAGGATAAGGTACCCAGCCTTATCCCTATACTATAGACCGTTCTGGCTATTACTTGAACTTGATCCACAATCATGTCATACATGAAGTTCAAGTATACAACCTATAGCCATGGGTTCTTTGTTTATTGGACTTAGGTTAAAAGTAAAAACAATTCATTTTATTCAATAACAACTTTACTGAATAAATCTCAATAACAACTTTATTGCAAAATAGAATATACATTCAGTTTACAAACCACGAGTTTTAGGACATAAAACCCAACACAATTGATCATTGGTCCAACCAACAGATGAGGAACCCTCTCTAACGAGGAGAGGGTAGGCGCCTATTGTTCAAGCCCCGGAGTCAGCTATTAAGGGAACAACCTATCTACTAACCCTGAAGAGCGGGTTAGGAGTGAACTCCATCTTACTACACTATGTCCCCAGCTACCTATTGGACTTTATCCCTGAGATAGTAGGCTTATTGAGCGGACATTCTGCCACTCTCACCCATACAAATCTAAGGATACTGTCTAATAAGCAGGAGTTCATAGTAAGCTCAGGATTGAGATCGAGTTACCTAGGCCATCAGGTGAAATAGTCGGTCTCTTCAGTAAACGGTGTTATAAAGAGAAAGCGACTTTTCGTGGTTCAGTCTTACGCAAACTCATCGCGTAGGACGCCATCGTTCGCACATCTCGATGTGAAACGACTCGGATCACATCGTTTTGTACAATATAAAACGGGCCGCATCCAATAGTGTTACCAGGATAAGGTACCCAGCCTTATCCGTATATTATAGACCGTTTTGACTGTCTACTTGAGCTTGACCCACATTCATGTCATACATGAAACTCAAGTATCCATGATCGTCAAGGGTGTTGGTCATTAGTATAGATTAATGCAAACACGTTTCACTTTATTCCAGCAAACACCTTTACTGAATAAAACTTAATAACTCATTATTACTAAATAGATAATTTACAAACATAATTGTTTACAAACCACGAGTTTTAGGACATTAAACCCAACAAACTCCCACTTGGACTTAAACGTCCGTGGTGTACATGTTGGCGAGGAGAACTATAACATCATATATCTATAGTCTTCTCCCACTATCCTTTTTAGCAACCCGGAGTCCTAAACTCTTTAGGTATCTCTCAAACGATTTAGTCGTGAGAGACTTAGTAAACATATCAGCATGAAGTACTATGAGGCTTACCATGTGACCATCACATCTCCTCATCCGCACTACTTAAGAGCTCAAAACCCACTTTTATACAAGATGCAACTAATTTTAGCTTTTATAGAGGAATCAGCAATACAACTCTTGTATTCCATTCCTTTATACTATGACAAATTATTAACCGATATAACTGACAGCTCCCACTGCATAAAACATATCGGGTCATCTATCTCAGAAGAGATAGATCTAACCCAAGATGTGTTAATGCGTAGGGACAGCACCTCATAACATCGATTATTAACAACTCTTGTCAATATCAGATGTTAGGAGACTACACTAGCGATTTGTTCTTGCGACTCAGATTAATCTGAATCCTTAGAATAAACTAAGCCTCTCCCAGATCACATACCTGGAATTGGGTCGCTAGTTTATGCTTAAGAGCCAGAAACTACATCCTATAACATTTTCAATGAATAGGACATCAATTACGGAAACATATTATGAAAGCTATAGTATTGATAAAACATTTGGCCAGCAAAGTTTATCAATAACATGTTTAAGCCATAAGATTTGATTTGAAAATCAAACCTTAATCATTCAAGATTAAGTTGCTAGTTCCAATCCATAAAACAATTGAATAAGCTAACTGTTGCGTGCTCAATGTGTAAATTAAAATGCAATGTGAGAGCACTCAGAACATGCAAGCATACATGGTCTTGTAGCAAGTAATAAGTATTTTTTCATTCGATTTCCCACAGAGATTTATTCTTAGTTACTAGCGAAGTGAGATGTTAAATTAGAAAGAATGGTTTAAATGGGGTAGAATTAGGATTAATGTGCCTAACTAATAAAGAACGTGCGAGATATGCAAGCATAAACAAAGACAAGTAAAGAGGTTAACTTGAATGTAGGAGAAAAAGAATTGCAGAGAAAGCAATTATCTAGCAATAAAATCGCAAGACAGAAAACTGAAAAAAATGGCTAAGGAAAAAATTAAACTAAGAAAATTGCGCAGACAACAATTTTCTAGCAATTGTACTAACAGCGTTTTAAGGGTGAGATGGGGGAACAAGGCCAACTAACGACTCTTCTATAGGCTTTTTCATACGATTCTTCAGCAGTAGATCAACTTATCATGCATCAATTTAACTCATTCTCATGCATCTCTCGATTACATGCATTAAATCCTTTAGTTCACTCATATCCAAGTAAGCCTTAAGCATTTATTTATATAAGCAAGTTAATGAATTGTGCTAGGAAAACGCCTATTCCTAGGTCGTTTTGTGGCTACCATGAAAGGCTAGCATGAATGAACGACTCTGAACTCTTACTCCTTCCAGAGGTTAGGAGTTCTTTGGACAAAATGGATGGCCAATCGAAATTGCCCGTGGGATGAAGCATACATACATTCAATGCATTTGAAGCTATCCTACATGCTGAATTCACGTATTTCTACCTATAGATTCATCATTAGCAGACCCTTGTGTGGTTTAGTTACTCATGGATGATATGGAGTTGGAAAGACTAAATGGATTAAACATGATTCAAAGTGAACTGAAAGTAAAGGGCAACAGAGAGTGATAAGGAAACTTGCAACGTGGGTAAATGATTCCTCTATTACGTGAGATTCAAAGCTTAATGTGCAACGATTACAAAACAAGAAAGACTAAACGATTGAAGACGAATTGAAGTGCAGTAGCAAACAGAAGTAAATAGCAGAAAGCAGTAGAGAAAATAGACGGGAAAAAGCAGTAGAAAGCAGTTTAAAGTGTGTGCGTGAACTCCTCGCCGCAAGCGCCTCGGATGAAGGGCGAAGGTGAGCTTTGTTTGGGGATGAATCCAATCAGAAGAGAAGAAGGATCTTCTCTTCTTCCTCTCAGATTATCGATGCCAACAGCTGATTCCTTCACCCAACAAACGGAAGAGAAAATAGGGAGAAATTGCGTTGAGATGGAGAGTTCTACGCTTCCAAGCTTGTTGTTCTCCTTCCCCCTTGACCTCCTTTTATAGTGTTTAGCAGGTACTCTTCAGTCAAGGAGAACCATCCATTCTGAACGACGTCCTTTCACGTGGCAGCAGGAGAGAAATTGGGCGGCTGAAAGATCGGAACAAAACGGCCGACGGTTAGAACAACTTAACAATTTCAACTTAAACATTGCGGAGACAGCAATGTTTCCGCAATGTTCCTGCAACACAGAATTTCAACTCTTTAACTTCGTTTTTTATTCTTTTTCCTTTCTTTTACAAATAAGTCCTGATTTAGCTTCATTCTATAAATTCTCATACATAAGCACATGTTTAGACTAAATTCTAACAAAAACGCTTAAGAGTTCACACAATTCTATGGCAAATAAGTCCCTAAAATATGCACTTTTGGAGACGTAACACACCCCCAAACTTAAGTTATTGCTCGTCCTCGAGCAATATAAGGGCTTACTTGGGCTGCTATCACTCTATCCGACTACTTGCTGACTTCCCTAAGCTTACTATCCATCGCATGGCTGTCCTGTGACACTCTTTTAAGTTTAAAACTAACTTCTCATTCTGCTTATTCTGATTTCTCTTGCCTTGCAAAACCTACTGTCTTTATAACCTTCCTACAACTGATCTATCTGCCTTATGTCCTTAGGTTCATTGTGCAGCTATCCCTAAGTTTTCAAATTCTCCCTTGGTTTACCCCAGACTTAGTACATGCTTCTAACGTTTTTCTTTTAAGCAACCTAGGATTCCTTAGAGTCATGCCAGTCTTAGTACACACAAGTAACAGTAGTACATTTCATAGAACAACCTAAACCCTGACATCACTACATTGGATATACATTCATCTCCCTTAACAAACCTACAAGCTACAACCCTGTGCTTAGCTAATTGAGGATCAGAGTTCATTCATACAGGACACCTAAGCACATAAGCTATAACTCATAGGCACACATTCTTCTTCCTTGGTTTTTTCCTTTTTCCCTTTTCTTTAGTAGAGTCCCTCTTTTGGTTTGCCTTTTGATGCAGTGCCACTTGTGGGTTACACAAATGGCCCTGATTACTCAGCAACCTCAATTGAGACACTACTCTTTATTCTTTTGCTTTTCAAGAAATTTTTATTTTCATCATTTTTTCTCAAAGAAGAAGAACGCTTATGCTTAAAGAGGGAGAGAGGAATGTTCCTAGGCCTAGAGGTTGCCTCCCCCAAACTTAAACTCCTCATTGTCCCCAATGAGAGTCTGAGGTGGCACACCCCCAAACTTGTCCTAGAAGCATCTAGTCTAAGGCAAAACAAGTAAAATTTAAAACTCCTAGGCATAGAATGACCTTCCTAAAGCAGATAGCACAGAAGCAGAACTTTTGTAAAAACAAAATGTTAAGGGCTTATAGAGGTACATGCTGAGCAAGAAAGGAAGCTACTTTAAACTAACAAAGATGTACTACTACACTCATCCAACATGCTCAGCAGATAGATAACATAGTAAAGTCCCTCAAGCAGCAAGATATCGAAATTTAAACAGAGACAGCCCATCCAACAGTCATCCAATAGCATGCGAAAACTAACAAAAAATTGCGGACTCCGCAAAGAATTCGCAATAAAACTACAGAGCATTTTTAGTAGTGATCAAGGCTCCTAGCATGCTATTTCCAGTCATCCAAAACTACATCAAACAGCAAAACTAACTAAACTAACTACTCAGATACCATCAAACTATCTAAACTACTCTAAACAAACAAAAGAACAATGAAAACAGATCATGCAGTTGATTAATAACAGAAGTCACAAGTCACAGAAAAGCAGGTTTTTTTTTTTTTCAAGAGGGATCAGAAAACTCCCTCGAATGCCGTTCAGATTGGCATTCAAACATCTTCATCCTCATCTCTCCTTTCTCTAGGAGGCGCCCATGGCTTCAACAGGTCACTAGGGAAGGCAGGGAATATGCACCCCAGTTGGTCAGCCACATCCTTGTCCCTTGCCTGTGCATACTCCGCCCACTGAGCCATCTTGTGCTGCAGGTCCATCAGGCAGGCCATGGATAGTGATTGAGCAGCAGCCAGGCCGTCCATCTCAAATTCCATGTTGCCCCTCCTTCGCATCCTCAAGATGGTAGGCAGCTTCAGATGGCCAGTGTAAGCCAACTGCCTCTCATTCTTCTCCAATGGCACACCTGCACGTAAGCACAGTTTAGTTATGGGAAAAAGAGCTGCCCCTTACCTTTCTTTGAACAGTCAATGATGGAGGCGGCAATGACTTCACCCACGTCAATGGTGAGCCCCCGCATGATAGCATACAGTAGCAAAGATCGCCCCTGGTTGATAGTCGTCTCGTTGGTCACAGGGGAGATGCGTCTGCGCACAAAAGATAACCAGACGGCTGCCTTGTCTTTAAGGGTCGCACTCATCATTGTGTGCTTCCCATTTCTTGAGATTTTCCACGCCGCCTCAGGCTTGCCTATTACTTGCAGGGCTTCTTCCAAGACAGCCGCAGAGGGTGATTCGACAATTCTTGCATAGTCAGTATACTTATGCCCCTTGAGAGCATAAGCTTCATTGATGGCTTTGGCCGAGAAGTCGACCTCGATCCCCCTCACCATGGACAGACCATCTTCAGGGTGCGTAAGGTTGGCGTAGAAGTCATACACCATGTCAGGATAGGCGGGAATGGGCGGTCTGCACAGCTCCTCCCAGCCATGGTTGATGATCCCTGCGCGCAAGAATTGCGGCAGGTCCGTCAATGCATCAAGAAATCCTCGCTCATGGAGGAGGTCTCTCTTCCTCAATTCGAGGCCCTTGGCCTCTGCTTCCTTAGAGACGTACCTCACAGCTTGACGTTCGTCTTCTGGGTACATCTTCTTTTTCCCCTTCACTTTTGCTTTGGCCGACTCGGCGGCCTCAACCTTCATCTTCTTTAAAGAAGGTTCAGCTCCAACCTTGTTCTTCTTGGCTCGCTTGGAGGCCTTCGGCCGCTTGCCTTTCACGATCACAGGGACCCTCTTCTTGAGGCGCGCCTTGGTGGTGATCTGCTGGAGGCAATCCCCCAACGTTTCGTCCATGGAGTCCTTGCTTCCCCCCTCCGCAGGGCTGTCAAGACGTACTTCCCTTAAGGGGGAGAATACCTCCTCTTCCTCCGCCGACTCTTCACTTGGCACCGAGTCTTGGCGCTCTTCAGGTGGAGCTTCAGGCTCCAGCGTCTGTGGAGAAGGCTCAGGGCTCTGTCTGGCCGTCTCATATGATGGACGACCACTCCCACGGCTTTCCTCGCTGGGAGTCTTTCTCACCCTAATCGGTGAGTCATCCGTCGCGATTTGCCACTTCCTTTTCTTGGGTGTACCGACTGGTTCAGAAGGACCAGCAGGTATCTCAGTCACCACCTTCCACTTCTTTCGTCGCACTGGTAGCTTCGGAGGCCGTGAGGGATGCGCAGCATCGGCGTCTGCTAAGGAAAGCTGCGCCTCTCTCGCAGCTTCTTCTACGTCAAGCGACTTTTTCTTGGGTGTGGATCGATCTGCTCGTGTGGATACCATTGTCGTTCTTTGAGGATTTGAGGGTAGGAGATGCAGAGGAAGAAGAAGACTAAATTTTTGAGGTCCAACGGATTGAGAAAACGTAGAGGGCAAGGATCCACTAACGGCTATTTATACTTGAGTGCCCTCCAACGGCTAGTTTCTGTTGCGGACTCAGCAACTTATTAAAATGTTTAATAATTATATATATATTTTATTTATTAAAATGTTTAATAAATAAAATTATTATTATTATTTTTAATAATAATAATTATTATATAAATATATATATATATATATATATATATATATATATATATATATACTTCAACATGTGTCTAATAATAAATATATATTTATATAATTATTATTATTATTAAAAATAATAATAAATATTTTTTATTAAACTTTTTAATAAATAAAATATATTATTAATTAATTAATATTATTTAATTCAATATCAAATATCAATTAAATAATATGGCTCAATCCGTTTTTCCAAACACCGAAAAAAATTGCACATGAATCCAATTCATGTTTTAGACCATTGCCATATTTAAATCATATTTAAATATGTCCATCATCCTTCCTGTAACCAAATTTGAACAATTCAAATTCTTTTTCTTTTTCTTTTATTTTCTCTTATATTGTTGCACGGCGTTATCCGAGCTAGCCAGGAGAACCTAAAGGACCTACAGATCATGAGCTCCAACGATACGAGATTATTCGGTTAAAACTCTTTTAACCCGAATCAATCAACTTTTGTTAACCCTCGGAGACTCCACTATAGTCTGAGGGTTGCACTCTCCTCACTGTAGATATATTATGTCCTCTTGATATAACCGTCATGGGCAAGTCGACCCTTCACAGGTTGTTCGTAATCACAGCTGGGTCATTTAAACCGTTTAACCCCTGCGTTACATCTTTGTTCCTTAATTACCACTGACACCTCTAATGAACAATTGATCATTGGTCCAACCAACAGATCAGGAACCCTCTCTAACGAGGAGAGGGTAGGCGCCTATTGTTCAAGCCCCGGAGTCAGCTATTAAGGGAACAACCTATCTACTAACCCTGAAGAGCGGGTTAGGAGTGAACTCCATCTTACTACACTATGTCCCCAGCTACCTATTGGACTTTATCCCTGAGATGGTAGGCTTATTGAGCGGACATTCTGCCACTCTCACCCATACAAATCTAAGGATACTGTCTAATAACCAGGAGTTCATAGTAAGCTCAGGATTGAGATCGAGTTACCTAGGCCATCAGGTGAAATAGTCGGTCTCTTCAGTAAACGGTGTTATAAAGAGAGAGCGACTTTTCGTGGTTTAGTCTTACGCAAACTCATCGCGTAGGACGCCCCCGTTCGCACATCTCGATGTGAAACGACTCGGATCACATCGTTTTGTACAATACAAAACGGGCCGCATCCAATAGTGTTACCAGGATAAGGTACCCAGCCTTATCCATATACTATAGACCGTTTTGACTGTCTACTTGAGCTTGACCCACATTCATGTCATACATGAAACTCAAGTATCCATGATCGTCAAGGGTGTTGGTCATTGGTATAGATTAATGCAAACATGTTTCACTTTATTCCAGCAAACATCTTTACTGAATAAAACTTAATAACTCATTATTACTAAATAGATAATTTACAAACATAATTGTTTACAAACCACGAGTTTTAGGACATTAAACCCAACACTTTCAACGACCCAAAAAGTCATTAGTCTTCAAAGTGAATACTTTCTGCACTTTTTATCTCCAAGCATAGGTGGGATTAGTCAAAGCAAGAGGTGTTTGAACCCACTTAACTTAATAAATTATTATAAAATTATTTATTATAAAAATTAATTCATAATTAATTTTATAAATAAATAATAATAATAATAATAAATATAATTAATTAAACTTTTTAATTAATTCTTTTATTATTTAATTTAATATCAAATATTAATTAAATAATAAAATTAATCCCGGTTTTCCGAAAACCGACTTTTCTAATATGAATCCCTATTCATATTTTCCTCCGAACACATATGTAAATCATATTTAAATATGTCGAACCTCAATCTACAAACCCGAATTTGGATCTCTCCAAATTCTTTCCTTTGCATTGCTACACCGCTTTGTCCCAGCTAACCATGAGAACTTAAAGGACCTACAGATCATGAACTCTAACGATACGAGATTCGTTAATCCCCAGAGACTCCATTATAGTCTGAGGGTTGCATTCTCCTCACTGTAGATATATTATGTCCTCTGGATATAACCATCACTAGTGAGTCGATCCTTCACAGGTCGCTGGGTCATTTATACCAATTAACCCGTGCATTACTTCTTGTTCCTTAAGTACCACTGACACCTCTAATGAACAATTGATATGTGGTCCAACCAACAGATCAGATCCCTCTCTTGCCAGGAGAGGGTGGGCGCCCATTGTTCAAGCCCTAGAGTCAACTATTAAGGGAACAACCTCTCTACTATCCCTAAAGCGGGTAAGAGTGAATTTTGTCTTGTTGTGTACTATGTCCCTAGCCATCTATTCGAGTTTATCCCTAAGATGGTAGGCTTATTGAGTCGGCGCTAATGGGCCACTCTCACCCGTGCAAATCAAAAGACACTCTCGAATAAACAGGAGTTCATAGCGAGCTCAGGATTGAGATCGAGTTACCTAGGTCATCATATGAAAAAGTCGGTCTCTTCAGTAAACGGTGTTATAAAGAGAAAGCGACTTGATTTCGCGGTTCAGTCTTATGCAAACTCATTGCACATGACACCTTCGCTCGCACATCACCATGTGAAACGATTAGGATCACATCGTTTTGTACAATACAAAGTGAGTCGCATCCAATAGTGTTACCAGGATAAGGTACTCAGCCTTAACCATATACTATAGACCGTTTTGACTGTCTACTTGAGCCTGATCCACATTCATGTCATACATGAAGCTCAAGTACTCATACTTCGCCATGGGTGTTTGTTATTGGTACAGGTTTATGCAAACACGTTTCACTTTATTCAATAAACACTTTTACTGAATAAAACTCAATAACACTTTATTGTTAAATAGAACATTTACAAACACAACTGTTTACAAACTACAAATTTTAGGACATAAAAGCCAATAAACTCTCACTTTGACTAAAACGTCTGTGGTGTACATGCTGGTTGAGAAAACTGTAATATCACATATCTAAAGTTTTCTCCCACTGTCCTACTCGGGAACTCGCAGCCCTAAACTTTTTAGGTGACTCTCAAACACTTTAGTCGTGAGAGACTTAGTAAACATATCAGCATGAAGTACTGCGAGGCAATCTATGTGACCATCACATCTCCTCGTAGCACTAACCAAAAGCTCAACTTATAAACTTTTGCTGCTTCACAAGCTGCAACATATTTAGCTTCTACAGAAGAATCAATAATACAACATTTGTATTTTATTTCTCTGTAATAGGACAAAATTTTAACCGTAGTCCAATGATAAAATCCAATTGGACTTTTAACTACTGAAAGCTCCCACTACATAACACATATTGGGTCATGTATTTAAAATGCATACATCAGACTTCCAATATGTAAATACATAGGGAATGCATCTCATATCCTCAACATTTGAGGTGTCTTAGGAAACAATTTCCATAGATAACTGAATTCATATCCTGAAAAGTACCTTACCTTTCATTCGAAATTCTACATCAAATATTGACAACACCTTGTTAATATTAACAACACTTGGTCAATAAAATATGTTTGAGACAGTACAAGCATTTTGTCAGTCGAGAATTGTTACGTCTCCAAAAGTGACTATTTTAGGGACTTATTTGCTATAGAATGGTGTACACTCTTAAGCGTTTTTGGTAGAATTTAGCCTAAACATGTGCTTATATATGAGAATTTGTAGAATGAAGCTAAATTAGGACTTATGTGTAAAAGGAAGGAAAAAGAACCAAAAACAAAGCTAAAGAGTTGAAATTTCCATATTGCTGAAACATTGCGAAAACATTGTTGTCTCAGCAATGTTTTAAGTGAAAATTGTTAAGTTGTCTAACCGTTTGCCATTTTGTTACGATCTTTCATCCGCCCATTCTTTCTCCTGCTGCCACGTGGAAGGTCGTCGTTCAGAATGGATGGTTCTCCTTGGCCGAATCGCACCTGCAAAACACTATAAAAGGAGGTCAAGGGGGAAGGACAAACATAAGCTTGGAAGCGTAGAACTCCCATCTCAACGCAGTCTTTTCTCTGTTTTCTCATCCGTTTGTTGGCTTGAAGGACTCAACTGTTGGAGTCGATAATCTGAGAGGAAGAAGAGAAGGTCTTTCTTCTCTTCTGATTGGATTCATCCAAACAAAGCTCCCCTTCTCCCTTCATCCGAGGCGTTTGCGACGAGGGGCTTTACGCACATATTTATATGCTCTTTACTGCTTTTTGCTGTCTGTTTCCTCTACTGCTTTCTGCTATTCACTTCTGTTGGCTATTGCCTTTCAATTCGTCTTTATTCCTTTAGTCTTTCTTGTGTTGTAATCGTTGCACTCTAAGTTTCGAATCTCACGTAATCGAAGGATCATTCACCCACGTTGAAGTCTCTTTATCGCTTTCTGTATCTTTCTTTACTTTCATTCTACTGCCCTTTACTTTTAGTTTGCTGCGAATCATGTTTAATCAATCAATTCTTTCCACTCCATCATCATCCATGAGTAACTAAACCACATAAGGGTCTGCTAATGATGAATCTGTAGGTAGAAATACGTGAATTCAGCATGTAGGATAGCTTCAAATGCATTGAATGTATGTGTGCTTCATCCCACGGAAAATTTTGATTGGCCATCCATTTTGTCTAAAAAACTCCTAACCTCTGGAAGGAGTAAGAGTTCAGAGTCGTCCATTCATGCTAGCCTTTCATGGTAGCCAGAAAACGACCTAGGAATAGGCGTTTTCCTAGCACAAATCATTAACTTGCTTATATAAATAGATGCTTAAGCCTTACTTGGACATGAGTAAACTAAAGGATCTAATGCATGAAATCGAGAGATACATGAGAATGAGTTAATTTGATGCATGATAAGTTGATCTACTGCTGAAGAATCGTATGAAAAAGCCTATAGAGAAGTCGTTAGTAGCCCTTGTTTGCACACTTCACACTTAAATCGCTGTTAGTAACATTGCTAGAAAATTGCTGTCTGCGCAATTTTCTTAGTTTAGATTTTGCTTTAGCCATTTTTCTTAGCTTTCTGTTTTGCGATTTTATTGCTAGATACTTGCTTTCTCCGCAATTCTTTTTCTCCTACATTCAAGTTAACCTCTTTACTTGTCTTTATTTATGCTTGCATATCTCGCACGTTCTTTATTAGTTAGGCACATTAATCCCAATTCTACCCCATTTAAACCATCCTTTCTAATTGAACATCTCACTTCGCTAGTAACTAAGAATAAATCTATGTGGGAAATCGAATGAAAAAATACTTATTACTTGCTACAAGACCATGTATGCTTGCATGTTCTGAGTGCTCTCACATTGCATTTTAATTTACACATTGAGCACGCAACAAGTTTTTGGCGCCGCTGCCAGGGATTTTGTTTAGTAAAAACGAAGTTTGTTAAGTTAGAAACACAAATCTTAATATCTATTGGAGCTAATCTATTTTCATTTCTTTTACAGGTACCATTGGGTTAGTTTATGAATGAGCATTCAAGTAGCGATCTAGAGTTCAATCCTGAGCCTGAGAGATTACTTAGGGCCAGAAACAAAGCTAAGAAACGCCTCTTTAAACAACCCTCTGTAACTCAAAACATTGCTGACTCCGCGGAGTCATCGCAATTCCAGCAAATCGAAATGGATAGACCAGTCCCAAACCAGGCACCTACCATTCGCAACCCCATCGAAATAGCGAATGACAAGGATAGTGCCATCCTCTCCTACTTAGTTCCTATGCCTGGGGAGCTAAACCCAAGCATTATACACCCTGAGATTACTGCCAACTCATTCGAGTTAAAGCCAGTAATGTTCCAAATGTTGTCCACTGTGGGACAATTCTTTGGAGTGGAAAACGAAGATCCCCACAATCATCTAAGAAACTTCCTAGGAGTTAGTGATACCTTCCTTATCCCTGGAGTTTCCCAAGAAGCTTTGAGACTTTACCTCTTTCCCTACTCATTAAGAGATAAAGCCAAAACGTGGTTAAATTCCTTACCCTCCGGATCAATTGTCAATTGGACAGATATGGCTGAGAAATTCCTAGTCAAATACTTCCCACCTGATAGGAATTCCAACTTTCGTGATGATATCATTAAGTTCAAACAAGCCGAAAACGAATCCCTTCACGAAGCTTGGACAAGGTTCAAGGACCTTTTGCTCAAATGTCCACACCATGGCATCCCATGGTGTATCCAAATAGAAGTGTTCTTTAAAGGATGCAACCCCAGCACAAGGCAAGTGCTGAATTCTTCAGCTGGGGGTTCCATGCTTTCAAAGAGCTACAATGAAGCCTACGAGATTTTGGAGAAAATCTCAACTTCCCATTGTAGATGGTCAGACGATCCTGTAGAGCCTAGAAGAGCTCAAGACAAGGATGCACTTAGTGCAATGAGTAGACAAATAAACGCCCTGACCAATCTAGTTAAACAAATGGCTCAAACCAATCTCCAACCTAGTGTCAACACCGCAGCAGCCATTTCAATGGGCGCACCAAATAGTCAAGGTGAGACACTAATCTGTGGATTCTGTGGGGAAGGGCACTTGTATGATTTCTGCCCTTGGAATCCAGCCTCAGTCTGCTATGTTGGAAGTCAACAGCAGCCTAGGAACAACCCTTATTCTAACACCTATAATCCTGGTTGGAGGAACCACCCAAACCTTTCTTGGGGTGGGCAACAAAATGCTAACCAAGCTCAAAACCAACCAAGACCGAGTGGAACACCTGGTTTCACTCAGCAAAATAACCAATCCATGTACCAAAAGTCATATAACCAACCAATAGGGTCATCAATAGAAAATTTACTTAAGGAGTACATTGCAAAAAACGATGCGACCCTACAAAGTCAGCAAGCCACCCTCAGGAGCCTAGAAAACCAAATAGGGCAGTTAGCCAATGAACTGAAAAATAGGCCCCAAGGTAGACTGCCTGCAGACACTGAAGTGCCAAGAAGGGATGGAAAAGAGCAAGTTCAAGCAATTGAACTTCGAAGTGGGAGATCATTGGTGAGCAACAATAGAGAAGCACCAAAGCGAGTAGAGAATGAAGAGTCTAGTGCTCCACTGGATTCTCTGCTCAAACATGATCAACCATCAACAAGCACAACAAGGGTGAGGCTGGAGCCTATCATAGAGGAACCAGAAGAAATTCCAAGGCCTCCACCTGTCCTTAGGCGAGCTGAATTGCCTACATATGTGCGACCACCTCCATTCCCTAGAAGGCTGAGAAAAAAACAAGAACAGGAAGTGCACTTTAATAAATTTTTAGAAATTTTAAAGCAAGTGCATGTTAATATCCCATTTGTAGAAGTTTTGCAATCTATGCCTTCTTATGTTAAGTTTTTGAATGATATTATTACTAACAAAAAGATCATTGGTGAATTTGAAACAGTGAATCTCACTGAGGAGTGCAGTGCTATACTCCAGAACAAGCTACCAAAGAAGGAGAAGGATCCTGGTTCCTTCACCTTACCAGTCGAGTTGGGAGGCAAGCACGTGGGCAGAGCTCTTTGTGATCTGGGAGCCAGCATCAACCTCATGCCCCTATCACTATTCCGTCAGCTTGGAATAGGGGAAGCACGTCCTACTACTGTCACCTTGCAGCTTGCAGACAGATCCATAGCATACCCTGAGGGTAAGATTGAGGATATTCTTGTCAAGGTTGACAAATTCATTTTTCTTGCAGACTTCATCATTCTGGATTATGAAGCAGACAAGGAGGTACCAATCTTACTAGGCAGACCATTTCTAGCCACAGGTAGGGCCTTGATCGATGTTCAGAAAGGTGAGCTCACCATGAGGGTTCATGATGAGGAGGTTAAATTTAGTGTCTTTAAAGCTCTAAGGTATCCTTCTGATTCTGAATCTTGTGCTAGTATGGATGTAGTAGATTCACTAATGGAAGAACAACTTGAGCATGAACTGTTGATTAAGCATGCCAATGATTATGTACAAATAGATACAACTGACTTAAATATTTCTGAAATAATGGATATAACTGTGGACAGACCTCAGCATGTTTGTATGACTAATGACTTGTCTGAAAGATCCATGAATCCATTCAAACCATCAATTGAGCATCCACCTCTCTTAGAATTAAAACCTTTGCCTGATCATCTTAAATATGCATATCTAGGAGAGCATGATACTTTGCCTGTTATCATTTCGTCCAAGTTAAGTGAAAAGCATGAAATTGCGCTAATATTGCTGCTTAAGCAACATAAGAAAGCTATTGCATGGACGATTGCTGATATAAGAGGTATTAGTCCTTCCTATTGCATGCATAAGATATTATTGGAAGAGGAACATACGCCTAGAGTAGATCACCAACGTAGGTTGAATCCCTCCATGAAGGAGGTAGTTAAAAAAGAGATCATCAAATGGTTAGATGCAGGTGTAATTTTTCCTATAGCTAATAGTCAATGGGTGAGTCCAATCCAATGTGTGCCTAAGAAGGGGGGGATGACTGTAGTAGTTAATGAGAGTAATGAACTAATTCCAACTAGAACTATTACAGGATGGAGAGTATGTATGGACTATAGAAAATTAAACAAAGAAACAAAAAAAGATCATTTTTCTTTACCGTTTATAGATCAGATGTTAGATAGGATAGCTGGTCGAGCCTACTACTGTTTCTTAGATGGTTATTCTGGATATAACCAAATCACCATAGACCCTGTGGACCAGGAGAAAACAACCTTTACATGTCCCTTTGGAACATTCGCTTTTCGCAGAATGCCTTTTGGCTTGTGCAATGCACCAGCAACATTCCAAAGGTGCATGTTGGCCATTTTCTCTGACTTAGATGAATCCATGATAGAAATATTTATGGATGACTTCTCAGTCTTTGGTGATTCTTTTAATAATTGCTTAGAGAACTTAGGACAAGTCCTAGCTAGGTGTGAGGAGACCAACCTAGTCCTAAATTGGGAGAAATGCCACTTTATGGTGGAAGAAGGGATAGTCCTAGGTCATAGAGTGTCTAGAGCAGGAGTAGAGGTCGATAGGGCCAAGATAGAGATAATAGAGAAGCTAGTGGAACCTCAAAATGTAAAAGCTATTAGAAGTTTCCTAGGCCATGCAGGTTTCTATAGGAGGTTCATTAAGAACTTCTCCAAGATCTCTAAGCCTTTGTGTGAGCTTCTAGAGCTCAACAAACCATTTGTCTTCTCAAAAGAATGTTTCTTAGCATGGACAACACTTAAGGAAGCCTTAGTCAAAGCACCTATTATAGTAGGACCAAATTGGGACTTACCATTTGAGATGATGTGTGATGCGAGTGACTATGCAGTAAGAGTCATGCTAGGACAAAAAATTGATAAACTAACACATCTTGTATACTATGCAAGTAAGACTTTGAATGAAGCACAATGTAATTACACAACCACAGAAAAGGAAATGCTAGTTGTAGTGTTTGCCTGTGAAAAGTTTAGGAATTACATTGTAGGAACTAGAACAATTGTGTACACCGATCACTCTGCACTAAAATACTTAATGAGGAAGGTTGACGCTAAGCCTATGTTAATTAGATGGGTATTATTGTTGCAAGAGTTTGATCTAGACATTAGAGATAAGAAAGGATGCGAAAATGTAATTGCTGACCATCTTTCCAGATTGCGGCATAATTGCGATAAAATTGCTGAGCCAGCAATTTCTGATGCCTTTATTGATGAGCATGTCTTTGTGTTAACCCATCGTGATAACGATGAGGAACCGTGGTTTGCAGATATTGCTAACTTCCTTGCCTCGCAGGTACTACCAACTTTCAAAGGGGGGCAAGAAAAGAAGAGGTTTCTACATGAAGCTAGGAAGTTCATCTGGGACGATCCTACACTTTACAAGACTTGTGCAGATGGTTTACTAAGGAAGTGTGTATCAGCTGCTGAGGCGAAGTCAGTGTTGCAGCACTGCCATACGTCTCCCTATGGTGGACATTTTGGTGGCCAAAGGACGGCTGCGAAGGTGTTCCAAAGTGGCTACTACTGGCCCACGATATTCAAGGATGCACACGACCATGCGCACAGCTGCGATGAATGTCAAAGAACAGGTAACCTTAGTCGGAAGGATGAGATGCCTCTCACTTACATCTTGGAGTTGGAACTCTTTGATGTGTGGGGCATTGACTTCATGGGACCATTTCCCCCATCTGCAGGTAATCTTTATATACTTGTTGCTGTAGACTATGTATCTAAATGGGTAGAGGTCATAGCATGTCCATCGAATGATGCCAAAACAGTCATTAAGTTCCTTAATAGGCATATTTTTACAAGGTTTGGTACACCACGGGCTATAATTAGTGATGAGGGAACCCACTTTATTAATAAAGCTATGGAAAAGGTGTTAGTTAAATACAATGTTAGACATAGAGTAGCAACCCCTTATCACCCACACTCAAATGGACAAGCTGAAATATCCAATAGGGAGATCAAAAACATACTTGAAAAAGTGGTCAAACCTAATAGAAAAGACTGGTCTTTTAAGTTGGACGATGCACTTTGGGCATATAGGACTGCATATAAAACACCCCTAGGTATGTCTCCTTATAGGCTAGTATATGGAAAAGCATGTCACTTACCATTCGAATTGGAAATCAAAGCATTTTGGGCCTTAAAAGAACTGAATTATTGCGTGACCGATGCGGGAACATTGCGGTCTCTGCAATTATATGAGTTAGATGAGCTGAGACATATGTCCTATGAAAATGCTAAAATGTATAAGAAAAAGACTAAAATTTGGCATGATAGTAGACTTAGGATCAAGGACTTCAAGAAAGGCCAGCATGTCTTATTATTCAATTCGAGGTTAAGGTTATTTCCAGGCAAACTTAAGTCCAGATGGTCAGGTCCTTTTGTGATAACTAACGTGTTTGTTCATGGTGCGATTGAGATTAGAAACCTACAGCACGGGCAGCCGTTTATGGTCAATGGTGCACGATTGAAGCATTACTACGAGGAAGGAGATGTGAAGACACTCTCGGCCTTCCTCTTATCTGAAGCTTGAGAATCGAATCGAGAGGGGATGAGTGACCACTGTGCTCATCCAACAGAAGGCTATGCCTTAGTTTTTTTTTCAGTATTTTTCGGTTTTTGTTTTAGTTGTTTATTTGTGATTTTATTTACGGATTTTGTTTTAATTAGGTGAATTTTAATAGGAGATCTTGTAGAGGAGATCAAGGAGTTGAATCAAGGGGAGGAAATCCACGAAGAAGATCGGGCTAAGTCAAAGATTTGGTTGAGTGAATATTGCAATTTAAATCACAAAATATCCCAACGGCTAGGCTATTTAATTGCGGTAGATTTGCTGAATCTGCAACAGAATAGAGTCGTTGGAGTCCACTCGATTACAAATAGCCATCAGATCATCCTTGCTCCTTACGCTTTCTTCATCCGTTGGACCTCAAGAATTCAATCTTCTTCTTCCTCTACATCTCCTACCTTCAGATCATCACAGAACGAAAATGGTATCCACACGAGCCGATCGCTCCACACCAAAGAAGAAGTCGGCTGACGCAGAACAAGCTGCGAGGGAGGCGCTGCTTGCCTTAGCAGATGCTGATGCTGCGCAGCCTTCACGGCCTCCGAAGCTATCGGTGCGGCAAAAGAAGTGGAAGGTTGTGACCGAAATCCCTGCTGGTCCGTCTGAACCAGTAGGTACACCCAAGAAGAGGAAGTGGACGGTTGCGATGGAGGATGCACCGATCAAAGAAAAAAACCCCCACCGAGGAGAGTCATGGGAGTGGCCGCCCATCCTATGAGACGGCCAGACAGAGCCCTAAGCCCTCACCCCAGACGCCAGAGCCTGAAGCTTCACCTAAAGAGCACCAAGACTCGGTGCCAAGTGAAGTGCCGGCTGAGGAAGAGTAAGTCTTTTCCCCCTTGAGGGAAGTCAGTCTTGAAAGCCCTGCAAAGGGGGGAAGCAAAGACTCGATGGATGAAACGTTGGGGGATTGTCTCCAACAAATAACCACCAGGGCTCGGCTGAGGAAGAAGGCGCCCAAGATTGTGAAGGCCAAGCGGCCAAAAGCTTCCAAGCGATCCAAGAAGAAGAAGGTTAGTGGTGAACCTTCTTTAAAGAAGTTGAAGGTTGAGGCTGCTGAGTCGGCCAAGGCAAAGGAAAAGGGGAAGGCGAAATTGTACCCCGAAGATGAACCTCAAGCCGTGAGGTATGTCTCTCAGGACGCAGAGACTAGGGGCAGTGAATTGAGGAAGAGAGACCTACTCCATGAGAGGGGTTTTCTTGATGCACTGGCGGACCTGCCGCAATTCTTGCGCGCAGGGATCACCAATCATGGTTGGGAAGAGCTGTGCAGACCGCCCATCCCCGCCTACTCCGACATGGTGTATGATTTCTACGCCAACCTGGCGCACCCCGAAGATGGTCTGTCCATGGTGAGGGGAATTGAGGTCAACTTCTCGGCCAAGGCGATCAATGAAGCTTATGCTCTCAGAGGGCATAAGTACACTGACTATGCGAGAATCGTCGAATCCCCCTCTGCGGATGTCCTTGAAGAAGCCCTACAAGTCATAGGCAAACCTGAGGCGGCGTGGACAATTTCAAGGAACGGGAAGCACACCCTAATGAGCGAAACCCTAAAGGACAAGACGGCCGTCTGGTTCTCTTTTGTGCGGAGACGTCTCTCCCTTGTGACCCACGAGACGACAATAAACCAGGGGAGATCACTGCTGCTGTACGCCATTATGAGGGGCCTCACCATAGATGTTGGTGAGGTCTTTGTCGCCTCCATAGCCGACTGTTCAAAGAAAGGTAAGGGCCCTCTCTTCTTCCCAAACACCATTACTAAACTCTGCTTGCGTGCAGGTGTACCTATAGAGAGGAAGAAGAGGCAGCTGGCTTACACCGGTCATCTGGAGCTGCCCACAGTCTTGAGGATGCGCATGAGGGGTAACATGGAGTTTGAGTTGGATGGCCTGGCTGCTGCTCAATCACTATCCATGGCGTGCTTGATGGACCTGCAGCGCAAGATGGCTCAATGGGCCGAATATGCACAAGCTAGGGACAAGGATGTGGCTGATCAGTTGGGGTGCATTTTTCCTGCCTTCCCTACTGACTTGTTGAAGCCATGGGCGCCTCCTAGAGAAAGGAGAGATAAGGATGAGGAAGATTGATTGCCAGCCTGAACGGCATTCGAGGGAGTTTTCTGATCCCTCTTGTGAAAAAAATCTGCTTTTCTTTGATTTTTGAATTCTGTTTTAATCGAATGCATAATCTGTTTTAATTGTTCTTTTTGATTGTTTAGAGTAGTGTAGTTAGGCTGATGGTTTCTGAGTAGTTAGCTTAGTTAGTTTACTTGTTTTGTGTAGTGGATGATAACTGGAAATAGCATGCTAGGAGCTTTGATCAACTGATAAATATGCTCTGTAGGTTAATTGCGAATTTTTTGCGGAGTCCGCAATTTTTGTTAGGTTTCGCATGCTATTGGCTGACTTTTTGATAGGCTGGTTCTGGTTAAATTTTGCTATCTTGCTGGTTTCTTGACTTCAATATGTGATCTATCTGTGAGCATGTTGGATGAGTGTCTTAGTACACCTTTGATAGTTTAAATTAGCTCCCTTAAATTGCTCAGCATGCACCTTTATAAGCCCTTAACATACTATTTTTTTCGAAATTCTGCTGCTGTGTTATCTGCTTTACGAAGTTCATACTATGCCTAGGACTTTTAGATTCTACTTGTTTTGCCCTCGACTAGATGCTTCTAGGACAAGTTTGGGGGTGTGCCACCTCAGACTCTCATTGGGGACAATGAGAAGTTTTAGTTTGGGGGACGCAGCCCTAGGCCTAGGAACATTCCTCTTCTTTGAAAAAATGGTGAACTGAAAAGAAAAAAAATGAAAAACAAAATAATGAAGAGTGGTGTCTCTCTTAAGGTTGCTGAATAATCAGTGCCATGTGTGTAACCCACAAGTGGCATTGCATCAAAAGGCAACCAAAGGAAGAGACCCTACCAAAGAAGGAAAGAAAAAGGAAAAACCAAGGAAGAAGAATGTATGCCTATGAGTTATAGCTTATGTGCTTAGGTGTCCTATGTGAATGAACTCTGATCCTCAATTAACTAAGCACAGAGTTGTAGCTTATAGGTTTGTTAAGGGAGATGAATGTATATCCAATGTAGTGATGCTAGGGTTTAGGTTGTTCTATGAAATGTACTATTGTCACTGGTTTATACTAAGACTGGCATGACTCTAAGGAATCCTAGGTAGCTCAAAAGAAAAACATTAGAAGCATGTACTGAGTCTGAGGTAAAGCTAGGTAGAATGTGAAACCTTAAGGATAGTTGCACAATGAACCTAATGACCAAAGCAGGTAGATCAGTGTAGGCAGTTTATAAAGACAGTAGCAGTATAAGGCGAGAGAAATCAGAAGAAGCAAAATGAGAAGTTAGTTTTAAACTTAGAAGCGTGTCACAGGATAGCCATGCATTAGATAGTGAGCTTAGGGAAGTCAGCAAGCAGCTAGATAGAGTGATAACAGCCTAAATAAGCCCTTATATTGCTCGAGGACGACCAAAACCTTAAGTTTGGGGGTGTGTTACGTCTCCAAAAGTGACTATTTTAGGGACTTATTTGCTATAGAATGGTGTACACTCTTAAGCGTTTTTTTGTAGAATTTAGCCTAAACATGTGCTTATATATGAGAATTTGTAGAATGAAGCTAAATTAGGACTTATGTGTAAAAGGAAGGAAAAAGAACCAAAAACAAAGCTAAAGAGTTGAAATTTTCATATTGCTGAAACATTGCGAAAACATTGTTGTCTCAGCAATGTTTTAAGTGAAAATTGTTAAGTTGTCTAGCCGTTTGCCATTTTGTTACGATCTTTCAGCCGCCCATTCTTTCTCCTGTTGCCACGTGGAAGGTCGTCGTTCAGAATGGATGGTTCTCCTTGGCCGAATCGCACCTGCAAAACACTATAAAAGGAGGTCAAGGGGGAAGGACAAACATAAGCTTGGAAGCGTAGAACTCCCATCTCAACGCAGTCTTTTCTCTGTTTTCTCATCCGTTTGTTGGCTTGAAGGACTCAGCTGTTGGAGTCGATAATCTGAGAGGAAGAAGAGAAGGTATTTGTTCTCTTCTGATTGGATTCATCCAAACAAAGCTCCCCTTCTCCCTTCATCCGAGGCGTTTGCGACGACGGGCTTTACGCACACATTTATATGCTCTTTACTGCTTTTTGCTGTCTGTTTCCTCTACTGCTTTCTGCTATTCACTTATGTTGGCTATTGCCTTTCAATTCGTCTTCATTCCTTTAGTCTTTCTTGTGTTGTAATCGTTGCACTCTAAGTTTCGAATCTCACGTAATCGAAGGATCATTCACCCACGTTGAAGTCTCTTTATCGCTTTATGTTTCTTTCTTTACTTTCATTCTACTGCCCTTTACTTTTAGTTTGCTGCGAATCATGTTTAATCAATCAATTATTTCCACTCCATCATCATCCATGAGTAACTAAACCACATAAAGGTCTACTAATGATGAATCTGTAGGTAGAAATACGTGAATTCAGCATGTAGGATAGCTTCAAATGCATTGAATGTATGTGTGCTTCATCCCACGAACAATTTCGATTGGCCATCCATTTTGTCTAAAGAACTCCTAACCTCTGGAAGGAGTAAGAGTTCAGAGTCGTCCATTCATGCTAGCCTTTCATGGTAGCCAGAAAACGACCTAGGAATAGGCGTTTTCCTAGCACAAATCATTAACTTGCTTATATAAATAGATGCTTAAGCCTTACTTGGACATGAGTAAACTAAAGGATCTAATGCATGAAATCGAGTGATACATGAGAATGAGTTAATTTGATGCATGATGAGTTGATCTACTGTTGAAGAATCGTATGAAAAAACCTATAGAGGAGTCGTTAGTAGCCCTTGTTTCCACACTTCACACTTAAATCGCTGTTAGTAACATTGCTAGAAAATTGCTGTCTGCGCAATTTTCTTAGTTTAGATTTTGCCTTAGCCATTTTTCTTAGCTTTCTGTTTTGCGATTTTATTGCTAGATAATTGCTTTCTCCGCAATTCTTTTTCTCCTACATTCAAGTTAACCTCTTTACTTGTCTTTATTTATGCTTTCATATCTCGCACGTTTTTTATTAGTTAGGCACATTAATCCCAATTCTACCCCATTTAAACCATCCTTTCTAATTTAACATCTCACTTCGCTAGTAACTAAGAATAAATCTCTGTGGGAAATCGAATGAAAAAATACTTATTACTTGCTACAAGACCATGTATGCTTGCATGTTCTGAGTGCTCTCACATTTCATTTTAATTTACACATTGAGCACGCAACAAGAATCCTACATCATTCTGAATGATTAGGACATAAACTACGGAAACAAACTAAGAAAGCTACAATTATTGACTAAACACTTGTAGAAACAAGGTTTATCAATATTTTGTTCAATGCCATAAGATTTGATCACCATATCAAAACTTATAATTCAGGACTTAGATGCTTATTTCAATTCATAAATGGATTGAATAAGCCCGCAAACATTTTGCTCTTAATCCCTAATTATGAATCTCTCTGGTTGACTCTTATAGATACTCTTCTCAAGATAGCGATTTAGAAGAAAAGTTGTCTTGACATCCATTTGCTTAATTTTATCCGGTTAAAACGTAGTAATGGATAAGAGTGACCTAATTAACTTTTATCTGGCAACAAGGGAAAAAATTGATACACAATCATCCCCTTCCCTTTGGGAATGACCCATGATAGCTCTAAAATAGAGTTATAATTATAACCTTAAATTTAGCTAAATGTCGTACTTAATTCAATTAAATTGCCTTATTATAGGTGTTTCGCGACAAAGAGCTTGGGAAGTCCATTTATGATTTTCGGGGCTAAATCGGGTATTTTAGGAGTTTCGGGAAGTGTTCGGGTCAAGGAGATAGGCCAAAAGGGGCTCGGAAGCTAAAAAGATGCAATTTGGGGCTTAGACCCGAGAGGGCAGCGCCCAGGCGCCCAACGGAGGCATCAGGCACCGCGCGCCCGTCATTAAAAGTCTCAGACGCCTCGGCCCGCTCCGCGCGCCCGTCATGAAAAGCCCTCGCTCTGCGCCCGAGCGCCCGTCATTGAAAGCCCATGCGCCCTCGCCTCGCCCCGCTCGGCCCAGCACCCCCGCGCGCGGCCCAAACAGCCATGCCCGTCATCTAAAGTCCAAAAAATTGCCCGTCATTAAAAGTCTAAAAAAACGTTGTTTTCTATTTTTTTTTCCCGTCTGTAGCGTCGAGACGCTGGGTCAGCGTCTCGACGCTACTCTGAAGTATAAAAAGAACATTTTCGCGATTTTAGGGCATTCCATCTTCGTTTTGGGCTCGGGATTGACGATTTTTCACCATTTTTGAAGCTCTTCTTCTCCATTTGGGTTGTATGAACTCTACAACCTCCATGGAAGCTTGGAATACTCCATCTCCCATGGAAGGCTAGAGGTAAATGCTTGATTAGTTAGTTGAGGGATTGATTTCTATTGTATTTAGGTGAGATTTGTGCTTTATATGAATGTTTAGAATAATTGTATGAACTCTTGCATCTCTTTCCTGTATTAAGAACGAATGGCATGCCTTTCTAATTAGGATTGACGCCCATAATTGTTATGCATGTTAGTCGGGTAGCATTGATTCCTGATTAGTTTTAATGCAAGTAGCGAGGGTTTAATCGTGCCTAATCAATTTGACCCTATGTGGCGAATGGGGTATGAATTGATTATCGTATCGCAGTGGGCTCAAAGTTAAGAGAGAAATCGAATTAGTTTTAAGGATTAATTCGTCGCGATGTTACCCATTACTGTTTTCTGATTAATTTAGGACTAATCACCTTGAATTAATTAAGAGGCATGTTTAATTAGAATTGTCTGTTTCTAATTAATTCTTCGGGGTGTTTGTATCGGTGTCGAGCAAACATTTCGCGTGCATAAGCATCTCGGCTAATTTCCATGTTTATCGATGAACTGAAATACAATAGAGCAATCCCGATACTTTCTAATTAAGCATACTTGTCAATTTCATATTTCCTTCTTTAATTTTTTGTTAGCGCAATTCTTTGCATGTTAGTAATTTTCCAAACAAAACCTCCCATTGTTTTTACTTCATTACAAATTCAATTTAATTAAGTTAGGATTATAGCTTTCTCCCTGCGGATCGACTCCTTGCCACTAGCTGCAAAGTTTAGTGAGTTCGGATTATAAATATTATTTTGGCGGATTTCGACAACCCGAAATTTGTAGGACATTAAAAAATCCTACCACCAAAATTGGCGCCGTTGCCGGGGAGCAAAAATTAATCTTACTTGGTTGAATTTTATTTATTTTGTGTTTTTAATTTTTCTTTTTAAAATTATTTCTTTGGTTCTGTTTATTTTTATCCTTCTGGTACAGTATGACCCGTTTGTTTTGAGTTGTTGTGTGCAGTTTTCTTTTAATTTTTGAGAAAAGTGGAAGAAATGGAACTTGCAATTAACGATGAGCCTCAGAGGACCTTGAGGCAGTTGGCATCACCTGACTTTGACTGCCAACCACTGTGTATATCGTATCCGATAGTACCAAGTAATTTTGAGCTTAATGCCGGTTCAATTAACTTACTACCTTCCTTTTATGGTAATGCAGATGAGGACCCTATTAAACACCTGAAGGAGTTTCAAATAGTGTGTTCGGCGATGAAGAAAAGTGAAGCCATTGACGATCAGTTGAGCCTGAGAGCCTTCCTTTTTCACATTAAAGGGAAAAGCAAGAGACTGGATGTATTATCTTCCGTCTGGATCCATTGCCACATGAAGCGGGTTGAAAGGGCTATTTTTGGAAAAATATTTTCCCGCTTCCAGAGCCACTTTGATTAGGAAAAAGATTTATGCCATTGCGCAAGAGGAAGGCGAGACCCTTCATGAGTGCTGGGAGAAGTTCGGTCAGCTATGTGAAAGTTTTCCCCACCATAAGATAGCAAACGGAGAACTGATCCGGTATTTCTACGAAGGCTTTCTTCCACGAGACCGCCAAATGATTGATGTTGCTAGTGGAGGATCTCTCCTTGATAAGACTCCCGTAGAAGCTAGAGTTTTAATCTCTAATATGGTCGGGAACCTTCAGCAGTATGGTGGTGGAGGAGTGGAGCACGCTCGTCTCTCAAAGGATCTAAACGAGCTCAAAGCCCAAGTACTCGAGGTAAGTAACTCACTTCTCATAGTAGCTCAAAGCTTACAAAAATCTCAATCTTTTGTTTCAGATCGAAATGTCGAGGAGATGGTGAGTTCTTATTTGACGAAATTTTCGGCCATGTTTGAGAGTAGTGGAGTTCAAGTGCGAGGTTTGGCCGATGTAATGAAGAGGCTCGACGAAAGGCTTAGTAAGGTGGAGGATCAGTGTTCATGGAAACCACCCCAGCAGACGGTGACGAGCACTTGTGAGCAAGTGTGCGCCATGACCTTGAGAAGCGGGAAGGAAATTCCTTCTAATACTACGTCGGTGGTGGATGATCTGGTTGTAGAACCTGAACCGAGGAGAAGGGAGTACGTGCCTAGAGCTCCTTTCCCAAGCAGATTGATGAGGCTTGTTGTTAAGTCTCTGAAAGTGACTTATTTAGGACCCATTTAGCTTAAGAAGATGTACACATTTAGGTGTTTTTGTTAGCATTTAGCCTAAACCTATGCTTTAATATGAGAATTAGAAGAAGGTAGCTAATTTAGGACTTATGCACAATAGGTAGAAAAAGGGTTGAAAACCGAAGGAAAAGAATGAAAAAATAAACAGTGCGAATGAATTGCGAAAACATTGCGGTGACCGCAATTATTCAAGTTAAAACCGTAAGTTGGCTGATCTTTTTCTGTTTAGATCCGACTTTTCAGGGATTCGTTCTTTCTCCTCCATCCATTCTGATATATGACGTTGAAGATTGATGGTTCTCCTTAGCCCAAACGCACCTGCAAACTACTATAAAAGGGGGTCAAAGTCGGAGGTTCAGTCATCACTCGAAGCGCAGAAGTCTTCTCGCAGTCCACCATTTCCATCTGTTTTCCTTTGCCGTCTGTTGGAGTGAGAGTCTCAGCTGTTGGAATCGATAATCTGATAGGAAGGAGAGAAGATTCTTCTTCTCTCTCGATTGGATTCATCCAAGCAAGGCTGATCTTTCATCCCCTTCATTCGAGGCGACTGCCACGAAGCTTTCCAGCAACTCTTTACTGTTTTTCTGTCCTTCTCTTCTGTTTTACATTCTGCTTCGTGCTGTTCTTTTCCTAAGTAGCTAGATTAGTTATTTCGTTGCTTTCTGTCTTGTTGCTATTTACTTTACAGCTTTTGTCTGTTCAAACAAACAATTTCAGTAATCAAAGTTCATTTCTGCATTTCTCATTTCCCATCTTCTGCTACGGGTTTGGCTTACTGTTTTAAGCACATTTCCCTTCTAAGCATGTCTATCTTATCTGCCATTTCTGTTCTCTATATATCCATGAGTAGCTAAGTCACTTAGGGGCATGCTAATGACAGAACTATAGGCTAAAAAACGTGAATCAAGTAGGCAGATTAACACTCGAACATTGATTGTATGTAAGCTTCATCCCACGGGCAATTTCGATTGGCCATCCATTTTGTCCAAAGAACTCCTAACCTCTGGAAGGAGTAAGAGTTCAGAGTCATATAATCATGCTAGCCTTTCATGGTAATCAGGAAACGGCCTAGGAATAGGCGTTTCCCTAGTACAAACTAAACACTCCTGTTTTAACAAGATGCTTAAGTCCTTACTTTGAAGTCGAGTAAACTTAAGACTCTAATGCATGGAATCGGACGATACTTGAGATAGAGTGAGTTTGATGTATAGAGAGTTGATCCAAAGCTTGATAATCGTAATAAACTGCCTATAGGATAGTCATTAGTAGCCCTTAACTCGCCCATTTACATACTTTTGCTGTTGAGTTAATTGCGGATTAATTGCGGTTCTCGCAATTCTGCTAAGTTGCATTCTGTTTAGCTGTTTTCTTCCTCGTTTATTAATTCCATCTCTTGTCCTTTGCATCTAATTTCAACTTGCATTTGTTTATGTTATATCCCTTTATACATTCAGCAAAAATTAGATAATTAAAAACCAATTTTACCCCATCAAATTCATCCCATCTTTCTTAACAATCACACTTCGCGAATAGCTAAAAATGAGTCTCTGTGGAAAAAACGAATGAAATATACTTACTACTTGCTGTGAGACCATGTATGCTTGCATGTTCTAAGTGCTCTCCCTACCCTTTTGCATATTTATCTTTACACATTGAGCACGCAACAAGTTTTTGGCGCCGCTGCCGGGGACTTATTTTAAGTGAAAACGAAGTTGTTAAGTCTGAAACATCAAAGTATTTTCCATTGAATTTGATCCATCTTCATTTCTTTTTCAGGTACCATTTAGGGTAGTTTATGAATGAGACTCCAAGTAGTGATCTAGAGTTCAACCCTGAGCCCGAGAGATTACTTAGAGCTAGGAATAGAGCCAAGAAACGTCTCTTTAAACAAACCCTTTTACCTCCAATCATTGCAGAGACTACAATTCCTCCGCAATTACCTCAAGAAGAAATGGCTGGAGTAAATCAAAACCTGGTGCCTGTCACTCGCAATCCCATTGAAATAGCGAATGACAAGGATAGCGCCATCCTCTCATATTTAGTACCTATGCCTGGGGAGCTGAACCCCAGCATAATCCGTCCTGAAATCACTGCCAACTCATTCGAGTTAAAGCCAGTGATGTTCCAAATGTTGTCCACTGTGGGGCAATTCTTTGGAATAGAAAATGAGGACCCCCATAACCACCTTAGGAACTTCCTAGGAGTTAGTGACACCTTCCTAATACCTGGAGTTTCCCAAGAAGCCCTGAAGCTATATCTTTTCCCTTACTCTTTGAGGGACAAAGCCAAAACATGGTTAAATTCTTTACCCTCAGGATCTGTCCGCAATTGGACAGATTTAGCAGAAAAATTCCTAGTCAAATACTTCCCACCTGATAGGAATTCGACCTTTCGTGATGATATCATAAAGTTCAAACAAGCTCCAAGTGAGTCTCTTCACGAAGCTTGGACAAGATTCAAAGACCTTCTCATTAAATGTCCACACCATGGCATTCCATGGTGTATCCAAATAGAAGTCTTCTTTAAAGGATGCAACCCCAGCACCAGACAAGTTCTAAATTCATCTGCTGGAGGTTCCATGTTGTCCAAGAGTTACAACGAAGCTTATGAGATCTTGGAGAAGATCTCAACATCTCATTGTAGGTGGTCAGACGATCCTGTAGAGCCAACTAGAGCTCAAGACAAGGATGCTCTAAGCGCCATGAGCACCCAAATAAACGCCCTGACCAACCTAGTTAAGCAAATGGCTCAGGCCAATCTCCAAACCAGTGCCAATACCGCCACAGCCATGTCAATGGGCACCCAACCAAATCAAGGCGAGGCACCTATCTGTGGATTCTGTGGGGAAGGGCACCCATATGAATACTGCCCTGGGAATCCATCTTCAGTCTGCTATGTTGGAAGCCAGCAGCAGCCTAGGAACAACCCCTACTCACAAACTTACAATCCTGGTTGGAGAAACCACCCTAACCTGTCATGGGGTGGCCAACAAAACACTAACCAAAATCCTAACCAACCAAGGCCGAGTGGAACACCTGGTTTCACTCCCCAACATAACCAGTCAATGTACCAAAAGCCTTACAATCAACCTGTAGGATCTTCTGTAGAAAACCTACTCAAGGAATATATAGCGAAGAATGACGCTACTCTTCAGAGCCAGCAAGCTACTCTTAGGAGCCTGGAAAACCAAATAGGCCAATTAGCCAATGAACTTAAAAGTAGGCCCCAAGGTAGACTCCCTGCTGATACCGAGGTACCAAGGAGAGATGGCAAAGAACAAGTTCAAGCAATTGAACTTAGGAGTGGAAGACCGTTGGTGAGCAACACAAAGGACACACCAAAGAGAGTAGAGAACACTGAGTCTAGTGCTCCACTGGAGTCTCTGCCAAGCCAAGGTCCACCACCAACTAGCACATCAGGAGCCAGGCTAGAGCCAATTGTAGAGGACGTAGAAGAAATTCCAAGGCCTCCACCTATCTTAAGGCGTCCTGACGTGCCTGCATATGTGCCACCACCTCCATACCCTCGAAGGCTTAAAAAGAAGCAGGAACAGGAAGTTCATTTTAATAAATTCTTAGAAATACTTAAGCAAGTGCATGTGAACATTCCTTTTGTAGAGGTTTTACAGTCTATGCCTTCATATGTAAAGTTTTTGAAGGACATTATTACTAACAAAAAAATAATTGGTGAGTTTGAAACAGTAAACCTCACCGAGGAGTGCAGTGCCATCCTCCAGAACAAGCTGCCCAAGAAGGAGAAGGATCCTGGTTCCTTCACCTTACCTGTGGAACTTGGAGGCAAGCACGTGGGCAGAGCGCTTTGTGACCTGGGCGCCAGCATAAATCTCATGCCCCTGTCCCTATTCCGCCAGTTGGGAATGGGAGAAGCACGTCCAACCACAGTCACTTTACAACTAGCAGACAGATCCATCGCATATCCAGAAGGTAAGATCGAGGATATTCTAGTTAAAGTTGACAAATTCATTTTCCTTGCAGATTTCATTGTCCTGGACTATGAGGCAGACAAGGAGGTCCCCATCCTGCTAGGTAGACCATTTCTAGCCACAGGTAGGGCACTAATAGATGTTCAGAAAGGTGAGTTAACTATGAGAGTTCATGATGAAGAGGTAAAGTTTAGTGTTTATAAAGCTTTAAGGTATCCCTCTGACCTTGAATCCTGTGCTAGCATGGATGTTGTTGACTCACTAATGGAAGAACAATTAGAGCATGTATTGTTAACCAAGCATGCTAGTGAATATGTACAAATAGATGTAGCTGACTTAAATGTATCTGACATAATGAATATGCCTGTAGATAAACCTCAACATGTATGTATGAATATAGATTTAACTGATAGAACTATAAATCCGTTAAAGCCCTCCATTGAGCATCCACCTGTGTTAGAACTGAAACCACTACCTACTCACCTCAAATATGCATATTTAGGAGATAATGATACGCTGCCTGTAATTATTTCTTCTAAACTAAGTGAACAGCATGAGGTTGATTTAATTTTACTGCTTAAGCAACATAGGAAGGCTATAGCATGGACTATTGCTGATATTCGAGGCATTAGCCCTTCTTATTGCATGCACAAAATTATATTAGAGGAAGAGCACACACCTAAGGTAGATCACCAGCGTAGGTTAAACCCCTCTATGAAGGAGGTAGTGAAGAAGGAAATAATAAAGTGGTTAGATGCAGGAGTGATTTTCCCCATAGCTAGTAGCCAGTGGGTTAGCCCCATTCAATGTGTACCTAAAAAGGGGGGAATAACTGTGGTAGTCAATGAGAACAACGAACTGATTCCAACAAGGACTGTCACGGGGTGGAGGGTATGTATGGATTACAGAAAATTAAATAAAGAAACTAAAAAAGACCATTTCCCTATACCGTTTATTGACCAGATGCTAGACAGAATAGCTGGTAGAGCCTACTATTGTTTCTTAGATGGCTATTCAGGCTATAATCAAATTACTATAGACCCTAAGGATCAAGAGAAGACCACTTTCACTTGCCCTTTTGGAACGTTTGCCTTCCGCAGAATGCCTTTTGGCTTATGCAATGCACCGGCAACTTTCCAAAGGTGCATGATGGCAATCTTCTCTGAGTTGGATGAGTCCATGATAGAAATATTTATGGATGACTTCTCAGTCTTTGGGGATTCATTTAAAACCTGTCTAGAAAACCTAGGACAAGTCCTGGCTCGGTGCGAAGAGACCAACCTAGTTCTAAATTGGGAGAAGTGCCATTTTATGGTAGATGAAGGGATTGTCTTAGGACATAGAGTGTCAAGGGCAGGTGTAGAAGTGGATAGGGCGAAAATAGAGATCATAGAGAAGTTGGTAGAGCCCCAGAATGTCAAGGCTATTAGAAGCTTCTTAGGGCACGCTGGCTTCTACAGAAGGTTCATTAAGGACTTTTCTAAGATAGCCAAGCCTCTGTGCGAGCTTCTAGAGCTAAATAGACCATTCATCTTCTCTAAGGAATGTGTAGTAGCTTGGAAAACCCTTAAGGAAGCACTGGTCACAGCACCAATCATAGTAGGACCAAATTGGGATCTCCCATTTGAGATGCTATGTGACGCCAGTGACTATGCTGTAGGAGTCATGTTAGGACAGAAGATTGACAAGCTGACACATCCTGTCTATTATGCTAGTAAGACCTTGAATGAGGCTCAATGTAATTATACAACTACAGAGAAAGAGATGCTTGCTGTAGTCTTTGCTTGTGAAAAATTTAGAAACTATATTGTAGGCACTAGGACCATTGTATACACTGATCATTCTGCTTTAAAATATCTTATGAGGAAGGCTGATGCTAAGCCTAGATTGATTAGATGGGTGTTATTGCTGCAGGAATTTGATTTGGACATTCGGGACAAGAAGGGATGTGAAAACGTGGTTGCAGATCACCTTTCTCGATTGCAGCACAATTGCGAAAAAATTGCGGAGACCGCAATTTCTGATGCTTTTATAGATGAACATGTCTTTGCTTTGGCTCATCGTGATAACGATGAGGAACCTTGGTTTGCTGACATTGCTAACTTCCGTGCATCACAGGTATTGCCAGTGTTCAAGGGAGGACAAGAGAAGAAGAGGTTCCTTCATGAAGCAAGGAAATTCATCTGGGATGACCCCACACTTTACAGAACCTGTGCTGATGGGTTGTTGAGGAAGTGTGTTTCAGCTGCTGAGGCGAAGTCTGTGCTGCAGCACTGTCACTCATCTCCTTACGGTGGACACTTTGGTGGTCAAAGAACAGCTGCGAAGGTATTTCAGAGTGGCTATTATTGGCCAACAATCTTCAAGGACGCCCACAACTATGCCCACAGCTGTGACGAATGCCAAAGGACAGGTAACCTCAGTCGCAAGGATGAGATGCCCCTCACCTACATCTTAGAGTTGGAGCTCTTTGATGTGTGGGGCATTGATTTCATGGGACCATTCCCTCCATCATCAGGTAACCTGTACATTTTAGTAGCAGTGGACTATGTGTCCAAGTGGGTAGAAGCCAAAGCATGTCCTAATAATGATGCTAAAACAGTCACTAACTTCTTGCATAGGCACATTTTCACTAGATTTGGGACTCCTCGTGCTATCATTAGTGATGAGGGGTCACATTTCATTAATAAGGCTATGGAGAAAGTATTGGCTAAATATAACATTAGACATAGGGTAGCTACTCCCTATCACCCACACTCGAATGGCCAAGCTGAAATTTCCAATAGGGAGATAAAGAACATCCTCGAAAAGGTAGTCAAACCTAATAGGAAAGACTGGTCATTTAAGCTTGAGGATGCACTTTGGGCTTACAGAACAGCATATAAGACACCCCTAGGCATGTCTCCCTATAGGTTGGTGTATGGCAAGGCTTGCCACTTGCCACTTGAGTTAGAAAACAAAGCATTTTGGGCCATGAAAGAATTGAATTTTTGTGTAAAGGATGCGGGGACATTGAGATCTTTGCAGCTACATGAACTTGACGAGCTTAGGCATATGGCCTATGAGAATGCCAAAATGTATAAAGAAAAGACCAAAATATGGCACGACAGTAGACTTAGGATCAAAGACTTTAGGAAAGGCCAACTTGTCCTATTATTTAACTCACGTTTAAAGATATTTCCAGGCAAACTAAAGTCTAGATGGTCAGGTCCATTTGTTATTACTAATGTCTATGTTCATGGTGCAATAGAGATAAAGAATTTGCAGCAAGGCCAGCCATTTATGGTCAATGGTGCTAGGTTGAAGCACTACTATGAGGAAGGAGATGTGAAGACTCTCTCGGCCTTCCTCTTGACTGAAGCATGACAAAGAGAACGAGAGAGAACGAGTGGTTACTGTGCTCGTTTAGTCAAGGCTAAATGCCTTAGTTTATTTTTACTGTTTTTCCGATTATCGTTTGTATGTTTTGTGGTGTGTTTTTAATTGGGTATTTAATGTTTGTTTTATTTGTTTTTGTAGGGAATCGAAAGAGGGAATCAAGGAGAGTAAATCAAGCTTTAAAAATCGAGAAACGATCGAGCCAAATAAAAGATACGGACGAGCAAAGTTTGAGATTTTGATGATAAAATATCCCTACAATTGCGCTAAAATTGCTGGATCCGCAAAAAGAGCCGTTGGGATTTTTTCCGTTGCATTTATAGCCGTTAGAACGCGCTCGATCGTTACGATTATCTCTCTCTTTGCTCTCCAAGAATTCAGCGATTCTCTCCATCTTTGATTCTTCTCCCAAGATCTTCAAGCCTCAGCAATGGTGTTCACACGAGCGGAGAGATCTGCAGCCAAGAAGAAGGCTGATGACGCAGCTGAAGCGGCTGCAAGGGAAGCGCTTCTCACCCTTGCAGACGATGGTGCCGTTCGCACCGGTCCTCTTCCCAAGCTTCCTATTCGTAGGAAGAAGTGGAGGGTGGTCACTGAGATCCCTGCTGGTCCCTCTGAGCCAGTGGGCACGCCCAAGAAACGCCGGTGGAGTGTCAAGACGGCCGCCGAACCAAGCACAGCAAAGACTCCCTCTGTGGAGAGTCAAGAAACTGATCGTGCATCCCACGAGTCAGCCAAAGAAGGTTCGTCGCCGTCTGCATCACCTGCGCGCAGCCCTCTCCCATCTGAACCAGTGCCAAGCGCAGAGTCGTCACCGCCTGCACAGAGCCCCGAGTTGTCTCCAGCACCTCAGAGTTCTGATCCGACACCTGCAGCAGCGCAGAGTCCTGAACCACCATCTTCGCCACTGAGTTCTGCGCAGACACCATCAGCAGAGCACAATCCCACGCCCTCGCACAACTCTCCACAGCCTGATCCTGAATTCCCATATGGGGATTATCAAGAGTCCACGCCGGGCAGTGGAGATGCTGGGGAAGACGAAGTCTTTTCTCCCATGAGGGAAGACAGCCCTGATGTTCCTGCACAGCAGGATGATTCCATGGAGGAGACGTTGGGGGCTCGCTTCCCGCAACTCAACATCAAGGCCAGGCTCAAGAAGAAGAAGAAGGCCAAGATTGACAAGGCCAAGAAGTTGAAGAAAAAGAAGGCCAAGAAGGTGCCGTCGACGGACAAAGAGAGTACTGAGCCTTCGCTCAAACGCCTCAAGGTGGAGGCTGCTGAATCATCCAAACCAGCAGATAAGGGGAAGGCTAAACTCTACCCTGAAGACGAACCTCCGTCAGTGAGGTATGTCTCATCTGATGCTGAATCCAGGGGTGCTGAGCTGAGGAAGCGGGACCTGTTGCACGAGAAAGGCTTCCTCGACCGACTTGCTGACCTGCCGCAGTTCTTGCGCACAGGGGTGATCAACCACGGCTGGGAGGAGTTCTGCAGACCGCCTAATCCAGCATACACGAGCATGGTGTATGATTTTTTTGCTAATGTGCTCAGCCCTGAGGATGGCCTGTCTGTGGTCAGAGGGGTAGAAGTAGATTTCTCAGCCAAGGCCATTAATGAAGCATTTGGTCTCAAGGGCCAACCTCACACAGATTATGCGCGGATAGTTGATGAGCCGACTGAGGCAGTGCTGGAAGAGGCCATTCGCACAATTGGCCAGCCTGAAGCAGCGTGGACTGTCTCACGCAATGGGAGGCACACCTTAATGAGTGCCAATCTGACAGCAAAGGCAGCGGTTTGGTTTGCCTTTGTGAGGAGGAAGCTGTCCCCTGTGACACACGAGACGACAATCAACCAGAGTAGATCACTGCTGGTTTATGCCATCATGCGCGGTCTCACGGTCAATGTGGGGGAAATCATGTCGGCTGCCATTGCTGAATGCGCAAAGAAGGGTAAGGGACCCTTGTTTTTCCCTAATACCATAACCAAGCTATGTTTGCTTGCAGGAGTCCCCACCGAGCGCTTGGAGCAGCAGCTGCCTTACACAGGCCATTTGGAGCTGCCTGCTAACCTGAGGCTGAGAAGAAAGGGGAATATGGAGTTTGAATTGGATAGGCTGGCTGCTGAACAGTCCCTATCCATGGCCTGCTTGATGGACATGCAGAGGAGAATGGCTCAATGGGCCAACTATGCGCAGGCGAGGGATAAGGAAGTTGCAGACCAGCTGGGGTGCATCTTCCCGGACTTCCCTACTAATCTCCTAACTCCATGGGTGCCCCCACGACCACGGCAACCAGATGAGGATGACGAGAATTGAGTGCTGGTTTGAAGTGCACTGAAGGGAGTATTGTTGTTCCCTTAGAAAAAACAAACAATTTTTCTGCTTTCTGATAGATAATGTGCATTATGCTGTTTTTTTGTTCAATTTTTGATCTGTTTTTAATGTTTAGTTTTATGTTTTTTCTTTTGCTTAGTCTAGTCTGATGTTAGCTGAATAGGTAGGTTAGTTTAGTTTTATTTTTAGGATGCATGAGTAACAGGAAAAAGCATGCTAGGGGCCTGAATCAATGTTAAATCTGCCCGGATTGGATTGCGAAATAATTGCGGTTCCCGCAATTTTTGTGACTGATTGCATGTTTTGGCCTGTCTGTTTAGTTAAGCTGTGATCTGTTATATTTTATCTTTTGCTGCGAGCATGACTACTTTATATAGCTGATCTTAAAGCATGCTGGATGAGTGTCATAGGACACGCTTTGATAGTCTAAATTTGCCTCTGAATAGTGCTCAGCATGCATAAACCGTAAGTCCTTAAAAACTGTCTGTTATGTTCAAATTTTCTGCTGTTGGAATAATTGCTTTTAGAATGTTTTGCCTATGCCTAGGATTTTTAGATTCTCTTTGTTTTACTTTAGACTAGATGCTTCTAGGACAAGTTTGGGGGTGTGCCACCTCAGACACTCATTGGGGACAATGAGTAGTTGAAGTTTGGGGGAGGCCACCCTAGGCCTAGGAACATTCCTCTCTTCCTTAGGACATAAGCATTCTTCTTCTCCAAAAAAAAAAATTGTGATAAATAGAAAAAGTGAAAAATAGAATAAAGAGGGGAGTCTCTCTCAAGTTGCTGAATAATCAGTGCCAAGGGTGTAAACCACAAGTGGCATTGCATCAAAAGGCAACCCAAGGAGAGACTCCACCTAAGTAAAAAAGGAAAAAGGGAGAAATAGGGGAAGAAGAATGTATGCTTAGGAGTTATAATCTTGTGGCTTAGATGTCCTAGTTAAAAAAAAAAAGAACTCTGATCCTTAATGAGCTAAGCACAAGGTTGTAACTTTTAGGTTTGTCTAGGGAGATGAATGTATATCCAATGTAGTGATGCCAGGGCTTAGGTTGTTCTCTAAAAGTACCACTGCCACTGTTAATACTAAGACTGGCATGACTCTAAGGAATCCTAGGCACATTAAAAATAAGCTAGAAGCATGTACTGAGTCTGGAGTAAAGCTTGGTAGAATTTGAAACCTTAGGGATAATAGCATGATATCATAAAAGTAGTTAGATCAATAGTAGGGGGTTAACAAAACCAGCAGGTATAGTAGGCAGGTGAAGTCAGAAGAAGCTTGATAAGAGGTTAATTCTAAACTTAGAAGTGTGTCACAGGACAGTACTGCTAGAGATAGGGATATAGGGGAGTCGGTAAGTAGTTAAAGAAGATAAAATAACAGCCTAGGTAAGTCCTTAGTATGCTTGAGGACAAGCAAAGCCTTAAGTTTGGGGGTGTGTTAAGTCTCTGAAAGTGACTTATTTAGGACCCATTTAGCTTAAGAAGATGTACACATTTAGGTGTTTTTGTTAGCATTTAGCCTAAACCTATGCTTTAATATGAGAATTAGAAGAAGGTAGCTAATTTAGGACTTATGCACAATAGGTAGAAAAAAGGTTGAAAACCGAAGGAAAAGAATGAAAAAATAAACAGTGCGAATGAATTGCGAAAACATTGCGGTGACCGCAATTATTCAAGTTAAAACCGTAAGTTGGCTGATCTTTTTCTGTTTAGATCCGACTTTTCAGGGATTCGTTCTTTCTCCTCCATCCATTCTGATATATGACGTTGAAGATTGATGGTTCTCCTTGGCCCAAACGCACCTGCAAACTACTATAAAAGGGGGTCAAAGTCGGAGGTTCAGTCATCACTCGAAGCGCAGAAGTCTTCTCGCAGTCCACCATTTCCATCTGTTTTCCTTTGCCATCTGTTGGAGTGAGAGTCTCAGCTGTTGGAATCGATAATCTGATAGGAAGGAGAGAAGATTCTTCTTCTCTCTCGATTGGATTCATCCAAGCAAGGCTGATCTTTCATCCCCTTCATTCGAGGCGACTGCCACGAAGCTTTCCAGCAACTCTTTACTGTTTTTCTGTCCTTCTCTTCTGTTTTACATTCTGCTTCGTGCTGTTCTTTTCCTAAGTAGCTAGATTAGTTATTTCGTTGCTTTCTGTCTTGTTGCTATTTACTTTACAGCTTTTGTCTGTTCAAACAAACAATTTCAGTAATCAAAGTTCATTTCTGCATTTCTCATTTCCCATCTTCTGCTACGGGTTTGGCTTACTGTTTTAAGCACATTTCCCTTCTAAGCATGTCTATCTTATCTGCCATTTCTGTTCTCTATATATCCATGAGTAGCTAAGTCACTTAGGGGCATGCTAATGACAGAACTATAGGCTAAAAAACGTGAATCAAGTAGGCAGATTAACACTCGAACATTGATTGTATGTAAGCTTCATCCCACGGGCAATTTCGATTGGCCATCCATTTTGTCCAAAGAACTCCTAACCTCTGGAAGGAGTAAGAGTTCAGAGTCATATAATCATGCTAGCCTTTCATGGTAATCAGGAAACGGCCTAGGAATAGGCGTTTCCCTAGTACAAACTAAACACTCATGTTTTAACAAGATGCTTAAGTCCTTACTTTGAAGTCGAGTAAACTTAAGACTCTAATGCATGGAATCGGACGATACTTGAGATAGAGTGAGTTTGATGTATAGAGAGTTGATCCAAAGCTTGATAATCGTAATAAACTGCCTATAGGATAGTCATTAGTAGCCCTTAACTCGCCCATTTACATACTTTTGCTGTTGAGTTAATTGCGGATTAATTGCGGTTCTCGCAATTCTGCTAAGTTGCATTCTGTTTAGCTGTTTTCTTCCTCGTTTATTAATTCCATCTCTTGTCCTTTGCATCTAATTTCAACTTGCATTTGTTTATGTTATATCCCTTTATACATTCAGCAAAAATTAGATAATTAAAAACCAATTTTACCCCATCAAATTCATCCCATCTTTCTTAACAATCACACTTCGCGAATAGCTAAAAATGAGTCTCTGTGGAAAAAACGAATGAAATATACTTACTACTTGCTGTGAGACCATGTATGCTTGCATGTTCTAAGTGCTCTCCCTACCCTTTTGCATATTTATCTTTACACATTGAGCACGCAACACTTGTGCTTGAGGAAGTGGAGAGCAAGGAAAAGGAAACTCCTCCTGTTGTTCAGAAGTATGTGCCAAAGCCTCCCAACCCAAGAAGACAGTTGAGTCCTAAGATCATAGAGGAAGAGGACCGAGATGAGAAACCACCTTCGCCTAAGCCAAAATATGTTCCCGTAGCACCATTTCCAAGTAGGCTGGTTAGACCAAAGCCTAAGGTGGATGAAACTGATAAAGAAGTCTTGGAGACTTTTCAAAAGGTGGTGGTGAACCTTCCCCTTTTGGAAGCCATCAAACAAATCCCCACGTACTCCAAATTCTTGAAGAACTGGTGCACCTCCAAAAGAATGTCGAAGAAAAAGGAAGGAAAGCTGCTGAGTGAGAACGTCTACGCTATCTCAGAAGGTAAATTGCCCAAGAAATGCAAGGACCCAGGTATGTTTACTTTGCCTTGCACTATAGGAGATAAACTGATTAATCTTGCCATGTTAGATTTAGGAGCATCTATTAATGTAATGTCATATGCTGTTTTTAAAGAGCTTAAAGTGAATGACTTGCATGAAACTGGTGTTATTGTGCAATTGGCTGATAAATCATATGTGCATCCCTTGGGTAAAGTTGAGGACGTTCTAGTTAGAGTAAATGATCTGTATTTTCCTGCGGATTTTTATGTGCTTGAAATGAAGGATAAACCATCCCATGTCTCTAAATCAATTCTGTTGGGACGGCCTTTTATGAAAATTGCAAAAGTTAAAATCGATGTTGATAAAGGTGTCATGTCTGTTGAGTTCGATGGAGATGTGAATAAGTTTAAAATTGATAAGTTAAAATCAGAGGAGTTTGTTGGGAATGTTGATGTTGTTTGCTCTTTATTTGAAAATGATGTTGTCTGTGTGCAGAAGGCACGAGAGAAAAAATTGTTTGTTGATTTTTGCAGGAACGATGAGTTTGGGAAGATGTATGAGGCATCTTCCAAGATTTATTATGGATGAGTCAAGAAGGGAGAATTCAGTCGAGCATAACGACGTTAAAAATTTGCGCTTCTTGGGAGGCAACCCATGAGTATTTCAATTTTTGTCTTTACTTTCAGTTTTTATTTTTCTTAGCTTAGCCTTCTTTATTTTGTTTTATAGGGGGTTTGTGGCTAAGGAATGAGATATTCGGGAAAGGACTACGGTGCTCCATCCACCAACCTAGCAAAATTCAGGGGAGGTTTTTTGTTCCCTTAAATTTTGTAGATTTTAACTGCTTGGTCTGAAATGTTAATACATAGAGGACTATGTATCCTTTTAGGTGAGGGGTGGAGTTTGTGGAATTTATTGTTGGACTTCGTTGTAGTCTTTGAGCATGTCATACTCTGATTTTGAGATGTTTAGGAATCTGAATGCATGTTGTCCGATGAGGACTTTCTGTGATTTGCTTGTGAATACTCCATAGTTGTGCATTGCGAGAAAACCATGAGAATATATGCATATTTTGAGAATATTTTTAAAAAAAATCGATTATTCCCCTACATACACTGAGCACGTAGACCTCTTACTCTTAGTTATGTAGGCTTAGAATAATTTTATTTGGTCTGAAACCTCTTTGTCAACCCGGAAGGTTCATTTAGGGAGGCTTGATGTGTTAGATTTTGTAACGAATCATTTGTTTTAGCAAAGCTATATGCCTATAAAAAAATATTGAGAGTAAGAGCATGTTTGTAATATATTCTGAGGTGTTCCTCCTTCTTGTGTTGCCCGTGTAACCAGGAGGGATCGTGTAACCCACGGTTGCCACTGCATGAAAGGGCAACTAACAGAAGTGAGCACTAGTCCTTAAAAACGTGAAGCGAACTAAAAGCTTGACGTGTTAGGCTCTCAAGAAAAGAAAAGATGAAAAAATAGTTAGGCCTTTTGTTTTGTTATTCTTTCCGGCATTGAAAAGTCGTTAGACTGTTCTCATTGCCAGAAGTAGGGGGAAGATGAGTATTAGGATCGATTAAGGTTATTTCGGGTCTATGGAAGCTAGGATAGGAGGCGCTAAGCATCACACACACACGTTAGGGAATACGAGTTAATATTTTGAAATATTCATAATTTATGCATATGCTTGATTGTTTTCCGTTAGCATGATTATCTTGCTTTTGCAAGTATTGAGATTCGAGTCGTCAGCATGCATGTCTATTCTTTTAAGATAAATCAAAGTGTTCCTTGCTCGAGGACTAGCAAGATTCAGGTGGGGGGTATTTTGATAGCTCTAAAATATAGCTATAATTATAACCTTCAATTTAGCTAAATGTCGTACTTAATTCAATTAAATTTTCTTATTATAGGTGTTTCGCGACAAAGAGCTCGGGAAGTCCATTTATGATTTTCGGGGCTAAATCGGGCATTTTAGGAGTTTCGAGAAGTGTTCGGGTCAAGGAGATAGGCCAAAAGGAGCTCGGAAGCTAAAAAGATGCAATTTGGGGCTTAGACCCGAGAGGGCAGCGCCCAACGGAGGCATCAGGCACCGCGCGCTGTTACGTCTCCAAAAGTACTTAATTTAGGGACTTATTTGCCATATAATCGTGTGAACTCTTAAGCGTTTTTTATAGAATTTAGTTTAATACGTGCTTAAATATGAGAAATCAAGGAATGAAGCTAAAATAGGAGTTATTTGTAAAAGGAACAAGAAAGAATCAAAAGCAAAGCTAAAAGAGTTAAAATTGTGTATTGCAGGAAAATTGCTGAAACATTGCTGTCTCAGCAATGTTTAAGCTGCAAATGTTAAGTTGTTCCAACCGTCCGCCGTTCTATTGCGATCTTTCAGCCGCCCAATTTCCCCCCTGCTGCCACGTGGTGGGACGTCGTTCAGAATGGATGGTTCTCCTTGACTGAAGAGTACCTGCAAAGAGCTATAAAAGGAGGTCAAGGGGGAAGGAGAACAACAAGCTTGGAAGCGTAGAACTCTCCATCTCAACGCAGTTTCTCTCTATTTTCTCTCCCGTTTGTTGGCGTGAAGGAATCAGCTGTTGGCACCGATAATCTGAGAGGAAGAAGAGAAGATCCTTCTTCTCTTCTGATTAGATTCATCCCCAAACATCGCTAACCTTCCCCTTCATCCGAGGCGCTTGCGGCGAGGAGTTCACGCACACATTTATACGCTTTCTACTGCTTTCTGTCTTCTATTTTCTCTACTGTCTTCTGCTATTTGCTTCTGTTTGTTACTTCAATTCAATTCGTCTTCAGTTGTTTAGTCTTTTCTGTTTTACAAACGTTGCATTTTAAGCTTTGAATTTTACGCAATAGAGGAATCATTTACAACTTCGCAGCTTCGTATTACTTTCTGTTTTCCTTTGCTGTCATTTAAGTACTATTAAATTATGCTTAGTCAATCTATTATTCCTAATCCATCATCATTCATGAGTAACTAAACCACATAAGGGTCTGCTAATGATGAATCTATAGGTAGAAATACGTGAATTCAGCATGTAGGATAGCTTCGAATGCATTGAATGTATGTGTCCTTCATCACACGGGCAATTTCGATTGGCCATCCATTTTGTCGAAAGAAATCCTAACCTCCGGAAGGAGTAAGAGTTCAGAGTCGTCCATTCATGCTACCCTTTCATGGTAGCCAGAAAACGACCTAGGAATAGGCGTTTTCCTAGCACAATCTATTAACTTGCTTATATAAATAGATGCTTAAGTCTTACTTGGATATGAGTGAACTAAAGGATCTAATGCATGTAAGCGAGAGATACTTGAGAATGAGTTAAATTGATGCATGATAAGTTGAGCTACTGCTGAATAATCGTATGAAAAAGCCTATAGAGGAGTCGTTAGTTGACATTGTTTCCCCATCTCACCCTTAAAACGTTGTTAATTTAATTGCTATACAATTGTTGTCTTCGCAATTCTTTAAGTCAGTTTTTACCTTAGCCATTTTTCCAGTCTTTTACTTTTGCGATTTTATTGCTATACAATTGCTTTCTCCGCAATTCTTTTCATACTACATTTAAGTTAATCTCTTTACTTGCTTTGGTTTATGCTTGCATATCTCGTATGTTCTTCATTAGTTAGGCACATCAATCTCCAATTCACCCCATTTAAACCACCCTTCCTAATTTAGCATCTCACTTCGTTAGTAACTAAGAATAAATCTTTGTGGGAAATCGAATGAAAAAATACTTATTACTTGCTACAAGACCATGTATGCTTGCATGTTCTGAGTGCTCTCACATTCCATTTTTATTTAAACACTGAGTACGCAACAAGTTTTTGGCGCCGCTGCCGGGGATTTTGTTTAGTAAACACGAAGTGTGTTATTTTAGAAAAACACATTAATATCTATTGGAGCTAATCTTCTTTCATTTCTTTTACAGGTACCATCGAGCTAGTTTATGAATGAGCATTCAAATAGCGACCTAGAGTTCAATCCTGAGCCTGAGAGACTTCTTAGGGCCAGAAACAAAGCTAAGAAACGCCTCTTTAAACAGCCACCTGTAACTCAAAACATTGCTGACTCCGCGGAGTCATCGCAATTCCAACAAACCGAAATGGATAGACCAGCCCCAAACCAAGCATCTGCCATTCGCAACCCCATCGAAATAGCGAATGATAAGGATAGTGCCATCCTTTCATACTTAGTTCCCATGCCTGAGGAGCTTAATCCAAGCATTATACGCCCTGAGATTACTGCCAACTCATTCGAGTTAAAGCCAGTAATGTTCCAAATGTTGTCCACTGTGGGACAATTCTTTGGAGTGGAAAACGAAGATCCCCACAATCATCTGAGAAATTTCCTAGGAGTCAGTGATACTTTCCTCATCCCTGGAGTTTCTCAAGAAGCTTTAAGACTTTACCTCTTTCCCTACTCATTAAGAGATAAAGCCAAAACGTGGTTAAATTTCCTTCCCTCTGGATCGATTGTCAATTGGACAGATCAGCTGAAAAATTCCTATTCAAATACTTCCCACCTGATAGGAATTCCAACTTTCGTGATGACATTATTAAGTTCAAACAAGCCGAAAACGAGTCATTACACGAAGTTTGGACAAGATTCAAAGATTTATTGCTTAAATGTCCACACTATGGTATTCCATGGTGTATCCAAATAGAAGTGTTCTTTAAAGGATGCAACCCCAGCACAAGGCAAGTGCTGAATTCTTCAGCTGGTAGTTCCATGCTTTCAAAGAGCTACAATGAAGCCTATGAGATTTTGGAGAAAATCTCAACTTCCCATTGTAGATGGTCATACGATCCTGTAGAGCCTAGGAGAGCTCAAGACAAGGATGCACTTAGTGCAGTGAGTAGCCAAATTAATGCCCTGACCAATCTAGTAAAACAAATGGCACAAACCAATCTCCAACCTAGTGTCAACACCGCAGCAGCCATTTCAATGGGCGCATCAACTAGTCAAGGTGAGACATTAATCTGTGGATTCTGTTGGGAAGGGCACTTGTATGATTCCTGCCCTGGGAATCCAGCCTCAGTCTGCTATGTTGGCAGTCAACAGCAGCCTAGGAACAACCTCTATTCTAACACCTATAATCCTGGTTGGAGGAACCACCCAAATCTTTCTTGGGGTGGACAACAAAACACTAACCAAGCACAAAACCAACCAAGACCGAGTGGAACACCTGGTTTCACTCAACAAACTAACCAACCCATGTACCAAAAGTCATATAACCAACCAATAGGGTCATCAGTAGAGAATTTGCTTAAGGAATACATTGCAAAAAATGATGCAACCCTGCAAAGTCAGCAAGCCACCCTTAGGAGCTTAGAAAACCAACTAGGGCAGTTAGCAAATGAACTGAAAAATAGGCCCCAAGGTAGATTGCCTGCAGACACTGAAGTACCAAGAAGGGATGGAAAAGAACAAGTTCAAGCCATTGAACTTCGTAGTGGGAGACCATTGGTGATCAACAACAGAGAAGCCCCAAAGCGAGTAGAGAATGAAGAGTCTAGTGCTTCACTGGATTCTCTGCCAAACCATGATCAATCACCACCAAGCACAACAAGGGTGAGGCTGGAACCTATCATTGAGGAACCAGAAGAAATCTCAAGGCCTCCACCTAGGCGAACTGAATTGCCTACATATGTGCCACCACCTCCATTCCCTAGAAGGCTGAAGAAAAAACAAGAACAGGAAGTGCACTTTAATAAGTTTTTAGAAATTTTAAAACAAGTGCATGTTAATATCCCATTTGTGGAAGTTTTGCAATCTATGCCTTCTTATGTTAAATTCTTGAAAGATATAATTACTAACAAGAAAATTATTGGTGAATTTGAAACAGTGAATCTCACCGAGGAGTGCAGTGCTATACTCCAAAACAAACTGCCAAAGAAGGAGAAGGATCCTGGTTCCTTCACCTTGCCAGTCGAGTTGGGAGGCAAGCACGTGGGCAGAGCTCTGTGTGATCTGGGAGCCAGCATCAATCTCATGCCCTTGTCTCTATTTCGTCAGCTTGGAATAGGAGAAGCACGACCTACTACTGTCACCTTGCAGCTTGCAGACAGATCCATAGCATACCCGGAGGGGAAAATTGAGGATATACTTGTCAAGGTTGACAAATTCATCTTTCTTGCAGACTTCATCATTCTGGATTATGAGGCAGACAAGGAGGTACCCATCTTACTAGGCAGACCATTTCTAGCCACAGGTAGAGCTTTAATCGATGTCTAGAAAGGTGAGTTCACCATGAGAATTCATGATGAGGAACTTAAATTTAGTGTATTTAAAGCTCTAAGGTATCCCTCTGATTCTGAATCTTGTGCAAATGTAGATGTAGTAGATGTAGTAGATTCCCTTATGGAAGAACAACTTGAGCATGAACTGTTAAATAAGCATGCTACTAACTATGTACAAGTAGATATAGATGACTTAAACATTTCTGAATTGATGGATATGTCTGTAGATAACCCTCAGCATGTTTGCATGACTAACAAATTGTCTGAGAGAACCCCAAATCCGTTGAAACCATCAATTGAACATCCACCTCTATTAGAATTAAAACCATTGCCTGATCATCTTAAGTATGCATATCTAGGAGAGCATGATACTTTGCCTGTTATCATTTCGTCCAAATTAAGTGAAAAGCATGAAATTGCGTTAATATTGCTGCTTAAGCAACATAAAAAAGCTATTGCATGGACGATTGCTGATATAAGAGGTATTAGTCCTTCCTATTGCATGCATAAGATATTATTGGAAGAGGAACATACACCTAGGGTAGACCACCAACGTAGGTTGAACCCCTCCATGAAGGAGGTAGTTAAAAAAGAAATTATCAAATGGTTAGATGCAGGTGTAATTTTTCCCATAGCTAATAGTCAATGGGTGAGTCCAATCCAATGTGTGCCTAAGAAGGGTGGAATGACTGTAATAGTTAATGAGAATAATAAACTTATACCAACTAGAACTGTTACAGGATGGAGAGTCTGTATGGACTATAGAAAATTAAACAAAGAAACAAAAAAAGATCATTTTCCTTTACCATTTATAGATCAAATGTTAGATAGAATAGCTGGCCGAGCCTATTACTGCTTTCTAGATGGTTATTCTGGATATAACCAAATCACCATAGACCCTGTGGACCAGGAGAAAACAACCTTTACATGTCCCTTCGGAACATTTGCTTTTCGCAGAATGCCATTTGGCTTATGCAATGCACCAGCAACATTCCAAAGGTGCATGTTGGCCATTTTCTCTGACTTAGATGAGTCCATGATAGAAATATTTATGGATGACTTCTCAGTCTTTGGTGATTCTTTTAATAATTGCTTAGAAAACTTAGGACAAGTCCTAACTAGGTGTGAGGAGACCAACCTAGTTTTAAATTGGGAGAAATGCCACTTTATGGTGGAAGAAGGAATAGTCCTAGGACATAGAGTATCTAGAGCAGGAGTAGAGGTCGATAGGGCCAAGATAGAAATAATAGAGAAGCTAGTGGAACCGCAAAATGTAAAAGCTATTAGAAGTTTTCTAGGTCATGCAGGTTTCTATAGGAGATTCATTAAAAACTTTTCAAAAATCTCTAAACCTTTGTGTGAGCTTCTAGAGCTTAACAAACCATTTGTCTTCTCAAATGAATGTTTCCTAACATGGACAACACTTAAAGAAGCCTTAGTCAAAGCACCAATTATAGTAGGTCCAAATTGGGACTTGCCGTTTGAAATGATGTGTGATGCTAGTGACTATGCAGTGGGGGTTATGCTAGGACAAAAAATAGATAAACTAACACATCCTGTATACTATGCAAGTAAGACTTTGAATGAAGCACAATGTAATTACACAACCACGGAGAAGGAAATGCTAGCTGTAGTGTTTGCTTGTGAAAAGTTTAGGAATTACATTGTAGGCACTAGAACAATTGTGTACACTGATCACTCTGCACTAAAATATCTAATGAGGAAGGCTGATGCTAAGCCAAGGTTGATTAGATGGGTATTGTTGTTGCAAGAGTTTGATTTAGACATTAGAGATAAAAAAGGATGCGAAAATGTAGTTGATGACCATTTATCTAGATTGCGAAGTAATTGCGAAAAAATTGCTGAGCCAGCAATTTCTGATGCCTTTGTTGATGAGCATGTCTTTGTGTTAGCACATCGTGATAACGATGAGGAACCTTGGTTTGCGGATATTGCTAACTTCCTTGCCTCGCAGGTACTACCAACTTTCAAAGGGGGGCAAGAAAAGAAGAGGTTCCTATATGAAGCTAGGAAGTTCATCTGGGACGACCCTACACTTTACAAGACTTGTGCAGACGGATTGCTGAGGAAGTGTGTATCAGCTGCTGAGGCAAAGTCAGTGTTGCAGCACTGCCATACGTCTCCTTTGTTGGGTTTTATGTCCTAAAACTCGTGGTTTGTAAACTGTTATGTTTGTAATTATTCTATTTAGAATAAAGAGTTATTAGTTTTATTCAGTAAAAGAGTTTACTGGAATAAAGTGAAACGTGTTTGGTTTAACCTACACCAATGACCAACACCCTTGGCTGAATATGAGTACTAGAGCCTCATGTATGACATGATTGTGGATCAGGCTCAAGTAGTCAGTCAAAACGGTCTATAGTATACGGATAAGGTTGGGTACCTTATCCTGGTAACACTATTGGATGCGGCTCATTTGTATTGTACAAAACGATGTGATCCGAATCGTTTCACATGGAGATGTGAGAAGTGAGGGCGTCCTGTGTAAAGAGTTTACATAAGACCGAACCGCGTATTAAGTCGCTCTCTCTTTATAACTCCGTTTACTGATGATACCGACTTATACATATTGATGGCCTAGGTAACTCGATCTTAATCCTGAGCTCGCTATGAACTCCTGCTTATTCGATAGTATCCTTTGACTTGCACGGGTGAGAGTGGCCCATTAGCGCCGACTCAATAAGCCTACCATCTTGGGGATAAAGTCGAATAGGTAGCTGGGGACATAGTACAGCAAGATTGGAGTTCACTCCTAACCCGCTCTTCAGGGTTAGTAGATAGGTTGTTCCCTTAATAGCTGACTCCGGGGCTTGAACAATGAGCGCCCACACTCTCATGTGATGAGAGGGTTAACTGATCTGTTGGTTGGACCACAGATCTATTGTTCATTAGAGGTGTCAGTGGTACTTAAGGAACAAGACGTAATGCAGGGGTTAAACGGTTTAAACGACCCAGCTGTGATTACGAACAACCTGTGAAGGGTCGACTTGCCAGTGACGGTTATATCAAGAGGACATAATATATCTACAGTGAGGAGAGTGCAACCCTCGGACTATAGTGGAGTCTCCGGGGGTTAACGAAAGTTGATTGATTCGAGTTAAAAGAGTTTTCACCGAATAATCTCGTATCGTTGGAGCTCATGATCTGTAGGTCCTTTAGGTTCTCCTGGCTAGCTCGGATAACGTCGTGCAACAGTATAAAAGAAAATTAAAAGAAAAAGAATTTGAATTGTTCAAATTCGGTTGATGGAAGAAGGATAAACATATTTAAATATGATTTAAATATGAAAATGGCTTAAAACATGAATAGGATTCATGTGTAAAAAAGTCGGTTTTCGGAAAACCGGGTTTAGTCATATTATTTAATTAATATTTGATATTGAATTAAATAATATTAATTAATTAAAAAGTTTAATTAATTAAAATATATATATTTATTAATTAAAAAGTTTAATTAATAAAATATATATATATATTATATTTATTTAAATTATTTAAATAAATATTAAATATATATATATATATATATATATATATATATATATATGGCTGGACACTTGGAAAATGGGTATATGTTGGATGGGCTGAAGTTATAAAAAGAGAGAAGTTTTTTTTTTTCTTCTTTAGTTTTTGAGCTTCTGTACGTCCATCATCTCTTCTTATTCTCCTCTTTTCTTCTTCCATTTTTCTTTTTCTCTTTGTTTCGGAGTCCCACAACTCCGTTGCGAGGCGCCGAGGATAGCGGGACTACCTGGGGTGGTCCTCGGGGCGTTCGTGAGAAGAGGTCGGAAGAGTTCGTGACGAGGAACGGCCGGCGGACTTGAAGAAATTGGAGCTACAAGGGTATGTATTTCTAATTTCTTAATTCCGTCTTTTGAGCATGTTTTCTATTTGTTAAATTGATGAAATTAGAGTATCATCGGTCCGAAATCGCCTTCCGCTGCGCAAGTCGCTCCATCAATTGGTATCAGAGCGATTTTGTGATTAACTCAATTTGCATCAATTTAAATGGTGGGTATTTTAATTTAGAAATTGTTTCTGAATTGGTTGTCTAAAGTGAATATCGATTTTGGCATTGTTTCTTTTTAAATTTCATTATTTGTAATTGCCCGAGAATGTATGGGCTTTAATGCGTGCTGAAGAGTTTGTATATTTAGAGTCATTAGAGTCCATATAGGTTTCTTTGTGAAAGAAGCTCGAGTTTGGAGCTCGCCGAAATGTTCGGTATAAGTTCAACTCGTTCTAAGCAATTCGAGGAGAAATTCGAAGAGAAATTGACCGAAGTGTTCGGAGGAAGCAAGCTGGTCCAAGGCGGTGCGAAGAGTTCGAAGTCCGCTAAAGATTTAGCTTGTTGATCAAGCTTGTAATAAAATAGTTATTGCTTGCTAAATGCCAAAATCGATCCACTTTAGTGTGTTTAATTAATTATGCATTGCGAATGTATGTTTTAATTAAAATCCATGTTTGTATGTGCATATCGTATGCCATATAGATTTAAAATCCCACCATAGGAAGCATGCTCCATGCATTGGTATTATGTTATAAGTGTTATAATACATAGTATGCATATTTGGGAATTCATGAGTATTAATATAAGAGTTATATTAATACATGAATTAGATGTTGTTAATTTAATAGAATAATTGATATAAGTGTTATATTAATTATGAAATTAAATATACAACATAGGTTGCCATGGTTTTATGCATATTATAGGTTATAAGTGTTATAATATATTGGATGCATGTTTAATTCATAAGTATTAATATAAGTGTTATATTAATTCATGAATTAGTTGTTGTTTGCTTAATAGAATAATTAATATAAGTGTTATATTAATTATGAAATTAAACATCCAACTAAGATGCATATTGTATGTTATAATTGTTATAATGTATAGGATGCATGCTTAATTCATAAATATTTGATATAAGTGTTATATTAATTTATGAATTAGGAGTTGTATATTTAAGAGCATAATCGATATAAATGTTATATTGATTATGAAGTTAAATATTCAATTTGTCATGCCTTAGCGAATGTATGTTTGAGAAGCATATAGAAGTTGTTGTAGAAAGTCTAGTTTTGCAAGTGTTGTAAAAATGACTTAGACTTTTAAAATCTATAACAAAGAAAAGCATGTTCATTTAGGGTTAAATGGTTCGATCTGGTTCATTAGATGAATAGGTCGAAATCTCGTAAATGCTAAGGTTATGAGAAACTCACCCGGTGAAATCCTGTTCGAGGTTGGAGGTATCTAAGCTGACGGTTTACGGAACACCTCCTACCTGGGGACCATCCGGTACTTGAGTAAAGTTAACCAGGCTTTATGAGCGTGCGGGACAGGTGTGAGGTTAATAAAATGTTTATAACCTAGACATCTCAGGTAAATAGTTTGCCTAGACTTAAGGTTTTATTTTCTTAGCCGGATAAAACCTGAGTAGTTTACCCTAAAACCATCTATGATGCTTAGTAGATATGTTGAGAAGGAATATATGATATATCCCTCTCCTGCTACGCACTCCCTATAGTTCACAACGTGAGAATTTTGCTTGGCCTCATGATGCCATATGGGGCATCTCCAGACGGGTGGTGTTTGCAACTTTCAATAGCAAGGTGAATGGAGTAAGTGTCTATAGTAAGTGGGAGAAGGAAGTACGTCAGTACATCCTACGGTCTCCTCTATTGGATTGAACCGTGAGATTCCCATGTTCCGCCTGCAGGCTGCCCTTGGGGCACCATCCAAACGGAGGGCTGGACATGGGAGATCGAACACCTCAGTCACCATTTATGGATAAAGAAACATAGGGCCATTCCCAACACTGACATTCCTTACGGTTGCTATGTTGGGGCCGTCCTGTGCGTTCTAAAAATGGAGGGTCACACTTACGGGATTTGCTAAGGAGTTAGTAAATTCAGACCAAAAACGATAACTAAGATGCTATAGGAATATGAGTTATTCTGGTGATAGCAGTTAGTCAAGAATGTCTTGATTTAGTAAAGGAGTGCTCACCTACCCTACGGTAGGGACCATTCTGACCTACTAAAGTATCGTTGCATGTAAATAAAGAGTTTGGGTACTTTATTTGCTGCTAAACCTCTTAATTGGTTTAAATAGGTTAAAACCGTTTCACTAATAGTTTTACATTTATTTTCAGCATGTCGAGCTCTTTTATTCAGTTGTTAGCTCACGACAAATTAACCGGTGAAAATTTTGGGACGTGGAAGTCGAACCTTAATGCTGTTTTGGTTCTGGACAACCTAAGATTTGTCTTAACGGAGGAGTGTCCTCCAGTTCCTGTTTTAAATGCCTCACGAACTGTTCGTGAAGCATATGATGGTTGGATTCGAGCTAATGATAAAGCTCGAGTTTACATCCTGGCAAGCATATCTGATGTTTTGTCAAGGAAGCATGAGGGGATGGTTTCCGCTAAGGAAATCATGGCTTCACTACAAGAGATGTTTGGAAAGCCTTCCTCATCTCTTAGGTATGAAGCCCTCAAGCACATTTACAATTGCCGTATGGCTGAAGGAACCTCTGTTAGGGAACATGTCCTTAACATGATGGCGTACTTCAATACTGCAGAAGTAAATGGGGCAACCGTCGATGAACAAGGTCAGGTTGGATTTATCTTGGAATCTCTTCCGAAGAGTTTCCTGCACTTCAGGACCAATATGGTCATGAACAAGATAGAATACAATCTGACGTCTCTTCTGAACGAGCTTCAGATTTATCAGTCCCTGCATACCTCGAAAGGAAAGGAGAAGGAGGTAAATGTTATCACTTCTGTGAAGTTCCAGAAAGGGTCTGGGTCTGGGACTAAATCTGAACCTCTTACTGTGAGTAATAAGATTATTCACAAAAAGAAGAGAAGTGTCAGGAAGGGCAAAACCCCAGCTGTAGGCAAGGTAAAAGCTTCACACAGTGGAAAGTGTTTTCATTGTGGTGAAGAAGGGCACTGGAAGCGAAACTGCCCTAAATACCTAGCGGAGAAACAGGCAAAGAATGAACGACAAGGTAAATATGATTTATCTTCTGTCTAAACATTTCATGTGGATTATGATTGTCATACCTGGATGTTGATTCAGGAACCACTAATAATGTTTGTTATTCTTTTCAGGAAACTAGTTCCTGTTTGCCAGTTTCTTGACGAAGATGCCTTATGAAGACGTCTTCGCAGTTTATACAGTGGGAGCTTGCTTGTTTATAGTTGTTTGTATAGAAATAATTTCAAGTGTTGTAATTATTGTCTATAAACTCAAGTTTTTGTTGAACACTTAATGTATATAGTATCTTTTGTTTTTTTAATGAATAGTTCATTTTGCAAAAGATGTATACAAGTAGTGTTCTATTAAACTTGGTAACAACTAAAGTGTTAAGACTTATCTTGTTTTATATTGAAAGCTAAATTATAAATTAACAATGGTTGTTATTTTAGCTGGTTCTTCTCAAGTGTTGAGATGGCTTTAATACAGTGGGAGAATTATGAGATAATTCGGCCTGCTGTATTAGTATGTTGTATGACTCCAGTTATCATGCTTGATGATGACAGTGAGTACATAGACAAGAACTAGTGGCTCGAAACCATGGATCTTCAAGAGGTTTACAGACCAAGTCTATGAGGTGAAAACCTCTAAGGCTTGACTTTCTGACAAAGGGACTGTCCCGAAGAGAAGAGGTTAATTGTGTATTAACTTCATCTCTTGTTGTCAGATATAAGTTATTAGAATACTCGTATCCATTTTCCTGTTCTATTTGATAGGATAAGGTAAATGGATATCAAGACTAGCTATCTTGATAGAGTATCTATTAGTCTTAACTAGGGAGATAAATTATTCAGGATTAAGAGCAAATCGTTTGTGAGCTTCTTCAATCCATTTATGAATTAAAATAAGCATATATATTCTGATTTATAAGGTTTGTTTTTTCAAATCTTATGGTTTTGAACATTACATTGATAAAACTTGTTGGACAAGTGTTTAATCAATGTTAAAGCTTTCATAATATATTCCCGTAATTTTGTCCTAATCATTGAGAATGATGTAGGATTCACTTCTGACATTTTAACATAAACTAGCGACCCACTCCCAAATAGTTGATCTGGAGGTAGGCTTTGTTTGTTCTAAGGATTCAGCTTGATCTGAGTCGTAAGAACAAATCGCTAGTGTTGTCTCTAAAATCTTTTATTGACAAGTTGTTGTCAATATTCGATGGTCTATGGAAATGGTTTCCTAAGACACCTCAAGTGTTGAGGATACGAGATGCACCCAAGTGCATTTACATATTGGAGGTCAGATGTATCTTTTGAGATACATGACCCGATATGTGCTATGCAGTGGGAGCTGTCAGTAATATTAGTCCAATTGGATTGGATTCCGGTTAAAGTTTGGTCCTTGTACTTAGAGGAGTAGAATACAAGAGTTGTATTTCTGATTCCTCGGTGGTAGCTAAGTCTATTTGCAGCTTGTGAAGCAGCAATAGGTTTATAAGTTGAGCTCACAGTTAATACTATGAGGAGATGTGATTGTCACATGGAAAGCCTTGTAGTACTTTATGCTGATTAGTTTACTAAGTCTCTCATGGCTAAAGTGTTTGAGAAACACCTAGAAGAGTCTAGGGCTCCGAGTTGCTGGAGAGGACAGTGGGAGAAAGCTTCTGATATATGATATATTAGTTTTCTCCACCTAACATATACACCACGGACGTTTAAGTCCAAGTGGGAGTTTGTTGGGTTTTATGTCCTAAAACTCGTGGTTTGTAAACTGTTATGTTTGTAATTATTCTATTTAGAATAAAGAGTTATTAGTTTTATTCAGTAAAAGAGTTTACTGGAATAAAGTGAAACGTGTTTGGTTTAACCTACACCAATGACCAACACCCTTGGCTGAATATGAGTACTAGAGCCTCATGTATGACATGATTGTGGATCAGGCTCAAGTAGTCAGTCAAAACGGTCTATAGTATACGGATAAGGTTGGGTACCTTATCCTGGTAACACTATTGGATGCGGCTCACTTTGTATTGTACAAAACGATGTGATCCGAATCGTTTCACATAGAGATGTGAGAAGTGAGGGCGTCCTGTGTAAAGAGTTTACATAAGACCGAACCGCGTATTAAGTCACTCTCTCTTTATAACTCCGTTTACTGATGAGACCGACTTATACATATTGATGGCCTAGGTAACTCGATCTTAATCCTGAGCTCGCTATGAACTCCTGCTTATTCGATAGTATCCTTTGACTTGCACGGGTGAGAGTGGCCCATTAGCGCCGACTCAATAAGCCTACCATCTTGGGGATAAAGTCGAATAGGTAGCTGGGGACATAGTACAGCAAGATTGGAGTTCACTCCTAACCCGCTCTTCAGGGTTAGTAGATAGGTTGTTCCCTTAATAGCTGACTCCGGGGCTTGAACAATGAGCGCTCACACTCTCATGTGATGAGAGGGTTAACTGATCTGTTGGTTGGACCACAGATCTATTGTTCATTAGAGGTGTCAGTGGTACTTAAGGAACAAGACGTAATGCAGGGGTTAAACGGTTTAAACGACCCAGCTGTGATTACGAACAACCTGTGAAGGGTCGACTTGCCAGTGACGGTTATATCAAGAGGACATAATATATCTACAGTGAGGAGAGTGCAACCCTCGGACTATAGTGGAGTCTCCGGGGGTTAACGAAAGTTGATTGATTCGAGTTAAAAGAGTTTTCACCGAATAATCTCGTATCGTTGGAGTTCATGATCTGTAGGTCCTTTAGGTTCTCCTGGCTAGCTCGGATAACGTCGTGCAACAGTATAAAAGAAAATTAAAAGAAAAAGAATTTGAATTGTTCAAATTCGGTTTATGGAAGAAGGATAAACATATTTAAATATGATTTAAATATGAAAATGGCTTAAAACATGAATAGGATTCATGTGTAAAAAAGTCGGTTTTCGGCGCCGCGCAATTGATATTGAATTAAATAATATTAATTAATTAAAAAGTTTAATTAATAAAATATATATATATATATTATATTTATTTAAATTATTTAAATAAATATTAAATATATATATATATATATATATATATTTATATATTTATATATATATGGCTGGACACTTGCATGTTATGCAAGTGTCCTTTGCTAAGCCATTTAAAAAAAAGGGAAAGAAGCAGATAAGATGGAAAATGGGTATATGTTGGATGGGCTGAAGTTATAAAAAGAGAGAAGTTTTTTTTTTCTTCTTTAGTTTTTGAGCTTCTGTACGTCCATCATCCCTTCTTCTTCTCCTCTTTTCTTCTTCCATTTTTCTTTTTCTCTTTGTTTCGGAGTCCCACAACTCCGTTGCGCGGCGCCGAGGATAGCGGGACTACCTGGGGTGGTCCTCGGGGCGTTCGTGAGAAGAGGTCGGAAGAGTTCGTGACGAGGAACGGCCGGCGGACTTGAAGAAATTGGAGCTACAAGGGTATGTATTTCTAATTTCTTAATTCCGTCTTTTGAGCATGTTTTCTATTTGTTAAATTGATGAAATTAGAGTATCATCGGTCCGAAATCGCCTTCCGCTGCGCAAGTCGCTCCATCATCCTTACGGTGGACATTTTGGTGGGCAAAGGACGGCTGCAAAGGTGTTCCAAAGTGGCTACTATTGGCCCACGATCTTTAAAGATGTCCATGACCATGCACACAGCTGCAATGAGTGTCAAAGGGCAGGTAACCTTAGTCGGAAGGATGAGATGCCTCTCACCTACATCCTAGAGTTGGAACTCTTTGATGTGTGGGGCATTGACTTCATGGGACCATTCCCTCCATCTGCAGGTAATCTCTATATACTTGTAGCTGTAGATTACGTTTCTAAATGGGTAGAAGCCATTGCATGTCCATCGAATGATGCCAAAACAGTTATTAAGTTTCTATATAGGCATATCTTTACAAGATTTGGTACACCACGTGCTATAATTAGTGATGAGGGAACCCACTTTATAAATAAAGCTATGGAAAAGGTACTAGCCAAATACAATGTTAGACATAGAGTAGCAACCCCTTATCACCCACACTCAAATGGACAAGCTGAAATATCCAATAGGGAGATCAAAAACATACTTGAAAAAGTGGTTAAACCTAATAGAAATGACTGGTCTTTTAAGTTAGACGATGCACTTTGGGCGTATAGGACTGCATATAAAACACCCTTAGGTATGTCTCCTTATAGGCTAGTGTATGGAAAAGCATGTCACTTACCATTCGAATTAGAAATCAAAGTCTTTTGGGCCTTAAAAGAACTGAATTATTGCGTGACCGATGCTGGAACTTTGCGGTCTCTGCAATTACATGAGTTAGATGAGCTAAGACATATGTCCTACGAAAATGCTAAAATGTATAAAGAAAAAACTAAAATTTGGCATGATAGTAGACTCAGGTTCAAGGACTTTAAAAAAGGCCAGCATGTCTTATTATTCAACTCACGGTTAAGGTTATTTCCAGGCAAACTTAAGTCTAGATGGTCAGGTCCTTTTGTGATAACTAACGTGTTTGTTCATGGTGATATTGAGATTCGGAACCTACATCAAGGGCAACCGTTCATGGTGAATGGTGCAAGGTTGAAGCATTACTACGAGGAAGGAGATGTGCAGACACTCTCGGCCTTCCTCCTATCTGAAGCTTGAGAAACGAATCGAGAGGGGATGAGTGACCACTGTGCTCATCCGTCAGAAGGCTATGCCTTAGTTTTTTTTTCAGTATTTTTGGATTGCGGTTGTTTGTTTATTTTTGGTTTTAATTACGGATTTTTGTTTTGATTAAAAGGATATTAATGGGAGATCCTTAAGAGGCAATGAAGGAGATGAATCGAGGGGAGAAGATCCACGAAGAAGATCGGGCTAAATCAAAGATTTGGTTGCTAAATCTTGCAACTCAAATCAAGAAAAATCCTAACGGCTAGGCGAATTTATAGCGGAGAATTTGCTGAGTCCGCAACAGAAAAGAGTCGTTGGAGGGTACTCAAGTACAAATAGCCGTCGTTGGATGATCCCTGCCCTTTACGTTTTCTCAAACCGTTGGACCTCCAAAAATTCAATCTTCTCCTTCATCTGCATCTCCTACATTGAGATCCTCAAAGAACGACAATGGTGTCCACTGGCAAAGAGATTTTCTTAACTTAATAAAAATTTCTCTAATGTTCAGGTTGTCGAGACCCGCCAAAATAACATTTATAAATCCGATACAATAGAGCTTTGCAGCTAGTGGTAGTCGGGTGTCGAACCACAAGGAACCTAAGTTATTTTCTCTTAATTAACTTCTATTTGTTTTTAATAAAACTCAAATTAAAACAGTAAAATAAAGGGGGAAAACGCTAACGGAGAATTTAATGTAAAACAAAAAAATAGCTAACGGAAAAATAAAATAAAATGCGAGAAAAATAAATGCAAGGAAAATAAACGGAACACGTGCTCCTAATTTGAGTGTCGGGATTGGTTGTTGATGTGGTTCGGATCATAGACACAAAATATACTTAGCCGGTTTTTATTAACACTCACACACATTAAAAGACCCAATTAAAACAAGTGCTCCCATGCTTTAATTAGAACTAATAATCCCAATTAATTAGAAAAGAGGTGACGACTCTAGACTATGCTTCGCTAATAATTCTAACTTAGGGGCGATCGCTCTCCCAAATTAGGATTAGTCGCGAGCGACGGGTAATCGTGCGACGAGCCCATTGATGAAATCTCTATCAATGGGACTCGATTTTATTCTATCTCTATAATTTATCAGCAAACCAAACAAACGTGGCCACATTTAATTCAGAATGCAAGATTTAATTACTCAAAACATGAAGTGCGATCGCTAAGTCATGAATCTTTAATCTAACCAACACACAATTTACTAAACGGGTGTCAATCATTAAGAAAATCATGCTGGACATTAAGAACGATGCTAGAGATGAATTGAATGCTAGAACAAGCCAATAAGATGATAAAAAGTTCAGATCTCACCTAATACATCAACAACACAAACCCTAGACCCAAATTAGAGCACTTACCTTAGTTGCCCGTTGTGAAAATCAAGAGAAATCAACTTAAAATGTATTAGAATGGGTAAGAATAATGTTTTGGCTCAAGAATCGAGCTCTACAACAAATGGGGGCGGAAGAAATTGAGAGAGAAATTGAAAGAATGACCTAAAAACAGCAAAAACGGAGTTAAATACCCATTTCTGCGTCAGACTAGCGCCTAGGCGCCATAAGTCAGCGTCTAGGCGCCGCGGGGGCGCGCGCACAGAATCGAGACAGCGCCTAGGCGCCATAAGTCAGCGCCTAGGCGCTGAGCCCTCTGGAAAAATTACAAAATTGGGCATTTCTTGACTTTTAAGGACGGGCTTCAGGACTTTAGATGACGGTTATTTTGCGTCAGGGAAAGGGTGCGCGCGCGGGCGAGGCGAGGCGTGGGCGAGCGGCGCGCGCGGGCGTCGGCGGACACGGGCGTGGGCGGAGCGCGCGCGCGCGCGGTCTGGGCGCGGGCGTCGGCGGACACGGGCGTGGGCGGGGCGAGGCGGCGCGCGGGGCGCGCGGGCGTGCGGCGCGAGTGTGGGCGGAGCGCGCGCGGGGTGCGCGCGGTCTGGACGCGGGCGAGGCGAGGCGGCGCGCGCGGGCGCTCGGACACGGACCGGGCGAGGCGAGGCGGCGCGCGCGGGCGCTCGGACACGGACCGGGCGAGGGCGAGCGACGCGCGCGGACTTTCAATGACGGGCGGGGAGCGCGCGCGGGGCACGCGGGCGTGCGGCGCGGGCGTGGGCGGTCTGGGCGCGCGGGTGCGCGCGGGCGTGGGCGTCTGGCTCCGATTAGCGCCTGGGCGCTGGGCGCCGGCGCCTGGGCGCTGGGCGCCGGCGCCTGGGCGCGGGCGAGGCGGCGCGCGGGGCGCGCGGGCGAGGCGGCGCGCGGGGCGCGCGGGCGTGCGGCGCGAGTGTGGGCGGAGCGCGCGCGGGGTGCGCGCGGTCTGGACGCGGGCGAGGCGAGGCGGCGCGCGCGGGCGCTCGGACACGGACCGGGCGAGGGCGAGCGACGCGCGCGGGCGCGCGCGCGGACTTTCAATGACGGGCGGGGAGCGCGCGCGGGGAGCGCGCGCGGGGCGCGCGGGCGTGGGCGGTCTGGGCGCGCGGGTGCGCGCGGGCGTGGGCGTCTGGCTCCGATTAGCGCCTGGGCGCTGGGCGCCGGCGCCTGGGCGCTGCCCTCTCGGGTCTAAGCCCATTTTTGGCTCGTTTTGGCTCCCGAGCTCCGTTTTGCCTATCTTCTTGACCCGAACACTTCCCGAAACCTCTTAAATGACCGTTTTAACCCTGAAATTCATAATTTGACTTCCCGAGCTCTTCGCCACGAAAACACCTCTAAAAAGGCAATTTAACTAAATTAAGCATGGCATTTAGCTAGATTTGAGGCTAGAATTATAGCTCTATTTTAGAGCTATCAAAATACCCCCCACCTGAATCTTGCTAGTCCTCGAGCAAGGAACACTTAGATTTATCTCATAGAAATAAGCATGCATGTTCATGACTCGAATCTCAATACTTGCAAAAACAAGATAATCATGCTAACGGAAAACAATCAAGCATATGCATAAATTGTGAATATTTCAAAATATTCGCTCCTATTCCCTAACGTGTGTGTGTGATTAGCGCCTCCTATCCTAGCTTCCATAGACCCGGAACCACCTTAATCGATCCTAATACTCATCTTCCCCCTACTTCTGGCAATGAGAACAGTCTAATGGCTTTTCAATGTCGGAAAGAATAACAAAACAAAAGGCCTAACTATTTTTTTTTCTTTCATCTTTTCTTTTCTTGAGAGCCTAACACGTCAAGCATTTGGTTTGCTTCACGTTTTTACGGACTAGTGCTCACTTCTGTTAGTTGCCTTTTCATGCAGTGGCAACCGTGGGTTACACGATCGCCCCTGGTTACACGGGCAACACAAGAAGGAGGAGCACCTCAGAATATATTTTCAAACATGCTCTTACTCTCAACGAATATTTTTTTAATAGGCATATAGCTTTGCTAAAACAAATGATTGGTTACAAATTCTAACACATCAAGCCTACCTAAAGGTACCTTTCGGGGTGACAACGAGTTTTCAGACCAAATAAAATTATTCTAAGCCTACAGAGCTAAGAGTGAGAGGTCAACGTGCTCAGTGAATGTAGGGGAATAATCGAAAAAATTTTAAAATATGCTCAAAATATGCATACATTCCCATAGTTTTCTCGCAATGCACAACTATGGAGTATTTACAAACAAATCACAGAAAGTCCTCATCGGACAACATGCATTCAGATTCCTAAACATCTCAAAATCAGAGTATGACATGCTCAAGAACTACAACAAAGTCCGAATATACATTCTACCCCCCACCTAAAAGATTGCATTGTCCTCAATGCATCTAATCCCACAGATAAACAATGATAACGTCAAAAATTAAAGGGAACAGAAACCTCCCCTGAATTTTTGCGGGATCGGTGAGTAGGGATGCGCAACCTCGTCTCCAAAACAGATCCAAAAAGCAATTCATCTCTCGCTTATTACCTAAGAAAGCAAGAAAAAACTAAGATAGGAAAATAGAAACTAAAAGTAAAGACAAAAATTGAAATACTCATGGGTTGCCTCCCAAGAAGCGCAAATTTTTAACGTCGTTATGCTCGACGTGTCCTCCACTCTGTCAGGGTACATAGAAGTTCTCGTACTTCTTCGGCCCCTTCTTCCTTGAATCAATAAAACCTGCTAAGAGAAGCAAGCTCTTCGACTTTTGGAGGCAGCCGGACAGAGTTGTTATTTTTTTGGTATTTTCAATATATGGGAAAAATAGAGACTCAACAGACTGAAATAAAATAAAAGGAGACTCAACTGACTCAACAAAAATAAAAGACTCGACAGACTTAGGAGAAGAAGGAAGAAAACATGCATCAATAGAGGAATTTTCAGGAAATAAAACAGATAGAGGCTTGTCAGCCTCAAACTCTATCACCTGAACATCCTCCGCGGGACTAGGCTCGGTATCTTCCTTAATCTCACCGATCTCATCTTCGCATGGCAGAGCATCCTCAAGCTCTTCATCATTATCGGGGTACATTTCCTCAGTGAACCTCTCCTCAGTGGTATGCTCAACTGGATGATATTCCTCACCCTCCAATTCCTTCGCAGGATTGAGCAAATGGCTTATTTGCTCATTCGCTTCGCGGAGCTTGGCTTCTAACCGAGCCTCGTGCATTGTCTGTGAATATTGGTGAGTGCTATCAACTAATTCATTTACCATTTGCTCCAGAGACATACCTCGACAATAATTATGAGGAAATTGGTTTTGTTGCTCCTCCATTCCTTGCAACTCAATTTCAGTCTCTAGGCTAGACTGACGACCTTCATGCGCAAATTGGAGCGTGCTGTTGACTAATTTGCCAACCATCTGCTCCAATGTCATTCTTTGGCAAGGGACCGGAGGAGTTTCTTCGGCTTCATACCTTGAAGCTTGACCCCAATAATCAAATGGAAAACCTGTCATGCTAAACAAGAAGACACAAGACAAAGAAAAATATTTTTGTGGTTTTTAAACAAATAAAATTTAACTAAGAGAATCTAATTGGTTCCCCGGCAGCGGCGCCAATTTTGGCAAAGAGATTTTCTTAACTTAATAAAAATTTCTCTAATGTTCAGGTTGTCGAGACCCGCCAAAATAACATTTATAAATCCGATACAACAGAGCTTTGCAGCTAGTGGTAGTCGGGTGTCGAACCACAAGGAACCTAAGTTATTTTCTCTTAATTAACTTCTATTTGTTTTTAATAAAACTCAAATTAAAACAGTAAAATAAAGGGGGAAAACGCTAACGGAGAATTTAATGTAAAACAGAAAAATAGCTAACGGAAAAATAAAATAAAATGCGAGAAAAATAAATGCAAGGAAAATAAACGGAACACGTGCTCCTAATTTGAGTGTCGGGATTGGTTGTTGATGTGGTTCGGATCATAGACACAAAATATACTTAGCCGGTTTTTATTAACACTCACACACATTAAAAGACCCAATTAAAACAAGTGCTCCCATGCTTTAATTAGAACTAATAATCCCAATTAATTAGAAAAGAGGTGACGACTCTAGACTATGCTTCGCTAATAATTCTAACTTAGGGGCGATCGCTCTCCCAAATTAGGATTAGTCGCGAGCGACGGGTAATCGTGCGACGAGCCCATTGATGAAATCTCTATCAATGGGACTCGATTTTATTCTATCTCTATAATTTATCAGCAAACCAAACAAACGTGGCCACATTTAATTCAGAATGCAAGATTTAATTACTCAAAACATGAAGTGCGATCGCTAAGTCATGAATCTTTAATCTAACCAACACACAATTTACTAAACGGGTGTCAATCATTAAGAAAATCATGCTGGACATTAAGAACGATGCTAGAGATGAATTGAATGCTAGAACAAGCCAATAAGATGATAAAAAGTTCAGATCTCACCTAATACATCAACAACACAAACCCTAGACCCAAATTAGAGCACTTACCTTAGTTGCCCGTTGTGAAAATCAAGAGAAATCAACTTAAAATGTATTAGAATGGGTAAGAATAATGTTTTGGCTCAAGAATCGAGCTCTACAACAAATGGGGGCGGAAGAAATTGAGAGAGAAATTGAAAGAATGACCTAAAAACAGCAAAAACGGAGTTAAATACCCATTTCTGCGTCAGACTAGCGCCTAGGCGCCATAAGTCAGCGTCTAGGCGCCGCGGGGGCGCGCGCACAGAATCGAGACAGCGCCTAGGCGCCATAAGTCAGCGCCTAGGCGCTGAGCCCTCTGGAAAAATTACAAAATTGGGCATTTCTTGACTTTTAAGGACGGGCTTCAGGACTTTAGATGACGGTTATTTTGCGTCAGGGAAAGGGTGCGCGCGCGGGCGAGGCGAGGCGTGGGCGAGCGGCGCGCGCGGGCGTCGGCGGACACGGGCGTGGGCGGAGCGCGCGCGCGCGCGGTCTGGGCGCGGGCGTCGGCGGACACGGGCGTGGGCGGGGCGAGGCGGCGCGCGGGGCGCGCGGGCGTGCGGCGCGAGTGTGGGCGGAGCGCGCGCGGGGTGCGCGCGGTCTGGACGCGGGCGAGGCGAGGCGGCGCGCGCGGGCGCTCGGACACGGACCGGGCGAGGCGAGGCGGCGCGCGCGGGCGCTCGGACACGGACCGGGCGAGGGCGAGCGACGCGCGCGGACTTTCAATGACGGGCGGGGAGCGCGCGCGGGGCACGCGGGCGTGCGGCGCGGGCGTGGGCGGTCTGGGCGCGCGGGTGCGCGCGGGCGTGGGCGTCTGGCTCCGATTAGCGCCTGGGCGCTGGGCGCCGGCGCCTGGGCGCTGGGCGCCGGCGCCTGGGCGCGGGCGAGGCGGCGCGCGGGGCGCGCGGGCGAGGCGGCGCGCGGGGCGCGCGGGCGTGCGGCGCGAGTGTGGGCGGAGCGCGCGCGGGGTGCGCGCGGTCTGGACGCGGGCGAGGCGAGGCGGCGCGCGCGGGCGCTCGGACACGGACCGGGCGAGGGCGAGCGACGCGCGCGGGCGCGCGCGCGGACTTTCAATGACGGGCGGGGAGCGCGCGCGGGGAGCGCGCGCGGGGCGCGCGGGCGTGGGCGGTCTGGGCGCGCGGGTGCGCGCGGGCGTGGGCGTCTGGCTCCGATTAGCGCCTGGGCGCTGGGCGCCGGCGCCTGGGCGCTGCCCTCTCGGGTCTAAGCCCATTTTTGGCTCGTTTTGGCTCCCGAGCTCCGTTTTGCCTATCTTCTTGACCCGAACACTTCCCGAAACCTCTTAAATGACCGTTTTAACCCTGAAATTCATAATTTGACTTCCCGAGCTCTTCGCCACGAAAACACCTCTAAAAAGGCAATTTAACTAAATTAAGCATGGCATTTAGCTAGATTTGAGGCTAGAATTATAGCTCTATTTTAGAGCTATCAAAATACCCCCCACCTGAATCTTGCTAGTCCTCGAGCAAGGAACACTTAGATTTATCTCATAGAAATAAGCATGCATGTTCATGACTCGAATCTCAATACTTGCAAAAACAAGATAATCATGCTAACGGAAAACAATCAAGCATATGCATAAATTGTGAATATTTCAAAATATTCGCTCCTATTCCCTAACGTGTGTGTGTGATTAGCGCCTCCTATCCTAGCTTCCATAGACCCGGAACCACCTTAATCGATCCTAATACTCATCTTCCCCCTACTTCTGGCAATGAGAACAGTCTAATGGCTTTTCAATGTCGGAAAGAATAACAAAACAAAAGGCCTAACTATTTTTTTTTCTTTCATCTTTTCTTTTCTTGAGAGCCTAACACGTCAAGCATTTGGTTTGCTTCACGTTTTTACGGACTAGTGCTCACTTCTGTTAGTTGCCTTTTCATGCAGTGGCAACCGTGGGTTACACGATCGCCCCTGGTTACACGGGCAACACAAGAAGGAGGAGCACCTCAGAATATATTTTCAAACATGCTCTTACTCTCAACGAATATTTTTTTAATAGGCATATAGCTTTGCTAAAACAAATGATTGGTTACAAATTCTAACACATCAAGCCTACCTAAAGGTACCTTTCGGGGTGACAACGAGTTTTCAGACCAAATAAAATTATTCTAAGCCTACAGAGCTAAGAGTGAGAGGTCAACGTGCTCAGTGAATGTAGGGGAATAATCGAAAAAATTTTAAAATATGCTCAAAATATGCATACATTCCCATAGTTTTCTCGCAATGCACAACTATGGAGTATTTACAAACAAATCACAGAAAGTCCTCATCGGACAACATGCATTCAGATTCCTAAACATCTCAAAATCAGAGTATGACATGCTCAAGAACTACAACAAAGTCCGAATATACATTCTACCCCCCACCTAAAAGATTGCATTGTCCTCAATGCATCTAATCCCACAGATAAACAATGATAACGTCAAAAATTAAAGGGAACAGAAACCTCCCCTGAATTTTTGCGGGATCGGTGAGTAGGGATGCGCAACCTCGTCTCCAAAACAGATCCAAAAAGCAATTCATCTCTCGCTTATTACCTAAGAAAGCAAGAAAAAACTAAGATAGGAAAATAGAAACTAAAAGTAAAGACAAAAATTGAAATACTCATGGGTTGCCTCCCAAGAAGCGCAAATTTTTAACGTCGTTATGCTCGACGTGTCCTCCACTCTGTCAGGGTACATAGAAGTTCTCGTACTTCTTCGGCCCCTTCTTCCTTGAATCAATAAAACCTGCTAAGAGAAGCAAGCTCTTCGACTTTTGGAGGCAGCCGGACAGAGTTGTTATTTTTTTGGTATTTTCAATATATGGGAAAAATAGAGACTCAACAGACTGAAATAAAATAAAAGGAGACTCAACTGACTCAACAAAAATAAAAGACTCGACAGACTTAGGAGAAGAAGGAAGAAAACATGCATCAATAGAGGAATTTTCAGGAAATAAAACAGATAGAGGCTTGTCAGCCTCAAACTCTATCACCTGAACATCCTCCGCGGGACTAGGCTCGGTATCTTCCTTAATCTCACCGATCTCATCTTCGCATGGCAGAGCATCCTCAAGCTCTTCATCATTATCGGGGTACATTTCCTCAGTGAACCTCTCCTCAGTGGTATGCTCAACTGGATGATATTCCTCACCCTCCAATTCCTTCGCAGGATTGAGCAAATGGCTTATTTGCTCATTCGCTTCGCGGAGCTTGGCTTCTAACCGAGCCTCGTGCATTGTCTGTGAATATTGGTGAGTGCTATCAACTAATTCATTTACCATTTGCTCCAGAGACATACCTCGACAATAATTATGAGGAAATTGGTTTTGTTGCTCCTCCATTCCTTGCAACTCAATTTCAGTCTCTAGGCTAGACTGACGACCTTCATGCGCAAATTGGAGCGTGCTGTTGACTAATTTGCCAACCATCTGCTCCAATGTCATTCTTTGGCAAGGGACCGGAGGAGTTTCTTCGGCTTCATACCTTGAAGCTTGACCCCAATAATCAAATGGAAAACCTGTCATGCTAAACAAGAAGACACAAGACAAAGAAAAATATTTTTGTGGTTTTTAAACAAATAAAATTTAACTAAGAGAATCTAATTGGTTCCCCGGCAGCGGCGCCAATTTTGGCAAAGAGATTTTCTTAACTTAATAAAAATTTCTCTAATGTTCAGGTTGTCGAGACCCGCCAAAATAACATTTATAAATCCGATACAACAGAGCTTTGCAGCTAGTGGTAGTCGGGTGTCGAACCACAAGGAACCTAAGTTATTTTCTCTTAATTAACTTCTATTTGTTTTTAATAAAACTCAAATTAAAACAGTAAAATAAAGGGGGAAAACGCTAACGGAGAATTTAATGTAAAACAGAAAAATAGCTAACGGAAAAATAAAATAAAATGCGAGAAAAATAAATGCAAGGAAAATAAACGGAACACGTGCTCCTAATTTGAGTGTCGGGATTGGTTGTTGATGTGGTTCGGATCATAGACACAAAATATACTTAGCCGGTTTTTATTAACACTCACACACATTAAAAGACCCAATTAAAACAAGTGCTCCCATGCTTTAATTAGAACTAATAATCCCAATTAATTAGAAAAGAGGTGACGACTCTAGACTATGCTTCGCTAATAATTCTAACTTAGGGGCGATCGCTCTCCCAAATTAGGATTAGTCGCGAGCGACGGGTAATCGTGCGACGAGCCCATTGATGAAATCTCTATCAATGGGACTCGATTTTATTCTATCTCTATAATTTATCAGCAAACCAAACAAACGTGGCCACATTTAATTCAGAATGCAAGATTTAATTACTCAAAACATGAAGTGCGATCGCTAAGTCATGAATCTTTAATCTAACCAACACACAATTTACTAAACGGGTGTCAATCATTAAGAAAATCATGCTGGACATTAAGAACGATGCTAGAGATGAATTGAATGCTAGAACAAGCCAATAAGATGATAAAAAGTTCAGATCTCACCTAATACATCAACAACACAAACCCTAGACCCAAATTAGAGCACTTACCTTAGTTGCCCGTTGTGAAAATCAAGAGAAATCAACTTAAAATGTATTAGAATGGGTAAGAATAATGTTTTGGCTCAAGAATCGAGCTCTACAACAAATGGGGGCGGAAGAAATTGAGAGAGAAATTGAAAGAATGACCTAAAAACAGCAAAAACGGAGTTAAATACCCATTTCTGCGTCAGACTAGCGCCTAGGCGCCATAAGTCAGCGTCTAGGCGCCGCGGGGGCGCGCGCACAGAATCGAGACAGCGCCTAGGCGCCATAAGTCAGCGCCTAGGCGCTGAGCCCTCTGGAAAAATTACAAAATTGGGCATTTCTTGACTTTTAAGGACGGGCTTCAGGACTTTAGATGACGGTTATTTTGCGTCAGGGAAAGGGTGCGCGCGCGGGCGAGGCGAGGCGTGGGCGGAGCGCGCGCGCGCGCGGTCTGGGCGCGGGCGACTTTTGATGTCGGGCGCTGAGGCGGGCGAGCGACGCGCGCGGGCGTCGGCGGACACGGGCGTGGGCGGGGCGAGGCGGCCTGGGCGCGGGCGAGGCGGCGCGCGGGGCGCGCGGGCGTGCGGCGCGAGTGTGGGCGGAGCGCGCGCGGGGTGCGCGCGGTCTGGACGCGGGCGAGGCGAGGCGGCGCGCGCGGGCGCTCGGACACGGACCGGGCGAGGGCGAGCGACGCGCGCGGGCGCGCGCGCGGACTTTCAATGACGGGCGGGGAGCGCGCGCGGGGAGCGCGCGCGGGGCGCGCGGGCGTGGGCGTCTGGCTCCGATTAGCGCCTGGGCGCTGGGCGCCGGCGCCTGGGCGAGGCGAGGCGGCGCGCGCGGGCGCTCGGACACGGACCGGCCGAGGGCGAGCGACGCGCGCGGACTTTCAATGACGGTCGGGGAGCGCGCGCGGGGCGCGCGGGCGTGGGCGGTCTGGGCGCGCGGGTGCGCGCGGGCGTGGGCGTCTGGCTCCGATTAGCGCCTGGGCGCTGGGCGCCGGCGCCTGGGCGCTGCCCTCTCGGGTCTAAGCCCATTTTTGGCTCGTTTTGGCTCCCGAGCTCCGTTTTGCCTATCTTCTTGACCCGAACACTTCCCGAAACCTCTTAAATGACCGTTTTAACCCTGAAATTCATAATTTGACTTCCCGAGCTCTTCGCCACGAAAACACCTCTAAAAAGGCAATTTAACTAAATGAAGCATGGCATTTAGCTAGATTTGAGGCTAGAATTATAGCTCTATTTTAGAGCTATCATCCACACGAGCAGAACGATCCACACCCAAGAAAGCGTCGCCTGACGCAGAAGAAGCTGCGAGGGAGGCGTTGCTTTCCTTAGCAGACGCCGATACTGCGCAACCCTCACGGCCTCCGAAGCTACCAGTGCGAAGAAAGAAATGAAAGGTGGCGACTGAGGTACCTGCTGGTCCCTCTGATCCGGTTGGAACACCCAAGAAAAGGAAGTGGAGAATCGCGATGGATGATTCGCCGATCAGGGTGAAAAAGACTCTTAGCGAGGAGAATCGAGGGAGTGGCCGCCCATCATATGAGACGGCCAGACAGAGCCCTGAACCTTTTCCACAGACGCCGGAGTCTGAAGCCCCACCTGAAGAGCACCAAGATTCGGTGCCAAGCGACGAGCCGACGGAGGAAGAGGAAGTGTTTTCCCCCTTAAGGGATGTCAGTCTTGACAGCCCTGTGGAGGGGGGAAGCAAGGACTCCATGGATGAGACGCTGGGGGATTGTCTCCAGCAGATTACCACCAAGGCACGGCTGAAGAAGAGGGCCCCCGTGATCGTGAAAGGCAAGCGGCCGAAGGCCTCAAAACGAGCCAAGAAGAAGAAGGTTGGAGCTGAACCTTCTTTAAAGAAAATGAAGGTTGAGGCCGCTGAGTCGGCCAAAGCAAAAGAGAAGGGGAAAAGGAAGATGTACCCTGAGGACGAACCTCAAGCTGCGAGGTATGTCTCACAAGAAGCAGAGGCCAAGGGCCTCGAATTGAGGAAGAAGAAACTCCTCCACGAGCGAGGATTACTGGATGCGTTGGCGGACCTGCCGCAATTCTTGCGCGCAGGAATTATTACCCATGGCTAGGAGGAGCTGTGCAGACCCCCAACTCCAGCCTACCCTGACATGGTGTATGACTTCTACGCCAACCTCACACACCCTGAAGCATGTCTGTCCACAGTGAGGGGGGTAGAGGTCGACTTCTCTGCCAATGCCATCAATGAGGCTTATGCTCTCAAGGGGTATCCGCATTCTGAATACGCCAAGATTGTTGACTTGTCGTCTGAGGCAATCCTAGAAGAGGCCTTGCACACGATAGGCAAGCCAGAGGCATCTTGGGCGGTCTCGAGGAACGGGAAGCACACCCTGATGAGTGCAACCCTTCGAGACAAGGCAGTCGTTTGGTTCTCCCTTGTGCGCAGACGCATCTCCCCGGTGACACACGAAACGACTATCAACCAGGGGCGATCATTGCTGCTGTATGCTATCATGCGGGGACTCACAATTGATGTGGGTGAAGTCATTGCCGCCTCCATCACTGACTGTTCAAAGAAAGGTAAGGGTCAGCTCTTTTTCCCAAATACCATAACTAAACTGTGCTTACGTGCAGGTGTGCCAATGGAGAAGAATGAGAGGCAATTGGCTTACACTGGCCATCTGGAGCTGCCCACAATCTTGAGGATGCGAAGGAGGGGCAACATGGAATTTGAGATGGACGGCTTGGCTGCTGCACAATCGCTGTCCATGGCCTGCCTGATGGACCTGCAGCATAAGATGGCTCAGTGGGCTGAGTATGCATAAGTAAGGGATAAGGATGTGGCTGACCAGCTGGGATGCATATGCCCCACCTTCCCTGCGGATCTGTTGAAGCCATGGGCACCTCCTAAAGAAAGAAGAGATGAGGATGAAGATGTTTGAATGCCAATCTGAACGGCATTCGAGGGAGTTTTTTGATCCCTCTTTGAAAAAAAAAAAACACCTGCTTTTCTGAGAATTGTTCCTGTATTTTTAACCAACCCAATGTTCTGTTTAATTGTTCTTTTGTTTGTTTAGAGTAGATTAGTTTAGCTTGATGGTATCTGAATAGTTAGCTTCGTTAGTGTAGCTGTTTGCTGTAGTTTTGGATGTCTGAATATAGCATGCTAGGAGCCTTGATCACAACTAAATTTGCTCTGTAGGTTTATTGCGAATTCTTTGCGGTGTCCGCAATTTTTTGTTAGTTTTTGCATGTTGTTGCATGACTTTTTGATGGGCTGTTGCTGTTTAAATTTCGATATCTTGCTGCTTTACTGACCTCACTGAGTAATCTATCTGTTGAGCATGCTGGATGAGTGTCATAGTACACCTTTGGTAGTTTAATTTAGCTTCCTTTATTGCTCAGCATGTACCTCTATAAGCCCTTACCATGTTGTTTTTACAAAATTCTGCATCTGAGTTATCTGTTCTAAGAAGGTCATTTTTATGCCTAGGAGTTTTAAGTTCTGCTTGTTTTGCCTTAGACTAGATGCTTTTAGGACAAATTTGGGGGTGTGCCACCTCAGACTCTCATTGGGGACAATGAGAAGTTCAAGTTTGGGGGAAGCAGCCTCTAGGCCTTGGAACATTCCTCTCTCCCTCTTTTAACATAAGCATTCTTCTTCTTTGAAAAAAAAAATGATGAAAAGGAAAAAAAGAAAAACAAAAGAATAAGGAGTAGTGTCTCTCTTAAGGATACTGAGTAATCAGGGCCATTTGTGTAACCCACAAGTGGCACTGCATCAAAAGGCAAACCTAAAGGAGAGACTCTACTAGGAAAAGAAAAGAAGGAAAAGGGAAAACCAAGGAAGAAGAATGTATGCCTATGAGTCATAGCTTATGTGCTTAGGTGTCCTTTATGAATGAACTCTGATCCTCAGTTGCTAAGCACAGGGCTGTAGCTTGTAGGTTTGTTAAGGGAGATGAGTGTATATCCAATGTAGTGATGCCAGGGTTTAGGTTGTTCTATGAAATGTACTACTGTTACTCGTGTGTACTAAGACTGGCATGACTCTAAGGAATCCTAGGTAGCTTAAAAGAAAAACATTAGAAGCATGTACTGAGTCTGAGATAAAACAAGGTAGAATTTGAAAACTTAGGGATAGATGCACAATGAACCTAATGACCAAGGCAGATAGATTAGTTGTAGGAGAGTTATAAAGGCAGTAGGTTTACAAGGCAAGAGAAATCAGAATAAGCAGAATGAGAAGTTAGTTTGAACTTAGAAGAGTGTCACAGGACAGCCATACGATGGATAGTAAGCTTAGGGAAGTCAGCAAGTAGTCAGATAGAGGGCATTGCAGCCTAAATAAACCCTTATATTGCTCGAGGACGAGCAATAACTTAAGTTTGGGGGTGTGTTACGTCTCCAAAAGTACTTAATTTATGGACTTATTTTCCATATAATTGTGTGAACTCTTAAGCGTTTTTTATAGAATTTAGTTTAATACGTGCTTAAATATGAGAAATCAAGGAATGAAGCTAAATTATGAGTTATTTGTAAAAGGAACAAGAAAAAATCAAAAACAAAGCTAAAAGAATTAAAATTGTGCATTGCAGGAAAATTTCTGAAACATTGCTGTCTCGGCAATGTTTAAGCTGCAAATGTTAAGTTGTTCCAACCGTCCGCCGTTCTGTTGCGATCTTTCAGCCGCCCAATTTCTCCCCTGCTGCCACGTGGTGGGACGTCGTTCAGAATGGATGGTTCTCCTTGACTGAAGAGTACCTGCAAAGAGCTATAAAAGGAGGTCAAGGGGGAAGGAGAACAACAAGCTTGGAAGCGTAGAACTCTCCATCTCAACGCAGTTTCTCTCTATTTTCTCTCCCGTTTGTTGGCGTGAAGGAATCAGATGTTGGCACCGATAATCTGAGAGGAAGAAGAGAAGATCCTTCTTTTCTTCTGATTAGATTCATCCCCAAACATCGCTAACCTTCCCCTTCATCCGAGGCGCTTGCGGCGAGGAGTTCACGCACACATTTATACGTTTTCTACTGCTTTCTGTCTTCTATTTTCTCTACTGTCTTCTGCTATTTGCTTCTGTTTGTTACTTCAATTCAATTCGTCTTCAGTTGTTTAGTCTTTTCTGTTTTACAAACGTTGCATTTTAAGCTTTGAATTTTACGCAATAGAGGAATCATTTACAACTTCGCAGCTTCGTATTACTTTCTGTTTTCCTTTGCTGTCATTTAAGTACTATTAAATTATGCTTAGTCAATCTATTCTTCCTAATCCATCATCATTCATGAGTAACTAAACCACATAAGGGTCTGCTAATGATGAATCTATAGGTAGAAATACGTGAATTCAGCATGTAGGATAGCTTCGAATGCATTGAATGTATGTGTCATTCATCCCACGGGCAATTTCGATTGGCCATCCATTTTGTCCAAAGAACTCCTAACCTCCGGAAGGAGTAAGAGTTCAGAGTCGTCCATTCATGTTAGCCTTTCATGGTAGCCAGAAAACGACCTAGGAATAGGCGTTTTCCTAGCACAATCTATTAACTTGCTTATATAAATAGATGTTTAAGTCTTACTTGGATATGAGTGAACTAAAGGATCTAATGCATGTAATCGAGAGATACTTGAGAATGAGTTAAATTGATGCATGATAAGTTGAGCTACTGCTGAATAATCGTATGAAAAAGCCTATAGAGGAGTCGTTAGTTGACCTTGTTTCCCCATCTCACCCTTAAAACGTTGTTAATTTAATTGCTATACAATTGTTGTCTCCGCAATTCTTTAAGTCAGTTTTTGCCTTAGCCATTTTTCCAGTCTTTTACTTTTGCGATTTTATTGCTATACAATTGCTTTCTCCGCAATTCTTTTCCTACTACATTTAAGTTAATCTCTTTACTTGCTTTGGTTTATGCTTGCATATCTCGTATGTTCTTCATTAGTTAGGCACATCAATCTCCAATTCACCCCATTTAAACCACCCTTCCTAATTTAGCATCTCACTTCGTTAGTAACTAAGAATAAATCTCTGTGGGAAATCGAATGAAAAAATACTTATTACTTGCAACAAGACCATGTATGCTTGCATGTTCTGAGTGCTCTCACATTGCATTTTTATTTAAACACTGAGCACGCAACACGCGCCCGTCATTAAAAGTCCCAGACGCCTCGGCCCGCTCCGCGCCCGCGCGCCCCGAGCGCCCGTCATTGAAAGCCCGTGCGCCCGTCATTGAAAGCCTGCGCGCCCTCGCCTCGCCCCGCTCGGCCCAGCACCCCCGCGCGCGGCCCAAACAGCCATGTCCGTCATTAAAAGTCTAAAAAAGCGTTGTTTTCCATTTTTTTTCCGTCTGTAGCGTCTCGACGCTAGGTCAGCGTCTCGACGCTACTCTGAATTATAAAAAGAACATTTTCGCGATTTTAGGGCATTCCATCTCCGTTTTGGGCTCGGGATTGACGATCTTTCACCATTTTTGAAGTTCTTCTTCTCCATTTGGGTTGTATGAACTCTACAACCTCCATGGAAGCTTGGAATACTCCATCTCCCATGGAAGGCTAGAGGTAAATGCTTGATTAGTTAGTTGAGGGATTGATTTCTATTGTATTTAGGTGAGATTTGTGCTTTATATGAATGTTTAGCATAATTGTATGAACTCTTGCATCTCTTTCCTGTATTAAGAACGAATGACATGCCTTTCTAATTAGGATTGACGCCCATAATTGTTACGCAAGTTAGTCGGCTAGCATTGATTCCTGATTAGTTTTAATGCAAGTAGCGAGGGTCTAATTGTGCCTAATCAATTTGACCTTATGTGACGAATGGGGTATGAATTGATTATCGTATCGCGGTGGGCTCAAGGTTAAGAGAGAAATCGAATTAGTTTTAGGATTAATTCGTCGCGATGTTACCCATTACTGTTTTCTGATTAATTTAGGACTAATCACCTTGAATTGATTAAGAGGCATGTTTAATTAGAATTGTTTGTTTCTAATTAATTCTTCGGGGTGTTTGTATCGGTGTCGAGCAAACATTTCGCGTGCATGAGCATCTCGGCTAATTTCCATGTTTATCGATGAACTGAAATACAATAGACCAATCCCGATACTTTCTAATTAAGCATACTTGTCAATTTCATATTTCCCTCTTTAATTTTTCGTTAGCGCAATTCTTTGCATGTTAGTAATTTTCTAAACAAAACCTCCCATTGTTTTTACTTCATTACAAATTCAATTTGATTAAGTTAGGATTATAGCTTGCTCCCTGCGGATCGACTCCGTTGCCACTAGCTGCAAAGCTTAGTGAGTTCGGATTATAAATATTATTTTGGCGGGTTTCGACAACCCGAAATTTGTAGGACATTCAACAATCCTATCACCAACCCATTTGCCTGAAAATTGAGCCTTAAAGGTTTGCACCTTACTGGCTAAGTCTCATAACCTCTTGTAGATCCACCAGCAACCAATAGGTCTTTCAATATCTGGTTGGTCTGCAAGATCCCAGACAGAATTGAAGTACAATACTCCAATTCGAGATTCATGGCTTTGAGCCATTAGTCCTTGTCTATGCCATCCATTTCCTATTTAAAGGTCAACAGATACTCAATGTCATCATCAAGTATGATAACTTGAGTTTTAGACAAGCCAATGTAGCGGACTGGGTTGTCCTACATCCCTCCCACTGCATCGATGCTTTCTCAACTCTTGAGAAGAACCAGCCTGATCAACAACCTTTGTTGATCTGATTATAACTTTCCTTTATTCTGTTAGTCTTAACACAATCAAGTTGTCATCTAGTTTAGTAGAATAAATAGGTATACATCTTTTGCCAAATGAACCATTCATTATAAAAATAAAAGATATTATATACAACCGTTCAATTAAACAAGAAATATAAACAATAATTACATTTTACAAGTAAAATGAAACTATTCTATACAACAACTTCAATTAGCTCCCACTGGTTCAGCTGTGACGATGTCTTCATAAGTCATCTCACTTCGAGAAAACGACTGTCGGGAACTAGCTTCCTGGAAAAAAAAAAAAAAAAAAAAAAAAAAACATGGTTAGTGGTTCCTGAATCAAGTATCCAGGTATGACAATCATATTTCACTGAACATGTTCAGACAATCAATAAATCATATTTACCTTGTGTATCTTTCTCAGCCTGTTTCTCAGCAAGGTAGTTCGGGCAGTTGCGCTTCCAATGCCCATCTACACCACAATGGAAACATTTTCCTTTGTTCGTAGATTTTACATTGGCAACAGCAGGGGCTTTATCCTTCATTTTACCTTTCTTCTTCTTTTGAATAATCTTATTAATCAAAGAAGTAGACTCAGACTTATTCCCTGAAGTCGATCCCCTATGGAATTTCTTCGAAGTGACAACATTTGCCTCCTTCTCTTTTTCTTTGGAGGTGTGCAGAGACTGATAAGTCTGAAGCTCATTCAGGAGAGAAGTCAAGTTATATTTGTTGGGTTTTATGTCCTAAAACTCATAGTTTGTAAACAGTTAAGTTTGTAAGTATTATATTTAGCAATAAAGAGTTATTGAGTTTTATTCAGTAAAAGGAATGTGGATCAGGTTCAAGTATACAGTCAAAACGGTCTATAGTATATGGTTAAGGCTGGGTACCTTATCCTGGTAACACTATTGGATGCGGCTCGCTTTGTATTGTATACTCGACCGGTAAATATCGACCGAAGAGCTCGCCACACGTTATCTCATAACGTTGGCCGAGCCACCGGTAAATTTCTTGCCGGTAAGTTTCAGCTGTATACCGACCGATAAACTCCACCGGTAAATTTACCAGACAGCCTGAAACAGGGAAAAAACGTACCTTTTCTCTGTTTGTCTTCTCATCTCCGCAGCAACCTCCCCTGCAAAATCCTCTGATGCAATTCTGATCACGAGCAGGTCGAGGACCACCCTTAGAGGAGTCCCGGGTATTCTCGGGCTTAATAGCGGAGTTGTAGGACTCCTTTGAGCTAAGGGGGTTTGTTGAGAGGAAAATGGATGAAGAAGAAGATGATGGTGGTGAAGAGAAAGAAGATGAAGTTTTGTTTGAATATGTTGAACACTTCAACCAAATTCAAACCTTCATCTTACCTATTCTCATATATTTCAACAAGTTGAAACACAAAATTGAGGGAGAAGAAAGAACCTTTCACTTCTTCAACAAATTCTTCATAAGAATTCCCTCAATTTTCTTCTGCCATCAACAAGCTTCAAACTTCATAGGAGTTTCTTCAACCATTGAAGAAAAACCGAGAGGAAGAGAGAGAAATTGAATGTCTCACATTCAACAACCCAAAAAGTCATTAGTCTTCAAATTGAACACTTTCTGCACTTTTTATCTCCAAGCATAGGTGGGATTAGTCAAAGCAAGAGGTGTTTGAACCCACTTAACTTAATAAATTATTATAAAATTAATTTTATAAATAAATAATAATAATAATAAATATAATTAATTAAACTTTTTAATTAATTCTTTTATTATTTAATTTAATATCAAATATTAATTAAATAATAAAACTAATCCCGGTTTTCCGAAAACCGACTTTTCTAATATGAATCTTTATTCATATTTTACTCCGAACACATATTTAAATCATATTTAAATATATTGAACCTCAATCTATAAACCCGAATTTGGATCTCTCCAAATTATTTCCTTTGCATTGTTACACCGCTTTGTCCGAGCTAACTAGGAGAACCTAACGAACCTACAGATCATGAGCTCCAACGATACGAGATTATCCGATTAAACTCTTTTAACCGAACTAATCAACATTCGTTAACCCCCAGAGACTCCACTATAGTCTGAGGGTTGCACTCTCCTCACTGTAGATATATTATGTCCTCTTGATATAACCATTACTGTGAATCGATCCTTTACAGGTCGTTCGTAATCACAGCTCGGTCATTTATACCGTTTAACCCCTGCATTACTTCTTGTTCCTTAAGTACCACTGACACCTCTAATGAACAATTGATATGTGGTCCAACCAACAAATCAGATCCCTCTCTGGCCAGGAGAGGGTGGGCGCCCATTGTTCAAGCCTTGGAGTCAGCTATTAAGGGAACAACCTCTCTATTATCCCTAGAGTAGGTAGGAGTGAATTTCGTCTTGTTGTACTATGTCCCCAGCTATCTATCCGAGTTTATCCCCAAGATGGTATGCTTATTGAGTCGGCGCTAATGGACCACTCTCACCCGTGCAAATCAAAAGACACACTCGAATAAACAGGAGTTCATAGCGAGCTTAGGATTGAGATCAAGTTACCTAGGTCATCATATGAAAAAGTCGATCTCTTCAGTAAACGATGTTATAAAGAGAGAGCGACTTAATTTCGCAGTTTAGTCTTATGCAAACTCATTGCACAGGACGCTCTCGCTCGCACATCGTTTTGTACAATACAAAGCGAGCCGCATCCAATAGTGTTACCAGGATAAGGTACCCATCCTTAACCATATACTATAGACCATTTTGACTGACTACTTGAGCCTGATCCACATTCATGTCATACATGAAGCTCAAGTACTCATACTTCGCCATGGGTGTTTGTTATTGGTACAGGTTTATGCAAACACGTTTCACTTTATTCAATAAACACTTTTACTGAATAAAACTCAATAACACTTTATTGCTAAATAGAACATTTACAAACTAAGAGTTTTAGGACATAAAACCCAACAAAAAAACTCACAGATATTGAAGACTCTCTGAAGATCGAAGACACTCTGAAGTCCATAGATGCTCTGAAGATCGAAGAGCCTCTGAAAACTTCAAGACTTTGAAGACCAAAATATCTTTGAAGATCTGAAGACTTTAAAGACAAGTTGAAGACATTTGAAGCGCACCAAACTTCAAGACTTTGAAGACCTCTCTTTGAAGATTTGAAGACTTTAAAGACAAGTTGAATACATTTGAAGCGCACCAGACTCAAGACTTCGATCAATTCTCCAAGAAAATCAACCAGTCAAGGGTCGATCATCCAAGAAGATCAACAACCCCAATATCGGCCCAAAACAAATCAAGCGCTTCAGCCCTCGAGAAAAAATTATTTTGAGAAAGAAAGAATCAGAGGATATACATTAGAGATTGTATTTCACTTATACAAATTAATACAAATCAAGTTCATACTACACGTGTTAAATTTATTTATTTATTTAAATCTCATGTGATCATCTCTACCTCTCATTTCTTTCCCTCATCTCAATGTACAAGTGAAGTGATGACTTTCAAAAAGACTTATTCAATGATAGTTGTTATGAGCAACTTATACACGGGTTCTAGTGCCCAAAGTTGCTCTAAAGAACTCAAGCTACAAGAGAAGAAAGTTCTCCCATGATTGCGAGCGAAGTAATGACGTTGTCGGGGGCATCTACCAATGACAAAATTATTGTCAAGTATAACCCCTTGTTCAAGCTCGATTCTGACGTAGTGTCCGTCATGAAGACCGAAACAAACACTATGGAAGGAAAAAAATGCCAGAGATATGCTGGAGCATATCAACATCTTGAAGAAAGCGATTGAAGAAAAAGATTCTCAAATTGTGTATCTAAAGAACACAATTAAAAGACAAAATGTTGTTGAATCAAGTCAGCTCCTGCTATCAAAGATAACATCATCGAGCACGAAAATCAACCACAATACTCCACTTTGATCGTTTCACAATTTATCCAACAACTTCAGAACATGATAACAAACTTCATTAGAGCTCAATACGGCGGACCTTCTCAAAGTTCTCTCTTGTATTCTAAGTCATATACTAAGAGAATTGATTGTTTGAGAATGTCAATCAGGTACCAGCCACTAAAGTTTCAACAATTTGATGGGAAGGGCAATCCAAAACAACATGTTGCTCATGCATCGAAACATGTGAAAATTTTGGTACACGAGAAATCTACTGGTCAAGCAGTTCGTTCAAACGTTGAAGGGGAACGCTTTTGACTGATACACGCATCTAGAGCCTGATTCATTAGATTGTTGGGAGCAATTCAAAAAAGAATTTCTAAATCGCTTTTACAGCACAAGACAAATCGTCAGCATGTTCGAGCTCGCCAATACCAAACAACGAAAAGAGGAATCCGTCGTTAACTACATAAATCGTTGGAGAGCCATGAGTCTTGATTGGAAAAATCGTCTATGTTGTATTTGTATTGGGTCTTAGCTCATTATGTATTAAGTCATTAGAAATGTGTCATATATAAACCTTCTAATGACTTTTGTCCCCCTAATTTGTAATCTCTCCTTAAATCGTAATACAACTGCTCCCTCATTTTCTGCCCATGGATGTAGCTAATACAATGTTAGTGAACAACGTAAAATTTGGGATTATCTCGGTCTTATTCTTTGCTTGTCGATTCTTTCTTAAAAAATTGGTATTAGAGTCTCGTTGTGAGGGTTCGAAATTTCGCAAATTTTCGACAGCGAAGATGTCTGGTTTGAACGCAAAAACCAACAAACTCACTAGGAGAAACAATTTCAGTCTATGAAAGATCAAGATGTGTGCCCTGCTGAAAATCAAGGTGTGTGGGCGTCGTTATCTAAGAAAGCGGGCGCAAATGACGATGAGTGAAATAGTCTGAAGGAGAACGCTCATTCGACAACCATGTTATGTATGGCTGATAACGTCATCACTGAGACCACTGATGAAGAAATCGGCACTGGTCTATGGTTGAAGCTCCAAAGTATCTACATGACGAAGTCTTTAACGAAGTTGCTTTTGAAGCGACGTTTGTTCACTCTTCATATGTAAGAAGGTATGCCTCTTAGGGACCATCTAGATAAATTAAATATGATTTTGTTATATATGCGTAACATTGAGGATAAAATAGATGATGGGGATGTTGTCTTAATTCTGTTAGTTTCTTTGCCCATGTCATATGCGAATTTTGTGGTCGTTTATTTCTCGAAAAGAAAGTATGTCTTTGGAAGAAGTAAGATCTGCTCTTCACAACATAAAGGATGGCTATAAAGCATCTGTTTCAGGTACAGAAAATTAGACGATCAGTTAGTTGTAACAGGCAGTAGAGGATAGGCAAATTCTGGTAAAAAGAAATCGATTTATAAAAAATTGAAGTCTGAGGGTCCTAAAGCTAACGATGTCTGTAATTACTATAGGGAAAAAAGGCATTGGAAAGACCAATGTCTTAAGCGAAAGAAGTAACCGGAAAAGAAGGAAGGTTTTGTCGTTGTGGCAGGAACTGACACCGATTCTAAGTTAGAAACTAGCACCGTCAAAGAAGCTTTTTGTCTCATAGGAAAATCCATTTGTCAGCACAACAAAGGGAGTGGATGCTACCCAACGAATGAAGATCATCAGAAAGCAGAAATTTTTCAGGGAAACGAGGTTTTAGCGACAATGTTGGGCCCCTTCTAGTGTTCATTACTTCTTTTATTCCTCCTCTGCATGACCCAAAAATTCGAAAATTCGCCAAGCTTTTCGAAAAATAGAAAAGGTCAGGTTGATTTCCAATTCATATGTAATGATTGTACCCAGAAGCACAGAATTTTTATTGTTGGTGTGAATAATGCTCCAACAAATAGTGTGCATGCCTAAGGAACACATTATAACATGTGCATAAAGTGAGACATGCATGAACCAACTGCAGGCGCCAATGTTGGCCCTATTGATCTTGTTGGTGTCGCGTCGCTGCTATGGCCACTGTCGCTTCATAGTTAATTCATTCCCCTGGACTCGACATGCCTATTTTTTTTATTACATTAACTTCAAGTGATGTATTAGAATAAAGAATACGTTGCGAATTCTGTCATCTTTATTTTTATTATTGTAATGTCCAAACTTCACGAGTTACTAAATTCATATAGACAAAGATTTTAATCGTTTGTAATTCGGGGTTATTATACACTACCATAGCAAAAATTTGAAACATTATACTGAAATATTGGTAAAAAATACTATGTTTGTTTGTCTAACTAGCGGACATTAGATGTTTGAATTTCATGCAATTGCAAAATTCCAATTGTAGTTTAGATTCAAATTATATGTGTCTTATCTGTAATCTACATTGACAATCTGCAATCTGAATCTACAATCTACATCCAAAATAAAAAATTTGCATCTACATCATATGTATCGGCATCGACATCACCATTGACATAAGTATCTGCCATCTATATCAACAATCTTCAATCTGAATTGGTAATTTGTAATATGAAATTAACATTAGCGATCTGTAATCTACCATTTGGAAAGTCGATTAGGGTTAAGATCAATTGATTTTTTTTAGTTTCTATTTTAGTTTGATAATTTGTGGTAATTTTAAGATTGTATAGGAAGGCAAAAATCTTATAATATTATATGAAACACCTAATTACATATACTTAGATGAATTAATTACATTCAACTAATTAAGGAGCAGACCTTTGATGGCGGGCCTTCTTTTCTTGAGAGAGAAATTTGGCAAAATTAATGAGAGCTATTTGCGAACTGCCAAAATCTTCACGTCGTCTTGTCTCCAAATTAACTTTGGAAACTTTTTCTTCGACAATCTAACTGATATGTACAAGATGATCCAAATTATTCTTGGGGGTCAAGTTGACGGAAAAAACGATGTCGCTCAATGAATCGTCTGGAATGCAAAGGAAAAAACGATGTCGCTCAATGAATCGTCTGGAATGCAAACGTAGTTATTCTAAGAGTGAGATGTGTGAAGAACACGTCGAGTTGTAGATCTACCATGTCTGAACTTGCATAAGAAAATGCATCAGTAATTGGGTTCATCCACTACAACAAACCCCAGTTTTAGCTTTTCTTTTGTCGATATAGTCCCAAATAGACAAAACCAGAAATTGTGTCAAAGAATTAGACAAACAACCATGTTTTATTACTTCGTTCATGGCCATGAACGTCAGATTATTTGCAACAATGCCACCGTCGAGAAGGTTAAATTCTCTCACACTACCGTCAACAACCTCGATTCTGAAGTGGTGGGCAAAAGATAAGTAGGCGTTGTTGACCTCGGTTTTGCAGACTTATAACGTCGTACTCATATCTTTTTTCTCTAATTTCGAATTTAATTTTTCAATTTCGTCCTTAATTGAAACTTTTGTCCAACTCCAACAAAACAACAAATCCTCAATCTATGTTACCATATCATCTAAATCTTTCATCATCTTCCTAAGGGTGTTTATGCACTCTTAATTCGACTTGGAGGGTTCCATTGAGATGAAGAAAAGAGATAAGTTTATTTGAAACTTGCGGTACTATTTCCAATTTGTACTCTGCAATTTTCAATCTGCATCAACAATCTGCAATTTTCTATCTGCATCAACAATCTGCAATTTTCAATCTGCATCAACAATTTGCAATTTGGATTAGTAATTTGTAATCTTAAATTAACATTAGCAATCTACAATTTGGAGAGTCGATTAGGTTGAAGATAAGTTGATTTTTTAGTTTCTATTTAATTTGATAATTTGTGGTAATTTTCAGATGATATAATTATACGAAATCAAAGCTCTTATAACATTGTTTGCCCACTTCTGGTTCTTCGCTTTCTTCCACCTGTAGCCATAATTTTCGCCTTCTCTAGGTCTTTTTATGATATATTATTCTGTATGATTTCTATTTCATAATCAATCATGTCATTTTTAATCATCTCACCCAACAACTAATTATTATGCCTTTATTACTACAACTTTTTCGGTAGTGGCTAACCACAACTAACCAATGGTCAACCCAAACTTATCAATCTATAATTTCAGTTGTGGATGTCAAAGGAATGTATTTGACATGTTTGCTAAATTGAACTAAGGTCAGGTTTGCTTACTTGTAATAAAAAAAAATGAATTGCAATTGTAATGAAAAACAGAGGAAATGAGGTTAATGTGAATGAGAATCAGTTTCCTTTATTATTTATTAGGACACAATTCCAATTTCCTTTATTATTTATTAGGACACAATTCCAATTTCCTTTATTATTTATTAGGACACAATTCCAATTGTCAGATTCCTATTGAGACTATTTACTTTACGTTTGGATTTGAAACGAAGGAGGTATGATTACCATACAGCCCTATTAAAATAATTAAAAAATATGAATAATTTTTTATACTTTAACCAATTAATTTAATACCTAAATTAAAATGAAGAATATGCTTCAAAATTAAAATGTATTTTTTTTATTTACTTATTCAAATTTGTAGCTTGAAATTTTTTTTAATACCTAAATTAAAACAAAAAAAAAATAGAAATTTAGAAAATGAGGGAGAGAGAAGAAAACGAAAAGATGGAGAGAGAAATAGAATGGAATAGAAAAGACGTTTAGATGGAGAGAGAAATAAAATGGAATAGAAAAGCCGTTTTAACGAGGGAGCGAGAAAATAATTAATTGTTTATTTTTCAAATTTGCTTAAATCGAGGAGTCATCATTGAACGAGAGAGAAGGACGATATTTATTACTTTAATGATTTTACATTTTTCAAAAGGGTGGATTGAAGGATTAGACAACACAACCCATTAATTCATTCATTAATTGATTAACATAATTTTTTTTCCTAAGTCATATCAACTAAGCATAATACCAGGGGCGAACCTCTGAAGGGACTAGGGGGCCAGGCCACGACCCCCCCAAAATTTTTGATTTTCTCATACTCGTAGGCAAAATTAATGCCTTAAATATATACTGTTGTTATTAAATACATTTTGGCCCCCCCAAATTAACAAAATCTTATTCTGCTGCAGTGGTCATGTGTATAGTTTTTATTTTGTTGTGCCTGAGTTCGAAACTCAACCCTAACAATAATTTATTTGCTTTACATTTTCTTCCATATATGTATATTGTTTTAAAAAAAGATTGTTCTCTTTTAATGTTTTGTTTATATATATTTAAAAATATATAAATTTCATTCTTAAAAATAATTAAAACTTATTTTTTTTTTAAGAATTATATTATTTTAGTCATTATATTTTCAAATATCTAAATTTAGTATTACAATAACTAAAATAATATAATTCTTAAAAAAAAAATAAGTCTTAATTATTTTTAAGAATGAAATTTATATATTTTTAAATATATATAAACAAAACATTAAAAGAGAACAATCTTTTTTTAAAAAAATATACATATATGGAAGAAAATATAAAGCAAATAAATTATTGTTAGGGTTGAGTTTCGAACTCAGGCACAACAAAATAAAAATTATACACATGACCACTGCAGCAGAATAAGATTTTGTTAATTTGGGGGGCCAAAATGTATTTAATAACAACAGTATATATTTAAGGCATTAATTTTGCCTACGAGTATGAGAAAATCAAAAATTTTGGGGGGGTCGTGGCCTGGCCCCCCTAGTCCCTTCAGAGGTCCGCCCCTGGTATTATGCTTAGTTGATATGACTTAGGAAAAAAAATTATGTTAATCAATTAATGAATGAATTAATGGGTTGTGTTGTCTAATCCTTCAATCCACCCTTTTGAAAAATGTAAAATCATTAAAGTAATAAATATCGTCCTTCTCTCTCGTTCAATGATGACTCTTCGATTTAAGCAAATTTGAAAAATAAACAATTAATTATTTTCTCGTTTCCTCGTTAAAACGGCTTTTCTATTCCATTTTATTTCTCTCTCCATCTAAACGTCTTTTCTATTTCATTCTATTTCTCTCTCCATCTTTTCGTTTTCTTCTCTCTCCCTCATTTTCTAAATTTCTATTTTTTTTTCTTTTAATTTAGGTATTAAAAAAAATTTCAAGCTACAAATTTGAATAAGTAAATAAAAAAATTTCAAGCTTTTCTATTCTTCTATTCCATTCTATTTCTCTCTCCATCTTTTCGTTTTCTTCTCTCTCCTTCAATTTCTAAATTTCTATTTTTTTTTTCTTTTAATTTAGGTATTAAAAAAAATTTCAAGCTACAAATTTGAATAAGTAAATAAAAAAATTTCAAGCTTTTCTATTCCATTACATTTTCTTCCATACATGACATTCGAACTTATTTTTTTTTAAGAATTATATTATTCAGACAAATCATTTTGATGAAAATCTTGAATAAATTTTCCAACAATACCAGCATTATTATTAACATCAACAGTTTCTTTCAATTCTTTTTCAATATCTTTCTCATCAAAATAATTTTCAAACTTTAGAAAACACCCATCTTCTTTGTTGAAAAAACCACATTCTTTAACATCAAATCCATGAAAAAAAATCATCTTCTTCGTTAGAACAATTGAAATCTTGAACCAAGAAACCTTTATTTCGGCATTCTTCGAGTTTATCATTAAAAGATGTTCCCAACATTTTTTGGAAGGTGGGCTTTGTGTTCTTAGACCATTTCTTCTTGTCTATTTTTACAGTTTTCGTGTGTATTTCTCAAACTTTCAGAATCTTGAAAATTGATGTTCTAGAGGTCTCCCAATTGTATCTTCTTGACTGCTACTTTCAAAATTTGTCATTCTTGCCTTTTCGGGTTCTTGTTGTTTGGTTGTAAAACAATCCAAATTGTTAGATACATTTCTCAAAAGACGTCATATTTCATCCATTCCCTTTTTGAATTCCTCACGCCAGATTTCATCATGGTTTTTGTAGTGTCGGTCATGATTTCCTTCCATTTTTTTCTCCAATGGGCGTGATTAACAAGGAAATTTTTCTGGTCTTTAACTTCTTTCTTGTATTGTAAAAAAAAAATTCTGGTCACAGTTAAATTCATATTACTCATGTTTTTTCTTTTGGGGTTTTTTAGTTTAATTTTAATTCTTTATAAATAGAGAATCTCTCTCATGTATTCATTAACTTTTGATTCATAATAAGATTATTGAAGAGAACTCTCCTTAATCACTTAGACTACATCAAATTGGTATCAGAGCGCCAAGACCCAAAGACTAGATTTTTTTTCAAATTTGGATCATCCTATCTCACCACTTATCCATGGCAGCAAAAGTTTCCTCCTCCACACCCACGACCGCCGCTTGCTGACGATTGAAGCATCCATTGAAGCAGTAATCGCATCATCTCCAAACTCACCCAAGCCGTAGACCAAAGTACTCAACACATGGTCACACTCACAACTACCAATCAAAATGTTACTCAACCGCGCGTTCAGATTCAAGATGTTCAAGAACATCCAAACCGTACTCTCATACCTATGGGGAGGCAAGAAAACATCTACCAAGGAAGGCCACCAGACGGATACATGCCCGATTACATGGCACAAGATTTTGATTCATCCGATGACGGTTTAAACTTCAATGAAGAATGTTCAAGAACCGCAAGATCGAAATCCAAGAAGACAAAATTGGGACAATATGGATCAAGATTCTTTGGATTTCATGTAGTCTAAGTGACTAAGGAGAGTTCTCTCCAAGAAGTCTATCTAAGAATGTTATTATGAATCAAAAGTTAATAAATACATGAGAGAGATAAAATTAAACTAAAAAACTCCAAAGTAAACTAAAATGATTAACCAAAGATTAAACATGAGTAGAGATGTCCATGGGGCGGAGCAGAGCCGGGTAATGCCTTCCCCGCCCCCGTTCCCCATTTCATCCCGCGAAATTCCTAGTTTAATTTTGCGGAGACGAAACGAGTATTCTCTACGTAGAATTCGCGGGATCGTGTATTCCCAGCGAATAATTTACTTTTTTTTTTAATTTATTCTTAACTATTTTTTTTTAAGTTATTTGTTAAGTTGATTAATATTATATATATTTAGTTCAATAAATTTTATTTGCATGTATTTTTTTTAGACATATATATATAAATTATATGGGGCGGGACGGGTATTTAGGTAGGGGCGGAGCCACGTAGGGGCCAGGGAGGTGCCCCTGAAATTATTAATTTTATATGTTCGTATATTGGAGTTTGGAAAATATAACTGCAGTTTATATATTTGTATAACGAAATGCGGAACAAACACTAATCAATTCATCAGCTCAGATGGCAAGGGGCACGATTTTCGAGCAGTTTTTAGGTAAATTATTTTATATTTGAAAAAAAAACATAATTTTATTTAAAAAAAATTAATCCTTAGTAAATTATTTTAGAATCTAAAAAATAAAAATTAATTCTATTTTGAAAAAGGAAAAATAGTTCAATTTATATTATTTAATCATATATATTTAAGTATTTTTTTTACACGTATATTTAAAATTATTTATTATTATTTTTGAATTAATATTACTTAATATAAATATTACATCTTATAAAAAAAATCAACTGATTACGCTTGAAAAATTTAATTTTGTATTTAATAGATACGTGATCTTTTTTTTGAATCTTTGATGACACATTAATTTTATGTCTAACAAAATATTTAATATTTTAAATTTTTTAATATATCTTTATTAGATATAAAATTGAGAGTTTAATTATTAGATAGAAAATTAAAATTTGAAGAATATAGTAGACAAAAAAATTGAAAGTTTAAACATTTATTAGACAGAAAATTCAAAATTTAAGGATCTTTCAGATTAAAAATTGGAAGTTTAAGAGTCTGTTAAGCACATTTTAAAGTTCAAGGACTATATAGACATAAATCGAAAATTTCAATGACTAAACTTGCAATTAAACTCTATTGGAATTGTGCCCCTCCTGACAAAAAATTATGGATCCGCCCCTGGGTACGCTATTACCCGTCCCCGCTTTCTTTAGCTAAAGAGGCAAAAAAAAAAATCCCCGCTCCCTGTCCCATTCCCCGTCCTATTCGGGGCGGAGCGGGTAAATGAACATCTCTAAACATGAGTAATATCAATTTAACCTTTATCCTACCACATCAGCTCTGCTCCACGCAATCCTCGCCTTCAGCACTACCACAATCAACTACCCAACTACCCAACAACCACACGCCACTGAAACCCCCCAAGTCGCCACGATCAGCACAAAACAAATTCTAATCCCCAATTCGAGAAAAGAGAGGAGAAAGAAGAAATAAATCATTGAAATAATATTTGTTTTTTTTTTTTAAAAGTGAGCGGTAATTAAGTATTTTAAATTGCTGCACTAGAGCAGGATCGAACTCGTGCATGTGGTTAACCGTTGGTTGTTACTACTCTCTTACCAAAAAAAAAAAAAAAAAAAAAGAAAAAAAAGAAAACTGAAAAACCCTTGATGTGGTGGCACCGGCCAGGAGCATCGTACTTCTGTGCTCTAAAACCCTACTTTCTCTGTAACCCTTTCACCACTACCAAATGCACCCATAGATTTTCTTCGATTACAGTCATGGCGACGAAATCCATCGGCGAATCAGATGTTGGCATACTCAGTTACATTTCTTCTCTCCCTGGCTTTCGCGGCATTCTTAAGCAAAGGTTTAAGCTTCTTGCCCATCATCTCTCAGGGATGCTATGCTGCTCATTCGATTTTTGTACTATCTGCTTGATTGTAATGAAGATATGAGGCAACTTTTAGAATATGAAATGAAATGCTAGAGTGTTTACCAGCAAAACAATAAATTAAGTGTATGGAAAATTGAAACCCTTCTTCTGTATTGATAACAAAATCAGAATGAATGAGAACAGAAAAGGTAACTTCAGCAACTAATTATTGTTATGAATTAGTCGAGATTACTGGCACCATGGAAATGTTATTATTTATGCTCTAGTTGACAGAGGATTTTGTGGGTGTTATCTGTTCTGGAGGAAAAAAATGGCACAATGGAAATGTGATCCACCGTATAGCATTTGGTGTTTGTTCTCTTTCTATTCTTTGAGTAAGAAAATTAAGCAAGGAGCTTTTAGGTTGCTATAGGAATGTAAATAGCAAATAGTATCATTCAGCCATACTCCCACAAGCTTTGAATGAAGGGAATATTTTTCTTTGTTTTTAATTTTTGATTTTTTTTACACAACGATTCAGCTGTACTTGTAAGACATGTTTTATTTAAACTTTTAGAATCCTATCATTGTAAACCTTTCCCCCTTTGGTTTTGATACAGGTATTCTGACTTCATTGTGAATGAAGTTGACACTGATGGAAATGTTGTTCATTTGACGTCATTGGATACTCCTCCAGAGGTGGTGAAGTTAAATTTCTCAGTGTTTCCATTGCATGCCTTCAATGTTGATTTTTCCCCTTTTCCCCTTTTGCGTGTACATGTGTGATAGTTTTAATTCTATCGAGGCATTCAGGTTGTTTCGGAAAGCAGACCAATGACAGTCCACAGTACAAGCGAGAGTTATGCTTCTGAAATTGAATTGTTTAGATCTCTTGCTGGTGATTCTGCTGCTGAGATTTTGGAAGCTTTTCTAAAGCAAATCAATTCTGGTGTGGATGAAAGTATTTCACCTATTGTATTTTCCCCAGATACAGATAAAACCCATCGAACGGTTAGCTCTAAGACTTTGTTTGTTAATGTATTTGTACATTAATTATTGAGTCTATCTTGAAAATTTTCATTCCAAGTAACAGTCAGTGCAGGCTCATCTTCTTTCTTTCTTCTTTTAGATGATTTCTAGATTATTGGTTTTGTTTGGAAAAAAACTGATCATTGCCGGGTAGATATATCTTTTATTTTTATTCTGCAGTTTTTTGCTCAATGGGCAACTTCTCTCATCATTCAGTCAAATTTAATGACTAAATTAAAAATAATCTTTGTTCACTATCACTACTCCATATAATTTACTCTTTAAATTTGAGGTTTTCAGGCTGTCCACAATTTCTTTAAGAAATTTAAGTTCCTTGTGACCGATACTATTGATGGACCAGATTCTTCATCAAAATGTGTCCGTGTGAGGGTAGATTCAGGAGTGCAGAATAACCGAGGTCGGTTCTCTAAGAAACGAAAAGAAAGGGGTGATAAACCCTATGACAGTAGAGGTTCAGACAACTGGCCTGAACATGCTGGCAAGTTTCTCAGGTAAGGGCTTTTCAGTAATTTAGTAGTTCTTGTTTTGTGGATGCCTAAAGCTTCTTGGCTTCTTATTCATCATCTTACCTTCCCTTTCTATAAGATTTTTTTTTTTTATATTTCTGCTTGGGCCTTAACTTCTAGTTCTGAATTTAATAGAGGTACTAAATATGAACTGACTTCTGAAAATTTTGTATCTTCACGATAAAGATTTTGTTACCAGCAAAACATTTATGGCAAAATTTATCAAGAATCCTTGCAACTTTGTGGCCTTGCTTTATCTTGATGCTTGATATAAATGCTTATTGGCCTTTTCTAACCAGAGGTTGATGCGGGTAGGATTAAGGGTAACTTAGGGGTAATTTCATATTAATCCTTGGTTAATCTTTTTTAGTTTCCTTTTACGATTTAGTTTGCTTTTCATTTTCTATAAATAGGGAACATCTCTCATGTATTCAATAACTTTAGATAACTTTGAATTTGAATATTACTTTGAGTGTTGATTTCTTAGAGAGGATTCTCTTGTGCCAAATCAGGCTACATCAGAGGTTGAATGATCTTTTGTCTAATGTGAAGTTCTTTTTGTAATCCTTTAGCTTTAGTGGATATTTTGCTATTTGTTTTTGTATATTTTATCTCAACAATAAAATTATTATATCATTTCCTACCCCCCCCCCCCCCCCCCCCCCCCCCCCATCGAAAAAAAAAAAAAAAAGTTGTACCATCACATTGCATCAAATCTAGAATGGAGTCTTTCTTTGTTTTCTAGAACTGGCATCTTTCATTTTGTTCCATGTATTTATGGCCATAGTTGAACAAGTTTCCTAATTTATGGTTCCATCTATTTGGATGTTCGATTCTAATCAAATTTAAGATGTCGCCGTAAAATATTTTAGGTTTCATCTTTACAAGGAGAACAAGGACACGCAAGAGGCATTGGGACTATTAGGAAAGATGCTTGGTATCCAGGTATGCATACTCTTAGTCTTCGCATATATCTCAATCTAATATGTCGTTTGGACGATTCTCTCCAAGGAACTTTCGATTTTTCTATTTTCTTATCGATAAATTGGATAAACTTTTTGTGAGCTCCTTGTTCATCACCTTTTGGGGTGGACACTTAGTTCTGTGTAATTTGATTTTTGTTCATTTATACCAGCCCTTTGTAATTTGTAATCTCCTTGTACTCTTGACTCTTGAGTGAACCTTGTCCCTTCTTCTCTTTTCGTAATTCTCTCTTAACCAACCAAAATCAGGAAAATGGTACACAGTATTGATTTAGTTATAAAATTAAATTGAAAGGTGCTGTAGGAGAGGCCCTTTAATCGTGTTGGGTGTAAAATGGAAAGGCTTGTCAATTATTTGGGCTTTCCCCAGGGGGAAATGTCGTCTAGCTGCCTCATGGGACCCTTTGGTTGATAAAATTTTTATCAAAAGGGGACCCTTTGGTTGATAAAAAAATTATCAAAAGGGGGCACTCAACTCTGGCGCAATCGGTCTTGAATATCCCAAGTTATTTATTCTCACTCCTTCAAGCCTCCATGAAAGTCATCAATTGTTTGGAAAAGATTTTTAGTAGAGACATTGTTTGGGATGGTTGGGTGTATAGACGGGCTAATCTTGTAAATTGGGGGTGGACTTCTCTCCCTATGGCTTATGGTGGTCTTGGAATAGGCTCCCTTCAGCAAAGAGACCAGTGTTTTCAAGGCGAGCGCCTAAGGCGCTGGGCGCACCCAGGCGAGGCATTTTCAGCATGTTGCTCCTCCAACATACTTTGGGCGATGGTCTTCAATCGGGCGTGCGCCCGTCGTCGCCCAGCGGTGCCTTCGCCTTTGAAGGAGGCGCGCGCCTTCATTTCTTCTTTAATTGTTCTTTAAAATTTTTGTTTTTCTTCAATCCTTTGACTAAGAAGAAGAATTGAAGTTTGAAGAGGAAGAATTAAAGAAAAGGAATATCAAAATTTGTAAGCAAAAAATCGAAGAAGCATACATTAACTGCTTATCAGAAGAAATGAAGAAGAAGAAGAGGGAGAATTCGGAAGAGAAGAAGACTTTTATTTTTGAAGGGTTCACTGTCATTTTGTATATTTCCTAGAAGAAATGAAGGGTTTTGTATATTTCCTAGAAGAAATGAAGGGTTGGCTGTTGTCATTTTGTATATTTCCAGAAGAAATGAAGGGTTTTGTATATTTCCTAGAAGAAATGAAGGGTTGGCTGCTGCATGCTAACAAAACTGCCAAGTGGCAAAATTTCTATTATTTTACCTATTTAAAAATATTTATATTTCTATTTTATTTTTCAAATATATTCCTTTTCTGAAGATTATTTATGGTAGATAATCCTACACCCTAAAATTATTTGATATTGACATAAAAATTAAGTATTTCTATTTATTTATTTTTATCTATAATTGCCAAAAATAATATTAATTTATTATTTTTATTAAGTGCGCCTTGCTTCAGTCAGGCCACGCCTTTTTGTCGCCTCTCGCCTTCGGGCTATCTAGGAGCATGTCGCCTTGACGTGCGCCTTGCGCTTTGAAAACACTGAAAGTGACAATGCTCTTTTAATCAAATGGTTGTGGAGATTTACCCAAGAAGAGAAGGCTTTATGGAGGAGAGTCCCAGGGGCTATTTACCAGCTGGACTACCAAGGTTGGGCCTCTGGTTCTTCAATTAGAAAGGGGAAATAGCGGCTGTGGACAAATTTTGTTGAAGATAAAAACCAGTTTTCAGTTTTATGGAGTTCAAGATGGGGAACGGTAGCAGAGTTTGTTTTTGGGAAGATAAATGGGTTGGCCTTTCTGGATTTATATGCAATTTCTAATAAGAAAGGAGTTTTAATAGCTGATTTTTGGAATGGAAAGCAACAGACTTGAGATCTAGGGAATAGGTATAAGGAGGGGTTGGGAAGCTAGATCGTAAGTTAGTTCCCTTCCACTTACTTAGGGCTCCCCTTGGGCGGGAATCCTAGGAGCCAGTTGTTCTGGAACCTTGTCTTGGAAAAGTTTCAGAAACGATTGTCTACATGGAAAAAAGTTTTTTTTCTCTAAAGGGGGGAGACTTACTCTTATTCTGGAGTCTTAAGTGGGATTCCCATTTTTTTTTTCTCTAAAGGGGGAGACTTACTCTTTTCAGGAGTCTTAAGTGGGGTTCCCAGTTTTTTCTTGTCCATGTTTAGGATCTTAGTCTTGGTGAGTAAGATTCTTGAGAGATTAATGAGGAACTTCTTGTGGGAAGGGGTCGAGGAGGGGGGAGGATCCCATTTGATTAAGTGGGAGGTGGTGTTGAAGCCTGCAAAACTTGGAGGACTGGGTATTGGGAGCTTGAGATTACACAACGAGGCTCTTTTGGCTAAGTGGTTGTGGCGGTTCTTCACGAAGTCTGACACGCTGTGGTATAGAGCTAGGAAGCACCGACACTTGTAAAATGGCCTAGTGTTGGTATCGCCATCGGACACCAACACGCCAATTGTGGGATTGCCCGTTTGCGAACTACCTTTGGGGTCGCTAGTTGAGTTCGTTTGGTGTTAGTGGGGTATGCAATAGAGATGAGCGGTCTTTGTTGGAGGAGGTGCTTCTGAATCCTCCCTTTAGGGAGAAGAGCAAAGTGTTGTGGCATGCTAGTTTCTTTGCTCTTTTGGGGTATTTGGCTTGAGAGGAATAATAAGATTTTTAGGGAGGTCGAGAAATAGGGTGAGGAGGTTTGGGAGGTAGCAATGTTTAATGCTTCTTTGTGGGCGTCGGTCCCTAGGCCTTTTTGTAATTATCGTCTTGGTGGTGTTCTTTTGGATTGTAGTCCCTTTTTGTAGCTAGTGTCGGACTCCCGGTTCTTTGGGGCTTGTTTTTTTTATGCCTTTGTATTCTTTCATCTCTCGAATGGAAGTTTGGTTTCTTACCAAAAATTATTCTTCAAGTGTTATTTACTCAAATTGGGAGACTTATATTTTTTTTTTTTTGGTAAGAAACAGAGCTTTCATTGAGAATAAAAAATTGGGAGACTTCTATTCACTCTTACTAGTTTGTTATGTTATGTTATATTTTCTAATTTTTATTTTTTATTTTCCTTTTCACTCTTTCAAGAGTTTGTATCCTTTGAGAATTTTTACTTGTTTTTTATTAATCAATGAAAAGTTTGTATCTTGTTAAAAAAAAGTTGAACTTATGCTGACTAGTCTAGGTTTTGCTGATCTGAGCTTTGTGCATTGAGTTTGACTCATACTTGAATTGGAACTTGGTAGAAGCAGACTTATTTGAAGTGGTAACCTAGGACATTTAGCCAAGAGCCTTTTTCTATTTATTTTAAAAAGAAAAAAAAGATTACCAAAATCAAGCCCTTAAAACAAATGGTGAGCCACCCTCTTTTAGGCACCCCTCTCAATGAAAACTTTTGAGTACCCGTTTGTAATTTTATTTGCCAATAGGTCTCGGGTGATTCTTTATCTTGCCTTGTACATTCTTTTATTTTTCTCACTCGGTTTCTTACAAAAGAAAAAAAACGGTATAAATATGAAAAACATGTTTTTTTTTTTGGTCAAAGAAATGTTCGTAATGTATATTTATGTATGACTATGTATTCATTAATATGTAAAAGAATAAATTTGTCCGAGTACTACAGTTCTTTTTGATGATTTGCTATTAGATATAGTGGAATGTATTGGTTCTTCTAGTTCATCTACCGTTTGCAATGGGGAAATGATTGAACATTTACTTCATTCGGAGTTCAGAAATATACTTTATGCAGCTTTGTACAGTAATGATTGTTCTTCCTCACACAAGTTTTCTTGGACAGACGAGGTCTTTTGGTTTTGCTGGCACTAAGGATAAGCGCGCCATCACAACTCAAAGGGTAATTAATTGTTTCTCACCATTTTTCTTGCTTTCTTTTGTATCTTGTTTGTTTTATCAACTACCTACTCCAACCTCAATTGTTTACCCCTCCTACATTTGATTCAAGTTTCTAAAAGATCCTTTGGTAAAATTGATTAGGGCTCTCTTTTAGTTAGTTTGGTTGGAGAGAAATAGAAGAATTCGTAAAGTTCCTAGGAAAAATTTGAAGTCAATTTTTCTACCTTCTCTTTGAACTCGAGATCCAATTTGTTCAATTCTAATTATTACCCTTTGGAGTTTTTTCTTCTTTTTGTTTTTTGTTTTTAATATTTAGTATTTAATATTTATTTCCTCCCATTTCGACCCTGAAAAATTAGGTTTCTTTATATAAAAATGTTTGGAGTGTGTTTATTTTTTTAAATAAAAATCTTTTGGTTGCATGCTGTAATTTCATTTAGTCTATGAAATTGAGTTTCTTATTAAAAAAAGACACTTTTATGCATTTTCCGGACGTTGAATCTCATCATTGTCCTGTCTTGCTATGCTTCTTTTTGATTCAAGTGTGGAGAGAACCCCAAAGATGGATATAGCGATATAATGATATATATATAAATATTTATTTTTTTTTAAGAAAGAAGAACATATTGATTGAGAGAAAAGCATACAAAAGGGGAGATGAGATATCCCCGAAAGGCGAAAGGGCTACAAAAAAGACTCCCAATTAACCGAAATATGTACAAGTACAAGATCATAATTACAAAGAGTTAGAAAGACTCCCAATTAGCCAATATAGTGATTATTTTAATCAAAGGGATTTGATTCAGGATTGTTGGAGCTGGAAGCTAGAATATGTTTTCAGATAGGATAAATTTGTTCCGTTAGGGATTTAAGGAAAATACTTCTTGCCTTTCCAGGTCACTGTATTTAAGCAACTCGCAAGTAGAGTAGCTGCTCTTAATGATCGGTTGATTGGTATCAAGTTGGGTAACTTTAGGTAAGGCAGGATCCAATTTCATGCTTTTACAATGTATTAAATTTTTTATGCACGCATCTGTTTTCCATACTTTGTTTCCAGCTATATCCAGGAAGGGCTTCTTCTTGGGCAGCTCCTGGGTAACAGGTTTACCATCACCTTGCGGTAAGTTTGTCACTGAAATCCCTTAAAAGTAGGTTTTCAACATTGTAGTATGTTAAATGATAACCTCAACTAGGTTAGAGGCTCAAATCCCCACCCCCACAAAATGTTGGAGTATGTTAAATGATGTTTAAATTTTAATGATTCAATTATATTTCCACCATGCATTATCAGAGGAGTTGTAGCAGATAGTGAAGATGCCATCAAAGCATCTGCTGAAGCGTTAGGAAGGCATGGTTTTATTAATTACTTTGGCTTACAGGTACTTCTTTCTAATTTAATATCTTAGCGTTTTTTGATCTTGTCATTTATTATGCTATTTCTTGGTGTAAAAGCTCCAGTCTCTTTGCCTCTTATACCTACACTTCCCTTTTAACACACTGGGAAAACTTCTTGTAAACACCATGGATCTTTGATCCCTTTTGTATATTTCATACATCAATGAAATTGTTTTATCAAAAAAAAAAAAAAAAATGAACATCTTATCTCATAAAAAACATGCTCCATTCTTATCAAATCTTAGGTTGTAGATGCGCATGCGTTGTGTGGTCTTTGACTCTGACTCTAAAGTTGTCCAAACCCATTAGCTTGTACAAATATTATTATTGACATTTGGTGTATAGGGGTGACTTTGGAAGGTTTCCATGTATTTTTGGAAGCTGGTGAAAGAACAAATTCTCAATGAATTTAATTGGAGAAATATGGTGCTTGGCAGAAGACTTGCACTTGCTATCATTTTTCTCTTTAGCATCCCCACTCATTATCTAACTCTTAGGTCGGTTTTAGGGTTCAAAAGCAATTATGAGAGAATCTTGACCGTCTAACATGTTTGGCAAAATCACGTACATAGTAGCTATTGAAATCAGCTTTCTTGAGAATCTGCCATCTTATCTAACAAAATTTTAAGAGTCCAATTCTAATTCCTTCCATGTATCTTTTTTTTTTTCACACCTATTATATCCTATATCCACAAAATAATTTTGATTTTAAACTGTTTGTGTTCCTCTTTTATTTTTATTTCTGTCATATTTCTGTTCAGATTGTGTCCCTTCCCAAACATTAGTAAAACAACATTAATAGTAATCTATTCTAGACCACTCTAATTCAAATTTCAAATAGTTTTAGTAAGTGAAAACCAGTTCTTCCTCATTCCCATTTCTGCTTGGATCAATAGTTTTCGCTGAATCTCACGTGGTTCTTTCCCATGCTTGTGAATTAGCATCGGACTGAAATTGAAATTCCTTGATTTTACACATCTACGAGGTCTGTATACAGACAATACCAAAGCATTAGGTTTAGTTAACAGCTTGAATATAAGCCAAGTGAGGGACATTTCAGGTTAAAAAATACACTGCATGTGAACAAGAAACAAAATTTTTCATTGATGAAATGAAAAGAGACTAATGCTCAAAGGATACAAACTCCACAGAGGAGTGAAAATGAAAGCAATAAAAGAGCATGTGAACCAAATATATTTTGTTAATTGATGCAATTCATGCTATTGATTCAATCTTTCTGTAGATTTTGCTAACTGATGCTATGTGTGCTATTGAATTAAGCGATTTGGAAGTGGCTCTGTACCAACTCATCTCGTTGGAGCATCACTTTTTAGAGGAGAGTGGAAGGGTGCTGTCAATATGATTCTTGATCCAAGAGAAGGGGATATCCTTTTATTATCTGTATGCAAGGCTAGATTGTCGATCTACTCATCTACTTCCAATGTTTTTCTCTTCGCAGGCTTAGTTGAACTATTAGTTAATTGTTTTCTTAACTCAGTCAATTACAAACCAATGTAATTGCGAAGGCAAGAGACTACTACAAGGAAAGTAATGATATTGACGGGACGTTGAAGCAATTACCTCGATATTTAGTTGCTGAAAGGGCAATAGTAAGTTCATAAATATAATAGTCAAGTCATTAATTCCTACACATGCTTGCTTTTCTGATACATATATCTATCAAAGGAATTTTTTTATGCCAAATTTTCACTGTAGCTTAATACTGCCTAGTGCTGATTGCCTGCAATATACATACATACATTACATGGATATGTGTGTGCGGTTTCGTGTTCTAGCAGGAAGCTATATTTTCCTTGTATGTAATAATGATGTAATTCTTGCTCTTTTAAATGATACAGCTCCAATGTTTGAAGAAATGTCCTGGGAACTATTTGCAGGCTCTTAAAGCGATACCTAGAACTTTGAGAATGATGTAAGTGATTATGCTTGAAGGATACTAGTTTTCTTGCTGGCTGGACTATGCTTAGCTTTGTTTTGTTTTGTTATAGGGGATGTTAAGATCTATACTAATGAACTGATTGACACAATTGATGTTGCTCTTTATTTGCTTCTGTTTTTGCCAATTTGCTAGGTTACTTTACCTTATTAATAAAAATAAAGCTGACAATCTTCGTTTCTTGTTCCATGAAATAAGCGAGCTGGCAATGGGTTTGTTACTTCAGGGGCAACAGAATCAACTATGTTTGAAAATCGAATCTGATTGGAAAAGGAAAATAGTGAAAGGGAAAGCCCTGGAAGACTAACACCAATTGAAGCTGGGATAATTTTTTTTAACCATGAACGAGCATTTGTTATTCTTTCTAATGGAGACTGGAATAAAACTAGAAACCTACTTGGGATCTATGGAACCTTAAAATGTTGATTGTTATTGAAGGCCAATATGGGAATTTTCTGGAATAGGCATACATCCCAATGGATGATGGATTGTATGGAGGGTTGTATTTATGCAAACGACAACTATTCTGCTTTCGTTCTTGCAGGAGTTGATACCCCTTCCCGAATATTGTCTCTTTGGTAGGCCCCATTTCTATATCCTTAGTTATCTTACCATCCAATTCACAGTTACAGTGTTCTTTAATGCTCAGTTTCTCATTGGAAAGTGGTTGTAGTCAATGGTTCCATATTTCTTTCTCTAGGTAAGTTGCAGTGCAAGAAAGTGAGTTGTTCGAGATTCTTGAGGGTCATTGTCATTCTCATAGTCACAATTGGAGTCCATTTTGTAATCTCTAGGCCCCCTTTTTTTTTTTTTTGAAACAAGAAACACAACTTTTCATTGATATAATGAAAAGAGACTTACAAGCTTCTAAGTTCTACCGTTGATGATTTCTCTTCTTTTTGTATTGCCCGCTTATAATCTTTCATTTGGGTCAATGAAAGTTTGGTTTTTAGGAAAATTTGTATTTGAACTCTTAGCCAAAAGATTACGAAAAGTTATTGGTGTAGACAAGAAAAGGGAATTCTATTCAATGATCAAAAGGTGATTCTAAAGGACTGCAGCCCCCTTTAAATACAAATAGGAAGACTGGAAAAGTCCTAACTACTTACAACAAACTTGGGAAATCCAAGTGGTTAAAAGAAATAACTAAAAGAAATAAAGAAAATAAAAGAATATAACACAAAGTGTTTCAAGAAACTAAAGGAAATAAAGAAAAATACAAAAGAATATAAAACAAGAAGAGTTTCAAGAAACTAAAGAATTTACAAGAAACACTCAAGAAAGGAGTCAAGATGTCCTACATCAGACCCTCCCACTTAAAATCAAACTCGACCTCGAGTTAATTAGCTAAAGAAAACTCGTTCGGAGCATGAAAATGGTGAATGTCAGCAATGTTGAAGGTATTGCTAATTCATAAATGGGAAGGAAGTTCCACCCGATAAGCATTACACCCAATGCGTTCAAGAATGACAAAAGGACCAAGTTTCTTGTTAGTCAACTTAGTGTGATGACCAGATGGTAAACGGGTCTTCCGGAGATGAATCATCACTAAATCACCCACTTGAAATTCCTTAAACCGACGACGAGTGTCCGCCAAAGACTTGTAGGAAGCATTAGACTTCTCCAAATGATCCTTGACTTCCTGGTGGAGTTCCTGAATCCGAGTAGCCATGCTCTCAGCTTCCAAACTAAGATCAACAGAAGAGGGAATGTTAGCTAAGTCAACTGTAAGACGAGGGAGATGAGTATAAACAACCTCAAATGGTGTCTTCCCTGTGGAACGATTTTGCATATGGTTAATGGCAAATTCAGCTTGAGCCAATGAAAGGTCCCATTGTTTAGGCTTGTCCCCGCAAAGACAACGAACCAAATTGCCAAAAGTTCTATTGGTAACCTCGGTTTGGCCATCAGTTTGTGGATGACTTGTGGTACTAAAAAGGAGACTCGTGCCAAACTTCCTCCACAAGGATTTCCAAAAGTAGCTCATGAATTTGACATCTCGATCCGAAACAATGGATTTAGGTATTCCATGAAGTCTAACAATCTCACGAAAGAAAAGATTAGAAATGTGAAGAGCATCATTAGTTTTCTTCCAAGGGAGAAAATGAGCCATCTTACTAAATCTATCAACAACCACTAAAACAGAGTCATATCCACGTTGAGTTCTTGGTAAGCCTAAGACAAAATCCATGGAAAGATCTTCCCAAATAGAGTTTGGTATAGGTAAAGGGATGTAAAGACCGGTATTTTGGCTAGAACCTTTTGAAGTTTGGCAAACAAAACACCTTTTAACAAAACTAGTAATATCTTTATGAAGTTGTGGCCAAAAAAATTTGGAGGAAATTAAAGCAATGGTTTTGTCACGACCGAAATGGCCGGCTAGCCCCCCCGAATGCATATCTTGTAAAATATACACCACCCCGTCATATAAGGATGCATTGAAGGCTTCTCCACAATCAAATCGGTCTGTAAACCCACCCAATATTCAGACAGTTGCGACACATAACAAGATCTCTCTCAACAAGAATACCAACAAGTATGAGCTTGCTGATTTCTACCCTGAAAAAGCTGTTATCATTTATCGGGAGCATTTTCATGATGAATGGTTTGAAATTATAAAAGCTGTCCAATTAGACATCACCAATTCGGGTTCTATTAGCCCCTTACAACCAGACAGGGCTCTCTTATCGGTTTTAGATAGGGAACAAGGCATCACTCTCTGCAAAAACAAAGGTTGGCAAAAAGCTGGTCCATATCGAGTTAGATTTGAACCTTGGAGTACAGAGGCTTACACAAGAGATTTAAAAGTCCCTTCATATGGTGGATGGATCAAAGTCAGAAACTTACCAATGGATATATGGTCCTTTGATATTTTTGTGAAAATTGGAAATGCTTGTGGAGGATACTTGGAAACAGCAAGCAAGACTCTTGCACGAATGGACATGATGGAAGTTTGTATAAAAGTTAAAGAGAATCAAAAGGGCTTCCTCCCATCAACTATACTTCTTCAATCAACAACTTCATCATCCATTTCGATACACATTGAACCTTTTTTTGTTGCAAGTTATTCCATAAATTTCATAGCCGGAATCCATGGCAAAAACCCTCCAGTGAAGTCGACCTCGATCACCCCACGCGCCGATGAAGTTTCTCCTTACCCTGAAATTGCGTTCGAAGTACAGCTGACTCACACGCCTATTGTGGCTCCGTACCATCGAGCATCCTCCAATGAACAACAAAATTTATTGTACTTTGTGAAGGAATCAACCTTGCATCCATCGGGTAATTCAACTACCCCTGTTTTACCCATTGTTTCCCAAAAATCCTCCTACCAACCTGACACATCCATTAATACCCATCAACATCACCCCATCTAGCAGCCCACTTTTTCTGACCTAGCCTTACCCACTCTTCCAAACACTGCGGATAACAATGCCTTACACACTCATCCAAACCCTTTGGACAACAATACTTTACCCACTTATCCTTTGGACAATAATACTTTACCCATTTATCAACCTGACGCATCCATTAATACCCATCAACATCACCCTATCCATCAGCACACATTTTTTGACCTAGCCTTACCCACTCTTCCAAACCCTTTGGATAGCAATCTGACTTATCCCCACCCCCTCCCAATTAATCCATCCCCCATCCTTAAACCTATTGTTATTAATAAAAAAGTCTCTCACCTAGTTGCTGGAAAAATTTATTCCACCAATACAAAACAGTATTTTTTGGATTCTGATGATCTTTTATCATCTCCTTGCTCACATTCCTCTACCCCAAAAATTAGAGCCTCCAACCATATGGACTTCTCTCCCACGTCCATTTCTTGCCTTTTTGAGCAAACCTTTGAATCCTCGAAGCAAGCTACTCCTTTGGCTATTGCTCCACTAGCTATTCAACAGCCACAACCCCTCATTGATCCATTGCCAATTGACACCGAACAAGATTGTAGAAATGGGATCGATACAGATGATATGATGGAAGGACCAGAGGAGGAGTATATTGATGATCCTTCTCAACACCTAACAACGCTGTTTCCTTGGATGAGAAAGTATGGGATGTGTATTATGCCATTACCCTCCAAACAGAAACAAGCTACAATTCCTAAGAAGAAGATAAACTGGAATAGATAATTGGTGAATCTTCAATCTAGTGTTAATTACAGTAAAGGCAGCACCAACCATGCCCTAAACGAGGACGGGTCGCGCCATCCCAATTGATTGTGATCTTTTGGATCGATGGGGGGCAAAGAGAGAGGAAATAGAGGACCGACTTTACATCTATTTTTGTTTTTTCTTCTTTTCTAGCTCTTTCTTGTTGATTTTGTCTCCTCCCTTTTTGTATTTACATCTTATCTTCCCTCTCTATTCATTGGTGGTGTTTTTTTGTGACTGTTTTCGGATAGGATTTCCTTGTAATCCATTACATATTATCAATGAATGGTTTGTGTTTCCTATCAAAAAAAAAAAAAAAAACCATCTAGAATGTGGTAATCCGAACAAGGTACGTGTGAAATGCATTTTTCCCAAATAGCTTTAAAATCCGTATCCGTGGCATATAAAGGAGGTATATGGTCAAAAGCAATGATTTCAGCACGAAGAGTGGTTAAGAGTATACCTTTCCTACTTAAAGCGTCGGCTACCTTGTTACTTTTACCGGTGGTGTGCTTGATGACAAAGTCGAATCGTTGAAGGAATTGGAGCCAACGTGCATGCATTCTACTAATAGTCTTTTGAGATTGAATAAACTTCAAAGAAAAATGATCAGTTAATAGAATAAAAGCATTGGAAAGTAAGTAGTGTTCCCATTGTTTGAACGCTCGAACTAAGGAATATAACTCTTGCTCGTAAGTACTCCAATTTTAGCGGGCAACACTTAATTTTTCACTAAAAAATTCTACTGGATGACCCTCTTGACTCAAAACAGCCCCAATACCAACCCCAGAAGCATCTACGGAAACCTCAAAAGGTTTGTCAAAATTAGGAAGGGCAAGAACAGGGGTAGATGCTAAGTGCTTTTTTAGGTTGCTAAAGCTAGAAGTTTGGGAATCACCCCAATCAAATTGGCCTTTCTTTAAACAATTAGTGAGGGGTGCAACAATAGTACTAAAATTACGAATAAATTTGCGATAAAAAGATGCTAAGCCGAGAAAACATTGAAGTGCTCGAATGTTGTGTGGTATAGGCCAATCACTAATAGCTTCAATCTTCCTAGGATCTACAGCCACACCCTTAGCACTTAGAACAAAGCCCAAAAAATTAATTTCAGCACATAAAAAGGTACATTTCTTGGCATTTAATGTAAAGGGCATTGTCATTAAGGATAGAAAAAACCGTGTGTAAGTGGGCAAGATGTTCATCATTGGTTTTGCTATACACAAGTATATCATCAAAGTAAACTACCACAAATTTATTTAAACAAGGAAGGAGTACCTGATTCATGAGGCGCATGAATGTGCTTGGAGCATTGGACAAACCAAAGGGCATTACTAACCATTCGAAGAGGCCTTCATTTGTTTTAAAAGCTGTTTTCGATTCATCCCCTGGTTTTATTCGAATTTGGTGATATCCACTTTTGAGATCAATTTTGGAAAACACCGAAGCACCACCAAGTTGGTCCAATAAATCGGATAATCTAGGTATGGGTAAACGGTATTTAACAGTAATCTTATTAATAGCACGACTATCGACACAAAGGCGCCAAGAACCATCTTTCTTAGGAGCTAACAAGGCTGGAACCGCACACGGGCTCAAACTAGGTTTAATGTGTCCCAACTCAAGGTAGTCTTGAATTTGATCATGTAAAATCTGGTGTTCCTTGGGACTCATTCTATAATGGGGTAAATGAGGAAGAGAACTACCGGGGACTAGGTCTATTTGGTGTTGAATATTGCGTAAAGGGGGTAAAGAAGATGGGGAAGTAGCGATGTTAGGAAATTCATTCAATAAGTGAGAGATGGGAGGAGGGAAATGTGTTGTAGTCTCACTGGTTGTCGTTCCTTTAATAACAAAAGCCGCTAAGGTGTCTTTAGGAGTACAAAATATATCTTTACCATGAGTTAACGTGAACAACTGTTTTTTATTGGACCCCTCACTGGTTTTTTTCTTATCTTCCGTAGCTCCCATAGGCAAAAGGACAACTGTTTTTCCCATCCAAGAAAATGTATGAGTGTTGTCCCTTCCCCTATGCATAGCTTGAGTATCAAACTGCCAAGGACGCCCTAAAAGGATATGACACGCATCCATTTGGAGACTGTCACATACAACTTGATTTTTATAGTGCTGTCCAATTGAAAGAGAAATGGTGCAAATTTCCAGCACTTGTTTCTCACCACCTTTTGAAATCCAACTAACCTTATAGGGATTTGGGTGAGGTTCAGTTTTCAGGTTAAGGGCAGTAAGAAGCTTCTTGGAAACAATATTTTCAGAACTACCACTGTCAATTATAACCTGACAAATCTTACCATTGATTGTGCATCGAGTTCGGAAAAGTTTATGTCGTTGGGGATTGATCTTGTTCTTTGGAGTTAGAAGGATTCTTTGAAGAACACAAGAAAGTTGATCCCCATCGGAGTCTGGTTCCGCAAATTCATAATCATCGGAGCCTTCGGGATTGTAAGTGTCATCATCTTGGGTTTGTTCTTGTATAGCCAATGTCCGTCGTTGGGGGCATTCATTAGAGAGATGACCTTGCTGGCCGCACCTGAAACACTTACCAAGAGAAGGACGATTATAAGGATTAGTAGACTTTTTACCCATGGGAGCATCCAAACCTTTATTAGTGTTGTTCTTGGCAATATGCTCATCCTTTTTGCCTTGTTGGGTGGAGTTGGATGAACTTCCTTGCTGAAAATTTCGGGGAGAATCATTAGTATACTTTCTTTGAGGTGGTTGGTCTTGTTTTGTCCATGCATTCCTTCGTTGGTAGGTTCTTGAAGGCCTAATCTCATCATTTTCCTCAATCTTGGTTGCTAGGTTGATTGCATCCGCGAGGTGGTTGGTCTTGTTTTGTCCATGCATTCCTTCGTTGGTAGGTTCTTGAAGGCCTAATCTCATCATTTTCCTCAATCTTGGTTGCTAGGTTGATTGCATCCGCGAGGTAAGCTAGAGGATGTACGTTTACCGCTTCTTTGATGTCATCACGAAGACCATTAACAAATCTTGAAATTTGTTGTTGCTCGTTTTCGGGTAGATTATTTCTTGCACCCAATCGGTAGAATTCTTCCGTGTAATCTAGGATATTACGATTACCTTGCTTACATTGTTGGTATTGGTTGTATAGGATTTGTTGATAGTTGAGTGGTAGGAATCGTTTCTTCATTAACCTCAACATCTTTGGCCATTGTTTTATGAGTGTCTTGCCCGAGTATCGACGATTATTTTGGAGTTGATCCCACCATGCTGAGGCCCCACTTTGTAATTTGAAAGCAACTAACTTCACCTTCTTTTCTTCGGGAGTATTGGCATAATCAAAGAAGTTCTCCACGTTCTTGACCCAATCAAGAATTTTTTCCACATCGATTCTTCCATTGGAGTTTGGAAGGTCTACTTTCATTATAATTTCTGAATTGTCATTAAATTGTTGTTGTCTTCTTGGAGGTATATCTTGGTGATTTTGAAGTCCCAGATGAAGGTTACCTTGCTGTCCAATATTTCTGAATTCTCCTTCATCTGAAGATTCAAAATCTTGTGCCATAAATCCAGGGATTGGATTTCCAGGAAATCTCCCAAAATTTTGGTTTTCTAGTCTTCTAATTGGATTATGCACTTGTTTTTCTTGCCTTTCTTGATTTTCTTGAACATTGCGGGTGACTTCTTGGTTGTCTTGTGGGTTTTCTTGCACATGGTTAACATTGCATTGTTGATTCAATTGTCGAGTAATGAGAATAATGGCTTGTTTGATATCGTCCACACTTGTCTTGATTTCATCGATCGAACTTTCCACCGACTGCAAGCGGTCAAGTTGTTGGGTTGTAAGGGAGGAAGCTTCCGCTGCCATGGTGTAAGGATCCGGAATTGGAAATGAAATTTTCGAGCTAGGATTGGGAACTCTGATACCACTTTGGTGTAGACAAGAAAAGGGAATTCTATTCAATGATCAAAAGGTGATTCTAAAGGACTGCAGCCCCCTTTAAATACAAATAGGAAGGCTGGAAAAGTCCTAACTACTTACAACAAACTTGGAAAACTCAAGTGGTTAAAAGAAATAACTAAAAGAAATAAAGAAAATACAAAAGAATATAAAACAAGAAGTGTTTCAAGAAACTAAAGGAAATAAAGAAAATACAAAAGAATATAAAACAAGAAGAGTTTCAAGAAACTAAAGAATTTACAAGAAACACTCAAAAAAGGAGTCAAGATGTCCTACATCAGTTATGCTCCAATTTTAGAAACTAAGTGCCGTTTTGCCCTGTAGGCAGATCGTTGAGTGTTGTCTAGGTTGCTAATGAGGCCATGAATCATCATCACAAGGAGTTTTTTTTTGGGTTATGATAGAAATTAGAAAGGGCTTTCGTACAAAATGATTTTGATGGTTGATTTTGGAAAACGCAGGTTCAAAATGTTTGGCCTGCAAGGGACAAGGCAGTTGCAACCTATATTACCTTTCATTTCACTTTACTGTCTCGAAGAGACTTCTAGATTGGTGTGAAGATCTTAGCATCCTTATAATTGGTTGATTGGTTGAAACCAAATTCCCCCCCGGTCTTTCCCAGTTTGAGGACGATACCTACTTTTTAGTGCTCTTTACTCCAGTGGCACATTCAAGACTTCATATGTGAGAATGGACTATCTCTCCGTATACCAATGGCAGTTTGTTGACATCATCATTTTCTCCTCTCTTAATAAGGAGAATATTGATATTCTGGGCTTAATATTAATTCTGATTAATAAATTTATTTCCTATAAAAGAATATTAATTATGGTTAATGTGAACTAGTTGACATTAAATGTGGAGCTTCTGTCACCAAGCATATTGCCTCCAAATTCAAATTCAGTTGTAATTTAGGCAGTTGGCCTATCTCTTAATTGGGGCTGCCCCTCAATCTAGAGATTGCTTTTTGGTTTCCTATTATTGGAAGAATCGACAACAAGCTTTGGGGAGGGACTCTTATCTTACCTCTCAAAAAGAGGCCTTGCTACTACTCCCTCTCAAACCTCCCCATTTACTATTATGTCTCTCTCTTTTGACAAGAAACTGAAACTTTTCATCGATATTTGAAAATGTTACAATATAGAATACAAGTATCCAATACAGTAAGAGACTGATATCTTTGCGACAAGGTTGAGAATACCATCAGGATTTGGAGCAATTTTAGTCTTGTTAGAATTTTTATTTGGTGTATGGTTTTATTATGCCTAGGTCGTATCATCATGAATTTGAGAATGATAATTTGGAAATTTGTTGAGTTGTGTGCCTCTTTTTTAGTTTTCTTCTTCCTGCCCGAATATTGTTATATTGTCTTTCTTGTTCTCTTTTACCTACTTGAAGCATCCAAAGTCAATTATTTATCAGCTGAATGATGACAGCATTATATTACTAAGTTGTATGTTGTTGCAAAGCATCTAGATCTTTTTGGAGATTGATGTTTGCTTGTTATTTAGATCATTATGGGTTAAATGATGGTGTCTTTGGAGAACATTTATAGTTACACCTTTTAAACATTCCCCACTTTTCAGGTATGTGCATAGTTACCAAAGCTATTTATGGAATCATGCAGCAAGTATGAGAGTGCAAAAATACGGTGTGCTTCCATAATATATATTTTTTATGGTATATGATCTTCACGTTCAAGATCATTGTAAAAGGTATCATAGGTAGTAACTATTTGTGCCATAATTTCTGTGGTTACACTTGCACCACCATATAACAGGGATAGACAAAGTGGTTGTTGGAGACTTGGTATACTGTAAAGAAAATCACACTGAAACAGCTGCAGTTCAAAATTCTGAAGAATATGTAGATGAGGACTGCGGTGATGCTAATACATATGATTCTGGTCATTTAGAGGAAATGTGTAAGCTAGATCTTCCAACAGAAAGAAATAAGCCAGTGAAGGTTGGTTCACAGTCCCAACACTCAAAATATGCTCCTAGAGCTTTTTTTACTATTACTTATTACTGCCGGAGCCTGGTATTTGAGTTGTGTTCCAACTTGGTTTCTTTAGGTGGCGTTATTTTATATTGATGAACACCAAACACCCTTGCAATTTATACAATCGCAAAAATAGATTTTGTAGGATCTTTTGTAAGACTTTAAGTAACACTGAATAGACTTTTATTTATTTATATCATTTGTGAAACAACTTTAAGTAACAACTTTCCCAGTTTCCATATTAAGTTTCTCTTAATGCACAAAACTGTAATCTCATTTTGAATCCATCATGCAGAAAGTTGATGTGAATTGTATGTTTGTGGGTTCTATGCGTTATGGCCAATTCATAAATTGTTAGAACTGAAGATTTTTTTCCACATACGTGATTGAAATTAATGTTAGTCTTGACATCTGACAGGCTGTAACTGCAGAAGATGTCCTCAGTGGAAACTTTACTATTGAGGATGTTGTTCTTCCCTTGCCTGGGTGAGGGTAGAAATTATTTATGGCCTGATGAAAATCTATTTTGATCTAATGATTGTTGTGTGACTTAGTTATTTGATTTGTTGATTTGCTTATTCCAACAGGTCAAGAGTAATCTATCCCACAAATGATATTGCTGAAGTTTATCATGATTTAGCAGCTAAGGTCCTTTATTAATCATAGCTTCTAAGTTCTATTTAGTATCTATCTTTCGATCAGAATATCTTATCCTTTTCTTTCTATGTTGCTTTTTATATCTGTACTTCTCGTGGGTTTGGTTACTTGGCATAATACTAAATACAAATAAATAAGTCTGTTTCTCATAGAACTTGTCTAAGAGAGTGATTTCTTTTTCTTTTTTAATAAGAAACTACGACCATATATTGTAAAAAAAGAGGATACAAAAGAGGGGAGATGAGGAATCCCCCTAAGGCCCAAGTTAGTATTAGCAACTAAGATTAAATTACTTTACCACAGAGAATTGAAAGAAAAGAAGGGGCAAAGAATAAGGTCCATGCATTCTTCTAGAGCATGAACTATTCGCTTACCACACATGGTGCAAACCTAAAATTACATGTGACTATTTTAGCTATATGGTAAGTTGGCGTGCATAATGGAAATTGATAGACAACGGGAAAAAATCTTCCTTTATTGAATTGAAAATGCTGAGAATCAAAGATACAATTAGTATTCTATACTTCAGACACGTTTGGCTATATGGTAAGTTGGCGTGCATAATGGAAATTGATAGACAACGGGAAAAAATCTTCCTTTATTGAATTGAAAATGCTGAGAAACAAAGATACAATTAGTATTCTATACTTCAGACACGTTTGGTCTCTCCAATTACAACACACAACACAAACATGTTCCCTGACTTCCTGTCTTAAATATAACTTTTCCAAAATAAACTACCCTTGGCCAACTTATCCGAACACAATTTACATGACTGACTCCCCTTACCTGTTTCTTTCTCATGTACGCATGAGTATAGATGATCGGAAGCTTGTTTTGCTTATCCAAAGTGTTCTAAGATGTGCACAAAAACAAAACATTCATGTTATCTGTGTTCATACTTCATGCTATTTTTCATCAAATTCAAGATCTCTTTAGGGTGTTTATAGCTTTCAATAACAACCTTCAGTACATTAGTGACCCAAAAAAATTGTTAAGTTACTAGTTTGCAAGTTTGATGATATTGATATTATATTTTTGGGGAATGAGGGTGAAGTTTATTTTCAAGCATGAATGAACTTCTAATAAATGCATGTTATGAGATTTTTGCTCACCATTAGTTATCACTGTTTTAATTACACAAACTATCCAATTTTGAACACAGGGAGAGTGGAGTATGGACCTTGTTTTGTTCCTTTTTCCTTCTAGTAGCATTTTACTTGTTACTTCTACCCAATTTTTTACTAATCTTGATTTCTGTTGTTTAGGATTCAATTAGCTTGACGGAGAGTACTCATAATGTAAAGTATGTTACAAACTTTCGTGAGATCAATCCATCTCCGCTCCTTCCTATTTTCATTTAATAGAAAGTTATATTTGTATACTCTTTATATTTTACTTTATGGTATATGTCCATAGGGAATTTTCGATTACCAATATGACTGGAAGCTACCGAAGAGTTTTTCAAAGACCAAAGGACTACGAGTGGTACTTTCTTTTAAGTTGTTTAAATCATTAATTTCTAGTGTTTATCTATTCTTTAGAAGATTAACTTCTGTTGTTTGGCAGGGAATTGATCTCATATGTTGATCGTAATTTACCCTTGGCACAGAGTGATTTAGATAACCTTTTGAAGTCTCAAAGTGTTGAAATTACCAAGGAAGAAAAATTGTCCGATAAATCTAAAGATGAAGATTCCATGGATTCCACAGAACAATCAGGGTGCTGTAAAAAGAATATTGAACTTAAAGCAGATGAAAATGAAAATGAAAACGGGCAAGACACTCAGGATCCTCAGATGGCTCTCAAGATGAGCTTTACTCTCCCTACGTCCTCTTATGCTACGATGGCAATCAGAGAATTGCTGAAAACATCAACTTCTGTGAGAATTGAGATCTCTTCTGTCCCCTTTTCATCATTAGCTAATTATTGTTTTGTTCGGATGTATATTTGGGTTGAAGTAGAACTTCAGCAAACTTGCTGCAAATCCTTAAATCCTTACTGTAGAATTTATGCAATCTGGGTATTCTCGTGTGGCAGTCCATGGATTTATAGTTCATTTTTTTTATTTCAGGTTGCTTTCCACAAAGCTTTAAACGAGTGATCACTTCGCCATACATGGAGACTGGTGGGAATCCAGAGAAGTTCAGTAGGAACCAAAAGGTAAAACTTGTAACTGAGTGGGAAAATAATGAAGAAAACAGAATCACACTTTTGTACGTTACAAATGCTGCTTGTTGATTGTTTAGAGGATAATGCTTTCCTCGAAAAATAGGTGGGTGAGTCAATTTTAACCTTAAAGTTTCAATTTTATCAATTTAAACCCAATACTTGAACAAGTATTGCTACTATTGAAAAGTGTCTGTGAACCCTCAACTAAAAATCACAAAAAGAATCAAGGCTTCCAAAGGTGTGACAAATGACATCAAAAGGCTCTATAAGAATTACCTATGGAGAGGAAGTAAAGAGTATAAAGGAAATCACTTGATCAAATGGGATTGAGTCAAGATTCCAAAGGAGGAAGGAGGCCTAGGTATCCTAGACTTACAACATCAAAACATATCTCTTCTATCCAAATGGATATGGCGATTTCAATCTGAAAAAGATGCTTTGTGGAGGAGGCGGATAATTGAGAAAAAGTTTGGTTCTACTCATTTTGATACCATGGTATCAAAATGAGTAGAACCAAACTTTTTCTCAATTATCCGCCTCCACAAAGCATGATATGATACTGTTAGGTATCCAAATACCTTAACCTGCAAATGAAGAGCAATATACCAAACACACAGAAGTTGCAAGGAAATGTATCACCTATATATTGATAGTTCTTCAATATATAGTGATCTCTATTATATATTTACTTTGTAAACAACCGAAATGAGAACTAGGGTTTCCCAACCATTCAAGAGGCTGGAAAACTCTCCCAAAGACCAATGTCTATACCAAATGAAAACCTAACTTCCTCTCCAAGCACTATTCTCTAAATAGCAGCCAAAAACAATCCCAATGGTCCCCACAACTCTAACAAACTTGTCCCCTCCTTGTCTAACACTTGTCTCCTCTCAATTACCCGTTTTACCCCTCCTAGCATACATTTGTGTAATTAAGGGTCTCACATTACCCTCGGGGGTCGAATACACCTTGTTCTCAAGGTGGAAAGAAGGGAATTGCTCCTTGATGAACGATACCGATTCCCAAGTTGCATCGCACGTCTGTAATCCTTGGCATTGAATCAACCACTCATTACAATTATCCTCAGAATTCCAACGGATGCCTAGCACCGCAACAGGTTCAACTTGCCACTCATAGTCCTCAGTCAAGAGGGGTTGTCTAGTTTGCACCTGAACATTGGTGCCCTTGTCTTTCTTGAGCTGTGAAATGTGAAAGACGTTGTGGATTTAAGTGTCTTGGGGTAAGTCCAGGCGATAAGCTACTGCCCCAACTCGTTCTACCACTCTGTATGGCCCAAAATATTTAGGTGTTAACTTTTCACATCGTTTCTTTGCTAAAGATCTCTGGCGGTATGGTCGAATTTTCAAATAAACCATATCCCCTGTTGCAAACTCAACATCTCTTCGTTTTTTATCAGCCTGGCTCTTCATTCGGTCTTGGGCAGTACGCAGATGATCTTTCAGTAGGAGTAACGTGCGATCTTGCTCAAGTAACTGTTGCTCCAATGTATCATTGGTCGTTTTGCGGTCCCCATAAGCAATGATTGCTGGAGGTTGTCGTCCGTACACAATGTGGAAGGGAGTAGATCGGGTTGACGCATGAAAAGTAGTGTTGTACCAATACTCTGCCCACAAGAGCCATTTTTCCCACTTCGTTGGTTGCTCGCTACAAAAACAGCGGAGGTATGTCTCAACACACCTATTCACGATTTCAGATTGTCCATCAGTTTGCGGATGAAAAGCAGTACTTCTACACAACTGAGTCCCCTGTATCTTGAACATCTCCTTCCAAAAGTGGCTCACAAATATTTTATCTCTGTCAGATACAAATTACAATCGATCGAGGGAACCCATGGAGGCGAACAATCTCCTTTACAAACACTTGAGCAATGTCTTTTGCAGAAAAAGGGTGCTTCAAAGCTATGAAGTGGCCGTACTTACTCAGTCTGTCCACAATGACAAGTATCGAATTGTACCCTGCTGACTTGGGCAAGCCTTCGATGAAATCCATTGCAATATCATCCCATATCTGTTCGGGAATTGGAAGGGGTTGCAACAATCCTGCTGGTAGCACTGAGTCGGACTTGTTTCGTTGGCAGGTTGCACATTTGGCCACATAAGCCTGAACATCAGATTTCATTCCTTTCCAATGGAGTTCCCCTGTCAATCGCTTATAGGTGCGCAGATCCCGAGTGCCCCCCAATGACAGTCATGAAACGTATGTAAAATAGTGGGTATAAGTGAAGACTTACTTGATAGCACCATCCTTCCTTTGTACAACAATTGCTCCTTGCTTATGGAGTATTTCGGAAATCGCATTGGATCTACCTTGAGCCCGTCAATGATATTCTTAAGAACGCAATCACTCTCTACTTCCGCCTGAATGATGTCTACATAGATAATCGCGGGGGCTGATAATGTCCATAATTCCACCACTGGTGGCATTCGAGACAGAGCATCCGCTGCCTAGTTCAATAACCCTAGGTTGTATTTAATTTCAAAATCATACCCGAGTAGCTTAGTTAACCATTTTTGATATTCCGGTTGTACCTCTCGTTGCTCCAACAAACTTCGAAGAGAACGTTGATCTGTGAGGACTGAAAATTTCTGACCCAACAAATAAGTGCGCCATTTTTGGACCGCGAGGACGATTGCCATCAACTCACGTTCATAAACGGACTTCGTGCGTGCGCGGGTGGATAATGCTTGGCTGAAGAAGGCAATTGGCCTCTGTTTCTGCTGTAAAAACTGCTCCGACTCCTGTCCCTGAAGCATATGTTTCGATTACAAATGGGAGGCTGAAGTCTGGTAGAGCAAGCACCGATAAGGTGACCATCGCTTTCTTCAATAACTTGAACACTTGCGTGGCTTCCTCTGTCTATTGGAATGAGTCTTTCCTCAACAACTGATTCAGTGGTGCTGCCAAGAATCCATATCGTACCACAAACCGTTTGTAATACTCTGTGAGGCCTAAGAATCCTCGTAACTCTTTCAACGTTTTTGGAATTGGCCAATGTAGCATTGCATTGATCTTCCCGTGGTCGACCTCTACTCTATTTGCGGATACCCACTGTCCCAAGTATTCGACTCTGTCTCGGGCAAAACTACATTTCTTCCGATTTGCAAATAGGGAGTTGTCTCGTAGAATGTTGAGTACCACTGTGAGATGCGTAATATGGGTCTCCAAATCTAGACTGTAAACAAGGATATCGTAAAAAAAACGGTCGAAACACCTGATTCATCAAAGACTGAAATGTAGCTGGCGCATTGGTTAAGCCAAATGGCATGACCATGAATTCATAATGCCCTTCGTGTGTCCGGAAGGCAGTCTTTGGAATGTCGTCCTTGTTCATACGAATTTGATGGTACTTGCTTTTCAGATTAAATTTGGAATAGATTGTCGACCCATGTAGCTCGTCTAACAGTTCTTCAATGACTAGTATCGGAAATTTATCCGGTATCGTGTAACGATTGAGAGCTCGATAATCGACACAAAACCTCCATCCACCATCTTTTTTCTTGACTAAGAGAACCGGGCTGGAAAAGGGACTGAAACTTGGTCGTATAATCCCTGACGTTAACATCTCACTGATCAATCTTTCAATCTCTGATTTTTGGGCGTATGCATAACGGTAAGGGCGCACATTGATCGGTTTTGTACCTGCTGTCAACACAATCTTGTGATCGACCGCTCTCCGAGGAGGTAGTTCTTCGGGAAGTTCAAATACAGACTGATAATCGATCAGTAGTTCTTGAACTTCATTCGAGAAGGGTGCTTCCTCTGTTTGCCCTTCTTTTTCGATCTCTTCCTCAGTATCTTCAACTTGTAAACTGTGAAGTTCCACCAAGAACCCCCGATCGCACTCCGACCACGTCTTCGTGAGCATTTTTAACGAGACCTCTGTCTTAGTGAGCGCTGGGTCGCCTCGAATTGTTACCGTTGATCCTCCTACCTCAAACGACATGGTCAGAGCTTTCCAATCCACGCCCATAAATCCCATCGTACGAAGCCATTGCATCCTCAGGATCACATCTACTCCACCCAGTTCTAATGGTAGAAAAGCCTCCTGAACCGTTAATTCTGGGAGTGTAACCACTACTGACTTGCATATCCCTTTTCCTTTTAGCGCTTTTCCATTACCCACTACAACTCCATAGTTGGATGTTGTGGTAATCGGAATCTGAAGTTCGTCAACAACCTTCTGAGCCACGAAGTTGTGGGTTGCTCCACAATCTATGAGAAGGATTACTTCCCGTCCTTCAATCTTTCCTCTAACTTTCATGGTTCCCAGCGTTGTAATTCCCACGACGGAGCGTAGGTCAAGTTCGACCAAATCTCCCACTTCCAGAGCATTGATCTCTATGGGTTCTTCCTCGAAATCTCCCTGTAGAATCTCGATTTCCTCCGATTCATTCACCAACAACACCCTCAGCTCTCGTATGTCTTTCGTCTTGCAACGGTGCCCCTTGAAAAATTTCTCATCGCAACGGTAGCACAACCCTTTCTCTCTTTTCGCCTGAAATTCCTCGTCCGACAAACGTCTCGCTTGCCCTTCTTTTCGAATTTGTTTTCCCTTATCAGGTAATATAATGGGTCGTACAGCTGTCGCTTCATACGTTCGCCCTCCAATTTTCGTATTTGAAGCCGCCGGTTTTTCTAGTGCGGGTTTACCCGTTGGGTTTACGGTTACTTCTTTAGTCAACCCGACCCATATCCCTTCTTCTTTGGCGATTTGTAGGGCAAAATCCCGATCCTCAATTACCTGCGCTTCATCCATGATGGCTTCTAGTCCTTTAGGTTTCCGGCTGATGACCTCCACCTTGAGCGACGGTCGGAGTCCCCTAAGGAAGGTCTCCTCTAGCATGTCTTCCGGTAGGTCCGGTTACTGGGAAGAATACGTTTCAAATAGTAATCAATATTCAGCTATCGTTCCTTCTTGTTTAATCGCAAGGAATCGAGCCCACAAGCTTCCTTCACGTGAGGGTCTCCATCTTATGAACAAACGATTTCGTAGGTCATTCCAGTCTAGAATTCTTCGGCGATTGTTCGCCCATTGGTACCAACGGACCACAGATGGATCAAAAGAAATAACGGATACGGTTATTTTTTCCGAATCAGTCAATTGATGGATATCGAAATACCTTTCTGCTCGAAATAACCAAGCATCTGGGTTGGTTCCATCAAAGATCGACATTTCCAGCTTCTTGATCGAGCTTCGATCTCCTCCCTCTCTTCTTGGAGGTCGGTTCTCAGGTTCTCTTCCGCCCTCTTTCCCTTTCATTTCCGTTTCTGCCATTTCTTTTTCTTTTTGTTTCTGAATGGATTCCGAAGTCACATTTGAGGATGATCCTCCATTGTTTTCGATCGTTGTTCTCTGTTTTTCAAGCTCATTTATCACCAATATGTTCATCTCTTCCATTCTTTGACTGATGAGCTGCTTCTCTTGCTTGATGCTTCCAAGTTCTTTTTCCGTTCCCTCCAACCTTTCTTCTACTTGCCTTTGCGTCATTTTCCTCGTTCTCCTCAGGATGAACGAGCTCTGATACCAATTGTTAGGTATCTAAATACCTTAACCTGCAAATGAAGAGCAATATACCAAACACACAAAAATTGCAAGGAAATGTATCACCTATATATTGATAGTTCTTCAATATATATTGATCTCTATTATATATTTACTTTGTAAACAACCAAAATGAGAACTAGGGTTTCCCAACCATTCAAGAGGTTGGAAAACTCTCTAAAGACCAATGTCTATACCAAATGAAAACCTAACTTCCTCTCCAAGCACTATTCTCTAAATAACGGCCAAAAACAATCCCAATGGTCCCCACAACTCTAACAAACTTGTCCCCTCCTTGTCTAACTGTTAGTTAACTCAAAGCTACAAGTCTATTTTTAGCCAATTACTATATTTGAAGTTAGTGGGGTAAGTGTTGATATATTTAGAGTTAGTGGAGTAAGTGGCTAGTTTTGTGGAGTTAGAGTTAGTGGAGTTAGTGGCTGTTTTTATGGAGTTAACTAAGTTATTTTAGTATTTAGAAAGTGTATTTAAGATCATATTTTATTGAATGAAAATGTAGTAGTTGCATTCTCATTTCTCTTCTCTCTTAGAAACAACGGTGGTATCAGAGCTAAAATTCTTAAGGGGCCTGTGAGTGAGAGTTAGTGAGATATCCCTTAGAGAAACCGAGTGATACACTTTGAGATTTGAGTGAGATGGAATCAGGATCGAGCAGTCTTTCTTCACTGGCTCCACCAGTGTTTGATGGAGAAAACTACCAAGCATGGGCTATCAGAATGCAAGCCTACATGGAGGCTTGTGATTATTGGGAAGCCGTTGAGAGCGACTATGAGGTTGCTGCACTTACCGATAATTCAACAATCAACCAGATCAAGACTCACAAGGAGAGGGTCACCAGGAAGGCAAAAGCTAGAGCTTGCCTATATGCAGCTGTGTCTTCATCCATATTCAACAGAATTATGGCCTTGAAGTCAGCAAAGGAGATCTGGGACTTCCTCAAAGGTGAGTATGAAGGTGATGAGAGGATCAAGGGCATGAAAGTGTTGAACTTGGTAAGGGAATTCGAGAGAATGCAAATGAAGGATTCTGAGTCCATTAAAGAATACTCAGACAAGTTGATTGCGATTGCCGACAAGGCAAGAGCATTAGGAACTGATTTATCTGACAATAGATTGGTTCAGAAAATTCTGGTTTCAGTTCCTGAGAAATATGAAGCAACCATTGCTTCCTTAGAAAATACCAAAGACCTCTCTAAACTCAAGGTGATAGAGTTAGTAAGTGCTTTGCAAGCACAAGAGCAGAGGAGGTTGATGAGGCAAGAAGGAAGCATTGAGGGGGCACTGAAAGTCAGAATGCAGCAGGGAGAAGGTGGAAGAGAGAAGAAGTGGAGAGGGAGAAAGGAAAGTGGCGGCAGTAGCTCAGATTATGCTGTAAAGGATGATGGAAGTGCAGGTTCCAACAAGGGCAGTGCATGCAAGCACTGTGGGAAGCATAATCATCCACACTTCAGATGCTGGAGAAGGCCAGATGTGAAGTGTAGAAGGTGTCATTTAATGGGGCACATAGAGAGATTCTGTAAGGGATCTCAACAGAAAGGAGGAGCACATGCTGCAGTACAACAAGAAGAAGATCGACTTTTTGTGGCTACCTGTTTCTCATCAGTCACTCAATGTGACAGTTGGTTGGTTGATAGTGGGTGTACCAATCACATGACAGGTGACAAGGAGTTGTTCAAGGACCTTGACAAGTCATTCAAGTCAAGGGTGAAGATAGGGAATGGTGAGTATCTAGAAGTGAAGGGGAAGGGCACAGTGTCAATAGAGAGTTGTGCAGGAACCAAGTTGATTACTGAAGTGCTCCTAGTTCCAGAGATTGATCAAAACTTATTAAGTGTTGGTCAACTAGTAGAGAAGAAATTCAAAGTGTTATTTGAAGAAGGAAAATGTCTTATTTTCGATTCTAGTGGAAATGAGTTGTTCAAAATAAAGATGCAGCACAAGAGCTTCTTATTGGATCCACTCGAGAAGGAACAAATAGCTTTCAAGTGTCAAGTGAGTGACACTGAGCTATGGCATAAGAGGTTGGGGCATTTTTATCAGAAGGGGTTGCAGTATTTGCAGAAGAATGAGATGGCAGTTGGAGTACCAGTTCTGAAGCAAACGAGGTTGCCATTCAAGAAGTCAATTTGGAAAGCAACAGAGAAGTTGCAGCTCATCCACACTGACTTGTGTGGACCACAACCAACTCTCTCACTCAATGGTAGCAGGTATTTCATTATCTTTATTGATGATTATACCAGAATGTGTTGGATTTACTTCATGAAGAATAAGTCTGAAGTAGCTGAAGTATTTCTGAAGTTTAAAAGATGGGTTGAGAATCAGAGTGGTTGTCAGATTCAGGTGGTGAGGTCCGATAGCGGAACTGAATACACGTCACAAAGGTTCAGTTCCTTTTGTGAAGAAGCTGGAATAGAGCACCAACTCACTGCTCCATACACTCTACAACAAAATGGAGTTAATGAGAGGAAGAACAGGAGTATTATGGAGATGACAAGATGCATGTTGCATGAGAAGAACTTGTCAAAGGAGTTTCGGGCTGAAGCAACAAATATATCCCTGTTTTTATTGAATAGACTACCTACAAGGGTATTGGAGAAGAAGACACCCTATGAAGTTTGGTTTAGTACTAAACCAAAACTGAAAAATTTGAAAGTGTTTGGTTGTTTGTGTTTTTCTCATGTTCTACAGGTGAAGAGAGACAAGTTGAGTGAAAAGGCAAAACAAAGAATCTTTGTAGGCTACACCATGATGTCCAAAGCATACAAGATCTATCAACCTCACAAAAAGAAGATGGTGATTAGTAGGGATGTTCAATTCTTGGAGGATGAGAAGTGGGACTGGACAAAAGAAGGAGAGGTGAAGCAACCAGAAATTTCTCTGAATCCATATGAATTGGTTGATGATGGACCAGTTAGAGGGACTAGACTGCTGAGTGAAGTATATGAGAGAAGTAGTGTGTAGCTGTCTTAGAAGCAAGCTAAATGTTTGCAGCATTTGAGTTAGGAGGAGTATGTTAGTTAACTCAAAGCTACAAGTCTATTTTTAGCCAATTACTATATTTGAAGTTAGTGGGGTAAGTGTTGATATATTTAGAGTTAGTGGAGTAAGTGGCTAGTTTTGTGGAGTTAGAGTTAGTGGAGTTAGTGGCTGTTTTTATGGAGTTAACTAAGCTATTTTAGTATTTAGAAAGTGTATTTAAGATCATATTTTATTGAATGAAAATGTAGTAGTTGCATTCTCATTTCTCTTCTCTCTTAGAAACAACACTAACACTTGTCTCCTCCCAATTACTCGTTTTACCCCTCCTAGCATACATTTGTGTAATTGGGGGTCTCACAGATACATGATAGACAAACCGAGATTTGCAGATGCAAGTCTTGTGCCCACATAGCTCAATGTACTTGCATTAAATATGTAGGCTTTATTATTACTTATTTCTGCTGGTTATTTTCTTGAACAATTTTAACCTTTGCTTAGAGTTTGCATTTTAAAGAAATCTGCAATAAACTTGTCCGTTTTGCTGTTTGCAGAGAGCCAACATGGGGCTAAGTGCAATTGGGAGAAAGAACACAAATCCTTCTACTGAGCTGATCTGCAGTTTCGGTTTCGACTTGTTCTGTTTGAGGTAGGGCCGTATCTAAGATACAAGTTAAGTTTCTACATTCACTTTTATGAAAATCACAGTAATGAATTTTAGGTATGTATGGAAACGTTATGAAATGAGCTATACGGTTTGAACTAAAATGAGCATACAATGATGATGCATGTTACCGAGGTTTTTCCCCCTGGGCATTGTATTCATATTCAGGCAATTTTCAAGTGAATGAAAAGTCCCCTTTATGCTTATTTTATGTCATACTTAGAAATGCTTGACTAACAATAATGTTTTGAATCCAAGTGTTGGCGTTGGCCCAACATTATATTTATATCATTGTTCTTGCTACTGCACGTCTTTGAATTGTGTTCACAATTATAATTTTGAATGGGTTGAGAAACTCTTTGCTTGTCAAGATTTTTGTCTACAAAGTTTGAAATTGAGTTTTCAATTCAGAATAATCGAAGAACAATATGTAGGCCGCAAACAAAAGCACTAAGGGACGACTAAGAATAAGAGCCATAGCAGTATAAACTCAGGAAGAGTAGGTGGAATCAAAGATGGTACCGAAATTAATATGGGAAACTCGATTCTAAAAGAAAAGAACCGATAAAAATAATTTTATTAAGTTGGAAGTAAAAAATATAATATATTTTGGCTCCAAATGATGTAATTTTGATCATAATTTCTTGTCGTTATGTGTTTGGTACCCGATTTAGAAATTTGAGATAGAAATTTGATCTCAAATGTATTTTAATTTTTTTTTATAAACCATAAAACTAGCTCCGGTTAAATATTATGTTGAATATAAATTATTAATTTATGAACATATTTTATAAATTTTGTTGGGTTTTATGTTCTAAAATTTGTGGTTTGTAAACTGTTTGAAATTTCATATTTTATTTCAATAAAGTTGTTATTGATTTTACTGATTTGTGTTTATAATAACCTATACCAATAACAGCATGAGTACTTGAGCAAGTTCAAGTAGAAAGTCAAAATGGTCTATAGTATAGGGATAATGCTGGGTACCTTATATCTTAAGGACACTATGGATGCAACTCACTTTGTATAGTACAAAACGATTCGAATCGTTTCATGTGGAGACATGTGAGTGCAGGCGTCTTGTGCAACGAGTTTGTATAAGAAGTCGCTCTTTCCTTATAACACCGTTTACCGTAAAAATCTATTTTTTCATATGATGACTTAGGTAACTCGATTTCAATCTTGAGTTCGTTATGAACTCCTGTTTATTCGAGCTTATCCTTTGATTTGTACGGGTGAGAGTGACCAGATCGCCAACTCAATAAGCCTACCATCTTGGGATAAGAACAAATAGGTAGTTGGGGACATAGTCTTGCAAGACGAAATTCACTCCTACCCGCTTTTAGGGTAGTAGAGAGGTTGTTCCGACTTCAGGTCTTGAAAAATGGGCCCACCCTCTCCTGGCCTGAGAGGGATCTGATTTGCTGGTTGGACCACAAATCAATTGTTCGTTAGAGGTGTCAGTGATACTTAAGAAACAAGATGTAATGCAGGGGTTAAATAAACGGTATGGTTATATCTAGAGGACACAATATATCTATAGTGAGGAGAGTAGTGGAGTCTCCGGGGTTAACGAATGTTGATTAGGTCGGTTAAAAGAGTTTAACCGGTTAATCTCGTATCGTTGAAGCTCATAATCTGTAGGTCATTTAGATTCTTCTGACTAGCTCGGATAAAGCCGTGCAACAATATAAGAGAAAAATAATTTGAATTTATTTAAATTCGGTTTTGGAAGGATGATGTACATATTTAAATATGATTTAAATATAAGAACGGTCTAAAACATGAATAGGGATTCATGTGCAAAAGGTCGGTTTTCGAAAAACCGGATTTTGTCATATTATTTAATTAATATTTGATATTGAATTAAATAATATTAATTAATTAAAAAATTTAATTAATAAAAAATTTATTATTATTTAAAATTAATTTTGTATTAATATTTATAATAATAATAAAATATATATTTACATGCAATATGCATGTGTATTGCATGTAAATATACGTATGAATCCATTCACTTCATGTACGAGGTTTTAAAAAGTTTTTTTTTTTTTTTTAGGAACAAAGGAGAAGGTTGAAAAAATAACATTCTGTTTTACATGTGATGTGAAAAAACTTAGTGTTTTTTTTCTCTTCTCTAAACTCAATTGTTGATGACTTTCCATTTCCTTTTTACTTCCATTTCTTTTCTCTTCTAATGGAGTCCCACCACTCCGTTGCTCGGTCCGAGGATAGCGGGACTACGAAAATGGTCTTCGAAGAGTTCGAGAGAAAATTCAAGGTATTCGTGAGCGTTTTCAAACATTGAAATTGAAGAAATTCCAACTACAAAGGTATGTGTTTTAATTTATCTTTTTCAAGGTTTCGAGTATGTTTCTGTTTAGTTAAATTGATGAAATATTGTTGTTTCTGAACCATTAAGGGTTGACCTAGTGGTTATAAGGACGAGACTAATTTCCAAAATTTACAAGAATGAGTTCAATCCTTGGTGACCACCTTATCTAGGAATTAATTTCCTACGAATTTTACTGGCAGTCAAATGTTGTAGGGGTCAGGCGGTCAGTCCCGTGAGAATAGTTGAGGTGCGCGTAAGCTGGCCCGGACACTCACCGATATATATAAAAAAAAAAGCCTTATCCAAAATGAATTTAAGAGGAATTAAAGCATGTGGATCAAACAAGTCAGAGACAAATTTATTATGAACATAACAGCTTTGTTCAACTTTAACTTAACTATTTTGTTTAAATTACAACGTAAAAATGCTTCAAGACTGTACCCATTCTGCCATAAGACTAAGAATCAGCTTAAAATGACTTTTTAAAGTGTTTAAAAAAGTGTTCTTTATGTGTAAAAAAGTGTTTTTAAATACTTGAAAAGTCATTACAAACCATTGAAACCAACCCTCCGTAAAACAGAACAACCATGAAACCATGATGCACCTGTTGAAATTACAACATTAACATGAAAAACATGAAACATTTCCTTCAACCAACACACAATTCAAATTAATCATAAGTTGAAGGCTGCTAAAGAAAGGGAAGTGGGATCTGAATCTGATCAATGTATCAGATGCAATGAATTTTAACACTACAAGCCTATGGAAAATTAACAATATGTTTCTGACATTGGGCATATGCCAGTCAAGTCAATCCCCCCACCTTTAATTTTCTACCTTTGATAATTACTCTAAGCACCACATTTGACAAGACTTCCAAAACTATAACAAAGGTAAAGAAAAATGCATGATTTGAAAGAAAAAAAACTTGACTCTTGCCATTTGAACTTCCATGGAGTTGCAATAACTAGAAGACCTCTGCATTTTTATCACATAACACAGAAAATATTAGCTTTAATGATTGATTCAGATGAACTATCCCAGAAATAGTTCACCAAACCCTGTCCCTAAACTTTCCAATAAGCACAAAAATTATACAGAAATCCCCAGTCATCTATCTAAGCAGAGCCCTTTCTCCAATTCTGTGGCTGCAAGAACATCTTCCTCCTTCCTCAAAACATTTACAATGAAATGAAAACCATGTAGATCTAACTCATGCAAGTTGATTATAAAGGCTTCAGAATCAATTACAAACAGGAAGAAATCAATCAAAACACAAATTAGAAGTTTCCCATTGATCCAGGGCATCAATAAGTGGCAAGTCAACAGATTCAGATTGTATAACAATTACAAATAACAAGAGCGAGCATTAGTGGCCTGACCTAACAGTGTATATTATTCACCAATCCATGAAGAAACTAACTAACTGTGTAACAAACAATATGAAGAAATAAAAATCAAAGAAACCCAATGCTTTACTAACCCTCACTCGAGTTAAAAACAGATTTGTGTAACTCTTGCTATGCCAATTGCTTATATTGGCACATATCTCTTAACTGCCTGCTTTCCCGCAACTGCAACTGCAGCAGCAATCCCTCCAATGGCACCAGCGATGGCGGCGGATCTCGGCCCGGAAGCCGCCTTATAAAGAGCACCAGTCCCCAATCCGGCGACAATACTATTCAAAACATCATCAGAGCCTCTCAAATGAATAACCCCACTTTCCAAACCGGCAAAAATCAAGCCAAGGATCCCAAGTGAGTTCCCAGCCCTCCGGCCGAGCTGGCCCCCAGAGTTGAGAACTCGATTGAGACGGAGCTTCATTGAATCGCCGGGCTCCGCCGCCCTGAGGCCCTGGAGGGAGCCGTTAGCGCCGCCGAGAACGGCACCGGACAAGTAGCCAATTCCGGTGTAGTATTGGAGATTTTCGCCCCAAGAACGGTGGGGCCTGGCGGCCTCTTCGAGGAAGAGATGCTCGGGGGCGGTGGGGAGCTCGTAAAGCTTGGTGATCGGAACGTGAAGGTCTTGGTAGGGGTGGTAGAGACGGGTCTTCCGATCATCGCCTGATTTGGAAAAATCTTCCATTGGAGGAGGAGAAAGGAACAAAAATTAGGGTTCGGGAAGGAGGTGGGTGAGTTGAATCGAAGGTTTTAGAGAGAGAGAAATGGCGAAAGAGAGAGAGAGAGAAAAATGGCGAAACAGAGAGAGAGAGAGAGAAAAGAGGGTTCAAAGGGTTTATGCTGGTGAGGAGGAAGGTTCCTGCGTAGGGTTTAACGACGAAGCTTTTTTTGTTTTTTTTTTTTTCTTTCCATAAAGAGAAAATAAACAATATAATGACTCGGGGTTTGAAACTTTGACCTCGCATAACTTTATACAATTGAGTTATGCTCGATTTGACTATTTTTAACACTTTCGGTCTTTCATTGGAGTAAACTAATGATTTAATCTCTATACTTCCAAATTATTCTATTGAAAAAAATTCATCAAAGTGAAGTGTTGATTTTTATTAGGGGTGCTTGAAAATATAGCCAAAAAATAGAGACCGTCCAAAAGAAAATGTGGAAAAGTCAATTATACCCTAAAATTGAAAGTTTTACTCCGACTTCATATTAGGTATATCAGTTATATAAAAAAAAAAATCGTTTTTAGCCAAACCGAGTATAACTCAATTGACATAAAATTGTGATCTTGACTAAGAAGTCACGGGTTCAATCCTCGCATTAATTAAATACCTTTGGAAAAAAAAATATTAGTTATAGTTATATAAATAATATACCTAATACAAAGTAACTTGATACAAAGTATATCATCAATATTTTTTTTATTGGTATAGGTAAATAGTTAATTGCAAATATAGCAACTAATTTTCTAATTTTTGCTATATCATTAATATATTTCATATCAAGTATATAAGTTATATAAATAAGTGAGATATCAATACCAATTACATGATATACTTCATATTAGATATATTAATAATATAGTATATCAATGATATACTTCATATATGGAGTTATATAAATGATACACTTTATATGAAAGATATAACGTCATCAATATATGTAAATAGTTAATTATAAATATAGTAACCACTTTTATGATTTGCAAACATAGCTAGAAACTGAGGCTCAATTAAAAAAAATGTATCATCATTTATATACTTTATAAACTAAAAATTATAGAAACTATCCCTAAATTATGAATTTTGTTTCAATAATACTCCTAAACCTTAAAAAGTTTAAAAAATATCTCTGATCTTTAAAAAAATGTTAAAAAATATACCACAAGACTACAAGGAGTCTCATTAACTAAATACCTTGTGTGAAATAGGTTGTCTCTTTGGTCATCGACACTATGCTCCTTAACTTGAGTGTTAAGAAGTTTCTTTGTGAAAAATGTCAATTGACTTCCATCTTCTAATTCTTCTTCATTATCTTCTTTAATGAGCTCATCTTGGTCACTTTTCTCTCCATCAGTGACAATTTCTCTATTTTTAATGACCATGACTCTCTTGTTTGGACAATCATGGCTAATATGTCCAACCTCTTGACATTTCCAACATTTGATTTCTCTATTTTTCTTTCGGGCCGCCTTGGATCCCTCCACCTTTTCCTTACCCTTGGAGCTCTCAACCTATCCTTCTTGTCAAACTCAAAATTTTCTTGAGGCTTGAAATCTACTTTTTCACTATTTGCATTCTTTATCCAAGTGTTAGTAGAAATATAAGTAGATTCAGAAGAAGTATACATCTTGTTGTTCTCCTTCTCCCAAGTTAATTGCCTTTCAATTTTGACAGCAAGGTGTAGCAATTTTTTCATATTAAAGTAAGTTAGCCTATCCACTTGATTAGCCAATTCTCGGTTCATTCCTCCAAGGAATCTAGCTATTGTATCCTCCTCATCTTCATCAATATTAACTCTATTCACAAGGGTCTCCATTTCTTTGTAATAGTCTTCCACACTTTCGGTTCCTTGTTTCAAGGAATAAAACTTTTGCTTGAGTTTTCGAGAATAATGCTTAGGAATGTACCTCTCCCTCGTTAAGGTCTTTCATTCCTCCCAAGTTTCAATTGAATCTTCATAATTTCTCCTTCATTCGGATTTCAAAGATAATTATAAAATTCAGCAACAAGTTTCATATTCCTTTCTTCATTAAAATTTATGCAATAAAAAACATGCTCAATTTTACTCTCATATTGTAAATACTCCTCTAGATCAGTAATCCTTGGTGGTAACTGATAAACGGGTTGTCGAGTCCCGCCAAATTAATATTTATAAACCTGGCTTTGCTAATCTAGCTTGTAGATAACGGTAGTCAAGTTGATCCGTAGAGAACTGTCATTAATCTAATATCAATTTAATTCTATTTGCAATTTAATAAAACAAAGGGGGTGGTTGGTTTTAAAATCGACTTTTGGAAACATGCAAGAAATTGAGCTAATGGAAATTGATAGTTTAAACGAGCATGCTTAATTCGAAGGATCACTATTGAAATTCAGTTCATCGATATTCAAAGGAAATTAGGTAAGATGCTCATGCACACGATTTGTTTGACCATATTCTAGTACAAACAACTCAACGAATTAGTTAGAAACGTGCAATTCTAACTAAACTTGCCCAATAATTAATTTAAGGTGATCAATCCTAAATCAATTAAAGAACAATGACGGGAAACATCGCAACGAACCACTCCGTAGAATAATTCGATTTCTCTCATAACCTTAAGCCTACCATGCAATCTGAAGCAACTCTAACGCCTACCATTTGTATAGGCCCGAATTACCTAGTCACGATTAAAATCTTGTTACTTGCAATTAAGACTTGTCAAAGACTTAATAGCTAACAAACTAACATAGGTAACAATTAGGGGCGTCAATCCTAATTAGAAAGGCATGTTATTTGGGAACGATATAGGACAAGAGCTAAACACATGCGAAAATAGTCATTAATAAGCAAAATCTCCCTTAATACAATAGTTTAAGAATCCTTCAACCTCCCAATTAAGCACTTACCTCCTTAGCCTTCCATGGAGAATGAGATTATCCAAGAATCCATTGGGTGGTTTGAGTTCATACAACAAAGGAGAAAAAAAACCCAAAAACTTGAGAGAAAATCGCAAATCCGGAGGCCAAATGAACAGTGAATGTGACCTAAAAATCAGAAAAGTTTATATTTATACTCGACGTAGCGTCGAGACGCTACAGATGAAAATTCCTTCGCGCGCGCACTTTGTAGCGTCGAGACGCTCTTTACAGCGTCGCGACGCTGTGACCAATTTTGCTCTCGGGTCTGAATTTTGGAATTTTGATTGAAGCAGCGTCAAAACGCTTTTTGCAGCGTCGAGACGCGAGACCTTTAGTGTCAAAAGATACTTTTGCTTCTCATCTTTGTCGATTTCATTCCCGAAGTCCTAAAACGCTCATTTTAGCATCAAAACACGCTCTTGAACTTCCCGAGCTCCCAACCGTGAAACACCTACAACAAGGCCAAATTATCATTATCGAGCACGATAATTAGCTATAATTAAAGAGTAAATAATAGCTCTTTTGGAGAACTATCAAATACCCCCAAACTTAAATTTTGCTAGTCCTCGAGCAAGGCAAACTCTGAATTATCTCAAAAGAATGAATTTGCATGCTAAAGACTCTAACCTCAATGCCTATGAAAATAAGACAATTGCAACAAAAGAAAGCAATCGAATGCATGCACTAGTTGAGAACATTTCAAAAATTAAACTTCTACTCCCTTACGTGTGTGTGCGCGTAGACCTCCCTATCCTAGCCCTTTTAAGCTCGGAAAAACCTTATGCAACCCTATATCTCGTTTTCCCCTACTTCTTGCAATAATAACCGTCTATGACTTTTAGCATCTGTCACACCGCACCCCAGATTACCCTCCCGAACCTAGGACGTGGCGTGCCGACAATAAATCTCAATAAAGCAATGAAATCTATTACTAAACTTAGAAAAAACTGAACACATTTTGAAAACAACACGTGGCTAGCAAAAACTTTATTGAAATAAAACCCATAAAAATTTTGGCAGGGTTTCCCCTGAAAATTGGATAAATCACACCTGAAATGGAAAATTTTACACTTCAAAATATTGTTGTCATTTAACAACCAACTAAAACTCAGTGCATCTTCCCGCACACTATTTATAATCACATCACATAAAGAGATTCAATACTGAAAAATATGCAATTTTAAGTTTATAAAGCTATTATAAATCTCAATGTAGTATCATGTAATTAAAAATAATCAATGCATCAATACTATGTTCACATGAAAAATGGCATGTAATCTAGATAAGACTGGTAGCAGATCTCGAGTTCGATAGGCTTGTCGGAAACTGAAGTGCTACTTGTTGGAAAATTTTAAAAAGAAAGAGTGAGCTTAGAAAGCCCAGTGAGTGGTGAGTTAAAAAAAACATGCTCTTAGGAAAAACTCTTTCCATTCAATAGAAGTTCAAAACTCAGTAAAACCTTATAAATGAATAACGGTTTAAATTCTCAAGATAAATTAACGTTCGAAGAGATCAGTAACAAAAACTCTTTAAAACATGTAGTCGTATGCTAGCAAAACTCTTCACCAAATCTTTACCCGAATCTCTGTTAATAATCTCAATACGCACAATAGAGCAATCTCAGTCATACTATGCATCGAGCAATCTCCAGATGCATAGTAGAGCCAAATATCTCTGTCATACTATGTAGCGAGTAATCTCAAGGTACATATATGATCAAATCTCTGTCATACGTGCATGCAGAGCTACCCCAAAGGGTTAAACACCCAACACACAGCCCAAAGCCTATGTGTGTGCTAGAGTGAGTCGAAAATACCTCTCTATCTCTAGTATACTAGGGAAACACATTCACATAGCATACGGGTAATCACCATGGGTACATAGATTAAGTTATTTGAAAACAGTTCTCAGCATAAAACTCTTAACTTTGTCAAGTTACTTTAAAAATCACACTTTCTCTAGAATCTCATAAACTCACAATCCAAAATTAAATCTTCTCATAATTCTCAAAGCGTTCTAGAAATCACACTCTTGCTCTAAAATAACATTTCATAAACTTTAAAGATTCCTCAAATAGCAAAAAACACTTCTAAAAGTCACTCTTTTGGAACAATATTTCACAAACCCCAAACCACTAAAAATGTTGTTCACACGAGATTTCGAACGAAGGATGGAAATTCGACACGTGTAAATGAAATTTGAATTTGTATTTGTATTGTATGTATTTGTATCAGTGCGTAGTGGATTACAATCTCTAGTGTTTATCCTCTGATTCTTTCTCTCTCAAATGTAAATGTTTCTCGAGGGTTTCGCAGCTTGTTCTCGATGTTGAATTTGGATCCAGGGCTTCGCAGCTTGTTCTCGATGTTAGATTTGTTTTGAGGGCTTTGCAGCTTGTTCTCGTTGTTGGATTTGTTTCGAGGGCTTTGCAGCTTGTTCTCGTTTTTGGATTTGGATCGAGGGCTTCACAGCTTGTTCTCGATGTTGAATCTTCAGCTTCACGTAGCGGTGAAGTCTTCAGGTGTTTGATTTTCAAGAAGTGTTCAGTCTTCAGGATTCAGGGAGTCTTCGTTGCTTGTGAATTCTCTCTGAGTTCTTAGGAGAAGAAATTTTCTGAACCTTGCAAATGAAGGATGAGCTCTCTATTTATAGAGTTTCTCATGGGCCTAATGGGCTTGGGCCTAGATCCTAATGAGCTTGAGCCCAATGAGCTTGGGTCCAATGGACTTTTGGGTTCTGGGCCCAATGGACTTTTAGGCTTTGGGCCAAATTGCCATTTAAATAGCTTTCTGGCCCGATTCGATTTCGAGCCCAATTGAGCTATGACCGAATTTGCTCGGTTAAGTTTATTCGATCCGCCGACCATGATGGAGACACGTGGCGACCGCTGATTGGCCGAAATTTCTCGGTCAACAAATGCCCCCTTTTTCGAGAGTTATGCACAAGTATGTGTGGGTGAGTCTTGGAAAAGTAAAACTTTGAAATTTGAAATGTAGGACACCCCTAATTTCGACTCCGCCTTGACATGTCAATTTTATCGAAATATGAAATTTGGTTCATAAATCAATTATTTTAATCGACACATCTTTACATGCCAATCGATCAAAAATATCAATTTGGCTCGTAATTTTGATCTTTCTTATTTGGCAGAAACTTGACTTGAACTTTAGTAGATTTTGTATTCTACCTTAATTCTATCTTGGATGTAGAGTAGAGTTTTGCGTCTGCCCAATTGAATTTTGAAAAAGGGCTTGACTTAAATTTTTTTTTTTACTCCAATTTCGAGGTGGGATAAAATTTGGAGTATATCCAACCCATCAATTTCGATTTTGATACTTGAATTTAGATAAATTTTGACTCTAAATCTTGTTTGGGAGCGAAATTTGGAATATGTCCTTCCTTCAAGTCCAAGTAAATTTGGTTTACGTTTAAAAATTTGCTGGAACGTGAAGTAAAATTGACGGACATTTGATGGATCTGAGGTTTGAATTTTGAGATGAAATCTGAACTCAACTCGTGATCATGGAACGAAATTTAGAACACGCCCCAAATTTCAATTCAACGGATGGATTAAAATTTCTCATCCAGGTTGAACGAAATATTAGAATCTGAAGCCAAATGATAACATTGAATATGTTTGGCAAAGTGGAACTTGGACAACCACTGCTTTCCTTGGTTTGAGTTCAAAACCCAACTTTGCAAACATTTTAGATAGATTTTCTTAACTCTTTAAATGAAGGGTATTTCTGTATTTTCATAATCATAACAAAACCCTAATTCCTTTAGGCTTAAGAATAGATTTTCTTAACCCTTTAAATGAAGGGTATAAGAATAGATTTTCTTAACCCTTTAAATGAAGCTTAAGAATAGATTTTCTTAACCCTTTAAATGAAGGGTATTTCTGTATTTTCATAATCATAACAAAACCCTAATTCCTTTAGTCTTAAGAAGTACGCTTTTCTTGCCCCCACTTTTTTTTTTTATTTTTATTTTCACTTTCCTTCACGTTTCAGAAGACAAAGGAACTTCCTTCTTTCCTTTTTTTTTTTTTTTTTTTTTTTTTTTTTTTTTACTTTTCTTCCATCTTCACCAGAGGAAGTCCGCTCGCCGCCGCCGCTAGCTCAGCCACCCGCCTGCACGCCTTGCTGCCGCCTCGTCGCACGCCGCTCCGCTCCGCCGCAAATCAAGCGTAAGGTTCATTCGATTTTTTTTTTTCTTGAAGCTTTTTTTTAATTTTTTTTTACAGAACCCTTTTTTTTTCTTTTTCTTATTTTTTCGTTTTTTTTATATTCTGTATATTTTTTTTTTATTTATATATATATATACTTTTTATTATTAATATATATATCTTTTTTTTAACAGCCGCCAATCCCGTGTTCTTCTTGCGGATTGTGATTTGGGTAATTTAATCCCCACTGCGTTCTTCTGTGTTCTTCTCGTGATTTGGGTAATTTTTTTTATTTTTTTTATTATCTTTTGATTTGGTTGTGATTTGGATTTTGGACTGTATTATTTTGGAGGACTGTATTATTTGTTGGATTGTATTTTTTTTATTTATTTATTTGTTTATATATATATTTTTTTACAACTCTTAATATATATATACATTTTTTTACAGCTGCCAATCCCCATTGTGTTCTTCTTGTGATTTGGGTAATTTAATCCCCACTGTGTTCTTCTCGTGATTTGGGTATTTTTTTTTTTTTTTTTATTATCTTTTAATTTGGTTGGGATTTGGATTTTGGACTGTATTATTTGTTGGACTGTATTATTATTTAATTTGGGTGGTTTAAAGTTGTTTAATTTGGGTGGTTTACTGTACTTTAAGTTGGTAGATTGGTAAATTAGATTTTATTTATGATGATTTGGACTGTAAATTTTGAATTTGATTATGTTTGGTGAGACTTTAATTTAGGAATTTGTGATTTGGAAATAATGTAATTCAAAATTGGGATTTAGAAATCACTAACCTTTAAAATTTGGAATTTGGAATTTTATAATTAAATCACAAGTAATTGGAAATTTGGAATTTGGAATTTGGAATTTTAAAATTAATTTTTTTTATTTGTGTAATTTGGAATTAAGATTTAGAAATTACCCGAAAAATTGGAATTGGGAATTAGAGATTACCCCTAATTTTTAATGTAATTTTCATGTAATTTTCAACTTATAAAATTTGGAATTGAGATTTTGTTTAACTATATATATATATATTTTTTTTTTTCATTTTCTCATTTTTAACTCGGAACAAGCAAATGGATGAGTGTTGCGACGTTATTTTTTTGTAGGTGCGCCAATTTTTTTACCGCCACCTCGTGTGGAATCGGCGTACCGATTTAAGGGCGTTACTTCTTCTTTGTGGATGCTTCGGTTCTTATTTTGTGTGAGATCGGTGTGTTTGCTTGGGGAACGTACTCCGTCCTTGTTGGTGCGCCGAGTCGTCATGTTCAGCTCCTGTGGCCTCGACGTAACAATTTAAAGATGTTACTTCTCCTTTGCAGATGCATGTCTGCTTAGGGAACGTACTCCTTTCTTGTTGGTGCGTCGAGTCGTCATGTTCAGTTCTTGTGGCCTCGACGTAACAATTTAAGGACGTTACTTCTCCTTTGCAGATGCAGGTCTGCTTAGGGAACGTACTCCGTCCTTGTTGGTGCGTCGGATCGCCGTGTTCCGTTTCTGTGAGATCGGCGTAACAATTTAAGGACGTTACTTCTCCTTTGCAGATGCACGTCTGCTTAGGGAACGTACTCCGTCCTTGTTGGTGCGTCAGATCGCCGTGTTCCGTTTCTGTGAGATCGGCGTAACAATTTAAGGACGTTACTTCTCCTTTGCAGATGCACGTCTGCTTAGGGAACGTACTCCGTCCTTGTTGGTGCGTTGGATCGCCGTGTTCCGTTTCTGTGAGATCGGCGTAACAATTTAAGGACGTTACTTCTCCTTTGCAGATGCACGTCTGCTTAGGGAACGTACTCCGTTCTTGTTGGTGCGTCGGATTGTCGTGTTCCGTTTCTGTGAGATCGGCGCACCGACTTAAGGACGTTACTTCTCCTTTGTAGATGTACGTCTGCTTAGGGAACCTACTCCGTCCTTGTTGGTGCATCGGATCGCCGTGTTCCGTTTCTGTGAGATTAGCGCACCGACTTAAGGACGTTACTTCTCCTTTGTAGATGCACGTCTACTTAGGGAACGTACTCCGTCCTTGTTGGTGCGTCAGATCGCCGTGTTCTGTTTCTGTGAGATCGGCGTGCTGACTTAAGGATGTTACTTCTCCTTTGTAGATGCACGTCTGCTTAGGGAACGTACTCCGTCCTTGTTGGTGCGTCAGATCGCCGTGTTCAGTTTTTGTGAGATCGGCGCGCCGACTTAAGGACGTTACTTCTCCTTTGTAGATGCGCCAGTTTGGGCATTTCCACTTTACGTGAAATGAGCGCGTCTACTTAGGGAACGTACTTCGTCCTTGTTGGCGGGTTGCGTTGTCATGTTCAGCCCGCGTGAGATCGGTGCGCTGACTTCCGGGCGTTACTTCTCCTTTGTAGATGCGCCAGTTTGGGCATTTCCACTTTACGTGAAATGAGCGCGTTTGCTTAGGGAACGTACTCCGTCCTTGTTGGCGCGCTGCGTCGTCATGTTCAGCCCGCGTGAGATCGGTGCGCCGACTTAAGGGCGTTACTTCTCCTTTGTAGATGCGCCAGTTTGGGCATTTCCACTTTACGTGAAATGAGCGCGTCTGCTTAGGGAACGTACTCCGTCCTTGTTGGTGTGCTTCCACTATAACATTCTTTCCCCCTTTTTTTTTTAAATGCTAAGCCCCGCACTTATTGATTTTTAGAAAAGGTTATATATTTTTTGTTTTTGTTTTTTTTAGGAAGGTTATATGTGTTGTTTTTTTTTTGTCGTTTGTTGTTTTTTGTTGTTGTTGTATTTTCTTGGTAATCACTTCATGCTCGCAGTTTTGTTTTCAGCTCATTTAATGTCGTCGCCACAATTATCGCTTTGTTTTGAATTTATTGACCCCTTTGAATTTGTTTTGCAGGAACAATGTATTTTGCAGAGCAAATCGTTTCTGGAGAGAAACACATCGTTCTGTTACAAGATGAACACCAGTCTTTAAAACGCGGAGTTAGCCTCCTAGTAGAAGAACCAAAGATCGGCGCTTACTCTAACAAGTGGCCGTCACTAGGAAAACCAAGTCGTTTGTCAAATTGATCCTCAGAAAAACCTTTGGGTCAGGGTTCCCCGTCTATGGTGTGGACGTTAGGTTCTGCGCTCCACCGCCAAAATCCCAGTCAAACCCCCGAGCTAACATTGGGATGCCGAATTATCGAATGTACCACTCGTTGGGGCTCTGTATTAAAATTCCTGGGGAATTCCTTTTTATCCCTCAATATTGGGAGTGGTTGAAACTAGTGTTGAAATGTTATTTTTCTCTTTGCACCAGATGTTGCTTTAATATATTTTTTTTTATTTCTTTTGCTCGATGATTTTTTTTTTTATGTGGCACACTTGTCATTATCTCATCATTTATTTTTTTATTCGTCGCTTTATTTATGCTATATATTTTTTCTTGATGAGGTGAAGCTAAAACTTTGAACTTGAAGATGAAGTGTCAAAGCATTGAATTCAGAGATGAAGCGACGAGACCTCCAAACACAAATTTAAACTCAAAATTTGCAACAAGTAAAGCCAAAATTTGAGCTCGAAGGGACCAACATTCGAACTTGGACTTGAAGCGAGTAACGCTAGATCTTGAACTTGAACTTGAACTTGAAGCGAGCGACGCTCGGTGTTCAACTTAAAGCGAGCGACGATCGAATTTGAACTTAAACTTGGAGTGAGCGACGCTCGATCTTGAACCAAAAGCGAGCGACGCATGGTCTTGAACTTGAAACAAACAACGCTCGAACTTGAGATGAAGCGATGTAGCGACGACCTCGGCTTTGCGATGAAGCGACGACTTCAAATTTGAAGATCACCTAAACTTTGAAGATGAAGAGACAACATCAACTTTGAAAATGCAGCGGCAACCTCAACTTTAGAGATGTTGTTGCAACCTCGGCTTTGAAGATGCAGCGACAACCTCAACTTTAGAGCTGCAGCGGCAACCTCAAATTTAGAGATATTGCGGCAACCTCGACTTTGAAGGCTTGGCAACAACCCCGAGTTTGAAGATGCAGCGTGGCAAGGAAGCGAATCCACCATTGAACTTGAGGATGAAGCAAAGTCGTCATCAAACTTGAAGATCAAGCGAAGCAACGTAGCATTCAAACTTGGTGATGAAGCGAGGGAGCCTTCAAACTTGAACTTAAAGCAAGGCAACCTTCGAATCTTGAATGAAGCGAGGAAGCCTTCGAACTGGATTGCTAGCGATGTTCGGTCTTAAACTTGAAGCGACCATCGCTCGAACTTGAACTTGAAGCGGGCAACACTTGAATTTGAACTTCAGGAACTTGAAGTAAGTGAAGCTTGTGTTGGGTTTTATGTCCTAAAACTCGTGGTTTGTAAACTGTTATGTTTGTAAATATTCTATTTAGAATAAAGAGTTATTAGTTTTATTTAGTAAAAGAGTTTACTGGAATAAAGTGAAACGTGTTTACGTTAACCTATACCAATGACCAACACCCTTGGCTGAATATGAGTACTTGAGCCTCATGTATGACATGATTGTGGATCAGGCTCAAGTAGTCAGTCAAAACGGTCTATAGTATACGGATAAGGTTGGGTACCTTATCCTGGTAACACTATTGGATGCGGCTCACTTTGTATTGTACAGAACGATGTGATCCGAATCGTTCCACATGGAGATGTGAGAAGTGAGGGCGTCCTGTGTAAAGAGTTTACATAAGACCGAACCGCGTATTAAGTCGCTCTCTCTTTATAACTTCGTTTACTGATGAGACCGACTTATACATATTGATGGCCTAGGTAACTCGAGCTTAATCCTGAGCTTTCTATGAACTCCTGCTTATTCGGAAGTATCCTTTGACTTGTACGGGTGAGAGTGGCAGAACGCCCGCTCAATAAGCCTACCAACTTGGGGATAAAGCCGAATAAGTAGCTGGGGACTGATGGAGCGTCGATGGAACGCAGCGGAAGCGATTTGGATCATGGACACTCTAATTTCATCAATTTAAACAAAATGGAAACATACAAAAGCGATGAAAAAGAGAAGTTAGAACACATACCCTTGTCGTTCGTAATTCTCCAATTTCACCGCCAGAAGCTCCTCACGAGCTCACCGATCCTTCTCACGAAACGTTCGTGGACCACCCACGGTAGTCCCGCTATCCTCAGGCCGAGAAACGGAGTAGTGGGTCTCCTTTTACAAAAGAAAAGAAGGACGAAGCTTCACTGAAGAAAAACGATTTTTCTAATCAGAGAGCTCAGAGAAAAAGGCAGACGGAGAAGCTAGAGAGAGAGCGAGAGAATGAAAATCTCATTTTCATTTTAACTACCCCAATACGCACTAAGGATTTCTTTTTCTTTTTTTTTTTTTTTTTTTTTTTTTTAATTAGTCTGATGAGTCAATGTTATATATACTCTGTATATATATAAACATTACATGTGTCTTACATGCTTGCATGTAAGACACATGTATATATATATATATATTTATATATATATTTATATATATATTTATATATATATTTATAAATTATTATTATTAAAAATAATAATAATTATTTTATTAATTAAACTTTTTAATTAATAAAAAATATATATATATATTTTAATTAATATTATTTAATTCAATATCAAATATTAATTAAATAATATAATTAAACCCGGTTTTCCGAAAACCGACTTTTTGCACATGAATCATATTCATGTTTTCAGACCAATCTCATATTTAAATCATATTTAAATATGTCTATCCTTCTTCCACAAACCCGAATTTGAACGATTCAAATTCTTTTCTTTTCTTTTATATTGTTTCACGGTTTTATCCGAGCTAGCCAGGAGAACCGTAAGGACCTACAGATCATGAGCTCCAACGATACGAGATTATCCGGTCAAAACTCTTTCAACCGAACTAACCAACATTCGCTAACCCCGGAGACTCCACTAAAGTCCAAGGGCTGCACTCTCCTCACTGTAGATATATTGTGTCCTGTTGATATAACTATCATCAGTAAGTCGATCCTTCACAGGTTGTTCATAATCACAACGGGTCATTTATACCGTTTAACCCTTGTATTATATCTTGTTCCTTAAGTACCACTGACACCTCTAATGAACAATTGATTTGTGGTCCAACCATCAAATCAGATTCCTCCCTGATCAGGAGAGGATGGGCCCACTGTTCAAGACCTGGAGTCAGCACTAAAGGGAACAACCTTTCTACTAACCCTGAAAGCGGGTAGGAGTGAACTCCAATCTTGCTACAACTATGTCCCCAGCCACTTATTCAATCTTATCCCCAAGATGGTAGGCATATTGAGTCGGCGATCTGGCCACTCTCACCCGTACAAGTCAAAGGATAAGGTCAAATAAACAGGAGTCCATAGTAAGCTCAGGATTGAGATCGAGTTACCTAAGTCATCAAATGAAAAAATCGGTCTTTACAGTAAACGGTGTTATAAAGAAAGAGCGATTTTATTTCTTGATTCGGTCTTGTGCAAACTCATTGCACAGGACGCCCTCACTCACATGTCTCTACATGAAACGATTCGAATCACATCGTTTTGTACTATACAAAGTGAGCCGCGTCCAATAGTGTCCCCAGGATAAGGTACCCAGCCTTATCCCTATACTCTAGACCATTTTTGGCTGTTTACTTGAACTTGATTCACATTCATGTCACACATGAAGTTCAAGTACTCATACTATCGCCATGGGTGTTAGTTATTGGTATAGGTTAATACAAACACAATTCACTAAAATTCAATAACAACTTTATTGAAATATGATATTTATTTACATTCAAACAGTTTACAAACTACGAGTTTTAGGACATAAAACCCAACAAACTCCCACTTGGACTAAAACGTCAGTGGAGTACATGCTGGTCGAGAGAACTAGAATATCAAATATCTAAAGTTTCTCCCACTGTCCTACCGAGCAGCTCGCAGCCCTAAACTTTTTAGGTGTCTCTCAAACACTTTAGCCGTGAGAGACTTAGTAAACGGATCAGCAATGTTGTGCTCCGAGGCTACCTGTGTGACGATCACATCTCCTCGTTGCACTATCTCCCTGATGAGATGATACTTTCGCTCAATATGCTTTCCACGCTTATGGCTTCTAGGTTCTTTAGAATTTGCCACTGCACCACTGTTATCACAATAAAGGGTGATTGGCAAGTTCATATTTGGAACAACTTCCAAATCTGTCAAGAACTTCCTAAGCCATACAGCTTCCTTCGCTGCTTCGCAAGCTGCGACATACTCAGCTTCCATGGTGGAGTCAGCAATACAACCTTGCTTTATACTCCTCCATACTATTGCTCCTCCGTTAAGAGTGAACACTGATCCTGATGTAGATTTCCTGGAATCTATATCAGTCTGAAAATCAGAGTCAGTGTATCCTGCAAGGATCAAATCCTTCGCGCCATACACAAGCACATAGTCTCTCGTTCTCCTAAGATACTTGAGGACATGTTTAACGGCTGTCCAGTGATCATATCCTGGATTGGACTGGAACCTACTGACAATTCCTACTGCATAGCAGATGTCGGGTCTTGTACACAACATAGCGTACATGAGACTACCAACTGCAGATGCATAGGGAATTCGTCTCATATCCTCAACCTCTTGAGGTGTCTTAGGAGACTGTTCCTTAGACAAGTGAATTCCATGCCTAAAAGGCAGCGAACCTTTCTTGGAATTCTGCATCGAATATCTTGACAGCACCTTGTCAATATAAGATGCTTGAGACAGCGCTAGCACTTTGTTCTTACGATCCCTTATGATCTGAATCCCTAGAACAAACTGAGCCTCTCCCAAATCTTTCATTTGGAATTGGGTCGCTAGCCAATTCTTAACGTCAGTTAGGAACCCTACATCATTCCCAATGAGTAGTATATCGTCTACGTACAAGACTAAGAAAGCTACAACAGTATTGACTACTTTCTTGTAAACACAAGGTTCGTCAATATTTTGTTCAAAGCCATAAGATTTGATCGCCGTATCAAACCTTATATTCCAGGATCTAGATGCTTGCTTCAACCCATAAATGGATCGATTAAGCTTGCAAACCTTTTGCTCTTGACCCTGAAGTATGAATCCCTCTGGTTGAGCCATATAGATACTCTCCTCAAGATTACCATTCAGAAAGGCAGTCTTGACATCCATTTGCCAGATTTCATAATCATAAAATGTAGCAATGGATAAGAGTATTCTAATCGACTTTAACATGGCAACAGGAGAAAAGGTTTCTTCATAGTCCACCACCCCTTCTCTTTGGGAATAACCTTTTGCCACAAGTCGAGCCTTAAAGGTTTGCACCTTACCGGCTTGGTCTCGTTTTCTCTTGTAGATCCACTTGCAACCGATAGGTCTTTCACTATCTGGTTGGTCTACAAGATCCCAGACCGAATTGAAGTACATAGACTCCATTTCGAGATCCATGGCTTTAAGCCACTGGTCCTTGTCTATGTCATTCATTGCCTGTTTAAAGGTCAATGGATCCTCAACGCCATCATCAGGTATGACGACTTGAGTTTCAGACAAGCCAATGTAGCGGTCGGGCTGTCTTACATCCCTCCCACTGCGTCGAGGCTTTCTCAACTCTTGAGAAGGACCAGCCTGATCAACAACCTTTGTTGATCCGTCTGTAGCTTTCCTGGAAAATTCGGACAAAACAATTTTGCTCGACGGTTGATGATCTCTCATGTGGTCTTCCTCTAAGAACGTGGCATTAGTCGATACTAGTACCTTGTTCTCATGAGGATCGTAAAATAGACCACCTTTCGTTTCCTTGGGGTAACCTACAAATAGGCACAATTTTGAACGATGTTCCAACTTCTTTGGATTGGGTACTAGCACATGTGCCGGACACCCCCAAATCCTGAAGTGACGTAAACTACCTTTACGCCCTCTCCATAACTCATAAGGTGTTTCAGAAACACTCTTAGAGGGAACCATGTTCAAAATATATACTGCAGTCTCTACTGCATATCCCCAAAACGAACTAGGCAAATGAGCATAACTCATCATAGATCGAACCATGTCTAACAGGGTTCTATTTCTCCTCTCGGACACACCATTCTGCTGTGGTGTTCCTGGCGCTGAGAGTTGAGATACTATTCCATGTTCTATCATATAGTCCTGGAATCTTAAATCCATATACTCTCCACCTCGATCTGATCGGAGTGTTTTTATCGATTTACCTAATGTGTTCTCAACCTCTGCCTTATACTCTTTGAACTTTTCAAGAGCTTCGGACTTATGATGCATTAGATAAAGATAACCGTACCTAGAATAATCATCAATGAAACTGATGAAATATTCATACCCTCCTCGTGCTTTGACATTCAAAGGACCGCAGAGATCCGAATGCACGATTTCTAGAGGTTCTTTGGACCTATGACCTTTTTCAGAAAAAGATCGTTTGGTCATTTTGCCCTCAAGACAAGACTCACATGGCGGTAAAGAGTTGTCCTCTAAACGATTTAGCAGACCACTCTTAACCAATCTCCCAATCCTATTGAGATTAATGTGACCTAGTCTTAAGTGCCAAAGATAAGTAGTTGGAGAAAGTTTCTGCCTTTTAGTTTGAGTCTCAGCTGTTTTAAACATTTCAGTGTTCAAAATAGCTTTGGCTTCGGTTGGTCTTAACACATACAAGTTGTTTTCAAGTTTCGCAGAACAAATACGTACACCTCTTTTGCTAATGAACGCTTCATTATAAACAAAAGATACTTTATACAACTGTTCTAACAAACAAGATATAGATACAAGATTCCTCTGGAAGGTAGGAACCAGGAGTACATTTTCTAGTAAAATGAAACTATCTTTATACAACAACTTTACAGCTCCCACTGCTTCAGCTGAGACAACCTCTCCAGTTCCAACTCTGAGAGTTATCTCACCGCGAGAAAGTGGATGCCAAGAACTAGTTTCCTGAAAAAAAGAACAAACATGGTTAGTAACTCCTGAATCAAGTATCCAGGTATGACAATCATGTTCTACTAAACATGTTTCAACAACAAGTAAATCATATTTACCTTGTCTTTCCTTCTCAGCCTTTTTCTCTGCAAGATACTTTGGGCAATTCCGTTTCCAGTGCCCATCTACACCACAATGGAAACATTTTCCTTTGTCTGCAGATCTACTCTTGCTCTTAGCAGTAGCAGGTGCTTTTCCCTTCCTTTTATCTTTCTTCTTCTTTTGAATACTCTTATTCTTAATAGAAGAAAGTTCAGACTTACTCCCAGAAGACGACCCCTTTTGGAATTTCCTAGAAGTGACAACGTTTGCCTCCTTCTCTTTTCCTTTAGAAGTGTGTAGGGACTGATAAGTCTGTAGCTCGCTGAGAAGAGAAGTCAAATTATACTTTATCTTGTTCATTACCAAATTGGTTCTGAACTGAAGGAAACTCTTCGGAAGAGATTCCAAGATAAAGCTTACTTGACTTGACTCATTTATAATAGCTCCGTTTACTTCCGCCACATTGAAGTGGACCATCATGTTAAGGACATGCTCCCTAACAGAGGTTCCCTCCTTCATGCGAGAGTTGTAAACGAATTTGAGGGCTTCATGACAGACCGATGAGGACGGAAGTCCAAACATCTCCTGTAATGAAGACATGATTTCTTTAGCAGAAACCATATCCTCGTGCTTCTTGGCTAACACATCAGATATGCTGGCTAAGATATAGACTCGGGCTTTATCATTAGCCCTTGTCCATCTATCATATGCTTCTCGAACAGTTCGAGTCGCATCCGAGCTAGGAGGGGGAGGACAATCCTCTGATAAGACGAACCTTAGATCATCTAGAACAAGAATCGTATTCAAGTTCGATTTCCAGGTCGCGTAGTTATCGCCGGTTAACTTATCGGAAGCTAGTAAGTGAATGAAAGAGCTAGTCATGCTGAAAAGAGAATGAATAAATATTAGTGAAAAGGTTTTAACCTAATTTACACACCAATCCAGAATTTAGCAAAGAATAATAATGTACCCAAAACTCATTATTAAACTGCAACGATACTTCAGTGGGTCAGAATGGTTGCTACCGAGGGGCAGTCAAGCATTCCTTCACTGAATCAAGACATTCTTGACTAAATGCTAATACCAGAATATCTCATATTCCTATAGCATCTTAGTTATCGTTGTTTGGTCAAGATTTACTAACTCCTTAGCAAATCTCGTAAGTGTGACCCTCCATTTTTAGAATTCATAGGGCGGCCCCAACGATGCAACCGAATGGAAATGTCAAAGTTGGGAATGGCTCTATGTTTCTTTATCCATAAATGGTGATTGAGATGCTCCGATTCCTATGAAACGGCCCTCCGAATGGATCGGTACCACTTGTGGGCACCTAGCAGGCAGAACATAGGAATCTCACGGTTCAATCCAATGGAGGAGACCGCAGGATGTATTGACATACTTCCTTCTCCCACTTACTATAAATACTTTCTCCATTCACCTTGCTCTTGAATTATGCAAATACCATCCGAATGGGGATGCCCTATTGACATCACGAGGCCGAGCATAATTCTCACGGTGTGAACTTGACAGAGAACGTAGGAGGAGAGGGACATATCATATATACCTTCTCAACACCTCTACTAAGTATTTTAAGACGGAATGGGTAAATTACTTAGGCATTATCCGGCTAAGACAATAAGGCCTAAGTCTAGGTAAAACAAACTTTTACCTATGATGTCTAGGTGATAAACACTTTATTACCTCACACCACTCACGCATGCTCATAAAGCCGGGTTAACTTTACTCAAGTACCGGATGGTCCCCAGGTAGGAGGTGTTCCGTAAACCGTCAGCTTAAATACCTCCAACCTCGAACAGGATGTCCCCGGGTGAGTTTCTTGTAACCTTAGCATTTACAAGATATCGACCTATTCATCTAATGAAACGGAGCGATACATTCAACCCTAAGTGAGCATGCCTTTGTCTTTGTTATAGATTTTAAAAGTCTATGCCAATTTTACAACGCTTTGCAAAACTAAGACTTACTACAACAAACTTCTACATGCTTCTCAAACATGCATCACTAAGGCACGACAAGTTGAATATTTAATTTCATAATTAATATAACAATTATATCGATTATGTTTTTAAATATACAACTCCTAATTCATAAATTAATATAACACTTATATCAATTCTCATGAATTAAGCATGCATCCTATACATTATAACACTTATAACAAACAAAATGCATCTTATGTTGGATGTTTAATTTCATAATTAATATAACACTTACATCAATTATTCTATTAAGCAAACAACATCTAATTCATGAATTAATATAACTCTTATATTAATACTCATGAATTAACATGCATCCTATACATTATAACACTTATAATATACCATGTGCATAAAATTAGGACAACCTATGTTGTACATTCAATTTCATAATTAATATAACACTTATATCAATTATTCTATTGAATTAACAACAACTAATTCATGAATTAATATAACTTTTATATCAAAAATCATGAATTGTCAAAATATGCATACGATATATTATAACACTTATAACATATTTTCAATGCATGAAGCATGCTTCCTACGGTGGGATTTTAAATCTATATGGCATACGTTATGCACAAACAAACATGGAATTTAATTAAAACATACATTCGCAATGCATAATTAATTAAACACACTAAAGTGGATCGATTTTGGCATTTAGCAAGCAATAACTAATTTATTACAAGCTTGATCAACAAGCTACGCCTTGAGCGGACTTCGAACTCTTCGCACCGCCTTTGACCAACTTGCTTCCTCCGAACGCTTCGGCCAAATTTTCTTCGAATTTCTCCTCGTAATGCCCAGAACGAGTTTGAACTTACACCGAACATTTCGGCGAGTTTCAAACTCAAACTTCTTTCACAAAGAAACCTATATGGACTCTAATGACTCTAAAAAATACAGACTCTTTAGCATACATTAAAGCCCATACATTCTCGGGCTATTACAAATAATGAAATTCAAAAGAAACTATGCCAAAATCGATATTCACTTTAGAATTCCATTCAGAAACAATTTCTAAAATAAAACCCACCATAACTTAAATTGATAGAAATTGAGTGGCCAAAAACGCTTTGATACCAATTGATGGAGCGTCGATGGAACGCAGCGGAAGCGATTTGGATCATGGACACTCTAATTTCATCAATTTAAACAAAATGGAAACATACAAAAGCGATGAAAAAGAGAAGTTAGAACACATACCCTTGTCGTTCGTAATTCTCCAATTTCACCGCCAGAAGCTCCTCACGAGCTCACCGAGCCTTCTCACGAAACGTTCGTGGACCACCCACGGTAGTCCCGCTATCCTCAGGCCGAGAAACGGAGTAGTGGGTCTCCTTTTACAAAAGAAAAGAAGGACGAAGCTTCACTGAAGAAAAACGATTTTTCTAATCAGAGAGCTCAGAGAAGAAGGCAGACGGAGAAGCTAGAGAGAGAGCGAGAGAATGAAAATCTCATTTTCATTTTAACTACCCCAATACGCACTAAGGATTTCTTTTTCTTTTTTTTTTTTTTTTTTTTTTTTTTTTTTAAATTAGTCTGATGAGTCAATGTTATATATACTCTGTATATATATAAACATTACATGTGTCTTACATGCTTGCATGTAAGACACATGTATATATATATATATATATATATATATATATATATATTATTTATATATATATATATATATATTTATATATATATTTATAAATTATTATTATTAAAAATAATAATTATTATTTTATTAATTAAACTTTTTAATTAATAAAAAATATATATATATTTTAATTAATATTATTTAATTCAATATCAAATATTAATTAAATAATATAATTAAACCCGGTTTTCCGAAAACCGACTTTTTGCACATGAATCATATTCATGTTTTCAGACCAATCTCATATTTAAATCATATTTAAATATATCCATATTTAAATCATATTTAAATATGTCTATCCTTCTTCCACAAACCCGAATTTGAACGATTCAAATTCTTTTCTTTTCTTTTATATTGTTTCACGGTTTTATCCGAGCTAGCCAGGAGAACCGTAAGGACCTACAGATCATGAGCTCCAACGATACGAGATTATCCTGTCAAAACTCTTTCAACCGAACTAACCAACATTCGTTAACCCCCGGAGACTCCACTAAAGTCCAAGAGCTGCACTCTCCTCACTGTAGATATATTGTGTCCTGTTGATATAACTATCATCAGTAAGTCGATCCTTCACAGGTTGTTCATAATCACAACGGGTCATTTATACCGTTTAACCCTTGTATTATATCTTGTTCCTTAAGTACCACTGACACCTCTAATGAACAATTGATTTGTGGTCCAACCATCAAATCAGATTCCTCCCTGATCAGGAGAGGATGGGCCCACTGTTCAAGACCTGGAGTCAGCACTAAAGGGAACAACCTTTCTACTAACCCTGAAAGCGGGTAGGAGTGAACTCCAATCTTGCTACAACTATGTCCCCAGCCACTTATTCAATCTTATCCCCAAGATGGTAGGCATATTGAGTCGGCGATCTGGCCACTCTCACCCGTACAAGTCAAAGGATAAGGTCAAATAAACAGGAGTCCATAGTAAGCTCAGGATTGAGATCGAGTTACCTAAGTCATCAAATGAAAAAATCGGTCTTTACAGTAAACGGTGTTATAAAGAAAGAGCGATTTTATTTCTTGATTCGGTCTTGTGCAAACTCATTGCACAGGACGCCCTCACTCACATGTCTCTACATGAAACGATTCGAATCACATCGTTTTGTACTATACAAAGTGAGCCGCGTCCAATAGTGTCCCCAGGATAAGGTACCCAGCCTTATCCCTATACTATAGACCATTTTTGGCTGTTTACTTGAACTTGATTCACATTCATGTCTCACATGAAGTTCAAGTACTCATACTATCGCCATGGGTGTTAGTTATTGGTATAGGTTAATACAAACACAATTCACTAAAATTCAATAACAACTTTATTGAAATATGATATTTATTTACATTCAAACAGTTTACAAACTACGAGTTTTAGGACATAAAACCCAACAGGGACATAGTGTAGCAAGATTGGAATTCACTCCTAACCCGTTCTTCAGGGTTAGTAGATAGGTTTTTCCCTTAATAGCTGACTCCGGGGCTTGAACAATGTGAGCTCACACTCTCATCTGATGAGAGAGTTATATTGATCTGATGGTTGGACCACAGATCTATTGTTCATTAGAGGTGTCAGTGGTACTTAAGGAACAAGATGTAATGCAGGGGTTAAACGGTTTAAATGACCCAACTGTGCTTACGAACAACCTGTGAAGGATCGACTTACTAATGACGGTTATATCAAGAGGACACAATATATCTACAGTGAGGAGAGTGCAACCCTCGGACTATAGTGGAGTCTCCGGGGGTTAACGAAAGTTGATTGATTCGGGTTAAAAGAGTTTTGACCGAATAATCTCGTATCGTTGGAGCTCATGATCTGTAGGTCCTTTAGGTTCTCCTGGCTAGCTCGGATAACGCCGTGCAACAGTATAAAAGAAAAGAAAAAGAATTTAAATTGTTCAAATTCGGTTTATGGAAGGAGGATGGACATATTTAAATATGATTTAAATATGGACATATTTAAGTATGATTTAAATATGGGATTGGCCTATAACATGAATAAGATTCATGTGTAAAAAAAAAAAAAAGTCGGTTTTCGGAAAACCGGGTTTAATTATATTATTTAATTAATATTTGATATTGAATTAAATAATAATTATTAATTAAAAAGTTTAATTAATAATTATATATATATATATTTTTTATTTATTAAAAAATTTAATAAATAAAATTATTATTATTATTTTTAATAATAATAATAATTAAATATATATATATATATGTGTTAAGAAATATATGTATATATATGTAAGTTTGGGCTGTGAAGGATTGACATTGAAATTGAAAGACTTTCAATTGCTGAAGAAGTTTCACAGGGGTATACGAAAGTGAAAAAACTTAGTTTTTCATTTTTGTACTTGTTCTTCCTTCTTGTTCTTCCTCTCCTTTTCTTCTTCTTTTCTCTTGTTTCGTAGTCCCATAACTCCGTTGCTCGGCGTCGAGGATAGCGGGACTACCTGGGGTGGTCCTCGGGGCGTTCGTGAGAAGAGGCCGGAAGAGTTCGTGACGAGGTTCGGCCGGCGGACTTGAAGAAATTGGAGCTACAAGGGTATGTATTTCTAATTTCTTATTTCCGTCGCTTTGAGCATGTTTTCTATTTGTTAAATTGATAAAATTAGAGTATCATCGGTCCGAAATCGCTTTCCGCTGCGCATGTCGCTCCATCAATTGGTATCAGAGCGATTTTGTGATTAACTCAATTTGCATCAATTTAAGTTGGTGGGTATTTTATTTTAGAAATTGTTTCTGAATGGATGTCTAAAGTGAATATCGATTTTGGCATAGTTTCTATTTGAATTTCATTATTTGTCATTGCCCGAGAATGTATGGGCTTTAATGCGTGCTGAAGAGTCTGTATTTTTAGAGTCATTAGAGTCCATATAGGTTTCTTTGTGAAAGAAGCTTGAGTTTGGAACTCGCCGAAATGTTCGGTATAAGTTCAAACTCGTTCTAGGCAATACGAGGAGAAATTCGAAGAGAAATTGGCCGAAGCGTTCGAAGGAAGCAAGTTGGTCAAAGACGGTGCGAAGAGTTCGAAGTCCGCTGAAAGACTCAGCTTGTTGTTCAAGCTTGTAATAAATTAGTTATTGTTTGCTAAATGCCAAAATCGATCCACTTTAGTGTGTTTAATTAATTATGCATTGCGAATGTATGTTTTAATTAAAATCCATGTTTGTATGTGCATAACGTATGCCATATAGATTTAAAATCCCACCATAGGAAGCATGCTCCATGCATTGGTAATATGTTATAAGTGTTATAATATATAGTATGCATATTTGACAATTCATGAGTATTAATATAAGAGTTATATTAATTCATGAATTAGATGTTGATAATTTAATAAAATAATTGATATAAGTGTTATATTAATTATGAAATTAAATATACAACATAGGTTGCCCTGGTTTTATGCATATTATAGGTTATACGTGTTATAATATATTGGATGCATGTTTAATTCATGAGTATTAATATAAGTGTTATATTAATTCATGAATTAGTTGTTGTTTGCTTAATAGAATAATTAATATAAGTGTTATATTAATTATGAAATTAAACATCCAACTAAGATGCATATTGTATGTTATAATTGTTATAATGTATAGGATGCATGCTTAATTCATAAATAATTGATATAAGTGTTATATTAATTTATGAATTAGGAGTTGTATATTTAAGAGCATAATCGATATAAGTGTTATATTGATTATAAAGTTAAATATTCAATTTGTCATGCCTTAGCGAATGTATGTTTGAGAAGCATATAGAAGTTGTTGTAGAAAGTCTAGTTTTTGCAAGAGTTGTAAAAATGACTTAGACTTTTAAAATCTATAACAAAGAACAACATGTTCATTTAGGGTTAAAAGATTCGATCAGGTTCATTAGATGAATAGGTCGATATCTCGTAAATGCTAAGGTTATGAGAAACTCACCCGGTGAAATCTTGTCTAAGGTTGGAGGTAATTGAATTGACGGAACACCTCCTACCTGGGGACGATCCGGTACTTGAGTAAAGTTAACCGGCTTTATGAGCATGCATAAGAGGTGTGAGGTTAGTAAAGTGTTTATAATCTAGATATCTCAGGTAAATAGTTTGCCTAGACTTAAGGTTTTATTTTCTTAGCCGGATAAAACCTGAGTAGTTTACCCTAAAAATCGTCCATGATGCTTAGTAGAAGTGTTGAGAAGGAATATATGATATATCCCTCTCCTGCTACGCACTCCCTATAGTTCACAACGTGAGAATTTTGCTTGGCCTCATGATGCCATATGGGGCATCTCCAGACGGGTGGTGTTTGCAACTTTCAATAGCAAGGTGAATGGAGTAAGTGTCTATAGTAAGTAGGAGAAGGAACTACGTCAGTACATCCTACGGTCTCCTCCATTGGATTGAACCGTGAGATTCCCATGTTCTGCCTGCAGGCTGCCCTTGGGGCACCATCCAAACGGAGGGCTGGGCATGGGAGATCGAACACCTCAGTCACCATTTATGGATAAAGAAACATAGGGCCATTCCCAACACTGACATTCCATACGGTTGCTATGTTGGGGCCGTTCTGTGCGTTCTAAAAATGGAGGGTCACACTTACGGGATTTGCTAAGGAGTTAGTAAATCCAGACCAAAAACGATAACTAAGATGCTATAGGAATATGAGTTATTCTGGTGATAGCATTTAGTCAAGAATGTCTTGATTTAGTAAAGGAGTGCTCACTTACCCTACGGCAGAGACCATTCTGACCTACTAAAGTATTGTTGTTAGTAAATAAAGAGTTTGGGTACTTTATTTGCTGCTAAACCTCTTAATTGGTTCAAATAGGTTAAAACTGTTTCACTAATAGATTTACATTCATGTCGAGCTCTTTTATTTAGTTGTTAGCTCACGACAAATTAACCGGTGAAAATTTTGGGACTTGGAAGTCGAACCTTAATGCTGTTTTGGTTCTCGACAACCTAAGATTTGTCTTAACGGAGGAGTGTCCTCCGGTTCCTGGTTCAAATGGTTCACGAACTGTTCGTGAAGCTTATGATGGTTGGATTCGAGCTAATGATAAAGCTCGAGTTTATATCCTGGCAAGCATATCTGATGTTTTGTCAAGGAAGCATGAGGGGATGGTTTCCGCTAAGGAAATCATGGCTTCACTACAAGAGATGTTTGGAAAGCCTTCCTCATCTCTTAGGTATGAAGCCCTCAAGCACATTTACAACTGTCGTATGGCTGAAGGAACCTCTGTTAGGGAACATGTCCTTAACATGATGGTGTACTTCAATACAACAGAAGTAAATGGGGCAACCGTCGACGAACAAGGTCAGGTTGGATTTATCTTGGAATCTCTTCCGAAGAGTTTCCTGCACTTCAGGACCAATATGGTCATGAATAAGATAGAATACAATCTGACGTCTCTTCTGAACGAGCTTCAGATTTATCAGTCCCTGCATACCTCGAAAGGAAAGGAGAAGGAGGTAAATGTTACCACTTCCGTGAAGTTCCAGAAAGGGTCTGGGTCTGAGACTAAATCTGAACCTCTTACAGTGAGTAATAAGATTATTCACAAGAAGAAGAGAAGTGCCAGAAAGGGCAAAACCCCAGCTGTAGGAAAGGTAAAAGCTTCACACAGTGGAAAGTGTTTTCATTGCGGTGAAGAAGGGCACTGGAAGCGAAACTGCCCTAAATACCTAGCGGAGAAACAGGCAAAGAATGAACGACAAGGTAAATATGATTTATCTTCTGTCTAAACATTTCATGTGGATTATGATTGCCATACCTGGATGTTGATTCAGGAACCACTAATAATGTTTGTTATTCTTTTCAGGAAACTAGTTCCTGTTTGCCAGTTTCTTGACGAAGATGCCTTATGAAGACGTCTTCGCAGTTTATACAGTGGGAGCTTGCTTGTTTAGTTGTTTGTATAGAAATAATTTCAAGTGTTGTAATTATTGTCTATAAACTCAAGTTTTTGTTGAACACTTTATGTATATAGTATCTTTTGTTTTTTATAAATGAATGGTTCATTTCACAAAAGATGTATACTGATTTGTTCTATTAAACTTGGTAACAACTAAAGTGTTAAGACTTATCTTGTTTTTTATTGAAAGCTAAATTATAAATTAACAATGGTTGTTAGTTTTGCTGGTTTTTCTCAAGTGTTGAGAAAGTTTTGATGCAGTGGGAGAATTATGAGATAATTCGGTCTGCTGTATTAATATGTTGGATGACTCCAGTTATCATGCTTGATGATGACAATGAGTTCATAAACAAGAACCAGTGGCTCAAAGCCATGGATCTTCAAGGGGTTTACAGACCAAGTCTATGAGGTGAAAACCTCTAAGGCTTGACTTTCTGGCAAAGGGACTGTCCCGAAGAGAAGGGGTTAATTGTGTATTAACTTCATCTCTTGTTGTCAGATATAAGTTATATAGTATACTCGTATCCATTACCCTGTTCTATCTGATAGGACAAGATATATGAATATCAAGACTAGCTATCTTGATAGAGTATCTATTAGTCTAAACCAGGGAGATACATTTTTCAGAATTAAGAGCAAATCGTTTGCGAGCTTATTCAATCCATTTATGAATTAGAATAAACATCTATATTCTGATTTATAAGGTTTTTTTTATCAAATCTTATGGTTTTGAACATTACATTGATAAAACTTGTTGGACAAGTGTTTAATCAATGTTAAAGCTTTCATAATATATTCCCGTAATTTTGTTCTAATCATTGAGAATGATGTAGGATTTATCTTCTGACATTTTAGCATAAACTAGCGACCCACTCCCAAATAGTTGATCTGGAGGTAGGCTTAGTTTGTTCTAAGGATTCAGGTTGTTCTGAATCGTAAGAACAAATCGCTAGTGTTGTCTCTAAAATCTTTTATTGATAAGTTGTTGTCAATATTTGATGGTCTATGGAAATTGTTTCCTAAGACACCTCAAGTGTTGAGGATACGAGATGCACCCAAGTGCATTTACATATTGAAGGTTAGATGTATCTTTTGAGATACATGACCCGGTATGTGCTATGCAGTGGGAGCTGTCAGCTTTTTTAGTCCAATTGGATTGGAATCCGGTTAAAGTTTTGTCCTTGTACTGAGAGGAGTAGAATACAAGAGTTGTATTGCTAATTCCTTGGTAGTAGCTAAGTCTATTTGCAGCTTGTGAAGCATCAATAGGTTTATAAGTTGAGCTCGCAGATAGTGCTATGAGGAGATGTGATGATCACATGGAAAGTCTCGTAGTACTTCATGCTGATTAGTTTACTAAGTCTCTCATGGCTAAAGTGTTTGAGAGACACCTAGAAGAGTCTAGGGCTACGAGTTGCTGGAAAGGTCAGTGGGAGAAAGCTTCTGATATATGATATATTAGTTTTCTCCACCTAACATGTACACCACGGACGTTTAAGTCCAAGTGGGAGTTTGTTGGGTTTTATGTCCTAAAACTCGTGGTTTGTAAACTGTTATGTTTGTAAATATTCTATTTAGAATAAAGAGTTATTAGTTTTATTCGGTAAAAGAGTTTACTGGAATAAAGTGAAACGTGTTTACGTTAACCTATACCAATGACCAACACCCTTGGCTGAATATGAGTACTTGAGCCTCATGTATGACATGATTGTGGATCAGGCTCAAGTAGTCAGTCAAAACGGTCTATAGTATACGGATAAGGTTGGGTACCTTATCCTGGTAACACTATTGGATGCGGCTCACTTTGTATTGTACAGAACGATGTGATCCGAATCGTTCCACATGGAGATGTGAGAAGTGAGGGCGTCCTGTGTAAAGAGTTTACATAAGACCGAACCGCGTATTAAGTCGCTCTCTCTTTATAACTTCGTTTACTGATGAGACCGACTTATACATATTGATGGCCTAGGTAACTCGAGCTTAATCCTGAGCTTTCTATGAACTCCTGCTTATTCGGAAGTATCCTTTGACTTGTACGGGTGAGAGTGGCAGAACGCCCGCTCAATAAGCCTACCAACTTGGGGATAAAGCCGAATAAGTAGCTGGGGACATAGTGTAGCAAGATTGGAATTCACTCCTAACCCGTTCTTCAGGGTTAGTAGATAGGTTGTTCCCTTAATAGCTGACTCCGGGGCTTGAACAATGTGAGCTCACACTCTCATCTGATGAGAAAGTTATATTGATCTGATGGTTGGACCACAGATCTATTGTTCATTAGAGGTGTCAGTGGTACTTAAGGAACAAGATGTAATGCAGGGGTTAAACGGTTTAAATGACCCAGCTGTGCTTACGAACAACCTGTGAAGGATCGACTTACTAATGACGGTTATATCAAGAGGACACAATATATCTACAGTGAGGAGAGTGCAACCCTCAGACTATAGTGGAGTCTCCGGGGGTTAACGAAAGTTGATTGATTCGGGTTAAAAGAGTTTTGACCGAATAATCTCGTATCGTTGGAGCTCATGATCTGTAGTTCCTTTAGGTTCTCCTGGCTAGCTCGGATAACGCCGTGCAACAGTATAAAACAAAAGAAAAAGAAATAGAATTTGAATTGTTCAAATTCGGTTTATGGAAGGAGGATAGACATATTTAAATATGATTTATATATGAGAATGACCTAAAACATGAATAGGATTCATGTATAAAAAAGTCGGTTTTCGGAAAACCGGGTTTAATTATATTATTTAATTAATATTTGATATTGAATTAAATAATAATTATTAATTAAAAAGTTTAATTAATAATTATATATATATATATATTTTATTTATTACAAAGTTTAATAAATAAAATTATTATTATTATTTTTAATAATAATAATAATAATAATTAAATATATATATATATATATATATATATATATATATATATATATATATATATATGTCTTGCATGCAGCAAGACACATATATATGTGTTAAGAAATATATGTATATATATGTAAGTTTGGGCTGTGAAGGATTGACATTGAAATTGAAAGACTTTCAATTGCTGAAGAAGTTTCACAGTAGGGGTATACGAAAGTGAAAAAACTTAGTTTTTCATTTTTTTAGCCACTGCGTTACTTCTTCTTCCTTCTTCTTCTTCCTCTCCTTTTCTTCTTCTTTTCTCTTGTTTCGGATTCCCACAACTCCGTTGCTCGGCGCCGAGGATAGCGGGACTACCTGGGGTGGTCCTCGGGGCGTTCGTGAGAAGAGGCCGGAAGAGTTCGTGACGAGGTTCGGCCGGCGGACTTGAACAAATTGGAGCTACAAGGGTATGAATTTCTAATTTCTTATTTCCGTCGCTTTGAGCATGTTTTCTATTTGTTAAATTGATGAAATTAGAGTATCATCTGTCCGAAATCGCTTTCCGTTGTGCATGTCGCTTGATTAGCTTGAACTTGGACCGAACGAAACACATACTTGAAGTGAGTGAGGCCTCAAACTTGGACTTGAAGCGAGTGACGCTCTGTTTTTATCTTGTAACAAACGAAACTCGAATTTGAACTTCAAGGGAACGATGTGGATGAAGCGCGGACTGGAATGAACAGAACGTGTACTTTAAGTGAGTGAGGCTTCAAACTTGGACTTGAATTGGGAGTAACTTCAATTATGGTGTTACATTTGATAATGTTGAAAGCCCTAAATTTGTGTCGTAACGTTTAGCAGGGTTTGACGTATCGTTGTCATCCCCAGTAGGGTTGAACATCTTCAATTTGCAGCATCACTCTGAATAAGGATGAAAACCTTCGATCTACAACGATAAACTTTAGTAGTCGTGACACATATCTTTATTTTCATTTGGAGAGACTGAACTTAAAATTTGTTTTAAGCTGCCTACATACCCTTTGAACAATAGAGATCAAGTCGAGACGTAGTTCGAATGGAATGCATGTATTTTTTTATTGTGGTGACTGAACTTAAAAGTCTCCCTTTTTTTTGTCTTTAAGTTGCCTACGTACCATTGAAAGTAAGGGATCAAGTCATAACGTAGTTCGAATGGAATGTAATCCTTTTTTTTAATTGTTGTGACTGAACTTAAAGTATATATATATATTTTCTTCTTTAAGTTGCCTACGTACCCTTAGATGGAAGGGATCAAGTCATAACATAGTTCAGATTACATGATGAGTGATTTTTTTCTTTGGGCCGTTCACCTTTTAAGCTCATGCGGGCCAGGAGCAACATGTAGTTTATACTCTTACGTTAAGGAGTATTACATTTCAAAAGATCTTATCTTCATCACGGTCTTGATCAGATCCTTCGTTTGTAGGATTGGTTAGAATGATGATATTTTTCTTCACCTTCAAGGAGCCTTTTGTATTTATGAGAACATATAATTTCCTCTTCATGCGCGAAGGAACACGACTATGAATCTTCTTGTCGCTATTTACTTCATCGAAGAGTCTTGCCCCTACGGTCTTCATCTTTCCTTCCTGTTGATCACTTGTCCCTTTGAGGCGATAAAAAACAAATGTTGAAGGTCGGTCTTTCTTTGATGTGGAGACACTTAACCTTTGGAAAGCTGAAGTTTGAGTGGAGGTAGAAGTTAGACATGAATTTTTTTCTTTTGTCGCGGCCATACTCAATCCTTTGGAAGACCGAAGTTCGAGTAGTTGAAGGCTTGATGCGATGGAAGACAGAGGTTCTTTGGTCGACTTCTTTTGAGTCGTCGACTTCTTCTGCATTGATGTAGCATGAAGTTGCAAAGCTTTCTTCCTCTTTCTTGATGAGAAGGAAATGTCTTGAGAAGAATTCTTTTAAAGTCACCGGTTGCCGAGGTTGAGGAAGATATTTATTTCTTCTTCTCTCATGTTTAGGATTCCTCGAACTCCTTCTTCCTTTTATCTTTGAAATCTTATTGTTTCGTTTATCATCTCGAAATATGCAATCTTCTTTCTGGACAGGTCTTTGTCGTCGTATTTTCTGACGAGCCACAACGGTCCAACCTTTATCCTCATTTCTGACGGCCTCAGGTTTTACCTGAGAAATTATCTTTGGGGCTTCATGTCCGAATCGAACAATTATTGGTTCGAAGATCCCAAACTGGATCAGGCTTTCCTTTTGCTTATCAAATGAGGCTGAAAATAATTGAGCGCTGAAGTTCATTGTTACTGCAGCGTGGTTTGATTGAGTTATTTCATCAAGGTCTAGCTCAATTTTTCCTTCTTTAGCTAAACTTAGAATTAATTCCTTTAGGATGAAACATTTTTTCACCGGATCACTGATAACTCGATGATACTTACAATAGTTGGGATCATCGACTTTGTCCATTTCTTTCGGGCGTCTACACTCGGGAAACTCAATCAGCCGTGTTTTTAGTAGTTGCTCTAACATGTTAGGAATGTCAAAGTCTGGAAACGGATAGACTTTTTCTTGTCTTTCTTTTAAAGTTAGGCGATGTTTCTCGCCTCCGTCATTTCTTCTTTCTGTCCTGTTTTCCTTTCCTTTTGAGGAAAACCTTACAGGGGTCGTGCTGACGACCATGGATTCTTCCACGACATTTTTCGTGATCTTCTCACTGTCTTTCATTTCTTTTTTCACTTTGTTGATATCCGGGATTAGGAGGTCCTTGCTCCCTCTGTTGGCGATACTCAACTCCATATCGTGGACGCGAGTTGCTAACTCTTCAAATGTGTGGGGTTTTATCCCTTGCAGGATGTAATGAAGTCCCCAATGCATGCCGCTGATGCACATTTCGACGGCAGACTCCTCAGTGAGTCTGTCCTTGCAGTCGAGACTCAACGATCTCCAACGGTTGATGAAATCGATGACTGGCTCGCCCGTCCTTTGGTTGGCGCTAAAGAGTTCGGTCATGCTGACTGTTTGCCTCGTACTATATAAGCGATTCATGAAGTCCCTCTCAAACTGTTCCCAACTATCAATTGTCTTGGGCTCCAAATCAATGTACCAATCAAAGGCATTTCCTTTCAGAGTCCGGACGAATTGCCTAACCAGCAAGTCTCCGCGAGTTCCAGCATTCTCGCATGTTTCGACGAAGTGGGCAATGTGTTGTTTAGGATTGCCCTTCCCATCGAACTGTTGAAATTTTGGCGGCTGGTACCCAATGGGCATTCTCAAGTTGTCGATCCTCTTGGTATATGGTTTGGTATACAAGAGAGAGCTTTGAGTGGGCCCACCGTACTGAGCTCTGATGGTGTTGGTAATCATGTCCTGCAGTTGTTGGACAGACAATGAAGCAACCGAAGTTGAGTGTTGCGGTTGGCTTTCTTGGATGACAATTTTTTCTTTGTCATTTCTTCTTGCTGCAGGAGTTTGACTTGACTCTGCAGCCTCTCTACTTTGCATCTGATTTCTCAAGTTTGCAATCTCGAGGTCTCGTTCTTCAACTACTTTCATCAGAAAGTTTAGTTTCTTTTCCATTTCAGCGATCGCTTCGTCGCCTATGCGTGCGTCTGCCATCATTACAGACATCATATTTGGATCAGACCCCTTATTTGGTTGATCAGATGAGGGAACAAATTCATCATACAAGAAATTTTCCTGAATGATTATCCCCTCACGCGCAGACTCTGTCATTCTTTCCTCCATAACATTTATTTCAGTCATCATTGCGGATGCTACGTCAGAATCGAGCTAAAATAAAGGGTTACACCTGACAACAAATTCGTCACTTGTAGGTGCCTCAGACAATGTCATTCTTTATTCCATAGTATTTGTTTCAGTCGTTATGACGGATGCTACGTCAGAATCGAGCTCGAACATAGGGTTACACCTAATAAGAAATTTGTCGCTCGTAGATGCCCCTGACGATGTCATTACTCTGCTCACAATTGTGACAAAATCACGTGGACAATCGTTGGGAGTAGAACCCGTGTAGGGGTTGTTCATGACAACGGTTGTTGAAGGAGTTCTGAACGACATAACTTCACTTGTCTTTGAGATCAGGGAAAGAGATGAGAGGTAGAGATGTCCCACCGGGCGTGCCAATCTGTTCACACGAGATTTCGAACGAAGGATGGAAATTCGATACGTGTAAATGAAATTTGAATTTGTATTTGTATTGTATGTATTTGTATCAGTGCGTAGTGGATTACAATCTCTAGTGTTTATCCTCTGATTCTTTCTCTCTCAAATGTAAATGTTTCTCGAGGGCTTCGCAGCTTGTTCTCGATGTTGGATTTGTTTTGAGGGCTTTGCAGCTTGTTCTCGTTGTTGGATTTGTTTCGAGGGCTTTGCAGCTTGTTCTCGTTTTTGGATTTGGATCGAGGGCTTCACAACTTTTTCTCGATGTTGAATCTTCAGCTTCACGTAGCGGTGAAGTCTTCAGGTGTTTGATTTTCAAGAAGTGTTCAGTCTTCAGGATTCAGGGAGTCTTCGTTGCTTGTGAATTCTCTCTGAGTTCTTAGGAGAAGAAATTTTCTGAACCTTGCAAATGAAGGATGAGCTCTCTATTTATAGAGTTTCTCATGGGCCTAATGGGCTTGGGCCTAGATCCTAATGGGCTTGAGCCCAATGAGCTTGGGTCCAATGGACTTTTGGGTTCTGGGCCCAATGGACTTTTAGGTTTTGGGCCAAATTGCCATTTAAATAGCTTTCTGGCCCGATTCGATTTCGAGCCCAATTGAGCTATGACCGAATTTGATCGGTTAAGTTTATTCGATCCGCCGACCATGATGGAGACACGTGGCGACCGCTGATTGACCGAAATTTCTCGGTCAACAAATGCGTTTTTTCTAAAACATTTCATGCCCTTTAGATATTTTCAATGAAAGCAAAACATTTCTAAATTCTTAAATAAACATAAAATATCTCAAATATTTCTCAAAGATAATTCGAGCGTAAACATAAAGTACTTGAAATTCATAACAATCTTTGGAAATTTCATATAAATTTCTCTAAAATCATACATAAATATAAATCTCTTCAAACTCCATAATAATAATTAAATAGTAAAAACGTTGTATAAAATGACTCACTCACCAATTTATCAACGCGATACTTTGTGTAATGGTCATCCAAATCATCGTTTGACCTAAAATTAATTTGAACATGATGTAAATAATTTCTTGCTCACACACTAAACATCTCTTATTAATTCTAAGCATACAAGTTCTTATCTAAAAGACAATTGAATTTCCTCTCTCCTCCTTATGAACTACCTAAATTTGTACTTAGCCCAACAACTTTTACCTTTGTTTTTAATGATTATTTTTTTCCCACTATTCATCTTCTTCTCCCCTTAACCCACAAAATATTTCCTCCATTCACCCATTTCCATCCTCCATTCTAACATCTTTTTGTTTCTTCTCTTTCATTGCTAAAAAAAAACTTACAAAATAAACTTACCAATTGATGTCATAACCTCAAAATTCTTAGTCTCCTATTTTCCATTGCTTCATCCTCTCTTTCCAAGTCATCTTTATGCAAACACTCCACCAAGAAAAATCCATGGAAACTGACTCGAAATCTTGTCTATACACTTCGTCTTTCCATTTTCCGACGACCATGACTTTTCGACAAATTCCGGCTATATTCCAGTGTCTACACCAATCATCCTTTCTCTTTCACCCTTGGCAGACCAACAAATTTTGGGGTTTCTGTTTTGCGTGAGTTGTCAGATGAAAGACCACATTTTTTTTAAACTCTCACTCCATCATTCTCTATTAATTTTAATTTTTGTGGTCTGATGAAGCTTCCTTCCTTCCTTTTATTAATTTTAATTTTTCTTTTTTTTTTTTAATAAAAAGAACTCCTAAACTTCCAATTACATCAATTTTCAAAATATATTTTATTTTTAATTAAACAAAGTTTTTCACTAATTCAAATTTGTCAAATTTTCTTTTAATTCAACTTTATTTCTATCTCCTCCATTGTGATTTTCAAAATGAAATAACAATATGCTATATATCCAAATACTAGATGCCCAAAATTGGATCCTACAACATCAAAGGGAGCAACAAATCAAAAGGCCTAAAATTCTTTTTCTTTTCTTTGGAGTACTTTTCCTCAAACTTTTATTCTTCATTCAAAGCCATTTTTTTACTTTTATTTTCCAAGAGAGCCTTTAATGTCAAACTTGTCTTCGTTCCAGCTTACCTGCAGTTCCACTGCACAACGTATCTGATTACGAGCAAGTTTTACAAATTAAGGACTAATGCTCATTTCTTTTAACTACCCTTTCATGCAGTGACAATCGTGAGTTACACGATCGTCTCTGATTACTTAGACAACTAAAGAAGGAGGAGCATCTCATGAGTTTTTGTTCAACACATGCTTTCACCTAGGCGATAGCTATGTTATATCACAATTGAAATATTACAACCACTAATGCATCAAGCCTTTCCTAGGGGCGCCTTTCAGGGTGACAACAAGATTTTGGGATAAATAAGACAATTCTAAGCCTATAGAACCAAGAATAGGAGGCTATGTGCTCGATGGATATAAGGGAGTGACAATTGTTTTTTTAAATAGGCTCAAAAGTGCAAACAATCTCATACTTTTCAAAAAATGCAAATACGAAGAATTCAAAAACATTTCATAGATTGTCCTCATCGAACAACATGCAAAAACAGACCTAAGCATCTCAAATTCAGAATTTTCCATATGCTTGACAACTAAAGAAGGTCAACAGACAACCCCACCCCCAACATTAAATGATACATTGTCCTCAATGTATCAACACATCAGACAAAGCAATTAAATGAACAAAGATTAAAGGAACAAAAAACCTCCCCTGAATTTTTGTGTGGTCGGCGGTTGGAGAGGCGCGGTCCTTGCCCAATTATTTTGTTCCTTAGGTCAAACACCTACAAAGGAAAACAAACAAACTAAGCTAGGAAAATAAAAACTAAAAGTAAAGACAAGAAATAAAAAACACATGGGTTGCCTCCCAAGAAGCGCAATTTTTTAACGTCGTTATGCTCGACGTGTCCACCACTCTGTCAAGACACATAAAAATTCTCGTTCTTCTTCGACCCCTTCTTTCTTGAATCAACAAAACCTGCTAAATTAATATTTATAAAGATGACTATGCTTCTCTAACTTGTAGATAGCGGTAGTCAGGTCGATCAACATGAAGCTAGTTCTAATCTAAACTTAATTAAATTGTATTTGCAATTTGATAAACACACTGGGGGGTTTGTAGATTTTGAAAACATGCAAGAAATTAATGCTAACAGAAGAAATTACCAAATTAAACAAACGTGCTCAACTTGAGGAACCAAGATTGTTAGCTAATGCATCTCAGATCATCGATATTCTACAGACTTAGCCAGAACAATTCAAACACATAAATTGCCAACTCGGAACTGCCGTAGTAAACAATCCCAAATAATTAATTAGAAGCATGCAATTCTAATTAAACTTGACATTTAACTAATCTAAGGTGATCAATCCTAAATTAATCAGAAGCCAGTGACAGAAAAATTACGACGAATGTTTAACTTGGAACGCCAAAGTTAATATTTCGATTTCTCCCCTTTTCTAAGGTTAGTTAATGCAAACAAAGGTAAACATGCAATGCTACCCACAACTTAACTTAACCCCTGTCACTTAGGCGATTAGGAGAGGTGACCGCTTCACTAATCTAATTAACAATCTAACATGCATAAAAAATTTGAGTGTCCAAATCAAAGATACATGCTAATGGGAATATGCTTAGGAGAAAGAACTACTTGAATAGTTAAGCTAAGTAGAAATAAATTCACAAATCTCACATTGATGTACTAATTTAACAATCCCTTAATCCTCAAATCGAGACACTTACGTCTAGCCTTCCATGGAGAATGAAGTTCTCCAAGCTTCCATGGAGTTCTTAGAGTTCATACAACAAAAAGGAGGAAAACCAGAAAAGTTGGGAGAAAAATGGTAATCCCGAGGTTAAAACAATAGAACATATGACCTAAAATCAGAGAAGATGAGTTTTATAATCGACGCAGCGTCGCGACGCTACAGACAAAAATCTTCGCGCGCGCGCTTTCGGAGCGTCGAGACGCTGAAACCATTTTTGCTCTCGGGTCTGAATTTCTCATTTTTCCTTGGAGCAGCGTCGGGACACTATTTGCAGGGTCTCGACACAAGACCTTCAGTGTCAAATTGTCCTTAAACTCCTCTACTTTGCCCGGTTCACTCCCAAAGCCTCAAAACGCTCTTCTTAACACCGAAATGCGCTCTTGGACTTCTCGAGCTCTCTACCGCGAAACACCTACAATAAGGTCAATTTATCAATAACAAACACGGTATTTAGCTATAATTAGGAAGTAAACAATATCTCTTTTAAGGAGCTATCAAATACCTCCAACCTTGAATTTTGCTAGTCCTCGAGCAAGGCAAACTCTAAATTATCTCAAAAGAATGAATTTGCATGCTGACGACTCTAACCTCAACGCTTATGAATACAAGGCAATTGCAACAAAAGAAAGCAAACGATTGCATGCACAAATTGAGAAAATTTCAAAAATTACACTGCTACTCTCTTACGTGCGTGTGTGCGTAGACCTCCCTATTCTATCCCTTATAAGCCCGAAAAAATCTTATGCAACCCTACATCTCATTTTTCCCTACTTCTAGCAATAAGAATAGTCTATGGCTTTTCAACATCAGAGATAACAACAAATCAAAAGGCCTAATTTTTTTCTTGGGAGTACTTTGTACACTTCACTTTGATTTTGAACTTTTTTTTTTTTACTTTTACTTCTCCAAGAGAGCCTTTAATGTCAAGCTTGCTTTTGTTCCAGCTTACCCGTAGTTCCACTACACAACATATCTGACTACGGGCAAGCTTCACAAATTAAGGACAAATACTCACTTCTTTAGCGTGCACTTAAGAAGGAGGAGTATCTCAGAAGTTTTTATTTGACATGTGGTGATAGGATTTTTGAATATCCTACAAATTTCTCAAGCTGTCGAAGCTTGCCAAAAATGAAATTTATAACCTGTAGCCCTTAGCTTTGCAGCTAGTGGTAACAGGGTCGATCCACAAGGAGCGTGTCAAATTGGGATTTAATATTTGAATTAAACTAAAAATTGATTGAAGTAAAGTAACTAACAAAGGGGGTTTTTGCATGCAAGATTAATTCAAAAGGTGCTAACGGAAAAATAACAACGTGTCGAGCGTGATGGATTTGGGAATTTCAGGATTTGCTAAGTAATGTAATTGTTATCATTTAACTTTACAACATGGCTATGAATGAAATGAGCACATAAACGGTTGCCCGGCAACCCTGAAGCAACCAGCCACATAAATATTAATCAGAGTTGTCAATTCTAATTAAACAATACTATTAACTAACTTAGAATGATCCGCCCCAAATTAATTAAAGCAGTAACTAGCGATTTATGACGAACATTCAATTAGAAATTCTACATGCAAGGCGATTACCCGACAACCCTGAAGCAATCAAACATTTAGAACACCTAAATTGATACTTCAATTTTTTTTACCCTTCTGTGTTACTAAGGCGATTAGGAGAGGTCAACGCTTCACTAATCTATAACGATAGAATACGCTAGAAGTCAAGTTCGTCCGTCAATCATTCAAGCATACTCATAGATTAAGCAAGAAAGAGCAAATACTACAAAACAATCATGCCAAGAGAAAATTATAAAGCTCTAAGTTATCAAAATATTACAAAACTTCACAAATCCTTACAACATTCCCAAATCCGTCACTTTACCTTAGCCTTCGATGGAGATTAGAAACATTCAAGCTCCCATGAAGGCCTTGGAGTTCATACAAGATGAAAGAGGAAAAGAAAAGCTTGAAAAACCAGCTACAATGGCGGAAATCCGAGGAGAAACAACGGAGAAGATTGTTAATCGGAAAAATGGGTTTTATAACCCCTCGGAGCGTCGAGACGCTGGGACAACGTCTCGACGCTGCGCCCTAAAAATCCAGCGCGCGCCTCTTCGGAGCGTCGCGACACCTCGGGCTAGCGTCTCGACGCTAGCTCTCGGGTTTGAGCTTAAAACTTTGCAAAATTTTGGCACTTTTGGCAATTTCTTCCTTTCTTGAGCTCTCTCAACCCCGATGCGTTCCCGAAGCTCTAAAACAACTTCTTTAGCCCTGAAATACGTCCAACGGACACCACGAGCTCTTTGGCGCGAATCACCTAAAAACAAGGCAAATTACACATTTAAACACGACTTTTAGCTAGAATTATGGAGTGAAATATAGCTCCAAAATAGAGCTATATCAAACACCCCCAACCTAAATCTTGCTAGTCCTCGAGCAAGGCAAACTTAAAATTCTACTCTAAGGACTATACATGCATGCTTCTAATTCAAACCTCGATGCTTTTAAAGATCAAAACATTAACATGCTAAAGAAAGCTCACTTAATTAAGAACATATCAAAAATTAACTATCGCTCCCTAACGTGTGTGTGTGCTAGCCAACCTATCTTAAACCTACGCAAGCTTGGAAAAACCGCATGCAACATTTCATCCCGTTTCCCCCTACTTCTAGCGTTTAAGAACATACTATAGCTTAATCACATCAGAGAGAGCAACAAACTAAGAGGCCTTAAAATAAATTTCCTCTTTCCTTTTTTTTTTTTAGTACTTTGTACTTTTTATTTCGGTTCTTTGAACCTAACCTTTTATTTTCTTTTTCTTCTCCGAGAAGCCTGAGATGTCAAGCTTAGGCCTAAGCTTCACATTTTTAAGGACTAACGCTCACTTCTTTAGCGCGCACTTAAGAAGGAGGAGCGTCTCAGGAGGATTTTCTAAACAACATGCTTTTTGCTTATTTTTATTTTTATTTTTATTTTAGGCTTAATAGCTTTTGCTACTCGATTAATCAATTACTAACTCTCATGCAACAAGCTTCCCTAGGGGTGCCTTTTGGGGTGACAACAAGAATTCATGCAACATGCGATTAACCTAAGCCTACGGAGTTTAAGAAGAGGCTGCTAAGTGCTCTATGGATGCAAGGGAGCAACATAATTTTTAAAATTTTTTTTGACATGGACCTAATAAGTGCAAAACTACCTCATGCTAATCTAGATATGCAAATGTCAAGATTCTAAAGAAATTTCCTAGATTATCACAATCAGAAAGCATGTAAACAGAGTCCCAAGCACTTCAAATTCTAAATCTACTCCTACTCAACAACTGCACATGGATATCCATACGACACTCCACAAAGTCCACCCCCAACCTCAGAAGATAGCATTGTCCCCAATGCTTCTACCATCAAATATACGCAAAATAAAAAGAGGGAAAACGAAGCTTCCCTGATCTGTGTAAGGTTAGCGAGGGACGAGAGGCGACGCTTTTTCATTTAAGGCCAATTTCCTCAACTTCTCTCTTCCACTCCTAAAAAAAAAACACCAAGCAAAACAATCTAAATTAAACTTACTAAACTTAACAAAAATAATAAAACTAAAGACAGAAAAATAGTTCAACACTCGGGTGCCTCCGAGAAGCGCAGAATTTTTAAAGTCGTTTGCTCGACTGAATTCTCCTCTCAAAGTCAACCATAGTCCGACAACGCGGGAGACGTTCCAATCATTTCCCCGTCCGCGCTAGACCTACAATCATTCATCAAACATATTTTCTCTCTTCGTGCCTCAAGAACGTGAATATCATCATTAGCAGATAACAAACAGACAGATCCATCACCATTCACAATCAAGTTTGGATCATCATAAAAAACAGACAAAAAGCAAGCAGATTCAGAACTAATCACATTCACATCCAAGTCATTACCACTGGCGGACTTTAAATCATGCATAAGAAAATCATTCCTAGTCTCGTCAAATTCCACAGAGAGAACACCCCTATCTACATCGATTTTGACCCTCGTGGTCTTCATGAAAGGGCGACCCAACAGAATGGAAGAAGAAACAGTAGAATGATTTTCATTCATATCCAGAACATAAAAGTCAGCAGCAAAAAACATGTCATTAACTCTAACAAGCACGTCTTCTACCTTCCCTAATGGATGGATGTAAGATCAATCGACTAGTTGTACTCTTACGCTTGTCTCATGCATTTCACTTAGATTTAGTTCTTTAAATAGGGCATGGGACATAACATTGATAGAAGCTCCGAGATCTAACATAACATTTTTAATGACTCTACTACCTATCATGTAGGGAAGCGTAAACATACCTGGATCTCCGCATTTAGTGGGTAGAGTACCTGGGAAGATTGCTGACACGCTCTCTTTCTTGTTCTCATCATTCGTTCTTGCTTTCCTTTTGCTAGTGCACTAGCTCTTTAGAAACTTCACATACTTGGGGATTTGACGCACGACCTCCAAGAGCGGAATGTTCACCATCACCTTTTGGAAGGTTTTCAAGACCTCCTCGTCTACATCAATTTCCCTACGCTTCACAAGCCTGCTTGGGAAAGGGGATGTGGGGACACTCGCCGGTACACTTTTCTTCAATTCTTTCTTTTTCTCAAACTCTTCATTCAACAATTGGCTCGGGGAGGATGCAATCGATTTCCCATTTTTCTCTAAATTGGGACTCAACAAATGACTTGGGAAAGGAACCTTGGGCTTGTAATCATTCAACTTTAAGGTTGGGTCAAACCGAACTCCCTTTCTTCTTGACTCAAGATCTTCAATCTTTTCCACAGCCTTGCTTTCCTCTTTCTCCACAACAACGGTGTTTGAAGAAATTTCTTTCCCACTTCATAAATTTATAGCACACACCTGCGCACATGAATTCATTGTCGTGTGTGGGGATAACATCCAAGGATTCTTGTTGAACTCAACAGGTGTAGAACTCGAGGGAATCTCCCTTCTGTTGGGTTTTATGTCCTAAAACTCGTGGTTTGTAAACTGTTATATTTGTAAATAATCTATTTAGAATAAAGAGTTATTAGTTTTATTCACTAAAGGAGTTTACTGGAATAAAGTGAAACGTGTTTAAGTTAACCTATACCAATGACCAACACCGTTGGCTGAATATGAGTACTTGAGCCTCATGTATGACATGATTGTGGATCAGGCTCAAGTAGTCAGTCAAAACGGTCTATAGTATACGGATAAGGTTGGGTACCTTATCCTGGTAACACTATTGGATGCGACTCACTTTGTATTGTACAAAACGATGTGATCCGAATCGTTTCACATGGAGATGTGCGAGTGAGGGCGTCCTGTGCAAAGAGTTTGCATAAGACCGAACCGCGTATTAAGTCGCTCTCTCTTTATAACTCCGTTTACTGATGAGACCGACTTATACATATTGATGGCCTTGGTAACTCGATCTCAATCCTGAGCTCGCTATGAACTTCTGCTTATTCGATAGTATCCTTTGACTTGCACGGGTGAGAGTGGCCCATAAGCGCCGACTCAATAAGCCTACTATCTTGGGGATAAAGTCGAATAGGTAGCTGGGGACATAGTACAACAAGATTGGAGTTCACTCCTAACCCGCTCTTCAGGGTTAGTAGATAGGTTGTTCCCTTAATAGCAGACTCCGGGGCTTGAACAATGAGCGCTCACACTCTCATGTGATGAGAGGGTTAATTGATCTGTTGGTTGGACCACATATCTATTGTTCATTAGAGGTGTCAGTGGTACTTAAGGAACAAGACGTAATGCAGGGGTTAAACGGTTTAAATGACCCAGCTGTGATTACGAACAATCTGTGAAGGGTCGACTTGCCAGTGACGGTTATATCAGAGGACATAATATATCTACAGTGAGGAGAGTGCAACCCTCGGACTATAGTGGAGTCTCCGGGGGTTAACGAATGTTGGTTAGTTTGGTTGAAAGAGTTTTGACCGGATAATCTCGTATCGTTGGAGCTCATGAAATGTAGGTCCTTTAGGTTCTCCTGGCTAGCTCGGATAACGCCGTGCAACAGTATAAAAGAAAAGAAAAAGAAAGAGAATTTGAATTGTTCAAATTCGGTTTATGGAAGGAGGATGGACATATTTAAATATGATTTAAATATGGAAATGGCCTAAAACATGAATAGGATTCATGTGTAAAAAAGTCGGTTTTCAGAAAATCGGGTTTAATCATTGTTGACCGAGAAATTTCGGCCAATCAGTGGTCGCCACGTGTCTCCATCACGACCGGGGATCAGATAGACTCGACCGAGCAAAGTCGGTCAAACTGCAATTGGGCTCGAAATCGAATCGGACCAGAAAGATTAAATGACAATTTGACCCAAAGCCCAAAAGCCCATTGGGTCCAAACCCAAGCCCATTGGGCCCAAAGCCCAAGCCCATTGGATCCAGGCCCATGAGAACTCTATAAATAGAGAGCTCATTCTTCATTTTCAAGGTTCAGAAAATTTCTTCTCCTAAGAACTCAGAGAGAATTCCAAAACAGCGAAGACTCTTTGAATCCTGAAGACTGAACGTCGCTTGAAGACCAAACACCTGAAGACTTCACCGCTACGCGAAGCTGAAGGTTCAACCTCGAGAACAAGCTGCGAAGCCCTCGAGTACGTTACATTTAAGAGAGAGAATCAGAGGATCAAACATTAGAGATTGTAATCCTACGCACTGATATATACAATACAAATTCAATTCAAATTCATTTACACGTGTTCGAATCTCCAACACTTCGTCGAAATCTCGTGTGAACAGATTGGCATGCCCGGTGGGACCTCTCTACCTTTCATCTCTCTCTCTCAACAAAAAAATTAACAATGGCATCAAAGAAGACAACGTTCCAGGCTGCCAGTTCCAACAGCCCCTACAGGGGACCTACCACCCGCAGCCGCGTCATCAAAGAAGTCTCGCAGACGGGCGAACACACTCCTGCCATCGTGCGCAAAATATACAAACGACTGACAGAGTCCGAGCGGGTTGGGATAATCATCAAGGACAATCCTTTGTTCGATGAGGTTGTTCCCTCCTCTGATCAGCCGGAGAAGGTGTCTGACTCCAGCGTATCTGTAATGATGGCGGATGCGCGTACTAACGACGAAGCGATGGCTGAGATGGAAAAGAAAATCAGCTTCCTCATGAAAGCAGTCGAGGACAAAGACTTCGAGATTGCCCAACTGAGGAGTCAGATGCAGAGCCGTGAGGTCGCGGAGTCAAGCCTAACTCCTGCGGCCAGAAAGAATGACAAAGAAAAAATGGTCATCCAGGAAGACCAAGCGCAACACTCGACGTCAGTCGCTTCCTTATCTGTCCAACAACTGCAGGACATGATTACCAACACCATCCGAGTCCAGTACGGTGGACCAGCCCAAAGCACCCTCTTGTATACCAAACCGTATTCCAAGAGGATTGACAATTTGAGAATGCCCATTGGGTATCAGCCGCCAAAGTTTCAACAATTCGATGGGAAGGGCAATCCTAAACAACACATTGCCCACTTCGTCGAAACATGCGAGAATGCTGGAACTCGCGGAGACTTGCTGGTTAGGCAATTCGTCCGAACTTTGAAAGGAAACGCCTTTGACTGGTATACTGGTGGGCGGATTTTTGAATATCCACTTAATCTCAAGCTGTCGAGGCTTGCCAAAATACGATTTATAAAGCCTATGACCAAGGCTTTGCAGCCAGTGGTAACAGGGTCGATCCAAGGAATAGGAAAATTGAATTTACTAGTGAAATTGGGATCTAATTGATTAATTGGTAACGGGGGGTTCTAGCATGCAAGGGGAAATAATGAGAAAGCTAACGAAGAAAGAATAATAAGAAGAGAACGTGTGCACGGTTTGGGAGTTTCGGGATCAATTGTTAAACAAGTTCAGTTCATCATTTAATGCTAATAACATGGAATTCAGTTTATTGAGCACGCGGACGACTACCAGAGAAGCCCCAAAGTAGCCGACTTCATGGATTTTAATTAGACCACAAAGTTCTAATTACACGTTATCTAAGCCTACATCAAGGTGATCAGCCCTAAGGTAAATTTAGACAGTCACTAGCTAACCGCGACGAACATTCGAACGTGATGTCTAATTGCTAGTAGATTGCCCGCAAACGCCGTATGCAATCAACAATTATCCTACCCGACTCGATACTTCGATTTAGTTCTATCTACCTGTGTTACTTAGTCGAGCAGTGAGAGGCACGACATCGCTACTCTTTAACATACACAACATGCGAAACTACTCGAGTGTCAATCGGCGTATTTTAACATGCGCGTTGGATTAAGCAAAGTAGATAGATGCAAAGTAAACAGAATGAAATATGCATATCAAAACTCAGATTATCAAAACCAAATATGTTTAACAAAATCCCCCTAAACTAATCCCAAACCGTCACCCTTACCTTAGCCGCTCATGGCGCGGTTCGTCAATCCCGCTCCAACCACGGCCATGGAAGGATTCGTCTACTTATTACAATGGAAAGTGGAGCTCACTAGCATGCCAACAATGGCGGAGCTCCACGGAAAATAGAGAGAAAATGGGGAAGAAGAAGACTAAAAACAGCAAAAATGGTGGAGAGATGAAGAAGAAGATGTCCAAAATGTGCAGAAAAATCGTCATTTATCTTCTGCCATCGTCGTAGCGTCGAGACGCTAGGCCAGCGTCTCGACGCTGTGCCCTAAGTTGCCGCGCGCGCTCGCGATGGCGTCGCGACGCTGCCCCGATAAAATTCCTGCGCGCGCCTCCTCCGGAGCGTCTCGACGCCAGGGCAGCGTCGAGCTAGCGTCTCGACGCTATCACTCGACGCTTGCTCTCAGGTTTTTCCAGCGTCGAGCCAGCGTCTCGACGCTGTAGCTCGATACTGGCTCTCGGGTTTGGGGCTAAAGCTTTGCCTCTTCAAGGCTGTTTTGGCCCGTTTCTTCACGGATCAAATTCCCCTCTTCCCGATGCATTCCCGGGGCGCTAAAACTCTACTTTAAGCTCTCGAACGGGCCCAACGGACGCACGAGCTCTTTGCCGCTTTTCTCCTACAAAAGGGATATATCAATCAATTAAAAGCGGACTTAAGCTAATATTAGGAAGTATTTAATAGCTCCAAAATGGAGTTATCAAACACCCCCAACTTAAACATTGCTAGTCCTCGAGCAAGCACTACAAAGACATTGACTCTAAGGACGCGCTTACATGCATTCTAACTCAAACCTCCATGCATATTGAAATTTAAACACGAGTATAATCATGGAAGCATTTTGTTCATGCATTAACTAGGACATATCAAAAATTAACTCTTGCCCCCTAACGTGTGTGTGTGCTAGCAAACCACTCCTAAACTCACGTAAGCCCGGAAAACCTACATGCAACGCACATCCCGTTTTCCCCCTACTTCTAGCGTTTAAGAACAGCTACACTTGACTTACACGAGAGAGAGAAGCAAATTAAGAGACCTAATTATTTTTCTCATTCTTTTTCTTTCTTTTCAAAAGTACTTTGTACTCTTTTTATTAAGGTTCTTTGAACCAACTTTTTATTTCTTTTTCTTTCCTACTCGAGTTGCCTAACACGTCAAACTTTGGCCAAAGCTTCACGTTTTTAAGGACTGACGCTCACTTCTTTAAGCGCTAATAAGAAGGAGGAGCGCCTCGAGAGGAATTTTCTACCAAACATGCTTTTCTATATTTTTTTTTTAATTAGGCTAAGCACATGCTTTCTCAATTAACTAACCACTAACTCTCATGCAACAAGCTACCTAGAGATGCCTTTCGGGGTGACAACGAGAATTAGCGAAACATGCGATAAACAAAGCCTACGGAATCTAGGAGGAAGTTGCTAAGTGCGCGATGAGTGCAAGGGAGCAACAGAAATTTTTTTAAAATTTTTGACATGAACCTAATAAACACAAAACTCATGCAAAAACTCGATTATGAACATGCTCAAATTTCCAACATGCATTTCCTAGGCTATCATAGTCAGAAAACAGTAAACAGAGTCCCAAACACTTCAATATCATTATAGCACTTCTCAACGAACTACACATGCATATCCGTCAGACTAACTCCACCCCCAACTTCAAAATTTGGCATTGTCCTCAATGCCAACCAGTCAGATACAACAAAGTAAAGGGAAGAAGAAATACACTTCCCTGACTCTTGGTGAAGCTGGCGAGGGCGAGGAAGCGGCGCACGAACGCATCAGAGCCCAAAATTGTCTTCTCTTCCTCGATTCCTAAAAAAACAGCAAGCTAATTAAAACTAAGTTAATCTAGAAAGCAATAAAAACTAAACTAAAGCATAAAAACAGTCCAACACTCGGGTGCCTCCGAGAAGCGCAAAATTTTTAAAGTCGGTTGCTCGACTGTATTCTCTCAACAGACTCATCCATAGTCTGTAGGTGCGGGGGACGATCCAGACTTGTCCTTGGCCACACCTTTCCTGCCATCCACCTGTAAAATATTTTGCACTCTTCGTGCCTCGGGCACGCGAATATCAGCAGTGTTAGTGCAAAAACCAGTATCATTATCACACCAATTTAAATCAGAAATTTTAACAGAGACATGGGAACCATCCCTCAAGCGCGAGGGTAGACTCCCATTCTCATCATGCTCAACAACAGATATATTTCCAGCAGATTTTCCATCAAATAAAGAGAACTCATGCAAAGTATCATCAAACTCCAGAGAAACAACGCCCTTAAACACATCAATCTTGACCCTAGCGGTCTTAAGGAAAGGACGTCCTAACAACATGGAGGACGAAGCATGCGATGAGTTTTCATTCATATCTAAAACAAGGAAATCAGCGGGAAACGTCATATTCCCAACTCTAACCAAAACATCCTCTACCTTCCCCCTAGGACAGATGCTTGACCCATTAGCCAACTGAACAGAAACATTACACTCATGCATTTCATTTAAATTCAGTTCACGAAACAATGCATAAGACATAACATTAACAGAGGCCCCTAAGTCTAACATGGCATTACGAACAACTTTACTACCTATAGTGCAAGGGATAGTAAAGGTACCTGGATCGTTGCACTTTGCTGGCAACGTACCTGAGAGTATGGCAGAGACATTCTCTTTCTTTTTCTCAGTCCCTCTGGACTTCCTTTTCGTAGTGCACCAGCTCCTTAGAAATTTCGCATACTTGGGCACTTGACTGACTGCCTCTAGGAGCGGGATATTTACCATCACCTTTTGGAAGGTTCGAAGGACCTCCTCATCTTCAGACTCCAAAGTAGGCTTCGCAAGCCTACTCGGGAATGGTGCTCTGGTAACATCCTCAGGTACACTGACCTTCTCGTCTTTTTTCTCAATCTGAGTCTCGGGAGCAGTCGGGGCGGACTTGTTCAGGCTGTCCGTGGCTTCCTTCGCAGCTCTGGTGGAAAGTGACTTCCCACTGCGCAGCTGAATGGCACTCACGTTTTCACATGAGTTTACTGTAGTTTGGGAAGGAAGCTTCCCCGAGCTCTTGCTCTCAATCTTACTGATAGACACCGCCATCTGTGTCAGCTGCTTGTTCAAATTTTGCAGCTCTGCCTTATGAGAATTAAGCTCTTCTCGAGCCTCTTTCTGGAATTGGCTGGTGCTAGTCACGATGGTCCTTACCATCTCTTCAAGTGAGCTGGAGGAGCTCGAGGCTTGAGCCTGGGTGGAAGAATTAGGCCTATCCTGAGACTGGCCTTGGAAGCGAGATTGTCCTTCCCTGTTCCCATAGCTAAAGTTAGGATGGTCGCGCCAACCGGGGTTATAAGTGTTTGCATATGGGTCGTACTTCCTTGGGTTGGAAGCGTATCCCCCGATCGCGTTGACCTCCGCATCCTCACGGTGTCCTCCAACGATTTTCTTCAACATACTGCCTATCTCGGCCACCTGGGCCCTCATTTCAGTCATCTCGTGGCTCTGAGCCACACTGTGCACTTGTCCTTGTCCCCGAATACCGAATTGCTGCGAGTTTGTAGCCATGTTCGCAATCAACTGCTTGGCCTCAACTGGGGTCTTGTCAATCAGTGCCCCTCCACTCGCTGCATCGATCATCTGCCGGTCATGGGGCGTCATCCCCTCATAAAAATACTGTATGAGCAGCTGATCGGCAATCTGATGATGTGGGAAGCTCGCGCACAGGCGCCCGAAGCGTTCCCAGTATTCGTGCAGGGACTCACCGACATCCTGGGTGATCCCATAAATCCTCTTCCTCAGAGTGGTGGCTAAGGATGCGGGAAAGTATTTCTCCAAGAATACCCGCTTCATATCCTGCCACGTGGTAATGGATCCGGAGGGCAAGTAGTATAGCCAGTCCTTGGCCTTGTCTTTAAGTGTAAAGGGGAATGCCCTCATATTCAGTTGCTCCTCCGTGACCCCTGCGGGCTTCATCCCCGCGCAGACGCAATGGAACTCCATCAGATGTTTGTTCGCGTCCTCACCTGCGTTGCCATGGAAAGAAGGTAACTGGTGAATTAAACCAGATTTCAATTCGAAGTTACCTGCTACCACGGGGTAGTTAATGCACAAAGGCTGCAGGTTCAGGTCTGGCGCTGCCAGTTGCTTAAGCGTCCGTGGCGCATCACCTTGCGCCATCTCGTCGAAGGGATTGCCTTCTTCTCTTTCAAACGGTCCTTGCCCCTCCCGGGCTTCTCTACGTAACCGCCGCTCCTCTCTGTCAATCTCTGGGATAAACTGCAAACTACTACCCTCAGAGGAACGGGTCATACACAAACAAAAATCCAAACATACAAGATACAAACAGAAAAATTTTCAGTCAACAATCAATGAATCAAATTCAAACTTCAATCATAAGTTCAATCAAATGCCTATTCCCCGGCAACGGCGCCAATTTTGGTGGGCGGATTTTTGAATATCCACTTAATCTCAAGCTGTCGAGGCTTGCCAAAATACGATTTATAAAGCCTATGACCAAGGCTTTGCAGCCAGTGGTAACAGGGTCGATCCAAGGAATAGGAAAATTGAATTTACTAGTGAAATTGGGATCTAATTGATTAATTGGTAACGGGGGGTTCTAGCATGCAAGGGGAAATAATGAGAAAGCTAACGAAGAAAGAATAATAAGAAGAGAACGTGTGCACGGTTTGGGAGTTTCGGGATCAATTGTTAAACAAGTTGAGTTCATCATTTAATGCTAATAACATGGAATTCGGTTTATTGAGCACGCGGACGACTACCAGAGAAGCCCCAAAGTAGCCGACTTCATGGATTTTAATTAGACCACAAAGTTCTAATTACACGTTATCTAAGCCTACATCAAGGTGATCAGCCCTAAGGTAAATTTAGACAGTCACTAGCTAACCGCGACGAACATTCGAACGTGAATTCTAATTGCTAGTAGATTGCCCGCAAATGCCGTATGCAATCAACAATTATCCTACCCGACTCGATACTTCGATTTAGTTCTATCTACCTGTGTTACTTAGTCGAGCAGTGAGAGGCACGGCATCGCTACTCTTTAACATACACAACATGCGAAACTACTCGAGTGTCAATCGGCGTATTTTAACATGCGCGTTGGATTAAGCAAAGTAGATAGATGCAAAGTAAACAGAACCAATATGTATATCAAAACTCAGATTATCAAAACCAAATATGTTTAACAAAATCCCCCTAAACTAATCCCAAACCGTCACCCTTACCTTAGCCGCTCATGGCGCGGTTCGTCAATCCCGCTCCAACCACGACCATGGAAGGATTCGTCTACTTATTACAATGGAAAGTGGAGCTCACTAGCATGCCAACAATGGCGGAGCTCCACGGAAAATAGAGAGAAAATGGGGAAGAAGAAGACTAAAAACAGCAAAAATGGTGGAGAGATGAAGAAGAAGATGTCCAAAATGTGCAGAAAAATTGTCATTTATCTTCTGCCATCGTCGTAGCGTCGAGACGCTAGGCCAGCGTCTCGACGCTGTGCCCTAAGTTTCCGCGCGCGCTCGCGATGGCGTCGCGACGCTGGGTCAGCGTCGCGACGCTGCCCCGATAAAATTCCTGCGCGCGCCTCCTCCGGAGCGTCTCGACGCCAAGCAGGGTCTCGACGCCAGGGCAGCGTCGAGCTAGCGTCTCGACGCTATCACTCGACGCTTGCTCTCGGGTTTTTCCAGCGTCGAGCCAGCGTCTCGACGCTGTAGCTCGACGCTGGCTCTCGGGTTTGGGGCTGAAGCTTTGCCTCTTCAAGGCTGTTTTGGCCCGTTTCTTCACGGATCAAATTCCCCTCTTCCCGATGCATTCCCGGGGCGCTAAAACTCTACTTTAAGCTCTCGAACGGGCCCAACGGACGCACGAGCTCTTTGCCGCTTTTCTCCTACAAAAGGGATATATCAATCAATTAAAAGCGGACTTAAGCTAATATTAGGAAGTATTTAATAGCTCCAAAATGGAGTTATCATATACCGACTTGGAACCCGAGACGATCGACAGTTGGGAGCAGTTTGAAAGAGACTTCCTGAATCGCTTCTACAGCACAAGGCGAACAGTCAGCATGTCTGAACTCTCGCATGCTAGCCAAAGAATGGGCGAGCCTGTCGTCGACTTCATTAACCGCTGGAGATCGTTGAGTCTTGACTGCAAGGACCGACTCACGGAAGTGTCTGCTGTCGAGATGTGCATCGGCGACATGCATTGGGGACTTCACTACATCCTGCAAGGGATAAAGCCCCAAACATTCGAGGAGTTGGCAACTCGCGCCCATGATATGGAGTTGAGTATTGCCAATAGAGGAAACAAAGACCTCTTAATCCCTGACGTAAAGAAAACAAAGACAGAAGTGAAGAGCGTTGGGAAGATCACGAAGAATGTCGTGAAAGAATCCATGGTCGTCAACACGACCCCTTTAAGGTTTTCCTCCAAAACAAAGGAAAACAAAACGGAAGCAAGAAATGACAAAGGCGAAAGACGTCGCCTTACGTTGAAAGTAAGACAAGAAAAGATCTACCCGTTTCCAGACTCTGACATCCCTGATATGTTAGAGCAATTGCTGGAAACGCAACTCATCCAACTACCAAAGTGCAAACGACCGGAGGAGTTAGGAAAGGTAAATGATCCTAACTACTGCAAATACCACCGGGTCGTCAGTCATCCTGTAGGCAAATGCTTCGTCTTGAAAGAGCTAATCATGAAGTTAGCTAGTGAAAAGAAGATTGAGCTGGATCTCGACGAAATAGCTCAAGCAAATCACGCCGCTGTAACATTGAACTCCGACGTTCAATTATCTCCTCTCTCTCCTAAGAAGCAAGAGGAGAGTTTGATCACGTTCGGGACTTGCGAACCTGTAATCGTTCGATTTTAACATGAAATCCTACAGGAGACTTCGCGGGTGAAGCCCGAACCCGTTGGGGATGAGGATGAAGGATGGACCGTCGTAACTCGTCGAAAAATGCGGCGACAGAGACCTGTCCAGAAAGAAGCCCGCCTACTCCGAGAGTATAGGCGAAAAAGTAAACTTCCAAAGAGAAAAGGAAGAAAGAGTATGAGAAGGCCTAAACTTGTCGTGGAGGAAAACAAAGACCTCCCTCGGCCCCAGCAGCCTATGACCCTACGGGAATTTTTCCCCAAGGGATTCTTTAATAAGAAGCAGGAAGAAATAGTTGAAGCTGCTACGTGCTATGTCGTTGTGGCAATCGAGGATGACAGCGCCACTCCAAGTTCAACGGAGTTGGTAATAAAGCTGGATGATACACCTTCACTCAATGTAGTAGATTTGCCTCAAATGGACAAAACTACTCACATCAACACGTTGAAGGACTCTAATGATTCAGAACCTTCAACCTCTACAGCACATGCATGCGCATCTGATTGCATGTCCATAAGCTTCACCGATGATGATTTGATGTTGGGGTCAAAACCTCACAATAGACCTTTGTTTGTCTCAGGATACATTCGAGAACAAAAGGTCGGTCGAATCCTCATTGATGATGGATCGACCGTCAACATAATGCCGAAATCAGTCATGAAGGAGATTGGTATCCTGATGGAAGAGCTATCAAGTAGCAAGCTGGTAATCCAGGGTTTCAATCAGGGAGGACAACGAGCGATCGGCATGATTCGCCTACAGCTCATCATCGGAGACTTAGAAGCACATACCTTATTTCATGTCATAGACTCCAGGACTACCTACAAAATATTGTTGGGTCGCCCTTGGATTCATGGAAATGGGGTAATAACTTCCTCCTTGCATCAGTGCTTCAAGTTTTACCAGAACGACGTCAAAAAGGTTGAGGCAGACACTAAGCCATTTTCAGAGGCCGAGTCTCATTTCGCGGATGCCAAGTTTTATATAAATAACAGCAACGTCGGGGAAATAATGCCGATAGAAATTCCTCTGATCAACAGGGATGATAAACTCAGCGTGAAACAAAAAATTGACGCGGGAAAAGAATCTATCAAAGAAGAGAACGTTTCCAGTTTTCAAGAAAGCAAGACATCCGCCAGCCCTACAAAGGCTAAGGCCTTGAAAGACGAAAAAGTGTCTAACCCTCCTGTTTTACGCTACGTCCCTTTGTCCCGGCGTAAGAAGGGTGAATCGCCATTTGCGGAATGCACGAAAGGTTTAAAAGTTGGTGACGTTAAGATCCTGAAAGAAAGTTTTATCACCCCTCTTACGAGGATAACAAAACAAGAGGTCACAAAGTCCAAAGAGACTCAGAAAGGGATGGTCCTGCCTGAGAAACGAACGAAAGAAGGATACGATCCCAAGGCATATAAACTGCTAGCAAAGGCAGGATATGACTTCACAACTCACACTGAGTTCAAGGGCCTGAAAATCCTCGAAAGCAGGTCAGAGCTTTCTTCGACACAGAAGAAACTCCTAAAGGAAGGATATCCTATACCGGCATCAAGAAAGGGGCTTGGATATAAGTCGCCTGAACCAGTCCGGATAACCCGAAAAGGGAAAGAGAAAGTGGTCAACAGTAATAACATAACGACCAAAGAGGCACACAACTCAAAAGAAGAGGAAGCTGTCAAACCAACGATCTCTATCTTTAAGCGCAGCAAGCCGCCAGCTACGCGCGCTTCAGCCTTCCAGCGATTGAAAACGGCTGTGACAGAAGAGGACAGTTCGCACTCAACACCCAAACCCACCAGATCTTCCGTCTTTCAAAGGTTGAGTAAGTCGGCAGATAAAAAAGAAAGCACGCCGTCCGCTGAACCTCTCTCACGGCAATCAGCATTTCAAAGGTTGAGTAAGCCAGCAGATAAAAAAGAAATCACTCCGTCCGCTGAACCTCTCTCACGGCAATCAGCATTTCAAAGGTTGAGTAAGCCAGCAGATGAGAAGGAAAACACAGCGTCCGCTAAACCCCTCTCACGGAAGTCAGCGTTTCAAAGGTTGAGTAAGCCGGCAGAGGAGAAAGAAAATACGTTGCCCGATAAATCTCTCTCACGAACGTCAGCGTTGCAAAGATTAAGCGTGACCACAAAGAGAGATAAGAAACTTTCATCCACTTCCATTTTCGATCGCCTCCTACACGAAGAGCCTCGAGAGACTTTGAACAATAAAGAGTCTAGCAAAACAAAAAGTGATGAAGAGATCCGCAGTATCGTCCCCTCACGGATGAAAAGAAAAACTTTTGTCACCGTGAATACAGATGGTGCATTGAAGGTTAAACGACGTAATGTCATCATCACCAACCCTGCAAGAAAACATGCAGAGAATGGGGATGAAGCCTCTTGTTATCATATTACTGCCGAGGAAGAAATGGAAACCGAGATATCTGAAGAGGATGTTGAAGAGGCTCCACTACCACTCGAAGATGGAAGTCAACCAACAGTTGATGAACTAAAAGAGGTTAATCTTGGTACGACGGAAGAACCACGTCCAATCTTTATAAGTGCATCACTGTCCGATGAAGAGGAATGCGAGTACTTGAGTTTGCTCATCGCATACAAGGACATCTTTGCTTGGTCGTATAAGGAGATGCCGAGCCTTGATCCAAAAGTAGCAGTACATCGTCTCGCTATTGAAGATGGGTATCGACCAATAAAACAGGCTCAACGACGCTTCAGGCCAGAACTCATTCCTCAAATTGAAAACGAAGTCAATAAGTTAATTGAAGCAAGCTTCATTCGCGAAGTGAAGTACCCGACGTGGATTTCAAACATTGTCCCCGTCAGAAAGAAGAACGGGCAACTCCGGGTATGCGTTGACTTTCGTGATCTGAATAACGCATGTCCGAAGGATGACTTCCCATTGCCCATCACTGAACTCATGATTGATCCTACCACCGGGCATGAAGCTTTGTCTTTCATGGATGGATCATCGGGGTTCAACCAGATTCGAATGGACCTCAATGATGAGAAGATGACAGCGTTCCGGACTCCAAAAGGGATATACTGTTACAAGGTAATGCCCTTCGGATTAAAGAACGCCGGCGCTACTTATCAACGTGCCATGCAGAAAATCTTCGATGATATGCTGCATAAACATGTCGAGTGCTACGTCGACGATCTCGTGGTCAAGACTAAAAAGAGACAAAATCACTTGGAGGATCTTAAGGTGGTTTTTGAGCGTCTGAGGAAATACCAGTTGAAGATGAACCCTCTCAAATGTGCATTCGGCGTAACTTCAGGGAAGTTCCTTGGTTTCGTCGTCAAGCATCGAGGGATCGAGATTGATCAATCCAAGATAGACGCCATTCAAAAAATGCCAGAGCCGCGAAACTTGCATGAACTAAGAAGTCTCCAAGGACGACTTGCTTATATCAGGAGGTTCATCTCCAATCTAGCAGGCCGATGCCAACCATTTCAGAGATTGATGAGGAAAGACACGACCTTTGAGTGGGATGAAGCATGTCAAAATGCCTTTAACAACATAAAGCAATATTTGCTTAACCCTCCTGTCTTGGGCGCTCCCGTAGCAGGAAAACCATTGATACTTTATATTACAGCGCAAGAAAGGTCGCTTGGGGCATTGCTTGCACAAGAAAGCGAGAAGGGTAAAGAATGTGCCCTTTACTACTTAAGTAGAACTCTCAATGGGGCAGAGCTGAATTATTCACCCATTGAGAAAATGTGTCTATCGCTCTTCTTCGCCATTGACAAGTTGAGGCATTATATGCAGGCATTCACAGTGCATTTGGTGGCTAAGGCTGACCCAATCAAGTATGTTCTGTCCAGACCAATTATCTCAGGTCGGTTGGCAAAGTGGGCAATTTTGCTACAACAGTATGATATTGTCTATATTCCACAAAAGGCGGTGAAGGGGCAAGCCTTGGCTGATTTCTTGGCAGATCATCCGGTGCCGTCAGACTGGAAATTATCTGACGACCTGCCTGACGAAGAAATCTTCTACGTTGAAATTGTTGACCCATGGATCATGTATTTCGACGGTGCAGCTCGAAGATATGGCGCAGGAGCGGGTATAGTATTCATTACCCCTGAAAACGCTTGCTGCCGTATAGCTTCGCATTTGAAGAGGTATGTTCGAATAATGTTGCTGAATATCAAGCACTCATTATGGGTCTTCAAATAGCAATAGAAATTGGAGTGACCTACATTGAGATCTATGGAGATTCAAAGCTGATAATTAATCAGCTGTCACTCCAATACGAGGTGAAACACCCAGATTTAATGCCCTACTTTAATTATGCAAGAAGACTCTTAGAGAGCTTTGATAGTATGACGATAGAGCATATTCCAAGAGCTGAAAATGCAAAGGCAGATGCATTAGCAAACTTGGCCACAGCCCTGACTGTATCAGAAGATGAAATATTGAACGTTCCGATTTGTCAAAAATGGGTTATACCGCCAACTGAAGTTGAAAGTCAAGAAGCAAACGTAATATCGGTCTATGTGATTGAGGAAGAGGATTGACGACAACCAATTGTAGATTATCTACAACATGGAAGACTTCCCACAGAGTCCCGACGTAAGGCCGATATACGAAGAAGAAGTGCTCGATTCATCTACTACAAGGAAACTCTTTATCGACGCTCCTATGACGGACTTTTTCTTCGATGCCTAGGAAAAGAAGAATCGATAAAGGCTTTAGAAGAAGCACACTCAGGGGTCTGTGGTGCTCATCAATCGGGACCGAAACTTCATTTTCAGTTGAAGAGAATGGGTTATCACTGGCCAACGATGATTCAAGACTCGATGGAGTACGCAAAGAAATGTGAGGCTTGTCAGTTTCATGCCAACTTCATACATCAACCGCCAGAACCACTTCACCCAACCATAGCTTCATGGCCCTTTGAAGCTTGGGGGCTCGATCTCGTTGGTCCAATAACACCTAAGTCCTCAGCGGGACATTCTTATATACTCGCTGGGACAGATTATTTTTCAAGGTGGGCCGAAGCAATTGCGTTAAAGGAGGCAAAGAAGGAAACTGTTGTGAATTTCATCCGAACCCACATCATTTACCGTTACGGCATCCCTCACCGCATCGTGACCGATAACGGAAGACAATTCTCAAATAGTCTAATGGACAGTTTATGTGAGAAATTCAAGTTCAAGCAATGCAAGTCATCCATGTACAACGCTCCGGCAAATGGATTGGCAGAAGCATTCAACAAGACATTGTGCAACTTGCTAAAAAAGGTAGTCTCCAAGTCAAAAAGAGACTGGCAGGAAAAGATTGGTGAGGCATTATGGGCTTACCGAACTACCCACCGCACTCCTACAGGGGTCACACCTTATTCCCTAGTCTATGGGGTTGAAGCTGTGCTCCCTTTGGAAAGAGAAATCCCTTCCTTACGAATGGCGGTGCAAAAAGGGTTAACTACCGAAGACAATGCAAGATTGCGCCTCGAAGAATTGGAAGCGCTCGATGAAAGAAGATTGGATGCTCAGCAAGCATTGGAATGTTACCAAGCACGAATGACTAAGGCCTTCAACAAAAAATTGAAGCCTCGATCATTTCAAGTCGGTGATCTAGTACTTGCAGTTCGAAGACCCATTATCACAACGCGACACACGGGGAGCAAGTTCACTCCTAAATGGGACGGACCCTATGTTGTCAAAGAAGTCTACACAAATGGGGCATACAAGATCGTGGATCAAGATGGATTAAGGATTGGCCCAATCAACGGCAAATTTCTTAAGAAATTTTACGCATAAAAACAAATGTAATACTCCTTAACGTAAGAGTATAAACTACATGTTGCTCCTGGCCCGCACGAGTTTAAAAGGTGAACGGCCCCACAAAAAAAAATCATTCATTTGAACTACGTATGACTTGATCCCTTCCATCTAAGGGTACGTAGGCAACTTAAAGAAAGAATATATATAATCTTTAAGTTCAGTCACGACAATATATATATAAAAAAAATTTATCCCAAAATGAATGAGGTGAGTCAAATGATTGTGCTGAACAGAATCAGTAGTTAAGAAACAATGAAACAAAGGAAAAAATCGTTACATAAGAGAATTCTAGAATAAGATACAGGGAATATAACAAAAAAATGCATAAATCAAGGTATCCACTGAAACTCTTTCAGCTCCTCGCGCGAACTCTCTAGAAGCTCGCGAACTGCGGCCACGGCTCGAGCATCGGCATCGTCGATAACGGGGGTACATTCGAGGGTATTAATCTTCTCGCGCACATGCGAAACCTCAAGTGTCTCCTGATCTAAGGCCTTCTCCTTCTTGGAAACTAAAGTGGAAAGCCTCTCAAGCTCGGTCTTCGCAGCTTGTAAATCTGTTTGCATTTCTGTGATCGTTAGAAGGCCTCGTTCCAATTTAAGCTTATTTTCCTCCAGTTGACGATCCTTATTGTTTGAGGTTAGTTGGGTGGAAAGTGAAGATTGCATCTGGTTGTAGTCTTCCACCCTCTTACAGTAACCCTCTACGAAGTCTTGTAGGACTATCAAGTTTTTTGTTCGAGTTTCCGAAATGCCTTTAAGAATCTTATGCACCTCTGGCTCAAGTTTGGTGACGTCCTCAAAAGGGGTGCGCACGAGCTTCCCTTGTAGGCTTTGCCACATAGACACGGCAGCTTGTTGTTGAAGTCTGGATATTACTTGGTCGGCACAGTAATGGGAAACCTCGGGAGCTAACGGGGCCACTTGGTTTCGAACTTGAGGAGTATGATACGTGATAACGATGGGAGGCGCAATGGCAGCTCGCTTAACAGGTGGCACATGAGAATTTCCCACGGCCTTTTCGAGGGAGATCGAAGTGGCAGAATCTGCCACAGACTGGTCACCAGGTTGCTCCTTATCTCTTTGAATGAATCATTCAAGGGAAGCTGCAACAATAAAAGATAGTTAAATAAAGAAAAAATGGTCTACAAAGATTAAAAAAAAAGATTAGAGCGAAAGATTACTAAACTAGTTCCTCGACGTTGTCAGGAATCTGGGAGGCGCTGGGAAAAAATGATCATCAGGATTTGAAGTCTTCCTAGACCTCCTGTCTTGTTTAAAATAACGATCTCGATTACTGGAGTGACTCTCGTCAGTTTGTTCAGAATCATCTGGTGCCGTTGTGTTTTCAGGTAAGCGAATTTTTTTTCCCCCAAAATTATTTCCGACCTTCTTCGGAAATTTAGATCGAGACTTGATAACCACGGCTTTGTTCACCAATTTGCGCGCGCCTTCTTCCAGATAGTTTCCATGCTTACTTGACCACCAACTTTTAAAACGCTCAGTGACCTGATCGTGCAGACTTAATACACGAGCTGGAAGAAATATTCGTGATGGCGGGGTACACCGAACACAAATTCGCCAGTGACTCAGGACATTGTCTAGGTCAACTAGAGGAAGAGCTTGCCCCAAGTCATTTGGTATGTCCTGATAAAATCCAAATTGACGGCCAAATCGATAAGGACTGTAGGTCTCAATAACTATGGAACCCCCACATCGTGAGGATACACAACCCTAGCGGAGACTCAAAAAATATGAGGAATCCTCAAAATTCAAATCTTTGTGATCCCTTAGAGTTTCGTGTTTATTTCTATGCTGAAGGTTCACGTGCCATGCTATGGAGGCACCCGTATGAATTAGTTCACGAGCCGCGAACTCTTCAAAAAGTATGGCCCCGCCCTCGCCTGAAAAGTCAACCATCATTGGACCGCGAACCCTCACAGGAGTCTTGTAATGAGTGGCAAAATAATGGGCTGACCAGCCATAAACATATTGCATAGGGAAGCACGCCTCCATACGCCCCATCGGAGGCAATGCTTCCGATATTTTTCTTAACCCGGAGTAAATATTGGCCAAGACCGGGATGGCAAGGCTAAAGGCTATGCCATCAGCCATTAAGCTGGCAACTCTGAAAACATCAGGACGGACATGAGCCGCACTCTTGCACGGAAACACAAAGGCACAAAGCCAACAAGATAGAAAGGCGGCCAGGTAGGTTTTCTCCTTCCAGTCCTCCCCAACGTTAAGAGTACGAAATAACAGATTCTCCTCACTTGACCATTCACGAGATTTGGAGAGAATACCATCGGGATTGTGAGTCAAGTCGGAGCGAGAGGTCTTCCTTTGCTTCTTGCGAGGTGGTTTCTCATACCTTTGCTCATCCTTAAACCAGAAGGAAATCCAAGAATGGGTTGCTACGTGAGCGTGATCGGCTTTCGAAGCAGACAAGAGATAGTAAGCACGAAAAAGATACTCGCATGTTTTTGGGAGGAACCTGTCGTGCTTACCTGACCCGGTCAATTCTTTAAGACTGGGAATGACCTCCTCGTAGAATCGCCCTTTGATTGGAAGGCCACCAAATTTCCATAGATCCCATAGAGAAATGGAAACCTCTCCAGCCTGGGTATGAAAAGTGTTCGTCGCAGGGCACCACGCCTCACATAAAGCCCGAACTACGTCTGTGTTACGGTCATAGGTATAAAGCGAAGCCATTACAGCATCGTACAAACAAGCATTGTCAAGAATAGTCGCGCTTCGAGCAACTACGAGCTCCAGCCACTCCCAATAACAGGGAAGGAAAATAAATTCTCCCGGGAATTTGAGTATGTTCTCCCAGCAAACCTCGTCGTTTATTATGCGACGACCCAATGTCAATTCTGGATCAAGGTTTGGGTCTTGATTATGGATGGAGGAGTCCAAAAACCACACTTTAGACGAACTACCCGGATTCAAAGGCCTCTCCACTGACCACGCTGATAAATATGTTGGATTGTCCAACGGAGGCCATGCACTTGAAAGCCGACTGGCCTTCGGGTCTTCTACTAACAAATTGACTCCACTCCTCGTAGTTTGTTTATGATCTTTCAAGAGTACGAGGTATTTCTGGTCGGAGACAATCCGTTCCATAAAATACAGCATGATTCTGCAAAAAAAAAAAAAAAAAAAAAATTCAACTTCAAGATTTCTTACGGACACGAAGCTACGAATACTAAAAAAAAACACTAAAGAATATTAAAAAAAAGGCAACACTAAAGAGTTAATTCGTCGTAATATCAAGGTTCAGTAAAAAAAAAAAGTAAACTCGCTCCACAAAAAAAATTGGAACCCTAAGAGACACACACCATTTCGAATTTATGGTGTAGGCCTCACAAGCGACAACCCAATACCAGTGTTGCATCAGATTTATAAAGAAATTTTTTTTTGAGACTTGGAGCAAAACAAAGAAATCCAAGTTTTTATTTGGAAATCCATGTCTATATTCCAGATGAAATTTTTGGATTTGAAGCGGAACAAAAACACAGAAATCCAAGTTTTTTTTGGAAATCCATGTCCATATTCCAAAAAAATTGAAGCGGAGCAAAACAAAGAAATCCAAGTTTTTATTTGGAAATCCATGTCTATATTCCAGATGAATTTTTTTTTTGATTTGAAGCGGAACAAAACACAGAAATCCAAGTTTTTTTTGGAAATCCATGTCCATATTCCAAAAAAAATTGAAGCGGAACAAAACAAAGAAATCCAAGTTTTTATTTGGAAATCCATGTCTATATTCCAGATGAAATTATTTTTGATTTGGAGCGGAATAAAACACAAGAATCCAAGTTTTTTTTGGAAATCCATGTCCATATTCCAGGAAAAATTGAAGCGGAGCAAAACAAAGAAATCCAAGTTTTTATTTGGAAATCCATGTCTATATTCCAGATGAAATTTTTTGATTTGAAGCGGAACAAAACACAGAAATCCAAGTTTTTTTTGGAAATCCATGTCCATATTCCAAAAAAATTGAAGCGGAGCAAAACAAAGAAATCCAAGTTTTTATTTGGAAATCCATGTCTATATTCCAGATGAAATTATTTTTGATTTGGAGTGGAATAAAACACAAGAATCCAAGTTTTTTTTGAAATCCATGTCCATATTCCAAAAAAATTGAAGCGGAGCAAAACAAAGAAATCCAAGTTTTTATTTGGAAATCCATGTCTATATTCCAGATGAAATTTTTGGATTTGAAGCGGAACAAAAACACAGAAATCCAAGTTTTTGTTTTTGGAAATCCATGTCCATATTCCAAAAAAAATTTGAAGCGGATCAAAACAAAGAAATTCAAGCTTTTATTTGGAAATCCATGTCTAGATGAAATTTTTGATTTGAAGCGAAACAAAACAAAGAAATCCAAGTTTTTATTTGGAAATTCATGTCCATATTCCAGAAAAAAAGTTGAAGCGGAACAAAACAAAGAAATCCAAGTTTTTATTTGGAAATCCATGTCTGCATTCCAGATGAAATTTTTGAATTTAAAGCGGAGCAAAACACGGAGATGTATGTTTGGTTTTGATTTTGAAGATTGGACATTTTTTTTTAAAAAAAAAAAGCAATTATAAGACAAGGACCAAATACACAATCAACAAATTACATCCCAAATTCCATTCCAAAATTAAATCATAAATCCTAAATCCTAGATCTTAAATTTCTAAGTTCCAAAATTTCAAAATCACAAAGAAAAAAAAATCAAAGTAAAAAAAAAAAAAAAAAAAAAAATTCCAAAATACGTTCTCCGAATTATCATCCAAAATTTAAATTTAATATAATTTACTAGTTCCAAGTTATATGTAATCTAAAGTAGCAAATCTAGAGTTACAAATTTAAAGTTGCGAAATTGCATCCTAAATCACATTTTAAATGCCTTACTCAAAATTTAAAATGCAAAATTGTTGTCTATGGATATGTACTCAGAAGTTTCTAGGATTCATACTAGATTTCTAGATGCTTGAAGAATTAACCTCTGTTGAGCTTCATCATATTGAAATTTCCTCAAAAAGTTGAGCTTAGATTTTAGGAGACCCTTGCTTAACAAAGAATCAAAGTAAGTTGAAGTTGAAATTCCCTAATTCCCTAATTCCCTAAATTCTAAAATCACCTTCCAAGTTCGTAATACCAAATTAGTTCAAATTAAAATCACAGCCAAATTGATTACATTCCCAATTTAAAGTCCAAAATTAAATCAAAGTCCAAAATATTAATTAAATCACACGCTAAATTAAAAAAAAAGAAATCACAGTATAAAAAAAAAAAAAAAAAAAAAAAAAAAAAAAAAAAAAAAAAAAAAAAAGGGTCCAAATTATAGAAGGTTTTACAATTTGAAGGCCAAATTAAAAGTACACTTACAAATACACAACAAAATAACCCAATACACCGAATAATCCCAATAACGAACCAAATTAAAAATACAATTCCAACAACCCAATACAACCAAATACACCAAATACAGTCCCCGAAAGGACAAATAATCTAAATACAACCCCAAAAGGACAAATAATCTAAATACAACCCCAAAAGATAATAAACAACCAAATACACCAAATACAGTCCTCAAAAGGATAATAAAAAAATGGACAAATCAAAATATGTACAAACCAAAGAATAATATAAGAAGATTATTACCCAAATCAATCAAGTGGAGATTGACCCAAATCGATTAAGTGTTAACGGCTGCAAAAAAAAAAGATATATATTAAGAATTATAAAAATATATATATAAAAAAAAAGAAAAAAAAAAAAAAAAAAAAAAACAAAAGCACATTCTGTACAAAAAAAAATAAATAAAAAAAATATATACGAAATTTCAAATGAACATTACTGTTGATGTGCGGCGGAACAGACGCTAGTTCAAGATGTAGACGCGGCGGCGCGGGCTGCGGGAATAACCTTTTTCTTCTTCTGTAAAAAAAAAAAAAGGGCTTAAACAAAACTATATTTTATAAAAAAAAAAAACAAAGCTTAAGAAGTACAAAAAAGAAAAAAATGCATCTGTACAACAAACAAACAAAAAAAAATATACGCAATCTCAAATGAACATTACCGTCGATGGCGGCGGCAACACAGGCTGCAGCGGAGCGACAACGGAGCGACAGCGGCGCGCGGCGGCTACGGCGTGCGGCGGAGGCGGCTGCGGCGTGCGGCGGCGGTGGAGCTCTCTCTTCTTTTCCCAACTCTTCAACTTCTCAAACAAATGAGATGGAGGCCATCTTATTCTATTTATAGGGACTAGAAAATCTAAAAGAGTTAGGTTTTGTAGGGTAAAGTTACTTAAATGCCCTTCATTTAAGTTAAGAAATTTTGCAAAAAATAATGTACAAAGTCGGACTCAAACTCAGGACTAAAGACAACTAAAGCCGTCCAAGTTCCGCTCTACCAAACAAGCTTCTTGATTATCATTTGTCTTCACATTCTAGTGTTGCATTTGGCCAATTATTTATGCCAAAAATAAAAAAAAAATTCCAACACTCTTATTCCGAATTCAAGCCAAACTTTAGAAGCTTACCATTTTTTTTGACCGAGAAAATTAAAATTTTTTGGGCATATTCCAAAATTTATTTTCAGACATGATTTAGAGTCAAAAGTTATCTAAATCCAAGTCTCAAATCAAAATTGGCGGTTTGGGTATATTTTATCCACGTCGAAATTAGAATAAAGTTCAAAGTCAAACCCTATTCAAAATACAATTGGGCAGACACAAGTCCTTACTCTACATCTCAAGATAAACTAAGGTAGAAAAAAAAAAAAAAAATCTCTACCGAAGTTTAAATCAAATTTCTGTCAGATAAGAAAGATCAAAACTACGAGCCAAATTCATGTTTTTGATCGATTGACATGGAAAGAGACGTCAATTAAAATAATTGATTTATGAATCGAACTTCATATTTCGATAAAATTGATACGTCAAAGCGGAGTCGAAATTAGGAGTGTCCTACGTTTCGATTTATCTGTTTAACTTTTCCGAGACTCACCCACACATATTTGTGCATAACTCTCGAAAAAGGGGGCATTTGTTGACCGAGAAATTTCGGCCAATCAGTGGTCGCCACGTGTCTCCATCACGACCGGGGATCAGATAGACTCGACCGAGCAAAGTCGGTAAAACTGCAATTGGGCTCGAAATCGAATCGGACCAGAAAGATTAAATGACAATTTGGCCCAAAGCCCAAAAGCCCATTGGGTCCAAACCCAAGCCCATTGGGCCCAAAGCCCAAGCCCATTGGATCCAGGCCCATGAGAACTCTATAAAGAGAGAGCTCATTCTTCATTTTCAAGGTTCAGAAAATTTCTTCTCCTAAGAACTCAGAGAGAATTCCAAAACAGCGAAGACTCTTTGAATCCTGAAGACTGAACGTCGCTTGAAGACCAAACACCTGAAGACTTCACCGCTACGCGAAGCTGAAGGTTCAACCTCGAGAACAAGCTGCGAAGCCCTCGAGTACGTTACATTTAAGAGAGAGAATCAGAGGATCAAACATTAGAGATTGTAATCCTACGCACTGATATATACAATACAAATTCAATTCAAATTCATTTACACGTGTTCGAATCTCCAACACTTCGTCGAAATCTCGTGTGAACAATCATATTATTTAATTAATATTTGATATTGACTTAAATACTAATTATTAATTAAAAAGTTTAATTAATAATTATATATATATATATTTTATTTATTAAAAAGTTTAATAAATAAAATTATTATTATTATTTTTAATAATAATAAATATATATATATATATATATATATGTCTTGCATGCAGCAAGACACATATATATATTTTGATATATTATATATATATATAGGAATTTTGGCCAAAGACTAAATTGGTAGAGGAGATGCTGAAGGAGTATAAAAATTGAATTCATTTCAATTTAGAGAGGGTGGAGAAGTTAAGCAAAGTGTTTACGAAAGTAAAAAAAAAGTTTTTTCAACTTTCATTTTTCAGCCTCTGCCTTCAGTTACTTCTTCTTCCTCTCTTTTTCTTCTTATTTTCTCTTTGTTTCGGAGTCCCACAACTCCGTTGCTCGGCGCCGAGGATAGCGGGACTACCTGGGGTGGTCCTCGGGGTGTTCGTGAGAAGAGGTCGGAAGAGTTCGTGACGAGGAAAGAGCAGCGAACTTGAAGATTTTGGAACTACAAGGGTATGTATTTCTAATTTCTTATTTCCGTTGTTTTGAGCATGTTTTCTATTTGTTAAATTGATGAAATTAGAGTATCATCGGTCCAAAATCGCCTCTGATGCGGTAAATCGCTCCATCAATTGGTATCAGAGCGATTTTGTGATTAACTCAATTTGCATCAATTTAAGTTGGTGGGTATTTTAATTTAGAAATTGTTTCTGAATTGGCGTCTAAAGTGAATATCGATTTTGGCATAGTTTCTATTTGAATTTCATTATTTGTAATTGCCCGAGAATGTATGGGCTTTAATGTGTGCTGAAGTGTATGTATTTTTAGAGTCATTAGAGTCCATATAGGTTTCTTTGTGAAAGAAGCTCGAGTTTGGAGCTCGCCGAAATGTTCGGTATAAGTTCAAACTCGTTCTAGGCAATACGAAGAGAAATTCAAAGAGAAATTGGCCGAAGCGTTCGGAGGAAGCAAGCTTGTCAAAGGCGGTGCGAAGAGTTCGAAGTCCGCTCAAGACTTAGCTTGTTGTTCAAGCTTGTAATAAAATAGTTATTGCTTACTAAATGCCAAAATCGATCCACTTTAGTGTGTTTAATTAATTATGCATTGCGAATGTATGTTTTAATTAAAATCCATGTTTGTATGTGCATATAGTATGCCATATATATTTAAAATCCCACCATAGGAAGCATGCTCCATGCATTGGTATTATGTTATAAGTGTTATAATATATAGTATGCATATTTGGGAATTCAGAAGTATTAATATAAGAGTTATATTAATACATGAATTAGATGTTGTTAATTTAATGGAATAATTGATATAAGTGTTATATTAATTATGAAATTAAATATACAACATAGGTTGCCCTGGTTTTATGCATATTGTAGGTTATAAGTGTTATAATGTATTAGATGCATGTTTAATTCATGAGTATTAATATAAGAGTTATATTAATTCATGAATTAATTGTTGTTTGCTTAATAGAATAATTAATATAAGTGTTATATTAATTATGAAATTAAACATCCAACTTTAGATGCATATTGTATGTTATAATTGTTATAATGTATATGATGCATGCTTAATTCATAATAATTGATACAAGTGTTATATTAATTTATGAATTAGGAGTTGTATATTTAAGAGCATATTCGATATAAGTGTTATATTGATTATGAAGTTAAATATTCAACTTGTCATGCCTTAGTGAAGCATGTTTGAGAAGCATGTAGATTTTGTTATAGAAAGTCTAGTTTTTGCAAGTGTTGTAAAAATGACTTAGACTTTTAAAATCTATAACAAAGAAAAGCATGTTCATTTAGGGTTAAATGAGTCGATCTGGTTCATTAGATGAATAGGTCGATATCTCGTAAATGCTAAGGTTATGAGAAATTCACCCGGTGAAATCCTGTCTAAGGTTGGAGGATTTGAATTGACGGAACACCTCCTACCTGGGGACGATCCGGTACTTAAGTAAAGTTAACCCGACTTTATGAGCATGCATTAGAGGTGTGAGGTTAGTAATTTGTTATAACCTAGACATCTCAGGTAAATAGTTTGCCTAGACTTAAGGTTTTATTTTCTTAGCCGGATAAAACCTATGTAGTTTACCCTAAACCTGTCTATGATACTTAGTAGATGTGTTGAGAAGGAATATGTGATATATCCCTCTCCTGCTACGCACTCCCTAAAGTTCACAACGTGAGAATTTTGCTCGGCCTCGTGTTGTCAATAGGGCAACCCCATTCGTATGGTATTTGCAACTTTCAATAGCAAGGTGAATGGAGTAAGTATCTATAGTAAGTGGGAGAAGGAAGTACGTCAGTACATCCTATGGTCTCCTCCATTGGATTGAACCGTAAGATTCCCATGTTCCGCCTGCAGGTTGCTCTTAGTGGCACCGTCCATTCGGAGGGCGGGGCATGGGAGATTATCGAACATCTCAGTCACCATTTATGGATAGTGAAACATAGGGCCATTCCCAACACTGACATTCCATTCGGTTGCTATGTTGGGGCCGTTCTGTGCGTTCTAAAAATGGAGGGTCACACTTACGGAATTTGCTAAGGAGTTAGTAAATCCAGACCAAAAACGATAACTAAGATGCTATAGGAATATGAGTTATTCTGGAGTTAGCATTTAGTCAAGAATGTCTTGGTTTAGTAAAGGAGTGCTCGACTACCATTCGGTAGCGGCCATTCTAACCTACTAAAGTATCGTTGTTAGTAAATAAAGAGTTTGGGTACTTTATTTACTGTTAAATCTCTTAATTGGTTTAAATAGGTTAAAACCGTTTCACTAATAGTTTTACATTCTTTTCAGCATGTCGAGCTCTTTTATTCAGTTGTTAGCTCACGACAAATTAACTGGTAAAATTTTTGGGACGTGGAAGTCGAACCTTAATGCAGTTTTGGTTCTCGACAACCTAAGATTTGTCTTAACGGAGGAGTGTCCTCCGGTTCCTGGTTCAAATGGCTCACGAACTGTTCGTGAAGCATATGATGGTTGGATTCGAGCTAATGATAAAGCTCGAGTTTACATCCTGGCAAGCATATCTGATGTTTTGTCAAGGAAGCATGAGGGGATGGTTTCCGTTAAGTAAATCATGGCTTCACTACAAGAGATGTTTGGAAAGCCTTCCTCATCTCTTAGGTATGAAGCCCTCAAGCACATTTACAACTGTCGTATGGCTGAAGGAACCTCTGTTAGGGAACATGTCCTTAACATGATGGTGTACTTCAATACAGCAGAAGTAAATGGAGCAACCGTCGACGAACAAGGTCAGGTTGGATTTATCTTAGAATCTCTTCCGAAGAGTTTCCTGCACTTCAGGACCAATATGGTCATGAACAAGATAGAATACAATCTGACGTCTCTTCTGAACGAGCTTCAAATTTATCAATCCCTGCATACCTCGAAAGGAAAGGAGAAGGAGGTAAATGTTACCACTTCTGTGAAGTTCCAGAAAGGGTCTGGGTTTGGGACTAAATCTGAACCTCTTATTGTGAGTAATAAGATTATTCACAAAAAGAAGAGAAGTGCCAGGAAGGGCAAAACCCCAGCTGTAGGCAAGGTTAAAGCAACACACAGTGGAAAGTGTTTTCATTGTGGTGAAGAAGAGCACTGGAAGCGAAACTGCCCTAAATACCTTGCGGACAAAAAGGCACAGAATGAACGACAAGGTAAATATGATTTATCTTCTGTCTAAACATGTTTTGTGGATTATGATTGTCATACCTGGATGCTGATTCAGGAACCACTAATCATGTTTGTTATTCTATTTCAAGAAACTAGTTCCTGTCTGCCTGTTTCTTGACGAAGATGCCTTATGTAGACGTCTTCGCAGTTTATACAGTGGGAGCTTGCTTGTTTGTAGTTGTTTGTATAGAAATAATTTCAAGTGTTGTAATTATTGTCTATAAACTCAAGTTTGCTGTGAACGCTTTAGATGTATATAGTATCTTTTGGTTTTTAATGAATAGTTCATTTTGCAAAAGATGTATACAAGTAGTGTTCTATTAAACTTGGTAACAACTAAAGTGTTAAGACTTATCTTGTTTTATATTGGAAGCTATAAATTAACAATGGTTGTTAGTCTTGTTGGTTCTTCTCAAGTGTTGAGAAAGCTTTGATGCAGTGGGAGAATTATGAGATAATTCGGCCTACTGTATTAGTATGTTTTATGACTCTAGTTATCATATTGATGATGACAGTGAGTTCATAAACAAGAACCAGTGACTCAAAGCCATGGATCTTCAAGAGTTTTACAAACCAAGTCTATGAGGTGAAAACCTCTAAGGCTTGACTTTCTGGTAAAGGGACTGTCCCGAAGAGAAGGGGTTAATTGTGTATTAACTTCGTCTCTTGTTGTGAGATGTAAGTTATATAGAATACTCGTATCCATTGTCCTGTTCTATTTGATAGGATAAGGTAAATGGATATCAAGACTAGCTATCTTGATAGAGTGTCTATTAGTCTCAACCAGGGAGATACATTTTTCAGGATTAAGAGCAAATCGTTTGCAAGCTTCTTCAATCCATTTATGAATTGGAATAAGCTTATATATTCTGATTTATAAGGTTTATTTTTCAAATCAAATCTTATGGTTTTGAACATTACATTGATAAAACTTGTTGGACACGTGTTTAATCAATATTAAAGCTTTCATAATATATTCCCGTAATTTTTGTCCTAATCATTAAGAATGATGTAGGATTCATTTCTGACTTTTAGCATAAACTAGCGACCCACTCCCAAATAGTTGATCTGGAGGTAGGCTTAGTTTGTTCTAAGGATTCAGGTTGATCTGAGTCGTAAGAACAAATCGCTAGTGTTGTCTCTAAAATCTTTTATTGACAAGTTGTTGTCAATATTCGATGGTCTATGAAAATGGTTTCCTGAGACACCTCAAGTGTTGAGGATACGAGATGCACCCAAGTGCATTTACATATTGGAGGTCAGGTGTATCTTTTGAGATACATGACCCGATATGAGCTATGCAGTGGGAGCTGTCAGTAATATTAATCCAATTGGATTGGATTCTGGTTAAAGTTTTGTCCTTGTACTTAGAGGAGTAGAATACAAGAGTTGTATTGATGATTCCTCATTGGTAGCTACGTCTATTTGCAGCTTGTGAAGTTGCAATAGGTCTATAAGTTGAGCTCGCAGATAGTGCTATGAGGAGATGTGATGGTCACATGGAAAGCCTTGTAGTACTTCATGCTGATTAGTTTACTAAGTCTCTCATGGATAAAGTGTTTGAGAGACACCTAGAAGAGTCTAGGGCTCCGAGTTGCTGGAGAGGACAGTGGGAGAAAACTTCTATTATAAGATTTGGGTTGGGTACCTTATCCTGGTAACATTATTGGCTGCGGTTCACTTTGTATTGTACAAAACAATGTGATCTGAATCGTTTCACATGAAGATGTGCGAATGAGGGCGTCCTATGCAAAGAGTTTGCATAAGACTGAACCGCGTATTAAGTCGCTCTCTCTTTATAACTCCGTTTACTGATGAGACCGACTTTTACATATTGATGGCCTAGGTAACTCGATCTCAATCCTGAGCTCGCTATGAACTCCTGCTTATTCGATAGTATCCTTTGACTCGCACGGGTGAGAGTGGCCCATAAGCGCCGACTCAATAAGCCTACCATCTTGGGGATAAAGTCGAATAGGTAGCTAAGGACATAGTACAACAAGATTGGAGTTCACTCCTAACCCGCTCTTCAGGGATAGTAGATAGGTTGTTCCCTTAATAGCTGACTTCGGGGCTTGAACAATGAGCGCTCACACTCTCATGTGATGAGAGGGTTAATTGATCTGTTGGTTGGACCACAGATCTATTGTTCATTAGAGGTGTCAGTGGTACTTAAGGAACAAGACGTAATACAGGGGTTAAACGGTTTAAATGACCCAGCTGTGATTACGAACATCCTGTGAAGGGTCGACTTGCCAGTGACGGTTATATCAGAGGACATAATATACCTACAGTGAGGAGAGTGCAACCCTCGGACTATAGTGGAGTCTCCGGGGGTTAACGAATGTTGGTTAGTTCGGTTGAAAGAGTTTTGACCGGATAATCTCGTATCGTTGGAGCTCATGATCTGTAGGTCCTTTAGGTTCTCCTGGCTAGCTCGGTTAACGCCGTGCAACAGTATAAAAGAAAAGAAAAAGAAAAAGAATTTGAATTGTTCAAATTCGATTTATGGAAGGAGGATGGACATATTTAAATATGATTTAAATATGGGAATGGCCTAAAACATGAATAGGATTCATGTGTAAAAAAGTCGATTTTCGGAAAACCGGGTTTAATCATATTATTTAATTAATATTTGATATTGAATTAAATAATAATTATTAATTAAAAAGTTTAATTAATAATTATATATATATATATTTTATTTATTAAAAAGTTTAATAAATAAAATTATTATTATTATTTTTAATAATAATAATTAAATATATATATATATATATATATAGGAATTTTGGCCAAAGACTAAATGGGTAGAGGAGATGCTGAAGGAGTATAAAAATTGAATTCATTTCAATTGGCAGAGGGTGGAGAAGTTAAGCAAAGTGTTTAGAAAGTAAAAAAAAAGTTTTTTCAACTTTCATTTTTCAGCCTCTGTCTTCAGTTACTTCTTCTTCCTCTCTTTTTCTTCTTCTTTTCTCTTTGTTTCAGAGTCCCACAAATCCGTTGCTCGGCGCCGAGGATAGCAGGACTACCTGGGGTGGTCCTCGGGGTGTTCGTGAGAAGAGGTCGGAAGAGTTCGTGACGAGGAAAGAGCGGCGGACTTGAAGATTTTGGAATTACAAGGGTATGTATTTCTAATTTCTTATTTCAGTTCTTTTGAGCATGTTTTCTATTTGTTAAATTGATGAAATTAGAGTATCATCGGTCCAAAATCGCCTCCGTTGCGGTAAATCGCTTCATCGCGTTCCACTCCTAAGAGCAATAACATTTAGGCGTTTTGCTGTCTGAGTTTCCACCTTGCTTATTCTGTCTTGTGCTTGAGTCATCGCCTTGCTCAAAGATTGAAATTGCATAAAATGCTCCCTGCAGCTCTGCCCAAGAAGTGATGGACCCGGTCGGTAGGTAATACATCCACTCTCTCGCTTCCTCCTTTAAGGAGAAAGGAAAAGCTCTAAGATGGAGTTGATCTTCGGTGATGTCGTCGGTCCTAAATGACGAACACACCATCTGAAATGCCTTGACGTGTCTGACGGGATTCTCATCTGTATTACCACAAAAAGAAGGTAATAAGTTAATCAGACCAGCTTTAAGTTCAAAATTACCTGAAGCTACCAAATACAATATACTCGATGAGTTCCGGCCTAGCTCAGATGATGCAAGCTCCCTCAAGGTTCTTTGTTGCTCAAAATTACCCCCGACCTCCATTTCAGCGCTTCTTTTGAATTTTCAAAGAATGACTGCGCTCAAAAACTCAAACAAAAACGGGTAAAATAATACAAAAGAATTAAACTGTACAAAAAGAAGTAAAGAAAAATTTTAAAACCAAAAAATTAAACTCAATCAAATCAAATTAAATTTAACTCCCCGGCAACGGCGCCAATTTTGGTAGAGCACTAAATGGGGTGCTCCAAATTCAAACTGTCGAGGCTTGCCAAAATACAATTTATAACCCGAATGCACCGAGCAATTTGCAGCTAAGTGGTAACGTATTTTGCTAGTCCTTGGGAACAGCGTAAGGGAATTAAGAAATTCAATTTAACTAAGTCTAATTTGCTAATTATAAAAAGTATGTGCAAATTTGGTAAAAAGAATGGTAATTTGGTTTGGGGGAAGGGAGCTCCTAACGTGCAAGCTAACGGAAAATTAAATGACAAGTGCAAAATTTAAATGGTCGTGCTTAACTCCGAGTAATGGGATTGATCGTTATGGATGTTCGGTTTATCGATACAATTTAAATGGTCTCGACGCTGGTGCCCTAAGTTGGCCGCGCGCGCGCGCGGGCGTCTAGACGCTCGGACAGCGTCTCGACGCTGTCGCGCGTCATTCTGGAAAATCGTCGGACTGGCGTCGAGACCCTCGGGCGGCGTCTCGACGCTGGGGTGCGTCAATGTTCGGAAGGCGTTTGGGGCGGCGTCGAGCAAGCGTCGAGCTAGAGTCTCGACGCTGCTGCTCATGCATGCATGCTCTCGGGTTTGTTGGCCAAAACTTGTCTCTTCAAGGCAATTTTTGCCATTTCTTTGATTCTTCAAGCCCTTTCACTCCCGATGCATCTATGAAGCTCTAAAACGCCACTTTAAGCCCCGAAACGTGTCTTTGGACTTCTCGAGCTCTCTACCATGAAATCACCTACAAGAAGGCATTTTAATCAATATTTGACATGGTTCTAGCCAATATTAGGAACATAATAATAGCTCTATTTTGGAGCTATCAAAATACCCCCGACCTAAATCTTGCTAGACCTCGAGCAAGGTATACTCTTAAATAATCTCCAAAGAATTAAATGCATGCTGAAAACTCTAATCTCAATGCTTGTGAAACAAGGTACTTGGATAAATGCAAAACCATCAAATGCATGCAAACGTTGAAAACATTCCAAAATTTTAACTCCTATTCCCTTACGTGTGTGTGTGTTTAGCACCTCTCAACCTAGCTCATGCAAGCCCGAAATAACCTTATACAGCCCTATAACTCGTTTTCCCCCTACTTATGGCGATAAGAACAGTCTAACGGATTTTGGCGATAGAAAAAGCAACAAAACATAAGGCCTACATTTTATTCTTTTCTTTGAGTACTTTGTACCCATTTTTTTTTTTTTTTTTTTTTTGAACCACTCTTTTTCTTTTATTTCTCTTAGAGAGCCTAACACGTCAAACCAATTTTAGCTTCACGTTTTTAAGGACCATTGTTCACTTCTATTAGTTCCCCTTTCATGCAGTAACAACCGTGGGTTACACGATCGCCCCTGGTTACACGGGCAACACAAGAAGGAGGAGCAACTCTAGAGTTTTTATTTTTCATGCTTACTTTTTTTTAGGCAATTGCTTCGCTATACAACAAATGAATTATTACTACTTCTAACACATCAAGCCTCCCTAATGGTATCTTTCGGGGTGACAACAAGGTTTCAGACCAAATAAAATCATTCTAAACCTACAGAACTGAGACTAAGAGGGCTACGTGCTCAGTGAATGTAGGGAAATAATAGAATTTTTTTTTAAATAGGCTCAAAATGTGCATACATTGTCAAATTTTTCGAATTACACAAATACGGAGTGTTCACAAGCATATCACAGACCGTCCTCATCGGACAACATGCATTCAGATTCTAATCTAACAATCAGAGTATACATATGCCCGACAACTACTAAGAAGTCTTATCTCTTTCAACAAGCTCCACCCCCACCTTAAGACATGCATTGTCCCCAATGCATTAAACAATCAAAGCAATAAAATTCTAAGGGAACAGAAAATCTCTCCTGAATTTTATGGAGCCGATGGGTGGAGATGTGCCTCATCTTCTTCCGATGTAAACTCGAATTTTCGGCCATTCCACCTTTCCTCCTACGAAAACAAGAAAACAAACAACAAAATCAAAAGCTAATATAAACAAAAACAAAACAGTAAATAACAGAATTACAGTCCAAGCTCGGGTGCCTCCGAGAAGCGCAATTTTTTAAAGTCGATTGCTCGACTGTATTCACTCTTCCACTCATCCATAATCGAACTTGGAAGATGCCCCATCCATCTTCCTAATTTCATTCTTCCTGCAAAAATCCATGAACAATTCTTTCTCTCGTGCCTTCTGCGCACATACAACATCAATTTTAATTTTCGCATTGTTCATAAAAGGTTGTTCCCATAAAATTGATGCAAAAACATGAGAGATATTAACATTCGGTTCAAGAGTATAAGGATCAGCAGGAAAGTACAGGTCATTTATTGTGCCCAAAACATCTTCCACCTTTTTCAAAGGGTGCACATAGGATTTATCAGCCAATTGCCCAATAGAACCAGATTCATGCAAGTCATTCAGTTTAAGCTCATTAAAAACAGCATGCGACTTAACATTAATCGATGGTTCTAAATCTAGCATGGCTTGATTAATCATTTTATCTCCTATAGTGCATGGCAAAGTGGAAGGGAGTAGCTTAGCAGGATTCTCAACAATTGTCAAAGCAGAAACAGATGAATCACAAAATTCAGTCAAGGGTGGTTCATGCAACTCATGTTCATAAAAAAGATCAGTTAAAAATAATGGGTCCCCATCCTCAACAGTCATGCATTGATTCTGCGCTAAAGATTCAAAAGTGTCTACTTGACAAAGAGAGAATACATCATCATCATGCTCTTCTACAATGGGCAAATGCATCTCAACAACCTCTCCGCCATACTCAACAGATAAAATGCCCTTATCCACATTTATTTTAGTTTTAGTAGTTTTCATAAAGGGCCTACCTAATAAGATCGAAGCAGGCGAAGAGGAATAATTTTCATCCATTTTCAGAACATAAAAATCAACAGGAAAAATTAATTCATTAACCTGCACTAACACATCTTCCACTATTCCTAAAGGATGCACAAAAGTTCTATCAGCAAGTTGAATAACTATTCCTGTTTTCTTCATTTCTTTCAATTTCAGTTTCTGATAAATGGAATATGGCATAACACTAATGGAGGCTCCTAAATCCAGCATTGCTCTTCTAATATGCATGCCTCCTATCTTACAAGGGAGAGAGAACATACCTGGATCGTCGCATTTAACCGGTAAGTTCTTTGTGATCAAAGCGGAAACGTTCTCACTTACCACGACGCGTTCACTCTCCTTTGTCTTCCTCTGGTTGGTGCATAGTCTCTTTAGGAACTTGGCGTACCTTGGAATTTCCTTCAGGGCATCCAACAGAGGGATATTGATCTCTACCTTCCTGAATGTGTCTAGGAACTCCTTCTCGTAGTTCTCCTTAGGCGGTCTTGCTAACCTGCTAGGAAAAGAAGCCTTAGGCACATAAACTCTAGTGCATGTAGGATCGAAGTTTACCCCATGCCACCGTGGTTCGGGATTTTCTGTCTGTGGCTCGATGTGGCCATGATCGACTTCCACCGGCGGGGTACTCGTGGGAAGATGCTTCCCACTTCTCAAGGTGATGGCACTCGCGCTTTCTGCTTTTTGCTTTTCCATCCTATTTACTTTCTCGGTCATAAAGGATATTTCCTTACCCAAATCTTGCATCTGAGTTCCAACGTTATCGAGCTTGTCCGAGGTTATTGTAAAGAGAGCTTGAAACATGTCCTCAACAGATCTATCTGAAACATAAGATTGGGATTTCAAAAAATCATCCTTTAAAGCGAGAACAACTTTACTTACCTCAAAAAGCTGAGCCTTAAGCTCATCCACATCCCTTCTCAAGCGAGCTTGCTCCTCGCTTCCGTCTCCACTCCGCTCCAAGCTTCTAGCCAAGTTGGAAATTAAAACTCTAGCTTCAGTGGGTGTCTTATCCATGAGCGAACCTCCACTGCCGACATCAACTAACTGTCGGTTTGGCGGTAAGAGACCTTCGTAGAAATTCTGAATTAGGCGCTGGTCAGATACTTGGTGGTTGGGACAATCCTCACACAACCGACCAAATCTCTCCCAACACTCGAGAACTGTCTCTTTTTCTCCTTGCTCAATTCTATTAATCATTCTTCTGAAGGCGGCGACCTTGGGAGGTGGAAAATACTTCGCATAAAATGCTCCCTGCAGCTCGGCCCAAGAAGTGATGGACCCGGTCGGTAGGTAATACATCCACTCTCTCGCTTCCTCCTTTAAGGAGAAAGGAAAAGCTCTAAGATGGAGTTGATCTTCGGTGATGTCGTCGGTCCTAAATGACGAACACACCATCTGAAATGCCTTGACGTGTCTGACGGGATTCTCATCTGTATTACCACAAAAAGAAGGTAATAAGTTAATCAGACCAGCTTTAAGTTCAAAATTACCTGAAGCTACCAGATACAATATACTCGATGAGTTCCGGCCTAACTCAGATGATGCAAGCTCCCTCAAGGTTCTTTGTTGCTCAAAATTACCCCCGACCTCCATTTCAGCGCTTCTTTTGAATTTTCAAAGAATGACTGCGCTCAAAAACTCAAACAAAAACGGGTAAAATAATACAAAAGAATTAAACTGTACAAAAAGAAGTAAAGAAAAATTTTAAAACCAACAAATTAAACTCAATCAAATCAAATTAAATTTAACTCCCCGGCAACGACGTCAATTTTGGTAGAGCACTAAATGGGGTGCTCCAAATTCAAGCTGTCGAGGCTTGCCAAAATACAATTTATAACCCGAATGCACCGAGCAATTTGCAGCTAAGTGGTAACGGGGTCGATCCACAGGGAATTAAGAAATTTAATTTAACTAAGTCTAATTTGCTAATTATAAAAAGTATGTGCAAATTTGGTAAAAAGAATGGTAATTTGGTTTGGGGGAAGGGAGCTCCTAACGTGCAAGCTAACGGAAAATTAAATGACAAGTGCAAAATTTAAATGGTCGTGCTTAACTCCGAGTAATGGGATTGATCGTTATGGATGTTCGGTTCATCGATACAATTTATTAACTAATCATGCTTATGCACACAATTCATTTGGCTAATTGCTAGCTCAAATGACCCAAGGATATAATTAGACATGTGCAATTCTAATTGTTTTTGGCCAATAATCCATTCAAGGTAGCGACCCCTAAATTGACCATAAGCCAGTAACGGGAACATTGTGACGGTTTAATCGTAAGACTATCACGATTTCTCTCTCGCCTTAAGCCTAACATGAAAACGTTAATTAATTCAGATTACCAACTGTCACTTTGGGTTGAATTAATTAGCCATGCTTAAGCCCGTGCTACCTAGCGATTTAGGCAATTATACGTCCCAACCTTTAGCCCTCTAACATGCATAGGAATTAGGACGTCAACCTAACTAAGCTACACATGCTAGAATTTAATAAGAACAAGCAAGAAGATGCATAAACATACTAATGAGCTTCACATTTACAATGGGGCAAACCTCCCCAAACATCCATAATTCACAAAACCAAACTTCGAAATTAAGCACTAATCTTAGTTTAGCCTTCCATGGAGGATGAATAAATCAAATCCCCCATGGAAGAGCGTACCATACATAGAGGAGAAGAAGAAGCTCAAAAATGGTGGAGAATGGTGTAGACCCGAAAGGAAGAATTGGGGAAGAAGATAGATTCAAAGATAGGCAAAATGAGGCGTTTTCACGCCTTTAATCGTCGGAGCGTCTCGACGCTAGGCAAGCGTCTCGACGCTGTCGCGCGTCATTCTGGAAAATCGTCGGGCTGGCGTCGAGACCCTCGGGCGGCGTCTCGACGCTGCCAGCGTTGAGCGGGCGTTGAGTGCGAGCGCTCGACGCTGGGGTGCGTCAATGTTCGGAAGGCGTTTGGGGCGGCGTCGAGCTAGAGTCTCGACGCTACTGCTCATGCATGCATGCTCTCGAGTTTGTTGGCCAAAACTTGTCTCTTCAAGGCAATTTTTGCCATTTCTTTGATTCTTCAAGCCCTTTCACTCCTGATGCATCTATGAAGCTCTAAAACGCCACTTTAAGCCCCGAAATGTGTCTTTGGACTTCTCGAGCTCTCTACCATGAAATCACCTACAAGAAGGCATTTTAATCAATATTTGACATGGTTCGAGCCAATATTAGGGACATAATAATAGCTCTATTTTGGAGCTATCAGTCCACAAGGAGCGTGTCCAATTGGGATTTAATATTTGAATTAAACTAAAAATTGATTGAAGTAAAGTAACTAACAAAGGGGGTTTTTGCATGCAAGATTAATTCAAAAGGTGCTAAAGGAAAAATAACAACGAGTCGAGCGTGATGGATTTGAGAATTTCAGGATTTGCTAAGTAATGTAATTGTTATCATTTAACTCTACAACATGGCTATGAATGAAATGAGCACATAAACGGTTGCCCGGCAACCCTGAAGCAACCGACCACATAAATATTAATTAGAGTTGTCAATTCTAATTAAACAATACTATTAACTAACTCAGAATGATCAGCCCCAAATTAATAACAACATTAACTAGCGATTTATGACGAACATTCAATTAGAAATTCTAAATGCAAGGCGATTACCCGGCAACCCTGAAGCAATCAAACATTCAGAACACCTAAATTGATACTTCAATTTGTTTTACCCTTCTGTGTTACTAAGGCGATTAGGAGAGGCCAACACTTCACTAATCTATAACGATAAAATACGCTAGAAGTCAAGTTCGTCCGTCAATCATTCAAGCATACTTATAGATTAAGCAAGAAAGAGCAAATACTACAAAATAATCATGCCAAGACAGAATTATAAAGCTCTAAGTTATCAAAATATTACAAAACTTCACAAATCCTTACAACATTCCCAAATCCGTCACTTTACCTTAGCCTTCCATGGAGATTAGAAGCATCCAAGCTCCCATGGAGGCCTTGGAGTTCATACAAGATGAAAGAGGGGAAGAAAAGCTTGAAAAACCAGCTACAATGGCGGAAATCCGAGGAGAAACGACAGAGAAGATTGTTGAAAAATAGGAAAAATGGGTTTTATAACCCGTCGGAGCGTCTCGACGCCCTAAAAATCCAGCGCGCGCCGCTTCGGAGCGTCGCGACGCCTCGAGCTAGCGTCTCGATGCTAGGCAGCGTCGAGCAGCGTCTCGAAGCTAGCTCTCGGGTTTGAGCTTAAAACTTTGCCAAATTTTGGCACTTTTGGCAATTTCTTCCCTTCTTGAGCTCTCTCAACCCCGATGCGTTCCCGAAGCTCTAAAATAGTTTCTTTAGCCCCGAAACACGTCCAACGGACACCACGAGCTCTTTGTCGTGAATCACCTAAAAACAAGGCAAATTACTTTTAGCTAGAATTAGGGAGTGATATATAGCTCCAAAATAGAGCTATCAAAATGATGATTCATTCGGATCGACACGAGAGTCCATAATTATTAATTAAAAAGTTTAATTAATAATTATATATATATATATATATATATATATATGTTTCGTATGACAAAAATAGAGAAGGAGGGGTACTTGATTTCTAAATAAAAAAAAACTCAGAGTTTTTAAAAACATCATCTTTGAAGTTTTAGAAATTTCGTTCTGTGTTTTTTTTCCCTCTCAAGTTTTATTCCATCTCCTTCTCCTTTCGTTTCTTTTCTCTTTGAACGGAGTCCCACAACTCCGTTGCGCGGCGTCGAGGATAGCGGGACTACCTAGGGTGGTCCTTGCAGCGTTCGTGAGAAGAGGCCGAAAGAGTTCGTGACGAGGATCGACCGACAGAACTAAAAAAAATTTAGAACTTCAAAGGTATGTTTTCTAATTTTTCTTATTTCCGTCTTTCGAGCATGTTTTCTATTTGTTAAATTGATGAAATTAGAGTATCATTGATCCAAAATCGCTTCCGCTGCGTATATCGCTCCATCACTACAGTGATGAGAGTTCAGCCCCTGGACTATAGTGGAGTCTCTGGGGGTTTACGAATGTTGATTAGGTCGGTTAAAAGAGTTTAACCGGGTAACCTCGGATCGTAGTAGCTCATGATCTGTAGGTTCTTTAGGTTCTCCTTGTTAGCTCGGATAAAGCGGTTTAGCAATGCAAGAGGAAAGAATTTGGAGAAATCTAAATTCGGTTTTGAGAATGAGGTTGTACATATTTAAATATGATTTAAATATGTGTTCGGAGGAAAATATGAATAGGGATTCATATGCGAAAAGTCGGTTTTCGGAAAATCGGGATTAATCTTATTATTTAATTAATATTTGATATTAAATTAAATAATAAAATAATTAATTATAAAGTTTAATTAATTATAAATATTTATTATCATATATATTTATTTATAAAATTAATTATGAATTAATTTTTATAATAAATATTTTTATAATAATTTATGTTTGTTAAGTGGGTTGAAGACATGCTTTGCATGTTTGACACCACTTACTTTACTAATCAAATCTTTGTGATTAAGCTTCTTTTGCTTTTGAGTTTAAAATGAAGAATGTCTTCCTTTGAGAAAAAATAATGACGTTTTTTCCTCTCTCTCTCCTTGGGTGTTCTTCAATTGTTGAAGAAAGTTTGAAGAAGTTCTGAAGTTTTGATGCAAAAGCTTGAGGGTAATTTTTTAAAGATTTGAAGAAGTGAAAGGTTCGTTCTTCCTCCCTCAATTTGCTCTTCAATTGTTGAGGATATATGAGAATTGGAGAGATGAAGGTTTGAAGAAGATGAATTGTTCATCAAGATCAAACTAAACTTCATCTTCTTCCTCATATATACCAACACCTTCTTTTTCATCCCCAACCTTTAGCCAAAGCCCCCTTGCTCAAAGGAGTCCCACAACTCTGCTACTAAGCCCGAGGTGTTGGGTTTTATGTCCTAAAACTCGCGGTTTGTAAACAGTAATGTTTGTAAATGTTCTATTTAGAATAAAGAGTTATTAGTTTTATTCAGTAAAAGAGTTTACTGGAATAAAGTGAAACGTGTTTAGTATATCCTATACCAATGACCAACACCCATGGCGAAGGATGAGTACTTGAGCTTCATGTATGACATGAATGTGGATAAGGCTCAAGTAGACAGTCAAAACGGTCTATAGTATACGAATAAGGCTGGGTACCTTATCCTGGTAACACTTAGGATGCGGCTTGCTTTGTATTGTACAAAACGATGTGATCCGAATCGTTTCACATGGAGATGTGCGAGCGGGGGCGTCTTGTGCAATGAGTTTGCATAAGACTGAACCACGAAAAAGTCGATCTCTCTTTATAACGCCGTTTACTGAAGAGACCGACTATTTCAAACTGATGGCCTAGGTAACTCGATCTTAATCCTGAGCTTACTATGAACTCCTGCTTATTAGACAGTATCCTTAGACTTGTATGGGTGAGAGTGACCCGATAGCGCCGACTCAATAACTTATCATCTCAGGGATAATGTAACGACCCGAATTATAGGTAAGAGAAATTTATTTAATTACTTATGCTTATTGGGCTCATTAGTAGGTTTAAATGAAAGATTCATGAAGTTTGGGCTTAAAAGAAATTGGGCTTAGGGTTAACTATGTCAACTAAGTTTATTTGAAGTAGAAGTAAAAGTAAAAGTAAAAAATAATAATAATAACATTATTATTATTATTATTATTACTATTATTATTAATGATATAGTAATTTAAAAAAAAAATAATAAAAAAAAAAAAATAAAGTGGGAAAATGGGGTCTTCTTCATCGCTGAAGAAGACCCCCCAAAGACAAACCCCTGTCGCCTCCATTTTTCTCTCTCTCCCCAGTTCTCTCTCTCAACCTCTCCTTCATCTCTCGCTTCTCCTTCGATCCACACCCCGCTGCCTTCTCTTTCTTTATCTCCCCCTTCTCCGAACGTCGACGTTCGCCGCCGCGCTCTCTCCCGTTCCGATCAGATCTTTGGCGGCGTTCAACCAGCGAGCTTTCGACAACGTTCAACCAACGGGTAAGTTCGTCCTCCTTCCAACGATCTCTTGTCTTGTCTTGGGTGTCGATTCTAACCCACACCTCTTTCGATTTTGATTTTTGTTAGTTGTAAAGTTTCTGTCCACCCTTGAAAGTCAATAGCCACTCTATTCTAGCATTATATTTGCAAAATTCCACGTTTTAGCTCGCTGTCCAGCACAAATTAACGATGTGGTAGCAAGCTTTCAGTAGGTAACGAGGCTCCAATCCCTTTTGAATTCTCTGTAAATGTTGTAGTGTGAAATATAAGATTTGGGTTGCTTGTGTTTAGAATTTGGATGATCCGTCGAGGTAAAAAGGCGACTTTTGGGGTAGAAGTTATTTTGGATAATTGTTCCAAGCATTGCCTATATTTTTTATAATTTTTATTTAGCGCACTTTGGGACCCAAAGGTTTAATTCTAATTTTAGATTTATGTTATAGGTTTGGATTTGAGCTTTACAAGCCAAGTTGGAGGATTAATCTTGCTAGAATTAGATTTGAAGTAAGTGACTGTTGCGTGCTCAATGTGTAAAAGAAATAAGAAATAAGAGAGAGAGAGCACTCAGAACATGCAAGCATACATGATCTTATAGCAAGTAGTAAGTATTTTTTCATTCGTTTTCCCACAGAGATTTATTATTAGCTACTCGTGAAGTGTATTGTTAAGCAAGATTGGGTGGAATTGATGGGGTAGATTTGGTTTAAAAATGCCTAATTACTAATGAATATATAAAGGATAGTAACATGAACAAGTGCAAGTCAATGGTAAACTCAAACGTAAAGAGAAGAGATTAATAAACGAAGAGGAAAATAGCTAGGCAGAATTTTTAACTTAATAGAATTGCGAGAACAGCAATTTTACCGCAATGTTACTAACAGCGAAAGTGTGTAAAATGGAGAAACAATGGCTACTAACGACTCCTCTATAGGCAATTTCACACGATTCTCAAGCATTGGATCAACTCACTATGCATCAAACTAACTCATTCTCATGTATCTTCCGATTTCATGCATTAGATTCTTTAGTTTACTCATGTCCAAGTAAGGTCTTAAGCATCTTGTTAAAGCAGTAAGTTATGATTTGTACTAGGAAAACGCCTATTCCCAGGTCGTTTCTGGTTACCTTGAGAGGCTAGCATGAGTGTATGACTCTGAACTCTTACTCCTTCCAGAGGTTAGGAGTTCTTTGGACAAAATGGATGGCCAATCGAAATTGCCCGTGGGATGAAGCTTACATACAATCAATGCATTCGAGAGCTATCCTACATGCTTGGTTCACGTGTTTTAGCCTATAGTATTGTCATTAGCATGCCCATATGTGACTTAGTTACTCATGGATGTGGATAAAACAGAAATAATAGATGAAGTAGACATGCTTAGAAGAAAATGAAAGACAAAACAGCAAGGAAAAACAGTAGGCAGAGAAGGTAAAGACAAAGTGTGAAATGATGAATTGTGCTTTGATTAATCGATTGTTTGAATGAACAAAGGGAAACTTAAAGTGAATAACATAAAGACAGAAAGCAACGAAATGGAATGGATTAACTAATGGAAAAGAAATAACAACAAAACGGTGCTGGAAATAAGAAGTAAAGACAGAAAGCAGTAAAATGAGCTTGAACGCCTCGTCGCAAACGCCTCGGCTGAAGGGAGAGAAAGGTGAGCCTTGCTTGGATGAATCCAATCAGGAGAGAAGATGTCTTCTCTCCTTCCTATCAGATTGTCGACTCCAACAGCTGAATCTCTCAAACCAACAGACGGAGAAGAGAAAGAATGGAAAAGACTGCGCTGCGAAGAGACTTCTACGCTTTCGGATGATGATCAAACCCTCTACTTTGACCTTCTTTTATAGTAATCTGCAGGTGCGTTTGGGCCAAGGAGAACCATCCATCCTCAACGTCGTACTTCAAAATGGATGGAGGAGAAAGAACGAATCCCTGAAATAACGGATCACAACAGAAAAAGGTTAGCTAACTTACGGATTTCACTTGAAACATTGCGGTTTTAGCAATGTTTCCGCAATGCTTCCGCAATGCACATTTTTCATTCTTTTAACTTCCTTTTTCATTCCTTTTCTTTCCTTTTGCACACAAGTCCTAATTTAGCTTCCTTCTTCTAATTCTCATATATAAGCATAGGTTTAAGCTAAATCCTATCAAAAACACCTAAGAGTGTACATCTTTCTATGGAAAACAAGTCCTAAAAAGGTCACTTTTGGAGACGTAACACACCCCCAAACTTAAGGTTTTGCTCGTCCTGGAGCAAACTAAGGACTTACTTAGACTGCTGTTTTATCTTCTTTAACCACTTGCTGACTCCCCTAAATTCCTATCTAAGGCAGTGCTGTCCTGTGACACACTTCTAAGTTTAAAACTAACTTCTCATTTTGCTTCTTCTGACTTCGCATGCCTAATGATCCTACTGTTTCATCAACTCCCTACGACTGATCTATTTGCTTCTGTCATATAGTGCAACTATCCTAAGGTTTCAAATTCTACCTAGCTTTACCCCAGACTCAGTACATGCTTCTAGTTTTTACTTTTGAGCTACCTAGGATTCCTTAGAGTCATGCCAGTCTTAGTATTAAACAGTGACAGTAGTACTTTTAGAGAACAAACTAAACCCTGGCATCACTACATTGGTCATACATTCATCAACCTAAACAACCCTACAAGCTACAACTTTGTGCTCAGCTAATTGAGGATCAGAGTTCTTTTTATTCAGGACATCTAAGCCACAAAGTTGCAACTTCTAGGTATACATTCTTCTTCCCTATTTCTTCTTTTTTTCTTTCTCACTTTGGTGGAGCCTCTCCTTTGGTTGCCTTTTGATGCAATGCCACTTGTGGGTTACACACTTGGCATTGATTACTCAGCAACTTAAGAGAGACACCCCTCTTTATTCTATTTTTCATTTTTTTTTTCAGTTCATCATTTTTTTTGTAAAGGAGAAGAAGAATGCTTATGCTTTAAGGGAGAGAGAAATGTTCCTAGGCCTAGGGTGGCCTCCCCCAAACTTAAACTACTCATTGTCCCCAATGAGTGTCTGAGGTGGCACACCCCCAAACTTATCCTAGAAGCATCTAGTCTAAGGTAAAACAAAGAGAATCTAAAAAGCCCTAGGCATAGACAGAACATTCTAAAAACAAACATCACAGCAGCAAAAATTCATAAAAACAGGCAGGGAAGGACTTAAAGCTATGCATGCTGAGCACTTTTTAAGAGGCTAATTTAAACTATCAAAGGTGTCCTATGACACTCATCCAGCATGCATTTAGATAAGCTATATATGGCAGTCAAGATAGCAGCAAAAGACAAAATTCAAACAGAACCAGCCTAACTAAACAGTCAGTCAAAAACATGCATTTACTAATAAAAATTGCGGATTCCGCAATTATTTCGCAATGGATACATGGCAAATATATCAGTGATCAAGGCTCCTATGCATGCTCTTTCCAGTCATTTAAGCTATACCAAAAAGGAAACTAAACTAATCTACCTACTCAGATACCATCTAACTACACTCAACAAATTTAAACAACAAAAATAAAGAACTAAAAACAGATCAAAATTTAACTCAAAACAGCAGAATTCACATGGTTCAACGAAAAGCAGTTTGATTTTTTTTCTTTTAGGGAACAGAAATACTCCCTTGAGTGCCAATCAGCCCAGCACTCAGATGTCCTCATCATCATCATTCCTCCGTGGTCCTGGAGGTGCCCATGGTGTCAGTAGGTCCGTGGGGAACTCAGGAAAGCTGCAGCCCAATTGGTCAGCAACATCCTTATCCCTTGCCTGCGCATATGTGGCCCATTGAGCCATCTTCTTCTGTAGGTCCATCAGACAGGCCATTGACAGAGACTGAGCAGCAGCCAGGCCATCTAGCTCGAACTCCATGTTCCCCTTCCTGCGCATCCTCAAGCCTGTAGGCAGCTCCAGGTGCCCCGTGTAGGCCAGCTGCCTTTCCATCCTCTCGATTGGAACCCCTGCACGTAAGCAGAGCTTAGTAATTGTATTAGGAAAGAAAAGTGGACCCTTACCCTTTTTGGCGTAGTCAGCGATTGAGGCTGCAATGACCTCGCCAACGTTGATTGTGAGGCCTCTCATGATCGCATAGACCAACAGCGATCTGCCTTGGTTGATGGTGGTCTCGTGGGTTACTGTGGACAGCTTCCTCCGCACGAAGGAAAACCAGACAGCAGCCTTGGCTGTGAGAGTAGCACTCATCAGGGTGTGCTTCCCATTGCGTGAAACTGTCCACGCTGCCTCAGGTTGGCCAATGATCCGAATTGCTTCCTCCAGGACAGCTTCTGTTGGCTCATCAACGATCCTGGCATAGTCAGTGTGCTTTTGCCCCTTGAGGCCATAGGCTTCATTGATCGCCTTAGCTGAGCAATCCACCTCGACTCCTCTGACCACAGATAGGCCATCCTCAAGGTTCATCAAATTGGCGTAAAAATCATACACCATGCTGGAGTAGGCGGGGATGGGCGGTCTGCACAGCTCTTCCCAGCCATGATTGGTGATCCCTGCGCGCAAGAATTGCGGCAGGTCTGCAAGCGCGTCGAGGAACCCTTTCTCATGCAGCAGGTCCCTCTTCCTTAAATCAGTGCCTCTGGACTCAGCATCAGAGGACACATACCTCACAGATTGAGGCTCCTCTTCAGGGTACAGCTTGGCTTTCCCCTTGTCTTTTGGTTTGGCTGATTCAGCAGCCTCGATCTTGAGCTTCTTTGGGGAAGGCTCGCTACTAACCTTCCTTGATGAAGGCTCACCCCTGGCTTTCTTTTTCTTGGACTTCTTCGAAGTCTTTGGCCGTTTGGCCTTGACAACCTTGATGGCTTTCTTTCTCAATCTCGCCTTGGTTGTGATCTGTTGGAGGCAGTCCCCCAGTGTCTCATCCATCGAATCATCCCCCTGTGCTGGGCTCTCGGGGCTGACTTCCCTCAAAGGAGAGAAGACCTCTTCTTCTTCAGCTTCTTCACCGCCCTGCTCCGATTCTTGATGCTCTTCATCTGGAATTTCAGGTTCAGGCGTCTGGGAGATGGGTGATGCTTCAGGGCTCTGCGGCGGTGGAGAGTGTTCAGAGCTCTGCGGAGATGGAGAAGGTTCAGGGCTTTGCGCTGGTGGAGGTGGAGAATGGCTTTGTCTGGCCGTCTCGTAGGATGGACGGCCACTTTCTTGACTCTCCACAGAGGGAGTCTTCTTCTTGATTGCTGCATCGGCCACAGCCACCTTCCACTTGCGTTTCTTGGGCGTTCCTGCTGGTTCAGACGGCTCAGCAGGGATCTCTGTCACCACCTTCCACTTCTTTCTGCGAACAGGCAGCTTGGGAAGACGTTCGGTTCGCGTGGCTTCAGCATCTGCCAAGGCAAGGAGTGCCTCCCTCGCAGCAATCTCAGCGTCGTCGGCCTTCTTCTTGGACGCAGATCTCTCAGCTCTTGTTAGCACCATGGTGGAATCGTAGGAATCTGGAAAGAGGGATTGCAGAGGAAGAAGGAGAGAGCTTTCTTGGAGTTCAGGGAATGAAGGAAACGTACGGATCAGAGCGCTTCTAACGGCTATAAGTAATGATGGAAATCCCAACGGCTATTTCTGTTGCGGATTTCGCAAATCTACCGCAATTAAATGGCCGTTGGAGATTTCCTTCGTTTCAATTGCCCATATTTCCTCAACGTAATCTTCGATTTGGCCCAATATCTCCCCCGATTTTTTTATCCTAGATCCATCTCCTTGATTCCCTCTATCGATCCCCTATTAAAAGAAATAAAATCAACATCAAATTCGTAATTAAAATCACACAAAAATATACACAAATCGTAACCGAAAAAATAGCAAAAAATAAACTAAGGCATAGCCTCGCATGGACGAGCACAGTGATCACTCGTCCTCTCTCGGTTCTATTTTCACGTTTCAGTCAAGAGGAAGGCCGAGAGAGTCTTCACATCTCCTTCCTCATAATAATGCTTTAATCGTGCACCATTAACCATGAACGGTTGCCCTTGCTACAGGTTCCTAATCTCGATTGCACCATGAACAAAGACATTAGTTATCACAAAAGGACCTGACCATCTGGACTTAAGTTTGCCTGGAAATAATCTCAACCGTGAGTTAAATAATAAGACAAGCTGGCCTTTCTTAAAGTCCTTAATCCTAAGTCTACTATCATGCCAAATCTTAGTCTTTTCCTTATACATTTTAGCATTTTCATAGGACATATGTCTAAGCTCATCAAGCTCATGTAATTGCAGAGACCGCAATGTTCCCGCATCGGTCACGCAATAATTCAACTCTTTTAAGGCCCAAAATGCTTTAATTTCTAATTCGAATGGTAAGTGACATGCTTTGCCATACACAAGTCTATAAGGAGACATACCTAGGGGTGTCTTATATGCAGTCCTATATGCCCAAAGTGCATCCTCGAGTTTAAACGACCAATCTTTTCTATTGGGTTTGACCACTTTTTCGAGTATGTTTTTAATCTCCCTATTTGATATTTCAGCTTGACCATTCGAATGTGGGTGATAAGGGGTGGCTACTCTATGTCTAACATTGTATTTAGCCAACACTTTTTCCATAGCTTTATTAATAAAGTGTGTCCCTTCATCACTAATTATAGCACGAGGTGTACCAAACCTAGTAAAAATATGTCTATTAAGGAATTTAATGACTGTTTTGGCATCATTGTTTGGACATGCTATGGCCTCTACCCACTTAGACACATAGTCTACAGCTACAAGTATGTAAAGGTTACCTGATGATGGGGGAAATGGTCCCATGAAGTCAATGCCCCACACATCAAAAAGCTCCAACTCTAAGATGTAAGTGAGAGGCATCTCATCCTTTCGACAAAGGTTACCTGTTCTTTGGCATTCATCACAGCTGTGTGCGTACTCGTGGGCATCCTTGAAGATCGTGGGCCAATAGTAGCCACTCTGGAACACCTTTGCAGCTGTCCTTTGGCCACCAAAATGTCCACCATAGGGGGCTGTATTGCAGTGCTGCAGCACAGACTTCGCCTCAGCAGCTGACACACATTTCCTCAGCAAACCATCTGCACATGTCTTGTAAAGTGTAGGATCATCCCATATGAACTTCCTAGCTTCATGCAGGAACCTCTTATTTTCTTGGCCTCCCTTGAAAGTTGGTAGTACCTGCGATGCAAGGAAGTTAGCAATGTCAGCAAACCAAGGTTCCTCATCGTTATCACGATGTGCTAATACAAAGACATGTTCATCGATAAAAGCATCAGAAATTGCGGTTTCCGCAATGTTATCGCAATTATGTTGCAATCTGGAAAGATGATCCGCAACCACATTTTCACAGCCTTTCTTATCTCTAATGTCCAGATCAAACTCTTGCAGCAGCAATACCCATCTAATCAACCTAGGCTTCGCATCAGCCTTCCTCATAAGGTACTTTAGTGCAGAGTGATCTGTATACACGATTGTTCTAGTGCCTACAATGTAATTCCTAAACTTCTCACAGGCAAACACTACAGCTAGCATCTCCTTCTCAGTGGTTGTGTAATTACATTGTGCCCCATTAAGTGTCTTACTAGCATAGTATACAGGGTGTGTTAACTTGTCAATTTTTTGTCCTAGCATAACCCCTACAGCATAGTCACTTGCATCACATAACATCTCAAATGGGAGATCCCAATTTGGTTCTACTATAATAGGTGCTTTGACTAGTGCTTCCTTAAGGGTTGTCCAGGCTAGGAAACATTCTTTAGAGAAGATGAATGGCTTATTCAGCTCTAGAAGCTCACACAAAGGCTTGGAGATCTTTGAAAAGTTCTTAATGAACCTTCTATAGAATCCAGTGTGTCCTAAGAAACTTCTAATGGCTTTCACATTCTGAGGTTCCACCAACTTCTCTATTATTTCAATCTTGGCCCTATCGACCTCTACTCCTGCTCTAGACACTCTATGACCTAGTACTATCCCTTCTTCCACCATGAAGTGGCATTTCTCCCAATTAAGGACTAGGTTGGTCTCCTCACACCTAGCCAGGACTTGTCCTAAGTTCTCTAAACAGTTTGTGAATGAATCACCAAAGACTGAGAAGTCATCCATAAATATCTCTATCATGGATTCATCTAAGTCAGAGAAGATTGCCAACATGCACCTTTGGAACGTTGCTGGTGCATTGCATAAGCCAAAAGGCATTCTGCGAAAGGCAAATGTTCCAAAAGGGCAAGTGAAGGTGGTCTTCTCCTGGTCCTTAGGGTCTATAGTGATTTGGTTATATCCTGAATAACCGTCTAGAAAGCAGTAATAAGCTCTACCAGCTATTCTATCTAACATCTGATCAATAAATGGTAAAGGGAAGTGATCCTTCTTTGTTTCCTTATTCAATTTCCTATAATCCATACAAACTCTCCATCCTGTAATAGTTCTAGTTGGAATCAGTTCATTGCTCTCATTCACTACTACAGTCATCCCTCCCTTCTTAGGTACACATTGTATAGGACTCACCCACTGACTACTAGCTATAGGGAAGATTACACCTGCATCTAACCACCTTATAATCTCTTTCTTAACTACCTCTTTCATAGAGGGGTTCAACCTACGTTGGTGATCTACTCGGGGTGTATGCTCTTCCTCTAATATTATTTTATGCATGCAGTAAGAAGGGCTAATGCCTCTAATGTCAGCAATAGTCCATGCAATAGCCTTTTTATGCTGCCTAAGTAATAATATTAGTTCAACCTCATGCTTTTCACTTAATTTAGAAGAAATAATCACAGGCAGAGTATCATTGCTTCCTAGATATGCATACTTGAGGTGAGTGGGTAAAGGTTTCAATTCTAAGACAGGTGGATGCTCAATGGATGGTTTTAATGGATTCAAGGATCTGTCAGTCAAGTCATTATTCATGCAAACATGTTGTATCCTATCTACAGGTATATCCATTATTTCAGAAACATTTAAATCAGTTAAATCTAATTGTACATATTCATTAGCATGCTTAGTCAATAATTCATGCTCCAGCTGTTCTTCCATCAGTGAATCAACAATGTCCATGCTAGCACAAGATTCAGAGTCAGAGGGGTACCTTAAGGCTTTAAAAACACTAAATTTAACCTCCTCATCGTGAACCCTCATAGTGAGTTCACCTTTCTGGACATCTATCAGGGCCCTACCTGTGGCTAGAAATGGTCTGCCTAATAGGATGGGGACCTCCTTGTCTGCTTCATAATCCAGGATGATGAAATCTGCAAGGAAAATAAACTTGTCAACCTTTACAAGAATATCCTCAATCTTACCCTCAGGGTATGCTATGGATCTGTCTGCAAGTTGTAAGGTGACAGTGGTGGGACGTGCTTCTCCTATTCCTAGCTGGCGGAATAGTGATAGGGGCATGAGGTTTATGCTGGCTCCCAGGTCACAAAGAGCTCTGCCCACGTGCTTGCCTCCTAGCTCTACTGGTAGGGTGAAGGAACCAGGATCCTTCTCCTTCTTTGGTAGCTTGTTCTGGAGTATAGCACTGCACTCCTCAGTGAGATTCACTGTTTCAAATTCACCAATGATCTTTTTGTTAGTGATTATATCCTTTAAAAATTTAACATAAGAGGGCATAGACTGTAGAACTTCTACAAAAGGAATTTTCACATGCACTTGTTTAAGAATTTCTAAAAATTTGTTAAAGTGCACTTCCTGTTCTTGTTTTTTCTTTAGCCTTCGAGGAAATGGAGGTGGTGGCACATATGCAGGCACTTCAGGTCGCCTCAGGATAGGTGGAGGCCTTGGAATTTCTTCTATCTCTTCTATGATTGGTCCCAGCCTATCCCTTGATGTGCTTGTTGGTGATTGACCTTGGATTGGCAGAGCCTCCAGTGGAGCACTAGACTCTTTGTTCTCTACTCTCTTTGGTGCTTCTCTAGTGTTACTCACCAATGGTCTACCACTTCTGAGTTCAATTGCTTGAACTTGCTCTTTTCCATCTCTCCTTGGCACCTCAGTGTCAGCAGGAAGTCTACCTTGGGGCCTACTTTTGAGTTCATTGGCTAGTTGCCCTATTTGGTTCTCTAGGCTCCTGAGGGTAGCTTGCTGGTTTGTAGAGTAGCATCATTCTTGGCGATGTACTCTTTGAGTAGATTTTCTACAGAAGACCCTACTGGTTGGTTGTATGGTTTCTGATACATGGATTGGTTATGTTGGGGAGTGAAACCAGGTGTTCCACTCGGTCTTGGCTGGTTAGGAGCTTGGTTAGCATTCTGTTGGCCACCCCATGAAAGGTTTGGGTGGTTCCTCCAACCAGGATTGTAAGTGTTGGAATAGGGGTTGTTCCTAGGCTGCTGTTGGCTTCCAACATAGCAGACTGAGGCTGGATTCCCAGGGCAGTATTCATACAGGTGCCCCTCCCCACAGAATCCACAGACTAGTGTCTCACCTTGACTTGGTTGTGTGCCCATTGACATGGCTGTGGCGGTGTTGACACTAGTTTGGAGATTGGCTTGAGCCATTTGTTTAACTAGGTTGGTCAGGGCGCTTATTTGGCTACTCATGGCATTGAGTGCGTCCTTATTTTGAGCTCTACTTGGCTCGATTGGATCATCTGACCACCTACAGTGAGATGCTGAGATCTTCTCCAAGATCTCATAGGCTTCATTATAACTTTTGGAAAGCATGGAACCACCAGCAGATGAATTTAACACTTGTCTGGTGCTGGGGTTGCATCCTTTGAAAAAGACCTCTATTTGGATACACCATGGGATGCCATGGTGTGGACATTTAAGAAGAAGGTCCTTGAACCTTGTCCAAGCTTCGTGAAGGGACTCATTTTCAGCTTGTTTGAACTTGATTATGTCATCACGAAAGGTAGAATTCCTATCAGGTGGAAAGTATTTAACTAGGAATTTCTCCGCCAAGTCTGTCCAGTTGAGGACTGATCCAGAGGGTAATGAGTTTAACCACGTTTTGGCTTTGTCCCTTAATGAGTAGGGAAAGAGGTAGAGCCTCAAGGCTTCTTGGGAAACTCCAGGAATGAGGAAGGTATCACTAACTCCTAGGAAGTTTCTAAGATGGTTGTGGGGGTCCTCATTTTCCACTCCAAGGAATTGTCCCACAGTGGACAACATTTGGAACATCACTGGCTTTAACTCGAATGAGTTGGCAGTAATTTCAGGGCGGATTATGCTTGGGTTTAGTTCCCCAGGCATAGGTACTAGGTAGGAAAGAATGGCACTATCCTTGTCATTCGCTATTTCGATGGGATTGCGAGTGGTAGGTACCGGATTTGGGACTTGTCTGTCCATTTCTTCTTGATAGGATTGCGGAGGAATTGCGGTTTCCGCAATTATTGGAGGTATAGAGAGTTGGTTAAAGAGACGTTTCTTGGCTCTATTTCTGGCCCTAAGTAATCTCTCAGGCTCAGGATTGAACTCTAGATCGCTACTTGAAGGCTCATTCATAAACTAACCCACTGGTACCTGCAGAAGAAATGAGAAAAAGATCAGCTCCAATAGATAATAAACTTGGTGTTTCAAACTTAACAAACTTCGTTTTCACTAAACTAAATCCCCGGCAGCGGCGCCAAAAACTTGTTGCGTGCTCAATGTGTAAAAGAAATAAGAAATAAGAGAGAGAGAGCACTCAGAACATGCAAGCATACATGATCTTATAGCAAGTAGTAAGTATTTTTTCATTCGTTTTCCCACAGAGATTTATTATTAGCTACTCGTGAAGTGTATTGTTAAGCAAGATTGGGTGGAATTGATGGGGTAGATTTGGTTTAAAAATGCCTAATTACTAATGAATATATAAAGGATAGTAACATGAACAAGTGCAAGTCAATGGTAAACTCAAACGTAAAGAGAAGAGATTAATAAACGAAGAGGAAAATAGCTAGGCAGAATTTTTAACTTAATAGAATTGCGAGAACAACAATTTTACCGCAATGTTACTAACAACGAAAGTGTGTAAAATGGAGAAACAAGGGCTACTAACGACTCCTCTATAGGCAATTTCACACGATTCTCAAGCATTGGATCAACTCACTATGCATCAAACTAACTCATTCTCATGTATCTTCCGATTTCATGCATTAGATTCTTTAGTTTACTCATGTCCAAGTAAGGTCTTAAGCATCTTGTTAAAGCAGTAAGTTATGATTTGTACTAGGAAAACGCCTATTCCTAGGTCGTTTTCTGGTTACCTTGAGAGACTAGCATGAGTGTATGACTCTGAACTCTTACTCCTTCCAGAGGTTAGGAGTTCTTTGGAAAAAATGGATGGCCAATCGAAATTGCCCGTGGGATGAAGCTTACATACAATCAATGCATTCGAGAGCTATCCTACATGCTTGGTTCACGTGTTTTAGCCTATAGTATTGTCATTAGCATGCCCCTATGTGACTTAGTTACTCATGGATGTGGATAAAACAGAAATAATAGATGAAGTAGACATGCTTAGAAGAAAATGAAAGACAAAACAGCAAGGAAAAACAGTAGGCAGAGAAGGTAAAGACAAAGTGTGAAATGATGAATTGTGCTTTGATTAATCGATTGTTTGAATGAACAAAGGGAAACATAAAGTGGATAACATAAAGACAGAAAGCAACGAAATGGAATAGATTAACTAATGGAAAAGAAATAACAACAAAACGGTGCTGGAAATAAGAAGTAAAGACAGAAAGCAGTAAAATGAGCTTGAACGCCTCGTCGCAAACGCCTCGGCTGAAGGGAGAGAAAGGTGAGCCTTGCTTGGATGAATCCAATCAGGAGAGAAGATGAATCTTCTCTCCTTCCTATCAGATTGTCGACTCCAACAGCTGAACCTCTCAAACCAACAGACGGAGAAGAGAAAGAATGGAAAAGACTGCGCTGCGAAGAGACTTCTACGCTTTCGGATGATGATCAAACCCTCTACTTTGACCTCCTTTTATAGTAATCTGCAGGTGCGTTTGGGCCAAGGAGAACCATCCATCCTCAAAGTCGTACTTCAAAATGGATGGAGGAGAAAGAACGAGTCCCTGAAATAACGGATCACAACAGAAAAAGGTTAGCTAACTTACGGATTTCACTTGAAACATTGTGGTTTTAGCAATGTTTCCGCAATGCTTCCGCAATGCACAATTTTCATTCTTTTAACTTCCTTTTTCATTCCTTTTCTTTCCTTTTGCACACAAGTCCTAATTTAGCTTCCTTCTTCTAATTCTCATATATAAGCATAGGTTTAAGCTAAATCCTATCAAAAATACCTAAGAGTGTACATCTTTCTATGGAAAACAAGTCCTAAAAAGGTCACTTTTGGAGACGTAACAGTGACCTTACTGCTGGTCCGCCTTCGGGCTCGGTTGGGAAATTTTCTGATATTATTGAGATGATTGCACTGTATGTTATATGTTGAAGTGTAATTTAATGGTGAAATATTGAATGTCTGTGGATGGGATGCTGATATAATTTTGATGCAAATGTTGAATGAAATTTCTGTGTGTAGCTCTAAGTGCTTATGTTATGTTTATGAAAGTGCTCATATGATGTTAGAGAATAATTTGTGAGTGAAGCGATGAGAATGTTATGTTTATCATGTAGAGCATATGTGAATTATATGATTGATGTTATGAAATTTCATGTATTAACATGATGAGTACGTATGTTGAGGGACTTCATTATTGCATGCCACATTTTTCAGTCAAGATAATTTAATGACAATTATACTCATCCCCCTAGTCATGTTGGTACATAGTAGACTGAGTCTTTGCTCCACTGACTGGATGCCAACTAACCATCAGTAGGGGTGAGTCTCCAGAGGAGTCTACTATACCGAGTAGTTGTGAGAGTTATTGCGGGATTGAGTTAATTGTTCACTTAGATGGCCATCACAGAACAGTCAGGTTTAGGTCCCACTAGTGAAAGTCTCAGTCAGTTCATGTTGCATGTGATTGCATAGCCTGACCCCAGCAGTGGGGTTACTTATTGAGTATTTTATTTAAAATACTCATTCTTTTCTAAAACTTCTTTTTCAGGTAATATTAGGGACGTATCGGGTGCTTGATGAGGTGATCGGTTGATGATGTCATGGGACACGTGGAGTCATAGCTTCCGCTTTTTTATTGATTATTTTATTAATTAATTGAGTCAGTCCAACGGTTTTTTGCTAAAGATTAGGACAAATAGTTTCAGCTTTAAATTTTATTTTGAAGAAACTTATTTAATTGTTTTTATGATTTCACTGGGATCCCAAATTAAATGTATTTGCGGTTTTAGACTTTATATTTTGAATTCATTATTTCTAAAATAAAATTTCAAGTTATTTATCGAGTTTTATGACGTCATGCTTTTAGTAACGGCCCTATAGTGATGTCATTGAAAGTCGGGTCGTTACAGTTGGTATCAGAGCCTAAGTTTTAGGTTCTGTAGACAGGCTTACATCGTAAGCCCTAAGTGTCCCCATGACTCATGAACAGGTCCTTCGTCATCGCCAGGTATGTCTTGTTTTAACAATATTTAAAAAAAATGATATTTAAATGAATTTGAGTATCTTAATGCATTTGCAGTTGTTGTTGTCTTGTTTGATGATTTGATGAAGTAGTGAGATTTTAATTGGTAGGTTATGGCTCGTAACCGAGACTTAGTCAGACGACGAGGTTGGACTGGTAGAGGACAGTCAAGTAATCCACGTAAGAAAGGCTCTAGCAAGCGGGGTAAGTTTGATAAGGGTCAATCGAGTAACCAGGTTGAGGAGACACCAATTGGACAAATACCCTTGGCTCTAACAGAGAACCAGATTGAGAGCTCACCAGTGGGACTGACGCCCACATCTCAGCCAGGTGTTCAGACTGAGAACACATATGAAACTCAGCAAGCAGGAGCTATATTAACGTCTACGATGATGGAAGCCATGCAAATGTTGATTCAGACGGCAGTCGCTAACCAGATGGCTCAAGTGAACCGGGACCAGAGTGGTCTGTCAGAAGAGGCCCGACACTTGCGAGACTTTCGGAAGTACGACCCATGTTCCTTCAATGGGTCGTTGGCGGATCCTACTAAAGCGGAGATATGGTTGTCTTCCATTGAGACAATTTTTCGTTATATGAGATGTCCGGAGGAGCAGAAGGTGGAGTGTGCAGCCTTCGTGCTAATAGACAATGCCCAACTATGGTGGGAGTCGGCCGAGAGGTCGATCGATACTAGCAGAGGTCCGGTGACCTGGTCACAGTTCAAGGAAGCCTTTTACCAACAATATTTTCCACCGGTAACCCGATATAGGAAGCAAGCAGAGTTCTTGCACCTTAAGCAAGGAAGTCGGTCTGTGACTGAGTACGAAGTGGAGTTTAGCAGGTTGTCCCGTTTCGCCCCGGAGTTAGTGGCTACAGAAGCTGCGAAGGCGGAACGCTTCATTATGGGTCTGAGGAAGGAGGTCCAAGGCATCGTAGCGGCCCTCGCTCCACCAGATTATGCCATGACCCTCCGCGCGACAACTTTGATTGATAACCGTGCGCCAGGAGAGTCTCAAGCACCTGCAGGGATAGATTCTTTCTCAGGTCAGAAAATGAAGTCAGATCATGTGTCGTCTAGCCCCGAACGCGCACGACATCACTCAAGAGGAACTTTCGGGGACAAAAGTTCTTAAGGAGGGAAGATTGTAACGACCTGAATTATAGGTAAGAGAAATTTATTTAATTACTTATGCTTATTGGGCTCTGGGTAGAAGGATTTTTGAATGTCCAACTAATTTCAAGCTGTCGAGGCTTGCCAAAATACAATTTATAATTACCGAAACTACTAAGCTTTGCAGCTAGTGGTAACGGGTCGATCCGCAGGGAACCTAAATCAACCTCTCTTAACTAATTTCTATTTGCCTTTTAAACTAAAAACTCAAAATAAAATAAAGGGGGAGTCAATTAAAACTAAACTAAGCTAACGGAAAAATAAATGCGAAAAGTAAAGAGCGGAAAAATAAATGTAGCACGTGCTCCTAATTCGAGTGCTCGGGATTTATCTTGATGCGCTTAGTTCATAGGATTCTAATCATGCTTGTAATTTAATCTCATGCACGCGCAATGTTTGCTCGTTTCCGTAGCAAACATCCCAATGAATTAATTAGAAAGGTGCAATTCTAATTAAACATGCTCACTAATTAATTTAAGTTGATCAAGCCTAAACTAATCAAAGAACAGTAACGGGTAATATCGCGACGAACCAATTGATCGAGAACTCGACCAATTGGCGCGATTTCTATTCTTTTCCTAAGTCTATCGTGCAAACGATAATTAATGCTATTCTCCTACTGTCACCTAGGCTAGAATTAATTAGTCACGCTTAGACCCTTGTTACCTAGCGATTGAGGCAATTATACGTCCTAACCTTTAACGGTAAAACATGCGTGAGGACTCGGACGTCACTCCTAATCAGTCATACATGCTCATGGGATTCAAACAAAGGAAGAATCATGCAAGAAATTCAGAATTACAAGCTGGAAAATAAATGCTAAACCCTCCCTAATGCATCAAGACAACCCCTAACTGGAATTAGGGCACTTACCTTAGCTCCCCGTTGTGCAAATCAAGAGAAACGTTCAATGTTTGAACTTTATTGAAGAGAAAATGGAAGAAGTATCAATTTGGAGCTCCCACCCGAGCTTAAACAATGGTGGAAATCGAAAATGGGATCAAACTTGCGGCTAAAATTGGAGAAGAAGACTTTTAAAGCCGTCGGAGCGTCGAGACGCTAGGGCAGCGTCTCGACGCTGTGCCCTAAGTTGGCAGCGCGCGCGCACGGGGTAGCGTCGAGACGCTCGGACAGGGTCTCGACGCTGGGGCGCGTCAAATTCCGGAAAACGTCGGGGCGACCTCGAGACGCTCGGACAGCGTCTCGACGCTGAGCAACGTTGAGCCAGCGTCTCGACGCTGCCGCTCAACGCTTGCTCTCGGGTTTGTTGGCCAAATTTTGCCTTTCCATGGTAATTTTTGCCATTTCTTGAATTCTTCAAGCCCTTTCACTCCCGATGCGTCCATGAAGCTCTAAAACATCGCTTTTAGCCCCAAAACACGTTGTCGGACTCCTCGAGCTCTCTACCATGAGTTCACCTACAAAAAGGCATTTTCATCAATATTGAGATGGTTTTAGCTATAATTAGGGAGTAAATAATAGCTCTATTTTGGAGCTATCAGGCTCATTAGTAGGTTTAAATGAAAGATTCATGAAATTTGGGCTTAAAAGAAATTGGGCTTAGGGTTAACTATGTCAACTAAGTTTATTTGAAGTAAAAGTAAAAGTAAAAAATAATAATAATAATAACATTATTATTATTATTATTATTACTATTATTATTAATGATATAGTAATTTTAAAAAAAAAAAAAAAATAAAGAAAAAAAAAATAAAGTGGGAAAATGGGGTCTTCTTCATCGTGAAGAAGACCCCCAAAGACAAACCCTTGTCGCCTCCAATTTTCTCTCTCTCCCCAGTTCTCTCTCTCTGCCTCTCCTTCATCTCTCGCTTCTCCTTCGATCCACACCCCGCTGCCTTCTCTTTCGTTATCTCCCCCTTCTCCGAACGTCGACGTTCGCCGTCGCGCCCTCTCTCTTTCCGATCAGATCTTTGGCGGCGTTCAACCAGCGAGCTTTCGACAACGTTCGACCAACGGGTAAGTTCGTCCTCCTTCCAACGATCTCTTGTCTTGTCTTGGGTGTCGATTCTAACCCACACCTCTTTCGATTTTGATTTTTGTTAGTTGCAAAGTTTCTGTCCACCCTTGAAAGTCAATAGCCACTCTATTCTAGCATTAGATTTGCAAAATTTCATGTTTAGCTCGCTGTCCAGCACAAATTAACGACGTGGTAGCAAGCTTTCAGTAGGTAACGAGGCTCCAATCCCTTTTGAATTCTCTGTAAATGTTGTAGTGTGAAATATAAGATTTGGGTTGCTTGTGTTTAGATTTTGGACGATCCGTCGAGGTAAAAAGGCGACTTTTGGGGTAGAAGTTATTTTGGATAATTGTTCCAAGCATCGCCTATATTTTTTATAATTTTTATTCAACGCACTTTGGGACCCAAAGGTTTAATTCTAATTTTAGATTTATGTTATAGGTTTGGATTTGAGCTTTACAAGCCAAGTTGGAGGATTAATCTGGCTAGAATTAGATTTGAAGTAAGTGACCTTACTGCTGGTCCGCCTTCGGGCTCGGTTGGGAAATTTTCTGATATTATTGAGATGATTGCACTGTATGTTATATGTTGAAGTGTAATTTAATGGTGAAATGTTGAATGTCTGTGGATGAGATGCTGATATAATTTTGATGCAAATACTGAATGAAATTTCTGTGTGTAGCTCTAAGTGCTTATGTTATGTTTATGAAAGTGCTCATATGATGTTAGAGAATAATTTGTGAGTGAAGCGATGAGAATGTTATGTTTATCATGTAGAGCATATGTGAATTATATGATTAATGTTATGAAATTTCATGTTTTAACATGATGAGTACGTATGTTGAGGGACTTCATTATTGCATGCCACATTTTTCAGTCAGGATAATTTAATGACAATTATACTCATCCCCCTAGTCATGTTGGTACCTAGTAGACTGAGGCTTTGCTCCACTGACTGGATGCCAACTAACCATTAGTAGGGCTGAGTCTCCAGAGGAGTCTACTATACCGAGTAGTTGTGAGAGTTATTGCGGGATTGAGTTAATTGTTCACTTAGATGGCCATCACAGAACAGTCAGGTTTAGGTCCCACTAGTGAAAGTCTCAGTTAGTTCATGTTGCATGTGATTGTATAGCTTGACCCAGCAGTGGGGTTTTTTTCAGAATTTTTTTTTTTAAAATACTCATTCTTTTCTAAAACTTCTTTTTCAGGTAATATTAAGGACGTATCGGGTGCTTGACGAGGTGATCGGTTGATGATTTCATGGGACACGTGGAGTCAGAGCTTCCGATTTTTTATTGATTATTTTATTAATTAATTGAGTTAGTCCAACGGTTTTTTGCTAAAGATTAGGACAAATAGTTTCAGCTTTAAATTTTATTTTAAAGGAACTTATTTAATTGTTTTTATGTTTTCACTGGGATCCCAAATTAAATGTATTTGCGGTTTTAGACTTTATATTTTGAATTCATTATTTCTAAAATAAAGTTTCAAGTTATTTATCGAGTTTTATGACGTCATGCTTTTAGTAACGGCCCTATAGTGATGTCATTGAAAGTCGGGTCGTTAGAGATAAAGTCCAATAGGTAGCTGGGGACATAGTGTAGTAAGATGAAATTCACTCCTAACCCGCTCTTCAGGGTTAGTAGATAGGTTGTTCCCTTAATAGCTGACTCTGGGGCTTGAACAATAGACGCCTACCCTCTCCTCGTTACAGAGGGTTCTTGATCTGTTGGTTGGACCACTGATCAATTGTTCATTAGAGGTGTCAGTGGTACTTAAGGAACAAAGATGTAATGCAGGGGTTAAACGGTTTATATGACCCGACTGTGATTACGAACAACCTGTGAAGGGTCGACTTGCCCATGACGGTTATATCAAGAGGACATAATATTTCTATAGTGAGGAGAGTGCAACCCTCAGACTATTGTGGAGTCTCTGGGGGTTAACGAAAGTTGATTGATTCGGGTTAAAAGAGTTTTAACCGAATAATCTCGTATCGTTAAAGCTCATGATCTGCAGGTCCTTTTGGTTCTCCTGGCTAGCTCGGATAACGCTGTGCAACAGAAAGAAAAAAAAAGAATTTGAATTGTTCAAATTCGGTTTGTGGAAGAATGATGGACATATTTAAATATGATTTAAATATGGAAGTGGTCTAAAACATGAATGCGATTCATGTGCAAAAGTCGGTTTTCAAAAAACCGAAGTTAGCCATATTATTTAATTAATATTTGATATTGAATTAAATAATAATTATTAATTAAAAAGTTTAATTAATAATTATATATATTTTATTTATTAAAAGTTTAATAAATAAAATTTTTATTATTATTTTTAATAATAATAATAATTATATATATATATATATTTGACTGGAGAAGTAAAATAAAAAGGTGGGTGGGTTTTGGGTTACATCAAATTGGAATTGAGAAATCCAGGAAACTTCTGAAATTTTGTATTATTGGTACTTTGTGATGTTTGTGATATTACATTTGTATTATTGGTACTTTGTGATGTTTGTGATATTTGTAATATATAGGTATGGTTTGGGTTGAAATTACTATTCATAGTTTTTTTTTTTGTTCAAAATTGAATTCAATTTTTTTTTTCTTTCAGCAAACTGTTGAGTTTATTGGTATGCTCAATAAAGTTGGTCATGGTTCATATTCCTAGATTAAACTAAACCGTGTACAGCCTTAATAATCTATAAAAGCATCTTGTTTAGCAAGAACAAAGATTTCTTATGCTATACAATTAAGAAAACACATTTTCCTCAGTATTAATATAAGAGTTATATTAATTCATGAATGAGATGTTGTTAGTTTAATAGAATAATTGATATAAGTGTTATATTAATTATGTTATAATTGTTATAATGTATAGGATGCATGCTTAATTCATAAAAATTGATATAAGTGTTATATTAATTTATGAATTAGGAGTTGTATGTTTAAGAGCATAATCGATATAAGTGTTATATTGATTATGAAGTTAAATATTCAACTTGTCATTTCTTAGCAAATGTATGTTTGAGAAGCATATAGATAGTTGTTATAGAAAGTCTGTTTTTGCAAATGTTGTAAAAATGACTTAGACTTTTAAAATCTATAACAAAGAAAAGAGGATGTTCATTTAGGGTTAATTGGTTCGATCTGGTTCATTAGATGAATAGGTCGATATCTCGTAAATGCTAAGGTTATGAAAAACTCACCCGGTGAACTCCTGTCTAAGGTTGGAGGAAAAGGAATTGACGGATCACCTCCTACTTGGGGACTAACCGGTACTTGAGTAAAGTTAACCAGGCTTTATGAGCGTGCGAGAGAGGTGTGAGGTTAATTAATTTGTTAATAACCTAGACATCTCAGGTAAATAGTTTGCCTAGACTTAAGGTTTTATTTTCTTAGCCGGATAAAACCTGGAGTATTTACCCTAAACACCGTCCACGATGCTTAGTAGAAGTGTTGAGAAGGAATATATGATATATCCCTCTCCTGCTACGCACTCCCTTTAGTTCACAACGTGAGAATTTTGCTCGGCCTCGTGATGTCAATAGGGCAACCCCATTCGGATGGTATTTGCAACTTTCAATAGCAAGGTGAATGGAGTAAGTATCGATAGTAAGTGGGAGAAGGAAGTACGTCAATATTTCCTACGGTCTCCTCCATTGGATTGAACCGTGAGATTCTCATGTTCTGCCTGCAAGGTGACCCTAGGAGGCACCAATCCATTCGGAGGGATAGGGCATGGGAGATCGAACACTTCAGTCACCATTAATGGATAAAGAAACTGAAGGAGCGTATTACGCTGCGGAAGCGATTTTGGATCGTTGATACTCTAATTTCATCAATTTAATAAACTAGAAACATGCTCGAAAAGACGGAAATGAGAAATTTAGAATACATACCCTTGTAGTTCCAATTTCTTCAACTTCGCCGGCCGTTTCTCCTCGCGAACGCTTCGAGCTTCCTCTCACGAACGCCCCGAGGACCACCTTCGGTAGTCCCGCTATCCTCGGCGCCGAGCAACGGAGTTGTGAGACTCCGAAAACAAGAGAAAAGGAAAGAAGAAACTGATGGAAGAGGAAGCAGTCAAGGGAGCTAAACTTCAAAAAGGAAATCTGAGAAAAAAAATTTCTCCCCCTGTCTTCTTTATAAAGTTATGGCCATACTTTATATATATATATATATATAACTTAATATATATGTGCCTTGCTTGCTGCATGGAAGACACACACATATATATATATATATATAATTATTATTATTATTAAAAATAATAATAAAATTTTTATTTATTAAACTTTTTAATAAATAAAAAATATATATATAATTATTAATTAAACTTTTTAATAATAAATATTATTTAATTCAATATAAAATATTAATTATATAATATGACTAAACCCGGTTTTCGAAAACCGACTTTTTCACACATGAATCCTATTCATGTTTTAGGCAATTTTCATATTTAAATCATATTTAAATATGTCCATCATCCTTCCATAAACCGAATTTGAACAATTCAAATTCTTTTTCTTTTTCTTTTCTTTTATACTGTTGCACGACGTTATCCGAGCTAGCCAGGAGAACCTAAAGAACCTACAGATCATGAGCTCCAACGATACGAGATTATCCGGTCAAAACTCTTTTAACCGAACTAATCAACATTCGTTAACCCTTGGAGACTCCACTATAGTCCGAGGGTTGCACTCTCCTCACTGTAGATATATTATGTCCTCTTGATATAACCGTCATGGGCAAGTCGACCCTTCACAGGTTGTTCGTAATCACAGCTGGGTGATTTTAAACCGTTTAACCCCTGCATTACGTCTTGTTCCTTAAGTACCACTGACACCTTTAATGAACAATAGATCAGTGGTCCAACCAACAGATCAATTAACCCTCTCATCTCATGAGAGTGTGAGCGCTCATTGTTCAAGCCCCGAAGTCAGCTATTAAGGGAACAACCTATCTACTATCCCTGAAGAGCGGGTTAGGAGTGAACTCCATCTTACTACACTATGTCCCCAACTACCTATTGGACTTTATCCAGGAGTTCATAGTAAGCTCAAGATTAAGATCGAGTTACCTAGGCCATCAAATGAAAATGTCGGTCTCATCAATAAACGGTGTTATAAAGAGAAAGCGACATATTTCGCGGTTCGGTCTTATGCAAACTCTTTGCACAGGACGCCCCCACTCACACATCTCCATGTGAAACGATTCAGATCACATCGTTTTGTACAATACAAAGTGAGCCGCATCCAATATTGTTACCAGGATAAGGTACCCAGTCTTATCTGTATACTAAAGACCGTTTTGACTGACTACTTGAGCCTGATCCACAATCATGTCATACATGAGGCTCAAGTACTCATATTCAGCCATGGGTGTTGTTATTGGTACATGTTAAAGCAAACACGTTTCATTATATTCAATAAACACATTTACTGAATAAACCTCAATAACTCTTTATTGCATTAATAGACATATTACATTTACAACGTTTACATACCACGAGTGTTAGGACATAAAACCCAACAAACTCCCACTTGGACTAACATGTATGTGGGGAGAATGCTGGTCGGGAATACAAATATATACATACATGTACAAAGTATCTCCCACTGTCCTATTTAGCAGCTTGTAGCCCCAGATTCTCCAGGTGTCCCTCAAACACTTTAGCCGTGAGAGACTTTGTAAACGGATCAGCAACGTTGTGCTCTGAGGGGATCTGTGTGACGATCACATCTCCTGGTTGCACTATCTCTCTGATGAGATGATATTTGCGCTCGATATGCTTACCGCGCTTATGACTCCGAGGTTCTTTAGAATTTTCCACAGCACCACTGTTATCACAATAAAGTGTGATGGGAAAATTCATATTTGGAAAGACTTCCAAATCTGTCAAGAACTTCCTGAGCCATACTGCTTCCTTCGCCGCTTCACAAGCTGCGACGTATTCAGCCTCCATGGTGGAGTCAGCATTACAACTTTGCTTGATACTCCTCCATACTATAGCTCCTCCGTTAAGAGTGAACACTGATCCTGAAGTAGATTTGCGAGAATCTATATCAGTCTGAAAATCAGAGTCAGTGTATCCTGCTAGGATCATATCCTTAGCGCCATACACGAGCACATAGTTCCTCGTTCTCCTAAGATACTTGAGGATATGTTTAACGACGGTCCAGTGGTCATATCCTGGATGAGACTGGTACCTACTGAAAATTCCAACTGCAAAGCAGATGTTAGGTCTAGTGCATAACATAGCATACATTAGTGATATGAATTATCTTGGCAATCAAATTCATATCCAAGATGAAGCTCAAGTCAAACCATTGTTATGCAACAATGATCAAAGTCAACAAAGAAGAGAAATGAATTGACTTCACTTTGTCACAAGTTCAAATGCATGGATTCATATAAGGACTTTATTAATGTTGTAATTCAAATTTGAATCACTAGAATCCTTTAATTAAGTAGTTGAAGTTTTCTTTTAATTATGTAGTTGAATGTTCCATTAATTAGGTAGTTGGAGATTTCCATTAATTGGGTTGTTGGAAAGTATAAGTTAGGTTGTTGGGGAAATCATTAATTTGCATGTACTTAATTCCTTGTCTATAAAAGGAATTTGTTTTGTCAAATGTAACACAACTTTGATATTTGAATGAAAGTCCATTGAGAGTTATTTGGTTACCTTTTACATTTCTTGTATGAATTGCATGTTTTAGAAGCATTCTATTAGACTTGATCAATCTAATAGTGGAGTGTTTCGGTTCAAGGTTAGGGACAAGTTCCTCATCCTTGGATATTCGATCTAAAGGTATTTTTAGTCTTCTCTTTATCTTGGGGTGAAACTAAATGTATTAAGGGGTTTTAGTGTTTGTGATTCAAGGGTTCGTATAACCAAGGGGTTCTTGATCCAATTCACTAGGGTTTCGTATCATTTGGTATCAGAGCTTAGGTTGTTCTAACCGAAAGCTCAAGATTAGAAAAAAAAATCTATCTTTAAATTTCTTGTTTTTCATTTTCCAAGTTGCTTTCAATTCTGTAATTTTTTGTTCTTTTCAATTTTGAATTTTTAGGACAATCTATTACATTTATCTATCTCATACATTCTGTCCAAATTCACAAAAAAAAAAAAAAAAAAAAAAAAAAAAAAAAAAAAAAAAATTGTGTCAAAAAGTGTTAGTTTCTTGTTTTCTTTGTAAAATCTGAAGTTTGAGTATTTGATTCGAAACTTTGTTATCAAAATTGATTGTTTGTGTTTATTTGGGCTCCAAAAGCAAAACAATTCAAACTTTGCATGTTAATTGCTTGTTTTTACTTGATTGCAAAAACTTTCATAGCTCTCCTTTTTTGCTCCTAACCAATTTGAGAGAAATCCGTTGTGAGATTATATAATTGAGTGTAAACATGAGTGATCTACATTATAAAGGAGAGTAAACACGTGAGGGAGTGCTTGTGAGGTTTTCTCATTATTTGTCAGCCATGTTACACCATAGGAGAAGACGCCATGCAACCTACAATCGTGATGATCATTTTATGAAGGATGTTCAAGATAATTTAGCCAAGATGCGTCAAAGCATGAATGAACTATTCAAAATAAATGAGGAGTTTAATTTGCAAGACCAAGCAAGGAAAAGTCAAACCACACATTTTGTTCAAAGAATGGAAGATTGCCTCAAACCTCACGAGGATGACCAACAAATTGAAAATGAGGATGATCATCAAGATCCAGAAAAGGTTAGTTTACCTACAGAAATTAAGCCTATTGTTGAGCTAGAAAGTGATAAAATTGAAGATGACATACTTTGTGATTTGGTGCCAATAATGCATACTAATGGTGATATCATACTTCGTAGGCAATTAAATTGCAAAAGTTTGTTTGATTGTAATACATCAATTGTATTGCCTATTCTTAAAGAAGTACATGTTGATGTGTGTGTGTTAGGGGAAAAGGCACAAAAGGCCAAGACAAAAGCATGTGAATCTATTAAAAAAGAATCTTGTGATAAATGTGGTGAGAAAGAAAAGCATGAGATTAGTTTATGGCATAAAAAGAAAAATGAGAGAAAAGCCAAGAATGTGAGCTTGTGTGAAAGAAATTCTGCAGTTAAATCTATTTTGTTTACAAAGCAAAATATTTTTGATCTTTTATATAAAGGAATTTGTTTTCTAATGGGTGAGCTCCAACCATGTTTTGCTAGTATTTCTTTTGAGTTCTTACAGGAGGCCAAAACACTCATTGAGAAGCTTGATTCAAAGTTTCTTTCTAAAGTCATCAATGACGACCAACATATGGATCATGGCAGCGCTATAATTGAGAAGCCAAACTTCATTCCTTCTAAATTGATCAATGACAACAAGAATAAAGTGATAACACCGAGAAAGTGGGTGTGGAAACACTTTTGGAAGGATCGTTGTCATTTTTACAAGAAACCCAACTGGAATTCAAGAGGCAATCTACCTATGACATCTCATGACTACAAGATTACTCTACAAGGAGAGACAAATGTCAACTATATTTTCAATGCTGCGGATTTTCGTCCATTTGATGTCGATGATGGTGGTGATTCGAGGACGAATCCTTTTGAAGAATGGGAGGATGATATGAATTATCTTGGCAATCAAATTCATATCCAAGATGAAGCTCAAGTCAAACCATTGTTATGGAACAATGATCAAAGTCAACAAAGAAGAGAAATGAATTGACTTCACTTTGTCACAAGTTAAAATGCATGGATTCATATAAGGACTTTATTAATGTTGTAATTCAAATTTGAATCACTAGAATCCTTTAATTAAGTAGTTGAAGTTTTCTTTTAATTATGTAGTTGAATTTTCCATTAATTAGGTAGTTGGAGATTTCCATTAATTGGGGTGTTGGAAAGTATAAGTTAGGTTGTTGGGGAAATCATTAATTTGCATGTACTTAATTCCTTGTCTATAAAAGGAATTTGTTTTGTCAAATGAAACACAACTTTGATATTTGAATGAAACTCCATTGAGAGCTATTTGGTTACCTTTTGCATTTCTTGTATGACTTGCATGTTTTAGAAGCATTCTATTAGACTTGATCAATCTAATAGTGGAGTGTTTCGGTTCAAGGTTAGAGACAAGTTCCTCATCCTTGGATATTCGATCTAAAGGTATTTTTAGACTTCTCTTTATCTTGGGGTGAAACTAAATGTATTAAGGGGTTTTAGTGTTTGTGATTCAAGGGTTCGTATAACCAAGGGGTTCTTGATCCAATTCACTAGGGTTTCGTATCAATTAGACTGCCAACTGCAGATGCATACAGAATGTGTCTCATGTCCTCAACCTCTTGAGGTGTCTTAGGAGACTGATAGCTCTAAAATAGAGCTATTATTATGTCTTTAATACTGGCTGAAAACCGTGTTTAATTATGTTAATTTACCTTGCTTATAGGTGTTTCACGGTTAGAGAGCTCGAGAAGTCCATCCATAATTTTCAGGGCTAAATTGGGCATTTTAGGAGTTTCGGGAAGTGTTCGGGTCAAAGAGTGCAGTCAAATGGAGCTTAGAGGTGAAAATTGGTGAAAAATTGGCTAACACCCGAGAGGGCAGCGCCCAGGCGCCGGCCCAGAACGCTGGTGGTGAGGATTTTGAATATCCTTTTAATTCACAGGCTGTCGAAGCCTGACCAAAATGAATTTGTAAGCCTATTGACCTTAGCTTTGCAGCTAGTGGCAACAGGGTCGAACCACAGAGAAGGACTAATTAGATTGAAATTTAAGTTCGAGATGCAAATTAATTGATTAATTGGATTTTTGTAACAAGAGGGGAATTTTAACATGCAAGTGAGAAATAAATTGCTACTGGAGAAATTGAAGAGAAAAAGATTAAAAAGTGTTCGATTCGGGGGATTTCGGGATTTCGCTAGGCATTCTAGCATTTATCATTTAATTCAAAACTAAGGTTAATAATTGGACATGCACGCGGTCGGTTACCCGGGAACCCTAAAGTAACCGGCTCCATATTAATTAATTAGATCTAACAGTCCTAATTAAACATTATTCACAGTCTCGTTAGAGTGATCAACCCCAATTTGACTTTAAATAGTCACTAGCTAACCGCGACGAACATTCGATTATGCATTCCAATTGCTAATTGGCAACCCGGCAACCCTAAAGTACCCAACAATTATCATGCATAATTCGATACTTCGATTAATTTCATTGCTCTTTGTTACTATGGCGACAAGGAGAGGCAAGGCATCGCTAGTCTATAACACTAACATACGTTAGAAAACCCGATTGATCGTCGTTGAAATCTAACATACGCATGGATTTAAGCAAGAACAACAAATGCAATCAATATTTTAAGCCTAATCAGAACCATATGCATAGATTATCAAAATGTAAAAAGCCTAACGAAAAATTCCTAAATCATCCCGAATCTAACACAATACCTTAGCCAACCATGGAGAACGTTGCCAAAACCGCTCCAACGGAAGCCTTGGCCATAATCCCTAGCTCTAATACAAAGGAAAGCTCCAAAAACTAGCCACAAATGGCGGAGCAAGAGGAAAAATAAAGAGAAAGCCGAGAGGAAGAAGATGAATCAAGAGTTGGCTGCCAAAAATCGTCATTCAGCCTTTTAATTTCGTCGGAGCGTCGCGACGCTGCGACCTAAATGATCAGCGCGCGCCTCGCGATGGCGTCTCGACGCTGCCCCGATGATTTCCAGCGCGCGCGCGCCCCTCGGAGCGTCTCGACGCCAGGCAGCGTTGAGCAAGCGTCTCGACGCTGTCTGCTCGACGCTTGCTCTCGGGTTTGGGGCTGGAAAATTGCCTTTCCTTGGCAATTTCGTCCGGTTCTTCTTGGATGATCTTGCCCTTTTCTCGATGCACTCGTGGAGCGTTAAAACACCGCCCTTAGCCACGAAACACGTCCAATGGACACCATGAGCTCTTTGCCGTAATTCTTCTACAAACGAGACATATTAACTAATTAAATACGGCACTTAGCTAGAATTAGGGAGTGAAATATAGCTCCAAAATGGAGTTATCAAACACCCCCAACTTAAATCTTGCTAGTCCTCGAGCAAGGCAAATAAAGAATTCGACTCTAAGATCATGCTTACATGCTACTAATTCAAACCTCGATGCATTTTACAAATCTGAACATAACATAACCACGAAAGCAATCAGCGCATGCATTTCATCACGAACATATCAAAAACTAACTATCGCTCCCTAACGTGTGTGTGTGCTAGCCAACCTATCCTAAACCTACGTAAGCCCAGAAAAACCACATGCAACATATCATTCCGTTTTTCCCCTACTTCTAGCGTTTAAGAACAGTCTAAACTTGACTACACAAGAGAGAGTAATAAATTAAGAGACCTAAACATTTTCTCATTCTTTTTCTTTTCTTGAGTACTTTGTACTCTTTGTTAAGGTTCTTTGAACCCAACTTTATTTTTCTTTTTCTTTCCAATCTCGAGTTTCCTAACACGTCAAATTCATGCATTAAACTTCACGTTTTTAAGGACTAACGCTCACTTCTTAGATACCAATAAGAAGGAGGAGCGCCTCGAGAGACTTTTTCTAGCTAACATGCTTTTCTAATTTTTTTTCTTTCTTTTAGGCTTAGCGTAAGCTAACTCAATTAATTGACCACTAACTCTCATGCAACAAGCTACCTAAGAGTGCCTTTCGGGGTGACAACAAGAATTAACGCAACATGCAATCAACTAAGCCTACGGAGATTAAGACGAGGTTGCTAAGTGCTCGATAGATGCAAGGGAGCAACAGAAAAAAAATTTAAATTTTTTGACATGAACCTAATAAATGCAAAACAACATCATGCAAAAACTAGATTATGCAAATGCTCAGATTTCCAAAATGACACTTCCAAGATCATCATAATGAGAAAACATATAAACAGAGTCCCAAGCACTTCAAATTAACACTGCTCAACAAACCACACATGCATATCCACAACATCCACCCCTAACTTCAGTTAGCATTGTCCTCAATGCTACTTAATCAGATACACAAAAGTTAAAGGGAAAGAAAAACAACACTTCCCTGATTCTTTGTGAAGTCGGCGAGGGAAAGGACGCGACGCGTTCCATATCGGAGCCCAAAATTTCCTCAACTCTCCTCATTACCTAAAAAAAACAGCAAGCTACATTAACTAAATTACTTAAACTAAAAACAATAAAACAACAATAAAACTAAAAACAGAAAAGACAGTTCAACGCTCGGGTGCCTCCGAGAAGCGCAAATTTTTTAAAGTCGTTTGCTCGCCTGAATTCTCCCATCGAACTCATCCATAGTCCGATAGCGCGGGGGACGTTCCAAACATGTCCTTGTCCACGCCAGTCCTGCAAACAACATCTTAAACTTTCTTCTCTCTTCGTGCCTTTAGCACGTGAATCTCATCATGGTTAGAACAAAAAATAACACCCACATCCAACAATTCTAAATCAGATTTTTTAACAGAGACATAAGAGCTATCCCTCAAGCTCGAGGTCAAACTCTCATTCTCGACAGACAAACAAGCAACATTCTCAACTGACTTCTCTTTAAACAAGGAAAACTCATGCACAGTGTCATCAAACTCTAATGAAATCACGCCCTTAAACACGTCAATCTTGACCCTCGCGATCTTTAAAAAAGGGCATCCTAATAACATAGAGGACGATACATTCAAAGAATTCCTATTCATATCCAATACTAGAAAATCACCAGGAAACATCATTTCACCTACTTTAACTAGAACATCTTCAACCTTCCCTCTAGGAAATATGCTAGAGCCATTAGCTAACTGAACAACAACATCAGACTCATGCAATTCATTTAAATTCAATTCCAGAAATAAAGCATAAGACATGACATTTACAGAAGCACCAAGATCAACCATTACATCTTTAACCACTTTACTACCTATAGTGCAGGAGATAGTAAAAGTACCTGGGTCGTTGCACTTGGTAGGCAACGTACCTGGGAGGATTGCACAGACATTCTCTTTCTTCTTTTCTTCAGTCCCTCTGGACTTCCGCTTCTTTGTGCACCAGCTCTTGAGGAATTTAGCATACTTAGGGATTTGACTCACCGCCTCTAAGAGAGGTATGTTCACCATCACCTTTTGGAAGGTTCTCAGGACCTCCTCATCATCGCTCGCCAGAGTAGGCTTCGCAAGCCTACTGGGGAAGGGTGCTTTGGGAACACACTCTTGCACAATCTTCTCTTTTTTCTCTTCATTCACATCATCAAGAACATCCGGGGAGGACTCATTCAGACTGCCCTTCGCTTCCTTCGCAGCTCTAGCGGGAACTGATTTTCCACTCCTTAGCTGGATTGAGCTCACGTTCTCACATGAGTTCACGGTGGTTTGGGAAGGAAGCTTCCTAGAGCTCTTGCTCTCAATCTTGCTTTATCGACACCGCCATCTAGGTCAGCTGCTTGTTCAGATTCTGCAGCTCTGCTTTATGCGAGTTTAGCTCTTCTCGAGCTTCTTTTTGGAATTGGCTTGTCGATGTAACGATGGTTCGTACCATCTCTTCTAATGAACTGGAGGAACTCGAGGCCTGAGCTTGGGTAGAATTTTGAGCCTGAAAGCGCTGCTGTCCCTCTCTATTCCCGTAGCTCATGTTGGGGTGGTCACGCCAACCGGGGTTGTATGTACTCGAGTAAGGATCGTACTTCCTGGGGTTGGAAGCATATCCTCCAATCGCGTTGACCTCTTCCTCGCGGTTACCTCCCACAAACTTCTTCAGCAAGTTTCCTATCTCGGCCACCTGGGCCTTCATTTCAGCCATCTCATGATTCTGGGTCACATTGTGAATTTGACCCGCTCCTTGAATACCGAATTGCTGCGAGTTGGCTGCCATGTTTGCAATCAGATGCTTGGCCTCAACCGGGGTCTTGTCAATCAGTGCCCCACCACTCGCGGCATCGATCATCTGCCGATAATGAGGCGTCATGACCTCATAAAAGTATTGGATCAAAAGTTGATCGGCAATTTGATGATGCGGAAAGGTCGCGCACAGACGCCCAAAGCGTTCCCAATATTCGTGTAGGGATTCACCCACATCCTGGGTGATCCCATATATCCTTTTCCTCAAAGTCATGGCAAGAGATGCAGGAAAATACTTCTCTAGAAAGACCCTCTTCATTTCTTGCCATGTCGTTATCGATCCAGAAGGCAGATAATAAAGTCAGTCCTTGGCTTTATCTTTCAGCGTGAAGGGGAATGCCCTTAAATTTAGCTGCTCTTCCGTCACACCTGGGGGCTTCATCCCCGAACAGACACAGTGAAATTCCATCAGGTGCTTATTTGCATCCTCTTCTGCATTGCCATGGAAGGAAGGTAATTGATGAATTAAACCATATTTCAGCTCGAAATTACCTGCTACCACGGGGTAGTTAATGCACAGAGGCTGCAAATTCAGATCCGGCGCGGCTAATTGCTTTAAAGTCCTTGGCACATCTCCTTGTGCCATCGCCTCGCGAAAGAAGGGATCCACACCTTCTTCTAAAAACAGTCTTTGCCCCTCCCGAGCCTCTTTTCTCAACCTCCGCTCTTCTTTATCAATTTTAGGGATATACTGCAGTCCACTAAACTCAGAAGAACGGGTCATACAACAACAAAAAATTTAAACATGCAAAAACAAACATAATTTTTTTTTCAGAAACACAACAAATCAACCAAAATCCAAGTCAAACATAATCTCAATCTTTTTATGCCTTCCCCGGCAACGACGCCAATTTTGGTGGTGAGGATTATGAATATCCTTTTAATTCATAGGCTGTCGAAGCCTGACCAAAATGAATTTGTAAGCCTATTGACCTTAGCTTTGCAGCTAGTGGCAACAGGGTCGAACCACAGAGAAGGACTAATTAGATTGAAATTTAAGTTCGAGATGCAAATTAATTGATTAATTGAATTTTTGTAACAAGAGGGGGATTTTAACATGCAAGTGAGAAATAAATTGCTAACGGAGAAATTGAAGAGAAAAAGATTAAAAAGTGTTCGATTCGGGGGATTTCGGGATTTCGCTAGGCATTCTAGCATTTATCATTTAATTCAAAACTAAGGTTAATAATTTGACATGCACGCGGTCGGTTACCCGGGAACCCTAAAGTAACCGGCTCCATATTAATTAACTAGATCTAACAGTCCTAATTAAACATTATTCACAGTCTCGTTAGAGTGATCAGCCCCAATTTGACTCTAAATAGTCACTAGCTAACCGCGACGAACATTCGATTATGCATTCCAATTGCTAATTGGCTACCCGGCAACCCTAAAGTACCCAACAATTATCATGCATAATTCGATACTCCGATTAATTTCATTGATCTGTGTTAGTATGGCGACAAGGAGAGGCAAGGCATCGCTAGTCTATAACACTAACATACGTTAGAAAACCCGATTGACCGTCGTTGAAATCTAACATACGCATGGATTTAAGCAAGAACAACAAATGCAATCAATATTTTAAGCCTAATCAAAACCATATGCATAGATTATCAAAATGTAAAAAGCTTAACGAAAACTTCCTAAATCATCTTGAATCTAACACAATACCTTAGCCAACCATGGAGAAAGTTGCCAAAACCGCTCCAACGGAAGCCTTGGCCATAATCCCTAGCTCTAATACAAAGGAAAGCTCCAAAAATTAGCCACAAATGGCGGAGCAAGAGGAAAACTAAAGAGAAAGCCGAGAGGAAGAAGATGAATCAAGAGTTGGCGGCCAAAAATCGTCCTTCAGCCTTTTAATTCCGTCGGAGCGTCGAGACGCTTGGAGAGCGTTGTGACGCTGCGACCTAAATGATCAGCGCGCGCCTCGCGATGGCGTCTCGACGCTACCCCGATGATTTCCAGCACGCGCGCGCCACTTGGAGCGTCTCGACGCCGCGGCAGGGTCTCGACGCCAGGCAGCGTTGAGCAAGCGTCTCGACGCTGTCTGCTCGACGCTTGCTCTCGGGTTTGGGGCTGGAAAATTGCCTTTCCTTGGCAATTTCGTCCGGTTCTTCTTGGATGATTGTTACGTCTCCAAAAGTGCATAAATTAGGGACTTATTTACCATGTAATTGAGTAAACTCTTAAGCGTTTTTGTTAGAATTTAGTTTAATATGTGCTTAAATATGAGAAATCAAGGAATGAAGCTAAATTAGGACTTAGTTGCAAAAGGAACAAAAAAGAATAAAAAACGAAGTTAAAAGAGTTGAAATTGTGCATTGCAGGAAAATTGCTGAAACATTGTTGTCTCCGCAATGTTTAAGCTGCGAATACTAAGTTGTTCCAACCGTCCGCCGTTTTGTTGCGATCTTTCAGCCGCCCAAGTTCTCCCCTGCTGCCACGTGGTGGGACGTCGTTCAGAATGGATGGTTCTCCTTGACTGAAGAGTACCTGCAAAGAGCTATAAAAGGAGGTCAAGGGGGAAGGAGAACAACAAGCTTGGAAGCGTAGAACTCTCCATCTCAACGCAGTTTCTCTCCATTTTCTATCCCGTTTGTTGGAGTGAAGGAATCAGCTTTTGGCACCGATAATCTGAGAGGAAGAAGAGAAGATCCTTCTTCTCTTCTGATTGGATTCATCCCCAAACAACGCTAACCTTTCCCTTCATCCGAGGCTTGTTAGTTGCCCTTTCATGCAGTGGCAACTGTGGGTACACGATCGCCCCTAGTTACATAGGCAACACAAGAAGGAGGAGCACCTCAGAATATTTTGCAAACATGCTTTTATTCTCAATGAACATTTTTTTTATAGGCACATAGCTTTGCTAAATCAAATGATTCGTTATAAATTCTAACACATCAAGCCTCCCTAAATGGACCTTTCGGGGTGACAACGAGTTTTCAGACAAAATAAAGTAATTATAAGCCTACAGAACTAAGAGTAAGAGGTCTACGTGCTCAGTGAATGTAGGGGAATAATCGAAAAAAATTTAAAATATGCTCAAGATATGCATACATTCTCATGGTTTTCTCGCAATGCACAACTATGGAGTATTTACAAATAAATCACAGAAAGTCCTCATCGGACAACATGCATTCATATTCCTAAACATCTCAAAATCAGAGTACGACATGCTTAAGAACTACAACGAAGTTCAAATATAAATTTCACCCCCACCTAAAAGACTGCATTGTCCTCAATGCATCTAATCCACCATATAGAACATGATAACAACAAAAATTAAAGGGAACAGAAACCTCCCCTGAATTTTTGTGGGATCGGCGAGAGGGTACGCACAACTTCAAATTTAATGTAGTTCCGAAATATCAGTCATCTCCCGTTCATTACCTAAGAAAGCAAAATAACAAACCTAAACAACTAAAACTAAACAAGCAAAAACTATAAAAAAAACAGCAACTAATCAAAAATACAGTTCAATGCTCGGGTTCCTCCGAGAAGCGCAAATTTTTAAAGTCGATTGCTCGACTGAATTCTCCCTTTATCAATCGACTTCGAAGGTGGTCAAGTACAAGCAGCCAGCATAAGAATCCGCGACCCCTTCATGGAAAACTTTCAACCGGTGACCGTTCACCTTGAATGAATGATCAGAATCTAACAATCTGATTTCCACTGAACCATAAGGTAGAACATTAGTCACAACATAAGGACCTAACCATTTGGAAGAAAGTTTACCTGGCATGAGCTTCAACCGAGAGTTGAAAAGAAGAACTTTTTGTCCCTCATGAAATTGCTTCTTTTCAATTTTTCGGTCATGGAATAACTTGGACTTTTCCTTGTAATTTTTCGAATTCTCATATGCTTCCAAGCGATGTTCCTCCAATTCCTACAGCTGAAAAAACCGTGTCTCTCCTGTCGCATACAAGCTCATGTTGCATTTCTTAATGGCCCAAAATGCCTTGTGCTCAATTTCCACCGGTAGGTGGCACGCTTTCCCAAAAACCAACCTATAGGGAGACATCCCTATAGGGGTTTTGTAAGCGGTCCTATACGCCCACAAGGCATCTTCCAAACGTTGGCTCCAATCCTTCCTACTTGGGTTTACCGTTTTCTCAAGAATGGATTTGACCTCTCTGTTCGAGACCTCGGCTTGCCCATTGGCTTGCGGATGGTAAGTGGTGGACACTCGATGATTAACACCATACCTTTTCATCAGGGCGGAAACCGATCTGTTACAGAAATGTGTTCCTTGATCACTGATTATAGCCCGTGGTACTCCGAATCTGCTGAAAATGTTAGACTTAACAAACTTAACAACAGTGTTAGAATCATCAGTTTTAGTGGCCTTTGCTTCTACCCATTTGGACACGTAGTCCACAGCTAATAAGATGTAGGAAAATCCACAGGAGGAAGGGAAAGGACCCATAAAGTCCATGCCCCAGACATCAAAGATCTCACAAATCAAGATGGGGACTTGGGGCATTTCATTCCTTTTAGTTATACTCCCCATCCTTTGGCATTTATCACAAGTTTTGCAATAATCATAAGCGTCCTTAAACATCGAATTCCAGAACAAACCACAGGCTAGAATTTTTTTAACAGTCCTATTAGGCCCGAAATGTTCCCCACATGCAAATTCATGACAGAAAGCGAGAATAGATTCATGCTCAGATAGAGGAACGCACCTCCTAACTACTTGGTCCGCACAAAATTTCCATAAATACGGGTCTTCCCATACATAATGTTTAGCCTCGCTTTTCAGCTTAGCTTTTCTATTCGGAGGGAAATTAAATGGAAAAGTACCTGTAACCAAGTAGTTTACTAAATCGGCGTACCAGGGGGTTTCCGCACTCATCTGGAAAAGGATTTCATCGGGAAAGTCATCATTCAATGGCAAAACATCCTCTTCCCTCACTATGCGGCTTAGGTGGTCGGCCACCGTGTTTTCAGATCCCTTCCGGTCCTGGACTGTCACATCAAATTCTTGAAGGAGCAGCACCCACCTGAGCAGTCGAGGTTTCGAGTCCTTCTTGTTCATTAAATACCGAACCGCTGCATGATCAGAAAAGACAAGAAGTTTAGATCCAAGCAAATAAGGTCGAAATTTATCAAGAGCGAATACTATTGAAAGTAGCTCCTTCTCTGTTGTGGTGTAGCTAATCTGCGCGGAATTGAGCGTTCTGGACGCCTAATATATAACGTGGCTCTTTTTCTCTATCCTCTGACTGAGCACAGCACCAACCGCGTAATTGCTTGCGTCGCACATAATCTCGAAGGGGGTTCCCCATTGCGGTGGATGTATGATCGGCGCATTGGTCAAACACCTCTTTAGAATGTCAAAGGCATGCTTGCATTCTTTCCCAAAACTGAATGGGACATCCTTCTTCAACAAGCTCGTCATGGGTGTCACTATCTTTGAAAAATCCTTTATGAACCTGCGATAGAAACCTGCATGACCAAGGAAAGATCGCAATTCTCGAATATTTGTAGGGTAAGGCAGGTCAGAAATAACATCAATTTTCGCCTTATCGACCTCAATGCCCCTAGATGAAACTATATGACCAAGGACAATGCCGTGATTGGCCATGAAGTGACACTTTTCGAAATTCAACACTAAATTCGTTTCTATGCATCTTTCCATGACATTTGACAAATTAATTAGGCACTCATCGAAGGAATTTCCATAAACGGTAAAATCGTCCATAAACACTTCAATGCACTTTTCTACGAATTCGGAAAAAATACTCATCATGCAGCGTTGAAATGTCCCAGGAGCGTTACAAAGACCAAAATGCATCTTCCTATATGCATAAGTGCCAAACGGGCAAGTAAATGTGGTTTTTTCTTGGTCATCCTGAGCTATGGGGATTTGGTAAAACCTGGAAAATCCATCCAAAAAACAGAAATATGGCTTCCCAGCTAAACGCTCCACCATTTGATCGATGAAAGGAATTGGAAAATGATCCTTTTTAGTTACATTATTTAGCTTCCTAAAATCGATACACATTCTCCAACCATTCTGGATTCTCTTAGGAACTAGCTCACCTTTTTCATTTTTAACCACAGTTATCCCAGTCTTTTTAGGCACAACGTGAATCGGGCTTACCCACCGACTATCAGAAATGGGATAGATGATATCTGCATCGAGGAGTTTATGGATCTCCGATAGGACTACCTCTTTCATTGCAGGATTCAGCCTTCGCTGAGGCTCTCGAGAGGGTTTAGCTCCATCCTCAAGCCGTATTTTGTGCATGCATAAGGTCGGACTTAAGCCATGCAAATCTGCCAATGTCCATCCTATAGCCCGCTTTTTCTCCTTCAAGATTTCAATTAATCTCCCCTCCTGTTCTGGTGTAAGCTCCTTAGAAATGATCACCGGGAGTGTTTCCGCATCTCCCAAATAAACATATTTCAGATGATTTGGCAACTCCTTGAGTTCCAGTTTGGGAGCCTGCAAAAGAGAAGGTAAAAGTTTAGGGGATTTCTCGCATGCTTCTAAAGCAATAACATCTTATGTACAAGTCTCAGTCAACTTGGGTTCACTTGACTCCGTTTCATCAAAAAGATCAGCAATCAATGGGCCATCCCCATCCTCAACAGACATGCATGTATCTTGTTCTAAAGATTCAATCAAATCAACTTTGCAAATCGAGTGTGTGTCATTTTTGTGTTTCATGGTATTGAAAACATTGAATTCAAACACTTCACCTTCATACTCAACAGACAAAATTCCTTCATGCACATTAATTTTTGTTCTAGCAGTTTTCATGAAGGGCCTCCCTAATAAAACTGAATCAGAAGAATGGGCATGCTCATCCATTTTTATAACATAGAAATCAACAGGAAAAATCAAATCTTCAACTTTAACTAACACATCCTCCACTACTCCTAACGGGTGAATAGAGGATCTATCAGCTAATTGAATAATAACATTCGTTTCCTGCATTTCATTCAGTTCAAGCTCCTTGTAAAGAGAATAAGGCATGACATTTATTGAGGCACCGAGATCTAACATTGCGCGCTTAATTTTCCTCTTTCCTATGGTGCAAGGTAGAACAAACATACCTGGATCTTGGCATTTTTCGGGCATGCGTTTCGTGAGCAAAGCCGATACATTCTCACTTACCACTACTCTCTCAATTCCTTTTGCCTTTCTTTTGTTGGTACACAATTCTTTAAGGAACTTCGCATACCTTGGGATTTGTTGAATGGCTTCTATCAAAGGAATGTTTATTCCAACCTTCTTGAGTGTGTCAAAAATCTCCTCGTCTTTATTTTCCTTAGGGGGTCTCATCAACCTACTAGGAAAGGGAGCCTTAGGAACGTAAGATTTCATATATGAAGGAGGATTGAAACATACCGGATTTCTTGAAGATGTTGCCTTATTTCCTTCCACGGGTTCCTCTACCTTTTTCTCGCACTCAATAGGAATAGAGCGTGGGGGTAATTTCCTCCACATTCCTGAGAGTGATAGCATTAGCACTCTCGGCTCCTCGAGTTTCCAACTTGACTAGCCTCTCAGCCACTTGAGTTATTGCAGTGCTAAGGTTTTGGAATTGAACTTGATTTTGTGTTTGAATAGCCTGGCTTTGTCTTTGAAGAACTTGATTTGATTCCACCAGAGATTCCATAATTTTCCCAAGTGATTTACCTGAAACAGAGGAACAAATTTGTGGTAAGCTTTCTTTCAGTTCATATACAGCGCTACTTACCTCAGCCATGCGGTCCTTCAGCTCGTTCATTTCGCTTTTGAGGCGAATTTGGTCACTTCTTCCACATCCATATTGCTGCAGATTTCCAGCCATGCTTGAGATTAAGAGTCTAGCTTCAACTGGGGTTTTATCCATTAGAGCTCCACCGCTAGCTGCATCAATCATCCTCTGATCATAAGGGAGCAAACCTTCATACACATACCGAATGAGAGTTTGTTCAGGGATCTTGTGATTCGGGCATTCTTCGCACAATCTAACAAACCTATCCCAATATTCATGTAGATTTTCGCCCTCTTTCTGTTGAATGGCATAGATTCTTTTCTGGGCGGCAGTAGCTTCCGAGGCAGGAAAGAATTTTTCTAAGTAAAGCCTCTGCATATCGCTCCAAGTGGAAATGGAGCCCGACGGAAGGTAGTGGAGCCATTCTCTTGCTTTTCCCTTTAAGGTAAATGGGAAAGCTCTTAAGCTCACTTGATCTTCTGTGGCTTCGATTGTCATTAACCCTGCTCTCACCAACTGAAATTCCTTGAGATGAATATGCGTACTTTCACCTGCATTACCAAAAAATGAAGGAAGTAAGTTGATGAAGCTAGCCTTAAGTTCGAAATTACCTGTTACCGCAGGATACGATATACATAATGGTTGACGGTCTAAATCTGGCATCGCCAACTCCCTAAGAGTCTTTTGATGCCCATCATTCATTTCCAAGGCTTCCATCATACCCTGCTCTTAACAAACACTAGGGAAACGCTTAAAAAAGTAAAAGAAAGAAAAACAAACAAAACAGAATTTTTAAACTAAACAATTAAAATTTAAATCAAGACAAACTGATTTAACTTCCCTAGCAACGACGCCAAATTTGGTAGCGGAATTTTGTGAACATTCCGTATGTACCGGGTTGTCGAGACCCGCCAAATTAAAATTTATAACACTGCCTAAGGCTTCTTCAAAACTTGTAGAAAGCGGTAGTCAGGATCGTACCACAGGGAATTTAATAGCTTAATCTAAATTCAGAATTTTAATTGCTTAATGAGAGAAAATGTTGATGGGGGGTTTTGAGAATTAAGAGAAGAAAAGAGAAAATAAAGGGAAGAATTAAATGAAAATTTGGAATAACGGGAGAAATGTAACTTGTAATGAAAACACTCAATCTAAAGGTTCCGGGTTATTAATTGCGATGTGATTCGGATCATAGACGCCCAAGACTTAGCATGCTTTTGACTAACACCCACGCAAATTACGAATTTCTAAGAAGAAACTAGCAATCCCAAGTAGTTGATGAAGAGTTGACAGCTCTTCATTAAGCTTCGATGTTAATTCAATTGAGGGTGAACGCTCTCCCAAATAGAGTTAACTACGAGCGACGGGTAACTATGCGACGAGTACGTTACTAAGATCTCTAATAACGGGCTCGATTTACTCTTCATCTAGAGTCTAACGGGTAGCTAAATTAAATGTTGCAGCACCAATTTAAATACACTAAGACTGTTGTCACTCAACCCATAAGAGGCAAACGCATAATGGGTTTTTGACCAACCCAACAATCAATAAACTAAATGGGAGACAAACCAAGAAGAAATTGATGCTGGAAATTAAAGCTTAGATTAGAGAAGAGTTGAATGCTAAACATGCTAAACATACACAAACAATCCAAGTCTCACCCAATAACATTTACAACATCTAACCCATCTCCTAAAGATCAAGTATTACCTCTTAGTTAGCCATGGATGCAAATGGGAAGAAAGAAAATCGTGGGCGGCCTTCCAAGCTCCATTAATGGAGTTACAATAGCCAAAAATGGGTGAAGAATCATTTTTAGAAGAGAAGGGGGAGAAGAGAATGACCTAAAATCAGAAAACGGAGTTAAATACCCATTTCTGCGTCAGATTAGCGCCTAGGCGCCATAAGTCAGCGCCTAGGCGCCGCGGGGGCGCGCACACATAATCGGGATAGCTCCTTTTGGCCTATCTCCTTGACCCGAACACTTCCCGAAACCTCTAAAATGACTGATTTAGCCCCGAAAATCATAAATGGACTTCCCGAGCTCTTCGCCACGAAAACACCTATAAAAAGACAATTTAACTAAATTAAGCATGTCATTTAACTAGATTTGAGGCTATAATTATAGCTCTATTTTAGAGCTATCAGTCTAGCAGACAAGCATGGCGAAGTATTTTCTTACTGCGACCGACGACAAGCTCCAACCACTCCCAATATTGAGGGATAAAAAGGAATTCTCCAGGAATCTTTAATACAGAGCCCCAACGAGTGGTACCCTCAATAATTCGGCGTCGCAGTGTTAGCTCGGGGGTTTGACTGGAATTTTGGCGGTGGAGCGCAGAACCTAACATCCACACCATAGACGGGGAACCCTGACCCAAAGGTTTTTCTGAGGACCATTTTGACAAACGACTTGGTTTTCTGAGTGACGGCCACTTATTTGAGTAATCGTCGATCTTTGGTTCTTCTACTAGGAGGCTAACTCCGCGTTTTAAAGACTGATGTTCATCTTGTAAAAGAACGAGGTGTTTCTCTCCAGAAACGATTTGCTCTGCAAAATACACCATGTTCCTGCAAAACAAATTCGAAAGAGTTAATAAATTCAAAACAAAGCGATAATTGTGACGACGACATTAAATGAGCTAAAAAAAAATGCGAGCATGAAGTGATTACCAAGAAAATACAACAACAACAAAATATATACAACCTTAAAAAAAAATATATATATATATATAACCAAACGACAAAAAAACAACACATATAGTCTTCCTAAAAAAAAAAAAGGAGGAATCTTAAAGCGCGGCCTTTAGCATTTAAACAAAAGGGGAGAGAATGTTATAGTGGAAGCACACCAACAAGAACGGAGTACGTTCCCTAAGCAAACGCGCCCATTTCACATAAAGTGGAAATGCCAAACTGGCGCATCTACGAAGGAAAAGTAACGTCCCTAAGTCGGCGTATCATCCTTAAGTCGGCACACCAACAAGGACGGAGTACATTCTTTAAGTAGACGTGCTCATTTCACGTAAAGTGGAAATGCCCAAACTGGCGCATCTACAAAGGAGAAGTAACGCCCTTAAGTCGGCACGCCGATCTCATAGAAACGGAACGCGGCGATCCGACGCACCAACAAGGGCGAAGTACGTTCCCTAAGCAGACATGCATCTGCAAAGGAGAAGTAACGTCCTTAAATTGTTACGCCGAGACCATAGAAACGGAACACGGCGATTCGACGCACCAACAAGGACGGAGTACGTTCCCTAAGCAGACGTGCATCTGCAAAGGAGAAGTAACGTCCTTAAATTGTTACGCCGAGACCATAGAAACGGAACACGGCGATCCAACGCACAACCAAGGACGGAGTACGTTCCCTAAGCAGACGTCCATCTGCAAAGGAGAAGTAACGCCCTTAATTTGTTACGTCGATCTCACAGAAATAGAACACGACGATCCGACACACCAACAAGGACGGAGTACGTTCCCTAAACAGACGTGCATCTGCAATGAAGAAGTAACATCCTTAAATCAGTACGCCGATCTCACAGAAACGGAACACGGCGACAGAAATGGAACATAACGACTCGACGCTCCAACAAGGACAGAGTACGTTCCCTGAGCAGACGTGCATCTGCAAAGGAGAAGTAACGTCCTTAAATTGTTACGCCGAGGCCACTGGAACGGAACATAACGACTCGACGCTCCAACAAGGACGGAGTGCGTTCCCTGAGCAGACATGCATCTACAAAGGAGAAGTAACGTCCTTAAATTGTTACGCCGAGGCCACAGGAACTGAACATAACGACTCGACGCTCCAACAAGGACGGAGTACGTTCTCTAAGTAGAGGTGCATCTGCAAAGGAGAAGTAACGTCCTTAAATTGTTACGCCGAGGCCACAAGAACTGAACATAACGACTCGACGCTCCAACAAGGACGGAGTACGTTCCCTGAGCAGACGTTCATCTGCAAAGGAGAAGTAACGTCCTTAAATTGTTACGCCGAGGCCACAGGAACTGAACATAACGACTCGACGCTCCAACAAGGACGGAGTACGTTCCCTAAGCAGAGGTGCATCTGCAAAAGAGAAGTAATGTCCTTAAATTGTTACGCCGAGGCCACGGAAACTGAACATAACGACTCGACGCTCCAACAAGGACGGAGTACGTTCCCTGAGCAGACGTGCAACTGCAAAGGAGAAGTAACGTGCTTAAATTGTTACGCCGAGGCCACGGGAACTGAACATAACGACTCGACGCTCCAACAAGGACGGAATACGTTCCCTAAGCAAACGTGCATTTGCAAAAGAGAAGTAACGTCCTTAAATTGTTACGTCAAGGCCACAGGAGTTGAACATGACGATTCGGCGCACCAACAAGGACGAAGTACGTTCCCCAAGCAAACACTCCGATCTCACACAAAGTAAGAATCGAAGTCTCTGCAAAGAAGAAGTAACTCCCTTAAATCAGTACGTCAAATCCTGAATCGGCGGTAATGGAAATGGCGCACCTACAAAAAAAATAATGTCGCAACACTCACTCATTTGTTTGTTCCAATTTAAAATTGAAAAGTGAACAAATTTCAAAATATATATATATATATATATATATATATATATATATATAATAATAATAATGATAAAATAATACATACATATATATAGTTAAACAAAATCCCAATTCCAAAACTTGGGCAAGTCTTACATAAAATTAGTTAGAGATAATTTCTAATTTCCCAATGCCATATTTTCGGATAATTTCTAAATTTTAATTTCAAATTAACATTAATCACAAATTGCCAATTACAAAATGAAATTTATTTTTACGAATTTTAAAATTCCTAATTCCAAATTCCCAATTAGTTGTTATTTAATTATAAAATCCCAAATACAAAATTACTTTCCTAATTTTAAAATTCCTAATTCCAAATTCCCAATTACTTGCTATTTAATTATAAAATCCCAAATTCAAAATTACTTAACTAATTTTAAAAATTCCTAATTTCAAATTCTCAATTACTTGCTATTTAATTATAAAATCTCAATTACTTGCTATTTAATTATAAAATCCCAAATTCAAAATTACTTAGTGATTTCTAAACACCAAATCACTAAATTAAACTCCCACCAAAATTCACCACAATTAATTTACAACTCCTACCAAATTAACGAATTAATTTACAACTCCCACCAAATTAACAAATTAATTTACAACTCCCACCAAATTAACAAATTAAAATACAAATAATACAATCAAATAACTGAATACACCTAATAACCCAATAACCCAATAACCCAATAGAATCAAGATAACCAAATTAAAAATAAATCCAAATAAATATACAACAGTCCAAAATAATATTAATATACAGTCCAAAATATTAATACAATCCAAAATATTAATACAACCAAATCAAAGGATAATAACAAATTATATAATTACCCAAATCAATCACAACCAAATGAAATGATAATAAAAAAAAAAAATTAATTACCAAAATAACTTTTGACACGAAGAATACGGTTGAGATTGATGGCGGGCTGTAAAACAAAATGTATATTAAGAGTTGTAAACAAATATATATGTATATATATATATATTAAAAAAAAATATATATATATATATATAATAATAAAAATATATATATAAACAGTATGTAAAAAATGCAAAAAAAAAAAAAAAAAACAAAAACAAATAAAAAAACTCACCTTGCACAGCAGCGAGGACGTGCAGCGGCGGCGTGCGGTGGCAACGGCGACGCTGCGACGTGCGGACGGCGGAGCGGCGCGGCGGAGACGACGGATCTGCAGCGGCTGCGGCGGAGGCGCGCGGCAGCGACGGCGGAGGCATGCGGATCTGCAGCGGCTGCGGCGGAGGCGCGCGGCAGCGACGGCGGAGGCATGCGGATCTGCAGCGGCTGCGGCGGCGGAGGCGCGGGGCTGCGACAGCGACGGCGGAGGCACGCGACAGCGAAGGCGGAGGCGGCGCGGCAACGACGGCGGAGGCGGCGGAGCTCTCTCTTCTTCTCCAACTCTTCAACTTCTCCAAACAAAGCCTTCTCTCCTTCCCACTCTTCAACTTCTCCAAAGAAAGTGAATTTGAAGACATCTCATTCTATTTATACAAGAGATGCGCTAGGTTTTGTCATTGATGGTAAAACTTGCGCTAGGTTTTGTCATTGATGGTAAAACTACTAAAATATCCTTCACTTAAGTTAAAAAAAAAACTTTGCAAAAAATATTGTACGAAGTTAGACTCGAGCTCAGACCAAAGAAAACTAAAGTCGTCCAAGTTCTGCTCTACCAAGCAAGCTTCTTTGTTATCATTTGTCTTCACATTTTAATATTGCATTCGGCCAATTATTTATGCCAAAATAAAAAATTTCAACACTCCTGCTCCGAATTCAAGCCAAACTTTAAAAAAATATCATAGTTTTTCCTGAAATTAAAATTTTGGGCATATTCCAAATTTTATTTCTAAGCATGATTTAGAGTCAAAAGTTATCTAAATCCAAGTCTCAAATCAAAATTGGAGGTTTGGGTATATTTTATCCACGTCGAAATTGGAGTAAAAGTTCAAAGTCAAACCCTATTCAAAATTCAATTGGGCAGACACAAGTCTCTACTCTACATCCCAAGATAAACTAAGGTAGAATAAAAAAAATTTACCGAAGTTCAAATCAAGTTTCTGCCAAATAAGAAAGATCAAAATTGTGAGCTAAATTCATATTTTTGATCGATTGGCATGGAGAGATGTGTCAATTAAATTAATTGATTTATGAATCAAATCTCATATTTCGATAAAATTGATACGTCAAAGCAGAGTCGAAATTAGGGGTGTCCTACGTTTCGATTTATCTATTTAACTTTTCCGAGACTCACCCACACATACTTGTGCATAACTCTCGAAAAAGGGGGCATTTGTTGACCGAGAAATTTCGGCCAATCAGCGGTCGCCACGTGTCTTCATCACGGCCGGTGGATCCGATAGACTTGACCGAGCAAATTCGGCCACACTGTAATTGGGCTCGAAATCGGATCAGTCCAGAGAAGATATTCAAAAGACAATTTGGCCCAAAGGTCAAGCCCATTGGGCTCAAAATTCAAAAGCTCATTAGAGCCAAGCCCATTGCGTCCAAGCCCAAGCCCATTGGATCCAGGCCCAAGCCCACCAGGCCCACGAGAACTCTATAAATAGAGAGTTCATTTTCATTTTCAAGGTTCAGAAAATTTCTTCTCCTAAGAACTCAGAGAGAATTCCCAAACAACGAAAGACTCTTTGAATCCTGAAGACTGAACGTCACTTGAAAATCAAACACCTGAAGACTTCACCGCTACGCGAAGCTAAAGATTCAACCTCGAGAACAAGCTGCGAAGCCCTCGAGTACGGTTACATTTAAGAGTGAGAATCAGAGGATCAAACATTAGAGATTGTAATCCACTACGCACTGATACATACAAATACATACAATACAAATTCAAATTTCATTTACACGTGTCGAATTTCCTTTCGTCGTTCGAATTCTCGTGTGAACAATGAGATAACGATGCATGAGCATTTTTATCATGTTGGAGAATAAAAATTTGATTTTCTTTTTTCGTGATGTATGCATGTGTAAGATAAAAATGATTTTTTTGTTTTTTTAATATATACATGTGTGAGATGATATTATGCAACTAACAAATGATTTTTTTTTATGACTTTGTGAGATGATATGATGCAATTGATGATTTGACATGCATAATGATGCATAAAATTTATTTTAATGGTGTGATGTAGGATATGATAACAAATGATTTTTTTTGTTTTTATTTTTTATGTATGCATGTGTGATATGATGCAATTGATGATTTGACATGTGAAATGATGCATAAAATTTATTTTGATGGTGTGATGTAGGATGTGATAACAAATGATTTTTTTTGTTTTTATTTTTTTTATGTATGCATGTGTGAGATGATATGATGCAATTGGTAAATAACAATTTAAATTTCCCTAAAACTTAGGTCCATATGCAAAATGAGATAATGATGCATGAATTTATATTTTTTTTACATATGGATGCGTGAGATGATATGATGCAATTGACGAACAAACGATGACTTGACATGCAGGATGAAATAATGCATAAATTTCTTTTTATATATATGCATGTGTGTGAAATGATGTTATTGCAATGAATGAATTCTAGGATATGTCAGAATACAAATGAACACCTAAATGGATCAATATTAAAAAAAATATATATTTTATGCAAGTATGAGGGTATAAAAAGAATTTTGATGAGATCTATGTGAATGACGTAGTTTTTTTTTGTGTTTTTTTTAATAAAAATGAAAAGTCAAAAGAAAGCTTAAAAAAAAATCATTTTTTTTAAGGAAAAAAAAAATACAAAGATCTATTACTTTTTTTTTGTTTTACGAAACATGTATACTTTCTTTTTGGTAATTTTTTTGTTTTGATTTTTTTTCTCTCTTTTAGGAGAGAAAAATAAATTGAATAAAATAAAATAATGGTTCTTAAATTAATTCCAACGTCATTGATATAACAATGGAATTACTAAAGAAATAAATAAATAAAAAAAAAACGAAAAATTATGCAAGGATAAAACTCTAACCCTAAAAGATAAATGCCCTTAAATTAATTCTAATGTTATAAAAATAACAGATGAGTTAATTTCAGCGAGAATTTTCGTGTGTCTACCTGAGGCAATTGAATCCCATCGAAGGTGGTAGACATTACTACATTCTCAATCATAATCTTAGAGGGTAAAGCTCGGGAATAAAGTTGTGATTACTGTTCACACGAGAATTCGAACGAAGGATGGAAATTCGACACGTGTAAATGAAATTTGAATTTGTATTTAATTGTATATATCAGTGCGTAGTGGATTACAATCTCTAATGTATGATCCTCTGATTCTTTCTCTCTCAAATGTAAATGTGTTTTGAGGGCTTCGCAGCTTGTTCTCGATGTTGGATTTGTTTCGAGGGCTTTGCAGCTTGTTCTCGATGTTGGATTTGTTTCGAGGGCTTTGCAGCTTGTTCTCGATGTTGGGTTTGTTTCGAGGGCTTTGCAGCTTGTTCTCGATGTTGAATTTGGATCGACGGCTTCGCAGCTTGTTCTCGATGTTGAATTTGGATCGAGGGCTTCGCAGCTTGTTCTCGATGTTGAATTTGGATCGACGGCTTCGCAGCTTGTTCTCGATGTTGAAAGATTGTTCAGTCTTCCAAGGATTCAGGGATTCTTCGTTGTTTGAGAATTCTCTCTGAGCTCTTAGGAGTAGAAATTTTCTGACCCTTGAAAATGAAGAATGAGCTCTCTATTTATAGAGTTCTCATGGGCCTAATGGGCTTGGGGCTGGATCCAATGGGCTTGGGCTTGGATCCAATGGGCTTGGGTCCAATGGACTTTTGGGTTCTGGGGCCAATGGATTTTTGGGCTTTGGGCCAAATTGCCATTTAAATAACTTTTTAGCCCGATTCGATTTCGAGCCCAATTGAGCTATGACCGAATTTGCTCGGTTAAGTTTATTCGATCTGCCGGCCAAGATGAAGACACATGGCGACCGCTGATTGGCCGAAATTTCTCGGTCAACAAATGCCCCTTTTTTGGAGAGTTATGCACATGTACGTGTGGGTGAGTCTCGGAAAAGTTAAATTTTGAAATTGAAATGTAGGACACCCCTAATTTTGAATCCGCCTCGACATATCAATTTTATCGAAATATGAAATTTGGTTCATAAATCAATTATTTTGAATGATACATCTTTCTATGCCAATTGACCAAAAAATATGACTTATTTGGCAGAAGCTTGACTTGAACTTTAGTAGATTCTTGTGTTCTACTTTAATTCCATTTTGGATGTAGAGTAGAGTTTTGGAGTTGCCCAATTGAATTTTGAAAAAGGGTTTGACTTTGAATATTTTTACTCAATTTCGAGGTGGGATAAAATTTGGAGTATACCCAAACACAAATTTCGATTTGAGACTTGGATTTGGATTATTTATGAATCTACATCTTGCTCGAGAATAAATTTAGGAATATGCCCAAATTTTAATTCTAGGAAAATTTTGGATTTTGCTCGAAATTTAGCTTGAATTAAAATTTGACTTGGTATAATTTTGGGATTCCAATCAATTTTGACATGAAGTTCGAAAATTTGAACTTAAGGTCATGATTATGGAAGGAAATTTAGAACCCACCTAAATTTCAAGTTGAATGAAGTATTATAATCTGAAGATAAATGAAAACAACAAATCTTGTTTGGTAAAGTGGAACATGTAGAACCTTTGTTTCCTTTGATCTTGGGTTCAAGTCCATCTTTATACATATTTTTAGATAATTTTCTTAAACAAATGGTATTTTCATGCGACCGCGCAGCGGGGCGGAACTTGGAGACGCGCAGCGCAACAGAACATGGAGACGTGCAGCGCAACAGAACATGGAGACGCGCAGCGCAGCAGAACTTGGAGATGCGCAGCGTAACAGAACTTGGAGATGTGCAGCAAAACTTGGAGTGCGCAGCGCAGCAGAACAACTCGGAGATGCGCAGAACTTGGAGAATAACTTGGAGATGCGCAGCTGAACTTGGAGAACAACTTGGAGATGCGCAGCTGAACTTGGAGAACTTGGAGATGCGCAGCTGAACTTGGAGAACTTGGAGATGCGCAGCTGAACTTGGAGAACTTGGAGATGCGCAGCTGAACTTGGAGATGCGCAGCTGAACTTGGAGAACAACTTGAAGATGCGCAGCTAAACTTGGAGAACTTGGAGATGCGCAGCTGAACTTTGAGATGAGATGCGCAACGCGAACTTGGAGATGCGCAGCTGAACTTGGAGATGCGTAGCTGAACTTGGAGATGATGCAACAGCAGAACTTGGAGATGATGCAGCAACAACAACGAACTTGGAGATGATGCAGCAGCAGCGAACTTGGAGATGATGCATCTATAGCGACTGCATCATCGAACTTGGAGATGATGCAGCAGCAGCAACGAACTTGGAGATGATGCAGCAGCAGCAGCGAACTTGGGGATGAAGCGAGGGAGCCTTCAAACTTGAACTCACAGCGAGGAATCCTTCGAACTGGATGCGAGCGATGTTCGGTCTTAAACTTGAAGCGACCAACGCTCGAACTTAAACTTGAAGCGGGCAACACTTGAATTTGATCTTCAGAAACTTGAAGTAAGCGAAGTTTGAACTTGGAGCGAACGAAAACACACATTTGAAGTGAGTGAGGCCTCGAACTTGGACTTGAAGCGAGCGACGCTTCGTTTTGATCTTGTAACAGGCGAAACTCGAATTTGAACTTCAAGGGAACGACGCAGATGAAGCGCAAACTTTGGGCGGGCGAAACGTATCGCTTATAGTGGTTTACACATTAAGCTTGTAGTGTCACCGTCACAGTAGTGTGTGCGTTCGATTGGTGGCGTCGCCTTTGTTGTGGTGTGCATCTGCAAGTTTAATATCATATTGTAACTTCAATTATGGTGTTACATTCGATAATGTTGAAAGCTCTCAATTTGTGTCGTGTCGCTCAGTGGGATTTGACGTATCGTCGTCATTCTGAGTAGGTTTGGACATCTTCAATTTACGGCATCACTCTAAATATGGATGAAAACCTTTGATCTACAACGACAAACTTTAGTAGTCGTGACACTTATGTTTATTTTTATTTGAAGAGACTGGACTTAAAACTTGTTTAAAGCTCCCGCCTATGTACCCTTTGAACAATAGAGATCAAGTCGAGACGTAGTTCAATACATGATGATTTTTTTTATTGTGACTGGACTTAAAGTATATATATTTTTTCTTTAAGTTGCCTACGTACCCTTGGATGGAAGGGATCAAGTCATAACGTAGTTCAGATGAATGGTTTTTTTTTTACTCGGGCCGTTCACCTTTTAAGCTCGTGCGGACCAGGAGCAACATGTAGTTTATACTCTTACGTTAAGGGGTATTACATTTTAAAAACTTTTATCTTCATCAAGGTCTTGATCAAATCCTTCGCTTATAGGATTGGTTAGAATGATATGATTTTTCTTCACCTTCAAGGAACCCTCTGTGTTTATGTGGACAGAAAATTTTCTCTTCATGCGTGAAGGAACACGACTGTGAATCTTCTTGTCGCTACCTTCTTCATCGAAGAGTCTTGCCCCTATAATCTTCATCTTTCCTTGTTGTTGATCACTTGTCACTTTGAGGCGATAAAAAACAGATGTTGAAGGTCCGTCTTTCTTTGATGTAGAAACACTTAACCTTTGGAAATCTGAAGTTCGAGTGGAGGTAGAAGTTAGACATGGATTTTCTTCTTTTGTCGCAGCCATACTCATCCTTTGGAAGACCGAAGTTCGAGTAGTTGAAGGCTTGATGCGATTGAAGACAGAAGTTCTTTGGTCGACTTCTTTTGAGTCGTCGACTTCTTCGGCGTTGATGTAGCATGAAGTTGCAAAACTTTCTTCCTCTTTCTTGATGAGGAGGAAACTTCTTGAGAATAATTCTTTTAAAGTCACTGGTTGTCGAGGTTGAGGACGATATTTATTTCCACCTCTCTCATGTTTAGGCTTCCTCGAATTGCTTCTTCCTTTCTTCTTTGAAAGCTTATTGTTTCGTTTATCATCTCGAAACATGCAATCTTCTTTCTGGACGGGTCTTTGTCGTCGTATTTTCTGACGAGCCACGACGGTCCAACATTTATCCTCATTTCCGACGACCTCATGTTTTACCTGAGAAATTTGTTTTGGGGTTTCATGTCCGAACCAAACAATTATTGGTTCGAAGGTCCCAAACTGGACATACTTTCCTTTTGCTTCTCAAATGAGACCGGAGATAATTGAGCGCCGAAGTTCATTGTTACCGCAGCGTGGTTTGATTGAGCTATTTCATCTAAGTCTAGCTCAATTTTTCCTTCTTTAGCTAACCTTAGAATTAGCTCCTTTAGGACAAAATATTTTTTCACCGGATGACTGATAACTCGATGATACTTACAATAGTTGGGATCATCGACTTTGTTCATCTCTTTCGGGCGCCTACACTCGGGAAACTCAACCAGTCGTGTTTTCAATAGTTGCTCTAACATGTCAGGAATGTCAGAGTCTGGAAACGGGTAGACTTTTTCTTGTCTTTCTTTTAAAGTAAGGTGACGTCTCTCGCCTCCGTCATTTCTTCTTTCTGTCCTGTTTTCCTTTCCTTTTGAGGAAAACCTTACAGGGGTCGTGCTGACGACCATGGATTCTTCCACGACATTTTTCGTGATCTTCTCACTGTCCTTCATTTCTTTTTTCACTTTGTTGATATCCGGGATTAGCAGGTCCTTGCTCCTTCTGTTGGCGATACTCAACTCCATATCGTGGGCGCGAGTCGCTAACTCTTCAAATGTGTGGGGCTTTATCCCTTGCAGGATGTAATGATGTAACGACCCGACTTTTCCTAACTTAAACTACTAAGGGACGTTACTAAATGCATGCTGATAACATTTGAAAAAAACTCTTGAGAAAAGATATAGAAATAAATATTTTCATTTAAATAAACTAAAATATAATTATTTGGGATCCCATTTAAAATATTGAAAATCATCAAATAAAACAATTCGATAAATTGCTTTAAAATTGTTTCCTAGCATAACCTAGAATAAAACATTAAAACTTAAATATCAAATATGCGGAAGCCATGCTGACAATGACCCCATGGCACAAACAGCAAACGATCTCGTCACTCGCCTTGTACGTTTTTGTCATTTCCTGAAAGATATTAATTGGAAAAGGATGAGTATAAAATTACTCAGTAAGTAACCCCCAAATGGGATAGACATGCATACACAAGCAAAACATGCACTAAATAGTTTAATCATGTGGGGCCTTTATTTCCTGTCAAAACTTTCAAATCAACCTGTGGACAATTAACCCATCAAAACTATACCAATTAACTGGTGGCGCTTAAGCGGGCAACTTGAGAGACTCTACCACAGCTGATGGTAGTTGGCTCCCAATCAGCGGAGCCAAGTCTCACCCGTCAGAGCGCCTCATTCTGAGATGTACACAAACTGCATTAAGTTTGTCAGCTCACTGGTGGAACGTAGGTGAGTTTTTTTTAAAACGTGGACCTCTACCCCAACAGATGGTAACTGACCCCCAGTCTGTGGAGCCAAGATCCACCCACCTAGCTCCTAGTCATAGTACATCAGCATACATGGATGGATAATTGCCACAACTTCTACATTAAAACATGAATCATTCACCATTATGCATGAGGCCCCCTAGCTGAATATCCTATAATGACATGACAATAAGTTTGTTGACCCAATCAATAGTCAAACAAACCGACTACACCATATCCTGAAGCATTCACCAAGAAAATATGGACAGTTCCAACTTATAAATTAATTCCAAGAATGAGAAACAATACACATATGAATTTCCACAACATCACTCATCCAGAACAACCAGAAACAAACATACATATAATACAGTAACAAACAAACAAACAAACTTTCCCACCAAGCCAAAGGCTTTCCATCACTAAGGAAACTTACCTTGAGTCGAAAACCCAAACAATCTCTAAATTGGTTACAGAAGGTCTTGGTCCCAACCTAAACAGGTCCCAACCTAAACAACTTTCAACAATTAAAACTCATTTTTGAGATAAAAACAGTACTGGAAAAATGTCTAAACAAAAACCATAGGTTACCTACGTAGTCCCTGCTTGACGTCACTCCTACACTAAATTAAATTTCAATCCCAGACCGTTTTCGACACGGAAACAAAGAGGCTTTTACAAGTTATGAAAAATCTGAAATCTTGAAATAAAGTCTAAAGGTTCCAAAACGGATTGTTACCTATTGAGCGTTGTCAAAATGAGAATTACCCAACCTTCGCCGATCGACCCCTTATCGTGGATTGCTGCCGCGCAAAACCTCAGACCGCCGCGCTGAAGTGCCGATGTCGATGAACGGGTGTTGGTTGGATTCGTGTGACGATGGTGGAGGAATCGATTGACGATGAGGGTTGGGCGTGGATCAAACGAAGATGACCAATTTTACGAACGATGGCCAATTTTTACTTCAGCGACAAAGTGCAAATGAAAGTAAAGAAAAAGGGAAATGGGAATGCTCACTGAACACGTATGGAGAAAAACAAATGAAGAAACCCTTTAGGGTTTAACCCTAAAGATAAGTTTAATAATATTAATATTAATATTATTACTTAAAAAAGAAATTTATTTCTTTCCCACCACTTCAGTTCCTTTATTTATTTATTTTTTTTTGTCTTTTAAAATATTACTTTAAATAAGTTCTAAATCTGAAATAACGATTCAATGTGATAAAATAGGGTACGGGGTGTTACATTCTCCCCACCTTAAGAACTTTCGTCCTCGAAAGTGGCTAGTCTTGAAAAAGTACATGCTCCTCAAATCGTCTTCTATTTCCCACGTAGCTTCCTCAAACTGGTGGTTTTGCCAAAGGACCTTAATAAGCGTTATTTCTTGATTGCGAAGGGTCTTCACATCTCTTGCAAGAATTTGCTTCGGCTTCTCCTCATAGCTGAGGTTCTCACTAAACCGTAAGGGTTCGAAGTCAATTATGTGGGATGAGTTCGCCAAATAATTCCGTAGAATAGAGACGTGAAAGACATTGTGGATCGCCGATAGAGAAGGCGGTAAGGCCACCTGGTAAGCCATCGGGCCAACTCGGTCGAACACTTCAAATGGACCGATGAAATGTGGGCTAAGTTTCCCCTTCCGTCCAAACCTCATAACCTCTTCATTGGTGCTACCTTCAGGAAAACATTATCACCCACTGCAAACTCCAGGTCTCTCCTTCAGGTATCAACATTACTTTTCTGTCTACTTTGCGTTGTTAACATCTTGCCCTGATCTTCTGAATTGCCTCATTTGTGACTTGGACCAGCTCGGGTCCCAACAGTTGTCGCTCTCCTACCTCGTCCCAATAAACTGGGGACCTACTCCCCTTCCCATAGAGAGCTTAAAAAGGTGTCACGCCGATAGTTGCTTAATAACTATTGTGATAAGCAAACTCTATGAGATGCAAATGAACATCCCAACCTTTCTGCGAAGTCTAGCACACAAGCTCGTAACATATCCTCTAAGGTTTGGTTCAAACGTTCAGTTTGACCATTTGTCCGCGGATGAAAGGCTTTGTCTCATGCTTGGCTTAACTATCATTTAGGCCAATTGTGCGGTAACCTCACCCACTACAACCATTATCTATGCTCGTTGCAGGTCATTAAGTATGTGTGTTGATTTCCTACTAAGGGCATACGCGACCACATTCGCCTCACCTGGATGGTACAAGATCTTGCAATCATAATATTTTACCAACCCCAACCACTTGCGCTGCCTCATGTTCAACTTTTTTTTTTTAGTGAAGAAATACTTAAGACTCTTGTGGTCTGTGAAGATTTGGATTTTCTCCCGTACAAGTAGTGCCTCCAAATCTTTAAGGCAAAGACCATCGTTTCCAACTCCAAATCGTGGGTTGGGTAATTTTGCTCATAATTCTTCAACTGTCGAGAAGCATATGCAATTATCTTACCTTGTTGCATGAATACACAACATAACCCCTTTTTAGGGGCGTCACTGTAAATAAAAAAAATCTTCTGACTCGTCGGGTACTGCGAGCATCGGAGTTGAAACCAGTCTTTGCTTAAGTTCCGGAAAGCTCGTCTCACAAGATTGATTCCAAACGAACGAATTTCCCTTGCGGGTCAACTGGGTTAAAGGTGTTGCTATGCTGGAGAAGTTCTGCACAAAGCGACGATAATAGCCTGACAACCCCAAGAAACTACGTACCTTCCTGACTGTAGAGGGTCGAGGCCAATTAGTCACGGTCTTCACTTTCGCTGAGTCTATAAGGACCCCACCTTTTGACACTAGGTGTCCAAAAAAGACACTTACTGAAGCCATAACTCACCCTTAGAGAATTTGGCATAAAGCTTGTTCACATGTAAGGTCATTAAAACCCTGGTGATTCTCGTGTTCCTCCTCTAACTTGGAGTAGACCAAAAATATCGCCAATGAAAACAATCACGAATGTGTCCAGAAATTCCTTAAATACCTTATTCATCAGGGCCATGAATACTACTGGCGCATTAGTCAGTCCAAAGGACATTACAATAAATTCGTAGTGTCCATACCTGGACCGGAAAGCCGTTTTAGGAATGTCCTCATCTCTTATCCTCAATTGATGGTACCCCGACTGTAGATCAATCTTGGAAAACACGACTGCCCCTTACAACTGGTCGAAAAGATCATCAATCCTAGGCAAAGGGTATTTGTTCTTTACCGTCACTTTGTTCAACTCCCGATAGTCGATGCATAGGCGCATGGACCCATCCTTTTTCTTCACGAACAAGATTGGGGCACCCCAAGTCGAAACATTGGGGCGAATAAAGCCTATATCCAATAACTCTTGTATTTGTGCCTTAAGTTTTTTCAATTTTGCGGGGGCCATTCTATATAAAGCTTTAGAAATGAAAGTTATTTTTCAGCTTGAGCTCTATGCGATATCTACCTCTCGTGTGGGTGGAAAACTTGGAAAGTCCAACTTACTTTACCAACACAACTTTTTCACTCAAAGTTGGCTTGCTTTCTTCTTTCAATCAAAATGACGGCTTCATTAGTTTTGGGTATTAACTTGATCACCATCTACCTTTTCACCAATAAAGCCACAAAGTTTCATTTTTTTTTTCATAGCTCTTTGACAACCATTGATGATAGTCATTTCTAATAAAATAAAATAAAATTGTTTCCTTCAATTCCTATGTAAATTTAGGACTGAAGCTCACAAGCACTCTTCCAACATTTGTATTGTCCTTGCTTAAATCCTTGGTTCATGAAATATATATACATATATATATATATATATACATATACATACATATATATATATATATATACCAATACATACCAAGGTTCAAAGTACCAAATTAATAACAAGAATTCTTCCACCAATTCCAATTTACATCCAAACAGAACTCATACCATAGAAGGTTGTGCCCAAACGTACTTGGAGTTTCAACATGATTATTCCCTACATCTTTTAAGATAGCAAAACTTTCTCATATTACCTTTCCCCTTCTTATATTTTTCTTTATTGAAGCCTTTATACTCCAAGTGACAATATATGTAAATATGTCTCTACTTATAATTCTTCCATAGATCTTAGATTTGGGGTTTCCAAATTGATTCCTTGGAAGGATTTTATGCTTAGTTTATGGTCTTGCATTTAAGGACCCAAAACTTCCTCTTAGACCAATTAAACTAATCTTTCTTCGTAACCATGGCATGGATCAAATCCAAGTAGGTTGAGGTGCTTTGAAAATGACTCCTTTAGTTCAAAACTAACAACCTATTTTTTTTTTTTTTTACATTACAACTCAACTCTTCTTTCGCTACTTTGACCTTCTTTGTTAACCACTACAACTAAGTTAGGTATTTTAATGAGAAATCATCAATTCATCACTTAACTCAATCTCGTAACTTTCTCTTTTTTTTTTTTTTTTTTTTTTTTTTTTTTTTTTTTTGCACGACACAAGATAAACCAAAATATCTACTTAGTTCATCAAACCTTGAACTCTACCAGATTAAAATATACCTTCATATTCCAATAACTTCATGTCGAATCATACTTTCAAACTTTTAAGCCCAACGAAAAAACAGACGTCTTGGATTATTCCTTCATCAAATAGTTTGCTTATTACTTGATCCTTCCCTCACTCCAATTTAACTAACTTACTCGACTCTAACATCATTCCTTAGTGCATTCTCAAATGGACAAACTTATTTGCTAGCTGAAGTGTGTACACTTTTATCCATCTTAATCGTCACAACATTGTAGGGTTTTTTTTTATCTTTCTCTATGCTCCAAGATATTTGAAATAAACATTTGTTTCTCTTAACAGAGTCCTCCAAGAGCTAAAAACTAGTGTCACGTGGCCCACCTTTAATGGAGTAAAAAAAAATCTAATAACCACAAAGCATTTTTTTTCTAAATCAAACATGCTACAAACATTGTTATCAAACATGTCATTGAGTACAACACATCAATTTGGTCTCTTGAAGAACTTCTTTTCTTTATCTTTCTTTCCTTCTTTAAAAAACTAAATTAAAAAATATATATAATAAAATGAAACAATTCGTAATAACTAACGTACTTGGCGGTGACAAGGTGTTTGTTGCTTGGCCATGATGACACTTAATGCTTACATTGTAAGCAAGTCTACAGAACCCATAACCTTGGGCTCTGATACCAACTGTAACGACCCGACTTTTCCTAACTTAAACTACTAAGGGACGTTACTAAATGCATGCTGATAACATTTGAAAAAAACTCTTGAGAAAAGATATAGAAATAAATATTTTCATTTAAATAAACTAAAATATAATTATTTGGGATCCCATTTAAAATATTGAAAATCATCAAATAAAACAATTCGATAAATTGCTTTAAAATTGTTTCCTAGCATAACCTAGAATAAAACATTAAAACTTAAATATCAAATATGCGGAAGCCATGCTGACAATGACCCCATGGCACAAACAGCAAACGATCTCGTCACTCGCCTTGTACGTTTTTGTCATTTCCTGAAAGATATTAATTGGAAAAGGATGAGTATAAAATTACTCAGTAAGTAACCCCAAATGGGATAGACATGCATACACAAGCAAAACATGCACTAAATAGTTTAATCATGTGGGGCCTTTATTTCCTGTCAAAACTTTCAAATCAACCTGTGGACAATTAACCCATCAAAACTATACCAACTAACTGGTGGCGCTTAAGCGGGCAACTTGAGAGACTCTACCCCAGCTGATGGTAGTTGGCTCCCAATCAGCGGAGCCAAGTCTCACCCGTCAGAGCGCCTCATTCTGAGATGTACACAAACTGCATTAAGTTTGTCAGCTCACTGGTGGAACGTAGGTGAGTTTTTTTTAAAACGTGGACCTCTACCCCAACAGATGGTAACTGACCCCCAGTCTGTGGAGCCAAGATCCACCCACCTAGCTCCTAGTCATAGTACATCAGCATACATGGATGGATAATTGCCACAACTTCTACATTAAAACATGAATCATTCACCATTATGCATGAGGCCCCCTAGCTGAATATCCTATAATGACATGACAATAAGTTCGTTGACCCAATCAATAGTCAAACAAACCGACTACACCATATCCTGAAGCATTCACCAAGAAAATATGGACAGTTCCAACTTATAAATTAATTCCAAGAATGAGAAACAATACACATATGAATTTCCACAACATCACTCATCCAGAACAACCAGAAACAAACATACATATAATACAGTAACAAACAAACAAACAAACTTTCCCACCAAGCCAAAGGCTTTCCATCACTAAGGAAACTTACCTTGAGTCGAAAACCCAAACAATCTCTAAATTGGTTACAGAAAGTCTTGGTCCCAACCTAAACAACTTTCAACAATTAAAACTCATTTTTGAGATAAAAACAGTACTGTAAAAATGTCTAAACAAAAACCATAGGTTACCTACGTAGTCCCTGCTTGACGTCACTCCTACACTAAATTAAATTTCAATCCCAGACCGTTTTCGACACGGAAACAAAGAGGCTTTTACAAGTTATGAAAAATCTGAAATCTTGAAATAAAGTCTAAAGGTTCCAAAACGGATTGTTACCTATTGAGCGTTGTCAAAATGAGAATTACCCAACCTTCGCCGATCGACCCCTTATCGTGGATTGCTGCCGCGCAAAACCTCAGACCGCCGCGCTGAAGTGCCGATGTCGATGAACGGGTGTTGGTTGGATTCGTGTGACGATGGTGGAGGAATCGATTGACGATGAGGGTTGGGCGTGGATCAAACGAAGATGGCCAATTTTACGAACGATGGCCAATTTTTACTTCAGCGACAAAGTGCAGATGAAAGTAAAGAAAAAGGGAAATGGGAATTGTTGCGTGCTCAATGTGTTAAAATAAATAAGCAATAAGATAGAGAGAACACTCAGAACATGCAAGCATACATGGTCCTATAGCAAGTAGTAAGTATTTTTCATTCGTTTTCCCACAGAGATTTATTATAAGCTACTAGAGAAGTGTAAAGTTAAGAAAGAATGGGTGGATTTGATGGGGTCAAATTGGTTTTAAGTTGTCTATTTCCTACTGAATACGTAGAGGGTAGCAACATAAACAAGTGCAAGTCAAAGCTAAACTCAAATGAAAAGAAACGAGATTAATAAATGAAGAAGAAAATAGCTAAACAGAATTGAGAACTTAGCAGAATTGCGGAAACAGCAATTCTACCGCAATTTTCCTAACAGCGAAAGTGTGTAAAAGGGAGAAACAAGGGCTACTAACGACTTCTCTATAGGCATTTTCTCACGATTCTCAAGCATTGGATCAACTCTCTATGCATCAAACTCACTCAATCTCATGTATCGTCCGATTCCATGCATTAGATTCTTTAGTTTACTCATGTCCAAGTAAGGTCTTAAGCATCTTGTTAAAGCAGAAAGTTATAGTTTGTACTAGGAAAACGCCTATTCCTAGGTCGTTTTCTGGCTACCTTGAAAGGCTAGCATGAGTGTATGACTCTGAACTCTTACTCCTTCCAGAGGTTAGGAGTTCTTTGGACAAAATGGATGGCCAATCGAAATTGCCCGTGGGATGAAGCTTACATACAATCAATGCTTCGAGAGCTATCCTACATGCTTGGTTCACGTTTTTTAGCCTATAGTATTGTCATTAGCATGCCCCTATGTGACTTAGTTACTCATGGATGTGGGGAGAACAGAAAGAAGAGATAACGCAGACATGCTTAGAAGGATTTTAAAGACAAAACAGTAGGGGAAAACAGTAGACTGCAAAGGTAGGAAACTGTGAAATACTGAATTTTGCTTTTGATTACTTGATTGTTTGAAGGAACAAAAGAAAGCTTTAAATGAATAACACAAAGACAGAACTCCACGAAATGCAATAAACTAGCTACTAAAACAGAAACAACAACTAAACAATGCTGGAAAGTAGAAATGAAAAACAGAAAGCAGGTAAATGAGCTTGAATGCCTCGTCGCACCCGCCTCGGCTGAAGGATGAGAAAGATCAGCCTTGCTTGGATGAATCCAATCGGGAGAGAAGATAGATCTCCTCTCCTTCCTATTAGATTATCGATTCCAACAGCTGAGCTTCGCAAACCAACAGACGGCAAAGGAAAACAGGAGAAAAGATGGAGCTGCGAGAAGACTTCTACGCTTTCGGATGATGATTGAACCCTCGACTTTGACCCCCTTTTATAGCAATCTGCAGGTGCGTTTGGGCCAAGGAGAACCATCAATCTTCAACGTCGTACTTCAAAATGGATGGAGGAGAAAGAACGAATCCCTGAAATAACGGAAATTAACAGAAAAAGATCAGTCAACTTACGGTTTTCACTTGAAACATTGCGGTTTCAGCAATGTTTCCGCAATGCTGTCGCAATGTAGTTTTTTCATTCTTTTACTTCGGTTTTCAATCCTTTTCTTTCCTTTTGCACACAAGTCCTAATTTAGCTACCTTCTTTTAATTCTCACAAATAAGCATAGGTTTAAGCTAAATCCTATCAAAAACACCTAAGAGTGTGCATCTTTCTAAGCTAAATAAGTCCTAAATAAGTCACTTTGGGAGACATAACACACCCCCAAACTTAAGGTTTTGTTTGTCCTCAAGCAATCTAAGGACTTACTTAGGCTGCTGCTTCATCTTCTTTAACCACTTACTGACTCCCCTATATCCCTATCTATAGCAGTGCTGTCCTGTGACACACTTCTAAGCTTAAAACTACCCTCTTATCTAGCTTCTTCTGACTTCGCATGCCTAATACTCCTGCTGTTTTCATTAACTCCCTACAACTGATCTACCTGCTTTTGTCATATCATGCCACTATCCCTAAGGTTTCAAATTCTTCCTAGCTTTACCCCAGACTCAGTACGTGCTTCTAGTTTTTACTTATGAGCTACCTAGGATTCCTTAGAGTCATGCCAGTCTTAGTATTAACAGTGACAGTAGTACTTTAAGAGAACAACCTAAACCCTGGCATCACTACATTGGACATACATTCATCTCCCTAAACAACCCTACAAGCTACAACTTTGTGCTCAGCTAATTGAGGATCAGAGTTCTTTTTATCAGGACATCTAAGCCACAAAGCTGCAACTCCTAGGTATACATTCTTCTTCCCTACTCTTTTCCTTTTTTCTTACTTAGGTGGTGCCTCTCCTTTGGTTGCCTTTTGATGCAATGCCACTTGTGGATTACACACTTGGCACTGATTACTCAGCAACCTAAGAGAGACACCCCTGTTTATTCTATTTTTCATTTTTTTTTTTTTTTTTTTTTAGCTCATCATTTTTTTGAAAGGAGAAGAAGAATGCTTATGTTTTTAAGGGAGAGAGGAATGTTCCTAGGCCTAGGGTGGCCTCCCCCAAACTTAAACTACTCATTGTCCCCAATGAGTTTCTGAGGTGGCACACCCCCAAACTGTCCTAGAAGCATCTAGTCTAAGGTAAAACAAAGAGAATCTAAAAGTCCTAGGCATAGGCAGAACATTCTAAAAGTAAATATCACAGCAGCAGAAATGTGAAAAAAACAGACAGGTAAGGACTTAAAGCGATGCATGCTGAGCTTCTTAGAGGTTAATTTAAACTATCAAAGGGTGTCCTATGACACTCATCCAGCATGCTTGAAGATAAGCTATATAAGGTAGTCATGATGGCAGCAAAAGAAAGAATTCAAACAGAACCAACCTAACTAAACAGACAGTCAAAAACAGGCATTCAGTAATAAAAATTGCGGGTTCCGCAATTATTTCGCAATAAAGCCAGGGCAGATATATCATTGATTAAGGCCCCTATGCATGCTTTTTCCAGTCATTCAAGCTCTCTTAAAATGAAACTAAACTAATCTACCTAATCAGCTAGCATCAGACTACACTAAACAATTTAAAAACCTAAAACTAAGCATCTAAAACAGATCAAAATATTAACTAAAAACAGCATAATTCACACGGTTCACAAAAAGCAGTTTGATTTTTTTTTTTTTTTTTTTTTTAATTGTAAGGGAACAACAATACTCCCTTGAGTGCAATTCAAACTAGCACTCAGATGTCTTCATCCTCATCAGGCCTTCGTGATCTTGGAGGCGCCCATGGAGATAGCAGGTCCGTGGGGAAGTCAGGGAAAAGGCAACCCAGCTGGTCAGCGAGTTCCTTGTCCCTTGCCTGTGCGTATGTGGCCCATTGAGCCATCCTCTTCTGTAAATCCATCAGGCACGCCATGGACAGTGACTGAGCAGCAGCCAATCTATCCAGCTCGAACTCCATGTTTCCCTTCCTTCTAAGCCTCAAGCCTGTAGGCAGCTCCAAGTGGCCTGTGTAAGCCATCTGCTGTTCCATCCGCTCAATGGGGACTCCTGCACGCAAGCATAGTTTAGTAATAGTATTAGGGAAGAACAATGGACCCTTACCTTTCTTGGCGCAGTCAGCAATGGCAGCTGTAATGACTTCGCCCACGTTGATGGTGAGACCTCGCATGATTGCATAGACCAGCAGCGATCTGCTCTGGTTGATTGTGGTCTCATGTGTCACGGGGGACAGCTTCCTTCTCACGAAGAAAAACCAGACAGCCGCCTTAGCTGTGAGGTTGGCACTCATGAGAGTGTGCCTCCCATTGCGCGACACGGTCCATGAGGCTTCAGGCTAGCCAATGATCCGAATGGCCTCTTCCAGGACTGCTTCAGTAGGCTCATCAACAATCCTTGCATAGTCATTATGTTTCTGGCCCTTGAGGCCGTAGGCTTCGTTGATGGCTTTTGCTGAGAAGTCCACTTCTACTCCCCTGACCACAGACAACCCTTCCTCAGAATTCCTCAAATTGGCGTAGAAGTCATACACCATGCCTGTGTAAGCTGGATTGGGTGGTCTGCAGAACTCCTCCCAGCCGTGATTCGTAATTCCTGCGCGCAAGAATTGCGGCAGGTCAGCAGGTCTGTCGAGGAAGCCCTTCTCGTGCAGCAGCTCCCTTTTCCTCAGCTCAATGCCTCTAGACTCAGCGTCAGAAGACACATACCTTACTGACTGAGGCTCATCTTCAGGGTACAGCTTAGCCTTCCCCTTGTCTTTTAGTCCGGCTGACTCAGCAGCCTCAATCTTGAGCTTCTTTGGGGAAGGCTCGTCACTTTCCTTCTTGGATGAAGGCGCAGCCCTGGACTTCTTCTTCTTCTTGGGCTTCTTTTTTGTTCTTGGCCGTTTGGCCTTGACAACCGTGGCCTCCTTCTTCCTCAATCGTGCCTTTGTTGTCATCTGCTGGAGGCAATCCCCCAGTGTCTCGTCCATAGAGTCATCCTTCTGTGCAGGGCTCTCAGGGCTGGCTTCCCTCAAAGGAGAGAAGACCTCGTCTTCCTCAGCTTCCCCACTGCCCTGCGTCGATTCTTGGTACTCCCCATATGGGAATTCAGGGTCAGGCCGTGGAGAAGTGTGCGAAGGAGTGGTGCTTTGCGCTGCTGTAGGGGTCTGTGCAGAACTCTGCGGTGATGAAGGCAGCTCAGGGCTCTGCGCTGGTGGCGATGAAGAGAGCTCAGGGCTTCGAACCGGTGGGGATGGTGAAGGGCTGCGCTCGGCTGTCTCGTGGGATGGCTGGCCTAGTTCTTGACTCTCAACAGAGGGAGTCTTTTTCTTGCTTTCTTCTTCGGCCACAGCCATACTCCATTTGCGCTTCTTGGGTGTGCCTGCTGGTTCAGAGGGTCCAGCAGGTATCTCTGTGACGACCTTCCACTTCTTCTTGCGGATCGAAAGTTTGGGAAGTCGTTCAGTTCGCGCAGCATCAGCGTCTGCAAGGGCAAGAAGTGCTTCCCTCGCAGCCGTTTCAGCCTCATCAACCCGTTTCTTGGACGCAGATCGTTCGGCTCTTGTTAGCACCATCGTTGAATCGTGGAGATTTGGAGAGAGGAATCACAGATGAAGAGAAAAGCAGCTTTCTTGGAGTTCAGATAATGGGAGAATCGTACGGATCAACGCGCCTTCTAACGGATATAAAGAAAACCCAAAAAATCCCAACGGCTATATTTTTGCGGATTCTGCAAATCCAGCGCAATCCTAGTGACCGTTGGAGATTTCCTGCATTTAAATGTCAATCTTTGCTCAACCGTATCTTTGATTTGGCCCAATATCTTTTTGATCTTTTTAGCTGGATTTAATCTCCTTGATTCCCTCTATTGATTCCCTACAAAAAGAAATAAAATCAACATCAAATTCGTAATTAAAATTATACAAACATATACATAAACGATAACCGGAAAAAATGGAAAAAATAAACTAAGGCATGAGCCTCATATTGACGAGCACAGCAATCACTCGTCCTCTCTCGTTCTTAATTTCACGCTTCAGTCAAGAGGAAGACCGAGAGAGTCTTCACATCTCCTTCCTCATAGTAATGCTTCAACCTTGCACCATTAACCATGAAGGGTTGTCCTTGCTGCAGGTTCTTTATCTCGATGGCACCATGAACAAACACATTAGTAACTACAAATGGACCTGACCATCTAGACTTAAGTTTGCCTGGAAATAATTTCAATCGTGAGTTAAATAATAAGACAAGCTGGCCTTTCTTGAAGTCCTTAATCCTAAGTCGACTGTCGTGCCAAATTTTAGTCTTTTCCTTATACATTTTGGCATTTTCATAAGACATATGCCTAAGCTCATCCAGCTCATGTAATTGCAAAGACCGCAATGTTCCCGCATCGGTCACGCAATAATTCAACTCTTTTAGTGCCCAAAATGCCTTAATTTCTAACTCGAATGGAAGATGACAAGCTTTACCATACACAAGTCTGTAAGGAGACATACCTAGGGGTGTCTTATACGCAGTTCTATACGCCCAAAGTGCATCCTCGAGTTTAAACGCCCAATCCTTTCTGTTGGGTTTGACCACTTTTTCTAGGATGTTCTTAATCTCCCTATTTGAAATTTCAGCCTGTCCATTCGAGTGTGGGTGATAGGGAGTGGCTACTCTATGTCTAATGTTATACTTAGCCAACACTCTCTCCATAGCTTTATTAATGAAATGTGTCCCCTCATCACTAATGATAGCACGAGGTGTTCCAAACCTAGTAAAAATGTGCCTATGCAAGAATTTTATGACTGTTTTGGCATCATTATTGGGACATGCTATGGCCTCTACCCACTTGGATACATAGTCTACTGCCACTAATATGTAAAGGTTACCTGATGATGGGGGAAATGGTCCCATGAAGTCAATGCCCCACACATCAAAGAGCTCCAACTCTAAGATGTAAGTGAGAGGCATTTCATCCTTGCGACTAAGGTTACCTGTTCTTTGGCATTCATCACAGCTGTGGGCATAGTTGTGGGCATCCTTGAAGATTGTTGGCCAATAGTAGCCACTCTGAAATACCTTTGCAGCTGTTCTTTGGCCACCAAAGTGTCCACCATAAGGAGCTGTGTGGCAGTGCTGCAGCACAGACTTCGCCTCAGCAGCTGAAACACACTTCCTTAGCAAGCCGTCAGCACATGTCTTGTAAAGTGTGGGGTCATCCCATATGAAATTCCTTGCTTCCTGAAGGAACCTCTTCTTCTCTTGTCCTCCCTTGAAAGTTGGTAGTACCTGCGATGCAAGGAAGTTAGCAATGTCAGCAAACCAAGGTTCCTCATCGTTATCACGATGAGTCAATACAAAGACATGTTCATCAATAAAAGCATCAGAAATTGCGGTTTCCGCAATATTTCCGCAATTATGCTGCAATCTAGAAAGATGATCCGCAACCACATTTTCACTTCCTTTCTTATCTCTAATGTCTAGATCAAACTCTTGCAGCAGCAGTACCCATCTAATCAACCTAGGCTTAGCATCAGCCTTTCTCATAAGGTACTTCAAGGCAGAATGGTCAGTGTACACGATTGTCCTAGTGCCTACAATGTAATTCCTAAACTTCTCACAAGCAAACACTACAGCTAGCATCTCCTTCTCAGTAGTTGTGTAATTACATTGTGCCTCATTAAGTGTCTTACTAGCATAGTATACAGGGTGTGTTAACTTGTCAATCTTCTGTCCTAACATAACCCCTACAGCATAGTCACTGGCATCACATAACATCTCAAAGGGAAGATCCCAATTAGGCCCTACTATAATAGGTGCTGTGACTAGTGCTTCCTTAAGGGTTTTCCAAGCTAGGACACACTCTTTAGAGAAAATGAATGGTTTGTTTAGCTCTAAAAGTTCACATAAAGGCTTGGAGATCTTAGAAAAGTCCTTAATGAACCTTCTATAGAAACCAGCATGCCCTAAGAAACTTCTAATGGCCTTGACATTTTGGGGTTCTACCAATTTCTCTATTACTTCAATTTTTGCCCTGTCAACTTCTACACCTGCCCTTGACACTCTATGACCTAAGACAATCCCTTCATCCACCATGAAGTGGCACTTTTCCCAATTTAGGACTAGGTTGGTCTCCTCACACCTAGCCAGGACTTGTCCTAGGTTCTCTAGACAATTTGTAAATGAATCCCCAAAGACTGAGAAATCATCCATGAATATCTCTATCATGGACTCATCCAAATCAGAGAAGATTGCCAACATGCACCTTTGGAAAGTTGCCGGTGCATTGCATAAGCCAAAAGACATTCTGCGAAAGGCAAAAGTTCCAAAAGGGCAAGTGAAGGTAGTCTTCTCTTGGTCCTTAGGGTCTATAGTAATCTGGTTATATCCTGAATAACCGTCTAAGAAGCAGTAGTAGGCTCTACCAGCTATTCTATCTAGCATCTGGTCAATGAATGGTAGAGGGAAGTGGTCTTTTTTGGTTTCTTTATTTAGTTTCCTATAATCCATGCAAACTCTCCATCCTGTGATAGTCCTTGTTGGAATCAGTTCATTGTTCTCATTGACTACCACAGTCATCCCCCCCTTCTTAGGTACACATTGTATAGGGCTTACCCACTGGCTACTAGCTATGGGGAAGATCACACCAGCATCTAACCATTTTATTATTTCCTTTTTAACTACCTCTTTCATAGAGGGATTCAACCTACGTTGGTGATCTACTCTAGGGGTATGCTCTTCCTCTAATATAATCTTATGCATGCAATAAGAAGGGCTAATGCCTCTAATATCAGCAATAGTCCATGCAATAGCCTTCCTATGTTGCTTAAGTAGTAAAATCAGTTCCACCTCATGCTTTTCACTTAGTTTAGAAGAAATAATTACAGGCAAAGTATCATTACTTCCTAGATATGCATACTTGAGGTGAGTGGGGAGAGGTTTCAATTCTAAGACAGGTGGATGCTCAATGGATGGTCTTAATGGATTCAAAGATTTTTCAGTTAAATCAATATTCATACAAACATGCTGAGGGTTATTTACAGGTATATCCATTATCTCAGCTATGTTTAAGTCAGTTAAGTCTAATCCTACATATTCATGAGCATGCTTAGTCAACAATTCATGCTCCAATTGTTCTTCCATTAGTGAATCAACTATGTCCATGCTAGCACAAGATTCAGAGTCAGAGGGGTACCTTAAGGCTTTATAAACACTAAATTTCACCTCTTCATCATGAACCCTCATAGTGAGCTCACCTTTTTGGACATCTATCAGTGCCCTACCTGTGGCTAGAAATGGTCTGCCTAACAGGATGGGGACCTCCTTGTCTGCTTCATAATCCAGGATAATGAAATCTGCAAGGAAAATAAACTTGTCAACCTTTACAAGAATATCCTCAATCTTACCTTCAGGGTATGCAATGGATCTGTCTGCTAGTTGTAAGGTGACAGTGGTTGGACGTGCTTCTCCTATTCCTAGCTGGCGGAATAGTGATAGGGGCATGAGGTTTATGCTGGCTCCCAGATCACAAAGAGCTCTGCCCACGTGCTTGCCTCCTAGCTCTACAGGTAAGGTGAAGGAACCAGGATCCTTCTCCTTCTTGGGTAGCTTGTTCTGGAGTATGGCACTGCACTCCTCAGTGAGATTGACTGTTTCAAACTCACCAATTATTCTCTTGTTAGTTATAATATCCTTCAAAAACTTTACATAAGAAGGCATAGACTGTAAAACTTCTACAAAAGGAATATTAACATGCACTTGCTTAAGAATTTCTAGAAATTTATTAAAGTGCACTTCCTGTTCTTGTTTTTTCTTTAGCCTTCTAGGAAATGGAGGTGGTGGCACATATGCAGGCACTTCAGGTCGCCTTAGGATAGGTGGAGGCCTTGGAATTTCTTCTATCTCTTCTATGATTGGCTCCAGCCTTTGTCCTGATGTGCTTGTTGGTGGTTGACCTTGGTTTGACAGAGACTCCAGTGGAGCACTAGACTCAGTGTTCTCTACTCTCTTTGGTGTGTCCTTGGTGTTGCTCACCAATGGTCTACCACTTCTAAGTTCAATTGCTTGAACTTGTTCTTTACCATCTCTCCTTGGCACTTCAGTGTCAACAGGGAGTCTACCTTGGGGCCTACTTTTGATTTCATTGGCTAGTTGCCCTATTTGGTTCTCTAGGCTCCTAAGAGTAGCTTGTTGACTCTGTAGAGTGGCATCATTCTTGGCTATGTATTCCTTGAGTAAGTTTTATACAAAAGATCCTACAGGTTGGTTGTATGGTTTTTGATACATGGATTGGTTATGTTGGGGAGTGAAACCAGGTGTTCCACTCGGTCTTGGTTGGTTAGGATTTTGATTAGCATTTTGTTGGCCACCCCATGACGGGTTTGGGTGGTTCCTCCAACCAGGGTTGTAAGTGTTGGAATAGGGGTTGTTCCTAGGCTGCTGCTGGCTTCCAATATAGCAAACTGAGGCTGGATTCCCAGGGCAGTATTCATACAGGTGCCCTTCCCCACAGAATCCACAGATAAGTTTCTCACCTTGACTTGGTTGGGTGCCCATTGACATGGCTGTGGCGGTGTTGACATATGTTTGGAGATTGGCTTGAGCCATTTGCTTAACTAGGTTGGTCAGGGCATTTATTTGGCTGCTCATTGCACTTAGAGCATCCTTGTCTTGAGCTCTAGTTGGCTCAACTGGATCATCTGACCACCTACAGTGAGATGCTGAGATCTTCTCCAAGATCTCATAGGCCTCGTTGTAACTCTTGGACAACATGGAACCTCCAGCAGATGAATTTAAGACTTGTCTAGTGCTGGGGTTGCATCCTTTGAAAAAGACCTCTATTTGGATACACCATGGGATGCCATGGTGTGGACATTTCAGAAGAAGATCTTTAAACCTTGTCCAAGCTTCGTGAAGAGACTCAGTGTCAACTTGTTTGAACTTGATTATGTCATCACGAAAGGTAGAATTCCTATCAGGTGGGAAGTATTTGACTAGGAATTTTTCTGTTAAGTCTGTCCAATTACGGACTGATCCTGAGGGTAATGAGTTTAACCACGTTTTGGCTTTGTCCCTCAAAGAGTAAGGGAACAGATAGAGCCTCAAGGCTTCTTGGGAAACTCCAGGGATGATGAATGTATCACTGACTCCTAGGAAGTTTCTAAGATGGTTGTGGGGATCCTCATTTTCTATTCCAAAGAATTGTCCCACAGTGGACAACATTTGGAACATCACTGGCTTTAACTCGAATGAGTTGGCAGTGATTTCAGGACGGATTATGCTGGGGTTCAGCTCCCCAGGCACAGGTACTAAGTAAGAGAGTATGGCGCTATCCTTGTCATTCGCTATTTCGATGGGATTGCGAGTGACAGGCACCGAATTTGGAACTATTCCATCCATTTCTTCTTGAGACAATTGCGGAGGAATTGCGGTTCCCGCAATTACTTGAGGTAAAGAGGGTTGGTTAAAGAGGCGTTTCTTGGCTCTATTTCTGGCCCTAAGTAATCTCTCAGGCTCAGGATTGAACTCTAGATCACTACTTGAAGGCTCACTCATAAACTAACCCAATAGTACCTGCAAAAGAAATGAAACAGATTAGCTTCAATAGGCAATAAACTTGGTGTTTCAAACTTAACAAACTTCGTTTTCACTTAAATAAATCCCCGGCAGCGGCGCCAAAAACTTGTTGCGTGCTCAATGTGTTAAAATAAATAAGCAATAAGATAGAGAGAGCACTCAGAACATGCAAGCATACATGGTCCTATAGCAAGTAGTAAGTATTTTTCATTCGTTTTCCCACAGAGATTTATTATAAGCTACTAGAGAAGTGTAAAGTTAAGAAAGAATGGGTGGATTTGATGGGGTCAAATTGGTTTTAAGTTGTCTATTTCCTACTGAATACGTAGAGGGTAGCAACATAAACAAGTGCAAGTCAAAGCTAAACTCAAATGAAAAGAAACGAGATTAATAAATGAAGAAGAAAACAGCTAAACAGAATTGAGAACTTAGCAGAATTGCGGAAACAGCAATTCTACCGCAATTTTCCTAACAGCGAAAGTGTGTAAAAGGGAGAAACAAGGGCTACTAACGACTTCTCTATAGGCATTTTCTCACGATTCTCAAGCATTGGATCAACTCTCTATGCATCAAACTCACTCAATCTCATGTATCGTCCGATTCCATGCATTAGATTCTTTAGTTTACTCATGTCCAAGTAAGGTCTTAAGCATCTTGTTAAAGCAGAAAGTTATAGTTTGTACTAGGAAAACGCCTATTCCTAGGTCGTTTTCTGGCTACCTTGAAAGGCTAGCATGAGTGTATGACTCTGAACTCTTACTCCTTCCAGAGGTTAGGAGTTCTTTGGACAAAATGGATGGCCAATCGAAATTGCCCGTGGGATGAAGCTTACATACAATCAATGCTTCGAGAGCTATCCTACATGCTTGGTTCACGTTTTTTAGCCTATAGTATTGTCATTAGCATGCCCCTATGTGACTTAGTTACTCATGGATGTGGGGAGAACAGAAAGAAGAGATAAAGCAGACATGCTTAGAAGGATTTTAAAGACAAAACAGTAGGGGAAAACAGTAGACTGCAAAGGTAAGAAACTGTGAAATACTGAATTTTGCTTTTGATTACTTGATTGTTTGAAGGAACAAAAGAAAGCTTTAAATGAATAACACAAAGACATAACTCCACGAAATGCAATAAACTAGCTACTAAAACAGAAACAACAACTAAACAATGCTGGAAAGTAGAAATGAAAAACAGAAAGCAGGTAAATGAGCTTGAATGCCTCGTCGCACCCGCCTCGGCTGAAGGATGAGAAAGATCAGCCTTGCTTGGATGAATCCAATCGGGAGAGAAGATAGATCTCCTCTCCTTCCTATTAGATTATCGATTCCAACAGCTGAGCTTCGCAAACCAACAGACGGCAAAGGAAAACAGGAGAAAAGATGGAGCTGCGAGAAGACTTCTACGCTTTCGGATGATGATTGAACCCTCGACTTTGACCCCCTTTTATAGCAATCTGCAGGTGCGTTTGGGCCAAGGAGAACCATCAATCTTCAACGTCGTACTTCAAAATGGATGGAGGAGAAAGAACGAATCCCTGAAATAACGGAAATTAACATAAAAAGATCAGTCAACTTACGGTTTTCACTTGAAACATTGCGGTTTCAGCAATGTTTCCGCAATGTAGTTTTTTCATTCTTTTACTTCGGTTTTCAATCCTTTTCTTTCCTTTTGCACACAAGTCCTAATTTAGCTACCTTCTTTTAATTCTCACAAATAAGCATAGGTTTAAGCTAAATCCTATCAAAAACACCTAAGAGTGTGCATCTTTCTAAGCTAAATAAGTCCTAAATAAGTCACTTTTGGAGACATAACAGGAATGCTCACTGAACACGTATGGAGAAAAACAAATGAAGAAACCCTTTAGGGTTTAACCCTAAAGATAAGTTTAATAATATTAATATTAATATTATAAAATGATTTTTATAATATTAATGTTATTAATATTATTACTTAAAAAAGAAATTTATTTCTTTCCCACCACTTCAGTTCCTTTATTTATTATTTTTTTTTTGTCTTTTAAAATATTACTTTAAATAAGTTCTAAATCTGAAATAACGATTCAATGTGATAAAATAGGGTACGGGGTGTTACAAATGAAGTCCCCAATGCATGCCGCTGATGCACATTTCGACGGCGGACACCTCGGTGAGTCGATCCTTGCAGTCGAGACTCAACGATCTCCAACGGTTGATGAAATTGATGACTGGCTCGCCCATCCTTTTGTTAACGTGCGAGAGTTCGGTCATGTTGACTGTTCGCCTCGTGCTGTAGAAGCGATTCAGGAAGTCTCTTTCAAACTGTTCCCAACTATCAATTGTCTCGGGCTCCAAATCAGTGTACCAATCAAATGCATTTCCTTTCAGAGTCCGGACGAATTGCCTAACCAACAAGTCTCCGCGAGTTCCAGCATTCTCGCACGTTTCGACAAAGTGGGCAATGTGTTGTTTAGGATTGCCCTTCCCATCAAACTGTTGAAATTTTGGCGGCTGGTACCCAATGGGCATTCTCAAGCTGTCGATCCTCTTGGTATACGGTTTAGTATACAAGAGGGAGCTTTGGGTGGGCCCACCGTACTGAGCTCTGATGGTGTTGGTAATCATGTCCTGCAGCTGTTGGACAGATAAGAAGCAACCGAAGTCGAGTGCTGCGGTTGGTTTTCTTGGATGACATTTTTTTCTTTGTCATTCCTCCTTGCTGCAGGAGTTAAACTTGACTCTCCAGCCTCTCGACTTTGCATCTGATTTCTCAAGTTTGCAATCTCGAGGTCTCGTTCTTCAACTGCTTTCATCAGAAAATTTAATTTCTTTTTCATTTGAGCCATTGCTTAATCGTTAGTGCATGCGTCTGCCATCATTACAGACATTACGTTGGAATCAGACACCTTTTCCGACTGATCAGAGGAAGGAACATATTCATCGTATAAGGGATTTTCCTTGATGATTATCCCACCCTGCGCAGACTCCGTCAGTCGTTTGTAAATTTTACTGACGATGACAGGAGTGTGTTCGTCCGTCTGCGAGACTTCTTTAATGAAGTGGTTGCGGGTGACAGGTCTCTTGTAAGGGTTGTTGGAAATGAGAGACCTGAATGTTGTTTTCTTCGATGTCATTGTTAACTTTTAGTTGAGAGAGGGAGAGATGAGAGGTAGAGTTGTCCCACTGGGCGTGCCAATCTGTTCACACGAGAATTCGAACGAAGGATGGAAATTCGACACGTGTAAATGAAATTTGAATTTGTATTTAATTGTATATATCAGTGCGTAGTGGATTACAATCTCTAATGTATGATCCTCTGATTCTTTCTCTCTCAAATGTAAATGTGTTTTGAGGGCTTCGCAGCTTGTTCTCGATGTTGGATTTGTTTCGAGGGCTTTGCAGCTTGTTCTCGATGTTGGATTTGTTTCGAGGGCTTTGGAGCTTGTTCTCGATGTTGGGTTTGTTTCGAGGGCTTTGCAGCTTGTTCTCGATGTTGAATTTGGATCGAGGGCTTCGCAGCTTGTTCTCGATGTTGAATTTGGATCGAGGGCTTCGCAGCTTGTTCTCGATGTTGAAAGATTGTTCAGTCTTCCAAGGATTCCGGGATTCTTCGTTGTTTTAGAATTCTCTCTAAGCTCTTAGGAGTAGAAATTTTCTGACCCTTAAAAATGAAGAATGAGCTATCTATTTATAGAGTTCTCATGGGCCTAATGGGCTTGGGGCTGGATCCAATGGGCTTGGGCTTGGATCCAATGGGCTTGGGTCCAATGGACTTTTGGGTTCTGGGCCCAATGGATTTTTGGGCTTTGGGCCAAATTGCCATTTAAATAACTTTTTAGCCCGATTCGATTTCGAGCCCAATTGAGCTATGACCGAATTTGCTCGGTTAAGTTTATTCGATCCGCCGACCAAGATGAAGACACATGGCGACCGTTGATTGGCCAAATTTTCTCGGTCAACAATTACTATTTTAAAAATTTTTAAACCAATAAGTTTTTTTTCTTTTTTTTTTTAAGTCAAAAGAAAGCTAATAAAAATAAAAATATCATTTTTTTTAAGGAAAAATATATACAAACATCTATTACCCCTTTTTTTTGTTTTACCAAAAGAAAAGGAAACATGATACTTTCCTTTTTCCTAAATTTTATATTGTTTTATTTTCTTTTCCTTTCTTAGCAAGGAAAAATAAATTGAATAAAATAAAATAATGGATCTCAAATTAAATTAATTGTCATTAATATGACAATGAAATTAATTGAGAGCGTGAAAAAAACAAAAATGAAGTAAGGATAATACTCTAACCCTAAAAGATAAATGCCCCTAATTATTTTTCATGTTATAAAAATAACAAAGTCAATTATAATCTGACAGGGTACAACTCGAGTATGTAGCTGTGATTAATATTTTAAAAATTTTAAACCAATAAGTTATTTATTTTTTTTTTTTTGGTAAGGAAACAAAGAAAAAAAAAGACAACAATTATATACAAAAAAATAAATACACAACCTGAATACATGAATGATATTAGCAATATAATAAACAATAAGCTTAAGGATCAAACATGTAATATAACACAATATGTATATCCTAAAGTTCAAACTTTGGATAATAACTGGTTGGCTCTAGGATGCATATGAGTGCATTTTAGGTTCTAATTATTCCTAGAAGGAAATGGTCCTCAAGCCTTCTATCTGATTAAACAACGTAGTTAGCTTGAGTGGAGAATTTCATGCGCCTGCACGGGAACCGAAATTCCACGAAGGTCACACTACTCAGTCTCCGAATCTAATCCTAAAGGTAAAGCCCTGGTAGGAGGCTTGTGAAAGTGTGTGTCATGCATGACAATGCAAAAAATGTAAATTGCAATAAATATATTAATACAATGATAATAAATAAACATGTTAAATATTAAAAAAAAAAAGAAAAATAATAAAGTAAATAAACAAATAAATAAAATAAAAAAACAAAGGACAAAAATTGGAAAACGGGATAATAAAAAGATAAAATGCAATGGCCTGGCCCTCTAAAAAATGGTCCCTAGTGGAGTCGTCATGCTGTCGCAACGTCATCGCGACGCGGAGCGGCCGACGTCCTCTTTTAAGGGTTTTGGTTTAAAAATAAAAGAGATGGAGTCGCCACCAATCATTTTGGGTGTGATTGGTCACCTTAAAACAAAAACTGGTCTACGATTTCAGAAATTAGATTCGGGGGTCGTTCGAGTGTAGGGAAGGTATTAGCACCCTACAACACCCGTTGAAACGGTAACCATATTTTATCTTATATTATCCAATTAATTTTAAAACGTCCTTAATTTGAGAAAATAAGTAATAGTTTATGAAAAAAACAATGTCTCATTTAATCAATTCTTAACTTTAAAAATAAAGTAAGAGTTTGATATATTGAGGAAAAATTATTCTTAGTTAATTATCATATTAAATTTCCTTTTATTTAAAGAAAATTGTTTACCTCAAGAATTGAGAAATTTATCTCAACTCCGTCATAGGATTTATATGATAATATTTGATTTTTAAAATATGTTGATTTATATTTTTTAAAGTGATTGGGAGGATTTTCGTGTGCTTGCACGAGAGTCGAAACTCTACGAAAGTCACATTACTCAGCCCTCCAAATAAATACAATTTTGTTTAGCAAACATTTATTTTTAAACAAAATTTTGGAATATGGATTATATGATAAAATTGAGATTTATTTGAAAAATTCTAATTAAAAGCAAAGTTGAAATTCATTTGAAATGTGTATTAAAACAAATAATTAAAATTTATTTACAAGACTTAAATTAAGCTAAAATTGAAATATGCCTTAAAATATTAAATCTAAAAAGGAAAATATATCATAACTTAATTGAAAAATAAACAAAAAAACCAAACATTAACTTGAGTCAAATGTCAAAATTGGGAGTGAATAAATAAAAACAAGGAATGACAGTTTTGTAATTAAGCATTCATTGACAAACTTGTAAATAATATAAAAGTAATGCCATTTTTGTAAATAACATAAAAAACCTAAAAATAGACCTCCTTCTTCAATCGAGCATGTCGCAGTCTATGCCTTCCATCACCATGAGGGAGTTATCGTTTGTTCAAGCTCGTGGTTGCCGATATCCGCCCAAGATTATAGTCGGATGAAGATGGTGGTTGTTGGTTTTTTTGCATGAGATGGGAGGAATGGAGGAAAGTGGTTGTGAAGTTTGGAGGGATGAAAAAGTTATTTTAAATTAGTCAAATAAGAGTTTTGACCATTAAAAAACTAACATTTTCTCCCCCAACTGGCTAACCTTTCGCTCTAATCTTTTCTTGTCGTTTCCGGAGCCTTTCGCTATGATCTTCTCTTATCGTCCTTTGGAGTCTTTCGCTCTAATCTTCTCTTATCGTCCTCTGGAGCCTTTCGCTCTTGGTCGGTATTTATAGGCCTTTGAAAACCGCATCAAAGGTAAAAATCTCAATAAATTTATTTCTCGAAATATTTTCTCAATTGAAATAGATTTTAAGCCAAAAATGAACAAATATTTTATATCATAAATGAATATCAAATTTTAAACCAAAAATAAATTAAATATTTTATAGTAATGAATATCAAATTTTAATCCAAAAATGAATTAAAGATTTTATATTCATTGAAGTAAATAAAGGAATATCAAATTTTAGTCATAAAGTGACTTAAAATTTTATACTCATTAAATGTTAATTTTATTTTTCAAATTAGGTAAAAACTTTTTCAAACATCCAAAACGTTCTTTTTTGTTATTTTTCTTGAATTTTCGGAATTAATTAATTAAATAAATAAAAAATTAAATTTTAGAAGTTTAAAAATAGTTTAAAAAATGATGACAAAAATACATAACAATGGGGGAAAATAACTTTAATAATAGACAAATGGTCGGAACAAATACGGTGTCTACAATCTTTATTTAGTGAAGGAGTGCTCGACTGCCCTACGGTAGCGACCATTCTGACTCACTAAAGTATCGTTGCGAGTAAATAAAGAGTTTGGGTACTTTATTTGTTGTTAAATCTCTTGATTGATTTAAGTAGGTTAAAATAGTTTCACTAATAGATTTACATTCTTTTTCAGCATGTCAAGCTCTTTCGTTCATCTTTTAGCTTCCGGCAAGTTTATCGGCGAGAATTTCGCAACCTGGAAATAAACTTGAATACGATTCTCGTTCTCGATGATCTCAGATTTTTCTTCACGGAGGATTGTCCTCCCCTTCCTAGCTAGGATGCAACTCGAATCGTTCGAAAAGAATATGATAGATTGACAAGGGTTAATGATAAAGCCTGAGTCTATATCTTAGCAAGCATATCTGATGTCTTGTCTAAGAAGCATGAGGTTATGGTTTCCGCTAAGGAAATCATGTCTTCATTACAAGCGATGTTTGGACAACCATCCTCATCACTTCGTCATGAAGCCCTTAAATTTGTTTACAACTCTCGCATGGAGGAGGGAACCTCTGTTAGGCAACATGTCCTTAACATGATGGTCCACTTCAATTTGGCGGAAGTAAACGGAGCTTCCATCGATGAGAAAAGTCAAGTTACATTTATCATGGAATCTCTTTCGAAGAGTTTCCTACAGTTCAGAACCAATATGGTGATGAACAAGATAGAATATAACTTGACCTCTCTCCTCAACGAGCTACAGACTTATCAGTCTCTGCACACCTTCAAAGGAAAAGAGAAGGAGTCAAATGTTGTCACTTCAAAGAAATTCCATAGGGGGACAGCTTTAGGGAATAAGTCTGAATCTACTTCTTCTCTTAATAAGAGTATTCAAAAGAAGAAGAGAGAAAAAAGGAAGGGTAAAGCCCCTGCTGTAAGCAAGAGCAAGGCAAAATCTACAGACAAAGGAAAATGTTTCCATTGTGGTGTAGATGGGCATTGGAAGCGCAACTGCTGGAAGTACCTTGCTGAGAAACAGGCTGAGAAAGAAAGACAAGGTAAATATGATTTATTGATTGTCGAAACAAGTTTAGTGGAATAGGATTGTCATACCTGGATACTTGATTCAGAACCCACTAATCATGTTTATTCTTTATTTCAGGAAGCAAGTTCCTGACAGCCATTTCTCGACGGGAGATAACATGCTTTTGAAGAGGTTGTCTCAGCTGTTGCAGTGGGAGAGCTAATAAGTTGTTGTATAGAGGTTGTAACATTTTACTTGAAAATGTACATATAGATCCTAATTTTAACAGGAACATAATCTCTATTTTATATTTGCTTGAAAATTTCTATATAGTATCTTTTGTTTTCAATGAAGTTGACATTAGCAAAAGAGGTGTACAAATTTGATCTGCAAATTTAGAAAACAACTTGTATGTGTTAAGACTAACAAAATCCAAGAAAGTTACAAACAGATCAACAAAGGTTGTTGATCAGGCTGGTTCTTCTCAAAAGTTGAGAAAACCTTGATGTTGTGGGAGGGATGTAAGACAACCCGTCCGCTACATTGGCTTGTTACAAACTCAAAGTCGGCATACCTGATGATGACGTTGAGGATTCGTTGACCTTTAAACAGGCAATGGATATTGTAGACAAGGACCAGTGGCTCAAAGCCATGAATCTAGAAATGGAGTCTTTTGTACTTCATTTCGGTCTGGGATCTTGTAGACCAACCAGATAGTGAAAGACCTATTGGTTGCTAGTGTATCTACAAGATTACTTGAGACCAAGCCAGTAAGGTGCAAACCTTTAAAGCTCAACTTTTTCTGGCAAAGGGTCATTCCCAAAGGAAAAGAGAGAATTGTGAATTAACTTTTTCCCTTGTTGCCATATGAAAGTTGTTTAGGCTACTCTTATCCATTGCCATGTTTTATTATGATAAAATTAAGCAAATGGATGTCAAGACAACTTTTCTGAATGATTATCTTCTGAATCGCTATCTTGAGTAGAGTATCTATAAGACTCAGCCAGAGGGATTCATTATTCAGGGTAAAGAGCAAAATGTTTGCGCGCTTATTCAATCCATTTATGAATTGAAACTAACATCTATATCCTGAATTATAAGGTTTGATATGGTATCAAATCTTATGGTTTTGAACAAAGTATTGATAAATCTTGTTTCTACAAGGATTTAGTCGATATTGTAGATCTCTTTCGCTGTTTGCGTAGTGTGTATCCTAATCATTGGGAATGATGTAGTATACTTGACTGAAATTTTATTATATACACGACTCGATATGTGCTATGCAGTGGAAGTTGTCAGTAATTATAAGTCCAGTTTTATTTGATCATTGGACTGTCGTTAAAGTTTCGTCCTAGTGTGGAGGAGTAGAATACAAAAGTTGTATTACTGATTCCTCTATGGAAGCTAAGTATGTTGTAGCTTATGTAGCAACAAAAGTTTTGGAAGTAGAGTGATAGCTCCATTTTAGAGCTATATTTATGTCCCTAATTCATGCAAATTATGTGCTTAATCTTGCTTATTTATGTTGATTATAGGTGTTCACCGGTAAATTGTTCTCGGGTCCATTTGACGTCGTTCGAGGCTAAATATCCAGTTTTAAGGCCCTAAGAACACCTCAGGAAAAGAATAATGCAAAAATATGAAGAATTGGCATTTTGGGAACCTCAAAGGCAAAATTTCATGCAAAAACCCGAGAGCAAGCGTTGAGCAGGAAGCGTCTTGACGCTGGCTCAACGATGCCTAGCGTCTCGACGCTGAGCAAGCGTCTCGACGCTCCGAAGTCTGAAGCGTGCCCCGCAATTTCCACCCGAGAGCAAGCGTCGAGTGGGCAGCGTCGAGACGCTCGCTCAAGCGTCTCGACGCCACCCCGACATCAGCGCGCTGGAGTTTTAGGGCGCAGCGTCGAGACGCTGCCCTAGCGTCTCGACGCTATGACGGAATATAAATTAAAAAGTCCGTTTTTCAGCGGACAACTTCGTCTTCCTCCTCGGGCTCCGGAACATTTTAGACGTTTTCAAGCTAATTTCCACCATGGGAGAAGCCATGGAGCTTGGATTGAAGCCACTTCAAGTCACATCCATCATGAGTGAGTAGTTTTTAGTGTTTTGGCTTGGGATTGTAAAGGACTAATGTAATTAGCAATTTTGGTGAGATTTATGCTTTAAATTCTGTTTTGGTTAGAACATTGGAAGAATTAATTTCTTCTTCTATGCATATTATATGAGCATGTTTGATTGATAGGAGTAGACGACTTTGATTTCAAGCATGATTCATTAGTTAAAGATTATGATGTCGTGCCTCTCTTAATCGCCAAGTAACATGGATTGATGATGCCATAGAATGCATAGGCTTCCTTGTGTTCTTGGCATTCGTCCTTCTTGAAGAAGCAATTAAAATCGATACACTAATTTGGCTTCCAATTTAGATAATCGTTGTAATTAGCCCGTTGCTATCGATTGGTCTTGGGAGAGCGTTGGCCCCCAATGTCCAATCGGTATGCTTAATTAGCATAATTTATTTTGCCTAATTATTATCCATGAGGCGTGTTTGGATTGATTTATCAATTGAGACAAATTGCGTGTTCATCCGCATGTTTAGCTAAATTTTCCGTTAGTCTGTGATCCAATTATTCGATAATTCTTAGTTCCGAACATCCCAAGTCGAACGCTTCGTTAGATTAATTTTTCCCCAATTGTGTGAATTCTCCGTTAGCATATTTCAAACAATGTTTCCCCCAAAAGTTCCCCCAATTTATTCATTGCTTTAAATTGTAAATTTAATTAAAATTAAGTCATGATTAGCATAATTCCCTGAGGATCGATCCCGTTATCATTAGGCTACTAATTGCTCGGTGAAATCGGGTATTTACAAATTTATTTTGGCGGGTCTCGACAACCCGATATTTGGCGATTATTCAAAAATATCGCTACCAAAATTGGCGTCGTTGCCGAGGAATTAAAGTTAATTCGGCCTAATTTAGATTTAATTTGTAGACTTTTTTATTTTTGATTTTTTTGATTTGTTTATTCTTTTATTATTTGCATAATTTGATTTGTTTGTTAAGTGTGCTAGAGTGCGAAATTTAAATTGAGAAAATGAATGTTCCTATGGATGGCAATGAGGCTGAAGCTCAGAAAACGCTCAGACAGTGGGCGTCGATTAATTTGGACCGCCAACCTTCGTGCATTTCCTACCCGGAAATTACAGGTAAGTTTGAGCTTAAATCCTGTCTAATTAATCAATTGCCTTCTTTTTGTGGTGAAACAGACGAAGATCCCATCAAGCATGTAAAAGCTTTCCGAATGGTGTGTTCTGCTATGAGGCCGAGCAAAGTGACTGAAGATCAGCTCAACTTGAGGGTCTTTCCATTCACGTTGAAAGGGAAAGCACGAGACTGGCTGCATTATTTACCGTCAGGGACCATTTCCACTTGGGACAAGTTGAAGAGCGTGTTTATGCAAAAATATTTTCCAGCTTCAAGAGCCACAATCCTGAGGAAGGAGATCTACGGATTTGCTCAATCAGTTGGAGAGGCATTTCACGAGTGCTGGGAGCGATACATTCAGTTGTGCGAGAGCTGTCCGAACCATCAGATATCAGAGGCTGAGCTCATTCGGTTTTTCTACGACGAATTGCAACCGTATGACCGACAGATGCTCGATGCTTCAAGTTGAGGAGCTCTTAGGGACAAGACACCTGCAGAGGCCAGACAGTTGATCTCCAACATGGCAGGGAACCTTCAGCAGTATGGAGGAGGAAATGAGCAAGCTCGGTTGTCGACTAAAGTAGACGAGCTCCAAGCCCAAGTGTCTAAGGTATGTAGTGTTCTTCTTAAATTGCAAGAAAACTCATTGCAAGCTCTTCCTTCTGTTTCAGGTCAATCCCTTTAAGGAATGATCAAATCCTTTATGGAAATGAGCATGGAGCATCGCGAAGAATCCAGAGCGCAAATTTAGTTATTGAGGATGGAGATCGCAGAGATGAAGGATAGGCCAAGTAAGGGAGAGACTCATGCGGCGGAAGGTATTAGCGCCATTGCCCTCAGAAGTGGCAAAGAAGTTTCATCGCGGCATGTGCCTGAAGATTCCAACAAGAGTCCAGAGATGCCTGAAGAAAAGTGTCAGCCACCACCTCCAGAGAACACGGTATGTGCTACCCCATCTCCTTCTATTAAGTTTTACATTCCTTCTGCTCCCTTTCCCAGCAGGTTGGTGAGGCCGCCCAAGGAAGACAAGGACGTGGACATCCTCGATACACTGAAGAAGGTTGGAATCAACATACCATTGCTAGATGCCATACAACAAATTCCAAGGTATGCAAAATTCCTCAAGGAGATGTGCACTAACAAGAGAAAAGCCAAAAGCACCGAAAGAGTGGTGGTAAGTAAAAATGTGTCTGCCTTGATCACGCGAAACATGCCAGATAAATGTCAGGATCCAGGTATGTTTCTCTTACCATGCACCATAGGAGATAAGGAAATCAAGCATGTGATGCTAGATTTAGAGGCTTCGATAAATGTGATGCCATACTCTGTTTATAAAAGTCTTGATCTGGAAGAGTTGCAGGAAACTAGTGTCATAATCCAATTGGTTGATAGGTCCTCTATTCACCATTTAGGAGTAGTTGAGGATGTGTTAGTTCGGGTTAGAGATCTTATTTTTCCTACTGATTTTTATGTCTTAAGAATGAAAGATAATGCATCATCTACTGCTTCAGTCCTGTTGGGTAGACCTTTCATGAAAACTGCTAGGACTAAGATTAACGTGCATGATGGTACTTTGTCTGTGGAGTATGGAGGAGAGGTGTTTGAATTTAATATCTTTAATACCATGAAACACTCTGCTGATGTGCATTCTGTATGTAAAGTTGACTTGATAGACACTTTAGAACAGGAAGAATGCAGGACTGTTGTTGATGGGGATGACCCATTTGTTTTTACTGAAACTGTTGGCGAGGTTGAGAATAGCATGCCCCTTTTGTCTGAACCATGTGAAAAAGATGTAATTACTTTAGAGGCGTGTGAAAAGCCAACTAAGATGTTACCCTCTCTTTTGCAGGCTCCCAAGTTGGAACTTACGGAGTTGTCGGGTCACCTCAAGTACGTGTACTTGGGGGAGGTGGAGACACTCCCGGTAATTATCTCTAAGGAGCTTACTTCAGAGCAAGAAAGCAAGTTGGTTGAAATACTAAAGAAGAACAAGCGAGCGATGGGATGGACGTTGGCGGATTTGCATGGGTTGAGTCTTGTGTTATGCATGCACAAGATTCGGCTAGTTGATGGAGCCAAGCCATCTAGAGAGCCTCAGAGGAGACTAAATTCAACCATGAAAGAGGTAGTGTTGTCTGAGATACACAAACTCCTTGACGCAGGTATCATCTATCCCATTTCTGATAGTCAGTGGGTAAGCCCGATTCATGTTGTACCTAAAAAGACGGGAATAACTGTTATTAGGAATGAGAGGGGTGAGTTAGTACCTAAACGTGTTCAAAATGGTTGGAGAATGTGTATTGATTTTAGAAAACTGAATGATGTGACTAAGAAGGATCATTTTCCTATCCCTTTCATAGATCAAATGGTGGAGCGTTTAGCTGGGAAGCCATATTTTTGTTTCTTAGATGGGTTTTCTGGATTTTATCAAATTCCCATAGCTCAGGAAGACCAAGAAAAGACCACGTTTACTTGTCCATTTGGCACTTATGCATATAGGAGGATGCCCTTTGGGCTTTGTAATGCTCCAGGGACTTTTCAGCGTTGTATGATGAGTATTTTCACTGAATTTGTAGAAAAATGCATAGAGGTCTTTATGGATGATTTTACTGTCTATGGGAGTTCATTTGATGATTGTCTGGTTAATTTATCTAGAGTCATGGAAAGGTGCATAGAGACAAATTTGGTTTTAAATTTCGAAAAGTGTCATTTCATGGCCAGTCAAGGCATAGTCCTAGGTCACGTTGTGTCGTCGAAGGGTATAGAGGTGGATAAGGCGAAAATTGATGTTATTTCTGATTTACCTTACCCCACGAATATTCGGGAAGTGCGCTCTTTTCTTGGCCATGCAGGTTTCTATCGCAAGTTCATAAAAGACTTTTTGAAGATCGTGACTCCGATGACAAGCTTATTGAAAAAAGATGTCACATTCAGTTTTGGCAAGGAGTGCAAGCATGCCTTTGATGTGCTCAAGAAGTGTCTGACCAATGCACCCATAATACATCCACCGTAGTGGGGAACCCCCTTCGAGATTATGTGCGATGCAAGCAATTACGCGGTTGGCGTTGTGCTTGGTCAGAGGATATATAAGAGGAGCCACGTGATATATTACGCCTCCAGGACGCTCAACTCCGCGCAGATCAGCTACACCACAATAGAGAAGGAGCTGCTTTCCACTTTTGATAAATTTCGACCTTATATACTTGGATCTAAAGTGGTTGTTTTTTCTGATCATGCAGCGGTGCAATACTTGATGAACAAGAAGGACTCGAAGCCTAGGCTACTCAGGTGGGTACTGCTCCTCCAAGAGTTCGATGTTTCAGTCTAGGACAGGAAAGGATCAGAGAATACATATGCCGATCACTTGAGCCGCATCGTGCGAGGAGAGGATGATTTGCCCTTGAATGATGAATTCCGTAATGAGGTCATCTTCCAAGTGAGCGTGGAAATACCCTGGTATGCTGACATAGTCAATTATTTGGTCACAGGTACGTTCCCATTTGACTATTCGTATAATAGGGGGGCTAAGCTGAAAAACGAAGCCAAGAGTTATGTCTGGGAAGAACCTACGTTGTGGAAATTTTGTGCAGACCAAGTAATTAGGAGATGTATCCCTAAATCTGAGCATAAGTCAATTCTTGAGTTTTGTCATGAGTTTGCATGTGGGGGGCACTTTGGGCCATCAAGGACAGCAAGAAAAATACTTGATTGTGGGTTTTTCTGGCCATCATTGTTTAAAGACTGTTTTGAATTTTGTAAATCATGTGATCAATGTCAAAGGAAAGGATCCATTACGAGTAGGAACGAAATGCTCCAAACCTCTATACTGACTTGTGAAATTTTTTAGGTTTGGGGTATGGACTTTATGCGACCTTTTACCCCTTCATGCGGTTTTGTTTATATATTATTGGTTGTGGACTATGTTTCTAAATGGGTGGAGGCCAAGGCCACCAAGGTTGATACTGCTAATGTTGTTTCTAGTTTTGTCAAATCTAACATCTTTAGCAGGTATGGAGTTCCACGAGCCATCATAAGTGATCAGGGGACCCACTTTTGTAACAAGACGATCCAGGCCCTGATGAGGAGATACGGGGTCAATCATAAAATATCTACCCCGTACCACCCACAAACCAATGGGCAAGCAGAAGTTTTTAACAGAGAGGTGAAGTCCATCCTTGAGAAAACAGTAAGTCCTGGGAGAAAAGATTGGAGTCTCAGGCTGGATGACGCATTGTGGACCTATAGCACAGCTTACAAGACTCCCATAGGGATGTCTCCCTACCGGATGGTCTTCGGGAAAGCTTGTCATCTCCCGGTGGAGATAGAGCACAAAGCGTACTGGGCAGTAAAGAAGTGCAATATGAGCTTCGATCAGGCTGGCGAAGCAAGACTCCTCAAATTGCAAGAACTAGAGGAGCTTCGCTTAGATGCATATGAGAACTCGAGGATCTATAAGGAGAAGACCAAGTTGTTCCATGACAGACGAGTCATTCGGAAGCACTTCGAAGTTGGTCAGAAAGTCCTCTTGTTCAATTCCCGCCTGAAGTTCATGCCAGGTAAACTTCGTTCCCGTTGGATTGGTCCTTTTGTTATAACTCATGTCCATCATTATGGTGCAGTCAAAATTCAGAGCTTAGAAACAGGAAAGGAATCCACGGTGAATGGCCAACGATTGAAAGTTTTCCACGAAGGGGAGACAGAGCACTTCGACGAGCATGCCCACTTGGGAGAACCCGAGTATGAGAAATGATGAAAAAGTGTTGGTAAAGTCGAGCAATCGACTCTAAAAATTTGCGCTTCTCGAAGGCACCCGAGTCTGAACTGTACATGCTTTTTGTTTACTTTACTGTTTTTAGGATTAGCTTAGGTTCTTACTCTCATGTTGTGAGTTTTCTGGAGAAATGATGGCTCGTCCTTGCGGTATTGCTTAAAAAAAAGAAGCGTGCTCTCCAACCCTCTAAATCACAATTAGGGGAGGTTTTCTGTTCCCTAGAATTTTGATTGTGCTTTATTAGTCCAATGAGGACATTGTCTCTTTCTAAGTTGGCGGTGGTGGGTTGTGCTTTACAGCGGTTGTTGAGTTTTGTTGTGGAATTCTGATAAATGTGCTTCGTAGTTGATGTGTGCATGCTAATTTGATTATGAAATTCTGTGATGTACTGTTGGAACCTCCGTATTTGTATCTGTAGTGAAATGTAGCATGTATGCATTTGTTAAACCCATTTTGAAAAAATTTCTTCGTTGTTTCCTTGTTTAAGCTTCGCGCTTAGCACTCTATCTTGGATCTGTGGGTTTAGGGTAGTTCAGCTTGGCTTCAAATTCGTTATCACTTCGAAAGGCACATTTAGGATGGGTTTGATTCGTTAGTGTTTGTAATTTTTGTGTTCAAATTATAACATGGTTTTTAGGCTAAAAGAAAATAAAGCTAAAATTTTAAAAGAAAAGAAAGCTAAATTTTTTTGAAGTAGAGTGATAGCTCCATTTTAGAGCTATATTTATGTCCCTAATTCCTGCTAATTATGTGCTTAATCTTGCTTATTTATGTTGATTAGAGGTGTTCACCTGTAAATTGTTCTCGGGCCCATTTGACGTCGTTCGAGGCTAAATATCTCGTTTTAAGGCCCTAAGAACACCTCGGGAAAAGAATGATGCAAAAATATGAAGAATTGGCATTTTGGGAAGCTCAAAGGCAAAATTCCATGCAAAAATCCGAGAGCAAGCGTTGAGCAGGAAGCGTCTTTACGCTGGCTCAACGCTGCCTCGCGTCGAGACACTGAGCAAGCGTCTCGACGCTCCGAAGTCTGAAGCGCGCCCCGTAATTTCCACCCGAGAGCAAGCGTCAAGTGGGCAGTGTCGAGACGCGCGCTCAACGCTGCACAACGTCCCGACGCCGCGCAAGCGTTTCGACGCCACCCCGACATCAACGCGCTGGAGTTTTAGGGCGCAGCGTCGAGACGCTGCCCTAGCGTCTCGACGCTACGATGGAATATATATTAAAAAGTCCGTTTTTCAGCGGACAACTTCGTCTTCCTCCTCGGGCTCTGCACCATTTTAGGCGTTTTCAAGCTAATTTCCACCATGGGAGAAGCCATGGAGCTTGGATTGAAGCCACTTCAAGTCACATCCATCATGAGTGAGTAATTTTTAGTGTTTTGGCTTGGGATTGTAGAGGACTAATGTAATTAGCAATTTTGGTGAGATTTATGCTTTAAATTCTGTTTTGGTTAGAACATTGGATGAATTAATTTCTTCTTCTATGCATATTATATGATCATGTTTGATTGATAGGAGTAGACGACTTTGATTTCAAGCATGATTCATTAGTTAAAGATTATGATGTCGTGCCTCTCTTAATCGCCAAGTAACATGGATTGATGATGCCATAGAATGCATAGGCTTCCTTGTGTTCTTGGCATTCGTCCTTCTTGAAGAAGCAATTAAAATCGATACACTAATTTGGCTTCCAATTTAGATAATCGTCGTAATTAGCCCATTGCTATCGATTGGTCTTGGGAGAGCGTTGGCCCCCAATGTCCAATCGGTATGCTTAATTAGCATAATTTATTTTGCCTAATTATTATCCATGGGGCGTGTTTGGATTGATTTATCAATTGAGACAAATTGCGTGTTCATCCGCATGTTTAGCTAAATTTTTCGTTAGTCTGTGATCCAATTATTCGCTAATTCTTAGTTCCGAACATCCCAAGTCGAACGCTTCGTTAGATTAATTTTTTCCCAATTGTGTGAATTCTCCGGTAGCATATTTCAAACAGTTTTTCCCCCAAAAGTTCCCCCAATTTATTCATTGCTTTAAATTGTAAATTTAATTAAAATTAAGTCATGATTAGCATAATTCCCTAAGGATCGACCCTGTTATCATTAGGCTACTAATTGCTCGGTGAAATCGGGTATTTACAAATTTATTTTGGCGGGTCTCGACAACCCGATATTTGGCGATTATTAAAAAATATCGCTACCATAGAGCTCGTGTTTTGTGCTATGAGGAGATGTGGTTGTCACATAGAAAGCCTCGCAGCACTTCATGCTGATTTGTTTACTAAGTCTCTCATGGCTAAAGTGTTTGAGAGACACCTAAAGGGTTTAGGGCTGCGAGTTACTCAGTAGGACAATGGGAGAAAACATCGTATATATGATATCTTAGTTTTCTCGACCAGCATGTACACCACAACAGACGTTTTAATCCAAGTGGGAGTTTGTTGGGTTTTATGTCCTAAAACTCGTAGTTTGTAAACAGTTGTGTTTGTAATCAATCTATTTTGCAATAAAGTGTTATTGAGTTTTATTCAGTAAAAATGTTTATTGAATAAAGTGAAACATGTTTGCATTAACCTGTACCAATAACAAACACCCATGGCAGAGTTTGAATACTTGAGCTTTATGTTTGACATGAATGTTGATCAGTTTCAAGTATACAGCCAAAACGGTCTATAGTATATGGATAAGGCTGGGTACCTTATCCTGGTAACATTATTGGATGCGGCTCGCTTTGTATTGTACAAAACGATGTGATCTGAATTGTTTCACATGGTGATGTGCGAGTGAGGGCGTCCTATGCAATGAGTTTGCATAAGACTGAACCGCGAAATTAAGTCGCTCTCTCTTTATAACACCGTTTACTGAAGAGACCGACTTTTTCATATGATGACCTATGTAACTCGATCTCAATCCTGAGCTTGCTATGAACTCCTATTTATTCGAGAGTATTCTTTGACTTGCACAAGTGAGAATGGCCAGATCGCCGACTCAATAAGCCTACCATTTTGTGGATAAACTCGAATAGGTAGCTGGGGACATAGTACAGCAAGATGGAATTCACTCCTACCCGCTTAAGGGATAGTAGACAGGTTGTTCCCTTAATAGCTGACTCCAGGTTGAACATTGGGCCCACCCTATCCTTGACCAGAGAGGGATTTGATTTGCTGATTGGATCACAGATCAAATGTTCATTAGAGGTGTGAGTGGTACTTAAGGAACAAGAGGTAATGTAGGGGTTAAACAGTTTAAATGATCAGTTGTGATTACGAATGACCTGTGAGGGATCGACTCACTTGTGATGGTTATATCAAGAGGACATAATATATCTACAGTGAGGAGAGTTCAACCCCTAGACTATAGTGGAGTCTCTGGGGGTTTACGAATGTTGATTAGGTCGGTTAAAAGAGTTTAACCGGGTAATCTCGGATCGTTGTAGCTCATGATCTGTAGGTCCTTTAGGTTCTCCTAGTTAGCTCGGATAAAGCGGTGTAGCAATGCAAGAGGAAATAATTTGGAGAAATCCAAATTCGGTTTTGAGAACGAGGTTGGACATATTTAAATATGATTTAAATATGTGTTTGGAGGAAAATATGAATAGGGATTCATATGCGAAAAGTCGGTTTTCGGAAAACCGGGATTAGTCTTATTATTTAATTAATATTTGATATTAAATTAAATAATAAAAGAATTAATTATAAATATTTATTTATAAAATTAATTATGAATTAATTTTTATAATAAATATTATTATAATAATTTATGTTTGTTAACTGGGTTGAAGACATGCTTTGCATGTTTGACCCCACTTACTTGCACTAATCAAACCTTTGTGATTAAGATTCTTTTACTTTTGAGTTTAAAATGAAGAATGTCTTCATTTGAGAAAAGTCGGTGAAGCTTATTGGTAAAGGATTTTTTGAATATCCTATAAATTTTGGGGTGTCGAGTCCCGCCAAAATAACATTTATAATACAGCTACAACTGAGCTTTGCAGCTACTGGTAGTCGGGTCGATCCGAAAGGAACCTAAATTAACTTCTCCTAATTAATTTTTATTTTCTTTTATTGAAAACTAAAGAGAAACGGGGGTACGTTACCCTGGTAACACTATAGGATGCGGTTCACTTTGTATTGTACAAAACGTGTGATCCGAATCGTTTCACATGGAGATGTGCGAGTGAGGGCGTCCTGTGCAAAGAGTTTGCATAAGACCGAACCGCGAAATATGTCGCTCTCTATTTATAACACAGTTTACTGATGAGACCGACATTTTCATTTTATAGGTAACTCGATCTCAATCCTAAGCTCGCTATGAACTCTTGCTTATTCGAAAGTACCCTTTGACTTGCACAGGTGAAAGTGGCTCATTAGCGCCGACTCAATAAGCCTACCATCTTGGGGATAAAGGTGAATAGGTAGCTAGGGACATAGTACAACAAGATTGGAGTGCACTCCTAACCCGCTCTTCAGGGTTAGTAGATAGGTTGTTCCCTTAATAGCTGACTCCGGGGCATGAACAATGAGCGTTCACACTATCATGAGATGAGAGGGTTAATTGATTTGTTGGTTGGACCACAGATCTATTTTTCATTAGAGGTGTCAGTGGTACTTAAGGAACAAGACGTAATGCAGGGGTTAAACGGTTTAAAATAACCCAGCTGTGATTACAAACAACCTGTGAAGGGTTGACTTGCTAATAACGGTTATATCAGAGGACATAATATATCAACAGTGAGGAGAGTGCAACCCTCGGACTATAGTGGAGTCTCCGGGGGTTAACGAATGTTGATTAGTTCGGTTAAAAGAGTTTTGACCGGATAATCTCGTATCGTTGGAGCTCATGATCTGTAGGTCCTTTAGGTTCTCCTGGCTAGCTCGGATAATGCCATGCAACAGTATAAGAGAAAAGAAAAAAGAAAAAGAATTTGAATTGTTCAAATTCGATTTTTGGAAGAATGATGAACATGTTTAAATATGATTTAAATATGGGAATGGTCTAAAACATGAATATGATTCATGTGCAAAAAAGTCGGGTTTCGGAAAATCGGGTTTAGCCTTATTATTTAATTAATATTTGATATTTAATTAAATAATATTAATTAATTAATATATATATATATATTTTTTTTATTTATTAAAAAGTTTAATAAATAAAAATATTTATTATTATTTAAAATTAATTAATTTTTTTTAATTAATTTTTAAAATAATAATTATTATATATATATATATATATATATATATATATTTATTTGGTTAAATGTTTTTGCAGCTTAGTGCATATGGGGTACTCATTTTTCATTTGAAAATGGTTTTCAAATGGTTCCTTCTTCGTATGCTTCTGCCCTTGTGACCTTATTCTTCTTCCTTTCATTTTTTTTTTCATTTTCTCTTCTAAACGAAGTCCCACAATTCCGTTGCTCGGCGTCGAGGATAGCGGGACTACCTCGGGTGGTCCTCGGGGCTTTCGTGAGAAGAGGCCAAAAGAGTAAGTGACGAGGAACGACCGGCAGAGCTGAAGAAATTTAGAACAACAAGGGTATGTTTTCTAATTTATTGTATTTCCGTTGTTTGAGCATGTTTTCTATTTGTTAAATTGATGTAATTAGAGTATCATCGATCCAAAATCGCTTCCGCAGCGTGATACGCTCAATCAAGACGGATGTTCGATTCTAATTAAACGTGGCAACCAATAAATTGGGGGCGACCGCTCCATATTGATTAATTGACAGTAACGGAGATATTACGACGGATGTTTAACTTGGATAGCCTAAGCTAATATTCCGATTTATCTACTTCTTCAAGATAAGTTAATTTAACCGCAAATCAGCATGGATAGCCTATGTTACCTATGGCTTAACTTAACCTTTGTTACCTCGGCGATTAGGAGAGGCAATCGCTTCACTAATCTATTAACGCTATAGCATGCGAGAAATCAAGAGTGTCAATCTATTATGCAAGCACGCTACTAAGGATATGCTTAGAAGAAATAAATTGCCTAATCAGTCATGCTAAGCTCAAAATTAAAGAACTAAACCCTCATGAATCGCATCAAACCTAACCCCTAACCTCAAATTAGAGCACTTACCTTGCTCGGGATGAAAATCAAGCTAATCCAACCAAGTTTATGCTTTGATATATGAGAAAATGGGAGAAAACCCCAAGAATTTGAGAGATCAATCGTAAAACAAAACCAAAACTCGAGAGTGAGTGCCCTAAAAATCGCTAAAAAATGGGTTTTGTATAGTTGTAGCGTCGAGACCCTAGAAATTTCCAGCGCGCTGTTACGTCTCCAAAAGTGACTATTTTAGGACTTATTTACCTTAGAAAGACGTGCACTCTTAGGTGTTTTTGGTAGGTTTTGGCTTAAACTTGTACTTATATATGAGAATTAGAAGAATGAAGCTAAATTAGGACTTATATACAAAAGGAAAGAAAAAGAACCAAAAACGAAGTTAAAGGAATGAAAATTGTGCATTGCGAAGGCATTGCGGAAACATTGCTAAAACCGCAATGTTTTAAGTGAAATCCGTAAGTTGTCTAACTATTTTCTGTTTTGTTCCGACCTTTCAGGGATTCATTCTTTCTCCTGCAGCCACGTAGTAGTACGACGTTGAGAATGGATGGTTCTCCTTGGCCCAAGCATACCTGTAGAACACTATAAAAGGAGGTCAAGATGGAAGGTTGAAACACACTCGAACGGCGTAGTCTTCCAGTTCAAACGCAGTCTTTCCCATTCTTTCTCTTCTCCGTCTGTTGGTTTGAGAGGTTCAGCTGTTGGAGTCGACAATCTGATAGGAAGGAGAGAAGATTCATCTTCTCTTCTGATTGGATTCATCCAAGCAAGGCTTGCCTTTCTCTCCCTTCAGCCGAGGCGTCTGCGACAAGGCGACCACGCTTGAATTTACTGTTTTTCTGCTGTTAGCTTTCCATTTCCATTGCTGTTTGTTGTTAATTCCCTTTTAGTTTGCTACTCTACTTCATTCCGTCCCTTTCTGCTTTACTTTAGTTGTTCAAGGCTGTCTTTTGCTTAGTTCAAACTTTACTTAATCGAAGCAATAGTTCATCACTTTACAATCTCTTCACTTCTCTGTTTATCGTTTCTGTCTCTCGTTTTGTCTTTAATCTTCCATTAAGCATGTCATCTCCATCTGTTGTCCCCAATCTATCTGCATCCATGAGTAACTAAATCACATACGGGCATGCTAATGACAAGGCTATAGGGTAAAACACGTGAATCAAGCATGTAGGATAGCTCTCGAATGCATTGATTGTATGTAAGCTTCATCCCACGGGCAATTTCGATTGGCCATCCATTTTGTCCAAAGAACTCCTAACCTCTGGAAGGAGTAAGAGTTCAGAGTCATACACTCATGCTAGCCTCTCAAGGTAGCCAGAAAACGACCTAGGAATAGGCGTTTTCCTAGTACAAACCTTAACTTACTGTTTTAACAAGATGCTTAAGACCTTACTTGGACATGAGTAAACTAAAGAATCTAATGCATGAAATCGGAAGATACATGAGAATGAGTTAGTTTGATGCATGGTGAGTTAATCTACTGCTTGAGAATCGTAGGAAAAAGCCTATAGAGGAGTCATTAGTAGCCCTTGTTTACACGCTTTACACACATTTCGCTGTTAAGAACATTGCGGTATAATTGCTGTTCCCGCAATTCCCTTAGTTAAAAATTCTGCCTTAGCCATTTTTCTCTTCGTTTGTTTTCCTCTTCTCTTTACATTCAAGTTTGTTATTTATCCACACTTGTTCATGCTTGCACCCTCTACATGTTCCTTAGTAATTAGGCACCTCAAAATCAAATCTATTCCATTTAATCCACCCATTCTTACTTAACAACACACTTCACGAGTAACTAATAATAAATCTCTGTGGGAAATCGAATGAAAAAATACTTATTACTTGCTACAAGATCATGTATGCTTGCATGTTCTTAGTGCTCTATCATTGCATATTTCTTTTAAACATTGAGCACGCAACAAGTTTTTGGCGCCGCTGCCGGGGATTTAGTTTAGTGAAAACGAATTTTGTTCAGTTAGATACACAAATCTTAATATCTATTGGAGCTGATCTATTTTCATTTCTTTTGCAGGTACCATTGGGTTAGTTTATGAATGAGCATTCAAGTAGTGATCTAGAGTTCAATCCTAAACCTGAGAGATTACTTAGGGCCAGAAATAGAGCTAAGAAACGTCTCTTCAACCAACCCCTTATACCTTCAAACGTTGTTGACTCTGCTGAGTCATCACAATCCCATTAAATAGAAATGGATAGAACAAACCCAAATCCAGCACCTACCATTCGCAACCCCATCGAAATAGCGAATGACAAGGATAGTGCCATTCTCTCCTACTTAGTTCCCATGCCTGGGGAGCTAAATCCAAGCATCATCCGCCCTGAAATTACTGCCAACTCATTCGAGTTAAAGCCAGTAATGTTCCAAATGTTGTCCACTATGGGACAATTCTTTGGAGTAAAAAATGAGGACCCCCACAACCATCTAAGAAACTTCCTAGGAGTTAGTGATACCTTCCTTATCCCTGGAGTTTCCCAAGAAGCCTTGAGGCTTTACCTCTTCCCTTACTCGTTAAGAGATAAAGCCAAAACGTGGTTAAACTCATTACCTTCCGGATCAGTTGTCAATTGGACAGATCTGGCTGAGAAATTCCTAGTCAAATACTTTCCACCTAATAGGAATTCAAACTTTCGTGATGACATAATCAAGTTCAAACAAGCTGAAAATGAGTCTCTTCACGAAGCTTGGACAAGGTTCAAGGACCTTCTGCTTAAATGTCCACACCATGGCATCCCATGGTGTATCCAAATAGAGGTCTTTTTCAAAGGATGCAACCCCAGCACAAGGCAAGTGCTGAATTCGTCAGCTGGTGGTTCCATGCTTTCGAAAAGCTATAATGAAGCCTATGAGATCCTGGAGAAGATCTCAGCATCTCACTGTAGGTGGTCAGATGATCCAGTTGAGCCTAGAAGAGCTCAAGACAAGGATGCTCTGAGTGCAATGAGCAACCAAATAAACGCTCTGACCAACCTAGTTAAGCAAATGGCTCAAACCAATCTCCAATCCAGTGTCAACACCGCAGCAGCCATCTCAATGGGGGCACAAACAAGTCAAGGTGAGACACTGATCTGTGGATTCTGTGGGGAAGGGCACCTGTATGAATACTGCCTTGGGAATCCAACCTCAGTCTGCTATGTTGGAAGCCAACAGCAGCCTAGGAACAACCCCTACTCTAACACCTACAACCCTGGTTGGAGAAACCACCCAAATCTTTCTTGGGGTGGCCAACAGAATGCTAACCAAAATCAAAACCAACCAAGGTCGAGTGGAACACCTGGTTTCACTCCCCAAAATAACCAATCCATGTATCAAAATCCATACAACCAACCAACAGGGTCATCTGTAGAAAATCTACTTAAGGAGTATATTGCAAAGAATGATGCCACTCTACAAAGTCAGCAAGCTACCCTTAGGAGCCTAGAGAACCAAATAGGGCAATTAGCCAATGAACTCAAAAGTAGGCCCCAAGGTAGACTGCTTGCTGACACTGAGGTGCCTAGAAGGGATGGTAAAGAGCAGGTTCAAGCAATTGAACTTCGCAGTGGAAGACCATTGGTGAGCAACACCAGAGAAACACCAAAGAGAGTAGAGAATGAAGAGTCTAGTGCTCCACTGGATTCTCTGCCTAACCAAGGTCAACCACCAACAAGCACATTGTTGCGTGCTCAATGTGTAAAATAAATAAGCAATAAGAGAAAGAGAGCACTCAGAACATGCAAGCATACATGATCTTGTAGCAAGTAGTAAGTATTTTTTTCATTCGTTTTCCCACAGAGATTTATTATTAGCTACTCGTGAAGTGTTTTGTTAAGCAAGAATGGGTGGATTTGATGGGGTAGAATCGGTTTTAAGTTGTCTAATTTCTAATGAATATGTAAAGGGTAGCAACATAAACAAGTGCAAGTCAATGATAAACTCAAATGAAAAGAGAAGAGATTAATAAATGAAGAGGAAAAGAGCTAAACAGAATTTTTAACTTAGCAGAATTGCGAGAACAGCAATTCTACCGCAATGTTACTAACAGCGAAAGTGTGTAAAATGGAGAAACAAGGGCTACTAACGACTCCTCTATAGGCATTTTCACACGATTCTCAAGCATTGGATCAACTCACTATGCATCAAACTAACTCAATCTCATGTATCTTCTGATTTCATGCATTAAATCCTTTAGTTTACTCATGTCCAAGTAAGGTCTTAAGCATCTTGTTAAAGCAGAAAGTTATGGTTTGTACTAGGAAAACGCCTATTCCTAGGTCGTTTTCTGGCTACCTTGAGAGGCTAGCATGAGTGTATGACTCTGAACTCTTACTCCTTCCAGAGGTTAGGAGTTCTTTGGACAAAATGGATGGCCAATCGAAATTTCCCGTGGGATGAAGCTTACATACAATCAATGCATTCGAGAGCTATCCTACATGCTTGGTTCACGTTTTTAGCCTATAGTATTGTCATTAGCATGCCCCTATGTGACTTAGCTACTCATGGATATAGAGAGAACAGAAAGAATAGATGAAGTAGACATGCTTAGAAGGAAATAAAAGACAGAACAGCAAGGAAAAGCAGTAGACAGCAAAGGTAACGACAAAGTATGAGATAATGAATTGTGCTTTGATTAATCGATTGTTTGAATGAACAAATGGAAACTTGAAGTAAATAACATAAAGACAGACAACAACGAAATAGAATGGAATGACTAATGGAAAGGAAATAACGACACAACAGTACTGGAAAAATAAAAGACAAAAAGCAGTAAATGAGCTTGAACGCCTCGTCGCAAAACGCCTCGGCTGAAGAATGAGAAAGATCAGCCCTGCTTGGATGAATCCAATCAGAAGAGAAGATGAATCTTCTCTCCTTCCTATCAGATTGACGACTCCAACAGCTGAACCTCTCAGACCAACAGACGGAAAAGGAATTGAATGGGAAAGACTGCGCTGCGAAGAGACTTCTACGCTTTCGGATGATGATCAAACCCTCTACTTTGACCCCCTTTTATAGTAATCGGCAGGTGCGTTTGGGCCAAGGAGAACCATCCATCCTCAACGTCGTACTTCAAAATGGATGGAGGAGAAAGAACGAATCCCTGAAATAACGGATCACAACAGAAAAAGGTTAGCTAACTTACGGATTTCACTTGAAACATTGCGGTTTTAGCAATGTTTCCGCAATGCTTCCGCAATGCACATTTTTCATTCTTTTAACTTCCTTTTTCATTCCTTTTCTTTCCTTTTGCACACAAGTCCTATTTTAGCTTCCCTCTTCTAATTCTCATATTTAAGCATAGGTTCAAGCTAAATCCTATCAAAAACACCTAAGAGTGTACATCTTTCTATGGAAAACAAGTCCTAAAAAGGTCACTTTTGGAGACGTAACACACCCCCAAACTTAAGGTTTTGCTCGTCCTCGAGCAATCTAAGGACTTACTTAGGCTGCTGTTTTTATCCTCTCTAACCACTTGCTGACTCCCCTACATTCCTATCTATAGCAGTGTTGTCCTGTGACACACTCCTAAGTTTAAAACTAACTTCTCATTTTGCTTCTTCTGACTTCGCATGCCTAATGATCCTACTGTTTCATCAACTCCCTACGACTGATCTATTTGCTTCTGTCATATAGTGCAACTATCCTAAGGTTTCAAATTCTACCTAGCTTTACCCCAGACTCAGTACATGCTTCTAGTGTTTACTTTTGAGCTACCTAGGATTCCTTAGAGTCATGCCAGTCTTAGTATTAACAGTGACAGTAGTACATTTAGAGAACAACTAAACCTTGGCATCACTACATTGGACATACATTCATCTCCCTAAACAACCCTACAAGCTACAACTTTGTGCTCAGCTAATTGAGGATCAGAGTTCTTTTTAATCAGGACATCTAAGCCACAAAGTTGCAACTCCTAGGTATACATTCTTCTTCCCTATTTCTTCCTTTTCTTTCTCACTTTGGTGGAGCATCTCCTTTGGTTGCCTTTTGATGCAATGCCACTTGTGGGTTACACACTTGGCACTGATTACTCAACAACTTAAGAGAGACACCCCTCTTTATTCTATTTTTCATTTTTTTTTTTAGTTCATCATTCTTTGTAAAGGAGAAGAAGAATGCTTATGCTTTAAGGGAGAGAGGAATGTTCCTAGGCCTAGGGTGGCCTCCCCCAAACTTAAACTACTCATTGTCCCCAATGAGTGTCTGAGGTGGCACACCCCCAAACTTGTCCTAGAAGCATCTAGTCTAAGGTAAAACAAAGAGAATCTAAAAGCCCTAGGTATAGACAGAACATTCTAAAAGCAAACATCACAGCAGCAGAAATTTATAAAAACAGGCAGGTAAGGACTGAAAGCTACGCATGCTGAGCAGTTGTAAGAGGCTAATTTAAACTATCCAAGGTGTCCTATGACACTCATCCAGCATGCATTTAGATAAGCTATATAAGGTAGGCAAGATAGCAGCAAAAGACAAAATTTAAACAGAACCAGCCTAGCTAAACAGTCAGTCAAAAACATGCATTTACTAATAAAAATTGCGGATTCCGCAATTATTTCGCAATGGATACATGGCAGATATAACAGTGATCAAGGCCCCTATGCATGCTCTTTCCAGTCAATTAAGCTATACAGAAAGGAAACTAAACTAATCTACCTATTCAGCTACCATCAGACTATACTAAACAAACCTAAACAACAAAAATAAAGCACTAAAAACAGATCAAAATTTAACTCAAAATAGCAGAATTCACATGGTTCACGAAAAGCAGTTTGATTTTTATTTTTTTCTTTGTAGGGAACATAAATACTCCCTTGAGTGCCAATCAGCCTAGCACTCAGATGTCCTCATCATCATCATCCCTTCTTGGTATTGGAGCCGCCCATGGAGTTAGTAGGTCCGTGGGGAACTCAGGAAAGATGCAGCCCAATTGGTCAGCAACCTCCTTATCCCTTGCCTGTGCATATGTGGCCCATTGAGCCATCTTCTTCTGCAGATCCATCAGGCAGACCATCGATAGAGACTGAGCAGCAGCCAGGCCGTCAAACTCGAACTCCATGTTCCCCTTCCTGCGCATCCTCAAGGCAGTAGGCACCTCCAGGTGCCCCGTGTAGGCTAGCTGCCTTTCCATCCTCTCGATTCGTACCCCTGCACGTAAGCAAAGCTTAGTGATTGTATTAGGAAATAAAAGTGGACCCTTACCCTTTTTGGCGCAGTCAGCGATTGAGGCTGCAATGACCTCGCCCACATTGATTGTGAGGCCCCTCATGATCGCATAGACCAGCAGCGATCTGCCTTGGTTGATGGTGGTCTCGTGGGTCACTGGGGACAGCTTCCTTCGCACGAAGGAAAACCAGACAGCTGCCTTGGCTGTGAGGGTAGCACTCATCAGGGTGTGCTTCCCATTGCGTGAAACTGTCCACGATGCCTCAGGTTGGCCAATGATCCGAATTGCTTCCTCCAGGACAGCTTCTGTTGGCTCATCAACGTTCCTGGCATAATCCGTGTGCTTTTGCCCCTTGAGGCCATAGGCTTCATTGATTGCCTTTGCTGAGAAGTCCACCTCGACTCCTCTGACCACAGATAGGCCATCCTCAGGGTTCATCAAATTGGCGTAGAAATCATACACCATGCTGGAGTAGGCGGGGATGGGCGGTCTGCACAGCTCCTCCCAGCCATGATTGGTGATCCCTGCGCGCAAGAATTGCGGCAGGTCTGCAAGCGCGTCGAGGAACCCTTTCTCGTGCAGCAGGTCCCTCTTCCTCAGCTCAGTGCCCCTTGATTCTGCATCAGAGGACACATATCTCACTGATTGAGGCTCATCTTCGGGGTACAACTTGGCTTTCCCCTTGTCTTTTGGTTTGGCTGATTCTACAGCCTCGATCTTGAGCTTCTTTGGGGATGGCTCACCACTATCCTTCTGTGACGAAGGCTTACCCCTGGCTTTCTTTTTCTTGGACTTCTTCGAAGCCTTTGATCGTTTGGTTTTGACAACCTTGGGGGCTTTCTTTCGCAGTCTCGCCTTGGTGGTAATCTGCTGGAGGCAATCCCCCAACGTCTCGTTCATTGAATCATCCCCCGGTGCTGGACTCTCGGGGCTGGCTTCCCTCAAAGGAGAGAAGACCTCGTCTTCTCCAGCTTCCTCACTTCCCTGCGTCGATTCTTGATGTTCTCCATATGGAAATTCGGGGTCAGGCTTCTGGGAGATGGGTGATGCTCAGGGCTCTGCGCCGGTGGAGTCTGTGCAGAGCTCTGTGGCGATGGAGAAAGCTCAGGGCTTCGCGCTGGTGGAGATGGAGAAGTGCTTTGCTCGGCTGTCTCGTGGGACGGACGACCACTTTCTTGACTCTCCACAGAGGGAGTCTTCTTCTTGATTTCTGCATCAGCTACAGCCATACTCCACTTGCGTTTCTTGGGCGTTCCTGCTGGTTCAGAGGGTCCAGCAGGGATCTCCGTAACCACCTTCCACTTCTTCTTGCGGACAGGCAGCTTGTGGAGTCGTTCAGTGCGCGCAGCCTCAGCATCTGCCAAGGCGAGGAGTGCTTCCCTCGCAGCAATTTCAGCGTCGTCAGCCTTCTTCTTGGACGCAGATCTCTCAGCTCTCGTTAGCACCATGGTGGAATTGTAGGAATCTGGAAAGAGGAATTGCAGATGAAGAGGGAGAGAGATTTCTTGGAGTTTAGAGAATGGGGAAAGCGTACGGATCAGCGCGCTTCTAACGGCTATAAGTAATGATGGAAATCCCAACGGCTATTTCCGTTGCGGATTCTGCAAATCCAGCGCAATCTTAGTGACCGTTGGAGATTTTTCCGTTTCAAATGCTAATATCTTCTCAATGTAATCTTTGATTCGGTCCCATATCTTCCCCGATTCTTTTATCCTAAATTCATCTCCTTGATCCCCTCTGTCGATCCCCTACAAAAACATACAAAAATAAACAACAAAATCGTAATTAAAATCTCACTCAAACATACACAAATGATAACCGAAAAAACATCAAAAAATAAACTAAGGCAAAAAGCCTCGAATGGACGAGCACAGTAATCACTCGTCCTCTCTCGTTCTTAATTTCACGTTTCAGTCAAGAGGAAGGCCGAGAGAGTCTTCACATCTCCTTCCTCATAATAATGCTTCAATCGTGCACCATTAACCATGAACGGTTGCCCTTGCTGCAGGTTCCTAATCTCGATTGCACCATGAACAAACACGTTAGTTATCACAAACGGACCTGACCATCTGGACTTAAGTTTGCCTGGAAATAATTTCAACCGTGAGTTAAATAATAAGACAAGCTGGCCTTTCTTAAAGTCCTTAATCCTAAGTCTACTGTCGTGCCAAATCTTGGTCTTTTCCTTATACATTTTAGCATTTTCATAGGACATATGTCTAAGCTCATCAAGCTCATGTAATTGCAAAGACCGCAATGTTCCCGCATCGGTCACGCAATAATTCAGTTCTTTTAGGGCCCAAAATGCTTTAATTTCCAATTCGAATGGTAAGTGACATGCTTTGCCATACACAAGTCTATAAGGAGACATACCTAGGGGTGTTTTATATGCAGTCCTATATGCCCAAAGTGCATCCTCGAGTTTAAACGACCAATCTTTTCTATTGGGTTTGACCACTTTTTCGAGTATGTTTTTAATCTCCCTATTTGATATTTCAGCTTGGCCATTCGAATGTGGGTGATAAGGGGTGGCTACTCTATGTCTAATATTATATTTAGCCAACACTTTCTCCATAGCTTTATTAATAAAGTGTGTCCCTTCATCACTAATTATAGCACGAGGTGTCCCAAACCTAGTAAAAATATGCCTATTAAGGAACTTAATGACTGTTTTGGCATCATTGTTTGGACATGCTATGGCCTCTACCCACTTAGATACATAGTCTACTGCTACAAGTATGTAAAGGTTACCTGATGATGGGGGAAATGGTCCCATGAAGTCAATGCCCCACACATCAAAGAGCTCTAACTCTAAGATGTAAGTGAGAGGCATCTCATCCTTTCGACTAAGGTTACCTGTTCTCTGACATTCATCACAGCTGTGTGCATAGTTGTGGGCATCCTTGAAGATCGTGGGCCAATAGTAGCCACTCTGGAACACCTTTGCAGATGTCCTTTGGCCACCAAAATGTCCACCATAGGGGGCTGTATGGCAGTGCTGCAGCACAGACTTCGCCTCAGCAGCTAACACACACTTCCTTAGCAAACCGTCTGCACATGTCTTGTAGAGTGTGGGATCATCCCATATGAACTTCCTAGCTTCATGCAGGAACCTCTTCTATTCTTGTCCTCCCTTGAAAGTTGGTAGTACCTGCGAGGCAAGGAAGTTAGCAATGTCAGCAAACCAAGGTTCCTCATCGTTATCACGATGAGTCAATACAAAGACATGTTCATCAATAAAAGCATCAGAAATTGCGGTTTCCGCAATTTTTCCGCAATTATGCTGCAATCTAGAAAGATGATCCGCAACCACATTTTCGCATCCTTTCTTATCTCTAATGTCCAGATCAAACTCTTGCAACAGCAACACCCATCTAATCAACCTAGGCTTAGCATCAGCCTTCCTCATAAGGTACTTTAGTGCCGAGTGATCTGTATACACGATTGTTCTAGTGCCAACAATGTAATTCCTAAATTTTTCACAAGCAAACACTACAGCTAGTATTTCCTTCTCAGTGGTTGTGTAGTTACATTGTGCCTCATTAAGTGTCTTACTAGCATAGTATACAGGGTGTGTTAACTTGTCAATCTTTTGTCCTAGCATAACTCCTACAGCATAGTCACTAGCATCACATAACATCTCAAAGGGAAGGTCCCAATTTGGTCCTACTATAATAGGTGCCTTGACTAGTGCTTCCTTAAAGGTTTTCCAGGCTAGGAAACATTCCTTAGAGAAGATGAATGGTTTGTTTAGCTCTAGAAGCTCACATAAAGGCTTGGAGATCTTAGAAAAGTTCTTAATGAACCTTCTAGAGAAGCCTGCATGTCCTAAGAAACTTCTAATGGCTTTTACATTCTGAGGTTCCACCAATTTCTCTATTATTTCAATCTTGGCCCTGTCGACCTCTACACCTGCCCTAGACACTCTATGACCTAAGACAATCCCTTCGTCCACCATGAAGTGGCACTTCTCCCAATTAAGGACTAGGTTGGTCTCCTCACACCTAGCCAGGACTTGTCCTAAGTTCTCTAAACAGTTTGTGAATGAATCACCAAAGACTGAAAAATCATCCATGAATATCTCTATCATGGACTCATCTAAATCAGAAAAGATTGCCAACATGCACCTTTGGAATGTTGCCGGTGCATTGCATAAGCCAAAAGGCATTCTGCGAAAGGCAAAAGTTCCAAAAGGGCAAGTGAAGGTTGTCTTCTCCTGGTCCTTAGGGTCTATAGTGATCTGGTTATATCCTGAATATCCGTCTAAGAAGCAGTAGTAAGCTCGACCAGCTATCCTATCTAACATTTGGTCAATGAATGGTAGAGGGAAGTGGTCCTTTTTGGTTTCCTTATTTAATTTCCTATAATCCATACACACTCTCCACCCTGTAATAGTCCTAGTTGGAATCAGTTCATTGCTCTCATTGACTACCACAGTCATCCCCCCCTTCTTAGGTACACATTGTATAGGGCTCACCCACTGACTACTAGCTATAGGGAAGATTACACCTGCATCTAACCATTTTATAATTTCTTTCTTAACTACCTCTTCCATAGAGGGGTTCAACCTACGTTGGTGATCTACTCGGGGTGTATGCTCTTCCTCTAAGATTATCTTATGCATGCAGTACGAAGGGCTAATGCCTCTAATGTCAGCAATAGTCCATGCAATAGCCTTTTTATGCTGCCTAAGTAATAATATCAGTTCAACCTCATGCTTTTCACTTAATTTAGAAGAAATAATCACAGGCAGAGTATCATTACTTCCTAGATATGCATACTTGAGGTGAGTAGGTAAAGGTTTCAATTCTAAGATAGGTGGATGCTCAATGGATGGTTTTAATGGATTCATGGATCTTTCAGTTAAATCAGTAGTCATACAAACATGCTGAGGATTATTTACAGGTATGTCCATTATTTCAGCTATGTTTAAGTCAGTTAAATCTAATTGTACATAATTATTAGCATGCTTAGTTAATAATTCATGCTCCAGCTGTTCTTCCATCAGTGAATCAACAATGTCCATGCTAGCACAAGATTCAGAGTCAGAAGGATACCTTAAGGCTTTAAAAACACTAAATTTAACCTCCTCATCATGAACCCTCATAGTGAGCTCACCTTTCTGGACATCTATCAGGGCCCTACCTGTGGCTAGAAATGGTCTGCCTAATAGGATGGGGACCTCCTTGTCTGCTTCATAATCCAGGATAATGAAATCTGCAAGGAAAATAAACTTGTCAACCTTTACAAGAATATCCTCAATCTTACCCTCAGGGTATGCTATGGATCTGTCTGCAAGTTGTAAAGTGACAGTGGTTGGACGTGCTTCTCCTATTCCTAGCTGGCGGAATAGTGATAGGGGCATGAGGTTTATGCTGGCTCCCAGGTCACAAAGAGCTCTGCCCACGTGCTTGCCTCCTAGCTCTACTGGTAAGGTGAAGGAACCAGGATCCTTCTCCTTCTTGGGTAGCTTGTTCTGGAGTATGGCACTGCACTCCTCAGTGAGATTTACTGTTTCAAACTCACCAATTATTTTCTTGTTAGTGATAATATCCTTCAAAAATTTAACATAGGAAGGCATAGACTGTAAAACTTCTACAAAAGGAATATTCACATGCACTTGTTTAAGAATTTCTAAAAATTTGTTAAAGTGCACTTCCTGTTCTTGTTTTTTCTTTAGCCTTCGAGGAAATGGAGGTGGTGGCACATATGCAGGCACTTCAGGTCGCCTCAGGATAGGTGGAGGCCTTGGAATTTCTTCTATCTCTTCTATGATTGGCTCCAGCCTTGCTCCTAATGTGCTTGGTGATGGTTGACCTTGGTTTGGCAGAGATTCCAGTGGAGCATTAGACTCTTTGTTCTCTACTCTCTTTGGTGTTTCTTTAGGGTTGCTCACCAATGGTCTCCCACTTCTAAGTTCAATTGCTTGAACTTGCTCTTTTCCATCTCTCCTTGGCACCTCAGTGTCAGCAGGTAGTCTACCTTGGGGCCTACTTTTGAGTTCATTGGCTAGTTGCCCTATTTGGTTCTCTAGGCTCCTAAGGGTAGCTTGCTGGCTTTGTAGAGTAGCATCATTCTTGGCGATGTACTCTTTGAGTAGATTTTCTACAGAAGACCCTACTGGTTGGTTGTATGGTTTCTGATACATGGATTGGTTATGTTGGGGAGTGAAACCAGGTGTTCCACTCGGTCTTGGCTGGTTAGGAGCTTGGTTAGCAGTCTGTTGGCCACCCCATGAAAGGTTTGGGTGGTTCCTCCAACCAGGATTGTAAGTGTTGGAATAAGGGTTGTTCCTAGGCTGCTGTTGGCTTCCAACATAGCAGACTAAGGCTGGATTCCCAGGGCAGTATTCATACAGGTGCCCCTCCCCACAGAATCCACAGATTAGTGTCTCACCTTGACTCGGTTGTGTGCCCATTGACATGGCTGTAGCGGTGTTGACACTAGTTTGGAGATTGGCTTGAGCCATTTGTTTAACTAGGTTGGTCAGGGCGCTTATTTGGCTACTCATGGTATTGAGTGCGTCCTTATTTTGAGCTCTACTTGGCTCGATTGGATCATCTGACCACCTACAGTGAGATGCTGAGATCTTCTCCAAGATCTCATAGGCTTCATTATAACTCTTGGACAGCATGGAACCTCCAGCAGATGAATTTAACACTTGTCTGGTGCTGGGGTTGCATCCTTTGAAAAAGACCTCTATTTGGATACACCATGGGATGCCATGGTGTGGACATTTAATAAGAAGGTCCTTGAACCTTGTCCAAGCTTCGTGAAGGGACTCATTTTCAGCTTGTTTGAACTTAATTATGTCATCACGAAAGGTAGAACTCCTATCAGGTGGGAAATATTTAACTAGGAATTTCTCTGCCAAGTCTGTCCAATTGAGGACTGATCCAGAGGGTAATGAGTTTAACCACGTTTTGGCTTTGTCCCTTAAAGAGTAAGGGAAAAGGTAGAGCCTCAAGGCTTCTTGGGAAACTCCAGGGATGATGAAGGTATCACTAACTCCTAGGAAGTTTCTAAGATTGTTGTGGGGGTCCTCATTTTCCACTCCAAAGAATTGTCCCACAGTGGACAACATTTGGAACATCACTGGCTTTAACTCGAATGAGTTGGCAGTAATTTCAGGGCGGATTATGCTGGGGTTTAGTTCCCCAGGCATAGGTACTAGGTAGGAAAGAATGGCACTATCCTTGTCATTCGCTATTTCGATGGGATTGCGAGTGGTAGGTACCGGATTTGGGACTGGTCTGTCCATTTCTTCTTGATAGAATTGCGGAGGAATTGCGGTTTCCGCAATTATTGGAGGTATAGAGGATTGGTTAAAGAGACGTTTCTTGGCTCTATTTCTGGCCCTAAGTAATCTCTCAGGCTCAGGATTGAACTCTAGATCGCTACTTGAAGGCTCATTCATAAACTAACCCAATGGTACCTGCAAAAGAAATGAAAATAGATCAGCTCCAATAGATAATAAAATTGATGTTTCAAACTTAACAAACTTCGTTTTCACTAAACTAAATCCCCGGCAGCGGCGCCAAAAACTTGTTGCGTGCTCAATGTGTAAAATAAATAAGCAATAAGAGAAAGAGAGCACTCAGAACATGCAAGCATACATGATCTTGTAGCAAGTAGTAAGTATTTTTTCATTCGTTTTCCCACAGAGATTTATTATTAGCTACTCGTGAAGTGTTTTGTTAAGCAAGAATGGGTGGATTTGATGGGGTAGAATCGGTTTTAAGTTGTCTAATTTCTAATGAATATGTAAAGGGTAGCAACATAAACAAGTGCAAGTCAATGATAAACTCAAATGAAAAGAGAAGAGATTAATAAATGAAGAGGAAAAGAGCTAAACAGAATTTTTAACTTAGCAGAATTGCGAGAACAGCAATTCTACCGCAATGTTACTAACAGCGAAAGTGTGTAAAATGGAGAAACAAGGGCTACTAACGACTCCTCTATAGGCATTTTCACACGATTCTCAAGCATTGGATCAACTCACTATGCATCAAACTAACTCAATCTCATGTATCTTCCGATTTCATGCATTAAATCCTTTAGTTTACTCATGTCCAAGTAAGGTCTTAAGCATCTTGTTAAAGCAGAAAGTTATGGTTTGTACTAGGAAAACGCCTATTCCTAGGTCGTTTTCTGGCTACCTTGAGAGGCTAGCATGAGTGTATGACTCTGAACTCTTACTCCTTCCAGAGGTTAGGAGTTCTTTGGACAAAATGGATGGCCAATCGAAATTGCCCGTGGGATGAAGCTTACATACAATCAATGCATTCGAGAGCTATCCTACATGCTTGGTTCACGTTTTTTAGCCTATAGTATTGTCATTAGCATGCCCCTATGTGACTTAGCTACTCATGGATATAGAGAGAACAAAAAGAATAGATGAAGTAGACATGCTTAGAAGGAAATAAAAGACAGAACAGCAAGGAAAAGCAGTAGACAGCAAAGGTAACGACAAAGTATGAGATAATGAATTGTGCTTTGATTAATCGATTGTTTGAATGAACAAATGGAAACTTGAAGTAAATAATATAAAGACAGACAACAACGAAATAGAATGGAATGACTAATGGAAAGGAAATAACGACACAACAGTACTGGAAAAATAAAAGAGAGAAAGCAGTAAATGAGCTTGAACGCCTCGTCGCAAAACGCCTCGGCTGAAGAATGAGAAAGATCAGCCCTGCTTGGATGAATCCAATCAGAAGAGAAGATGAATCTTCTCTCCTTCCTATGAGATTGACGACTCCAACAGCTGAACCTCTCAGACCAACAGACGGAAAAGGAATTGAATGGGAAAGACTGCGCTGCGAAAAGACTTCTACGCTTTCGGATGATGATCAAACCCTCTACTTTGACCCCCTTTTATAGTAATCTGCAGGTGCGTTTGGGCCAAGGAGAACCATCCATCCTCAACGTCGTACTTCAAAATGGATGGAGGAGAAAGAACGAATCCCTGAAATAACGGATCACAACAGAAAAAGGTTAGCTAACTTACGGATTTCACTTGAAACATTGCGGTTTTAGCAATGTTTCCGCAATGCACATTTTTCATTCTTTTAACTTCCTTTTTCATTCCTTTTCTTTCCTTTTGCACACAAGTCCTATTTTAGCTTCCCTCTTCTAATTCTCATATTTAAGCATAGGTTCAAGCTAAATCCTATCAAAAACACCTAAGAGTGTACATCTTTCTATGGAAAACAAGTCCTAAAAAGGTCACTTTTGGAGACGTAACACACATCAAGGGTGAGGCTGGAACCCATCATAGAGGAACCAGAAGAAATTCCAAGGCCCCCACCTGTCCTGAGGCGACCTGAAGTGCCTACATATGTGCCACCACCTCCATTCCCTAGAAGGCTAAAGAAAAAACAAGAACAGGAAGTGCACTTTAACAAATTTTTAGAAATTCTGAAACAAGTGCATGTTAATATTCCTTTTGTAGAAGTTTTGCAATCTATGCCTTCTTATGTTAAGTTTTTGAAGGATATAATCACTAACAAAAAGATCATTGGTGAATTTGAAACAGTGAACCTCACTGAGGAGTGCAGTGCTATACTCCAAAACAAGCTACCAAAGAAGGAGAAGGATCCTGGTTCCTTCACCTTACCAGTGGAGTTGGGAGGCAAGCATGTGGGCAGAGCTCTTTGTGACCTGGGAGCCAGCATAAACCTCATGCCCCTATCACTATTCCGTCAGCTTGGAATAGGAGAAGCACGTCCCACCACTGTCACCTTGCAGTTGGCAGACAGATCCATAGCCTACCCTGAGGGTAAGATAGAGGATATTCTTGTCAAGGTTGACAAGTTCATTTTTCTTGCAGACTTCATCATTCTGAATTATGAAGCAGACAAGGAGGTCCCCATCCTATTAGGCAGACCATTTCTAGCCACAGGTAGGGCCTTGATTGATGTCCAGAAAGGTGAGCTCACCATGAGGGTTCATGATGAGGAGGTTAAGTTTAGTGTCTTTAAAGCACTAAGGTATCCTTCTGACTCTGAATCTTGTGCAAGTATGGACATAGTAGATTCACTGATGGAAGAACAGCTTGAGCATGAATTGTTGATTAAGCATGCTAATGATTATGTACAATTAGATATAACTGATTTAAATATTTCTGAAATCATGGATATACCTGTGGATAAACCTCAGCATGTTTGTATGACCAGTGACCTGACTGAGAGATCCATGAATCCATTGAAACCATCCATTGAGCATCCACCTATCTTAGAATTAAAACCACTGCCTGGACATCTTAAGTATGCATATCTAGGGAGTGATGATACCTTGCCTGTTATTATTTCGTCCAAGTTGAGTGAAAAGCATGAAATTGAGTTGATATTATTACTTAAGCAACATAAAAAGGCTATTGCATGGACGATTGCTGACATAAGAGGTATTAGTCCTTCCTACTGCATGCATAAGATAATATTGGAAGAAGAGCATACACCCCGAGTAGATCACCAACGTAGGTTGAACCCCTTTATGAAGGAGGTAGTTAAAAAAGAGATAATAAAGTGGTTAGACGCAGGTGTAATCTTCCCTATAGCTAGTAGTCAGTGGGTGAGTCCAATACAATGTGTACCTAAGAAGGGGGGGGATGACTGTAGTAGTGAATGAGAGCAATGAACTGATTCCAACTAGAACTATTACAGGATGGAGAGTCTGTATGGACTATAGAAAATTGAATAAGGAAACAAAAAAAGATCACTTCCCTCTACCATTCATAGATCAGATGTTAGATAGAATAGCTGGTAGAGCTTATTATTGCTTTCTAGATGGTTATTCTGGTTATAACCAAATCACCATAGACCCTGTGGACCAGGAGAAAACAACCTTCACATGTCCCTTTGGGACGTTTGCTTTTCGCAGAATGCCCTTTGGCTTATGCAATGCACCAGCAACATTCCAAAGGTGCATGTTGGCCATTTTCTCTGACTTAGATGAATCCATAATAGAGATATTTATGGATGACTTCTCAGTCTTTGGTGATTCTTTTACAAATTGTTTAGAGAACTTAGGACAAGTCCTAGCTAGGTGTGAGGAGACCAACCTAGTCCTTAATTGGGAAAAGTGCCACTTCATGGTGGAAGAAGGGATAGTCCTAGGTCATAGAGTGTCTAGAGCAGGAGTAGAGGTCGATAGGGCCAAGATTGAAATAATAGAGAAGCTAGTGGAACCTCAGAATGTAAAAGCTATTAGAAGTTTCCTATGACACGCAGGTTTCTATAGAAGGTTCATTAAGAACTTTTCAAAGATCTCTAAACCTCTGTGTGAGCTTCTAGAGCTGAATAAGCCATTCATCTTCTCTAAAGAATGTTTCTTAGCCTGGACAACCCTTAAGGAAGCATTAGTCAAAGCACCTATTATAGTAGGGCCAAATTGGGATCTCCCATTTGAGATGTTGTGTGATGCCAGTGACTATGCAGTAGGGGTTATGCTAGGACAAAAGATTGACAAACTAACACATCCTGTATACTATGCTAGTAAGACACTGAATGAGGCACAATGTAATTACACAACCACAGAGAAGGAAATGCTAGCTGTAGTATTTGCTTGCGAGAAATTTAGGAATTACATTGTAGGCACTAGAACAATCGTGTATACAGATCACTCTGCACTAAAATACCTTATGAGGAAGGCTGATGCTAAGCCTAGGTTGATTAGATGGGTATTGTTGCTGCAAGAGTTTGATCTGGACATTAGAGATAAGAAAGGATGCGAAAATGTGGTTGCGGATCATCTTTCTAGATTGCAGCATAATTGCGAAAAAATTGCGGAAACCGCAATTTCTGATGCCTTTATTGATGAACATGTCTTTGTATTAACTCTTCGTGATAACGATGAGGAACCTTGGTTTGCTGACATTGCTAACTTCCTTGCCTCGCAGGTACTACCAACTTTCAAGGGAGGACAAGAAAAGAAGAGGTTCCTACATGAAGCCAGGAAATTCATATGGGATGATCCTACACTTTACAAGACATGTGCTGATGGTTTGCTAAGGAAGTGTGTGTCAGCTGCTGAAGCGATGTCTGTGCTGCAGCACTGCCATACATCTCCCTATGGTGGACACTTTGGGGGCCAGAGAACAGCTGCAAAGGTGTTCCAGAGTGGCTACTACTAGCCTACGATCTTCAAAGATGCCCACGACCATGCACACAGCTGCAATGAATGCCAGAGAACAGGTAACCTTAGTCGGAAGGATGAGATGCCTCTCACTTACATCTTAGAGTTGGAGCTCTTTGATGTGTGGGGCATTGACTTCATGGGACCATTTCCCCCATCAGCAGGTAACCTTTACATACTTGTAGCTGTAGACTATGTATCTAAATGGGTAGAAGCCATAGCATGTCCAACAAATGATGCCAAAACAGTCATTAAGTTCCTTAATAGACATATCTTTACTAGGTTTGGTACACCTCGTGCTATAATTAGTGATGAAGGGACTCACTTCATTAATAAAGCTATGGAAAAAGTGTTGGCTAAATACAATGTTAGACATAGAGTAGCTACCCCTTTATCACCCCCATTCGAATGGACAAGCTGAAATATCAAATAGGGAGATTAAAAATATACTCGAAAAAGTGGTCAAACCCAATAGAAAAGATTGGTCGTTTAAACTCGAGGATGCACTTTGGGCATATAGGACTGCATATAAGACACCCCTAGGTATGTCTCCTTATAGACTTGTGTATGGCAAAGCATGTCACTTACCATTCGAATTGGAAATCAAAGCATTTTGGGCCCTAAAAGAGCTGAATTATTGCGTGACCGATGCGGGAACATTGCGGTCTCTGCAATTACATGAGCTTGATGAGCTGAGACATATGTCCTACGAAAATGCCAAAATGTATAAGGAAAAGACTAAGATTTGGCATGACAGTAGACTTAGGATTAAGGACTTTAAGAAAGGCCAGCATGTCTTGTTATTTAACTCAAGGTTGAGATTATTTCCAGGCAAACTTAAGTCCAGATGGTCAGGTTCTTTCGTTATAACTAATGTGTTTGTTCATGGTGCAATTGAGATTAGGAACCTGCAACACGGGCAACCGTTCATGGTCAATGGTGCACGTTTGAAGCACTACTACGAGGAAGGGGATGTGAAGACACTCTCGGCCTTCCTCTTATCTGAAACTTGAAAATAAGACCGAGAGAGGACGAGTGATTACTGTGCTCGTCCATGCGAGGCTATGCCTTAGTTTATTTTTGCTGTTTTTATTTCTTCGATTGTTATTTGTGTATGTTTATGTGTGATTTTTATTACGAATTTGATGTTAATTTTATTTCTTTTTGTAGGGGATCAAAAGAGGAAATCAAGGAGATGAATCAAGGGTAAAGAATCGGGGAAGATATCGGGCCGAATCAAAGATTAAGTTGAGAGAATCTTGGCATTTAAATCAAGGAAAATCTCCAACGGCCATTTAATTGCGGTGGATTTGCTGAAACCGCAACAGAAATAGCCGTTGGGATTCACTTGATTACAAATAGCCGTTAGAACAGCTTCGGCCTGTACGCTTCCTTCATTCTTTGAACTTCAAGAAAACGATCTTCTTCTTCCTCTGCAATTCCTCTTTTCAGATTTCTCCGATTCAACCATGGTGCTTACACGGGCTGAGAGATCTGCTTCCAAGAAGAAGGCGTCCGACGCTGAGGCAGCTGCGAGAGAGGCACTACTTGCCTTGGCAGATGCCGAAGCTGCGCGCTCTGAAAGACCTTCTAAGCTCCCTGTCCGCAAGAAGAAGTGGAAGGTGGTGACCGAGATCCCTGCTGGTCCATCTGAACCAGCAGGTACGCCCAAGAAGAGGAAGTGGAAGATGGCTGTCGAAGATGCGCCGGTCAAGGAGAAGACTCCCCCTGTGGAGAGTCAAGGAAGTGGTCGTCCATCCTACGAGACGGCCAGACAAAGCCCTGAACCATCCCCACCAGCGCAAAGCCCCGAGCTTTCTCCATCTCCACAAAGCTCTGAACAATCTCCACCTCCGCAGAGCCCTGAGGCATCGCCATCACCATCGCCGTCGCCCGAGCTTGAAATCCCAATTGAAGAACAGCAAGAATCGGCACCGGGCGAAGAAACGGCTGAGGAAGATGAGGTCTTCTCACCTTTGAGGGAAGTCTGCCCCGAGAGCCCAGCAAAGGGGGACGACTCAATGGATGAGACATTGGGGGACTGTCTCCAGCAGATCACCACCAGGGCACGACTGAGAAAGAAGGTGCCCAAGGTTGTCAAGGCCAAACGGCCAAAAGCTTCAAAGAAATCCAAGAAGAAGAAGGTCAGCAGTGAGCCTTCTTTGAAAAAGCTAAAGATCGAGGCTGCTGAATCAGCCAAGGCCAAGGAAAAGGGGAAAGCCAAATTATACCCCGAAGATGAGCCTCAATCTGTGAGGTATGTGTCCTCAGACGCCGAATCAAGGGGCACTGAACTAAGGAAGAGGGACCTACTCCACGAGAAGGGGTTCCTGGATGCATTGGCAGACCTGCCGCAATTCTTGCGCGCAGGGATCACCAACCACGGTTGGGAAGAGCTGTGCAGACCGCCCATCCCCGCCTACTCCAGCATGGTGTACGACTTCTATGCCAATCTGACGCACCCTGAGGATGGCCTGTCAACGGTGAGGGGGCTAGAGATTGACTTTTCAGCCAAGGCTATCAATGAAGCCTATGGCCTCAAGGGGCAAAAACACACTGACTATGCGAGGATCATTGATGCGCCAACTGAGGCTGTCCTGGAAGAAGCATTGTGCATCATAGGCCAGCCTGAGGCAGCTTGGACGATCTCACGCAATGGGAAGCACACTCTGATGAGTGCTACCCTCACGGCCAAGGCAGCTGTCTGGTTTTCATTCGTGCGAAGGCGTCTGTCCACAGTGACCCACGAGACCACCATTAATCAGGGGCGATCACTGCTGGTATATGCGATCATGAGAGGCCTCACCATCAATGTTGGGGAGGTTATAGCAGCCTCCATAGCAGACTGTGCCAAGAAAGGTAAGGGCCCTCTCTTCTTCCCAAACACCATTACTAAGTTGTGCCTTCGTGCAGGTGTGCCGATTGAGAGGATGGAGAGGCAGCTGGCCTACACAGGGCATCTGGAGTTGCCCACAGCCTTGCGGATGCGAAGAAAAGGGAATATGGAGTTTGAACTAGACGGCCTGGCTGCAGCTCAATCTCTCTCTATGGCCTGCCTGATGGACCTTCAGAAGAAGATGGCGCAATGGGCTGAGTATGCTCAAGCGAGGGATAAGGACGTTGCAGACCAGTTGCTGCATCTTTCCTGAGTTCCCCACTGACCTGCTAACGCCATGGGCACCTCCAAGAGCACGGAGGGATGATGATGAGGACGTCTGAGTGTTAGTTTGAAGAGCACTCAAGGGAGTATTTATGTTCCCTATATCAAAGAAAAAAAAAACAAAATCAAACTGCTTTTCGTTAAACTGTGTGAATTCTGTTATTTTGAATCAGTATTTGATCTGTCTTTAGTTCTTTATTTTGGTTGTTTAGAATAGCTTAGTATAGTTAGATGGTATCTTAATAGGTAAGATGTTTTAGTTTCCTTTTTGTATAGCTGAGATGACTGGAAATAGCATGCAAAAGGGGCTGCTTACTGATATATCTGCCCTGTATATTCATTGCGAGATTATTGCGGAATCCACAATTTTTGTTAAGTGATAGCATGCTTTTGACTGACTGATTAGCTAGGCTGGTTCTGTTTCAATTTTGTTCTTTTGCTGCTTTCTTGACTACCTTATATAGCTTATCTATAAGCCTGCTGGATGAGTGTCTTAAGGCACCTTTGATAGTTTAAATTAGTCTCTTAAAATTGCTCAGCATGCATAGCTTTAAGTCCTTCCCTTACTGTTTTTACTAATTTTTGCTGCTGAGTTATTTGCTTTAAGAATGTTCTGTCTATCTCTAGGACTTTTAGATTCTCTTTGTTTTGCCCTAGACTAGATGCTTCTAGGACAAGTTTGGGGGTGTGCCACCTCAGACACTCATTGGGGACAATGAGTAGTTTAAGTTTGGGGGAGGCCACCCTAGGCCTAGGAACATTCCTCTCTCCTTTTAGACATAAGCATTCTTCTTCTCCTTTGGAAGAAAATGATGAACTGAAAAAAAATAATAATAATAATAGAATAAAGTGGGATGTCTCTCTTGAGGTTGCTAAGTAGTCAGTGCCATGTGTGTAACCCACAAGTGGCATTGCATCAAAAGGCAACCAAAGGAGAGGTCCCCAAGAAAGAAAGGAAAAAGGAAAAACTAAGGAAGAAGAATGTATGCTTAGGAGTTGCAGCTTTGTGGCTTCGATGTCCTGAATAAAAAGAACTCTGATCCTCAATGAGCTAAGCACAAGGTTGTAGCTTTTAGGTTTGTCTAAGGAGATGAATGTATATCCAATGTAGTGATACCAGGGTTTAGTTTGTTATATGAATGTACTACTGTCACTGGTTTGTACTAAGACTGGCATGACTCTAAGGAATCCTAGGCAGCTCAAAAGCTAAAGCAGTAGAAGCATGTACTGAGTCTAGGGTAAAGCTAGGTAGAATTTGAAACCTTAGGGATAGTTGCACTATATGACAGAAGCAAATAGATCAGTCGTGGGGAGTTAGTGAAACAGTAGGATCATTAGGCGTGCGAAGTCAGAAGAAGCAAAATGAGAAGTTAGTTTTAAACTTAGAAGTGTGTCACAGGACAGCATTGCCATAGATAGGAACTTAGGAGAGTCAGCAAGTGGTTAAAGAAGTTAAACAGCAGCCTAAGTAAGTCCTTAGATTGCTCGAGGACGAGCAAAACCTTAAGTTTGGGAGTGTGTTACGTCTCCAAAAGTGACTATTTTAGGACTTATTTACCTTAGAAAGACGTGCACTCTTAGGTGTTTTTGGTAGGTTTTGGCTTAAACTTGTACTTATATATGAGAATTAGAAGAATGAAGCTAAATTAGGACTTATATACAAAAGGAAAGAAAAAGAACCAAAAACGAAGTTAAAGGAATGAAAATTGTGCATTGCGAAGGCATTGCGGAAACATTGCTAAAACCGCAATGTTTTAAGTGAAATCCGTAAGTTGTCTAACTATTTTCTGTTTTGTTCCGACCTTTCAGGGATTCATTCTTTCTCCTGCAGCCACGTAGTAGTACGACTTTGAGAATGGATGGTTCTCCTTGGCCCAAGCATACCTGCAGAACACTATAAAAGGAGGTCAAGATGGAAGGTTGAAACACACTCGAACGGCGTAGTCTTCCAGTTCAAACGCAGTCTTTCCCATTCTTTCTGTTCTCCGTCTGTTGGTTTGAGAGGTTCAGCTGTTGGAGTCGACAATCTGATAGGAAGGAGAGAAGATTCATCTTCTCTTCTGATTGGATTCATCCAAGCAAGGCTTGCCTTTCTCTCCCTTCAGCCGAGGCGTCTGCGACAAGGCGACCACGCTTGAATTTACTGTTTTTCTGCTGTTAGCTTTCCATTTCCATTGCTGTTTGTTGTTAATTCCCTTTTAGTTTGCTACTCTACTTCATTCCGTCCCTTTCTGATTTACTTTAGTTGTTCAAGGTTGTCTTTTGCTTAGTTCAAACTTTACTTAATCGAAGCAATAGTTCATCACTTTACAATCTCTTCACTTCTCTGTTTATCGTTTCTGTCTCTCGTTTTGTCTTTAATCTTCCATTAAGCATGTCATCTCCATCTGTTCTCCCCAATCTATCTGCATCCATGAGTAACTAAATCACATAAGGGCATGCTAATGACAAGGCTATAGGGTAAAACACGTGAATCAAGCATGTAGGATAGCTCTCGAATGCATTGATTGTATGTAAGCTTCATCCCACGGGCAATTTCGATTGGCCATCCATTTTGTCCAAAGAACTCCTAACCTCTGGAAGGAGTAAGAGTTCAGAGTCATACACTCATGCTAGCCTCTCAAGGTAGCCAGAAAACGACCTAGGAATAGGCGTTTTCCTAGTACAAACCTTAACTTACTGTTTTAACAAGATGCTTAAGACCTTACTTGGACATGAGTAAACTAAAGAATCTAATGCATGAAATCGGAAGATACATGAGAATGAGTTAGTTTGATGCATGGTGAGTTAATCTACTGCTTAAGAATCGTAGGAAAAAGCCTATAGAGGAGTCATTAGTAGCCCTTGTTTACACGCTTTACACACATTTCGCTGTTAAGAACATTGCGGTATAATTGCTGTTCCCGCAATTCCCTTAGTTAAAAATTCTGCCTTAGCCATTTTTCTCTTCGTTTGTTTTCCTCTTCTCTTTACATTCAAGTTTGTTATTTATCCACACTTGTTCATGCTTGCACCCTCTACATGTTCCTTAGTAATTAGGCACCTCAAAATCAAATCTATTCCATTTAATCCACCCATTCTTACTTAACAACACACTTCACGAGTAACTAATAATAAATCTCTGTGGGAAATCGAATGAAAGCACGCAACACGCGCGCATCGTCGAGACGCTACAGGTAGCGTCTCGACGCCTTAGGAAAAATAATGGAAATTTTTTCCTCCCCTGGTCTCAAACTCAGGCCTGTCATTCTACCAAAGTTTCCCTGTACCACCAAACCACTAATCACAATTAGAATAATATTAGATTAGTTAATCTATATAGTATAAACACTCAAAATGATTAATTAATATTATCCACTAAAACATTCTTTTAAGCTAATCTAATGTAATGGTCCAATTTAACCCTAAGCAATTAAATTCAACAAAATATATCAATCAAGCTTAATTAATTCCTTAATTTACAAGACTTAGAAGATAAATATTAGCACTTTTGGAGTGCTATCAAAACCCCCAACATAAATCTTGCTAGTCCTCGAGCAAGGAAAACTTTGAATTATCTCCTAAGAATGAAGTTGCATGTAATCAACTTTAACCTCGATACTTTTAAAAACAAAGCATTTACAACCAAAGAGAACAATCAATTCACTACAACAAATTAGACCTACGATGGCAGTTCTGAACTGCCATCTTAGGTATATGAGGGCGGTTTTACGACCGCCCTCTAAGGTGGTGCCATCTTAGGGGTATAAGGGCGGTTACCTTTTAAGGGCGGTTCACAACCGCCATTAAAGATGACCGCCATCGTAAGCCTAAGATGGCGGTTTTGAAACCGCCATCGTATGGATAAGATGACGGTTTAAAACCGCCATCGAAACCTTACAATGGCGGTTTTGGATTGTAAAACCGCCATCGTAACCCTAAGATGGCGGTTAAAAACCGCCATCGTAACCCTAAGATGGCGGTTATAAACCGCCATCGTAACCCTAAGATGGCGGTTAAAAACCGCCATCGTAACCCTAAGATGGCGGTTAAAAACCGCCATCGTAACCCTAAGATGGCGGTTATAAACCGCCATCGTAACCCTAAGATGGCGGTTATAAACCGCCATCGTAACCCTAAGATGGCGGTTATCAACCGCCATTAAAGGTATTTTTAATGACGGTGGAAAACCGTCATTGTAAATAGTTTTAATGACGGGCTTAAAACGTCATGTTTCGTTTCAGATACAGATTATTGAGCATTACCTAATACGGATTATTGCTGTTTTGTTTTAATCCTGTTTTGTTTCAGTGAACATTTTATAACTGAAATTCTTCTAATTGAATGAATACAATGTTGGATGTGAAATTAAACTAAATTCTTGTCATTTCATTCAAAACAACAAAATATTTAACACTTACATCCAAATAAACTACAAAAGAAATTGGTTCTTGTAAAGAGTCTAAGTACAAACATGTGTGTTCCCATAATTCATATTTACATCCAAAATTTGCACAAAAACTACAAAGTTCACTACATTACACTAGTTTACCCAAATGCGATGCTTGCAATATAATTTGCCCATTCCGTCCATACTACGTCGAGTTCTTCTCGTGTAAATGACTTCTTACTATCAAACTACACGAAAACAAAAGATAAATATTATGATAATGAAGAAAATACAATGTATATTTTAAAATATAATAGTAAAGATGCATTACTTACAATAGAGTTCAAAGGAGTCCGTAAATTATATAAAATTTCTCTAATAAACTTGAGCACATAGTACCCACATTCGACGCTACCTTCTTGGCGAGGACACTATACAAAATATAGAAATAAATAAGTATAATTGAAATTGGTCAAACATATAATAACAATTGATTATAATTCATTTATTTTACCTTCATGCTCATCCAATTAGTAGTATTCTTTCGTGGTATTTGAACGGCGGTACTTTGAGCCATACAAACTCGCATTGCCCTATAAATAAAGTTGAAAAACATGTAAATTAATAAATGCATAATTTTGAACAAACTTAATAACCATACACTAAATCAACTTCAATTAATATTAAACAAACTTACATATTTATGATACGTTTCAAGTCCTCTTACATGGTAGGATGGAGGGAGTCGAAAATATAAGCTGTATTCTCATATACTTCCACAACGCACAATATCCAATGATTACTATCAAAACCAACCATGTAATTATCATTATAAAAAACTACACATTTTTAATATAGTAACTGGCAATTGAAACCATAGATTAATAAAAATTTGAGCAGAGTTTCGTTTGAAAATTGACTAACACATTCCTGAAAAAAAGAATACATACACTCCCAACATATCGTTTCTCAAATCATACTACAAAATATGTCTTATTGCACATATCCAACAATAAATTCCTAAAATCCACAGAACTATCATAATACTCAGAAACCAATAATGAGAAGCATAACTACACATTTTTAATATAGTAACTGGCAATTGAAACCATAGATTCATAAAAATTTGAGCAGAGTTTCGTTTGAAAATTGACTAACACATTCCTGAAAAAAAGAATACATACACTCCCAACATATCGTTTCTCAAATCATACTACAAGATATGTCTTATTGCACATATCCAACAATAAATTCCTAAAATCCACAGAACTATCATAATACTCAGAAACCAATAATGAGAAGCATAAATGTAATGAACATATTAAATACTAAAATACAGGTAGTTGTAGACTCTTACCCAGGATTATATGGAATCAGTACTTTTTGTCCAGGTTGTTGTTGTGAAAAAATAGATGCCAACTTTTTCGTTCGACTCTCCACTGTCCCATAAAAGGGTGCAATTTCATTTGAGTCGACTACAGTTATCATATCTAGTATTCCTTGATTCTCTAATGATTTCCAAAGAAACCTGTATCACATTTTTTCACAGATATATGCATAGACTATAGATAACGTAATAGTTGTAACTAATTATACTATGATTAAGAATATGTACTTACGCAATATATACTAGAATACACGTATTCGATATCTCTACCATTGCACAGAATTGCATGACATCTTCTGGCATAACGTAGAGAGTTAACCCTTTTCCAAACACATCTTCACTTAAAGGAACCCGCAAGGACTGATCCTTATCGAGTGTTTCAGCGTACCGATACAACATCTTGATGCATGGAGGAACAAACGCTTCACTAGGAAAACTATGTGTGATTCGTGTCATCGGTTTAAGATCCTATAAAAAAAAACACAATATATAAGTTAAATGCGATAAATGTGGGATTCAAAAGACTACGAGGCCAATGAGAACATTCACATTTAAATACTTTACTCGAGTAACATACATTCTCGACTATGGGAATAACAAGGCTACGAGGCCAAGCAACTATGTTATCCTGACAAACGAAAAAAGTCTCCATCTTCCCCTTCACCGGAATAGGAATAAGAATGTCTTCTTGTCCATAAATCATCTCCACAAGGACCTTCACATTTTGTTTTCCTAGAAGTATGTCATGAACTCTCTCATTCTCCATCCCTTCAAACATTGTGCCAACGGCAACAATGTTCGAAATTGAGCCTATTGCTAAGTTGCATGGTGTACTCTTCAAACAAATGAAATAAAATCATCAATTACTTAAAAAATATAATATACTAATGCATAACAATATTATATGAATCATATGCTTACCTTTAAAGGTTGCTCAGTCTGAACGTCAAGATTTTTATCTAAATCAACACCTTTATTCTTTGATTTTCTTTCAACTACGTCTTGGGTAGATTTAGTTTTTGGGGTCTTTGAAGGATAAACCACGTCAGCTGATTTATTTTCTTCCTTCGACTTGGGCCTTACAATGTTAAAATATGTAGAAGGCGTCACGAAACCTCCAACTCCTCTTACCCGTCCAGAATGTTCGGGTGTACCCAATGCTTGTGATAGAATGTCTTCTCCTCCACATTCTTCCTCCAACTCATCCTATCCCAAAGTGATAAAATTTTATTGAATATACATAATTACATAACATACACTAGCATTGAAAATTAAACTTACAATTTTGTATGCTACTTTACGTGTGTCATCATCATCGTAATCATTTGTTTTCTTATTCAATCTTGCACTTTTCCATAGACTCGACCGATGTGTCGATTTCCCAGCATGTTTCTGAACCCAAATTTAAAAAGATATTAAGTACATCATCTAAGTACTAGAACGCTTAAACACTAACGACATTAAGACTTACCAACTCCTCGGCCAAATTCGCATACCCCTTACGCGAAATGTGATGATTGTATTTAAGACTAGCTCTTCGATCTTTCTGTTCATCACTATGTTTCTAGAAAGAATCCAAAAAATGTATATTACAAAAGTTACACTATATACAAATACATTTTCCTTATAGGTTATGTAAAATTATATAAATTACCTGAAATTCTTTAGATAATCTCGCTCGAACAAATGCATCCCAATCAGCTTGTTCGATGAAACTATATTTTTCTGGAGGATGGGCCAGACAAGATGGTTGATCTTTGAACGGGATGACATACTTCTGGGTCAACGTGCTTTTAAATGATATATATTTTTTCCCAGCAGATTGAATGATATTGTATTGCGAACGAGGGTCCACCTCAAATGACATCTACGACCATATACGAATTAAACCAAAAAATCAAAACGATATAATATACATTATAAACGATGTAATAAATTAAACATACCTGAATACATTCAAAAATTCTTTCCTTTAAGTCACGCGGCACGTGGTTCCAGTGGTCGTATGTAATGGGGATTTGGGTCCTCACACAAACCCCAATATAACTCTGCAATTTAATTGCATTCTCTCCAACTGGATGCCCTTCATCATTATATCTAATAATCACTTTATCCCCCACATCCCTAATTCGCGCTAAGTCGCTCATGGTAGTGATACCCCTAACTCTCATATGTCTCTCACATGCTTCATCTTCACCACTACTACTACTACTAGGTGCATCCATGATGAAAAAAACTGCACATAAGAAAAAAGAAATGAGTTTAGTAGTATGAAAATGAACTGAATAATTAAAAATTAAAAACAAAAATAAAACCTTATATAGTTTTGACCACATACATGCATTGAAAATGAGTTACTTGTTGTCAATCCATGTACCGTCACAATCGGTTCTAGTATAAACAGACGAGTCTTCATTCATATCATTGAGTTTAACAATATTAGGCATGGATTTCAATAACCCATAACAATCAAGATCTGTGTCTCCCAATTCATCATCATTAGACTCATCTTCGTGGTCTCGTTCCGGTGGGGAAAGAACCACATGCAAACTAGGATTCATAGGGTCATTTACATAAAACACTTGAGTTGCTTGATTTGCTAAAATGAATGGATCAGATTTATGTCCCAATCGATTAAGATCCACTGTTGTAAATCCAAGATCATCTATCTTAACACCCTTGTTGTCCACCCAATCACATTTGAATAAAACAAACGTGAAACTATAATAGTCTAGTTCCCATATCTCCTGAATTACTCCATAGAAAATCATGTCTGTGACAATTGGTTTTTTGTCTTTAGCACTAGAAACTTGCATAGTGTTTGCAACGATGCTAACACCACTGTTTTGGACACTTCTTACACGATCACGTTCTTTTGTGTGATATTGACAACCATTCACCATATATCCAGCATATGTCGATACATTCGGTCGAGGGCGATTAGCTAACCACCTCAAAGTGGATGATATATGGTTGTTCGGGATCTCAAGTGCAAGCATAACCTGTATTTTATCCTACAATTAGAAAATCGTCTTAATAGAAACTTTGCAAAATATTTTAATTAAGAAATGTTACCCTTTCCCATAACCAACTTATGAAGGTACGATTGTGCTCATCCTGCAACCACTTTGGATTTTTTGATTGTTTCGGATTGACTACTTTCAAATATTTCTTGTGTTGCCTGTTGCAAATGATTGTTCACACATGTTACTCTACTACATATGTAAAACTCTAAAGTTGTAAAAGTAGGGTGTATACGTACTCTATGAATGGAAGCACGTCGTCAGTGTTTTCAAGAACATAAAGGTGAGCTTGATCTAATTGTTGTTTAGCTGGTCTGATACAAGAAGCCGTTGATATTGGTCTAGTAGTACCTAACTTTTCTTCTTTTAAACTTGATCCCAACCCAATCGGATCCATGCCAGAGATAAATTCAGAACAAAATTCCACAGCTTCTTCAACAATGTAACATTCACCAATACAACCTTCTGGTCTATTTTTGTTCCGAACATACCCTTTTAATACTTTCATGTACCTCTCAAAAGGATACATCCATCTTAAATAAACCGGCCCACACAATTCTACTTCTCTCACTAGATGCACGGTAAGGTGCACCATAATGGTGAAGAATGATGGTGGAAAATATTTTTCCAACAAACATAGAGTGACGACTATTTTCTTTTGCAACTCATCAAGCTTCGCCGAATCCACCACTTTTTTACATAGTGAATTGAAAAAAAAACAAAACCTAATAATGGCATATCTCACATGCTTTGGTAGAATTCCACGAATTGCCACTGGTAGCAACTGTTGCATGAGAACATGATTGTCATGAGATTTAAGACCATAAAGCTTTAGGTCTTTGAGTGACACAAGACTTCTTATATTGGATGAATATCCATCAGGCACCTTAATTTCTGCAAGTGTTTTACATAGACTTATTTTTTCCTTTCATGACAGTGTATAACATGCTGGAGGTATGAAAGTTCGGTTTCCCTTTTTTACCGGGGCCAATTCTAACCTAATATCTAAGTCAACCAAATCCTCCCGGGTCTCTACTCCATCTCTTGTTTTTCCAGGAATATCAAGTAAGGTACCAATGATATTTGTGCACACGTTTTTTCAATGTGCATTACATCCAGACAATGTCTTACATGCAACTTCTTCCAATAGTCTAACTCAAAAAAAATAGACTTTTTCTTCCAGTAACTACTTGAAAGTTCATCTGAATTTTGTTTTCCAGTCTGTTTACCCAATATAGTGTGAATGTTACTGATTGTAGCATAGATTTCATCTCCAGACAATGGATTTGGTGCTAACTCAAACTCTTGATGTCCATTAAAAGTCTTTTTCTCCCTTCGGTAAGGATGATAACGAGGTAAATATCGTCGATGTCCAAGGTATGCCATTTTTTTTCCGTTTACCAATCGAATGCAGGACGTCTGTTCCCCACAAATTGGACATGCACGATAACCTTTTACAGTACAACCACATAGATTTCCATATGCTGGAAAGTCGTTTATGGTCCACAATAACACAGCTTTCAAGATGAATGTTTGATCTCGAAATGCATCAAAACAAGCAACCCCATCAATCCACAGTTTCTTCAAGTCATCAATTAATGGACCCAAGTATACATCAATGTCATTTCCAGGTTGTTTCGGACCAGATATTAATGTAGTCAGCATCATAAACTTCCGTTTCATGCACAACCAGGGTGGAAGGTTATAAATAACTATTATAACTGGCCAACAACTATATCTACTACTCAGGTTGCCATGAGGGTTAATTCCATCAGTTGAGATAGCTAAACGAAGATTTCTTGACTCAGAACCAAAATTTGGCCACAGGTTGTCTATTAATTTCCAAGATGGCGTGTCTGCAGGATGTCGCAAAAACCCATCATTTTTCCTTCCTCCAACATGCCAAGTTAACAACTTTGATGTCTCTGCACTTCGAAACATTCGTTGGAATCGAGGGATTGGAGAAAAGTACCACATAACCTTTGCTGGAACACCTTTCTTAACTTCATCTGAATTCTTACGAAGCTTCCATCTAGATGTGTTACAAATTGGGCATGAATTTTCATCCGAAAGTTCCTTCCTAAACAAAACACAATCATTGACACATGCATGAATCTTCTTATAATCCATTCCCAGAGTACACAGTGTCTTTTTTGCTTCATATAAAGAAGTTGGAATCTCATTCGGATTTGGTAGTAGGTCTTGTACTAATGTTAATAACTCTGTGAAACTTTTATCACTCCATCCGTATTTGGCTTTCAAGTTATATAATTTCAATAATGCAGAAATCTTAGTAAAATATTTACAACCCATGTACAATGGCTTTTGTGCATCACCCAATAGATTGTCAAATTTTGTACCTTCAGTTGTAAAATAGTCTTGTGCAGCTTCAAACAAGTCAGCCGTGTTTCTTATATCATTTTCATCATTTTCATCACAAGCTCCTTTACCAAAATTATGAACACTTTCGTCTTCATCCTTAATAGGTACTTCTTCACCATGCAAAAACCATGTCTTATAACTCTTATCAATGCCATGGAAAAACAAATGGTCTCTAACTGTGTTAGCATCTTGTTTAAGTGCGTTTGCACACTTTAAGCATGGACACCACATGAAATTTGACCCTTTGAAATGACGTAATCCATTTTGAATGAAGTTTTCAACACCTAAGTTGTACTCATTTGACAACCTATCATTGTCCATCCATGACTTATCCATATGGAAAAAATTATAACAAGATATTCTCTACAAAAAAAAAAAAAAACAAAAAAATACTTAGTATATTATTTAGTCAATATACTACTTCCATACTTTCTTCAATAAAAAAAAAAACCAACACACATTTCTTAAAAAAAACCAACACCCATTTCTCTATTTCCAAATCAATATCTAGTTACCTAACTTAAATTATTTTTATTTTTGTTTTTTGGTTCATAAATTAAACAAACATTTATGGAGATCCCATGTTTTCTAATTTTGGGTTTACAAATCCAAAACACAATGAAAACAATTAAAAGTTGTTTTATGATTTGGAAATTTTTTTAATACTACGAGAGTACTATACTTCTTTATTTATATTTTGGTTTTATAAATATATTTTTAATGTCCGTCGACTCCACATCATATTTTATATTCGTATATGTATACAAATTAAGTGTATTATAGTTATAAATGGCATCTTGGATCACATAAAGTATGTACTAATTAAATTTCGCTCACCGATTATAACTTCAAAGTTGTGAGTATTATAAGCGGTTGATTATGGTAATGTTACTATCATGTTAGGATATAGATTGACAATATTGACATAGAATATGACAACATATTTCAACCACTAAGTCTCATGCATGTTTAATTTCAAAAGTTTAGACAACGAGCCACTTCAATTAGGCATGACTTTTTATCCCACCTAGTTGGGCGCAATCCATTAAGAGTGAGTGACTTCAAGTCTCACTTGGTTATGCTAAGGCTCCTAGTATTGAGCACTAGTTTATCACTTCATTAAATTAATCTTTGATGTCAATTTCACAAAATGAAGTATCATTTGTGTTCATTCTACAAACCAATATTTATACGTACAAAATAAATCTACTTTAAAATTTTGATATTTATACGTACAAAATAGATTAATTAACTTAATCTTTGAGCTAACCAATGATATTGGTCAATGTGTATTTCACTAATGACATTATCATTCTATTAAAATTATTTTCAAGCTAACTATTAGTTTGATTCTCCAAGTATTGGTAGCTTAACACTATATGGTGTAAATTTTTTCATTTGTTTTTATTTTACGGGTGCATTTCGATTTCTCATCTACAAATTTACGATATAACTATTTTTTTTTTTAATATAACACTATATTACTGTGTTTTTTTTCTTCTAAAAAAAATTCATAAACCAACCAAAATGCTAACCTCGCCGTTTGCGCCGGGACCACGATTTTTTTTTTTTTCGTTTAAGCCGGGACCACCAAACTATTTTTGTCGTTTGCGCAGGGACCACAAACGACAACCACCGTCAGCTCCGTCAAGAACCACAGTCATCTTCGTCAACGCCGTCAGCTCCGTCAACGCCGTCGTCACCGTGGGCTCCGTCAACAACCACCGTCAACGCAGTCGTCACCGTCCGCCGTCGTCACCGTTCGCCGTCGTCAACGTCACCGTCCGTCGTCGTCGACCGTCAGCAGCTCCAAGACTCCAAGTCGGCTGCAAGCAGAGAGGATGAAGTTAATGAAAATCGGGGCTGGAAGCTGGTTTTAGGGCTGAATCAAAACGACGTCGTTTTGATTCAGACTTAAGATGGCGGTTGCAATCAAAACGACGTCGTTTTGATTAAAACTTAAGATGGCGGTTGGAATCAAAACGACGTCGTTTTGATATTTTATCGAAACGCCGTCGTTTTCAAGTCCCCGTTTGAACTTTTAGGTTCGAAACAAAACGGCGTCGTTTTGCTATAAACTTAAGATGGCGGTTGACATCAAAACGACGCCGTTTTGCGGCTAACTTACGATGGCGGTTCTACACGAAAACGACGTCGTTTTCATATTAAATTCAAAACGACGTCGTTTTAAAGTCCCAGAACCGCCATCGTAAGTCTGAATCAAAACGACGTCGTTTTCATTCCGACTTAAGATGGCGGTTTGAATCAAAACGACGTCGTTTTGATTCAGAACGACGTCGTTTTCATTCAGACTTACGATGGCGGTTAAAAATAACACGACGTCGTTTTCATGAATTAACGAAACGACGTCGTTTGCAGGGAATAGATGACGGTCAAAAACCGCCATCAAAAGTTAACCTACAATGGCGGTTGTAAACCGCCATTATATGTTTTTTTTTGGAAAAAAAAAAGAAGGGGAAAACCGCCCTCGTATGTTGGCGGTTTGAATCACAACTGTCATCTTAGCCCCAATTTGTTGTAGTGATTGCATGCATGAATTGAGAACATTTAAAAAATTAACTATTACTCCATACGTTTGTGTGATTAGCCAACCTGTCCTAACTCTTATAGACTCAGAAAAATCTCATGCAACACTACATCTCATTTCCCCCCTACTTCTAGCAGTTAAGTACATTCTATAGCTTTATCACATCAGAGAGAGCAACAAATTAAGAGACCTTAAAATAATTTTCTCTTTCTTTTTCTTTTTGAGTACTTTGTACCATTCTTTTTGGTTCTTTGAACCCAACCTTTTAATTTTATTTTGTTCTCCGAGAAGCCTAACATGTCAAGCTTATGCCTAAGCTTCACATGTTTAAGGACTAACGCTCACTTCTTTAGCGCGCACTTAAGAAGGAGGAGCGCATCGGGAGGGTTTTCTAAACATGTTTTTTTTTTTTTTTTTTTTAGTCTTAATAGCTTTGCTAACTCGATTAACCAATTACTAACTCTCATGCAACAAGCTTCCCTAGGGGTGCCTTTCATGGTGACAACAAGACTTCGGGCAACAAAAGGTAAATCTAAGCCTACGGAGCTAAGAACAGGTTGCTATGTGCTCGGTCGATGCAAGGAGAAAAAGTTTTAAATTTTTTGAAACGAAGCTCAACAGTGCATACAATCTCATGTTTTTCTAGATATGCAAATACTAAGAATTTAAAATAATTTCCTAGATTGTCCTCATCGAACAACATGCAACAGCAGACAAAGCACTTCAAATTAAGAATCTCCACAGCTCAACATCTACAGGAATTTAATCCAACAGAAAACTCCACCCCCAACCTTCGAAAGATACATAGTCTTCTATGTATCCATCCATCAGATAGAGCAATAAAATCTACAAAATTTAAGGGAACAGAAAACCTCTCCTGAATTTTGTTAGGTTGGTGGTTGGAGCAGCGCGGTCTCTTTGCCCATTATCTTGTTCTTTAGGTCAAACCCCTACAAAAGAAGGCAAACTACAAAAAAAGAAAAAGAAATACATTTTTTGTTTGCCTTTCTAAGCAAATAAAATTCAACTAAGAGAAACTAAATGGTTCCCCGGCAATGGCGCCAATTTTGGTAATAGAATTTTTTGAATATCCTATAAATTTTGGGGTGTCGCGTCCCGCCAAAATAACATTTATAATACCGCTAGAACTGAGCTTTGCAGCTAGTGGTAGTCGGGTCGATCCGCAGGGAACCTAAATTAACTTCTCCTAATTAATTTATATTTGCTTTTATTGAAAACTAAAGGGAAACGGGGGAAGGTTAAGATAAACTAAACTAAAAACAGAAAATTAACGAACGGAAAGTAAAGGAACAAGGAATTAAAACTAATTACATGTGCTCCTAATTTTATGGGTCGGAGTTGACCTTGATGCGACTCGATTCATTGGGATTCAAACATACTTAGCAAGAGCATAATTAAACACATAATTTACTTGCACGAAAATACTAATACATGTAACCCAAATAATTAAAGAGAAGCGTGGAGTTCTAATTGGACCATTCTTTAATTAACTCAAGGTGATCAATCTTAAATCGATTAAAGGACAAAGACGGATGTTCGATTTTAATTAAACGTGGCAACCAATCAATTAGGGGCGACCGCTCCATATTGATTAATTAACAGTAACGGGGATATTACGACGAATGTTTAACTTGGATAGTCTAAGCTAATATTCCGATTTATCTACTTCTTCAACATAAGTTAATTCAACCACAAATCAGCAGGATTTTTGAATGTCCAACTAAATATCGGGGTGTCGAATCCCAACAAATTAATATTTATAACACTGTCTAAAGCTTCTCAGAAATTTGTAGAAAGCGGTAGTCAGGATCGAACCACAGGAAATTTAATTAGCTTAATCTAAATTCTAACTTTAATTGTCAATTTGTAAAAATTTGCTAACGGGGGTTTTGAGAGTTGAAAACAAGAAACATGCAAATTAAGGAAAGATTGAAATAGGATTTTGGAAAAGCGGGAGAATCAGAAAGTATAACGAGCACACTCAATCTAAAGGGTTAGGATTATTAATTGCGATGTGAATCGGATCATAGACACAAAAGACTTAGCTAATTTAATCGCATTCACGCAAATTACATGCTCTAATCATAAACAAGTAACCCAAGTAATTAATAAAGAGTTGACAGCTCTAAATTAGGCTTCGCAATTAATCCAATTGGGGGCGATCGCTCCATAATGAATTAATTACGAGCGACGGGTAGCAATGCGATGAGTAAATTGCAGAAATCTCTAACAACGGACTCGATTATACTCTTTCCTATAGCCTATCTGATGGAGCGACATACGCAGCGGAAAGCGATTTTGGACCGATGATACTCTAATTTCATCAATTTAACAAATAGAAAACATGCTCAAACGACGAAAATTAAGAAATTAGAATTACATACCCTTGTAGTTCTGAATTTCTTCAAGTTCTGCCGCACGATCCTCGTCACGAACTCTTTCGGCCTCTTCGCACGAACACCCCGAGGACCACCCCAGGTAGTCCCGCTATCCTCGGCGCTGCGCAACGGAGTTGTGGGACTCCGAAAAGAAGAGAAAAACGAAAAGAAAAGAGAGGAAGAAGAAGAAGAAGCAGAGGATGCTGGGCAACAAAATGAATACAGTAAAAGAAAAAAAAATTCTTTCTTAATTCGTGTACCCCCTTTTGCTTATCCATTTCCACTGGCCAACCTAACATATATATATCCTATATATCAAAATATATATATATATATATATATATATATATGTGTCTTGTTGCATGCAAGACACATATATATATCCTATATATATTTAATTATTATAATTAAAAATAATAATAATAATTTTATTTATTAAACTTTTTAATAAATAAAATAAATAAATATATATATATATAATTATTAATTAAACTTTTTAATTAATAATTATTATTTAATTCAATAAACAATATTAATTAAATAATATGATTAAACCCGGTTTTTTGAAAACCGACTTTTTTACACATGAATCATATTCATGTTATAGGCCATTCTCATATTTAAATCATATTTAAATATGTTCATCCTCCTTCCATAAACCGAATTTGAACAATTCAAATTCTTTTTCTTTTAATTTTCTCTTATACTGTTGCACGACGTTATCCGAGCTAGCCAGAAGAACCTAAAGGACCTACAGATCATGAGCTCCAACGATACGAGATTATCCAGTCAAAACTCTTTCAACCGAACTAACCAACATTCGTTAACCCCCGGAGACTCCACTATAGTTCGAGGGTTGCACTCTCCTCACTGTAGATATATTATGTCCTCTGATATAACCGTCATGGGCAAGTCGACCCTTCACAGGTTGTTCGTAATCACAGCTGGGTCATTTAAACCGTTTAACCCCTGCATTACGTCTTGTTCCTTAAGTACCACTGATACCTCTAATGAACAATAGATCTGTGGTCCAACCAACAGATCAGTTAACTCTCTCATCTCATGAGAGTTTGCGCGCTAATTGTTCAAGCCCCGGAGTCAGCTATTAAGGGAACAACCTATCTACTAACCCTGAAGAGCGGGTTAGGAGTGAACTTCAATCTTGTTGTACTATGTCCCCAGCTACCTATTCGACTTTATCCCCAAGATGGTAGGCTTATTGAGTCGACGCTTATGGGCCACTCTCACCCGTGCAAGTTAAAGGATACTATCGAATAAGCAGGGGTTCATAGCGAGCTCAGGATTGAGATCGAGTTACCTAGGCCATCAATATGTATAAGTTGGTCTCATCAGTAAACGGAGTTATAAAGAGAGAGCGACTTAATACGCGGTTCAGTCTTATACAAACTCTTTGTACAGGACGCCCTCACTCGCACATCTCCATGTGAAACGATTCGGATCACATCGTTTTGTACAATACAAAGTGAGTCGCATCCTATAGTGTTACCAGGATAAGGTACCCAGCCTTATCCGTATACTATAGACCGTTTTGACTGACTACTTGAGCCTGATCCACAATCATGTCATACATGAGGCTCAAGTACTCATATTTAGCCAAGGGTGTTGGTCATTGGTATAGGTTAACTTAAACACGTTTCACTTTATTCCAGTAAACTCCTTTACTGAATAAAACTAATAACTCTTTACTCTAAATAGAATATATACAAACATAACAGTTTACAAAGCACGAGTTTTAGGACATAAAACCCAACACTATCGTGCAACCAAAATAAATATGGCTATAAAAAAAAAAAAAATAATAATAAATATGAACATACTCATTTGGGAAAAATTAGACTACCGTTACTTAAACCACGAGAGGCGATCGCATCATGATTTTTAACCAATCCAACATACAAGAAACTAAATGGGAGTCAATCCATGGAGAATTTGATGTTGGAAATTAAGATCAAGAGAAGAGTTGAGTGCTAAAACAAGCTAAACATACATAAAACAGTCCAAATCGCACCTAATCACATCTACAATGTTTAATCCATCACCTAAAGATCGAATGTTACCTTTTAGCTAGTCATGGATGCAAGAGGAATCAAGAAATCCAAGAAACTCTTCACAAACTCCATTAATGGAGGTTACAGCAGCCCAAAGAGGTAAGAAATGTGGTAAAAATTCGAAAGAGAAAGGTTGATGACCTAAAATCGGAAATTTCTGATTTATACTTTCCGTAGCGTCGAGACGCTGATGCAGCGTCGAGACGCCACGGGCGGAAATCTCAGCGCGCGCGCAGACGGAGCGTCGAGACGCTATCGGGACAGTGTCTCGACGCTTGCTCTTGGGTTTGTGCATTTATTTTCCAACTTTTGCACCTCTAAGCTCCCCTTGGCATCTATTCTTGACCCGAACATTCCCCGAACCTTCTAAATCACCCAAAATAGCTCTAAAACTCGTAAATGGACTTCTCGAGCTCCCTACCGCGAATCACCTGTAATAAGGCCAATTAAATAATATTAAGCACGGTAATTAGCAGATATTAGAGACATAATAATAGCTCTATTTTAGAGCTATCAAAATACCCCGACCTGAATCTTGTTAGTCCTTGAGCAAGGTATACTCAGATTTATCTCATAAGAATTAACTTACATGCTGACAACTCCATTCTCAATACTCGTGAAAACAAGATAATCATGCTAACGAAAAACAATCAAGCGTATGCATAAATTGTGAACATTTCAAAAGTTTAACTCCTACTCCCTCACGAGTGTGTGTTTAGCTCCTCTTTTCCTAGCTCCTATAGACCCGGAATCCCTTTATTCGATCCTAAGACTCATTTTCCCCCTACTTCTAGCAATGAGAACAGTCTAACGGCTTTTCAGTGTCGGAAAGAGCAACAAAAGAAAAGGCCTACTTTTTTTCTTCTTCTTTTCTTTCGGTACTTTGTACCCCCTTTTTTTTCTTTCCTTTCTTGAGAGCCTAACACGTCAAGCTTGATTTTGCTTCACGTTTTTAAGGACTAGTGTTCAGTTCTGTTAGTTCCCCTTTCATGCATTGGCAACCGTGGGTTACACGATCACCCCTGGTTACACGGGCAACACAAGAAGGAGGAGCACCTCGGAATTTATTAAGAACATGCTCTCACTCTTTGTTTTTTTAGGCATATAGCTTTGCTATACAACAAGTGAATCATTACCAATTCTAACACATCAAGCCTTCCTAAATGTACCTTTCGGGGTGACAACAAGGTTTCTAAGCCTACAGAACTTAAGAGTAAGAGGTCTACGTGCCCAGTGAATGTAGGAGAGTAATCGAAAAAAATTTAAAAATAGGCTCAAAATATGCATACATTCTCATGGTTTATTCGAAATGCACAAATATGGAGTATTCACGAGTATATCACAGACAGTCCTCATCAGACAACATGCATTCAGATTCTCAAAATCAGAGTATAAACATGCTAGATGACTACAAAGAAGTCCAATAACAACTTCACCCCCCCACCTAAGAGATTGCATTGTCCCCAATGCAATAATACATCAGATAAATCAATGAATACGACATAATTATAAGGGAACAGAAACCTCCCCTGAATTTTTTCGGGATCGGTGGAGAGGGATGCGCATCCTTATCTTCAAAATAGATCCAAAGTATAGGTCATCCCTCGCTTCCTCCTAAGAAAAACAGAACAACAAATTTAAACAACTGAAATGACAGAAACAACAAAACAACAACTAACAGAAATACAGTCCAAACTCGGGTGCCTCCGAGAAGCGCAAATTTTTAAAGTCGATTGCTCGACTGTATTCAACAACATCAAGTCACCCATTGTCCATCAACTTGGGAGATGCACCTGAAGGGAATGAACTCTTCAAACCCACGCAGCGGAAGCGTTTGGATCCGTTCTTTGTTTTAATTTAGAATTAAACAATAATTAGAGGTTAAGCATATATTACCTTTGAAGACAATCATCTTCTTGTGTTCCTTTTTCCACGAGATCTTCCTCGCTATGACTCGAACACAAGACCAAGAGCTTGAGGGAGCCTCCTTGAAAGAATGAAGTTTTAAGAGAACAATTCTCTGCGTAGGGAAACTGAGTTGTATTTTTCGGCAACCTTTTGGCTAAACCTAAATGTCCTATTTATAGAGACTTTAGGAATTAATTTTATTTTATAAAATACCTTTTAATATCTAATATATTAAAATATGTATTTTATATTTATTTGAATCTCATCCAAATATTATAAAATTAATCTTTTATAATATACATTAAACCAATTTGAATCTCATTCAAATAACATATGTATATATAATTTTTAATATTCATGTATCGAATCCATAAATTATTTCCTCTAATATTTAATGTATCAAATACCATAAATATATTTTACTCTTCTACATTTAATATATCAAATATATTAAATATTAATTTGAATATTTCAAATTTTTCTTTCAACTAAATTGATCCTTTTAGTGTTACTATAAGCTAGCAAGGGGACCTTATGGACCTACAAATTTATAAGCTCCAATGATACAAAATTAATTAATTAAACTCATTAATTAATTAATTTGCATTCATTAACTCTAGGTCACTCCACTATAGGCCTAGAGTTGCATTCTTATGCACTGTAGGACAAGTTGTGTCCATGGATATAACCATTACATGCAATTCTTATGCACTGTAGGACAAGTTGTGTCCATGGATATAACCATTACATGCAAGTCGATCCTTCACGAGTTGTTCGTAATTACAGCTAAGTCAAAAGTCCGTTTTACCCCTGTAATTACATCTTACACCTTAAGTACCACTGATTCTCTAATGAACAGCTTGTTTATGATCCAACCATAAACCAAGTCCCTCTCGGGCGAGTGAGAGGGTGGAGCCCCATTGTTCAAGTCCCGAAATCAGCACTTAAGGGAACTACTCATCTACTTTCCCTATATGGGAAGGAGTGAGTTACATCTTGTGAAACTTATATTCCCAGCTCCCTATTTGGTCAAGTCCCCAAAATGGTAAGCTTATTGAATCGACTATAAAGGTCATTCTCACCCATACAAATCAAAGGACGAGCCCTCACAGACAAGAGTTCATAACTCACTGAGGATTAAGATCGAGTCACATATGATCATCCTGTGAAATATTAATCTTCTCAAATAACGGATTTATAAAGAGAAATTATATATTTCGTGGTCCAGTCTTATACAAACTCATTGTATAGGATACCCCCACTCACATGTCTCTACATGAATGATTTGGATCAAATCATTTGAACAATTGCAAAGTGGACCGTATCAATAGTGTTACCAAGATAAGGCACCCAACTTTATCCATATATTATAGACTATTTAGGTTATATCTTGAACATGATCTTCCCGTATGTCAACTACATACTGTTCAAGATTACACTAATAACCTTGGATTTTTATAATAATAATGAATAATATAAATTGCAAAAAATAATAATCAAATAATTATTAATTAATTACGAGGCTTTAGGGCATAAATCCCAACAATCTCCCATTTGCACTAAAGCCGGTGAGACATGTATCCTAGGGCATACTCTACACCCAACACGTTCTCCCACTTGCCCTAGTGAAGATGAGACATGTCTCATAATGCTAGAAATTCTAGGTAACTCTCAAACACTTTAGCCTCGAAAGTCTTTTTATATAGATCAAAACGACTGTCAACTAAAAGTCATCGCGGTCCCTACCATGATGCTTTCTCTCTCACCATGATACCTTATAAATTGGTGGTTTCTTAGTTCCTTAATTTTAGCCATTATACCACTACTTTATCCTAATAAAGTGTGATAGGCTTAACCATATCTGGAACGTCGTTCAAATTAATAGGAGACTGTTTTAGCTATATACAAATTATTTTATTGCTTCATAAGCAAAAATATTAACTTGTATATCAAGCTCTACTACCTAAGGTAATCATAGATTTTCATAAATCTTTTTCAAAGCAAGTGCATCTCGTAAAGATCAAATCTTTAACCTCATACACAGAATTATAATTTCTCATTTTATCGATAGATATTTTGAGAAATTTTTTTAATTTTCCGCGCAATGGTCATACCATTGGGCTAACTAATATAAACTAACCAATTTTACTGTCAAATGTCATGTCTCATGTGTACATTAGATTTTCTCCCACTCAAACGTAGATAGTCAATCTAATGTTCTCAACATTTTGAAATGTCTGAGGACACTATTCCTTAGACAAGATAAACTTCATGTAAGAATGATACATTATCATTTTTGAAGTATTACATCATATACTTGACAACAAATTTGTCAATATAAGATGTGTGAGACATAGATAACATTTTGTCCTCGAAATCTCTAATTTTAGGACATACCCAGTAATTTAAATCATTCATTTGGAATTGGTTAGATAGTCAACAATTTATGTTGGATTGAAATCTTTCATCATTCACAATGAGTAGTAAGTCATCCACATAAAATATGAGAAAACTCCACTAAGTAATTAATGATTTTCTTTTCTATACAATATCATTAATATTTATTCAAAGTCATAGTTTATTTCTGATACTTTTATCAAACCTTACATTCAAAAATCTAGTGATCAAATTCATTTCATAAATGAACATTTACTACTTGCAAACCTTTTGCTTTTGATTTTTGAAAATGAACTCATGTAATTGATTTGTAAATGCATGGCATATCTCATATGCAACTATGAATTAAGGAATGCTTATAGACTTAGTATGACAACAAATGAGAAAGATTACTCATGTTTACTTTCTCCCACTATATTTGTCATTAGTCTTATTTTTAAGGTCTGTACCTTTTTATTTACAAATCTTTTACTATTGTAGATATATTAATAACCTAAGGGTTTTATCCCATCAAGAATATCTACAAGTTCTAGATAAAGTATATATACTTTATCTCTAGGTTTATGACTTTGGTTTACTAATCCATGTCAATAGCTCTCAATTTTGTCATCTAACATGGCAACTTAGGCTTCAATTAAACCCTCGTAACGGTCGGGTCATCTCATAACTCTCCCACTACGATGAGGCTTATCTAATTTAGGACTAGGATTCATTTGACTATCAAATGTAATTAATTTGTTAACAACTTTTGTTAACTATTTAGTGGCTTCACTTGGAACAAACTTATCAACACTATTGAACATATTACAGTCCTTTCGAGATAGTTTCAGCATGTATGCTTAAAATTTCTAAAACATGAAGGGTTGTAAACTAGTTTTACTACTCTTCTATAATCTCAAAGTTGTCTCATGGACACCTTTTAGATAGAATCATGTTCCCTATACAATCTCTATTGTATATCCTAACAAGAGTTTGATAATGACGTGTAATTCTTTATTGTTCTGACCATGTTTAACAATGTCTTGGTTTTCCTCTTGCAGCACAATTTTACCAAATTGTTTTTTGTGCTAGAGTTGAGATAAAATCTCATATTCTATCAATTAGTCTTAGTACGTGAGGTTCTTGTACTTTTAACTGTGATCTGATCATAGTGTCTTGATAGATTTACCTAATTGATCTTCAACTTGAGTCTTATATTCCTTGAACTTTTCAAAATATTTAGACTTATGTTGCATTAGGTTACGATACTCATTCTTTGAATAATCATCAGCTAGAGTGATGAAATATTCATCCGTGTTCTTTGGCCTGTAGGCTTTTCCAACAAAACCCTATTGGTTATCTTGCATGAAAGGCAAGATCTTAAGACATATAAAGTAATTAACTCTTAGTAGTCTTTTTATTCAAATTGATCAGAATCAATCTTGAGCGCCAAAGACAAGTATCATATTTTAGGAGAATATAAATTGTCTTTACATTCTGGATTCTATAATCCTGAATTTCTCAATGTGTAGTATTTTATATGTTAACAATTAACACATACAAATTGTTTTTATCTTCAGCTGAACTTTTCAAACAATTTTGAAAATAAAAATTTAGTACTAAAATATTCATACTATATGAACATTTTATTAGTAATAAAGTTAGAGAAATTGAATTTCTCCTATGGTACTAAAAACACAATATTCAGCATTAAATAACAATTATTTTTTATGAACATCTTAATGTCTCCCACTACATTAATTGAGATGAATTTTCTGGTGCCAACAAGTAGAGATCATTCTATATCATTAAGTATTTTTTAAGAATTATATAAAATGTAATGAAGAACAAATCTTAATAATGAATCTGAATCTACTATATAGGTGGCAATGATTATTTTCCACCAAAAATCTAGTAAATCAAATTTACTTTTATCCATGTTCTTCTTATAGAGGTATTTCATAAATTCCTCTTATTATGACTACTTTGCTAATTTAGAAACTATTTTATTTTAGCTACATTCATATAGTTTATTTTCTTGGATTTTGGTAATACTTAATTTTTTAGATTATTTAGATAAATATTTAAATCTAGTTTTTTTTGACTTCGCAACAATATCTCATATGTTGTTGTCATTTTCTTTATCTTCTTAGCTTGACATCTAATATGTCAAATATAATTTTTTTATAAGCCAACTCGTTATCTTGATTTATTAATCATGTGCTTCACGAACAATTCGATTAGCATTGACAACAGGTTTTTTAGAACATTTCTCAATAAAGACAAATTAAAGAAAAATTTACACAGTCATTATATATTGTTAACATTATTTTTCCAAGTGATATTATTTTCTCAATTTGACAAATTAGTAACGAAAATTAAAATTGAGAGAAATAGACATAATATTGAAATATATAAAAAATTATTTAATAACATGCAATCAATATTCATTCAGTTTCAGTATAGAAAACAAACAATTTGATAAATGAACCATAAAACATTAATTTCTAATGCTATGATACTTTAGTGAGTTAGAACAAGTGTCGTTGTAGGGTAGGTCAAATGCTCCTTCACTAAACTGAGACAATCTCAACCAAATTTTATCTCAAAATAACTCTTATTTCTATAACATTTAGTTACCATTAGTTTGGTCAAGACAATCATTAACAACCTTAATGAGATCTTTGCAAGTGTAACCCATCATTTTAGATTCTATAATTTTATCCCAACAAGTGTCGTCGTAGGGTAGGTCAAGTATTGGAAATAAAATTACAATCCTATCATTCTCAGGAGATTCACCCTGATATTGACCCATGCAAACACCTTCCGTAGGGGGACGGTCTAAAAGTCGTCTCGAGGCCCCACATGGATCTCACGTTGTGAACCAATGATAGAGACCGTAGGATATGTTGACACATTTCCTTCTCTCACTTACTATTTAAAATACTTTCTCAAGAGATTCACCATGATATTGACTCATGCAAACACCTTCCGTAGGGAGGACAGTCCAAAGCCGCCATGAGTCCTCACATGAATCTCACGTTGTGAATCTATGATAGAGATCGTAGGATTATCCTGGCATATGTCTCTCTCCCACTAAGTATTTTGAAATAGGGTTTTCTATTACTTAGACAAATTAGGCTAATCTCATTTATCTAAGTTTTTCAATCTACCCTTTCATAACCCTTATATTGGTTAGATTGATTTTAATGTGAATTACCAAGTATATTAAACTATTTAAAACTAATCACATTATGAGTCTGCTTAATGAAATAAAATAAAATTTGACTAATTCAACCCCCAAGCCAGTTCTTAGGTAGAGGTGTTCCTTTTCAGTCAACTTAAGTATCTCACTCAAGTAACCTTTCTTAGACAGGGTTCCCTTATAGTCAATTTTTATTTCAAATTCATTAATCTTTAATTAACTATTAATTAGGGCTGGTTGCAGAAATAACAATCAGGCCAAAAATAATTGCAAATTTAGCAAAGTTTAAAACTTTTTGCAAATATGGCAAAAAATCAGTGGCTATCACTGATAGACTTTTTTACTATTACTGATAGACTTTATGACTATTACTGATAGACTTCTATCACTGACAAAATTCTATAAAAAAGACTACTATCAGTGATAGACTTCTATCAGCGATAAACTTCTATCAGCGATAGACCATACTATCAGTGATAGAAATTGTCATATCCGCAATTTTTTTTTAAAAGTGCTATATTTTTAATTATTTTACTCTAAATTGACATCGGTTACAATTTTCCTATTAATTACTAGATCAATAAACTTCAGTTTATTTTAAGCAATGTTTTTAATCCTATTAAAAAATTAAATCACCTTATGGATAATCTTGAAATTTTAACAATTTTAAACCCCTTTAAAACAAAATTAAAGATTATCATATATTCTAATCTTATTAGAATAAAAGATAAACTAAATTCATATATCTAAACTATTTAAAGAATGAATGAAATTATCTTTTAATTAAGGAAAGAAAAAAATTCTAATCTCATTGGGGAAATATATGAATCTTACTAGAAAATATCTAATCTGATTGTGAAAATCATAATCTCATTAGAAAAAGATATCATAATCCTTATTAGAAAAAAATGTGGATTCCTATCAAGAAATGAAGTATCCTAATTTAAAATTTCCAAATATAACGATTATATTGAAAGATATGGAAATATAAAAATATTAGGAAATCATCTAATTAAATTAGAAAGCATTTTAATCATAATATTCCAAATATAACAATTATATTAAAAATAATTAAAATGCATGATCATGCTTAACCTATGGTGGGATTTTAATCTAGATTGCATATTTTATGCAATCAATTAATAAAATTAAATCATACATCAACATGCATAATTAAAATTAAAAATACTGTTCACACGAGAATTCGAACGACGAATGGAAATTCGACACGTGTAAATGAAATTTGAATTTGTATTTATGTATTGTATTTATCAGTGCGTAGTGGATTACAATCTCTAATGTTTGATCCTCTGATTCTCTCTCTTAAATGTAACGTACTCGAGGGCTTCGTAGCTTGTTCTCGAGGTTGAATCTTCAGCTTCGCGTAGCGGTGAAGTCTTCAGGTGTTTGATCTTCAAGTGACGTTCAGTCTTCAGGATTCAAAGAGTCTTTCGTTGTTTGGGAATTCTCTCTGAGTTCTTAGGAGAAGAAATTTTCTGAACCTTAAAAATGAAAATGAACTCTCTATTTATAGAGTTCTCATGGGCCTGGTGGGCTTGGGCCTGGATCCAATGGGCTTGGGCTTTGGGCCCAATGGGCTTGGGTTTGGACCCAATGGGCTTTTGAATCTTGGGCCCAATGGGTTTGATCTTTGGGCCAAATTGTCTTTTGCATATCTTTCTGGCCCGATACGATTTCGAGCCCAATTGCAGTTCGACCGAATTTGCTCGGTCAAGTCTACCTGATCCCCCGGTCGTGATGGAGACACGTGGCGACCGCTGATTGGCCGAAATTTCTCGGTCAACAAATGCCCCCTTTTTCGAGAGTTATGCACAAGTATGTGTGGGTGAGTCTCGGAAAAGTTAAATAGATAAATCAAAACGTAGGACACCCCTAATTTCGACTCCGCTTAGACGTATCAATTTTATCGAAATATGGGGTTTGATTCATAAATCAATTATTTTGATTGAGGCCTCTTTCCATGTCAATCGATCAAAAATATGATTTTGGCTCGTAGTTTTGATCTTTCTTATCTGACAGAAATTTGATTTAAACTTCGGTAGAGTTTTTTTTTTTTTTTTCTACCTTAGTTTGTCTTGGGATGTAGAGTAGAGACCTGTGTCTGCCCAATTGAATTTTGAATAGGGTTTGACTTTGAACTTTACTCTAATTTCGACGTGGATAAAATATACCCAAACCGCCAATTTTGATTTGAGACTTGAATTTAGATAACTTTTGACTCTAAATCATGCTTGAAAATAAAATTTGAAATATGCCCAAAATTTTAATTTCAGAAGAAAAACCAAAAAAAATATGGTAAGCTTCTAACGTTTGGCTTGAATTCGGAATAGGAGTGTTGAATTTTTTTATTTTGGCATAAATAATTGACCGAATGCAATAGTAGAATGTGAAGACAATTGATAATAAAGAAGCTTGTTTGGTAGAGTTGAACTTGGACGACTATAGTTGTCCTTGGTCTTGAGTTCGAGTTGAGCTTTGTATTTTTTTTTGCAAAATTTCTTAACTTAAGTGAAGGATATTTTAGTAGTTTTACTCTCCAAACCCTAGGGCATCTCTTGTATAAATAGAATGAGATAGAAGTTGAAGAGTTGGAAGAAAAGTTTAGGGTTTGTTTGGAGAAGAAGAGAGTGCTTGTTTGGAGAAGAAGAGGGAGAGCTCCAACGCCGCCGCCGCCTCAGCCCAGCGCCGCGCCGCCGCACGCTCCACCGCGCGTCTCTGCCGGATCCATCGCACGGCCGCACCGCCTTGCCGTCGCACAACCGTCTCCAACGCCGACGCTGCCGCCTCAGCCCCGCTCACCGCCGCAGCCGCATCCGCCTCAGCCCCCGTGCGCCAGCCGCTCCGCCGCATCGCCTCCGTAGCTCCGCCCGCGTTGTCGCCTCGCCGTCTCGCGACCCGCGCCGCCGCCGTCTCCAGATCTGCAGCCCCGCGCAGCACCGCCGCCGCCTTTGTCGTCACTGCCGCACGCCGCCGCCGTCTCCACATCTGCAACCCGGCGCAGCACCGCTGCGAGCCTCTACTGTCGCCGCCGCCGTCTCCAGATCTGCAGCCGCCTTCGCCGTGGCCGCATCGCCGCCGTAGCTTCCGCCGCACGTTCTGCCGAACCACCGCGTCGCCGCCAGTCGAACGGCCGTCAGCCGCACGTTTTGCCGCTCAGCCGCACCGTTGGTGAATTTTTTATTATTATATATATATATTGTTTTTTTTTTATATATATATAATAACAAAATGCATAAATATATATATTTCTTTACTGTATTTTTTTCATATATATATATATTTCTTTACCCTTTTTAATATATATATTTTTTTATATACAGGCGCCTATTTCTCGTCGGTGTTCTTCGTACCAACATTAATTTGGTAAATAAAATCTAAAATCTTTTAATATCATTTGATTTGGACTGTATGTAATTTATTGTATCTAAATTTGGACATTTGGACTGTAATTTATTGTATGTAAATTTGGACATTTGGACTGTATGTAATTTATTGTATGTAAATTTGGACTGTATGTAATTTATTGTATGTAAATTTGGACTGTATGTAATTTATTGTTTGTATGTAAATTTGGACTGTATGTAATTTATTGTATGTAATTTATGGCTGTAATTTTATTGTTGTATATTTATGTATTTATGATGGCCTGTAATATTTTGCATTTTGTTATTTTGTTGACTGTGATTGATAAATTAGATTTATTTTATGGCAAGATTGGGCTTTAGAAATCCTCACGAAGTAATTTTGAATTTGAGATTTTGTGATTAAATAGCCAATAAAAAAAATTTAATTTGAAATTAAGGCTTTTAAAATTAGTTTTAAGTGATTTGGGATTTTGTGATTAAATAGCCAAATATTTTTTTTTAATTTGAAATTAAGGCTTTTAAAATTAGTTAGATAATTTGGGATTTTGTGATTTAAATAGCCAATAACCAATTTTTTAATTTGAAATTAAGGGCTTTTAAAATTAGTTAAGTGATTTGGGATTTTGTGATTAAATAGCCAATTTTTTTTTTAATTTAAAATTAACGCTTTTAAAATTAGTTAAGTAATTTGGGATTTTGTGATTTAAATAGCCAATAACCAATTTTTTAATTTGAAATTAAGGCTTTTAAAATTAGTTAAGTGATTTGGGATTTTGTGATTTAAATAGCCAAATTTTTTTTTAAATTTGAAATTAAGGCTTTTAAAATTAGTTAAGTAATTTTGGATTTTGTGATTTAAATAGCCAATAACCAATTTTTTTAATTTGAAATTAAGGCTTTTAAAATTAGTTAAGTAATTTTGAATTTGAGATTTTATAATTTTGTTTTTTTTTTTTTTTCATTTTTGAATTTAAGAATTAAATTTAGTTAAACCATTTTAAAAATGGGATTTTATAAATATATTATTTTATTATATATATACATATTGATTTGAAATTTGTTAACTTTTCAATTTTAAAATGGAATAAACAAGTGGGGGGACAAATTTTTTGTAGGTGTCACATTTCTTTTACCGCGGATTCAGGATTTGGCGTACTGATTTGGGCGTTACTTCTTCTTTGCGGAGGCTTCGGTTCTTACTTTGTGTGAGACCGGAGTGTTTGCTTGGGGAACGTACTTCGTCCTTGTTGGTGCGTTGAATCGTCATGTTCAGCTCCCGTGGCCTCGACGTAACAATCTAAGGGCGTTACTTCTCCTATGCAGATGTACGTCTGCTTAGGGAACATATTCCGTCCTAGGTTGTGCGTCGAGTCGTTCTGTTCGGTTCTCGTGGCCTCGGCGTAACAACTTAAGGGCGTTACTTCTCTCATGCAGATGCACGTCTGCTTAGGGAACGTATTCCGTCCGAGGTTGTGCGTCGAGTCGTTCTGTTCGGTTCTTGTGGCCTCGGCGTAACAACTTAAGGGCGTTACTTCTCTTATGCAGATGCACGTCTGCTTAGGGAACGTATTCCGTCCTAGGTTGTGCGTCGAGTCGTTCTGCTCGGTTCTCGTGGCCTCGGCGTACCAACTTAAGGGCGTTACTTCTCTGATGCAGATGCACGTCTGCTTAGAGAACGTATTTCGTCCTAGGTTGTGCGTCGAGTCGTTCTAATCGGTTCTTGTGGCCTCGACGTAACGACTTAAGGGCGTTACTTCTCTCATGCAGATGCACGTCTGCTTAGGGAACGTATTCCGTCCTAGGTTGTGCGTCGAGTCGTTCTGTTCGGTTCTTGTGGCCTCGGCGTAATAACTTAAGGGCGTTACTTCTCTCATGCAGATGCACGTCTGCTTAGGGAACGTATTCCGTCCTAGGTTGTGCGTCCAGTCGTTCTGTTCGGTTCTTGTGGCCTCGGCGTAACAACTTAAGGGCGTTACTTCTCTCATGCAGATGCACGTCTGCTTAGGGAACGTATTTCGTCCTAGGTTGTGCGTCGAGTCGTTCTGTTCGGTTCTCGTGGCCTTGGCGTAACAACTTAAGGGCGTTACTTCTCTTATGCATATGCACGTCTGCTTAGGGAACGTATTCCGTCCTAGGTTGTGCGTCGAGTCGGTCTGTTCGATTCTCGTGGCCTCGGCGTAACAACTTAAGGGCGTTACTTCTCTTATGCAGATGCACGTCTGCTTAGGGAACGTATTTCGTCCTTGGTTGTGCGTCGAGTTGTTATGTTCTGTTCTCGCGGACTCGGCGTGACAATTCAAGGGCGTTACTTCTTCTATGCAGATGCGCATCTGCTTAGGGAACGTATTCCGTCCTTGGTTGTGCGTCGAGTCGTTATGTTCTGTTCTCGTGAGATCGGCGTACTGATTTAAAGGCGTTACTTCTCTTTTGTAGATGCGTCAGTTTGGGCATTTCCACTCTATGTGAAATGAGCGCATCTACTTAGAGAACGTACTCCGTCCTTGTTGGTGCGTCGGATCGCCGCGTTCCGTTCCTATGAGATTGACGTGCCGACTTAAAGGCGTTACTTCTCTTTTGTAGATGCGTCAGTTTGGGCATTTCCACTCTACGTGAAATGGGCGCGTCTACTTAGAGAACGTACTCCGTCTTTGTTGGTACGTCGGATCGTCGCGTTCCGTTTCTGTGAGATCGACGTACTGATTTAAAGACGTTACTTCTCCCTTGCAGATGCACGTCTGTTTAGGGAACGTATTCCCTCCTTGTTGGTGCGTCGGATCGTCGCGTTCCGTTCCTATGAGATCGACGTGCCGACTTAAAGGCGTTACTTCTCTTTTGTAGATGTGTCAGTTTGGGCATTTCCACTCTACGTGAAATGGGCGCGTCTACTTAGAGAACGTACTCCGTCTTTCTTGGTACGTCGGATCGTCGCGTTCCGTTTCTGTGAAGTCGACGTAACAACTTAAGGACGTTACTTCTCTTTTGTAGATGCGCCAGTTTGGTCATTTCCACTCTACGTGAAATGGGCGCGTCTACTTAGAGAACGTACTCCGTCTTTGTTGGTACGTCGGATCGCCGCGTTCTGTTTCTGTGAGATCGACGTACTGATTTAAAGACGTTACTTCTCCCTTGCAGATGCACGTCTGTTTAGGGAACGTATTCCGTCCTTGTTGGTGCGTCGGATCGTCGCGTTCCGTTCCTATGAGATCGGCGTGCCGACTTAAAGGCGGTACTTCTCTTTTGTAGATGCGCCAGTTTGGGCATTTCCACTCTACGTGAAATGGGCGCGTCTACTTAGAGAACGTACTCCGTCTTTGTTGGTACGTCGGATCGTCGCGTTCCGTTTCTGTGAAGTCGACGTAACAATTTAAGGACGTTACTTCTCTTTTGTAGATGCGCCAGTTTGGGCATTTCCATTCTACGTGAAATGGGCGCGTCTACTTAGAGAACGTACTCCGTCTTTGTTGGTGTGCTGACTTAAGGATGATACGCCGACTTAGGGACGTTACTTAGAGAACGTACTCCGTCTTTGTTGGTGTGCTTCCCCCATAACACTCTCTCCTTTTGTTTGCTTTAAGATTTCTTCCCCCTTTTTTTTTGGAAGGCTATATGTGTTGTCCTTTTCTTTTTGTTTTAAGGTTGTATATAGTTCTTTTTTTTTGTTGTTGTATTTTCTTGGTAATCACTTCCTGCTCGCCTTTTTGTGTAGCTCATTAAATACCGTCGCCACAATTATCGCTTTGCTTTGAATTTATTAACTCTTTCGAATTTGTTTTGCAGGAATATGGTGTATTTTGCAGAGCAGATCGTCTCTGGAGAGAAAAGAAGATTTATTTGGACCGATCCCTTCTAGAGGTTACAGAGACGAAAACGGAGATAGAAGAGGCGAAAGCGAAGATAGAAGCTGCAAAGATCGAGCTTGAGAGGCTTTCCACTTTTGTCTCCGCCCGGGAGCAAGTCTTGAGTCGCGGGACACTTGAAGTCTCGCGTGTACGCGAAGAGATTCGTGTACTCGAATGTGCCCCCATTATTGACGAGGACGATGCTCGAGCCGTTGCTGCAGTTCACGAGCTTTTAGAGAGCTCGCGCGCGGAGTTGAAAGAGTTTCAGTGGGCGCCTTGATTTATGCATATATGTGCATATATATTTTTTTTATCTATCTTCTTCTAGATTTCTCTCGTGTAAAAGAACTTTATGTTTTCTTTATGATCATTTGGCTTGTCTCCCTCATTTTGGAATAATAATTTTCCTTTGTTGCTTTGTTGAACTTAATTTTTTGTTGCTTACGTAGATTTGAAATCAAGAGATCACTTGTTTGAACGTAGTTCGAATGGAATGAATATATATTTTTTTATTGTGTGCGACTGGACTTAAAGTATATATGTATTTTTTTCCTTTAAGTTGCCTACGTACCCTTAGATGGAAGGGATCAAGTCATAACGTAGTTCAAATTACATGATGAGAAATTTTTTTTTACTTGGGCCGTTCACCTTTTAAGCTCGTGCGGGCCAGGAGCAACATGTAGTTTATACTCTTACGTTAAGGAGTATTACATTTCAAAAGATCTTATCTTCATCACAGTCTTGATCAGATCCTTCGTTTGTAGGATTTGTTAGAATGATGATAGTTTTCTTCACCTTCAAGGAGCCTTCTGTATTTATGAGAACAGATAATTTCCTCTTCATGTGTGAAGGAACACGACTGTGAATCTTCTTGTCGCTACTTTCTTCATCGAAGAGTCTTGCCCCTACAGTCTTCATCTTTCCTTGTTGTTGATCACTTGTAACTTTGAGGCGATCAAAAACAGATTTTGAAGGTCCGTCTTTCTTTGATGTAGAAACACTTAACCTTTGGAAAGCTGAAGTTCGAGTGGAGGTAGAAGTTAGACATGGATTCTTTTCTTTTGTCGCGGCCATACTCATCCTTTGGAAGACCGAAGTTCGAGTAGTTGAAGGCTTGATGCGATTGAAGACAGAAGTTCTTTGGCCGACTTCTTTTGAGTCGTTGACTTCTTCTGCGTTGATGTAGCATGAAGTTGCAAAGATTTCTTCCTCTTTCTTGATAGGAAGGAAACTTCTAGAGAAGAATTCTTTCAAGGTCACCCGTCGTCGAGGTTGAGAAAAATATTTGTTTTCTCTTCTCTCGTGTTTAGGCTTCCTCGAATTGATTCTTCCTTTCTTCTTTGAAAGCTTATTGTTTCGTTTATCATCTCGAGACATGCAATCTTCTTTCTGGACGGGTCTTTGTCGTCGTATTTTCTGACGAGCCATGACGGTCCAACATTTATCCTCATTTCCGATGACCTCATGTTTTACCTGAGAAATTTGTCTTGGGGTTTCATGTCCGAACCGAACAATTATTGGTTCGAAGGTCCCAAACTGGATCAGACTTTCCTTTTGCTTCTCAAATGAGGCCGGAGATAATTGAGCGCCGAAGTTCATTATTACCGCAGCGTGGTTTGATTGAGCTATTTCATCAAGGTCTAGCTCAATTTTTTCCTCCTTAGCTAACTTTAGAATGATATCTTTTAGGACAAAACATTTCTCCACTGGGTGGCTGATAACTCGATGATACTTACAATAGTTGGGATCATCGACTTTGTCCATTTCTTCCGGGCGCCTACACTCGGGAAACTCAATCAATCTTGTTTCCAGTAGTTGCTCTAACATATCAGGAATGTCAGAGTTTGGAAACGGGTAGACTTTTTCTTGTTTTTCTTTTAAAGTAAGGCGACGTTTCTCGCCTCCGTCATTTCTTCTTTTTGTCTTGTTTTCCTTTCCTTTTGAGGAAAACCTGAAAGGGGTCGTGCTGACGACCATGGATTCTTCCACGACACTCTTCGTAATTTTTTCAGTGTCGTTTACTTCTTTCTTTATTTTCTTCATATCTGGGATTAAGAGGTCCTTGTTCCCTTTGTTGGCGATACTCAACTCCATATCGTGGGCGCGAGTTGCTAACTCCTCGAATGTTTGGGGCTTTATCCCTTGTAGGATGTAGTGAAGTCCCCAATGCATGCCGCCGATGCACATCTCGACAGCAGACACTTCTGTGAGTCGGTCCTTGCAGTCAAGACTTAACGATCTCCAACGGTTAATGAAATCGACGACTGGCTCGCCCATTCTTTGGCTAGCGTGCGAGTGTTCAGACATGCTGACTGTCCGCCTCGTGCTGTAGAAACGATTCAAAAAGTCTCTCTCAAACTGTTCCCAACTGTCAATCGTCTCGGGCTCCAAGTCGGTGTACCAGTCAAAGGCGTTTCCTTTCAAAGTTCAGACGAATTGTCTAACCAGCAAGTCTCCGCGAGTTCCAGCGTTCTCGCACGTTTCGACGAAGTGGGCAATGTGTTGTTTAGGATTGCCCTTCCCATCGAACTGTTGAAAGTTTGGCGGCTGGTACCCAATGGGCATTCTCAAGTTGTCGATCCTCTTGGTATACGGTTTAGTATACAAGACGGAGCTTTGGGTGGGTCCACCGTATTGAGCTCTGATAGTGTTCGTGATCATGTCCTGCAGTTGTTTGACAGACAGCGAAGCGACCGACGTTGAGTGATGCGGTTGGTCTTTTTGGATGACAATTTTTCCTTTGTCATTTCCTCTCGCTGCAGGAGTTTGACTTGACTCCGCGACCTCACGACTTTGCATCTGATTTCTCAAGTTTGCAATCTCGAGGTCTCGTTCTTCAACTACTTTCATCAGAAAGTTTAGTTTCTTTTCCATTTCAGCGATCGTTTCGTCGCTTATGCGTGCGTCTGCCATCATTACAGACATCACATTTGGATCAGACCCCTTATTTGGTTGATCAGATGAGGGAACAAATTCATCATACAAGAAACTTTCCTGAATGATTATCCCCTCACGCGTAGACTCTGTCATTCGTTCCTCCATAACATTTATTTCAGTCATCATGAAGGATGCTACGTTAGAATCGAACTCAAATAGAGGGTTACACCTAACAGCAAATTCGTCATTTGTAGATGCCCCTGCCGATGTCATTCTTTCTTCCATAGTATTTGTTTCAGTCGTTATGACGGATGCTACGTCAGAATCGAGCTCGAACAAAGGGTTACACCTAACAAGAAATTTGTCACTCGTAGATGCCCCTGACGATGTCATTACTCTGCTCACAATTGTGACAAAATCATGGGGACAATCGTGGGGAGTAGAACTCGTGTAGCGGTTGTTCATGACTACGGTTGTTGAACGAGTTCTGAACGACATAACTTCACTTGTCTTTGAGATGAGAGAAAGAGATGAGAGGTAGAGATGTCCCACTGGGCGTGCCAATCTGTTCACACGAGAATTCGAACGACGAATGGAAATTCGACACGTGTAAATGAAATTTGAATTTGTATTTATGTATTGTATTTATCAGTGCGTAGTGGATTACAATCTCTAATGTTTGATCATCTGATTCTCTCTCTTAAATGTAACGTACTCGAGGGCTTCGTAGCTTGTTCTCGAGGTTGAATCTTCAGCTTCGCGTAGCGGTGAAGTCTTCAGGTGTTTGATCTTCAAGTGACGTTCAGTCTTCAGGATTCAAAGAGTCTTTCGTTGTTTGGGAATTCTCTCTGAGTTCTTAGGAGAAGAAATTTTCTGAACCTTAAAAATGAAAATGAACTCTCTATTTATAGAGTTCTCATGGGCCTGGTGGGCTTGGGCCTGGATCCAATGGGCTTGGGCTTTGGGCCCAATGGGCTTGGGTTTGGACCCAATGGGCTTTTGAATCTTGGGCCCAATGGGTTTGATCTTTGGGCCAAATTGTCTTTTGCATATCTTTCTGGCCCGATACGATTTCGAGCCCAATTGCAGTTCGACCGAATTTGCTCGGTCAAGTCTACTGATCCCCGGTCGTGATGGAGACACGTGGCGACCGCTGATTGGCCGAAATTTCTCAATCAACAACAGCAAAATTGACCGACATATTTGGCATATCCTAAAAAACATAAAAACAAATTAAATTACAAAAAATGTAATCCAAGACATAACTTGGTCTTCAAATATGTTCCATTTTTGGACATTCCAAAACTGAATCCAATTTAATTTTGACATTCCAAATCTGAATTCAAATTTCTACGAAATTGAATTTGGACATTCCAAATCCAATCCAAATTTGAATTCAATTTCAGAACTGATTGCTTTATGGAGCATCCAAATTTAGAGTTGAAAAACTCTAAATTTTAATTCTTCAATTGAGAGCTGCAGCGGCATCGTGAAAAGGAAACAACCATATGGAGAAACTCCACCATTCGCAAATTGATGACGTGAATTTTTTATTTCGTAATTCTTTTGGGTTTCACCGTTGACTCAATTCACAACTTGAGCTCTAAACTCTCCTCGGGTACATAACCTATTGCCAAAAGGCTCAATCACATTGAAGCTGCTCTTGGATTCCGATGGTTTTTAGTGTTCACACACCGACACACATGAAGTTGCAAACTTTGTGAAAACAACTTAAAACTCATTTGTCTTCTTCCTTAAGCATCAACCGGAAATCCACTAGCACAAATGCAACATATCAACACTTTGAAAAAATGATAACAATTTTGTGCGTAGAAAAATTGAGTTGTGTTTTTCGGTCAATCTTTTGGCTAAACTCAAATGTCCTATTCATAGAGACTTTAGAAATTAATTTTATTTTATAAAATATATTTTAATATCTAATGTATTAAAATATGTATTTTATATTTATTTGAATCTCATTCAAATATTATAAAATTAATCTTTTATAATATAATTAAACCAATTTGAATCTCATTCAAATAACATATGTATATATAATTTTTAATATTAATGTATCGAATACATAAACTATTTCCTCTAATATTTAATGTATAAAATACCATAAATATATTTTACTCTTCTACATTTAATATATTAAATATTAATTTGAATATTTCAAATTTTTCTTTCAACTAAATTGATCATTTTAGTGTTACTATGAGCTAGCAAGGGGACTTTATGGACCTACAAATTTATAAGCTCCAATGATACTGTTCACACGAGATTTCAATATAGGAGAAATTTGATACGTGGAAATGAACTTGAATTTTATTGATTTTGATATATATATATATATGAGTGTTACGGTCTCTAATATTTATCCTCTAATGCTTTCTCTCGAGTATGTCAACTTTAATCTTTGGACTCGTTGATCTTCTTGGATGATCGATCTTTGGGCTTTGGATGATCGGCCTTTGGGCTTTTTTGATCTTCTTGGATGATCGGCCTTTGGACTTTTTGATCTTCTTGGATGATTGGCCTTTGGACTTTTTGATCTTCTTGGATGATCAGTCTCTAGCTTGTTGATCTTCGTAAAGCCTTCGACTTATAGTTTCTTGAAGGTCTTCGGCTTGTAGCTTATCGAAGATCTTCGACTTGTAAATTATTTTGGAGGTCTTCAGCTTGTAGCTTCTTGAAGGTCTTCGACTTGTAGCTTATTGAATATCTTCGGCTTGTAGCTTCTTGAAGATTTTCGGCTTGTAGTTTCTTGGAGATCTTCGTTTGTAGCTTATTGAAGGTCTTCGGCTTGTAGCTTATTGAAGGTCTTCGGCTTGTAGCTTCTTGAAGATCTTCAGCTGTAGCTTATTGAAGGTCTTCGGCTGGTAGCTTATTGAAGGTCTTCGACTTGTAGCTTCTTAAAGATCTTCAGCTGTAATTTATTGAAGGTCTTCGACTTGTAGCTTCTTGAAGGTCTTCGGCTTGTAGCTTCTTGAAGGTCTTCGGCTTGTAGCTTCTTGAAGATCTTCGGCTTGTAGCTTCTTGAAGGGCTTGTAGCTACTTGAAGGTCTTCGACTTGTAGCTTTTCGACTTGTAGTTCTTGAAGGTTTTCGGCTTGTAGCTTCTTGAAGGTCTTCGGCTTGTAGCTTCTTGAAGGTCTTCGGCTTGTACCTTCTTGAAGGGCTTGTAGCTTCTTGAAGGTCTTCGACTTGTAGCTTATTGAAGATCTTCAGCTGTAATTTATTGAAGGTCTTCGACTTGTAGCTTCTTGAAGGTCTTCGGCTTGTAGCTTCTTGAAGATCTTCGGCTTGTAGCTTCTTGAAGGGCTTGTAGCTACTTGAAGGTCTTCGACTTGTAGCTTTTCGACTTGTAGTTCTTGAAGGTTTTCGGCTTGTAGCTTCTTGAAGGTCTTCGGCTTGTAGCTTCTTGAAGGTCTTCGGCTTGTAGCTTCTTGAAGGGCTTGTAGCTTCTTGAAGGTCTTCGACTTGTAGCTTATTGAAGATCTTCAGCTTGTAATTTCTTGAAGTCTGTAGTCTTTGAATACTTTGGGTCTTTGATGCCTCTGAATTCTGACTCTCTGATTGTTGGAGCTTCTGATTTCTCTAGATTCTAGCTCAAGGCTGAATGTCCAGAATGAATGGTGGTCTCCTCTATTTATAGAGTTTGATGGACCTAGTATGGGCTTGGGCCTGATTGACTTTTGGCCCAACCTTTGGGCTTTTATTTATTTGGGTTTAAATTATTTATTTTTCAATAACTTGGATTATTTAAACTTATCCCAAAATTATTTTTAGCTATCTCGGGTTAAATAGCTTCGGGTCCAACCGCCATGTGACAATGTTTGATTGGATTCGTCTGAGGGACATGTGGCATAATTTGATTTGCCGATTTTATATGTCTGTTAATTTAAATTGAGGACATGTGTAACTTTGTAATTGGTCCTAAATTTATAAATATATATTTTTATCATTAACTTGAATTAACTCAAATTAATGATGTGTCAATTTGTGATTGACCGAAATTTATTATTCAACAAATGCCCCATTTTCGAAATTTATGCACCTATATGCGTGCGTGAATTTCGGAAAGAAAGAAATAATGTCATTTGAAATATATGATATGATATATAAACAAAATTTTAATTTATTGATTTTGATGGGCAACATGAATTTGATACACGACTCCGAAATATTTTATTTTCAAAGTCAACACTAAATGTTTTGACGTTTTAACTTTTGACCATTTTTTTTTTTTTTTTTTAATGTAAAAAATATTGAAACAAAGTATCCAAAATTTGGCTTTCATCAATATTTAGTAATCAAAATAATGAATCAAACAAATTTAATTGGCCAAAGTTTTGACATTTGCATTTAGGACAATTTCCCTCCTAATTGAAACATGAATTAGGAATTAGATATTTTCTTAATAAAAAAAAGTAGAAATTTTTTTTTTATGTCAAATTTTATTATTTTAGACACATGAATGGGGTTGGATATTTTCCTTAATAAAAAAGTAGGAAACCTCCTTATTTGATTAACCCAAAATTTTGACTTTTTGCATTTAAGAAAAATTCTCTCCTAATTGAAATATGGATTAAGAATTAGATTTTTCCTTAATGAAAAAAGTAGGGATTTTTTTGTATGTCAAATTTTATTATTTTGGACAATGAATGAGAGTAAGATATTTTACCTTAATCAAAGAGGAGGAAACATCCTTATTTGATTAGGCCAAAATTTTCACCGAAAATAAAGAAATTCCTTGTTGTGACCTAAATCTCCTCTTATAAATTGAAGGCAATTGCATGCACTCATACACAATTCAGTCCATAGAAAGAGCTTTTGGTATGCCCCATATTTTTTTTTTTTCCAACACTTTTTTTTTTTTTTTTTTAACTTGACTTCTAATCTTCATATTTTTTTCTTCTTTTTGTAGGTCTTGGATTCCTCTTTTGCTCGTAGCAACAAGCGTTCTTCAAGCCATTTTATTTGCGTTATCGGTAAGCGAAAAGAATTGTTTGAAACTCTATTTCTTAGTTGCAATTTTCAACCCATTTGTTTTGATTTTTGGTATTTTTTTAATGTTTTTGTAATTTTTTTGTTTTTGTTTTTGTTTTTGTTTTTTTTTAAAACTGTTTCTTTTTCTTTTTCTGTTTTAAAATTAACTTTTTTTTTTTATGCTGTTTTTTTCTTTTTTTAAAATTTTTTTTTTTTTAAATTGTTTCTTTTTCTTTTTCTGTTTTAAAATAAACTTTTTTTTTACGCTGTTTTTTTCTTTTTTAAATCTGTTTTTTTTTTAATTTTCTTTAAAAAAAGCTGTTTTTCTTTTTCTTTTTGTAAAACTGTTTTTTTTTTTCTGTTTTAAAACAAACTGTTTTTTTTTTATTGTTTTTTTAAAGCTGTTTTTAAATCTTTTTTTTTTCTCCTTTTTTTTTTTAAACTGTTTTTTTTTTATTATTTTTTTAACGCTGTTTTTAAATTTTTTTTTTTTTTTTTTCTCTTTTTTTAAAAATTGTTTTTTTTTTTCTAAAACTGTTTTTTTTTTTATTATTTTCTTAAAGCTGGTTTTAAATTTTTTTTTTTTTCAACTGCTTCACAACTGTACTAGTGGCCTGTGCTCTCCATCTGAAAAGGTACCAATTTCATACTCAACTTTTTTTTTTTTTTTTTTTTTTTTTAAAACAAGTTAAAGTATGCATTTTTTTTTTATGATGCTCCTATTGAATATGCATTTGCAAATTGTTTTGATTTCTCCGTAGAACTTTTGTCCATTGCTATGGTAAACTGTTTAGATCTTGTGTGCATCACTTTGTCTTGCCATTATTGATCTTGATTTTCTAGTAAAATGTATTCTACTTAGTGCTCACCAACTTCAACAGTGATGCCACTTATGTCTAGACACTTCACCTTTGGTGATTGTTGTAGCCTGACAGGAGTGCTCACCAGCTCCGCCTACAGTGATATCACTTCTGTCTAGACACTTCACCTTTGGTGATTGTTATAACCTGACAGGAGTGCTCGCCAGCTCTACCTACATTGATGTCACTTCTGTCTAGACACTTCACCTTTGGTGATTGTTGTAACCTGACAGGAGTGCTCGCCAGCTCCACCTACATTGATGTGACTTCTGTCTAGACACTTCACCTTTGGTGATTGCTGTAACCTGACAGAAGTGCTCGCCAGCTCCGCCTGCAGTGATATCACTTCTGTCTAGACACTTCACCTTTGGTGATTGTTGTAACCTGACAGGAGTGCTCGCCAGCTCCACCTACATTGATGTCTCACTTCTGTCTAGACACTTCACCTTTGGTGATTGTTGTAACCTGACAGGAGTGTTCGCCAGCTCCACCTACATTGATGTCACTTCTGTCTAGACACTTCACCTTTGGTGATTGTTGTAACCTGACAGGAGTGCTCGCCAGCTCCGCCTGTAGTGATATCACTTCTGTCTAGACACTTCACCTTTGGTGATTGTTGTAACCTGACAGGAGGGCTCGCCAGCTCCACCTACATTGATGTCTCACTTCTGTCTAGACACTTCACCTTTGGTGATTGTTGTAACCTGACAGGAGTGCTCGCCAGCTCCACCTACATTGATGTCTCACTTCTGTCTAGACACTTCACCTTTGGTGATTGTTGTAACCTGACAGGAGTGCTCGCCAGCTCCGCCTGCAGTGATATCACTTCTGTCTAGACACTTCACCTTTGGTGATTGTTGTAACCTGACAAGAGTGCTCGCCAGCTCCACCTACATTGATGTCTCACTTCTGTCTAGACACTTCACCTTTGGTGATTGTTGTAACCTGACAGGAGTGCTCGCCAGCTCCACCTACATTGATGTCTCACTTCTGTCTAGACACTTCACCTTTGGTGATTGTTGTAACCTGACAGGAGTGCTCGCCAGCTCCGCCTGCAGTGATATCACTTCTGTCTAGACACTTCACCTTTGGTGATTGTTGTAACCTGACAGGAGTACTCGCCAGCTCCACCTACATTGATGTCTCACTTCTGTCTAGAAACTTCACCTTTGGTGATTGTTGTAACCTGACAGGAGTGCTCGCCAGCTCCACCTATATTGATGTCTCACTTCTGTCTAGACACTTCACCTTTGGTGATTGTTGTAACCTGACAGGAGTGCTCGCCAGCTCCACCTACATTGATGTCACTTCTGTCTAGACACTTCACCTTTGGTGATTGTTGTAGTCTGACAGAAGTGTCCACCAAATCAAACAGTGATGTCGCGCCACACATTTTTTTATTTTGTTCATGATGTGAGATGATGATGATTTTTTTTTTATTCTGGACTGAGCTTAAAGTTTCCTTCAAGTTGCCTACGTACCCTTTAACAAAAGGGATCAAGTCATAACGTAGTTCATTGCACACACATTTTTTTTTTTTTTTTTTTTTTTGAGGTCGTTCGCAATTTTAACTCATGCGGGCTAGGAGTACCATGCAGTTTAGGCTCTTGCGATAAGGAGCGTTACATTTTACGCATAGTATTTCTTCAGAAACTTTCCGTTGATCGGACCAATTCTGAGTCCGTCTTTGTCAACTATCTTGTATGCTCCATTCGTGTAGACTTCTTTCACAACGTAGGGTCCGTCCCATTTAGGAGTGAACTTATTCCCTGTATGTCGAGTTGTTATAATAGGTCTTCGAACTGCTAGCACGAGCTCCCCAACTTGGAATGAGCGAGGTCGTATCTTTTTGTCGAAAGCTTTACACATGCGTGCTTGATAGCATTCTAATGTTTGCTGCGCGTCTAGTCTTTTTTCATCCAACGCCTCTAATTCTTGGAGACGTAACTTGGCATTATCCTCAACAGTGAGTCCTTCTTGAACTGCCATTCGCAACGATGGGATTTCTCTCTCCAAAGGGAGAACAACTTCTACTCCATAGACAAGAGAATAAGGTGTGGCTCCTGTCGGAGTATGATAGGTAGTTCGATATGCCCATAATGTTTCGCCGATTCTTTCTTGCCAGTCTCTTTTCGTTTTTGATACTACTTTCTTCAACAAGTTGCATAACGTCTTGTTAAATGCTTCAGCTAAGCCATTTGTCGCGGCATTGTACATAGAAGAATTAAATTGCTTGAAGCTAAACTTTTCGCATAACTTGTCCATTAAGCTGTTAGAAAATTGTCTCCCATTGTCGGTCACAATGCGATGAGGAATGCCATATCGATAGATGAGATGATTACGAACAAAATCAGCTACATTTTCTTTCTTTGCTTCTTTTAATGCAACGGCTTTAGCCCATCTTGAGAAATAATCTGTCGCCGCAAGGATATAAGAATGCCCTGCTGATGATTTAGGTGTTATTGGCCCGACAAGGTCAAGTCCCCAAGCTTCGAATGGCCATGAGGCTACAGTTGGATGAAGTGGCTCCGGAGATTGATGTATGAAGTTGGCATGAAATTGACAAGCTTCACATTTCTTCGCGTACTGCATCGAGTCTTGAACCATCGATGGCCAATAATAACCCATCCTTTTCAGCTGAAAATGAAGTTTTGGCCCGGATTGGTGAGCTCCACAGAGGCCTGAATGAGCTTCTTCTAAGGCTTGTGTTGATTCTTCTTTTCCTAAGCATCGAAGAAAAAGACCCTCATATGAGCGGCGATATAGAACATCTTTGTAGTGGATGAATCGAGATGCTCTTCTCCGTATCTCAGTTTTATGTCGCACATCAATGGGAAGCTTTCCATGCTGTAGATAATCTATAATCGATTGTCTCCAATCTTCTTCTTCAATCACATAGACGGATATTACATTGGTTTCTTGACTTTCTTTTTCAGTCGGTGGTACAATCCATCTTTGACAAAGTGGGATGTTTAAAACTTCACTTTCTGAAATTGAAAGAGTCGTGGCCAGATTTGCCAACGCATCTGCCTTTGTATTTTCGGTTCTTGGAACATGCTCTATCGTCATACTTTCAAAATTTTCTAATAGTTGTCTGGCATAATTGAAGTAAGGTATTAAATCTTCATGCTTTACCTCGTATTGGAGTAACAATTGATTGATTATCAATTTTGAATCTCCATAGATTTCTATATAACTCACCCCAATTTCTATGGCTATTTGAAGACCAATAATGAGCGCTTGGTATTCGGCAACATTATTCGAACATACTTCTCCGAATGTGAAGCTATATGGTAACATATGTTTTTCAGGCGAGATAAATATTACGCCTGCTCCTGCGCCATTCCTTCGAGTTGCCCCGTCAAAATAGATAGTCCAAGGTTCAGCAATTTCGACGTAGAAGATTTCTTCGTCAGGCAAGTCTTCCGATAATTTCCAGTCTGATGGCACTGGATGATCTTCCAAGAAGTCTGCCAAGGCTTGCCCCTTCACCGCCTTTTGCGGAACGTAGACAATATCATATTGCTGAAGTAAGATTGCCCACTTAGCCAATCGTCCTGAGATAATCGGTCGGGATAAGACAAATTTGATTGGGTCTGCCTTCGCCACCAAATGCACTGTGAACGCTTGCATATAATGCCTTAGTTTATCGATGGCAAAGAAAAGTGAAAGACACATCTTCTCGATAGGTGAATAATTCAGTTCTGCCCCATTCAAAGTTCTACTTAGATAGTAAAGGGCACACTCTTTACCTTTCTCTCTTTCTTGTGCTAGCAATGCCCTAAGCGATCTTTCTTGTGCATTAATATACAATATTAATGGTTTTTCTGCTATGGGAGCGCTTAAAACTGGAGGGTTGAGCAAATATTTCTTTATGCTATCAAAAGCATTTTGACATGCTTTGTCCCACTCAAATGTCGTATCCTTCCTCATCAATCTTTGGAATGGTTGACATCGACCTGCTAGATTAGAGATGAACCTTCTGATATAAGCCAGTCGTCCTTGAAGACTTCTTAGTTCATGTAAGTTTCGCGGCTCTGGCATTTTCTGAATGGCATCGTGTTGGGTTTTATGTCCTAAAACTCGTAGTTTGTAAACTGAATGAATGTATATATTATTTTTCAATAAAGTTGTTATTGAATTTTAGTGAATTGTGTTTGTATTAACCTATACCAATAACTAACACCCATGGCGATAGTATGAGTACTTGAACTTCATGTGTGACATGAATGTGAATCAAGTTCAAGTAGACAGCCAAAATGGTCTATAGTATAGGGATAAGGCTGGGTACCTTATCCTGGGGACACTATTGGACGCGGCTCACTTTGTATAGTACAAAACGATGTGATTCGAATCGTTTCATGTAGAGACATGTGAGTGAGGGCGTCCTGTGCAATGAGTTTGCACAAGACCGAACCAAGAAATAAAATCGCTCTTTCTTTATAACACCGTTTACTGTAAAGACCGATTTTTTCATGTGATGACTTAGGTAACTCGATCTCAATCCTGAGCTTACTATGAACTCCTGTTTATTCAACCTTATCCTTTGATTTGTACTGGTGAGAGTGGCCAGATCGCCGACTCAATATGCCTACCATCTTGGGGATAAGATTGAATAAGTGGCTGGGGACATAGTTGTAGCAAGATTGGAGTTCACTCCTACCCGCTTTCAGGGTTAGTAGAAAGGTTGTTCCCTTTAGTGCTGACTCCAGGTCTTGAACAATGGGCCCATCCTCTCCTGATCAGGGAGGAATCTGATTTGATGGTTGGACCACAAATCAATTGTTCATTAGAGGTGTCAGTGGTACTTAAGGAACAAGATATAATACAAGGGTTAAACGGTTTAAATGACCCGTTGTGATTATGAACGACCTGTGAAGGATCGACTTACTGATGATAGTTATATCAACAGGACACAATATATCTACAGTGAGGAGAGTGCAGCCCTTGGACTTTAGTGGAGTCTCCGGGGGTTAACGAATGTTGGTTAGTTCGGTTGAAAGAGTTTTGACCGGATAATCTCGTATCGTTGGAGCTCATGATCTGTAGGTCCTTACGGTTCTCCTGGCTAGCTCGGATAAAGCCGTGAAACAATATAAAAGAAAAGAAAAGAATTTGAATCGTTCAAATTCGGGTTTGTGGAAGAAGAATAGACATATTTAAATATGATTTAAATATGAGATTGATCTGAAAACATGAATAGGATTCATGTGCAAAAAGTCGGTTTTCGGAAAATCGGGTTTAATTATATTATTTAATTAATATTTGATATTGTATTAAATAATATTAATTAAAATATATATATATATATTTTATTAATTAAAAAGTTTAATTAATAAAATAATTATTATTATTTTTAATAATAATAATTTATAAATATATATATATATATATATATATATATATATATATATATATATATATATACATGTGTCTTACATGCAAGCATGTAAGACACATGTAAGAAGGTTATATATATATATTGACAGATCATTTATAAAAAAAAAAAAAAAAAAAAAAAAAAAAAAGGAAAAAGAAAAACAAAAGTTAGTGGGTTTTGGGTTACACATAATTTTTTTTGAAATGTGATTTCAAATAAAAGTATCTCTCCCCGTCCGCTTCTGTTTTTTCTTCTTCTCTTAGCTTTCTGAAAAAATTAGTTTTTCAGTTGAAGCTTCTTCCTTCTTTTCTTTTGTAAAAGGAGTCCCACTACTCCGTTTCTCGGCCTGAGGATAGCGGGATTACCGTGGGTGGTCCATGAACGTTTCGTGAGAAGGCTCGGTGAGCTCGTGAGGAGCTTCTGGCGGTGAATTTGGAGAATTACGAACGACAAGGGTATGTGTTCTAACTTCTCTTTTTCATCGCTTTTGCATGTTTCCATTTGTTTAAATTGATGAAATTAGAGTGTCCATGATCCAAATCGCTTCCGCTGCGTTCCATCAACGCTCCATCACATCGATCTTGGACTGGTCGATTTCAATCCCTCGATGCTTTACTACGAAACCAAGAAACTTTCCTGATGTCACTCCGAATGCACATTTGAGAGGATTCATTTTCAATTGATATTTTCTCAGACGATCGAAAACTATCTTTAGATCTTGTAAGTGGTCTTTTCGTTTGTTGGACTTAACTACAAGATCGTCAACATAACATTCGACGCGTTTATGGAGCATGTCATCAAAGATCTTTTGCATAGCACGCTGGTAAGTTGCTCCAGCATTCTTCAAACCAAAGGGCATCACTTTGTAACAATATATTCCTTTGGGAGTTCGGAATGCTGTCATCTCTTCATCTTGAAGGGCCATCCGAATTTGATTATATCCTGAAGATCCATCCATGAATGATAAAGCTTCATGTCCTGTTGTAGCGTCAACCATGAGTTCAGTGATGGGCAATGGAAAATCATCTTTGGGGCATGCATTATTGAGATCGCGAAAGTCAACACATACGCGGAGTTGTCCATTCTTCTTTTTCACTGGAACAATATTTGATATCCATGTTGGATATTTTACCTCTCTGATGAACCCCGCTTCTATCAATTTATTAACTTCAACTTCAATTTGAGGAACGAGCTCCGGTCGAAAACGTCTTTGACCTTGCTTGATTGGTCGATACCCTTGTTTGGTTGCAAGATGGTGGACTGCTATCTTTGGGTCGAGTCCTGGCATCTATTTGTACGACCAAGCAAAAACATCTTTGTATAAAGTGAGCAAGTTCAAATATTCACCTTCCTCTTCACCATTAAGTGATGCACTTATGAAGGTTGGACGTGGATTTTCAATCGTACCGAGGTTTACCTCTTTGAGCTCATCAATCGTAGATTGACTACCATCTTCTAGTGATGCTGACGCTTCTTCAACATCTTCTTCGGAAATTTCAATGTCTGACATTTCTTCAACGGTAATATGACAACAGACATCCTGACCTTCTTCATGCTCTTGGTTTACCTGTGCAGGATTAGTCAAAATGGTTAACTGTCGCTTCACTTTCAAAGAACCTTCCATATTTATAAGAACAAACGACTTTCTTTTCATCCGTGAAGGAACAATACTACGAAATTCATTATCGTCATTCATTTCTTCAAGTTGTTCTTTTTCTTGAGTTTTCAACTTTCCCCCGTAATGATTACTCGTTGTTTCAAGGCGATCGAAGACTGATCGCGAAGGTTTGTCTATTTTCTTCGATGCAGACACGCTTAACCTTCGGAATACTGAAAGTCGAGTGGGTATTGAAGCCAGACTTTGATCTTCTCTTTTTGTTGTCGTGAAACTTAAACGTTGGTGAACTAAAAGACGAGTAGTTGGAACTTCAATGCGGTTGAAGACAGAGATCCTCTGATTATTATTGTTCTTTTCTTCTTCTGAGTTGCCAACCTCTTCTGTCGTTATGTGATGGGCATTCACAACTTTTTCTTTTCCCTTTCTTATTATGCGAATTGGCTCTGGTGGGTTATACCCTAGTTCAGCTCTTGAAGTAGGTATGACGTAACCCTCTTTTTGGAGCTTCTTTTGTGTTGGAGAAAGATTAGGCATTTCGTCAAAGATTTTTAGACCTTCGAACTTTGTATGTGTTGTGAAGTCATAGCCTGCCTTTTCTAGGAGTTTGTATGCATTTGAATCAAACCCATCATTCGTTCGTTTGTCAGGTAAAGTCTTTTTTGTGTGGTCATCCTTCGACTCTCGGATCTCTTGTTTGGTAATCGTTGTAAGAGGTGTGACAAAACTTTCTTTTAGAATTTCCACGTCACCGACTTTCAGATTTCCTGAACATTCTGTGAATGGTGATTCCCCTTTCTTACGTCGAGACAAGGGGACATAGCGCAATACAGGAATATTTGGCGGCTTCTCTTCTTTTGGGGCCTTTGACTGTGTCTGATTGACAAAAGTTTTATCCGTTTGAACTTTGCAAACATCTACTTCTTCGACTTGCTTTTTCTTTGTATTTTTTTTGTGTTCCGTCTTTCCATTTTCAACCAAAGGGATTTCTGCAACAGCTATCTCCACTGCCTCATCGTTCTGTATATAAAATTTTGCGTCTGCGAAGTGAGACTCTGCCTCCGAGAATGGATTGGTATACGCTTCGACTTTCTTAACACCGTCTTGATAGTATTTGAAACATTGATGTAGTGTAGAAGGTATTACTCCATTCCCATGTATCCATGGACGACCTAACAGTAACTTGTAAGTAGTTTTGGAGTCTATGATGTGGAACAAAGTGTTGGCCTTCAAATCTCCGATAATAAGCTCTAGACGGATCATGTCGATTGCTCGCTGTCCACCTTGCTTAAATCCTTGGATAACCAATCGACTATTTGTCAATTCGTCCGTTGAGATCCCTATTTTTGTCATGGTCGACTTAGGCATTATATTGACAGCTGATCCATCGTCAATGAGAATCCGACCAACTCTTTGCTCTTGGATGTAGCCCGAGACGAATAACGGTCTATTATGAGGCTTTGATCCTAACATCAAGTCTTCATCTGTGAAGCTAATGGACACGCAACATGAGGCACCTACGTGTACTTCAGAGTCGTCGATGTTGAATGAAGGTAGATCTCCTGTCTTTCCTACCACTTGAGATGAGATTGATAAAGAATCGTCTTCTTCGAACGTGTCAATCGCATGGCATGTGACAGTGTCATGGATGTCTTTGTGTTCTTCATTAAGAAAGTTCTTTGAAAAAAATTCTTTTAGCATCAATGGTTGTCGAGATCGAACAAAATCTTCATTCTCTTCTACGACCAACTTATGCTTTCTGGAGCCTATAGTCTTTTTCTTCTTCTTTTGCAACATATTCTTTCTTCTATAGTTTCGAAATACTTGAGGCTCTTTCCGGACAGAGTGTGGTACTTTCTTCTTTCGACGAGTTACCAAAATCCATTCTTCATCTTCGTTTTTAATAGATCCGGATTTGCTATGGGAGATAATTCTTGGAAATTCTTGCTGAAGCCAAATAACTACAGGCTCTAAAGTTCCGAATTGAATCAAACTCGCTTCTAGATTATGAACTGTGCTTGAATATGTTTGGTTGTTGAGGTTTGTTGCTATTGTAGCATGGTTCGATTGTGCTACTTCATCAAGCTCCAACTCAATCTTTTTTTCTGTAGCTAACTTCAAAATTAGCTCCTTCAGAACAAAACATTTCTCCACCGGGTGACTGATAACTCGGTGATACTTGCAGTAATTGGGATCATTAACTCGTCCCATCTCTTCTGGTCGCTTACACTCTGGTAATTCGATAAGTCTCTTTTCCAAGAGTTGTTCTAACATGTCTGAGATGTCAGAGTCTGGAAAAGGGTAAACTTTTTCTTGTCTTTCTTTCAGGGTCAAACGTCTTTTTTCGCCTCCATCAAGTTGTTTCTCTGTCTTCTTGTCTTTTCCTCTTGCAAAAAATTTGATGGGAGTTGCATTAACGACCATTGATTCTTTGGTAGGGCCTTTAGAAAACTTTTCAGTAGTCGCCGCTTCTTTCTTTTCTTTCTTGATGTCTAGAGCAAGAAGATCTTTATTTCCTCTGTTGGCGATGCTCAACTCCATGTCATGAGCACGAGTTGCTAGTTCTTCGAACGTGTGAGGCATAATTCCCTGCAAAATATAATGGAGTCCCCAATGCATGCCTTGAATACACATTCCAATTGCAGATATTTTGGTGAGCCGATCTTTGCAGTCGAGACTTAGAGTTCTCCAGCGGTTGATGTAGTCAACAACTGGTTCGCCTTTTCGCTGTTGGGTATTTGTGAGCTCCAACATGCTGGCAGTTCGCCTTGTGCTATAAAAGCGGTTGAGGAACTCCTTTTCAAGCTGCTCCCAACTTTCAATAGTCTCAGATTCAAGATCAGTATACCAGTCAAAAGCGTTTCCCTTCAGTGTCCGGACAAATTGTTTGACTAGTAGATCTCCTCGTGTACCGGCATTTTCACATGTTTCGATAAAGTGAGCAATATGTTGCTTGGGATTGCCCTTCCCATCGAACTGTTGAAACTTTGGTGGTTGATATCCGCTAGGCATCTTCAGGTTGTCGATCCTCTTGGTATAAGGCTTAGAATAAAAGATGGAACTTTGAGCAGGTCCACCATATTGAGCTCTGATGGAGTTCATAATCATATCTTGGAGCTGCTGGACAGACAAAGAAGCGATTGAAGTAGAATGTTGCGACTGACCTTCTTGTGCAACGTTCTTTCCTTTATTTTTTACGGCAGGGATCTGACTTGATTCCACGGCGTCTCGACTTTCAATTTGATTCTTCAGAGAAGCTATTTCATAGTCTTTTTCTTCTACCGCCTTTAGTAACATGCTAATCTTCTTTTCCACTTCAGCCTTTCTTTCTTCACTAGTGCCTGCATCAGTCATCATGACGGACATCACATCCAGATTTGATGCTTCTTTTGGTTGAAGAGAAGGAAAAATAAGTTGGTCAAACACAAGGTTTTCTGCAAGGAGGATATCAGCTTGAGCGGATTCTGTCATGCGTCTCACCATTTTGTTCGCGATGACGGGTGTTTGACTTTCTTCATCCTGGATTTCTTTAGAGCGACTGCGCGTAACTGGCCCTCCATATGAGTCATTTGAAGCAGCTTTCTTTGAAGGAGCTTCTTTGGATGCCATCACTTTTTGGAGAGAGAAAGAGATGAGAGGTAGAAACTGTCCCACTAGGCGTGCCAATTTGTTCACACGAGATTTCAATATAGGAGAAATTTGATACGTGGAAATGAACTTGAATTTTATTGATTTTGATATATATATATATGAGTGTTACGGTCTCTAATATTTATCCTCTGATGCTTTCTCTCGAGTATGTCAACTTTAATCTTTGGACTCGTTGATCTTCTTGGATGATCGATCTTTGGGCTTTGGATGATCGGCCTTTGGGCTTTTTTGATCTTCTTGGATGATCGGCCTTTGGACTTTTTGATCTTCTTGGATGATTGGCCTTTGGACTTTTTGATCTTCTTGGATGATCAGTCTCTAGCTTGTTGATCTTCGTAAAGCCTTCGACTTGTAGTTTCTTGAAGGTCTTCGGCTTGTAGCTTATCGAAGATCTTCGACTTGTAAATTATTGGAGGTCTTCAGCTTGTAGCTTCTTGAAGGTCTTCGACTTGTAGCTTATTGAATATCTTCGGCTTGTAGCTTCTTGAAGATTTTCGGCTTGTAGTTTCTTGGAGATCTTCGTTTGTAGCTTATTGAAGGTCTTCGGCTTGTAGCTTATTGAAGGTCTTCGGCTTGTAGCTTCTTGAAGATCTTCAGCTGTAGCTTATTGAAGGTCTTCGGCTGGTAGCTTATTGAAGGTCTTCGACTTGTAGCTTCTTGAAGATCTTCAGCTGTAATTTATTGAAGGTCTTCGACTTGTAGCTTCTTGAAGGTCTTCGGCTTGTAGCTTCTTGAAGATCTTCGGCTTGTAGCTTCTTGAAGGGCTTGTAGCTACTTGAAGGTCTTCGACTTGTAGCTTTTCGACTTGTAGTTCTTGAAGGTTTTCGACTTGTAGCTTCTTGAAGGTCTTCGGCTTGTAGCTTCTTGAAGGTCTTCGGCTTGTAGCTTCTTGAAGGGCTTGTAGCTTCTTGAAGATCTTCGACTTGTAGCTTATTGAAGATCTTCAGCTTGTAATTTCTTGAAATCTGTAGTCTTTGAATACTTTGGGTCTTTGATGCCTCTGAATTCTGACTCTCTGATTGTTGGAGCTTCTGACTTCTCTAGATTCTAGCTCAAGGCTGAATGTCCATAATGAATGGTGGTCTCCTCTATTTATAGAGTTTGATGGACCTAGTATGGGCTTGGGCCTGATTGACTTTTGGCCCAACCTTTGGGCTTTTATTTATTTGGGTTTAAATTATTTATTTTTCAATAACTTGGATTATTTAAACTTATCCCAAAATTATTTTTAGCTATCTCGGGTTAAATAGCTTCGGGTCCAACCGCCATGTGACAATGTTTGATTGGACTCGTCTGAGGGACATGTGGCATAATTTGATTTGCCGATTTTATATGTCTGTTAATTTAAATTGAGGACATGTGTAACTTTGTAATTGGTCCTAAATTTATAAATATATATTTTTATCATTAACTTGAATTAACTCAAATTAATGATGTGTCAATTTGTGATTGACCGAAATTTATTATTCAACAGATACAAAATTAATTAATTAAACTCATTAATTAATTAATTTGCATTCATTAACTCTAGGTCACTCCACTATAGGCCTAGAGTTGCATTCTTATGCACTGTAGGACAAGTTGTGTCCATGGATATAACCATTACATGCAAGTCGATCCTTCACGAGTTGTTCGTAATTACAGCTGGGTCAAAAGTCTGTTTTACCCCTGTAATTACATCTTATAACTTAAGTACCACTGATTCTCTAATGAACAACCTGTTTATGATCCAACCATAAACCAAGTCCCTCTCGGGCTAGTGAGAGGGTGGGGCCCCATTGTTCAAGTCCCGAAATCAGCACTTAAGGGAACTACTCATCTATTTCCCTATATGGGAATGAGTGAATTCCATTTTGTGAAACTTATGTTCTCAGCTCCCTATTTGGTCAAGTCCCCAAAATGGTAGGCTTATTGAATCGGCTATAAAGGTCATTCTCACCCATACAAACCAAAGGACGAGCCCTCGCAGGCAGAAGTTCATAACTCACTCAAGATTAAGATCGAGTCACATATGATCATCCTGTGAAATATTAATCTTCTCAAATAACGGATTTATAAAGAGAAATTATATATTCCGTGGTCCAGTCTTATACAAACTTGTTGTATAGGATACCCCCACTCACATGTCTCTACATGAATGATTCAGATCAAATCATTTGTAACAATTACAAAGTGGACCGTATCAATAGTGTTACCAGGATAAGGCACCCAACCTTATCCATATACTATAGACTATTTAGGTTATTTCTTGAACATGATCTTCCCGTATGTCAACTACATATTGTTCAAGATTACACTAATAACTTTGGATTTTTATAATAATAATGAATAATATAAATTACAAAAAATAATAATAAAATAATTATCAAATAATTATTAATTAATTACGAGGCTTTAGGGCATAAATTCCAACAGCACCATCCATCTTCCCATTTTTCTCAAACCTATCAAAGACAACATAAAAACTTTTCTTTTGCGCCTTGCGCACAGAAACATCATCATATACAGATAAACCACAAACAGAAACAGGATCATCATGCGTAATTAATTTCAGATTCGCATTCTCAGAACAGGCAACATTAATCTTATCATCCAATTTCTCAGAGCAGACAACATTAATTTTATTATCCAATTTCTCAGAAGACAAGTCAATTTTTTCAGAATTGATTGAAAATTCATTCACTACTCCGTCAAATTCCACAGAGAAGGTTCCCTTATCAACATCGATTTTGACCATAGAGGTCTTCATAAAAGGGCGTCCTAACAGTATGGAAGAAGGAATATCGGATGTATTTTCAATCATAGGCAGTACATAGAAATCAACAGGGAAAAATAAATCATTCACTTGCACCAACACGTCCTCAACAATTCCCAAAGGCTGCATGCGAGATCTATCGGTCAGTTGCACAACAACGCTAGTCTCACGCAGAACATTCAACTTAAGCTCCTTAAACATTGTAAATGACATAACATTTATTGAAGCACCTAAGTCTAACATTGCATTCTTAATCGATGAATATCCTATAGCACAGGGCAATGTAAACATATCAGGATCTCTGCGCTTCTTAGGTAAAGTACCTGGGAGTATGGCTGAGACGTTCTCGCTCCTTGATTCCCCATTGCTAACTTTCTGCTTCCTCTTAGAGCAACACCAGTTCTTCAGAAATTTCGTGCATTTCGGAATTTGTTTGATTGCCTCTAATAATGGAATGTTGATCTCCACCTTCCTGAATGTATCCAGGATTCCCTCGTCTTGATTTTCTGTCGAAGGCCTCGCTAACCTGCTAGGGAAATGAGCCTTTGGAACATTAGTTTTAAAAGATAAAGGGGGATCACAACGTACCGAACCTCCATATGTTGTCACATGGCTCTCCGCTGCTTCTTTCGCTGATGCAGTGTTGGGGAGAATCTCATTCCCGCTTCTCAAGGTAATCGCACTCACGTTTTCACATGAGTTCACTGTGGTCTGAGTGGGTAGCTTCCTCGAGCCTTGGTTCTCCAACCTGATAACTGACACGACTATCTGGGACAACTGTTTTCCCATACTTTGAATGTCTCCAGAATGCTTATTTAATTCAGCTCGGACGTCCTTCTGGAACTGACAGGTGTTTGTGACAAGAGTGTGCACCAGGTCTTCAATGGAGCTCATGGAAGATGAAGCTTGTGCCTGAATGGAAGCTTGAGGTTTTTCATATGACTGATTCTGGAACCTCTGCTGACCCTCACGGTTCCCATAGCTCAGGTTGGGATGATCCTTCCATCCTGGATTGTACGTGTTGGAATAGGGATCATATCTCCTCTGATTGGAGGCATAACCTCCAATGGCATTCACCTCCTCCGTGTTCTGCCCAAGGTTACCCATCATCTGCTGAAACATACTTCGAAGCTCAGACATCTGATTGTCACTGAAGTTTTGAGCTTGTTGTACCTGATGTACTTGGCCTCCGTGCACTCCGAACTGCTGGGAATTTCCAGCCATGTTCGAAATCAACTGTCTTGCCTCAGCAGGTGTCTTGTCAAAGAGGGTTCCGCCACTGGCAGCATCTATCATCTGACTATTGTGGGGCACCATCCCCTCATAGAAATATTGGATCAAGAGCTGATATGAAATCTGATGGTGTGATAAATTGGCACACAACCTCCTGAATCTCTCCCAATATTCATGGAGGGTCTCTCCATGGCCTTGCGTGATTCCATAAATACGGTTCCTAAGCGTGGTTGTCAGCGAAGCAGGGAAGTACTTTTCCAGGAAAAGCATTTTCATCTCATTCCACGTCGTGATTGACCCTAACGGCAAGTAATAGAGCCAGTCCTTAGCCTTGTTCTTCAGAGAGAAGGGAAAGGCTCTCAGGTTCAACTGCTCCTCCGTCACTCCCGGTGGCTTCATCCCGACACAAACGTAGTGGAACTCCATCAGATGTTTGTGGGCATCATCACCTGCATTGCCATAAAAAGATGGAAGTTGGTGAATTAACCCAGATTTAAGTTAAAAATTACCTGCGACAACTAGGTAAAGTTATGCACAGGGGCTGCTGATCCAATTCGGGCGCTGCCAGCTGCTTCAAAGTCTGCGGGGCTTCGTTGTTCGCCATTTCAGCACGTTCAGGCGTTCCTGAACCGTCTCCTTCGAACAATTCTCTTCCTTCCTTAGCTTCCCTCCTGAGTCGCCGCTCCTCCCTGTCAATTTCAGGTATATACTGCAAACCACTAAACTCAGAGGAACGGGTCATACAACAAAAGGAAGCTAATTCGAACAGAACCAAATTTTAGAAAAACAACAAATAAAATTCTAATCAAGATAAACTAATTTAAATTCCCCGGCAACGGCGCCAAATTTGGTAGAGCAGGATTTTTGATTGTCCTACTAAATATCGGGGTGTCGAATCCCGCCAAATTAATATTTATAACACTGTCTAAAGCTTCTCCAAAATTTGTAGAAAGCGGTAGTCAGGATCGAACCACATACAATTTAATTAGCTTAATCTAAATTCTAACTTTAATTGTCAATTTGTAAAAATATGCTAACGGGGGGTTTTGAGAGTTAAAAACAAGAAACATGCAAATTGAGGAGAAGATTGAAATAAGATTTTGGAAAAGCGGGAGAATCAAAAAATATAACGAGCACACTCAATCTAAAGGGTCAGGATTATTAATTGCAATGTGAATCAGATCATAGACACAAAAGACTTAGCTAATTTAATTGCATTCACGCAAATTACATGCCCTAATCAGAAACAAGTAACCCAAGTAATTAATAAAGAGTTGACAGCTCTAAATTAGGCTTCACAATTAATCCAATTGGGGGCGATCGCTCCATAATGAATTAATTACAAGCGACGGGTAGCGATGCGACGAGTAAATTGCAGAAATCTCTAACAACGGACTCGATTATACTCTTCCCTATAGCCTATCGTGCAACCAAAATAAATATGGCCATACTCATTTGGGCAAAATTAGACTACCGTTACTTAAACCACGAGAGGTAATCACATCATGACTTTTAACCAATCAAACATACAAGAAACTAAATGGGAGTCAATCCATGGAGAATTTGATGCTGGAAATTAAGCTCAAGAGAAGAGTTGAATGCTAAAACAAGCTAAACATACATAAAACAGTCTAAATCTCACCTAATCACATCTACAATGTTTAATCCATCACCTAAAGATCGAATGTTACCTTTTAGCTAGCCATGGATGCAAGACGAATCAAGAAATCCAAGAAAACCTTCACAAACTCCATTAATGGAGGTTACAGCAGCCCAAAGAGGTAAGAAATTCGGTAAAAATTCGAAAGAGAAAGGAAGATGATGACCTAAAATCGGAAATTTTCGATTTATACTTTCCGTAGCGTCGAGACGCCACGGGCGGAAATCTCAGCGCGCGTGTAGACGGAGCGTCGAGCCAGCGTCTCGACGCTTGCGATCGCATAGGTAGTTGTGCGATAGCTATGCGATCACATAGGTAGCTATGCGATCGCACAACTACCTATGTGATCGTATAACTAACAACCTATGCGATCACATAGGTTGTTGAGTGATTGCATAGTTATCGCATAGGTTGTTGTTCGATCGCATAGCTATCGCACACCAACCTATGCGATCGTATAGCTATCGCACACCAACCTATGTGATCGCATAGCTATCGCACATCTTAAATCAAGAAGCTACTGAAATCGATTTAACAACAACAAAAAAAAAAAAAATACACAGAGCTTGGAATGAATTTAACCAAAAAAAACAAAATACACAAACTTTAAATTAGAGTTTGGAATTGATTTAATAAAAATAAAAATAAAAAACTTAGGAAGAAGAAACGTTGTTAAAAAAAAAATGAAGAAGAAGATTTTAAAAAAAAAAAAAAAAAAAAAACAATGGGAAGAAGAAGACATAACTAGACAGGCATCACCATGGCTTTCGGAGAAATTCGTCTAAAATGGAGGGCATCAGAAAGCCATACTTTTGATACCTGGGTCAACCAAACGTGAGAATGACCATCAGAAAGTCATTCTCATCTTGATGCCCACTTCAAAGACGCCAACCAAACGGTCCCAAAGAGTAATATTTTATTTTTAAAAGTTAGGGTCTCTCTTAAATTTTAAATTTATTTGGGTTTTGTCAATTTATTCATGGCTTTATGAAAGAAAGCGAATTAATTGATTTAATTGAACATGCTTTAGGAAAGAAAGAGATTTAATTAAACGTTTACGAGAAAATAATCCATAAAGTTTTAGATTTATTTATGTCAAAAAAAAAAAAAAAAAAAAAAAAGTTTTAGATTTATATTTTTCTTATTTCAGCATTGTTTTTCATTAATTTTAGATATTTCTCTCTTAAATAAATGGTTAAGGCTTCTGATGATTAGTAAAGATTTAGATCTTTTCTCCCTCACCAAGTTTTTAGTGTAAATACGATGGCTACCAACTGATCTACTCATCATGTTATGGGGATAGATGCCCTAAAGCTCCTAACACAATTTAAACAAGCTAGAGCTAAGAATATGCTTATAATTGATGTGAATCTTGTTGCAAAAATTGACATACACAAGGCTCAAATCGCTCCTAAGTCACCAAAATGCATTCTTAAACCGGGTATGTAACAGACATATAAGAGGATCCAATTTACGAAGTGACTTAAATAGTCTACCATACATGAAAAGGGTTGGGATCTCATCTTGGTGACACTTTTGATACTTTTGATACGATCCACTTTGTAATTATTAACAAATAGTGGAGGTATTTAATGCAATAGGATTATATGAGCGTCCATGTGGGAAAATGTGAGTGGAGGTATTGTATGCAATAGGATTGTGTAAGACTAGACATCGACGTGACATGAAGTTTCTTATAAGATCGTTTAAGAAAATGCAGACACATCAATAAATTGATCATGTGTCCATTTGATGTTAATCCTAAGTGTATTATATTGAACTCCTTTTTATGCATGTGTACTATTTGATTCACATGCGTGAGGGTGTCGTGAACGTTTACCCAATAAGTCTTTTGTCTCGGGAACACATTCAATTGGAGAGCTGAAAACATTCCTACGCGAAATGGAATTCACAGTCCTTAAATAGTAGAAAGTGTTAAGTGTTGCAGTTCTCCTTATTGTGTATGTAATTGATTCCCTTGAAGTGTTGGTTTGGGGCTTAGATAACGAGGTACACGTTTTTTTCTACCTCAATAAAGGTATTTCTCATGAGATGAGATCATGGGAGATTAACCTTTAGTGAACTAGTGGGACTTAAGGAGCAAGAGATGGAACTAGGGACAATGATAATTTTGTCAAACTATGACCATGAATCTTTTAGTTAAGAATCAGAGTACAACTCTTGGTTTGTAGTAGAGTCACCGTGGGTTAGTGGTGAAATTGATTAAATTAAAGAGTTCAATTAAACAACCATATTAGCGCTCAAAGCTATGTTCATGAAGTCCCCCAAGTAGCTCATTAGCATCTTCAACATACACTTGGTTGTGTGCAAATCTTTAATTTGGTTGTTACTCATAAATAAAATTTATTGTGAAAATAGATGAATTAAACTTTTGGAAGGATAATCAAACCAACTCTAAACTCAATTAGATGAAAATGATGGGTTGAGTTGAATTGTACGCAAGACATGTGCATGTGTGGGAGCAAGGACACGAGCACATGCACACGAGGGTATGGGCGGGGGTGTACGCCCCCGCCCATACCCCTTGAGAAAACCCTAGAGTTGGCCTAGGCCCAAAATGGGGTTTTTTGAAGCTCCAAATCCAAAGCAAATTAAAAAGCAAAAGAATGAAAGAGAAGTAGGTTCTATTCTAATATTATTCCCCTTGGTGTAAAAAAATTGAGAAAAGAAAGGGCAATGGTTGTATTTGTATTGATTGATGATGTTCATTATTTAGTGGCATTGTCTTTGGTGAGGGGCCAGAAAAGTGCAAATGAAAGGGCATCATCCCCCTCCTCTCTCCTTATATAATTTTGGACAAACTCCTGTGCTGGTAACAACTAATTTTTTTATGACACATCTCTTTCATGTTTTTACAACTCATTGCACCTTGTTCAACCTCTTTAATGTTCTTGCTCTTTCCTCTCGTCTTTCTCTCTGTCTCTCTTTCTTGTCTTTCCTTTCATCCTCGGTATCCTCCTTATCCCTCAAATTACTTCTCCATCTCTAATTTTCATTCTACCTTCCTTTCAAACTTTTAAATCATCTCATTCAAATCCTTAAAACTCCACTTTCATAACTATTTTATTTTTTAAAAAATGCAATTTTTTAAAATTTTTAAAATTTGACTAAGAATTCAAATGTTTCCTTAGAACAGATGAAACTATTGTAAAGGAATTGTTAGCTATAAGAAAAAAGTTGGTTGCATAAACAGCCATCAGACCCAAAATAATAGCAAATATAACAAAATTTAAAACATTTTGGCAAATATGGCAAAAGATCAAAAGCTATCTCTAATAGATTGTTGTCGTTGATATATGACATCATTGATCGACTACTAGAGTCACTAATAAAATTCTATTAAAAAAAATTGGTGATATACTACTAGATTACTATCAGTGATAGAAATTGCTATATTTGTAAAAAAAAAAAAAATTAAAAATGTTATATTTTTAATTATTTTACTCTAAATTGACATCGGTTACAATTTCTCATAAAAAAATCATTTTAGGCTTATAATTGTTGTAAATTTTGTTTTTTTAAAAAATTCTATTGTGATATGAAAGTAGTTTTTGATATATTTTAGATTTAAACATGAAAAAAAAATTACAATATTTGGTAAATTAATTTTAGATTATTGTAATTTAGCAATAATGACTAGAATAGGTACAATATTACACAATCTAATAAATGTTGATATTTATTTTAAAACTTTTATAATTTAAACTACAAGTTATATGTTATATATAATAAATTACTTGATAAGAGATAAAAGAAAAAAAACAATTGTTGTTGTTTAAAAAATCCAATTATTATAAAAAATTTGAATAAAATAAAATGTTATTCCAATTTAAATATAAGAAAAATAAAATTATATCACAATTAATAAAGGGTAGAAGAAGAAAAATTTTAGACAAAAAAAAAATATTGAACAGATGGAATTGATCTTGACAGTGAAACACATTGTTTGACAATTTTTTTTTTTTTTTAACGAATGATTTTTTCAAAGTAGGAATAGCTCAGCGGTTCCAGTAACTGATATATACTTCTTCCTCGAAGTAAAAATTTCCTCACTCCCACTCAGGGTTAAACTCAAAAGAAAATGTTAAAATTATTTTGTAATCACTTTAACAGTCATCAAAATCAATGTGAAACAAGATATTTTGTTTTGAAACCGGACAATTAATCTTATGAAGTAAATATTTGTTGTTGTTAACTAATTTATTATTAAAATATTGTCTCTCATGTAAAATTAAAAATTTAAGATATGTTTTAAGCGACAATCTTATGTCAATTGAACTATGTTTGGTTTGGCTACGAAAATTATTTGTATCATAAAATACATAGACGACACAATTTCTCTCTTTATTTGATTTCAAATAAATGTAAGCGAATATCATGAAATAAATTGGATCAAAAGTACTCTAGTTTTTTCCATTATTTGTGATAGGGGTGATGATAAAAATAAATTTATGATTGTGATTTTTAGTTTTATTTTTATTTTTTGAATAAGGAAAAGGGTAAAATGATGATGCTGATGATAGACTATCATCATCACTTCAATTATTGTACTAAAATTTTATGGTATAAATTATTGTTCTAGTTTTTAATCTTTGGGTTAGAAATAATTCAACTAGTCTTGAGTTTTCTTTTGTCCTAATTTGGTATTATAATTGGCCCAAAAAAAAAAAAAAAAAACAATTCCAAGTGTTAACCTTTGTTTTTTTCTTAATCATTTTTGTTCTGGTAAATATTTCACACTTTAGTAAACATGCAGAAATAATAGCTATTTTTGTTTAGATCATAAATCTTTGAATTTTATTTTGAGAGTTTTTTGAAAAGTTTTTAACCAATACTAATAATGAAAAAAATGATGTGTTATGAATAATATGCGGACAAAAATCAATTTATAATCTTAAACTTCGGACGTTGTATCAATTAAAACTTTGAACTAACGATTGTATCAATTTAAACCCTGAACTTTCATAAATGTATCAAGTTACACCTTATTTTAGAAAAATGTTAGTTTTCACACGTGTGGAGACTAATAATTTATGAATTAAAGTCCTAAACTTTCACAAAATTGATTCAATTATGAAAGTCTAGGGGTTTAATTGTTAAATTTATAAGTCTCCACATGTTTAAATTGACGTTTTTCGCGCGTAAACTGGTCCAGACACTCACGGATATTAAAAAAAGAAAAAGAATTGACGTTTTTTAAATAAAATCTAACAGAAGGTGTAAATTGATACATTTATGAAAGTTTAGAGTTTAAATTGATATCATCGTTAGTTCAAGACTTTAATTAATATAACCTCTAAAGTTTAAGGATATAAATTGAGTTTTGGCCATCATATTTTGCGTGAGTTAAAATGTAGAAAAAATATTGGTGAATTATCGTCAATATTTTAATGTGCTACATTATCAATATTGTTTAAGAACTTAGAAGATCTTCAAATTATTGAATTTTTAGACCAAAATGTTAAGATTTTTTTTATTAATATTATTTTATTTAGAATGTGTAGAAATCCAAACCTTTTGACGTAATATAGAGGTTCAGAACTATACTCTAGGTAATAGAAATTTAAATATGGATGGCTGATTTTTTTTTAACCATGGATAGTAAAACATTGAAATAATAGATAGTTAATATAGCCGATAAATATATATAAGTGCCTAAAATTTAAATTATTAAGAAAACATATTAATCAATATAAATTTTTAGAAACTGGATTTTTCATGATACTTATAAAGTTTTATAAATAAACTGAGTTATTAAAAAAAGGGAAATTGTAACTAAATTTAGAATAAAATAATTAAAAATATAGCATGTTTTTAAATTTTTTGCGGATATGACAATTTCTATTGCTGATATTTTATGGCTGATAGAAGTCTATCGCTGATCACCTCAGCTTTTATAGATTTTTGTCAGTGATAATAGTCTCGATGATAATAGTCTATCAGTGATATGATAAAGTCTATATAGAAACGGATTTTTTTGCCATATTTACAAAATATTTTAAAATTAGCTAAATTTGTAATTAGTTTGGACATGATTGTTATTTGTGCAACCCACCCTTAAAAACACATTTAGTATAATGGAAATACTGTGTAAAGTAATTAATAATTTTAGCTATAATGATTGTTTTAAGGAAATTTGTATAGAAGACATTTGACTTTCTTTACTAGAAAACAAACTAAAATAAAATTTTGAAATTTCTCTAAATTGATTATGAGGGACTAAAATGGAATTATAAATAATATTTATATTAGCTAATGTTTCATTCAAAACTAGCCCTAGGCCAATCATCAGTTAAATTAAATCAGCCCTGGTTTGAGGAGTTTTTTTTTCAGTATACAATCTTATACTTGAAATTCTTTTTTGAAAAAAAGCTCACCCTATTATCATGAATCTAACTCGACCAATTTGAATAAGAAGCGAAATCAAATCAATATTTTAAAATTGTGTTTCATAACTATTTAGTTTTAAATTTTCTGTGTTAATAAAAAAAATAAAAATAAAACTAATAATAATAAAAAATAAATTATATTAAACATAATTTTGTTTTTTTTTTTTTTAAAAAATTTTTTTTAGGTGTGTGTTTGGCCAAAGAGCATAACTTGATGTATCACCTAATGACCATTTAGATTCAATCCTCAACTCCAACATGTAAATAAAAAAAAAATTAATAAATAAAAAAATTCCGTGTTTAAAAAATTGTGCTTATTTTTGCTTTCATTTTCTTTACAATTGTTTTCATCTTTACAAGGAAACATTACCATTCGAATTCTAAAAACAAAATTAAATTAAAAAAAACAACAAAAATAATTTAAAATTTAACTTGAATTTTAAAAACATTAATAAATTATGGATAATAAAAACAAAGAAATTAATGAAAGTAGTGTTTATTGGTTTAATCGAATTATACATGAAATATTATTTTTTTTTATTTTTTTTTATTTTTTCTTTTTAATAATTGGTATGGTTAGTAGATGAGATATTTTTTTTTAGATACCCGTTTGTTTTCCAGATTGTCGTGTTGTATGTTATTTTATTTGTTTTTGCTAGGTTTGAACATTATTTGATTTTTTAGATCAAAAAATCGTTTTTGTCTGTTTGATTTTGTAGCTAGGTTTGAATATTTTCAGGTTGGATTTGGACATTTTTTTGGTTTGATTTTTATTTGTATATGGATAATAAACTAATTATACTTAATAATTCCTAATCTTTTATGTAATTCTCAATATAATCCTTAGTATTCCACTATTTTCAGTGTATTAAATTTTTTTCGATCATTTGGATCCTATATATACTAAAAAGATTTGTTATGATTCGGTTATGTTTTATTAACATATTTGCAAAGGTGTTCACACTTCAATGTTACTTGGTCATAATAATAATAAAAAAAAATCTTCCAAATAAATTTTAAATACGTCTATAGAACAATATTGTATCGGCACATTAATAAATTATTACCATTGTTTACGAAAACTTAATCGAAATAATGTTAAGGCTTCGTTTAATAACCATTTGGTTTTTAGTTTTTGGTTTTTAAAAATTAAGTCTATGAACACAAATTCTACCTATAACTTTCTTTGTTTTAATTTGTTATCTAGTTTCTACCAATCTTTTCAAAAAAACAAGTCACTTTTGAAAACTAAAAACAATAGCTTTAAAAAGTAACTTTTATTTTTAGAATTTGATTAAAAATCTAAATATTTTTTTTTAAGAAAAGTGTAATTCATAGTAAAAAAAAATGGAGAGAAAACAAATATAAATTTTAAAAATAAAAAATAAAAAAAGAAAGGATTATAAGACGGACATAAGTAATTAAGAAATAAATTGAGAATAAGCCAAAAGAGTAGGGATCATTTAGCATATTTTGCATAGACAATAATCTTAAAAAAAACATCAGTGTAGAGAGGAGAATTTCTAGTACACGAGTGGCATGAAAAAACTTCATACCACTACCTTTAAACGAATGACACGTGGCAAAATAATTTTAAAAAATAATATATTTAATAGAGTGGGTCCAACAACTATTTTGTCACGTGTCATTCATTTAAAGACAGTGGTATATAGTTTTTCCATACAACGGATGTACTAGAAATTCTCCATGTAGAGATGGTACTAAATCTTCCATCTAGCATTAGCAAGGAGAGGGAAAAGACAAAGAAACAGAGAGAGAAAATAAGGGAAAAAAAAAGAAAAAAAAAAAAAAAAAAAGAGGGGATATAGAGAGTCAAATTTCATACCATTTATTTCATTAAGAACAAAAAACACAAAAAAGAAAAAAATAATATTTCCATTTTGAGAGAGAACAAATTAGCAAAAAAAAAAAAAAAAAAAAGACATGAAAATGCAAATAAAAAAAATATATATATTCCCCACTAGTTTTCCCAAAATTTTGAAGTCCCATCCCATCCATCAATATCATCTCTGAGTGATTAAAAGAAAAGAAATGGAGGGTTGTGATTGGAGGGCGTAGAGGAGTTAGAATAGGCATGATAGCATGTGAATATAGCCAGGTTTGTTTTTGGACATAAATAATTGGCCCCAATCTCTGCATGTGTTCACGTGTCTGTGTCATCCAGTTGCCGTTAATTACACCATCATGCCCTCTCTTCTGCCCTTCGCATTTGCATAGGATTCTAGATGGGCCCCACCTCCAGAAATACTCTAATTTTAAACAAAAATAAAATTTAAATAATCAAAATAAACTAATATATCACCACCTCTATGCCTTCTTCCTCCCCTACTTGCACTAGTTAGCGCGTATGTTTCACGTGCTTTTCTCTAATTCGGATTAACTTTTTTTTTTTTTTTTTTTAACTAATTCGGATTAAGTTTATGGCATAATATATGTTTTAGTCCTCCTGTTTGAGTGTTTTTTTCCATAAAAAAAAAAGAAAAAAAAAAATACGTTATATAGTGGGATCGTTTAATAATTATTTAATTTTTTGTTTTTGATTTTTTAAAATGAAACTTGTAAATATTATTTTTATCTATAAATTTTTTTTGGTCGTCGTTTTTTTTTTATGAATGTCTTCAAAATCCAAACTCAAATTTTAAAAAGTTGTTTTTAAAATTTAGAATTTAACAACTAAGAATTCAATATTTTTTTTTAGGAAAAGAAAATTATTATAAAGAAATTATGAAAAAATAAACACCATTTTCAAATATGAAAAACAGACAAATGAAATGACTATCATGACCTTATTCTTTTTATATTAATCTCTTGTGTATTATAGTTTTGTTTCAATTATATTGTTCTATTCAGGAATAATGATTTTGACTATTGTTTAGCTAGTTGGTAAAAATTTAGGGAAAAAACTAAATTATCCAAAATAATGGAAGTTTGTAATTTCTTCTCCAAAATTTTAAAGAAGTTAGCTAAATTTGTTTCTCTTATTGAGCATAACTATTCATCCTCTAATTTTGTATCAACTTACTAAATATTATGCTATATATACGTTTATCATCAATCAATTTTAAAGTTCATCAATCAAAAATGATATAATTAAAAAAAATGATAAAACAATAAGATGTTCATGAATTGAAACTTTGTAAACAATATAAAAAAATAATTGAGAAGTAGTTGACTAAAACGTTTATTTAGCCTAAGTTTAAAAGTAGGATACCCTCATTTGTAATGTAATATTGTAAAAAAAAAAATATTTAACTCTATCTCATTAATTTCATTTACTAAAAATTAGTCTTTTATCGACCCGGTAGAGACACATAAAATTAAAAGTATAAGGATGTTATTAAAATGAACTATTTTTACGTTGATTTTAAACATTTCATTCGTTGAAAAATTACCGTGATAATAGTTCTTCTTGCTTTAATAAAAAAAATATTTTCATTTTAAATTACAAAGATATAAGCTAAATAACTATAATATGTAAGGTACTTACCAAGCTACATTAATTTAGTTTGGTTTTTAAAAATTAAGTCTATAAAAATTTCTCCCGAGTTCATTTGTTTTGTTTACAATTATTTTCAAAACTCAAACTAATTTTAAAAAATTTGTTTTTTTTTTTAGAATTGGACTAAGAAAATTAATATTTATTTGAGAAACATGAAAAATTATTGTTAAAAAATTATGAGAAAACAAATTCATAATTTTTAAAAATTAAATAGTTATATATCCATCATAACCCTAATTAATTACATAAACTTCATATTAATAATTTTATTCAAAGATATAAAAATTATATATAATATCAATATATTAACATAAGTGAAACATTTAATTTATCCAAATTGGAGCATATAATTAACTCATTAATACATATATTTTCAACCAGGAAATTAAATGTGTTCAAATTTTTCACATTCCACGTTGAATTAAAGAAAATAAAAAATTACTATAGTATTCTTAGCTAATAAAGTGAGTTAAAATGTTAGTGTGACCAAAATATTTGCAGCAAAGATGGATGGAGTTGTGAAAAAAAGTTGGCGTACTTCAAATATCGTAGCTAGTTATTATTATAATTAGTTAAAAGATATATTAGGGATATCTGCTAAATATAATATATAAATAAATTCATAAAAATACATATAGTGTAAACACCTATACTCTAGAATTTATTGTACAAATAGCAATCAGACCCAAAATAATAAAATAATTGTAAATTTGGCAAAATTTAAAACATTTTACAAATATGACAAAAAAATCAGTAGCTATCACTGATATAAGCTATTGTTGATATATGACTATCATTGATACACTACTAGCATTGATAGACTAAAATTCTATATAAAACTGAGGTGGTAGACTATTATCAGCGATAGACTTTTATCGACGAATGACCATACTATCAATGATAGAATTTTTTTTAAAAAAAAAAAAAAGAAAAGAAAGTGCTACATTTTTAATTGACGTTACAATTTCGTATAGTAGATGGGCCACAAAGGGTACAATTTAAAGAAATATGTATTAAATGTGAACAATTAAAACAAAAAAAATAAATTATGATCCAACCTAGGAAACTTGCCGTGCAATAAGAAAAACTAAGATGTGGTGGTAATAAAGGGATCAAAAGTGGTAGGACCAAATTAAAATCATATATATATATATTAGCTGTTGAAAAGGATATTTTGTACCAAATTTTGATTATATTTTTTTTTTTTTTTCTGTATGTAGCTTTTCTTGAAATGATTTTTTTAGGAAAACTTAATATGGGTAGCTTGGAAATAAAATAAAAAATATCGCATTATGAATGAATCTATTTGCTGGAATCACTAATTTACGTGTTATGTTTTTTCTTGTTACCATTAGAATTATTATAACTTATAGTTGCCATTTTGTAAAATTTAATCAAATCGGATTAAATTTGTAACTCTCCTATTCTCATATAGTAAAATATAACCGGATTAAATTTGTAACACTCCTATTCTCATATAGTAAAATATATGTAATAGAACACAAAATTATAAAAGTAAGATGAAGATTTCAACTTTAGAAATACAAAAATGAGGCCGCTATTATAATTATAGTGATTTTTTTTTTTAATTCAACAATATATAAGTGGGTGGATTTGTCAAACCGAACATAACTCAATTGACATAAGGTTGTGTCATTGACTAAGAGGTCATGAGATCAATCCTCGCATTAATTAAAATATCTTTGAAAAAAACGTGGATAGATTCAATTTTTTGACCTTTTGTTTGAAAATATATATGTTTGCCTTAACTAATTGAACAATGCTTAGATATATTAATAGTGAAAGTTAAATTTTATTACAAATATATAAAGTTTGTGATGTCTCATCTTATAAAAACAGTTACTTAATATCTTAGGTTGGGGAGAATTTCTAGTACATCCCAGAGTTTTTCCATACCACTAGTTTTAAAAAAATTACACGTGGCAAAATGGTTGTTTAATTGGGATCCACACTATTAAATATATTATTTTTTTAAACTATTTTGCCACGTGTAATTTTTTAAAAGAACTCCATACCACGGATGTACTAGAAATTCTCCGTTGTTTGATAAGTAATTCGTTTTTTTAGAGTTGAAGAGGGAAGTGAGAGGTGTAAATTGCCAAAGCGAGCATAGCTCAGCTGACATATGTATGACTTGATGACCAAGAGGTCTGTGGTTCGAATCTCCCACCCCGAATGTACTCAAAAAAATAAAAAAGTGAGAGGTGTAAATTGGAAGGTTCCATTATGAAAGATTAGAGTTTGGTAAGTTAGAAGTATTAATATAATAATGAAAGAGCAAGATTGCTAAACTAGTTGTTGCATGCAGTGAATAGTAACACTCTGTTTGTAATGAGTGTGTGTTGTTAGGAGGGTGAGTTTCAGTTTCTTAGAAAAGGGTGTGGTGGGCTATATCTTTTTGTCTTCCACAACAAGACAAATTCTTTCATAAAGAAGATTGAGATCTAGAGAGAGAGAAGAACAAAAATAAAATAAAATAAATAATAGAGAGATAGGTTTAGTATAGGGGTGCGTGTTTTGTTGTGTTATTTGAAGCATTTTCCCAATTTTAAAAGAAAGAAGAGCAAAAACAAGAAGAACACACAAAATGTTTGAAGGATCCGTCTCTGAGCAACTTCATCAATTCTTAACTCCAACAACAACACCACCAAATTCTTCTTCTCTTCCTCTTCCTCTTCATTTTCCTCTCCATTCTCCCAATTTCAATTTTCACCCTTTTCATTCTTACAATACTACTTCCACTCATCAAATTCATCTTCATCAGACTCATCTTTTGCATCACTCGTCGAATCCTCACGAAAATGGCGACGAGAAGGACAACAAGACGACGACGACGACGACCACAACGGCGAATTTGCAAGTGGCTATGGACTTGGAGAGCAACAACAATAGATCCATTTTGATGGAGGATCATCATCATCATCATCATCAATGGAGCAATGATGAACTTCTTGCCCTCCTCAGAATCAGATCTAACATTCACAATTGCTTCCCTGAATCCACTTGGGAACATGTTTCAAGGTCATCAAATTCATTCTTCATTTTTTTTTCTAAGAATTTATATTTGGTGGCCTAATTCACTTCAATTGTACTAGAGAGAGAAATGTTAATTATTATGATATTGTGTTTTTTTTTCTTGGGAAAAATGATAATGTGTGAGGTGTATAGCTTTAATATATACTTAAAACAGCAGGAATAAATGCAGGCATATATGTTGGTTTCATTTAGTTTTTTTTTTCTTGTTTATTTAATTATGGTGGGTGCAGGAAGTTGGGAGAGGTGGGTTTCAGAAGGACTGCAGAGAAATGCAAAGAGAAATTTGAAGAAGAGAGCAGATATTTCAACCACATTAATTACAACAAAAGTTGCAGATTCCTCACTCATGAGATTAATTATCATCATCAAGATGAAGATGAAGATGAAGATCACCTTCTTTTAATTCACAGCGGAAACGGTAAACCCGACGACGGTGGAGCCGTGGTCGCGGTTGTGGAAGAAGAAAAGGAAGCTAATTTTAGGGACAGAGACGGAGACAAGGAACAGGAAACACAAAACAAGAACAACAAAAGTGAAGAAGAAGAGGAAGAAAGTAGTAGATCAAGAAGTTGCAAGAAGAGGAAGAGGAACAAGATGATGAGGCAAAAGGAGTTTGAAATGTTGAAGGGTTATTGTGAGGAGATTGTGAAGAAAATGATGATTCAACAAGAGGAAATACACTCAAAGCTTTTACATGACATGTTGAAGAGAGAAGAAGATAAGATTGGTAAAGAGGAATGTTGGAAGAAGCAACAAATGGAGAGGCTTCACAAGGAGCTTGAAGTGATGGCCCATGAACAAGCCATTGCAAGTGATAGGCAAACCACAATCATTGAAATTTTGAACCAAATCACCAATTCAACAACTTTTTCTTCCTCTCAATCCAAAAAGGACTTGCTTAATATGCTCCAAACTTTGAATCATAATCATAACAATCTCCCTAATTCTCCTTCTTCCTCTTCCTTAATCCAAACCCAAACTTCAAGCCCCAACAAACAACAACAACAACAATTTGTTTTAGCTTCTTCTTCTTCTCTCAAGCCTCTACCCCATGAAAATTCAAGCTCTTTCACTAGCCAAAGTGATCCAAAAAACCCTAAAAGCCCTTGTTTATCGACCCAAATCCTTGCTCCTCAAGACCCCAATTCCTTCATCAACCATTCAAACCCACCACCATCTTCCATTCAAAACCCTAAAACTAGAGATAAAGAGGTAGATGACTTGGGAAAAAGATGGCCAAGAGATGAAGTGTTGGCTCTAGTAAATGTGAGATGCAGCCTCTACAACAACGGTGGCGGTGGCAGTGGCGGTGGCGGTGATCAAGCCGGGTCATTAAAAGCGCCATTGTGGGAGAGAATCTCACAAGGGATGCTTCAATTGGGCTACAAGAGAAGTGCCAAGAGGTGCAAAGAGAAATGGGAGAACATAAACAAGTACTTTAGAAAAACCAAAGATGTGAACAAGAAGAGATCCCTTGACTCAAGAACTTGCCCTTATTTCAACCAACTCAGCACATTGTACAATAATCAAGCTGGGGGAGGGAACAACCGCCCGGAAAACCCCTCCGACCAGTCAGAAAACCTCCCAAATTCATCCTACAAAACTACCTGAATTGCACTTTAAATCAAATATGCGACAGAATTTAAGAACTGTATTTTAAACTTGTATTCAACCTTCCTAGAGACATATTTTGCTAGCTGATTTTGAACCTGCATCGAACGGAGACGATTAAAAGAGGGATGGATGCAAGTGTTTTTCTTTTATTTTTGTTGGGAATTTGTGATGAATTTAGTGAGTTGGGTCTGTTTGTGGTTGCCTGTGTTGTTGAGAAATGGAACTAACAGGTAGCTGGGCCGAGGCTATCGTCATCTACATTCGTTGTTACAAAATTACTTGTGTACTTTTTCTGACCACCGACACACACTGTGAGCAATGAGAACCCAAATTTAATTCAACCCATTTGGATTCTTTTTTTTTAATAAATAAATATAATTAATTTGACTACATAATTTTTTCTGTTTTAAATATTCTACTTCTTAGTTATTAATTTTTAACTTTAAATCTTCTTCTAGTATTTTTTTTTTTGTTTGGTACTACAAATCAAGCCGGATTGAAAGATTATGAATGTCTTAACTAGTTCTGCTACGCTCAAGTTCGTAATGAGATTAAATATCTACCTAATGAATATGTAAAGTCATATGTAATATGCTTAACTATTCAATTTTAAAACGGACATCAAAGGGCCAACAAGAGTATAGCTCAACGGCACGATGTATGTTAAATGAATAATTTGTAACCTCAATAATTAGTTCTTTGAGTTCTTGATTGTAACTCCTTGGAATATGTAAGGGGTCTAACAATATGAAAGGTCATGTAACTTCCTAGAGAGTTAATTCTAGGAATCTCTATAGTCTCCTAACAATATGAAAGATCATGTAACTCCCTAATATGAAAGATCATGTAACTTCCTAAGAGTTAATTCTAGGAATCTATAGAGTCTCTTTTTAACACCTATAAATAGAGGTGTTCTCTACCCCTTGAAAGTAAGCTTCAATTGAGCAAAGTGTCATAGCACTCAATACAAGAAAATTCTCCATATTATCTCTTCATTTTGATTTTGTCTCAATTTTTCCGTTATTGCCTCCAACAAATTTGGTATCAGAGCTATCCTAAAATGAACACCAATTGTGTTCCAAACTTGTTTTCAATCTCAACAAACCAAGTTCCGGTTTTTGATGGAGAGCATTATGAATATTGGCAAAGTCAGATGGAGACCATTTTTATTTCTCAAGATCTTTGGGAAATCATTGAAGAAGATTATGAAGTACCTGCTGTAGAAGAAGATGAAGCCACTTCCGAGCGGTCAGCAGATCAAGAGAAAGAGTTTAAGAAGAAGAAAAAAGCGTAATGCTTTAGCGCTTCGTCTCATTCAGCAAGGTGTTAGTAAGTCAATTTTCCCTCAAATTTTTGGTATTAAAAAAGCTAAAGATGCTTGGGAGATTTTGCAGAAAGAATTTAAAGGAACTGAAAAAGTTATTTCCATCAAGTTGCAATCCTTGTGGAGAGATTTTGACAACTTGGAGATGAAGGAAAGTGAAAACGTTCGAGATTATTTTTCTCGAGTTTCATAGATAATCAACCAGATGAAGTGTTATGGGGAAACAATTCCAGAAAAGAGAATCAATGAAAAAGTTCTCCGGAGTCTTCCTCCAAAATTCAATCATGTTGTTGCTGCCATAGAAGAATCCAAAGATGTGTCTAAGTTGACAACCTTTGAACTAATGGGTTCACTTCAAGCTCACTAAGAAAGGCTGAACAAGTCTCCAAGTCAATCAGTGGAGCAAGCTTTTCATACCAAGCTCGATTTTGCAGAAAATAAGACTTACAAGTCCAACTCCAAAAAACGGTGGAATCCAACGCAAAAGAAAGAACAAGGTCAAAGAGACAAGGAAAAATGGCAGAGCAAATCTGGTAATTCCGACTCTCACTACATTATTTGCAAAAAGTCAAATCATGAGTCTAAAGATTGTTACTTTAGATGCACTAAATGTCGGATTCCAAATAATTCCAAAAAAGATTGTTGGTTTCAAAATAAAAAGGAAAAAGATGAAGCAAATTTTACAAAAGAAGATGAAGGGGAGAAATTATTTTGTTGTACAATTGACCAAAGTCAATCTCAAAGTAAATGGTACCTGGATAGTGGTTGCAGTAATCATATGACAGGAAATAAAGACTTATTTGTCAAGATTGATCGCAGTTTTAGCTCTCAAGTGCAGCTTGGCGATGGCAAGATGCAGAAAGTAGAAGGAAAGGGTGTCATTATTGTACACACCCAGAAAGAAGATACGAGGTATATTTCAGATGTTCTTTATGTTCCTGGCATAACTCAAAATTTGTTGAGTGTAGGTCAATTGCTCCAAAATAGATATGCAGTTAACTTTGATGATGGCAAATGCATTATTCTTGACAAGAAAAATGACCAGATAGTTGCAAAGGTTGATATGTCAGTAACCAAAGTCTTCCCTCTCCTTATGCCATTAGAAGAGAATTTTGCTCTCAAAAGCGAAAGTCCAGATATTTCTCACTTGTGGCATTTAAGGTATGGTAATCTTTACAGCAAAAGTCTTCGTACTTTAAAACAGAAAAATATGGTGATTGGACTTCCAAATATTGAAGATGATGGAAAAATATGTGAAGGTTGCATTTATGGGAAAATCCATAGACTTCCTTTCCCTAAAACTTCATGGAGGGCTAAATCTCTATTAGAGTTGGTACATTCAGATATATGTGGCCCCACAAGAACTTCATCACTCACTAACAAGAGATATTACATATTATTCGTTGATGATTTTACCCGAATGATGTGGATTTATTTTCTTAATGAAAAATCAGAAGCTTTTGCTAGTTTTCTTCAGTTCAAGGCTCTTGCAAAAAATCAAAGTGGCAAAAAGATCAAGACATTGAGAACAGATCGTGGAGGCGAGTTCATTTATAAACCATTCATGGACTATTGCAAGGAGAATGACATAATGAGACAACTCACGGTTCGACATAGCTCTCAGCAAAATGGCGTTGCTGAAAGAAAGAATCGAACCATTGTGGAAATGGCAAGGAGCATGTTGAAGGCCAAAGATATTCCAAATAATTTGTGGGCAGAAGCTGTTAATGCAGCTGTTTATATCCTCAATCGATGTCCTACTAAAGCAGTCGAAGACAAAACTCTTTTCGAAGCATGGAATAAGAAGAAACCAGTCATTGATCACTTGAAAGTTTTTGGTTGTCCAGCTTATTCTCTTGTTCCTTCACGGGAAAAAGAGAAGTTTGATAAAAAGGGAGCTAAATACTTATTCATCGGATATAGTGATGAATCAAAAGGATACCGACTTCTAAATCCAAAGACGGAGAAATTATTGATATCAAGAGACGTAATATTCGATGAAATGGCCACATGGGATTTCGAGAATTATAATTCTCAACCTTCTCAACATGATGAAATTATTCAAGAGCTTGATTGGCAACCAGTTTCTCAGAATTTGGGAACACCAAGAAGTTGTCCGTCAACTCCGTCAAGATCTCCAGTTGAAGCTACTTCAAATCAAGATAACTCAGAATCTCCTCCAAAAAAAATGCGGTCTTTGCAAGATATATATGCTTCAAGTGAACACTTTGCTATGTTTGCTTCTGAGCCACAAAGTTTTTATGATGTCGCAAAAGAAGACGTTTGGAACAAAGCTATGGATGAAGAAATAGCTAGCATCGAAAGAAATAAGACGTGGGAGCTTCAAGAATAAAATGAGAAGTTATGTTGTGATGATAATGCTGGTAAAGCAGATCCAAAAAGTTTTCGAAGTCTGGTGGGTTCGTTGATATATCTTACTAATACCAGGCCAGATATTATGTATCATGTTAGCGTCATTTCCAGGTACATGAATGAACCAAGCAAAAATCATTATACTGTTGCTAAAAGAGTTTTGAGATATTTGCAGGGTACCAAAAAACATGGGCTAAAATATGTCCATGAGAAGGATTGTCAGTTGGTTGGCTACACTGACAGTGATTGGGCTGGTTCCCTTGACGATCAAAAAAGTACTTCAGGTTATGTGTTCTGTTTGGGATCTAATGCAATATCTTGGAGCTCGAGAAAGCAACAAACTGTAGTCTTATCCTCATCTGAAGCAGAATATACAGCTGCAACTGAAGCCTCTTGTGAAGCTGTTTGGTTAAGGAGAATTCTCAAAGATCTTCAAATAGAGCAGGTCATGCCAACAAAAATATTTGGTGATAATATGTCAACAATTGCAATGACCAAGAATCCTGTCTTTCATGCTCGATCAAAGCATATTGAACTACGTCATCATTACATTAGAGATTTGGCAAACAAAGAAGAAATCTACTTGGAGTTCATCAACACCAATGATCAACCTGCTGATATGTTCACCAAAGCTGTTACGTTAGAGAAGTTCGAGAAGTTCAAGAAGTTTTTGAAAATTACAAATTAAGAAGGGGTGTTAAATGAATAATTTGTAACCTCAATAATTAGTCCTTTGAGTTCTTGATTGTAACTCCTTGGAATATGTAAGGGGTCTAACAATATGAAAGGTCATGTAACTTCCTAGAGAGTTAATTCTAGAAATCTCTATAGTCTCCTAACAATATGAAAGGTCATGTAACTCCCTATTATGAAAGATCATGTAACTTCCTAAGAGTTAATTCTAGGAATCTATAGAGTCTCTTTTTAGCACCTATAAATAGAGGTGTTCTCTACCCCTTGAAAGTAAGCTTCAATTGAGCAAAGTGCCATAACATTCAATACAAGAAAATTCTCCATATTATCTCTTCATTTTGATTTTGTCTCAATTTTTCCGTTATTGCCTCCAACAATGTATTGCCTAGCTAGTGACCATAGAAGAATTTCAATATTGGACTCAACTCAAAGGTTGAGTCCTAGGTTCAATCCCCCACCCCAACATGTTGTAAAAAAACAACAACCGACATGAATGGATTAATTTAGTTTGAAATTGTTGAAACATGAGTAACCAACTTATCTTTCAACTATTTTTAGGTTATTGTTTAATTTTGTCCCGGGTCAAATTTGTGGTAAGATTTTATGTTTTTCCTAGTGTATAAATACTTCCTCTACTTCTGTAGAAAGTGTAGAAAGAACTCTTCATACGTTCTCTTCTTCAACTTTTTATTTTGCTACTCTTTGATTTTTTTCACTTGTATCAGAGCCACCAAAGACAAATGTCATGTCTGAAAATTGTTTTACCACTCAAAACCAAAATGCCTTTGTCTTACTCATTCCCCTTTTAGTCATTGTTTAGGCATAATCCTTATAGTAAAGTTAAATAACAAAAACTCCAACTTGTGGAAGGGAATGGCTGTTGTTATCCTCCGCGACCAGAAAGTCGACGGATACTTGCTCGGTAATATTGCCTAGCCTCCGCAAACACTGGTCGTTACCAATACATCAACTTCCTCCAGTAATTCGGTTGATTAAACACCGAATCCAGCGTATGAGCAGTGCACAATTGTTGTTGAGGTGTTCAGTTTATCTACCTCAACACAAGTAGGACTGGCTCTTGAAGAACTGTTTGGTGCAACAAATCGACTAAGAGCTTCAGAACACAAGGAAAGACAACATGCGTATGGCAGAATATTTGTCCTTAATGAAGCAAATGGCAGATAGTTTGAGACTCGCTTGTGCTCCAATGCAACTTGATGATTTATTTTCATATGTAATCACAGGTCTTGAGCATGAATACATTCCTATTATATGTCAGATTGAAGGTAAGCCCTCACAAACTTGGCTCACATTTTTCTCAACCCTCATCACTTTTGAAAGTAATCTCAATCTCATCAATACTTTAAGCGCTAATATTATATCCGGAGATGTGTTAGTGCAAATTTTGAATACTAGAACCAACGAATTAACTCTCGAAGTGGTCAGACTCGTAACACAAATTCGAGAAATCAAGCTGGAGTCAGTCTCATGGTAAAGGAAATGGCGAATCCAAATAGAAGATGACGAGGTAGGTCCGGATATTCACTACTAGAAAATTGGGAATGAGATTGATACCCAAGGAAATTAGCTAAGATGCTCATGCACACGATTTGTTTGACCATATTCTAGTACAAACAACCCAACGATTTAAATTAGAAACGTGCAATTCTAATTAAACTTGCCCAATAATTAATCTAAGGTGATCAATCCTAAATCAATTAAAGAACAGTGACACGAAACATCGTGACAAATTACCCCATAGACTAATTTGATTTCTCTCCTAACCTTAAGCCCACCATGTAAATAACAAATCATACACCTACCATTTGTATAAGTTCGAATTACTTAGTCATGATTAGACCCTTGTTACTTGCCAATCAAGACTTGTCAAGGACTCAATGGCTAACAACCTAACATGTGTAACAATTAGGGCGTCAATCCTAATAAGAAAGGCATGCTATTCGTTACAAACATAGGAAGAAGATGCAAAAGCTAAACACATGATAAATAGGCATTAATAGGCAAATCTCTCTTAATACAATAGTTTACAATCCATCAACCTCCTAATTAAGCATTTATCTCCTTAGCCTTCCATGGAGAATGAGATTCTCCAAGAATCCATGGAGTGGCTTGAGTTCATACAACAATGGAGAAGAAAAACCCAAAAAACTTGAGAGAAAATTGCAAATCCCGAGGCCAAATGAACACGGAATGACCTAAAAATCGGAAAAGTTTACTTTTATACTCGGCGTAGCGTTGAGACGCTAGAGGCAGTGTCGCGATGCTACTGACGAAAAATCCTCGTGCGCGCAACTTCGGAGCGTCGAGACGATCGGACAGCGTCGCGACGCTGTGACCAACTTTGCTCTTGGGTTTTCAATCTGAAATTATGATATGAGCAACGGTTGAGACGCAAGACCTTTAGTATCGAATGATACTTTTGCTTATCTTCTTTGCCCGGTTCATCCCTGTAGTCCTAAAACGCTTCTTTTACCATTAAAACGTGACATTGATCTTCTCGAGCTCCCAACCGTGAAACCCCTACAACAAGATCGAATTAATATCATTGAGCACGGTAATTAGCCATAATTAGAGAGTAAATAATAGCTCTTTTGGAGAGCTATCAAATATCCTTAAACTTAAATCTTGCCAGTCCTCGAGCAAGGTAAACTCTGAATTATCTCAAAAGAATGAATTTGCATGCTTAAGACTCTAACCTCAATGCTTTTGAAAACAAGACATTTGCAACAAAAGAAAACAAACGAATGCATGCACTAATCGAGAACGTTTCAAAAATTAAACTCCTACTCCCTTACGTGTGTGTGTGTAGACCTCTCTATTCTAGCCCTTATAAGCCCGAAAAAACCTTATGCAACCCTATATCTCGTTTTTCCCTACTTCTAGCAATAAGAACAGTCTATGACTTTTCGCATCAGAGAGAGCAACAAATCAAAACGCTTAAAATTCGTTTTCTTTTCTTTGGAGTACTTTGTACTCTTCAACCTTTTATTTTTAAACCATTATTTTTTACCTTTCTTCTCCAAGAGAGCCTTAAATTTCATACTTGCCTTTGTTTCAACTTACCCGCAGTTCCACTGCACAACATATCTGACTACGGGCAAACTTCATAGATTAAGGACTAATGCTCACTTCTATTAGTTACCCTTTCATGCAGGGACAACCGTGGGTTACACGATCGCCTCTGGTTACTTGGACAACATAAGAAGGAGGAGCATCTCATGAGCTTTTATTCAACATGCTTTCAGTTTTTTTTTTTTTTTTTTTTTTTACTTTAGGCAATAGCTAAGTTATACACAAATGAATTATTACAACCACTAATGCATCAAGCCTTCCCTAGGGGTGCCTTTCGGGGTGACAACAATGTTTTAGGTTAAATAAGACAATTCTAAGCCTACAGAACCAAGAATAGGAGGCTATGTGCTCGATGAATGCAAGAGAGTAACAACAAATTTTTTAAAATTTTCAAAATAAACTCAAAAGTGAAAACAATCTCATGATTTTCACAATATTCAAATACGAAGAATTTAAAAGCATTTCATAGATTTTCCTCATCGAACATCATGCAAAATCAGACTAAAACATCTCCAATACAGAATTTTCCATATGCTTGACAACTAAAGAAGTTCAACAACCAACTCCACCCTCAACCTTAAATGATACATTGAGACAATGTATCAACTCATCAAATAAAGCAATTGAATGAACAAAGCATATAGGAAGAAGATGCGCGATCTTTTCTTCAAAATAGGTTCATTAGTCAAGCACTCCTCTTATTCTCCTAAGATAAAAAAAACAAAACATACAACAAACTTCAAAAGTCTAATCAACCAAAAACAACAAATAACAACAAGCGAGCAAATACAGTCCAAGCTCGGGTGCCTCCGAGAAACGCAAATTTTTAGAGTCGATTGCTCGACATTACAAATAATCTTCCACTCATCCATAGTCCAACATATTGGAAGATGCTCCACCCATCTTTCCAAATTCAACCATCCTACCCATCTCCACAGAAAAATTCATCTTTAGTGTATCCTACACATTAGCAACATCTATACGACACAAAAAATACACCAAGTCAACACTCCCAACAGATTCAACAGATTTTAACGCATCAATTTTAAACTCATTCAGATATCTTTCAAATTCTACAGATAAGACTTCTTTATCAACATCAATTTTAACTTTTGCAGTTTTCATGAAAGGGTGTCCTACTAGAATTGATGCAGAGATACAAGATGGTTTTTCGTCCATGTCAAGTACGTAAAAATCTGCAAGAAAGTATAGTTCATTCACCTTAACCAACACATCTTCTACCTTACCCAAAGAATGCACATATGAACGATCAACTAATTGAACAATTACACCGGTTTGATGCAAGTCATTAAGTTTAAGTTCTTTAAAAATAGAATATGACATTACATGTATCGATGCTCCTAAGTCATGATTGTTGGGTTTTATGTCCTAAAACTCATGGTTTATAAACTGTTATGTTTGTAAATATTCTATTTAGAATAAAGAGTTATTAGTTTTATTCAGTAAAAGAGTTTACTAGAATAAAGTGAAACGTGTTTAGGTTAACCTATACCAATGACCAACACCCATGGCTGAATATGAGTACTTGAGCCTCATGTGTGACATGATTGTGGATCAGGCTCAAGTAGTCAGTCAAAACGGTCTATAGTATACGGATAAGGCTGGGTACCTTATCCTGGTAACACTATGGGATGCGACTCACTTTGTATTGTACAAAACGACGTGATCCGAATCATTTCACATGAAGGTGTGCAAGTGAGAGCAATCTGTGAAAAGAGTTTGCATAAGACCGAACCGCAAAATATGTCGCTCTCTCTTTATAACACCGTTTACTGATGAGACCGACATTTTCATATGATGGCCTAGGTAACTCGATCTTAATCCTGAGCTCGCTATGAACTCCTGCTTATTCGAAAGTATCCTTTGACTTGCACGGGTGAGAGTGGCCTATAAGCGCTGAATCAATAAGCCTACCATATTGGGGATAAAGTCGAATAGGTAGCTGAGGACATAGTACAGCAAGATTGGAGTTCACTCCTAACCCGCTCTTCAGGGTTAGTAGATAGGTTGTTCCCTGAATAGCTGACTCTGGGCTTGAACAATGAGCGCTCACACTCTCATGAGATGAGAGGGTTAATTGATCTGTTGGTTGGACCACAGATCTATTGTTCATTAGAGGTGTCAGTGGTACTTAAGGAACAAAACGTAATGCAGGGGTTAAACGGTTTAAAATGACCCAGCTGTGATTACGAACAACCTGTGAAGGGTCGACTTGCCCATGACGGTTATATTAAGAGGACATAATATATCTACAGTGAGGAGAGTGCAACCCTCAGATTATAGTGGAGTCTCAAGGGGTTAACGAATGTTGATTAGTTCGGTTAAAAGAGTTTTGACCGGATAATCTCATATCGTTGGAGCTCATGATCTGTAGGTTCTTTCGGTTCTCCTAGCTAGCTTAGATAACGTCGTGCAACAATATAAGAGAAAAAGAAAAAGAATTTGAATTGTTCAAATTCGACTTGTGGAAGAATGATGGACATATTTAAATATAATTTAAATATGAGAATAGTCTAAAACATGTATATGATTCATGTGCAAAAAAGTCGATTTTCGGAAAACCGGGTTTAGCCATATTATTTAATTAATATTTGATATTGAATTAAATAATATTAATTAATTAATATATATATATATTATTTATTAAAAAATTTAATAAATAAAAATATTTATTATTATTTAAAACTAATTAAGTTTTAATTAATTTTTAAAATAATAATAATTATATATATATATATATATTTTTTTTTTTTTCAGAGGCAGTGGAAATTTGGGTTGTTAAATGAAATGAGATTTCATTTTCTCAACCTCTGGTTTTTTACTACTACCTTCGGGCATGAAGAAGTTTTTTTAAGAAAACTTTTTTATTCCATTTTCATCTTCTTATTCTTCCTTTCTTTTCTTTGGTTTTCGGAGTCCCACAACTCCGTTGCACGGCGCACGGCCGACGGAACACGAAGAAAATTAGAACTTCAAGGGTATGTTTTCTAATTTTTCTTATTTCCGTCGTTTGAGCATGTTTTCTATTTGTTAAATTGATGGAATTAGAGTTTCAACGATCAAAAATCGCTTCCGCAGCGTGATACGCTCCATCAATGGCATGTTCAATTTTTCTCTCCCCTATGGTGCAAGGTAAAGTAAACATACCTGGGCCCTTGCATTTCTTTAGCAAATTACCTTGGGAGATGGCTGACACATTTTCACCTTCCACCTTAGCTTCCTCGTCCTTGAACTTCCTCCTGGAAGTGCACCAATTTTTCAGAAATTTTGAGAATTTGAGAATTTGCTTGATCGCTTCCAACAAAGGAATGTTCACTGCCACCTTCTGAAAAGTTTCCAAGATTTCCTTATCTGCATCCTCCACCTTAGGCTTGGGCTTGGCCAACCTACTTGGGAAAGGAGGTTTTGGAACATATGTTTGTACGATCGAAGGATGTTTCTTAGCTTGGCTTTCTTCCTTCTTGGGTCCAGGACTCAACAATTTGCTCGAGAAAGAAGCTTTAGGAACATATTCTCTTGTACATGATAGATCGAAACGAATCCCTTTCCACATTGTCATAGGACTTTCTACCACCAGCTCAACCCAACTCTGATCACTCTCCACAGGTGTAGTGTTGGAAGGAATTTCCTTCCCACTTCTCAAAGATATCACACTCACGTTCTCACATGAGTTCACTATTGTCTGTGAAGGTAGCTGTTGCGTGCTCAGTGTGTAAGTAAAATTAAATGCGAAGAGCACTCAGATCATGCAAGTATACATGGTCTGCAGCAAGTGATAAGTATAATTTAATTCGTTTTCCCACAGAGATTAAGTTTAGTGACTAGCGATTTAGTGTGTTAGATTAGATAAGGTAACTTAAATTGGATAGATTTTTGGCTGAGGTACGGGAATTTAGAATATGCATGAAGAATGTAAGCATAAATGCAAAACTAGCAAAGAGGTAGAGTTATAATGTGGAAAAGTAGAATTGCGGTTCTCGCAATTTTCTCGCAATAAATTCGCAAAGGATAAAAACCTACGGAAAAGACTAAGGCAAAAGGCAGAAATTGTTATTGCGGTTCTCGCAATAATCTCGCAATAAAATAACAATGATTTAAAATCTAAAGTAAGACAGCAAGGTCGGCTTAAGAGTTCTCTATAGGCATTTGACTATGATCATTCAACAGCAATTTAACATTTCATGCATCGTTTTAGCTAGGCCTCATGCATCTTTCGATTACATGCATTAGATCTTTAAGTTACTCATATCCAAGTAAGGCTTAAGCACCTATTTATACACTTATGCTAACGAACGTGCTAGGAGAATGCCTATTCCTAGGCCATTCTCTGGTTACCATAAAAGGCTAACATGAATGGATGACTCTGAATTCTTACTCCTTCCGGAGGTTAGGAATTCTTTAGACAAAATGGATGGCCAGTCGAAATTGCCCATGGGATGAAGATCACATACATTCAATGCATTCATGCTACTTTACATGCTGATTTCACATACTTCTAGCCTATAGATTCATCTCTAGCAGACCCCTATTAGATTAGTTACTCATGGTTTTCAAAGAAGTAAAGGAGATGAATTGATAAAACATGAATTGAAGAACTGAGTAAAATTAATTGATGAAGAAATGATAAGATGAAGAACTCAACAAAACTAATTGATTACTCTTCTTTAAAAAGCAAAGTACAAAACTCTTCGTAAGACAAACGTGCGATGGTTCGAAGGCGATACAGAACGAGTGCAGTAGATAATTCAGAACAACATCTCAAATAGACAACAAGTAGTTAGAAAGCAATAAAGAAAGCTGTAAAGGCGTGAGGATCTTCCAAGTCGTGAATCGCCTCAGATGAAAGGGAAGATTAGCTGATCTTGGGGACAATTTTAATCTGAAGAGAAGACGGATCTTCTCTTCTTCCTCTCGAATTATCAACGCCAATGGCTTGTTTCTTCGATCCAACAAACGGGGGAAAGGTTTTGTTTGCAGGTTTCTTCACAATCGGGATCTCTTCGCACTCCGATTGATTGCTTTTTCCATCGCCCTTCAGCTCCTTTTATAGCCTCTACAGGTACCTTCAGCCGCGGATCTCCGTCCATTCTGGAGTAACAGCCTCCCACGTGGCAGCAGTAGAAAGGTTAAGCGGCTGGACAATCGCAACAACGACGACTGACGGCTGGAAAAATGCAGCAAAAGAAGATTGGCATTGCGGTTTCCTTGCGAGGGCTGCACTGCTCTATTTTGGCTGATTCCATTGCGAGTCTGCAATATTTCCGCAATGTACCTGCAATGTACAATTTAGCTGTTTTTCACCATTTTGCATCCTTTTTCGTTCATTTTCCAAATAAGCCTTAAATTAGCATCATTTCTCAAATTCTCACTTTTAAGCATACATTAAGCTAACTTCTAACAAAAACACTCAAGAATTTACATGGTTTTTAGGTAATTAAAGCCCTAAATAATGCACTTTTGGAGAGGTAACACACCCCCAAACTTGAGTTATTGCTCGTCCTCGAGCAATATAAAGGCTTACTTTCTCTCTAATTAGCTGCTAACTCTTGTCTTTTAAACTCTACCTAACTGATTTGCTGACTTCCCTAGGTTTACTGTCAAAGGCATTGCTGTCCTGTGACACTCTCCTAGGCTAAAACTAACTTCATATTTTGTCTATTCTGATTTCTCTTGCCTTTAAAACCTTATGTTTTTACTAACTTCCTGTCTTTTTGTTTATCTGCCTATATCATTGAGCACATTGTGCAGTCATCCCTAAGCTTTCAAACTCTCCCTAGTTTTAACTCAGACTCAGTACATGCTTCTAATGTTTTTATTTTTGAATTACCTAGGAATCCTTAGAGTCATGCCAGCCTTAGAACACACAAGTATCAGAGTACAGTCCATAGAAGAGACTAAGCCCTGGCATCACTATGTTGGATAGACACTCATCTCCCTCGACAGCCTCCTAGCTACAGCCCTGTGCTTAGCTAACTTAGGATCAGAGTTCAGTTTCATAGGACATCTAAGCACCTAGGCTGTAGCTATCTGGCACACATTCTTCTTCTTTTTATTTTCCTTCTTTTCTTTTTCTTTTGGCAAAGTCTTCTCTTTGTATTGCCTCTTGATGCAGTGCCACTTGTGGGTTACACAAATGACCCTGATTACTCAACATCCTTAGAGGAAGACAATGCCCATTTTCTTTCCTTTGCTTTCTCTTTTTTTATTTCAATTTTTTTTTTTTTAAGAAGAACCATGTCTTTATTCAAGGGAGAGAGGAGTGCTCCTAGGACTAGAGGCTGCCTCCCCCAAACTTAAACTTCTCATTGTCCCCAATGAGAGTCTGAGGTGGCACACCCCCAAACTTATCTTAGAAGCATCTAGTCTAAATAAAAACCAGACAAATTTTAAAACTCCTAGGGATAGAATGACCCTCACAGTTCAGATAACTCATCAGCAGAAATTTACTAAAATCAAAATGGTAAGGTCTAACAGAGGCACATGCTCAGCATTTTATGAAGCTAATTAAACCTAACAAGAGTGTACTCTACACTCATCCAGCATGCTCAATAGACAGACTACCTATGGACATCAGCAATGCAGTCAAATATTGAGAATTAAAGACAGATAGACCAGCAGAAAGTCATATAACAGCATGCTAAAAAGAACAAAACATTGCGTTGTCCGCAAAGAAATCGCAATGATACTAACAGAGCAGAATTAACGATGATCAAAGCTCCTAACATGCAATATTCCATTTGTGAACAACTACAAGCAATGGGAAAAACTAACTAAGCTAACTAATCCTACGGAACTAAACTAGACTAAGCTACTCTAACTCAAGCAAATTAAGGAAATCAAAACATAACAGGGGGGGGGGGATGGTAACTGGTTACAGAAAAGCAGGTTTTTGAGAGGGATAAGAAATATTCCCTCGAATGCCGTCAGTTTGTGGCATTCATTCATTCATCCTTGTCCTCTTCGTCACTCCTCTCGCTCGGAGGCATCCAGGGGCTCATCAATCCAGCAGGGAAGGTAGGGAACTGGCAACCCAGGTGCTCAGCCAACTCCTGGTCTCTCGCTTGTGAGTACTCATCCCATTGGGCTAATTTCCTTTGTAAATCCATCAAACAAGCCATGGACATTGATTGTGCAGCTGCAAGTCTATCCAGCTCGAACTCCATATTGTCTCTCCTTTTCATCCTCAGGTTGCTGGGCAGCTCAAGGTGGCCAGCATAGGCCAATTGCTTCTTCTCTATCGTCACAGGCACCTGTTAAGTCTCTGAAAGTGACTTATTTAGGACCCATTTAGCTTAAGAAGATGTACACATTTAGGTGTTTTTGTTAGCATTTAGCCTAAACCTATGCTTAAATATGAGAATTAGAAGAAGGTAGCTAATTTAGGACTTATGCACAATAGGTAGAAAAAGGGTTGAAACCGAAGGAAAAGAATGAAAAAATGAGCATTGCGGATGAATTGCGAAAACATTGCGGTGACCGCAATTATTCAAGTGAAAACCATAAGTTGACTGATCTTTTTCTGTTTAGATCCGACTTTTCAGGGATTCGTTCTTTCTCCTCCATCCATTCTGATATATGACGTTGAAGATTGATGGTTCTCCTTGGCCCAAACGCACCTGCAAACTACTATAAAAGGGGGCCAAAGTCGCAGGTTTGATCATGACTCGAAGCGCAGAAGTCTTCTCGCAGTCCATCATTTCCATCTGTTTTCCTTTGCCGTCTGTTGGAGTGAGAGTCTCAGCTGTTGGAATCGATAATCTGATAGGAAGGAGAGAAGATTCTTCTTCTCTCTCGATTGGATTCATCCAAGCAAGGCTGATCTTTCATCCCCTTCATTCGAGGCGACTGCCACGAAGCTTTCCAGCAACTCTTTACTGTTTTTCTGTCTTCCTCTTCTGTTTTACATTCTGTTTCGTGCTGTTCTTTTCCTAAGTAGCTAGAGTAGTTTATGTCGTTGCTTTCTGTCTTGTTGCTATTTACCTTATAGCTTTCATCTGTTCAACAAACAATTCCAGTAATCAAAGTTCATTTCTGCATTTCTCATTTCCCATCTTCTGCTACGGGTTTTGCTTACTGTTTTTAGCACATTTCCCTTCTAAGCATGTCTATCTTATCTACCATTTCTGTTCTCTATATATCCATGAGTAGCTAAGTCACTTAGGGGCATGCTAATGACAGAACTATAGGCTAAAAAATGTGAATCAAGTAGGCAGATTAACACTCGAACATTGATTGTATGTAAGCTTCATCCCACGGGCAATTTCGATTGGCCATCCATTTTGTCCAAAGAACTCCTAACCTCTGGAAGGAGTAAGAGTTCAGAGTCATATAATCATGCTAGCCTTTCATGGTAATCAGGAAACGGCCTAGGAATAGGCGTTTCCCTAGTACAAACTAAATACTCCTGCTTAAACAAGATGCTTGAGACCTTACTTTGAAGTCGAGTAAACTTAAGACTCTAATGCTTGGAATCGGACGATACTTGAGATAGAGTGAGTTTGATGTACAGAGAGTTGATCCAATGCTTGAGAATCGTAATAAAATGCCTATAGGATAGTCATTAGTAGCCCTCAATTCACCCATTTGCACACTTTCGCTGCTGTTTAATTGCGGAAACATTGCGGTCCTCGCAATTCTGCCAGATTTTCATTCTGTTTAGCTGTTTTCTTCTTCGTTTATTAATTCCATCTCTTGTCCTTTGCATCTAATTGCAACTTGCATTTGTTTATGTTATATCCCTTTATACATTCAGCAAAGAGTAGATAATTAAAAACCAATTTTACCCCATCAAATTCATCCCATCTTTCTTAACAATCACACTTCGCAAATAGCTAAAAATGAGTCTCTGTGGAAAAAACGAATGAAATATACTTACTACTTGCTGTGAGACCATGTATGCTTGCATGTTCTAAGTGCTCTCTCTACCCTCTTGCATATTTATCTTTACACATTGAGCACGCAACAGCACCCCTGCGCGCAAGCATAACTTAGTAATAGTGTTAGGGAAAAAGAGTCGGCCTTTACCTTTCTTGGAGCATTCGACGATCGAGGCTGCTATGATCTCACCCACGTCAATAGTGAGTCCCTTCATGATCGCATAAACCAGCAGCGATCTCCCTTGGTTGATGGTCGTCTCGTGCGTGACAGGGGATATTCTTCTCCGAATTAGGGAGAACCAAATGGTCGTCTTGTCTTTGAGGGCTGCACTCATCAGTGTGTGCTTCCCATGCTTTGAGACTGCCCATGCTGCCTCTGGTTTGCCTATCATATTCAGCGCCTCCTCCAAGATTGCTTATGAGGGTGAAGCCACGATCTTTGAATATTCAGAGTTCTTATGCTCTTTGAGAGCATACACCTTGTTGATCGCTTCAGCAGAGAAGTCCACATCCACGCCCCTCACCACCGATTGACAGCCTTCGGGGTGAGTGAGGTTGGCGTAGAAGTCATAAACCATGTCCGAGTAGGCCTGAATTGGAGGCCTACACAACTCTTCCCAGCCGTGGTTTGTGAATCCTACGCGCAAAAATTGCGGCAGGTCCGCAAAGGAGTCTAGAAATCCTCTCTCGTGGAGGAGTTCCCTTTTCATCAGTTCCACGCCCCTGGCCTCAGCATCCTTGGATACATACCTCTCAGCTGGAGGCTCATCTTCTTGGAACATTTTCTTCTTCCCTTTATCCTTTGCCTTGGCTGCTTCAACAGCCTCAGTCTTCATCTTCTTGATAGAGGGTTCGGCTTCAGCCCTCTTCTTCTTAGCTTTCTTGGAGGCCTTTGGCCGTTTTCCCTTCACAATTACAAGGGCCCTCTTCTTGAGCCTTGCTTTGGCAGCGAATTGCTGGATGCATTCATCCATTGAATCTTTGCTCTCCTTCTCCACAGGACTGTCAAGATTGACATCCTTGAAGGGAGAGACTACCTCCTCTTCTTCATCCGCATCACCGATTGATGCAGAGTCTGGTTGTCCTACAGGGGGGACTTTCGGTTTCGATGGTTTTTTAGGGGAATCAGGGCTTTGCATGGCCGTCTCAAACGATGGCCTGTCACTGGTGAGGCTTTCCTCACTCGTGGATTTCCGATTTTTTGTCTTTGGATCCTCCAGGGTAACATTTCACGTTCTTCTAGGGGGCTGCGTTGGATCAAAGGTATTTTCAGCTTCAGTTGCCGCCACCTTCCACTTCCTCTTCACAGGGAGCTTCGGAGGTCTTGAAGGTTTTACCGCCTCAAAGTTTGCTAAAGACAGTAATGCATCTCGCACCAAAGCAACATCCTCTGTGATTGGGGATGTCTTTTTAGGAGTGGATCTTTCAGCTCTTGTGGAAACCATGGTCGTTTCTTGAAGGTGAAGCTTTGGGAATTTCTGAGGAAGGAGAGATCTGGTTTGAGGGTTTGAGAATCGTAAATGAAAAATGATCAAGCAACCTTTCCTATTTATACTGAGTTGCACACTAACGGCTATATTATTGCAGACTCCGCAATATTTCCGCAACGTTTCGAATCAAATCTCTTTAGAAATGTAACCGTTGGGATTTTCTATCCTTGATTGTTGTTTGTTTGCAAGATTCTAACAAACTAAATCTTTGATTTTCCAAGATTTCTTCCTTCATCTTCTTCTGGCCTCATGATTGTTCACCCTTTTTGCCGTTTAAGATTTCCAATTACCATGCTTCTAATTAAATTAAAAACAAACTTAATCAGTACTAGAAAATTAAAAATACTCTAAACAAATAAAATAAAAACAAAGAATAAAGATATCTAATCCATAGTCCTTTGATGGTTGAGCATAAAGAGAATTCCATTAAGTGCCCTTGCTCATCTTCCTTTGCTTGACTTTTAGGCTTCGGATAAGAGGAATGCCGAGAGTGTTTTCACATCTCCTTCCTCATAGTAGTGTTTTAATCTAGCCCCATTCACCATGAACGGCTGACCTTGATTCAGATTTTGAATTTCAATTGCCCCATGAACAAACACATTAGTAATCACAAAAGGACTTGACCAACGAGACTTAAGTTTGCCAGGAAATAATCTCAATCGTGAATTGAATAGTAAAACATGCTGGCCCTTTTTAAAATCCTTTATCCTAAGTCTACTATAATGCCAAATTTTAGTTCTTTCCTTATACATTTTAGCATTCTCGTATGACATGTGTCTTAGTTCATCTAGTTCATGTAATTGCAGAGACCGCAATGTTCCCGCATCGGTTACGCAATAATTTAACTCTTTTAAAGCCCAAAAGGCTTTGATCTCTAATTCAAGGGGTAAGTGGCATGCTTTTCCATAAACTAACCTATAAGGAGACATTCCTAATGACGTTTTATATGCAGTCCTATACGCTCATAGTGCATCATCTAACTTAAAAGACCAATCATTTCTATTCGGTTTCACAACTTTTGCAAGTATACTTTTGATCTCTCTATTAGAAATTTCAGCTTGTCCATTTGAGTGGGGGTGATAGGGTGTTGCTACTCTATGCCTAACATTATACTTAGCTAACACTTTCTCCATAGCTTTGTTTATAA